>CM043009.1:6577125-7999625 GCA_023678885.1 Pogostemon cablin
CCTTGCTGCATTAGAACTGCCTTCATCCTGAGCTTCCAAAGGTTATAATCTGACTTTTCTGATAGCTTTTCAACATCAAATCTTGCGGTGTTCATCTTGAATGCTTGTGTGTATATCTAGTTCCCACAGATGGCGCCAATTGATGTGATAAACACACAAGAATCTCACAAACACTCAAGAATGTAAACACATAAAATGATAGAACTTGAAATGAAATGTAAAGCTTGCACAAAGATGTATAGTGGTTCGGTTATGAATAACCTACATCCACTTTGGGGAGAAGAAACTTTTATTATCACTCAATGCTTACAACTCAGATTGGATTGATCTCAATCTGCAACAAGAAGAAGAAAAACCGAAGCTAGCAAACTGTCAAACTCAAAGCGAAAACTTATGTGATCAAGTAACTTTGAGCCCTTATATCTAGCTAACCCCCCCTCAACCTATTGATCCGTTGAATCTCCACTTGAAAGCCCTCACTTAGTAGTATAGATGCAGCCATCTAGCAGTTCCAGGTAGCTTGACAAACCGCTTAAAAATTACTCCAAAATCGGCTGCTCAACACTACTCCAATTTGGCAGTTTTGACAGTTGGTGTTGTTAGCTCATTTTAACTGCTTCAACTTGCTTCCAGCACACATGCATCACGTTATGATCATTCTCAAGCCTCCAATGATCATACTCCAAGTGTTAAACTCCCTCATGCATGCATCTATTGCTATATATTATATATATATATATATATTAATATATATATATATATAATATATATAATAAATATATATATATATATATATATATATTATTCCATGCATCACATTTTCAATTTGAGTCTGTACATACAAGCACTCTTCTCAATTATGATTTGAAACGACAATTATATTTTAGGAATTTTTCACAAAATTATAAGATTAAAGATCAAAGAGCAACACTTGTGTAAAACTGTCTTACGTTAAATCAATTAATTTTTTTTTGGAAGGAAAAAATAAATATTATTAGGATTACCAGAAGTATCTTAAGGATCAGAAGTTACAAGTTTAAAAAACAACATACTCCCTCCGTCCTTCACTAAGAGGGTCTTTTGCTTTTTAAAACGTAGAATAAGGAGTATTATATTTTAATGTATAGTGGGTAGTTGTATTAGTGGGAGTGTGGGTCCCATATTTTAATTGTATTAGTGGGTATGTGTGGGTCTCATGTGTGTAAAAAATGAAAGGAAGTCCTTTGGGTGGGACGACCAAAATAGATAAAAAAACCCTCTTTGAAGGAGACGGAGGGAGTACACCAATAACAGTGAAGAGAGACCTCCAATTATTTACAACACATTCAGGAGTTGTTACACCAATTTAAAAATGATAAAGCACTAGTAATGTATAAAAAAAATACACCATGATTTGATTCTAATTTCCTCAAACGTCTTTTCCGAATTGGTTTCCTTGTTTTCAAATTTTTTCTTGTTCCTAGCTTTCCTTTCTAATTTTTTTCTTAATTAATTATCACTTTTTATTAAAAATGGTATTCGGTATTACTTTTTATTTATGTTACGGATTCATTAATGAAATAGTTCATTTCGGTTATCACTTTTCATTTATCATAAATCACTTTTTATTAATATATATTGTCACTATTTTTTCTGGTGTACCCCACCATTAGGGCTCCACCGCACTTTTATGGGAATTGGTAGAGGAGGTAAATCGCAGAATGTGCCTCAAGTGTCTTATAGAGAGGACTCACTGTTCGACTGCTTGCAAGCGGCCAAACATACCAAAGGCAGGATTCGAACCCGCATCCTGCAGCTGTAAGCTCAGTTAAAAGGCTTTCGAAATGGAGGGAGTACATATATAATATGTATGTACCTGCATTTTCATGCCGTCTTCAGCGATCCACATATAATCTGGGATCCTGGCGAGATGATGCTTGAACTCCTGACCATTGGGATCGTGTGCCCACCAGCACATCATCTGCAGACTCTGCATCCACCCATAAACTGCAATATTACCACCCCACACGCTATGTACATATTCTTGATTTAAATTCTTCTTTGTAATTAAATTAGGGTCAATCCACCATTTTTCACTAATAATGTAAGGCAAATTTTATTGAGCTTAAAATATAAATAGTTTCTTATTTTTTTCTTTAATCGTAAAGGTACGAAAATAGTTAAAATTTCCATTTTTGTCCTAAATCTTTAAGTTTTGCTCACATTTCATCCCAAAATAAAAACATTAAACCAATTTCGTTTTATAACTATTGTAAATGTGTCGATTTGGTCCCATGATTTGAAAATTTTACTATGCTCAAATCCTTCCCTTTTAAACCATTTTGGTGTAAATTTAAAAACTCTAAATAAATTACAGCTGCATTTAAGACTATATTTCTGTTTGTCAAATGCAAATGCTTTTTCTTTTACATTTAGGAATGAAAGCACATGTGAAATCATATGCGGGAAAAAATGTACTACGAATGAATATATTTATTGTAGAGTTGATATTAGTTGCACTCGGGTGCAAGAGTGGACCCATATATGTATATTTTTATTCTATTTTGTATATAAGTTATTCTATTTTGTATACGTGTTTCTTAATAATTGTATATTTTTTTCACACTAAGTTTTTTTATTAAAAAAACTAGCATCCATATGTGTATAACTTTTTATTCAATAGTGTATACATATTTTTAATAATTGTATATTTTTTATACATAATTTTTCATTAAAAAAACTAACAATTAAATTATATACATTTCTGTTCATAATTGTATATATTTTTGTTTATATTTGTATACGTTTTTAAAAGTGGGTGCACCCCTATATTAGAATGCACCAGGTGCACAGTATAATTAG
This sequence comes from Pogostemon cablin, assembly GCA_023678885.1. NCBI lineage: Eukaryota > Viridiplantae > Streptophyta > Magnoliopsida > Lamiales > Lamiaceae > Pogostemon > Pogostemon cablin. Next base: position 6,579,967 of record CM043009.1, read on the forward strand.
CTAAATAAATTCCATAGTTTCCAATTACTTTTCAAACATTGCATTTTTTATCCCACTAGTTAGATTTTTGGATTAAAATGTTGCATTTTTTGTTTCACACGAATGGTTTTAAGATTTAAAAAAAAAACACTTTTATGATCAATTTGAAACTATGTATGAAATCTTTTTTGTTATTAACCTTTCTGTATGGGACGAAAAGTGTATTTTTCGAGAATGAAAAGGACCTACTTTTTCAATGCATCCGGAGGTAATGTATCTGGTTTGTTCAGCTTGGTAGCGCATGTACTTAATTGTGTGACGGAGAGCCGTATGTCGAATCTTATTCAGTGGCCAAAGCCTCATCAAGGGCTCCGTTATGTAGTTGAGACCATCCCAAATCAAATCTTGTATCAATGTGTGGCCATAGTATACATCATCCTGCACTACTCAAACTATCACGACTATAACGAGTTTAAAATATAAACTGCCCGTATCTTTTTACTTTATCAGAAAATGTTCTAAAATAGTTAGAACATTTATTTTCGTCCTAAACCTTTCAGTTTTACTCTGATTTCGTCCAAAACAATTTTTTTAATCAAATTTGTCCTATAACTTTATAAAAGCATCGATTCAGTCTCATGCCATAGAATTAGAAAAGTTGAACATTTTTAAGCAAAATAGACCATTTTGGTGAGAATTTATAAATTATGGGCTATTTCGGATAAATAAAGTTTCTTGAGATTTTTTTGATTAAAAGTTATGTCTAGCTGTCTCACAAAAAACTATCCTACGAATTCAACATGAAATAATTCATTTGAACAACTATCCCTTCGTCGATTGTTCATATTTTAGTTTTATTAAAAATATTATCACTTCTTATTAATTTCACAAAACTCACTTTGTGAGATGAGCTCGCATGAGTTTTTGCCCAATAAAAGATGAGTAGAGGGGATTTCAGAAATAAACCTTACAACAATTGTGGCGTGCTTTATTCCAATCAATTTGATGATAGGGGTTGACGTGGATTTCTCGACGTAGAGATGCAATGAGATCGTCAAGAGGGGCATGATATTTTCTACCATAAAGATATGACATGGGCATATAAGTTGTTCGAAACCGTAACACAACATTTTTGCTGCAGTTTTTGAATTAAGAAATTGAATTAATCAATAAGAAATATAATTATAAACAAAATAATCAATACTGCAATGATAATAATTTATTATACCCAATAAATCTAAAATTAATTACCAGGATGAAAAGGAAAGAATGAAGGGAATAGCCAAAATTCCGGGGGAAGCGGGTTGCAACCATCCCAATCATAGACCCCAAGGACCTGTTCCAATTATGAAATAAATTGATAAGGTTTGGATTTAATTTTCTATGTAATTTGATAATTGCTTATAAAATTTGTGTGTATACGGTATATCGTGCCCTCAAATTTCACATTTTTCTAAAGTTATACCCTTTATATTAAATGTTATACCAAGAACTTAATTTTTTGAGAAAAAAAAACTTAATTTTTTAATAAAATATTTATATTGTTCATATTTCCGCCAATCTTTTCATTGAAAAATTATACTCTTATTAATTAAAGTGTATATATATCCTTTAGAACAAAGTTATTTAACTATAGATTGTATTATCTTGATTAATTATTTTAATAATTAAATTTTAATAAATAATTTATATGGGAGGATTACTACTAGATATAAAAAAACCCTTAATTACTATGAGATACAAACATACAAAAATATTACTACTAACTACAAAAATATATAGTGATATTCAAATATTACCCATACAATGTGCTGCACATAAATGTTGTGTGCAGCAAAAGTTCATGTGCAGCAAAGTGTGTGCAGTAAAAAAAGTGTGTGCAGTAAAAAAAAGTGTGTCCAGCAAAAAAGTCGGGTGGTCTGGCGGAGCTCCAGCGGCGGCAGTAGATTTCCGACGGTCCCGCAAAATTCCGGCGGTCCGGCTGCGGCGGCGGCGGTTCGGCAGTGGGTGGGGGTTTGGATTTGTGGTTTAAAAGTGTATGAGTTTAGGGTTATATTTGGTATTTTACTCTAATATTTTGTACGTGATAGTAATTATTTTAAATCAATGTATCTAATAGTAATTAGGGGTACAAAGTGTGTACCTAGTAGTAATTTTTCCAATTTATATTTTATTAAAGTAAAAATCATTTAATCAAAAATTATTTTTTATCAAATAAAATATTTTTATTATATAAATAAACAAATCAACAAAAAGATGAATATTTTGAGTAATATTATTTTAATTATCTATTAAAATTTTGAAAAAAGAGATGTCTAAAAAATTAAAATCTCAATTTATAACGTAAAATATAAAGGCTAATTATACTGTGCACCAGGTGCACCCCTAAGATAGGGTGAATCCACTTTCAAAAACATATACAAATATAAACAAAAATATATACAATTATGAACAAAAATGTATACAATTTAATTTTTTTTAATAAAAAATTGAGTGTAAAAAAAATACAATTATTAAAAAACATGTATACACTATTGAATAAAAAATTATACACATATGGATGCTAGTTTTTTTAATGAAAAACTTAGTGTGAAAAAATATACAATTATTAAGAAACATGTATACAAAATAGAATAACTTATATACAAAAATAGAATAAAAAGTTATACACATATGATGCACCTAATATCAACTCAAATATAAATTAATTAAGTTTGTAAAGGTTATCCAAATATACCCCAAAAAGTCAGGGATTCAAATTCAAGTAAATATTATTATTTTTTTTTTTTGCATTGGATTAATATGTGATAGAATTTATGGCAAATTCTAATGTAAATTGAATTGGATTATGTGATGGAATTTATTGAAATTTTTAAGGAAATTAAATAGTTGGAGGATTCGTTAGAATAAATTAGAACGATAATTTCAAAAGAAAATTACGTTAGAAATTTTTTTTGAATAACTTATTAATAAAAAAAATTCCAACACAAAAATAGCGTTGAATTTATCATTGAATTTTAGAAACCTTTGAAAATATTTTTGAAAAAATAACATTTCAACGACCCATTATCCAACGAAAATAATTCATTGGAATATATATTGGAATCATAAATTCGAACTATATTCTTACATATTCCAACAGTTTTTTGCCGTTAGAATTCAATAATTTTTATATAGTTAATTGTATGTGAAATAGGGATAATATTTCGGTGTATATTGAAATAGTGATTTTTTCCATGGTATTTTGATATATATATATATAGTATAAAGATACCATCAATTTTTGTATCGTGATTTTGATAGAATTCATTTTTAGTCCAATAAAAAAAATTTTACCTTTTCGTTTTTATCTTTTTTTTTTTTGTTAATTTTAGTTCCGTAACTTTTTAATTTCTCAATTTTATTTTTTTTTTCCAAAAACTTTTTTAAATTTACAGAACTTGAAAGGTCTGGTAAGTTTTGCAAAAAATTTTGTAAAAGGACTAAAATTGAAATGAAAAGTATTGATATTTTCTGATAGACAAAGTCTTTTGTCAGATGGTATTAATGCAAGACGGTTTGTAAGATATATTAAAGTATGCTTGTAATATAGATAAAATATGTTTATTTGTAGTAAAAGTATATTTTTTTAAAGTATGATGAATGAATATCATTAAACTATTATTTTAGAATGTTAAAATATAATTTAGTACTAACATATTTTAACTATCGATAAACATATTTTATCTATGTAATAAATATACTTTAATAATAAGTCTACACGTCTCACGACCCCTCACACATATGTCCATCTTACAAGAGAGTAGGTCAATTGAACTATTTTACGAACAATTAATAGGACAGATAAGAAGTGACAATATTATTAGTAAAAAGTGATTTCTGATCAATGAAAAGTAACAATAGTTCAATTGAATTATTTTATAAAACAATTCATGAGATGAATAAAATGATATATGATTTGACAACCGTTTAAATAAAATATTTTATGAATAATTTTTAAAATGAATAATAAGTGATAACATTTACTTCTTTCGTCCCACAATAATAGTTACATATTTTTAATTTGGGCATCTCACCTCAATAGTTATATTTTCTCTTTTTGGTAAATGTGACCCATACAAAACAATATATCTCTATAGGGCCCACACACAACACTAATACAACTACCCACTTTATATTAAAATATTACTTCCTCCGTCCCATAAAACCTTTCACACTTTCCTCATTTGTTTGTCCCACAAAACCTTTCACACCCCAAAAAAGAAATATCATTTTATCTAACAACCTCAAAAGTTACTTTAATTTCAAAATTATCACTTCATTTTCACACACATCTCATTACTTTATATATATATATTTTCATTACCTAAAAATATTACAATACATTCCAAAGTCAATAAAGTTGGTCAAAAAGTACAACTTTTCTTAAATAACGTGGAACAGTAAACGTAAAAAGTATTATTGGACGGAGGGAGTATTTCTCTCACCTCACTACTGTTCAGCACGAAAATTCACGATTTTCATAGGGCATTTTCATATGATTATTGCATAATTTTATCATTGTTTGTGGAGTTTATTACTTACTTTCATATTTTTAATGACTTCATGAGTATTGTTGCGATTTTGCGGAATCCTTATTTTGGAATGAAATTGATAAGATACCATAAGAGGAGTAGAGAGCATAACATTCGTGGTTAGCATCATGGAATGATAATATAAGTTGATCAGTGGGCCATGAGAATTAAATCAAATACTCACGTCAACAAAACAATTCATGCATATTGATGTCAATTGAGGAGAATTGTGGGCTAATAACTTGGAGACAACTATGCCACGTCAATAATTCATGCTTTGGGTTGAAGTCAGTTTATGAATTCAATTGAAATAAGTGGCAGGACCCACATATTTGAAAGAAGGATGTGATCACACATCACATACATACTCGAGCCTCAACACACACAACTGACAGCACATTATTTCAAATCCAAGCCCATATACTGCTATATAATCTCGCTGCTTCTGACGAGAAACAGAACCGTGAACACAGAATCCCTCACGCTATTTCCGCCATCCACCTTCTGCTCTTCACCCGCCTTTTACCTATTATCCCTCACACTCAGTCACGGTGTTTGCTACTTGAGAAGGAGAATGGAGGAGGATCATCAAGACGAAAAATTACGCGACAAGGGGTTTTCTTCTTTCTTTTATTCTTTATTGTTGATTCATAAACTCATGGGTAAGAACAATTTTACCATGGTTGTTGCTTGTAACACCATGGGCTACCTCTTGATAGTTTTAGGGTTTGAAAGTTTATCATGTTGATTTGAGATTTTAAACATTTGTGATAATAATTTTTGCAGAATATTTATTTCTTATTGACGTTTTATTTTAGACTTATATGATCATGTTTCTTAATTCTTATGATATTATCATTAATTGATGCATGATTGAGTTTGAATGTGTTGCATGATTATATTTGTATTTTCGTGACAGTTAAAGGGGATTGACCAATATATATCCTTTAATTGTTTGACCATCAATATAGGATACCTTATTATCTTTGCATGACCATTATTAAAGAAAAATATGGTAAAGAAACCCTAATCCAATTCCTTTAGTACCTAGAAAGGATAGATCTCTTGCATTAGCGTATATGAAATTTTGCATGTGAATTGCCTATAAAGCGAATAAGGGATTGTGGGTATTTAATTTCCTTAGTACCTATAAAGAGAAGTCTATTGCTATAGCCTTAGATGAAATTTAGTATGAAGTACCTAGGGAATAGGGAATTATCTTATAATTTGGTTCTAAAAATTTATGTTCTTTAAAATTGTTAAATCTCACTTGTCCATAAGTGGTTTAGCATTCTTAGGTGATTATTCCTATAAAATTTTGCATGATTTGATTCACTTGTTTATTTATCTTATTTCACATGATAGACTGGATTTTCCTAAAACTATCTTATTCTTGTCTCTTGAAACACCTGTGATTGAGTGTGGCTCTTATTTATTTATCTTATTTGCTATTTATTTTTCTGCAATATTAGTTTAATAGTTTCTCAAACTCTCTTGAAAATGTTATTTTGTCTTAATTATTAGTGGTGTAAATTATTTAGTGTGTATCCTGTTTAACTCTAATCCCGTGGATTCGATATTTTAACTTGGTTGCCTACTACAACAATCGATATCCTTACACTTGGGGATTTATTTGTGTGCACTCGAAAACACGCAACAACTATACGTTAAATATTATATTTCTTAATTCTTATGCATAAAACAAACGTAACAATTACTCCGAAAAAGAGGGAGTATAATACAAAATGATATGTGATCATGAAAATATGATAATATTTTTTTATAAAAAAAGCATAAATAAATATATACTTCTAAATCAATCATAATATTAGTAATAAAGATAATAGACTAGACGAACGAAAGAAATCCTATTATTTATTTTAAGCAAAGACTTGTATTAGATTACCTCACGAAATGACTTTTGTAAGATGGATAAATAATAACAACATTTCAATAGAAAAATGATACTTAATTGATGAAAAGTGATAATTAATAGTAAGTTGAACAATTTCATAAATAATCTACAATGTAAATGAAATTAATAACATTTTATAATGACATTTTTAATAAAAAATGATACCTAATTAAAAAAGCATTAAATGATCTTACCGTGAGACGGTGTCACACAAGACGATATCCCTTTATTTTGTTACTTCATTTTCAATTAATATGAGAATAAAAATATAATTAAAATAATTACCGAAAAATAATAATAATAATAATAATAATAATAATAATAATAATTACCGAAAGATAGGTCTTGCCCCAGGAGGGAATTCCCGTGGCCCCACCATGGTCAAGAATCCACATGCGGGCTCTGGAAACGGCTCCGTTTCCATCATCTGGTCCCTCACCCAGTAACCGAAGCGCTACATAACTCAATGCAGATCCTATCATCGTACTCTTACCTTCTATATAAAATCCCCACCCACCATCATCATTCTGCAATTTTATTACCATTAAATATACACACTTTTCTAATTAATGATTTTGTGATTCATTAAATATATGAAATGCAAAAACTTGTGTTCCCGGCACACGCCGTTCACCTTTAGAATTTAGTATTAAATTGTATATCCTTTAATATAAAGATGTGTATCTTTTATTTTTTGAAAAAAAAAATAAAAAAATATTAATAAAAAGTGTATACCCTTTAGAACAAAATGATGTACCCTTATTAAATAAAGTGTATACCTTTTAAAACAAACAACTCAGGGGGCACGCAAGACCAACTCTATATGAAAAGTACTATTTTTTCTTAAAACTAATATAAAATTAGGAACGGAATTTGTGTGGTGAAAACTATCTTATAAGACGGGTGTATGTAAAATAGATCGATTCACTATTAAAGTACGTTTAATGATAGTTAAAATATGTTAGTAGTGAATCATATTTTTAAAATCATATTATAATGATCATTTATCATACTTAAAAAAATATTTTTTTACTAGCAACAAATATACTCTATATGTATAATAATCATACTTTCCTTAAGATGTTTCACAAATCGTTTCATAAGTTTCATAAGAGATTTTATCTTGCGTGATACCGTGGGGAAAATTTTTATTATTTTTTTGAAATAATCATTACTTTTCACTGTAAATTGTCCGTGTATAGTTTATTTGGACAATTATTATCATTTTTAATTTAAAAAATTATACGAGTGTCTGCATAAAATGAGTACCTGATGATTGTATAAATACCGGATGATCTCCTTTTTGTGTTCGTATGTAAAGACTGTGTTGATTGCTCCACTTATGTACAACACGATTATCTGTGAGATACACGTGATTTGAAATTTATATGACAAGTGTAAAATTTTAAATTAATTAAATAAGTAAATATGAAAATATAATAAAGAGGCAAATTATTTTGTAATCCACCTTTCTCTATGGGCTAATTATTCTTTGCAACTGCATGCACCAAAGTACGGTGCACCCACTTTCAGAAACGTATATAATTATGAACAAAAACATATACACTTATATATAAAAATGTATACACTTTGTTAGCAAATTTTCTGTTAGTTTTGTTAGTTGTTTTAATGAAAAATTGAGTGTAAAAAAGTATACAATTATTAAGATACATGTATACATTATTGAATACAAAATTATACAAATATGGGTGCTAGTTTTTTTAATGAAAAATTGAGTGTAAAAAAAATATACAATTATTAAAAAATATGTATACAATATTGAATAAAATGTTATACACATATGGGTGCATGCTTATACCCGAGTGCACCGGATATCAACTCTTTTCTATGAGCTTTTTTCTTTACTTGACATTGTATTCTCCTTCCTTATATGAGTTTCACAACATCTGTTTTGAGAAGGATATATGTGAAATTGATCGACTCATTGTAACATTATGATTGTTATATAAGTAAATAATGATTATTGGTATTTAAAGTATATATTTATAGTTAATCATATTATAATGCCCTAAAAGCATACTTTAATTCATTATTCATTATATTTTAGAAAACATACTTTAACCAACAATAAGAATATTTTACTTATATAACAATGATACATTAATAATGGGTGGACTCGTATCACATAATTAAAGACTTTGTCATTTTAGATAGAGTTGATATTAGGTGCACCCATACGTGTATAACTTTTTATTCTAATTTGTATATAAGTTATTCTATTTTGTATACGTATTTCTTAATAATTGTATACTTTTTTCACACTAAGTTTTTTATTAAAAAAACTAGCATCCATATGTGTATAATTTTTTATTCAATAGTATATACTCCCTCCGTCCCACATTTATCTTCACACTTTCCGTTTTCGTCCGTCCCATATTTATCTTCATCACCCAAAAAAGGAAACTTCACATTAACCAACAACCTAAAAAATTACCTTAATTTCAAAAATAACACTCTCACCTAAAACACATAACATACTTTATAATTTATTTATTACTTAAAAATACCACAATAACCTTCAAAAGTCAATAAAGTTGGTCAAAAATCAATTTTTCTTAAACTTCGTGTCTACAGTAACTGTGAAGACAAATATGGGACGGAGGGAGTACATGTTTTTTAATAATTGTATATTTTTTTACACTCAATTTTTCATTAAAAAAACTAAAAGTTAAATTATATATATTTTTATTCATAATTATATATGTTTTTGTTTATATTTGTATACGTTTTTAGAGTGGGTGCACCCTATCTTAGGGTGCACCCGGATTCACGGTATAATTAGTGTTTTAGATATGACACATGAATAGCGCAATATGAAAATTGGAAGTCAGTATTTAGATTTATTGTATTTGTGTCATTATCGTCATGAGGATCGGATCGTGTTCGTGTAACACACTAAAAATTACATGTAGTATAATTCATACTCCCTCCATCCCATTTTAATATTTACGTTTCTATTTTGTGCGCCTCATTTCAATATTTATATTTTCCTTTTTGAAATATGGGACCCACCTAAAACAATTAATATATCATCCAACACTAATACACCTATCCATTTTGCATTAAATATTATATTTTTTCACCAACTATCTATTAAAATATTATACTCCTTAAATAACGTGGAAAAAATAAACGTATACATTGAAACAGAACGGATGAAGTATATTTGTGTGAAACTAACTGCATGCACACACGTTTCAATACAATCATTTTCTAATTTTCAATTAAAAAAAAATAATATTACTCGTATATATAATTCTTTGAAAAGAGTAACTCTCATATATTCTAAATAGTAATACTCGTCAATTAATTAAAAATTAAAGCTTCCTAAAATAGCACCTACATCGATTTTATTTCATGCTAGCTAGTATCTCTCTCTATATATTATACACTCCTGTATCATTTAAATATTTTATTTCATGCTAGCTAGTATCTCTCTCTATATATTATATTCTCCTTCTGTATCATTTAAATAATGGGACGGAGAGTTTATTTTTTTTACAAAAAAAACTTATTTAAATAATTTATAATATGTTTAAATTTTACTCCCTCCGTCTCAGTTAAAGAGATTTTTTTTTCTATTTTGGTCGTTCCACCCAAAAGATCCTCTTTTCTTTTTTATACACATGAGACTCACATCCCCTCTAATATAATTAAAATATGGGACCCACACTTCTACTAATACAATTATCTACTACACATTAAATAATAATACTTCTTAATTTAAGTGTAAAAAAGTAAAAGACCCTCTTTTGACGGGACGGAGGAGTATAAAAATTGTCAAGAATTTTGAAATATATTCACTCTTACGTTACTTATATAACTAAATATGTTCACTCTTAGGTTGTGTTTGGATTTAATCATTTAAATCCAATGGATTTGAGAATGAGTGGATTTTAAATCAATTCACTTAAATTCCATTGTTTGAATAAATTATTTTTAAAAATTATATGATAAATAAAAATAATAAAATTTTATTATATTAATATTAAAATCTAAAATTTAATTAAAAATTTTTTTTGGTGGGAACTCTATCATCTAACCTATCCCCCCCCCCCCCCCCCCCCCCCAATCCAAAAAAAAAAATTTTTTTATAAAATTTTAGATTTTTAATATTTGAATAATAAAAATATTACCACCCAACCCTACCCCCTACCCACCCCCCTCACCCAAACCACCCCACCCCAAAATTTTTTTATATAAAACTTTAAATTTTAATATTTAAATAATAAAAATATTACCACCCAAATCTACCACCCTATCCATCTACCCACCCCCACCCACCCCCCGCTCACCACTCCCCACCCACCAAATTTTTTTTAAAAAAATTTAGATTTTAATATTTAAAAAATAGAATCTAAAATTTTATTTTAAATTTTTATTTTTGGGGTGGGGTGGGGTGAGGGTGGTGGGGGGGGTGGATTGGGTTGGGTGGTAATATTTTTATTATTTAAATATTAAAATCTAAAATTTTATTAAAAAATAAATATTTTTTGGGGTGGGGTTTGGAGGGGTGGTGGGTAGGGGTAGGTTGGGTGGTAATATTTTTATTATTTAAATATTAAAATCTAAAATTTTATAAAATATTTGTTTTTTTGGGGTGGGGTTGGAGGGGGTAGGTTGGGTGGTAATATTTTATTATTATTTAAATATATTAAACTCTAAAATTTTATAAAAAAAAATATTTTTGGGAGTGGGTAGGGGGTAGGTTGGGTGGCAATATTTTTATTATTATTTAAATATTAAAATCTAAAATTTTATAAAAAAAATTTTGGATGGAGGGTGGTGTTGGTAGGGTAAGGGATAGGGTTAGGTGGTAATATTTTATTATTCAAATATTAAAAATCTAAAATTTTATTAAAAAAATGGGGTGGGGGTGGGTGGCTGGGGGTGGGGGGCTGGATGAGGGTGGGTAGGAGGTATGTTGGGTGGTAGAGTTTAAAACATAATATATATATATATATATATATATATATATATATATATATATATATATATATATATATATATATATATATATATATATATATATATTAATTTATTAATTTTATAATTAATAAATCAATTACCCAACAACGGAAGAATTTCAAATGACACGGTTTCAGTGACGATTTGAAATCCATTAAAAAACAATTAAAAAAATTCAAAATCAAATCCATAATTTGAAATTCTTTGATTTAAAATGTTGAATTTATAAATCTATTGATTTCAAGTATTATCCAAATGAGGGAGGGATTTGAGGGAAGGATTTATAAATCCCTCCTCAAATCCTTCCATCCAAACACAACCTTATGTTACTTATATAACTAAAAGCACAACACGTGCAACATGAAATGGAAAATATCCAATATGACGAATGACGATACGCAGTCGTAGATGAGATGAAATATACACCAAATCCAACATAATCCTTCACAATTTTCTAATTTGTTTCTCTCATAAAATTTTTCACACTCAAAACTTTATCTAATAATCTCAAAAGTTATTTTAATTTTAAATTTATCACTTTTTTCACACATATATCAGTACTACTTTTTTATTACCTAAAAATACTATAATAACGTGAAACGTAAGTAAACGAGAAGCGTTCTCCAACAGAGAGAGTGGAATTTACCAGAGGGGGAGTGAATAGAATTTACCAGAGGGGAGTGAATAACATAGGGCCAGAATTTTCAGCTGGCCAGTGACCGTCACTCGCTTGAATCGCCCGATGAAGCCGAACCGCTTTCTTCACGCCGATGCTGACATTTTCGTATGTCATCTCTTCTTCTTCTGCAACCCTAACTGATCCCATGCTCAATAAATCTATCCCACTTTCCTTTTTTAGCTGGAGGATATATACATGCATGCACCTTTATTTATTTTAACAAGTGTTCTCTATTGAAAAAAAAAAAAAAAAACTTAAAATGTGATATTATGACAGGCCTGCATTCTGGTGAACAAATCTGCGGAGCAATGAAAGCCGAGGTTGTCCCTATTGTCCTTCCACGCTCGACGAGCCTCATCGATTGCTCGGTGCTCTTCGGGCGTTCCTCCGTCGGGATGGTACTCCCATATCTGCCTTCCGACATGGTTGTTGGTGCTGTACAAATAAGGACCTTCCCCTTCGGCAATCTTTAGCTTCCACATTTACGTACGCTACTCCTTTCCCTCTTAAGATAAACGTATCATGTTTTTTTGTTTTAAGCCTAGCTACCCTGTAACTTATCATTAATTATATGCCATCTATCCATGAGAGATTACCCAACTCATATATATATTAATTGTTGGCTCCATAAGTGGTTGCATGTGTAACAATTGTCGTGTTTAGTCTTATTGTATTCGCTTTATTCTGTGAATTTGATAAGGATACGAAAATTTCATTTCCACTATCAATACTAATAAATACCATCTCCGTTCCAACTTCAACTTCACACTTTCCATTTTGGTTCGTCTCAATTTCAACTTCATACTTTCATAAAAGGAAAAAGGTACATAACTAATATCCCTCTAACATGATTTAATTTCAAAATTGTCATCGCCTTTTTAATACGTAACATACTTTATCATTTATTTATTACTCAAAAATATCAAACTACCCCCAAAAGTTACTCAAAAAGTGACTTTTCTTATTTGCGTGTACACAGTAAATATGAAGATGAAAATGGGATGGAGGGAGTAGGAGCATCTCCAAGAGATTATGTATAATTTGAAGAGGATTTTAGGTAATATAAATTTTTTTTAAAATTTAGAGTGATGTATTTTTATTCACCTCCAACAATTTCTTTATATTTTTTTTTCTTCCCAATGCTTATTTATTACATTTGTTTTTTCCCAATATTTTTATAGTATAAAATCAAAATGAAAGAATCATTATGCATTATAAATACTCCCTCCGGCTAAGGTAATGAGGGACAAAGACCTTATGTTTAATATAAGGTCTTTGACCCTCTTAGGCTGGGACGGAGGGAGTATTAAATAATAAATAATCAATTGAAAATATCAAGAAATTAAAGTGTTGGAAGTGGTAAAAATTTCAATCATTAAATTTTAAAGAGTTGGTTTGACTCTTCAAATTTAAAGAGACAAAATCATTATGTAAAAATAATTGTTGTTTTAAAGAGACTATTTGAGATATATTTATGTTTATGCCTCTTTAAATTTTACATTATTTATCATTTAGAGATTCTTTTGGAGTTGTTCTAACTCATAAACCTTTGAATATCGTCAAATTTAATCAATTTTTTTATTTTTTATTTTATTTATTATCTTATCATATTATTATTGCATTGTGTCGTTTGAACACGACTTTTTCGTAATTAGAATGAATTCTTATTGTGTCAATACAAAACAAGAAATTGTATCATGAATTACCCCTGAAAACTGCTCATAACTAATTTGATGAGCTGGCTAAAAGTTTGTGGAGGTGCCACCTGCAACTGGCTTTAATGCCATTAATAACGTTGTCAACCTGCAAAAGAAGATACGAGATCACATTATAATTTATTATACAGTAGATATTTTAATGAGTCAGCTGCTATTTTTTTTAAATTAATTATTATTATAAGTTTAAATTAAAAGTTGAAAAGACAGTTATTATCAAATGAATTAATAGTATATATTCTAAATATGTAATATTACGCGAAGAACGCGGGATAAATTACAATTATATTTGTAAAATTGTAAAAAAACCTCAATTAATAATTGATTAAAATGTCAAGTAAAATATTTATTTTTTAATATGTCATTTTTACTCGTTTTCATTATAATTAATATATAATCATATTTAGAGTCGCATATATCGTTTGGTCATGTTGCGTCACACATATTAATAAAAAAAACTTGTATATGATTGCACATATAATCGCATATAGTGGAACATGAAAAAATTATATATGGAATAGCAAGCGTAATTGTAGTCATAGTTGCATCAAATGTTGCATGAAAATTGTGTGTGGAGGCACATACATAATCATATATAGGGTCACAAACTAAGAATAATTATGTCCAAAATTTAAAAAATTAAAGTAGTATTTAGAAAAAATAAAATAAAATTAGGGGGTTACATTTTTTGAAGTAAAGTATTAAAAAGTTACATTTTTTCATATGTCTCATTATACTTTTATAATAAATTCTAAAGATGATGATTAAATCATATTGTAAAATAGACCATGAATCATAAAGATGTGATACTACAAGAACTATACAGGTAAAATTACAATTATATGTTTAAAATTAATACCAAACCTCGGGTAAAATTACAATGATATGTTTAAAATAATACTAAAACTTAAAATTAAAAGATTGAATCATATAAATAAAATATGACGTTAACCATTAGGTTTCATGAATCTAAATGTAAACTAAATCATGAATTATTATAAAATATTACATATACTCCCTCAATCATTAATTACAAAAGAAATGTAAAAAGTGTATTGAAAGGAGTATTATTGAAATTATAATTAATAAAAATTAATTATAAAAAAATCAAAAAAAAAAAAGAAAAAGGAAAAAAAAACAGGTTGTACCGTGACGTCATCGGTGACACATGACGAGGTGCCTTTGAAAATATATACTCCCTCCGTCCCACATTAAGGGTAGTTTTTGCTTTTTGGCACATGGATTAAGGAGTATAAATATTTAATTAAGGTGTAGTGGGTAGTTGTATTAGTGGGAGTGTGGGTCCCATATTTTAATTGTATTAGTGGGTTTATGTGGGTCACATGTGTGTAAAAAAGGAAAGTGAAGTCTTTGGATGGGACGACTAAAATGGAAAAAAGAGACTCTTTGTGTACTGAGACGAAGGGAGTACTCCATCCATTTAAAAAATACTCCCTCCCTCCGATCCAAAGAGACTCATTTACTTCTTGCACGTGGATTAATGAATATTATTATTTAATATGTAGTGGTTAGTTGTATTAGTTGGTGTGTGGGTCCATATTTTAATTGTATTAGTGGGTGTGTGTATGTCTCATGTGTGTAAAAAAGAAAATAAACCCTTAGGAGTGGACGCCCAAAATAGAAAAATGAGACTCTTTGGGGCGGACGGAGGGAGTATTAATTTTATTATTTTGGATATCTACTATAAAGTTTTCATTTCATATTTTTAAAAAAATGGTTAAAATTTGCGTGCCTCAGGGACACCGTTCCCCCAAATCCCGCATTTTGGAAAGTTATAACATTTAGTATTAAATGTTATATCATTGAGTATAAGAACGTGTACCTTTATTTTCTAATAAAAAAAACTTTTTTTTTTAATTTAACATTTATATTATTCATATTTTAACTGATCTTTTTAATGAAAAAATTATACCCTTATTAATTAAAGTTTTCCCAAATCCTGCATTTTTGAAAAGTTATACCATTTAGTATTAAAGTTATACCATTTAATATAAGAGCGTATATCCTTTATTTTCTGATTTTTTTTATCTAACATTTATATTATTTATATTTCAGCTAATCTTTTCAATGGAAAAATTATACCATTATTAATTATACCCTTTAAAATAAAAAATGTTATACTCTTACATATCTTATTCATCTGGGGAGACAAGAGACCAATTCTTAATAAAATTTCATATACATTTAATACAATTATCCACAATATATAAAATAATAATAATTTTTAATTTACGTGAAAAATAAAATAATTGTTTTAAAATTGGATATTTGAAAATATTTAATTATATTGATGATGATGATATTTAAGAGAATAAAAAGGACCGCGTGGCACAGATTGTACTCCTTCTGTCCCAAAGATATTGACACACTTTTCTTTTTGGGTTGTCCCACAGAAATTGATATATTTCATTTTTAAGAACATGAGACCCACACAAAAATAATTTATTTATTTACATGGACCCACACACCCATCACACTCACCACAAATACAACTACCCACTATAAATTAAATATCATTTCTCTCACTTTACTTTACATTAAATTATTATACTCCTTAATCTCCGTGCCAAAAAATGTGTGAATACTTCCGGACGGAGGGAATAGTACACATCCAACGACAACAATAAAATATGATGATGATGATAATATTTAAGAGAATAAAAAGGACCGCGTGGCATAGATTGTATTACACATCCAACCACAACAATAAATACCCCCATATCATCCAACCACAACAATAAATACCCCCATATCATCCAACCACAATAATAAATATTAGTACTACAGTCTCATAGAAAAGTTAACACGTAATACTATTTTTGTTTGTTTAATAAATAAATTCATACTCTAAATAAAAAATACACACAATTCATCAGTTTTATATTACTATACGTTAATTTTAAAATTATTATTTATTTTCATTTTATACAATTAATTTTATAATTTATTTATTACTTAAAATACCAAACAACCCATAGAAATAAGTTAAAAAAATCATTTTCTAAAAGCTCCTCATCAATAATTGTGAATTTTATCACAGACGGAGAGAATCCTTTGTATCATTCTTAATTGACAAATGTTTTTTTAGACGGTGCTTGTGTGATACGGTGAGACTGAAAAATCTATTATTAAAATATAATTATTTTATTTGTTGTTAAAGTATGATTTATTAAAGTATGATAAATGGTACACTGAAATATGATTATAGTGTATTATATTATAATTCACGAAAGTATGATTATTGAGTAGTGAATCATATTATAACATTCTAACCATACTTTAGGACAACCATTATCATATTTTAATAAATCATACTTTAACAATCCAAATTCCATACTTTACCTATATAAGAACCTACATTCGTCCTGTTATAATTGTTACTCCTTCCGTCTCATGCAAAGGGTTATTTTTACTTTTTGCACCTGGATTATGGAGTATTATAATTTAATGTGTAGTGTGTAGAAGTATTAGTGGGAGTGCGAGCCCCATATTTTAATTGTATTAGTGGGTATGTGTGGATCCTATGTGTATAAAAAAAGAAAAACGATTCTTTGGGTGGGATAGAAGGAGTACATATTATCAGTGTGGGCGTCTCATGTCAATAGTTATATTTCTCTTTTTGGTAGATAAGATCCACACAAATCAATAAATATATTCTTATGGGCTCACACACACCACTAATACAAGTATACAACTACTCATTATACATTAGGATGTTATATTATCACTCAATCTACTAAACATTAAAATATAATATTTTTTAATCTCCATATTAGAAAAATATAATCATATTAACGAAACAAAAAAGAGTACTCCCTCCGTCCCGTTTCAAACTTTACGTTTGCTTTTTGCACGTATATTAAGGAATGTAGTATTTTAATGTGGAGTGGGGTGAGAGAAATAATATTTTAATGTAAAGTGGGTAGGTGTATTAGTGTAATGTGTGGGCCTATGAAGAGAGAAATAATTATTTTTTGTGGGTCTCATTTACTAATAAGGGAAATGTAAAGATTGAAATGGAACGTCCAAATTGAAAATATGTAAAAATTAAAATGGGACGGAGGGAGTATATTTTAAGACTAATTATATTGTGCACCCGGGTGCACCCACTTTAAAAAACGTATACAAATATTTATAAACAAAAATATATACAATTATGAACAAAAATATATACAATTTAATTATTAGTTTTTTAATGAAAAATTGAGTGTAAAAAATATATAATTATTAAAAAATATGTATACACTATTAAATAAAAAGTTATACACATATGAATGCTAGTTTTTTAATGAAAAACTTAGTGTGAAAAAAATATATAATTATTAATAAATAAACATATAAAATAGAATAAAATGTATACAAAATAGAATAAAATCAACATTTCTCACGACACGTGGTTTACGAGATCCTCCTGTACAATTGCATTTTCAAATTGATTTCGACGTGGACGACTTTAAATACTCAATTTGGACCACAGCCTTTAACACGTCTTTCTCCAAATCAAACTCAATTAATTGTCAAAGTATTTTTACGTCCTTGTTATATATATATATATTAAATAATAATTATTAAATATAATTTTAGTAATATATGCATTATTTATTATCATACTCCCTCCATCTGTTCAAAAAGGTACAATTCTTTTTCTTTTTGGGATACAATTCAAAAGGAATAATTTCCAATTTTTGAAAAAAAGCCTAACCGTATACTCCCTCCGTCCCCGCGTAGGATGATCATTTATTTTTTTACACGTAAATTAAGAAATATTATTATTTAATGTATAGTGGGTAGTTGTATTAGTGGGAGCGTGAACCCCATATTTTAATTGTATTAGATGAGGTGTGTGGGTCCATGTGTGTAAAAAATGAAATGAGACTCTTTGGGTGTGACGATAAAAATGGAAAAATGACCCTCTTAACTTGGGACGGAGGAAGTATAATACAACACAACAATGTCTAATAATACAATTATCCACTACATATAAAATAATAATATTTTTTAATCCACACGAAAAAACAAATAATACACAGACGAAAGAAGTAGTTTATATAATTTATTTTATATATCCTCGATTCATAGAATTTTATGGTTCATGATGTACTTACTCTTATATACGATTTAATCTATATTTTTGAGGTATAATTTAATATTAATTAATATATGAATTGATAATCTATGCGCGTGTACATCCATATGTATATTAATTTTTAATCAACAATTTATATATATTTTTTAATAAATGTATAATTTTTTATATTCATCTTTTCATAAAAAAGATTAATAGAAAATTCGCTAACAAAATATATAAGTTTTTATTCACACATAAAAATTTTTGACCAATACTCACAACTAAAATTCCCACACATGAGATATATGGTTAAATTGTGACATATAATATTTTAATGTGTGGATACTATAACAAGTATAAATTAAATTGTGGCATTTAAAATGTGTCACTAAAAATCAATAATAACATTTTAATTTTACGAATTATTATTATTTTAGATATTAAGAATACCCATATATGAGTACAAATATTATAATTGTGTGATTAATAATATGTTATTTAACTACACGTAAAATTTTTGGATAGAAATAAAAATAAAAATGTTGATATGACATCTATTTGGCGAAAATGAATTAATTAATACGTAAAAAAATTAAAAATTATATTGTTTAGGAAATATTATTAAATTATAATAACATTTAGTTTATTTTGAAAACATATCTTTAATATATATATATGGTGTACCCCACTATTAGGGGCCCCCACCACCCCTGCCCTGGGGATTGATGGAGGAGGTAAATCGAAGGATGTGCCTCAAATGGCTTATAGAGAGGGCTCACTATTTAACTTGTGCTTGCAAGGGGCCAAATCCATGCCAAAGGTATATGTGTGTGTGTGAGAGATTATTACTGATAAGTACGCATATGTATATCCCAATTACTAATAGATATATTAATTAAATATAATTACTGATGACTATATAGTATCTTTTTCTTTTTCCAGCATTATCCTTATTCACAACGATTAATATTCAACATCTGCATTTAACAATATTTTGGTTGAACACTAATGTGCACTAAATCGGATAAAAATAGCAAACATGTATTTCTCTAATGGCAACAACCGTTCCCTCTCTTTTAAACCTCCAACAATTTTGGTTGAACATTAATGTGCACTAAATCAACTGTTTAGTTTCTGTTGAGATTAATTTCCTTTATGAAATTTAATTTTTTTTTCTTCAGTAAAGTGTTTCTGCTGCAACTAGTTGAGGAGTTCTTTCGTATCTTATTTATGATTTTTGCAAAAATGGAATGCACATAATTATCAACTAGCAATTTAGGGCACAAATGGTTACAATATTCGATACATTATATTAACGTGAATTAAATCTTTGGATAAACACCAATGTGCATATTTGAATCCTTGGTATTTATTATGAACGCCATTAGCAGAAATACATGTATCAGTTGTTGGGTATGAGCTAGCAATTTAGGGCACAAATGGTTATATAATTCGATACATTATACTAATGTGTAGTAAATCTTTGGATGGACATCAGTGTGCTTCTTTGAATCCTTACATTTATTATGAACGCCATTAGCAGAATCGCGTATTTCATAAATTAAATGGACACACCTATTCGTGTTCTGCAGTGCTAAGAAACAGCAAGGTAACAGACATTGATTTTTGTTTTCTTCAATTTGATCGGAAGATATTTATGGAGAAATTTAAGGATAATTATAACGAATCTTTTCTTAACACAATGTACACTAATGTTAAGATAGGTATTATGAGCAAAACAAAATATAATTTTGTATTTATCAGTAATTTTATGAAAACAATGTATAATAATAATATAGTAATACCTATATATATATTTGGGTCATTCACTTTAATGAGAAATTTAGTGGCACAGGTGAGCTAGCCACATGATTATATGTTACATTTATATATTTCGAACCTTGCAAGGATATAAAGTATATCTGTTACGTATATTAACTTAAATTGAGCCTATATTGAGCCTATACGCTCATTACCATCTACATTTCTTTGTCACAGTTCCACAAAGTACTTGCATATAATTAAAGTAAATACTACAGTATAAAAGTTAAAATTTAGCTTTATAGCGGTAAGTGAAAACATATTTATGAACACAAATGTGTGGATAAAAGTCAGATTTATCTATAAAAAAGTTCACAGTTATATTGTAGATACAAAGTTTTTTTTTTAAATGTATTTTTAACTTAATTTTAGGGGTATTTTTGTATTTTTAGATTATGAATAAATTATAAATTAAATTATGTAAATTATAAAGAGTGATAATTTTAAAATTAAAGTTTGTTTTGAGATAATTGGTTTTCAAGAAAAAAAGATGCAGTTCAATCTAACACCTTAAAATAAAATATTAAAATAAAATATTAATTTGAAAAAAAAAGTTCAGATATTTCTACTCAATTAACTATGTAACAGCTAATACTAAATAACTTTGGAGGTACTATCTTATCGGCGGGTTTATATACATGTTATATAGGTAAAGTATGCTTATTAATAGTTAAGTATATTTATAGTAAATTATCATACTATAACACTTTAAATACATACTTTAATTCATTATTCATCATACTTTAAAAAAATATACTTTAACTACAAATTAACATACTTTATATATATAACAAACATACTTTAATAATGGATCGACCCGTATCATAACTCATTTCATGCAATTACCATCTCAAAAGAGACTTTGTCATACATTGAATTGAGTTTGTCTTATATATTGAATTGCATCAGAGCATCTGCTTATTTTTCCTCACAAATTAAAACAAATTAAAAGTAATTTTTTCGCCCAACAAGATATTTATGTCTGATAGGCCATGTCATGTGCACTATCTTCTTTGAAATACACTTGCCCAAATTAGGAAAACATTTTTATCAACATAAATTGAGAATTTACCTTATGGTATAGTTATAACCTTGGCTTTCATGTAATATTACACCCTTGTTATTCATGGCTTATTTTACCCTTTTGATTTAATTATTATTTTTAAGATTTAGTGTTAATTCTAAGAATACAATTATAATTTCAATGTAATTGTAGCTACTTGAATTTTATTGTCTATTAAAGGAAAATATGTGGCAAATTAATGCAATAATTATCAATTATTTATTTATTTATTTATTAAGGGATTTAAATAAATAAATTCCTAAAATAAATTAGTGAATAATTGATAATTGGGACATATCCAGTCAAATAAGCCCAACCCGCAGAATTAGGTCAAATTAAGGATCAACCAATCAAACTGTGTTATACATGAAAAAAGGCCCAAACCCGCAGAATCAGGTCAAATCAGCCATTGACCAATCAAATTGCGAGTTATTTATGGGGTTTCCTCACCCTTCATCTATATAAAGATCTATATAAAGAGTCCTCCTCCATATTTCAGACACACTAAATCATTTGAAGACGCAGACGCTTCTGAAGAAATCAAGAACACGAGCAGTGCTCCCTTGATATCTTCAAACATCTTCAAGTCAAGAACTGTTTGTGATCCGAGATCAAGGTTCTAAGCCTCTCCGATCCCGCATTCTTCCATCCAACCACCTCCAATAACTCATGAATAATCCGTTGATAGTAAACTTTAATCAATATTTTTATTTTTATTATCTTATCATGTTATTATCGTATTGCACGACTTTTGTCAATACAAAACACGAAACTGTATCATGAATTATAGCTAATTTAATTAAATATTGTAGTTTGAAAATTCTTTTAACAATATATGGTAAATTTGAGGTTGTGTAATGAATTAGGTTGAGTCGCCAGTTATACTAGCGACTTTTGTGTACCAACATGCAAGTCGCCAATTATATTGGCGATTTTAAATAAATAATATTTAAAATAATAAATAAATATATAAATGTAATAAAATAATATTTAAATAATTTAATACTTCTTATGTCTCATAACAGTTTGCACATTTTCTTCATTTATATGTCCTACAATAACTTTCACACTTTAAAAAAGAATAAAATTTTAGTATTACATAGCTTCAAAAATTACTTTAATTTTAAATTTGCACTCATTTTTCAAACAATAACGTTACTTTATACTTTATTTATTATCTAAAAATACAAAAATACCCTCAAAAGTCAATAAAATTAGTAAATTTTTTTTTTTCTTAAACAATGTGCAACAGTCTTTTGCACATAGTTAAGAGATATAATATTTAATGCGGAGATGATGAGAGAGAAATAAAAATTTAATGTATAGTGGGTAGGTATATTAAAGCATCTCCAAGAGTCTCTTTAAAATTTGGATAGTATTTCTACAAAATAAAGAGGATTTGTAAATTTAAAGAATCATATTTTTAACATGCTCCAACAAACTCTTTATATTTTCATTTCCAATGTACACTTATGACATATTTTCTCATTTAATTTATTAAAAACTATTTTTTTTAACCAAAATACACAATAAAGTAGATAACATTTAATGCAATTTAAGTTTAAAGAGTGGATTTGGCTTTTCAAATTTGAAGAGTGAAAATGATTATGTAAATTTAAATGTTAAAATAGAGAGTGTGTTGGAGCTCATTTTTATTAATATTCTCTTCAAAATTTGAATATTTCGTATTTTAAAGAGCCTTTTGGAGATGTTCTTAGTGTGGTATGTGGGTCCCATGGAGATATATTAATTGTTTTGTGTATGTCTCATTTACTAAAAAGGAAAATGCACCTCTTGTATTGGAATGGACAAAAACAGTAAAATGCACTCCTTATGGTAGGACGGAGGGAATATTAAATTATTTAAATTTAAATATTATTTTCATACATTTATAAATCTATTTATTATTTTAAATATTATTTTATTATTATTATTTAAATCCGCCACTAGCGACTTATATGCATGGTTAAAAAAATTTCAAACTACTATATTTTAGAACCGTCAGAATGAGTTGTTGGGGCGGTTTAGCCTAAACCCATCATAACTCGCTTTTATGCGGGCTCAAATGGGATGGGTCACTTGCGGGTTGAGTCATTCACGGGTCAGGTCACTTGCGGCTTGGGTTGGGTTGGGTTAATGGTGGGTCGACACACGGGCTGGTCCAATTTTTTTATTTATTTTTTATTTTTTTGTTAATATTTTTTTTAAGGATGTTTCACTTACCATCCACTCTAACCCGACCCACCCACCCCCCTTTCCCAAAATTTTTTATAACAATAAAATTTAATATTTAACTAATAAAAATATTACCACAACAACCTACCCCACACACCCCCCTTCCCAATTTTTTTTTAAAATAAAATTTTAAATTTTAATAATAAAAATATTACCACATAGCCTACACCTACCCACCCACCCCACCTCCCGCCACTACTCCCACCACCCCTTCCCAAAAAAAAATTTTTAATAAAATTTTAGATTTTAATATATATATATATATATATATATATATATATATATATATTAATAATAAAAAAGTTTTTGTGAAGGGTTGAGTGGGTGGATGGAGTGGGTTGTGTGATAATATTTTTTTATTTAAATATTAAAATTTATAATTTTATTAAAAAAATTATTTTGGGAAGGGGTGGGTGGAGGTGGGTTATGTGATAATATTTTTATTATTTAAATATTAAAATCTAAAATTTTATTAAAAAAATTTTGGGAAGAGGTGGGGGGTGGGGTGGGGTGGGGTGGGTGGATGGGAGTAGGCTGTTGTGATAATATTTTTATTATTATTTAAATATTTAAATCTAAAATTTTATTAAAAATTTTTTTTGTGAATGGGTGGGGGGTGGGTGAGGTGGGTGGGTGGGGTAGGCTGTGTGATAATATTTTTATTATTTAAATAATAAAATTTAAAATTTTATTAAAATTTTTTTTTGGGAAAGGGAATATTTTTATTATTTTAATATTAAAATCTACATTTTTATAAAAATAATTTTTTTTGGGGGTGGTGGGTGGGGTGGGGATAGGATGAGTGGTAGATTATTGAGTTGGGGCGGGTTAACCCATAACCCACTGTGACCCATTGTGTAGTGGGTTTAAACGGGACGAGTTGCTTTTGGGACGGTCATTTTAAGTTGGGTTATTTTTTGAGCGGGTTATTAACAAGTTTTCATGGATTGAAATGGATTGGTCATTGGATTCCACTCAAATTGATAGCTCTACTAAATTTAGTTAAATTAGCCAATGAATTACCCTCTCTATTCTATCTGAAAAGTGCCCATATCTAATTTGATGAGCGAGGTGCCACCTGCAACTGGCTTAAATGCCATTAATAACGTTGTCAACCTGAAAAAAAGATACGAGGTCACATTATAATTTATCATACAGGAGATATTTTAATGAGTCAGCTGCTATTTTTAAAAAAATAAAATTAATTTTTACTATAATTATAAATTAAAAGTTGAAAAGACAGTCATATCACATGAATCAATAGTATATAACTATATATTGCAAAAATGTAATATAACGGGAAGATCACGGGATAAATTACAATTATATTTGTGAAGTTATGAAAATGCTCCAATTAATAATTGATTAAAATGTCGAGCAACATATATATTTTAAAATGTCACCTTTTTCCCTTTTTTATTATAATTATATATAATTGATATATAATCATACTTAAAGTCACATATACCGTTGGGTGTTGGGTCAAATATGAAAAAACTTGTGTGCACTCGGGCGCACGGACCACACTTCGTGCGCCTTTAGAATTTTGTGTTAAATTGTACTATATCTTTTATTTAATATAAAGATGTGTACCTTTTATTTTCTAAAGAAAAATAAAAAATATTAATGAAATGTGTATATTCTTTACAACAAAATGGTGTACCCTTATTAATTAAAGTATATACCCTTTAAAACAAAATAACATACCCTTACCTATAATACTAAATTCTAAAGGTGCACGGTGTGGCCCCAGGGGCACAAGAGCCTCACTCCATACATTAATAAAAAAAAACTTGTATATCATCACATATAATCGCGTGTAGCGTAACATGAAAAAATTATACTCCCTCCGTCCGCTTCTAGGGTACCATTTTACTATTTTTGGCGTCCGCTTCAAAAGTATCTATTTCCCATATTTAGTAAAAAAGTATTCCCCCGTCTCACCCAAATAGCATCATTTTACTATATTGGGCGACCCATCCAAATTGCAATATTTTTCTCTTTTAGTAAAAAGGGCCCACCAATGCCCCACCACTATCCATCACATCTCTCTAATACACATATCCACTTTACATAAAATAATAATACTCCTTAATATACATGCAAAAAGCAAATGCATCTCTTTGGACGGGATGGAGGGAGTACACAATATGGCCCACCATTTCCCTCTAATACAACTACCCACTTTATATATAATAATACTCCTTAATCCACGTGCAAAAAGCAAATGGATACCTTAGAACTGGACGGAGGGAGTATATGAAATCACAAGCGTAATGGTAAGTATAGTCACTTTAGGCGTCGCATGAAAATTGTGTTGGGGAGGCAGAAACATAGTCACATCAAGGGTCACAAATTAAGGATAATTATGTTCAAAATTTAAAAAATTAAGGTAACATTTTAAAAAAAAAATTAGTGGATGATATTTTTTAAAATACAATATTAAAAGTGACATTTTTTCAGATGTCTCATTATTTTTTGTAATAAATTCTAGAAGATGATGATTAAATCATAATGTAAAAGGACTATAAAACACAAGGATGTGATATTACAAAAACTACAAAAATAAAATTATAATTACACCTTTTAGAATTAACCCTAAAAAAACTACTATTTTTTACCAACGGGTTTACAGCAGGAGTAGAATGCAAAAAATTTAGGGAATTGGATCCAAAATACTTCGCCATCTCCCTCCGAAACATGGCAGAAAAATCAAATCCTATAGCAAAATCAGAATTTGTAGAGGGCTTCCTCCATCGATCTTTGAACTTCTTATACCACTCAGGAACACCATATGTAATTTGAAACAAGAAGAAATAGCATGCCCTTTCAACGAGCAATGAGCACAGACTAAGCGATCCTTTGCCATTTTAGGAAACCAACGAGATTTTCTCTCCATTTTCAAGAACAGATCGTCTACCTGTTAACTGATACCATGTGAGAACTGTAGATAACTACAAGAATTGATAAGAAGAAACTGTAATTTTATTATTCCAAAAGCTCAAGAATGAATGTTACATAAAGTGTATTTATACAAAGTATTCTGTTGGTAAAAGCCTTAATTCCATTGTTAAATTGGTTTACCAACGAATTAGCAACGGAATTCGTTGGTAAAGTGTTGGTTGGTAAATTTTAGCAACGAAAAATCACTTCCGTTGGTAATCAGTTGCTAAAAATTCCGTTGGTAATCTGTTGGTAATTACCAACTGATTGAATTTCATTGGTAAAATAGAGAATAAATTCGTTGGCATTCCATTGCTATAAAAAAATATCATTTTGGTTGCTAATCCATTGGTAATTACCAATGGATTGAATTCTATTGGTAAATTTCATTACTAAAAAATACTTTTTTTGTAGTGTAATTCTAAACCCAAAAATTAAAAAATTGAATCATATAAACAAAATAGAACGTGAACCATTAGGTTTCATGAATCTAAATGTAAACTAAATCGTAAATTACAATAAAAATATTACATACTATACTTTCTCCGTCCCAATAATTATAAAAGAAATGTGAAAAATGTATGGAAACAAAGGAGTATTATTGAAATCATAATTAATACTTAATTATAAAAAAATCAAAGAAAGAAAAAAAAAAGGTTGTACCATGACGTCATCAATGGCACGTGATGAAGTGCCTTTTGAATATATACTCTCTCCCTCCTATTTCAATGTTTACATATTTCTATTTTAGGCGTCCAATTTCAATGTTTACATTTTCTTTTATGGAATATGAGACCCACCTAAAATAATTAATATATCACCATGACCCCCACATTCAATATTAATACACCTACCCACTTTACATTAAATATTATATCTTTCTACACACTATCTATTGAAATACTATACTCATTAATCAACGTGCAAAAAAAAAACGTAAATATTGAAATGGGACGGAGGGAGTACTCCAGTCATTTCAAAAATATCAATTTTATTATTTTGGTATCTACTATAAAGTTTTCATTTCATATTTAAAAAAAAAATTACATCCACTTAATACAACTATCAACAATACATAAAATAATATTCTCTCCGTCTCCTTTCAGATAATCACTTTTTATTTTGAATTGTTCCATAAAAGTTTACACAAATATAAAATAGCAAAAAAGTAAAACACAATCATTATTTCTCCATACACTTTTTTCAAAAAAACATTTCTTTGTATAACACATCTAACATATTTTATCATTTATTTATTATAAAAAAATATCATTAAACTCCTAAATTTTTTTTTTTTAATCTCCATGATGAGATGAGATGAGAGCACATACTTAAATGAACGAGGGGAGAAATAATTTTTGATTTACGTTAAAAAAAAATTGTTTTAAAGTTGGATATTTGAAATGTTTAGTCAAGAAGTTATTATATGATAATATTTAAGAGGAAGAAAAAGGATCGCGTGGCGCAGAATGTAGCACACATCCAACCACAACAATAAATACCCCCACATCACCCATTACAATAATAAATAGGAATAATTATTCTTAACTACACATTATATTAATATATTATTCATAGGTATAAGGTATATATAAAGTTAATAACAACTACAAAAATTAATGATAATCTTTCTAATATATCCCTTATCTTGAATCTTAATTAAAAAGATATATATAAATATTCATTATCTTCTTTTTTTAAGTATTATACTCCCTCCGTCCTGCGTATTTTTACCCATTTGTACGAGCACGGAGATTAAGACGTTTTATTTTTTTAATATATAATGTAAGAGAAAGTAGGGATAAATTAGTAATTTAAAAAGAAAAAGTGAATAAAGTTATTGGGAATGATGAATAATGTGTAAAAAAGTAATTAAAGTTGTTGGGATTGTAAAAAATAGGCAATAAAATATTATGTATTTTTTTCAAAATGGAATGCGTAAAAATACGTGGGACACCCCAAAATGGAAAGTGAATAAAAATACGTGGGACGGAGGGAGTACCTTTTTTTTATTATATCATTGATTATCTTTAAGACAATCAAATCGCCACCTTAAATTAATTAAAGAAATTCCAACACACATCTACGCGTGATCACGAGACATGAAGATTAGGATGAAAACACACACAAAATAAATTGTGCAAAAATATACATTAATTGTGCAACAATATAATTGTGTCGTACAACAAACTAATTATACTCTTAAATATATTGTGCAATAATATAAGACGTATTGTGCAGAAATCTAATTATAATTATGCTCATATTTATAAGAACTGAATTCTCATGACTTCATATTAAATTATGCAATATTGTTGTGCAATAATATAATTATATGTTGTGCAACAATTTAACTGTATTGTGCAAATTTATACATTTATTATGCAAATATAATTAATATACATTTAAATACTTTCATTTTCTAATTATTTAATAGCTTAATACTATTGAGTTTAGGATAAATAAGTTAAATTAATATACAGCAAAATTTTTTTTTATAAATATATTTTGTTTCCTAAAAGATAGCTTGGATAATGGAACAAATCCCAATAATTAATGGATCTAAATATGTATATAAAAGTAGAATAAATCCAATCCTGGCATTTATTTTTAAACAAATCTCAACCACCCATTAAAATAATTAAATAATTATAATTATGACATTTTCAAATTAGGAAATAAGATTTTATTTATTAAAATTAATAATATTAAATAGACCAATCAAATTATATAAAAGTAAAATAAATTCAATCATGACCATCTATTTTTAAAACAAATCTCAGTCACCCATTAAAATAATTAAATAATTATTATTATGACCTTTTCAAATTAGGAAATAAAATTTTATTTATTAAAAAATTAATAATATTAAATAGATCAATCAAATTACAGGGATTGAAAGACTCTAGCCCACAGAATTAGGTCAAATAATCCATTGACCAATCAGCCCAAGCCCACAGAATTAGGTCAAATAATTCATTGATCAATCAAATTGCGAGTTATATATGTGGCTTCCTCACCCTTCACCTATATAAGGAGCCCTCCTCCATTCATTTCAAACCCACCGAGAACGATTCTCTAAGAAGATCAAAGACTTCAGAATTGTCTGAATAGTTCTTCGAATTCTTCAACGAGAATCAACTCAAGAACGGAATACATCTGGGATTCAGGTTCTAAACCACCTGGATCAAGTGTTCTACAGTCAAAAATTTGAACAGCCTATAATCTGGTTTTAAACCGTCCAGATTAAGCGTTCTATAGTAAAAAATTTTGAACGACCTATAATTTGGGATATTTAAATAATTAAATAATTATAATTATGATTTTTTCAAATTAGAAAATAAGATATTATTTATTAAAAAATTAATAATGTTAAATATAAAATTCAATCCTAGCCATCTATTTTTCAAAACAAATCTCAACAAAAAAAAAATCAAATCCTGGCCATCTATTTCTCAAATAAATCTCAGCCACCCATTGAAATAATTAAATTAAATAATTGTAATTATAACTTTTTCAAATTAGGAAATAATTAAATAATTATAATAAATCCAATCCTGACCCTGACCATCTATTTCTCAAACAAATTTCAGCCGCTCAATAAAATAATTAAATTAAATAATTATAATTATGACTTTTTCAAATTAGAAAATAATTTAGTTCAATCTAAAATAGATCCAATTTTGTCAATTTATTTATTAAACAAATCTGGTACATTAAAATAATTATAATAAATTCAATTATGGCCATTTATTTCTCACACAAATCTCAGCCACCCAATAAATAATTAAATAATTATAATTGTAACATTTTCAAATTAGAAAATAATATATTATTTATTAAAAAATTAATAATACTCCCTCCACCCTATGTATTTTTACCAACTTTCTATTTTGGGTTGTCCCATGTATTTTCACCCATTCCATTAATAGGAAAAATGCATAATATTTTATTACCTACTTTTTACAATCCCAACAACTTTAATAATTTTTTTACACTTTATTCATCATTCCTAACAACTTTATTTACCTTTTCTTTTTAAATCACAAATTTATCCCTACTTTTTCTTACATAACATATTAAAAAAATAACACGTCTTAATCTCCGTACCCGTACAAATGGGTAAAAATACTCGAGACGGAGGGAGTATTAAATATAAATCAAATTCTTACCATCTATTTTTCAAATAAATCTCAACCATCTATTAAAATAACTAAATAATCGTAATTATAATTTTTTCAAATTAGGAAATAATTTATTGTTTCCAAAGGGTTTAGGGTTTAAGGGGTTTATCTTAAACAAATCTAAGCCACCAATTAAAATAATTGACTTTTTCAAATTATAAAATATGATTATTTATTAAAAAATTAATAATATTAAATATAAATCCAATCCTAACAATCTATTTTTCAATCAAATCTCAACCACCCATTAAAATAGTTAAATAATTGTAATTATAACCTTTTCAAATTAGAAAATAATTTAATGTTTTCAAAGGGTCTAGGGTTTAGACTTTTTCAAATCAGGAAATAATTTCATCAATTAAAATAATTAAATAATTATAATTATAACTTTTTTAAATTAGAAAATAAGATATTAATTATTAAAAAATTAATAATATTAAGGCAAAAGCTCCTGTGCACCCGGGCGCACGGAACACTTTCCGTGCGCCTTTAGAAATTTGCGCTAAATTGTATACATTTTAGTATACAGATGTGTACCCTTTATTTTCTAAAGAAAAATCTGGGCGCACGAACAACACTCCGTGCGCCTTTAGAATTTTGTGTTAAATTGTATACCCTTTAGTATAAAAATGTGTACCCTTTATTTTCTAAAGAAAAAAAAATATTAATGAAAAGTGTATACCCTTTAGAACGAAATTGTGTACCTTTTAGTAATTAAAGTGTATACCCTTTAGACCAAATTAATGTACCCTTACCCATAATACAAAATTTCTAAAGGCGCACGGAATGTGTTCCGTGCGCCCGGGTGCACGCAAGCCTCACTCTAATATTAATACAATCCTGACCATCTATTTTTTAAATAAATTTCAACCACCTATTAAAATAATTAAATAATTATAATTATGACTTTTTCAAATTAGGAAATAAGATATTGTTTATTAAAAAAATTAATAATATTAATCTAATCTTGACCAAGCCATCCATTAAAATAATTATTTAATTTAATGTTTTCAAATGGTTTAGGGTTTAGTTCTTAAACAAAATAATTATAATTACGACTTTTTAAAATTAGAAAATAAGATATTATGTATTAAAAAAACTAATAATATTAATCCTGACCAAACCATCCATTAAAATAATTATTTAATTTAATGTTTTCAAAGGATTTAGGGTTTAGGGTTGATTTTAGGGGTTTAGAGTTTAGGCTTTTAGGGTTTTAGGATTTGTGGCATAATATTTCTATATGATCAAATCCTGATCATCTATTTCTTTAACAAATCTTAGCCACCCAGAATAAATTCAATGATGGTCATCTATTTTTCAAACAAATCTCAAACACCCATTAAAATAATAAAATTATTATAATTATGACTTTTTTAAATTAGAAAATAAGATATTATTTATTAAAAAATTAATAATAAATTACAAAACATCGAAAAACTCAACACCCAAACAGTTTAAAAAGAGAAGTGTATGTACAGTATTAAGACATTTCAATCAATATATAGCACAAAGTGGAAAGATTTTCCTAATAAACATTCATCAGTTTAAGATATTACAGAAAAAAAGAATATGGGGCGGCTATTTGCACCCCGGATTTACTAAACGAACTTCATTAATTTATAAATTTAAAATATATTTATGTAAAAATACGTAAATACCCTTATTAATAATAAAATAAGACAATTTACCCAAATAAATTTTTAAATGCACTTTTTAAATGCACCCCACTTATCATCGATAAAAACCCTAAATCTATGAATTCTTGGCTCTACTCCATCCTTCTCAACTGTTGTTGCAAAAGTAACAACTTGCTATGTGAAAAATCATAATTTATTACCTAAAAACGTAAAAACCTACGTACCTGCATATATGGTTGGGGAATGGGGGGTTCCCACATGCCAAATCCTCCACTCTGTGGGCTCTGACAACACGCAACACATATATAATACCTGAGTGAGGCTTGCGTGCACCCGAGGGCACACCGTACGTTTTTAGAATTTAGTATTATGTGTAAGAGTACATTATTTTGTTATAAAGAGCATACACTTTAATTAGTAAGGGTAACCATTTTGTTCTAAAGGGTATACACTTTTTATTAATATTTTTTATTTTTCTTCAGAAAATAAGGGTACACATCTTTATAATAAAGGGTATACAATTTAATACAAAATTCTAAAGGCACAAGGAGTGTGCCCGTGCGCCCGGGTGCACACAAGTTTTTGCCATAATACATATATAGTAGGGATGTAATTGAATCAAACTGGAGTAGCTGCAAATAAATTAATTATTTAATAAAGAAAATACACCCCTAGTAATGATAAAAACATAGTTGAAATGTACATGCAAATAAAGGAGCACATTGACAGCCTCGTACAGCTGCTTCGCCTCCACATTTTCTCCTGATATTTCACTGCTCATTTTTGACAGCAAAACCAGACAATGCAGTAATACATGTGATATTGTATTAATTCATCTCAATTAAAAAAAAACACTCTAATTTCGAAATTAATACTCTCACCTAAAATACATAAAATATTTTACAATTTATTTATTTCATAAAAATACCAAATTAATAAAAAATAAAAATACTAAAATTGACCAATGAAGAACATGATACAGTAACACACCGGATCTTTTGCACAATTTTTGGTAGTTTTATGTGAAACCACGTGGCATTTCTAGATCGGATGATATATCGCAAATTCCTCTGTATATGCTACCATTCTTTTTAATAATAACAGAATAATGATTTCCAAATCATGCCTCGTAAAGCGTTTTTTGGACGGAGAGTGTATATAATATGTAGGTACCTGCATTTTCATGCCATCTTCAGCGATCCACATGTAATCTGGGATCCTGGAAAGATGATGCTTGAACTCCTTTACCATTGGGATCGTGTGCCCACCATGCCAGCACATCATCTGTAGACTCTGCATCCACCCACAAACTGCAATATTACAACACTAACATGTGTTTGCCATGTGCATATACATCCTCCACCCACTAAATGCAATGCCATATACATATACTGATATCAGTGGCGGACGCAGGATTTCCGTCGAGGGGGCCCAACTTTTCTCATACAATAGTTCGTGTTTTTTGTTCTACAAATTTTAAGAAGAATTATTTTATTTACCAACTTTTATTAACATTTTTCTAAAGATGTTTTAGTATTTTTAATTGTATTATGTAAGATTAACAATTTTGAAACTAAAGTCATTAAAATTATTAAATAAATATGTTATTTAGAGGAAAAATAAATAAATAAAAGAAATAGAAGAGGAGAAAAAAATAACAGTGCTGCATGAATCGAATACGGGACCTTTAAAACTAAAATATCCTCACTTCACCACTTGGACACAAAGGTATTTCAAAAAAATTTCTATATCTATACTAGTAATTTTTAGAAGTTCAGGGGGCCCCAGTGCCCCCCTACCCCCTTTGTACGTCTGCCACTGACTGATATACACCCTCTTTCTTTCGTTGATTTAAATTCTGTTAAATGATCACCTCGTCTAGAAACTTAAGTTGGGAAAGAGAAATATCATTTAATATTTAAACAATTCATTCTAACATGCCGCCTCCTCATGTGCAGGAGGGGGGCATTCGCCTCGAGCCATGCACGTGGAATTTTTAACCATGGGTGGCGGTTAGGTTCGAACCATGTACCTTTGCTAGATCATGGTTCTGATACCATATTAAATGTCCATCTCGTTTGGAAGAAAAAAAGTACTCCCTCCGTCCCGTTTCAATGTTTACGTTTCTATTTTGCGCGTCTCATTTCAATGTTTAAGTTTTCCTTTTTGGAATATGGGACCCACCTAAAACAATTAATATATCATCCAATACTAATACACCTACCCATTTTGCATTAAATATTATATTTTTCCACCCACTATCTATTAAAATATTATAATCCTTAATCAACGTGCAAGAAACAAACGTAAACATTGAAACGGATGGAGGGAGTATCAATTTATTCTAACGCTTTTTTGTTATTATATTGGATTTAAAATTAAAATCATCCCATACAAATTTATTATATTCAAAATAGTCCCTAAAAACTTAACTTCTCCGAAATAGTTACATAGTATCTATTCTCACTAAAGTTGTCTTTTTCACTTAAATTAAAAATGTTCAATTTTCTATTTTTGTGGATTGACACTGAATTAGTGCTTTTACAAGAATATATGAAACAAAATAGATAAAAAAAAATATTTTGCGACTATTTTGGTAGTTACATAGTATCTATATTCTCACTAAAGTTGTCTTTTTCACTTAAATTAAAAATGTTCAATTTTCTATTTTTGTGGATTGACACTGAATTAGTGCTTTTACAAGAATATATGAAACAAAATAGATAAAAAAAAAATGTTTTGCGACTATTTTGGGACTTTTTAGATACGGTAAAAAGAAATTGAATGGTTTATGTTTTAATCTTGGGGTCAGTCACCATTTTTAACAATATATAAACTTTAAAAAAAAAAATCTACTAGGCGAGGTATTGTGTAGGACAAGTCCTACGAAAGCTATGTGAATACTATACTTTGCCTTTTATTTCCTGTTTTTATTTATTTAATTATTATTATTATTATTATTATTATTATTATTATTATTATTATTACTACATATAATATTTAATATAATAATTCATTTCGTATTTTACTCTAAATTCGTAGAATCGTGTTTTAGGGTCTATTTTATCTTTAGGATTCAAATTCACACGCATTTCTTTTACATCTTGGAATGAAAACATTTGAGGTTATATACTCTTTAATTAAATCTATACCCTTAAAAGTGTTGGGGAAAAAAAATTTAAAACAACGTAGAACAGTGAAAATTCTACCGGGACAAAAGGAGTATACGAGATGGAAATGGCCCTTTTTCGACGCATCCTATGGTAATGTATCTGGTTTGTTCAGCTTGGTAGCGCATGTACTTAATAGTGTGATGGAGAGCTTTGTTTGGAATCTTGTTCATTGGCCAACGTCTCATCAAGGGCTCCGTTACATAATTGAGACCATCCCAAATCAAATCTTGTATCAATGTGTGACCATAGTATAAGTCATCCTGCACTAGTCAAACCATACATTAAGGCAAACATTTGTGTGACGTCACATGGAATTAGTTCCGAGCGCAGAAAAAGTGATAACTTCTTAATAAAAAGTGAGATCAGATAATGAAAAGTGGAAATGATGTAGTGAACTATTTCATGAACAATTCGTTGTAAAAAAATGTGATAATATTTTTCTAATAAAATGATAACAACTTTAATAAAATGTGATAACTAATTAATTAGCTATCAAAAACACTCTCTGGGAGTCTTATACTGCAAATGAGACTGTGAATGGATGTACATGACATGAAAGATTGACTCATGTACTCCCTCCGTCCCGCACCAAGGGTGCATTTTATTTTTTTGCACGTGGACTAAGGAGTATTATTATTTAATGTGTAGTGGGTAGTTGTATTAGTGGGAGTGTGGACCCCATATTTTAATTGTATTAGTGGGTGAGTATGGGACCCATGCGTATAAAAAAGGAAAGAGGACCCTTTGGGTGGGACGACCAAAATGGAAAAAAGAGACCCTTGGTGCAGGACGGAGGGAGTAAATAAGAGGGGCTTAAAAAACTGCACAAGCAGAAGATTTTAGCAAATTTGTCTGATACAGAGAAGCAATGTGAATGTTGCATACTTGAAAAGGCAAAGAGGCTTAAATTTGGATTTGGATCACACACTACCGAGGCAATTTTGGATTATATATATACACTCTGATCTATAGGGACCTTTCCAGAACATGACCAGAGGAGGAGACATATACTTCATATCGTTCATTGATGATCATTCTAGAAAAGTATGGATGTCTGTACTCAAGACAAAAGATGAAGCATTCAAGGCATTAAAGTGATGGCTAGCAATAATGGAAAACACCAGTGGAAGAAAGTTGAAGCATTGCAGGACTTATAATGACTTAGAGTATTTACTAGAGGAATTCAGCTCTATCTATAAGGAGAAATATATATATTTCTAGGCATTAATGAACTGTACCAGGTACTTCATAACATAATGGTGTTGTTGAGATAATGAATCAGACTTTACTAGAAAGGGTATGGTGCATGATGATCAGTGGAAGCATCAACAAGAGTTTTTAGGGGTGAATTGGTTACTATTGTTGCATATTTAGTTGACAAGTGTCCTACTATTTTAAACTTCAAAACACCAATGGAAGTGTGGTATAGAAGACCTGCAGACTACTCTAACTTTAGAATTATAGGTTGTTTAGCTTATATTCATGTGAAACAACGTAAGCTAAAACTCAGAGCTCTCAAGTGTGTCTTGGTTGGTTATCCTAAAGGGGTAAAGGGCTACTGGATAGAGACTCAAAAGTTCATCTTAAGTAGAGATGTAACTTTCAATAAGGAAAGGATATCTTTGAAGGAAGTAAATACTGATTCGTCAACTGCAAGCAATGGAATAGTAGTTGAGGTGGATTTTCAGAACAGGAAGGCTGTTGATCAAGAAGAGGAAAAGGAGCAAGCTAAGGTCAATGAGGAGCTAAGCAACTAGCAATTAGCAAGGGATTGGCAGAGGAGGGTGATCATATACATGCTAGATATGCACAAGTTGATGTACTAGTGTCATTTGCACTACATACAACACTTGAGAAGGAGGCTAATGAACCAACGTCATATTCAAAGGCCATCAGTTGCATAGAGGCTGATCAGTGGATATTAGCAATGCAAGAAGTCCTACTATCATGAGATAAGAATTGGAATTGGAAGATAGTACAGAGGCCTAATGGTAAGATTCTAGTTGGATGTAAGTGGATTTTCTAGTAGAAGCATGTTGTTCTTAAGGGAGGCAACATCAGATTCAAAGCAAGGCTGGTAGCTAGAGGATTCTCACAGAAAGTGGGAATTGATTATATTGAAATCTTCTTACTGTGGTTAAACATTTCTCTATAAGAATTTTATTGTCATAATTTTCTAAATTTAATTTAGAATTGCTTCAAATGGATGTTACTACTACTTTTCTTCATGGTAATTTGCAGAAGCAGATTTTCATGAAGATTCCAGAGGAGTAGGAGTTCAAA
This sequence comes from Pogostemon cablin, assembly GCA_023678885.1. Lineage (NCBI taxonomy): Eukaryota > Viridiplantae > Streptophyta > Magnoliopsida > Lamiales > Lamiaceae > Pogostemon > Pogostemon cablin. The sequence continues at coordinate 6,618,249 of CM043009.1, forward strand.
ATGTTGATTCTAAGGCTTAATTGTATGGCTTGAAATAGAGCTAGTACCTTAGGTTTCATGAGTATATTACATCATGTGGCTTCATTAAGAGTGTTTATGATAATTGTGTATATTATTTGCATGATAAGGATTGTTATATGTATCTTTTGTTATATATTGATGATATGCTTATTGCAAGTAATAGTTCTTATGACATTGCTAACACTAAAAGGCTGTTGCAAGATGAAATTGAGATGAAGGACTTAGGTGAAGCTAAGTTGATCCTAGGTATGCAGTTTCCAGAAATAGAGTTGTTGGAAGGCTTAAGCTTGGACTTGAATCATACTCGTGGAAAGTGCTTAAATGGTTTAAAATGGATCTATGTAAATTTGTTACTAATCCTTTTAAGCAGGGATTGAATATATCACTACAACAAGAAGCCAAGTCAGAGGATGAAATGAAGTTCATAGAGAGTATACCTTATGCAATTTCTGAAGGGAACTTGATGTATTCAATGGTGTGCTACAGACCTGATGCGGCTTACACTCTAAGTGTCAGCATATTCATGAGCAATCCGTGGAGAATTAATCGGGAGGCTACGAAATGGTTGATGAGGTACATCAGAGGGTCTACTGGAGCAGGTTTGGTGTATGAGAAAAGTGAAGAAACAAGAAAGGCGTTGCAGGGTAAGTGGATGCAGACTTTGCTGCCAACATGGATACTAGGAAGTCCTTAACTAGCTATGTCTCTACCTAGATCAAAATTTGATCTATGTTTGAGTCTGATTGGAGTTAAGGAGTTACAAAGAAGGGGTGAGAGAGAAGGAAGCTGATACAAAATGCAATCAAGCTTTATTAAGGTGGAGATTTGTTGATTGGATGTTGAGTAATCTTGATTCAATATGCATTCTAAGGCTTGGATCATGTATTTGAATATGTTAATGATCGAATGGACATAATGCATGGTCATTTAAGTGAGTAGCGTGGCAATTGTTACGGTTGCATAGAAAATTGCCAAGGAAGAATGCCCGTTGATACATTTGTCTGGTATGATTTTGCAATTCAGTTTTAGATATGTGTTATGGGTGTTATTACACCTATAGAGGCGTGACGTTACGCGTTGGAGAAGCAAAGGATATATGAGAAATATTAAGAAAAAGCATATGCATGGAACATCAGCTGGGGGATAACCACCACAGAGGATAAGCCCTTCCAACATCCCCAGCACAAGTAAATTTATCCCCTTCCACTTATCCCCGGTCCGCCCGAGGACAAGTCCTGCATGTTTCTTAAGCCCTACAGAATTGGGTTTATTCCCCTCCCATGTGCATCGTCAGCTCAACTGTAGCATGGAGGAGCCCATTCCCTTCATTCATCACATATCAAGATGCTACATCAACCAATGGGAGCGAGGTTGGGACCACTCCACAACTAATTGATTCCATCTCCTACAAATGGCAACACATAATTGGGCTACACAAGAGGCCAAGGATCAAGGTCTTGGGCCATCATGCAACACATGTGAAAAGCTACATCTTTAAAGGGTAGGGACACTTCATCATCTTGAAAAAAAGAACCTCCCCCACCCAAAAAGAGTTCTCTCTCTAATTTCAATACATCATCAATGTTGTATATTAGTTCTGGCTAAGGGGGAGGGTGAAATCTCTCCATGTAATCTTTATCAATAATAGCTCTCTTTCGACCCGTGGATGTAGGTTCTATTGAACCAAACTACGTTAATTCTTGTGTTCATTTACTTTTCTTCAAGTTTAGCTTATCTACAAAGAGCTTACGGCAACGGTGGAGATCACGCATGTTTGTTCTTGTTTAAGTCTTCATGACGAAAACAAGCAACAACATTTGACGCCGTCTGTGGGAACGACTTTTGGTTTCAGATTTGTGACTCTCTCCGTCGTCGTTGTCGCCACTCCCATCAAAGTTTTTCTGTTGATCTCAACGACATCAGCTCGGTGGTTGGAGATCTGCTTCGTCTTCAGTTTATGAAGGAAGAATGGAGTTCAATTTTGCGATCTTCTATTCATGAACCTGCTTGGCTCAAAATCTCAACTCCCCTTTCCAGTTGCAGTTCACTATCAGAGCTCTTCTGCTTCAACCGTTGTAAGCTCAGATCTGAAATTTTATTTCCCATTCGAATTTAAATCCTACTCATAATTTGATTACTCAAAGAATGCTCACTAAGATCCCCAAAAATCTTTGTCCTTTCCCGGAGTTACTCCTTTCTTGTTATTCTAGATCTACATAGGTTATTGAAGGAATTTTCATAGAGAAATGTCAATTCCATTATTCTTATTTCTAAACATAGAATATAAATCTTATAATTAAATTCTCCTGCCCAATCTTGTTTCCCAAACCATATTTCTGTGATTTTGTTGCCGATAATTATCGCCATTTTGATCAGAGATTATTCTTCTTTCTGAAAAACAAATCTGTACAAAATTCTCCAGTAAAATCACGACATCTACTCGTCTTCTTCTTCAATCTTATGGAAAGAATTCTTACAGATAATTACTATTTCTCTTATTCTTTCCAAATTTACCATATAAATCTCATCCCAAATCTATCGTGTTCAAACCACCACACCAAGATAGAATTTTCCCAAATTTCCCTATTTTTATTGTTCTTATCTCAAATCTCAACTTTCCAGTTGAATTCCGAATCCAATTCACAAATCAGTGCTCTTCTCAAGCTCCAACTCACAAATCTATTACATGAAGAGTTTTTACAGTGAAATGCCTATTTCCTTTAATTTCCTTCTAAACGCAGAACAGAAATCTCATCCCAAATTATCCAATGTTCTCCCGTCAAAATACCAAAAATCTACTCTCTAAGATCTCTTAATCTTCCATCGGAAATCTGAGTTGTAGCCATTTTAGTCGTTGGAACCATGATCGGGAAACTCCACCTTCCTGCGTGGGCGGAGATCCCCAAATCAACAATATCCCCTGGAGAGTTCCTAAATCCAGAAGGGGTGAAGAAGGAGAAAGTTGAAATAGTTCGGTTTGTTAGAGCTGTGTTGCTAACTACCAAAAAGAAAGAAAGAATCAAAAGGAGCATAGTATTCAAGAGGTATCGTGGAGGTCGGTAGTCACCAGAAAAAATACAACGCAGAAGAGAACATCTTTTTATTTGAGTAGTTTATGGAAGGTGTGAATACCGATTAAAAAAAGAACACCCTGGAAAAATTATGTTTGAGTGATGTAGCGTAAAGAAGAAAGAAAGTTATGCTTGGGTATTGTCCTGGAAAAAAAATCGAGGCGATTAACCGGGATTAGTCCCTGCAAGAAAGAAAAAAAATAAGGCAGAAGATTGAGAATCGAAGAAGGCTTGCCCAAAAGGTTGAGGAAAACTTAGAAGGTTAAGCCCACGTCGCCCACGTGGCACAATCCAAGAATACCCACAATAAAGATCGACAAGAAGGAAAGTCAGAGGAGCTGAGAATATCTAGTTAGAAAAGAGAAAAAGAAAAAAGAACTGAGATATGTTCGAGGAAATATGCCCTAATAAAGTGGGTTTGCTCAAAAGGTTAAGGAAGAAGACTTAAAATCTTCTGAACTAACGGCAGAGATTGCCCAGAAAGAACGTCGATGAAAGGAACGGGATATACCGAAAAATAAAATAAAATAAAAAAATTACCGAGCATATATAAATATACTCGAAAAAGAAGAGATTGCTGGGTTGAGCCCACGTGGCACGATCCACGGATGTGGGAATACCCACAATAAAAAAGGAGAAGGACGAGGAAAACGCACGAGGCTATGCACACGGAGAAAAGAAAAGAAAAGGCAGAACAGGAAAAGAAATCTAAAGAGAGAAGAAAAATAGCATCTGATGTTTACACTCAGAGTTCCACTAGAAGCCAAAGCTCCATGGAAAGCAATATTGGAGTAGAAGTGAAAGAAAATAAATATAGTCACAGCTCGGCTCCGGGGAGAAGCAATATTGGAGGAGAAATGGAAGAAGAAGATTGCTTAATATATACAAGTTAAAAAAAAATCCAAAATTTGAGAATATGTTCTGGAACAGCATTGTTATAACTGGAGAAGATAGCAGAATATGTTCTGGAAAAACATAGTAAGCATTGTTATAACAGCAAAAGATTCAAGAGAATATATTCTTGAAAAGCTGACAGATATCTCCTGCAAATTGAATATATTCTTGAAAAGCTGACAGATATCTCCTGCAATATGAATATATTCGGAATGAAACCAGGAGAGAAGAAACCAGAACTCTTTGTGGATGTTAAGCTCGGTAATGGAAAAATAATACCAGGCGTGAGCGTCTATAGCAGATTTGGGTCTAGCATATGACAAGATTTCTTCATCATGTTGTTGTGGCGCGAAGGAAGCGAATATTCACATTCACAGTGTTCGAAAGTTTTAAGCAATGAAGGAGATCAGTCCCGGCGCTGCGTCAGGACTACGCACCAATTTTACCTTTGTTCTCGGTCCAAGGCCCAAATTCGAAAACTTCAAAGATTTTAAACTTTGTTTGATTATCCATATGCTTGCTGCTCTGCCCAATGATGTCGGCTCTGTGACGTCAAGTTCAACATCCTTTCGAGACATCAATGGACATCTCATATGGCATTATTAAAGGCGGGTCACCCGGAGGGAAGACCGTCTATGGTTATCACACATAGTTTTAAGCTTCACTATCTTGGTTTTAAGCTTCATTATCTTGGTATTAAGCTTCATTCCCTTGGTAAAGGCAGTTCACCCGGTTGGAAGCTCAGCAAACAAGTCAACATATTGCTTGACATAAGAAAAGTTGAGTTTTTCTTCAACGACGGTTGGTTTAGCCACAAGCTCAAAACTCCACGGTTCACAACAGCAAGGCTATGGAGAACGCCATTATCGCTAGACCCGTCGTTGTTTCTCAATTTGTGGAATTTTGAGATATTGAAGGGAAAAAATCATGCTGATGATTCTATTAAACACGATAGAAGCAAGGGCATTTTGCGGCAAAATAAGAGTACAATCGGATGGTGATTGGGCTTGGTTGATTTCTTTTGCTAGTAATTCATTTGGAGGAAGAAGAAAGAAAAGATGCCATAACTTTTTGTGAAAAGTTAATGGCGCAGTACGTTAGCACGTAAGGAGAACCCGGGAATAATCCAGAGAGAAAGCAAGACAACCGCTGAAGTTGAACGACTCAAAAGAGACTCGGGGGCTGAACAGCTGAGAAAATAGGGCTGATTGGTTAGAATAGGTGATGGCCACAGCAAAGTACAAGGAATCAAGATTCTATCCAGCTGAGGGGTGAAGCCGACGTTGAGCACATCACGGTTAATTTTCCAGCTAAAGATAAGAAATCAGGATTTTATCAATTTGGGAAGAAGAAATATGAGGATAATCTTGCTGATCGGTTTGAAATTCACCTAGAATTTTGGGGTTAATTGCATGAATTTATTTGGCTTTAATTTAATAATTAAGCATGATTTTAATGAAAAACTATCAATTGCTTGATTACTTGGAGAGAGGTATTTTTGTGTATTTTTGCAGAAAAATAGGTGTTTTGAGCTTGAAAGAGCGATGAAAGAAACGAGAATTAAATTGGGATGAAAAAAAAAAAAAATTGCAGCTGAAAAGACAACATATTTGAAGAGGGCTACGACAACACTTTTTCTGGGTGTTGAGAAAAGTGAGCATAGACAACAGCTGAAAGCATTGTCTTTTAAGGTCTCGGGGTCTCGGAAGTGTTGTCGTAGGTACGGAACAGAGTAAATATTGAAAGCCATTGTAAGAGAAACTCGCTTGAGTTTTTACCTCGGAAGTGTTGTCGTAGGTATGGAACAGAGCAAATATTGAAAGCCACTGTAAGAGAAACTTGCTCGAGTTTTTGCTTCCTCGATCGAATTTTTACGATATTGAAAGCCACTGTAAGAGAAACTTGCTCGAGTTTTTGCTTCCTCGATCGAATTTTTACGATATTGAAAGCCACTGTAAGAGAAACTTGCTCGAGTTTTTGCTTCCTCGATCGAATTTTTACGATATTTGCCGAATTTTTACGATATTGAAAGCCACTGTAAGAGAAACTTGCTCGAGTTTTTGCTTCCTCGATCGAATTTTTACGATATTTGCCACGTCACCTATTCTGCTTTAAATATTGAAAGCTGTAAAAGAAACTTGCTCGAGTTTTTGCTTCCTCGATCGAATGCCACGTCACCTATTCTGCTTTAAATATTGAAATCCTCGATCGAAAAGAGAAACTTGCTCGTTTTTGCTTCCTCAATCGAATGCCACGTCACCTATTCTGCTTTAAATATTCGTCACCTATTCTGCTTTAAATATTGAAATCCTCGATCGAAAAGAGAAACTTGCTCGAGTTTTTGCTTCCTCGATCGAATTTTTACGATATTTGCCACGTCACCTATTCTGGTTTTCACGCAACTGACGCAAGGATGCATGCTGATGGGCCGGGCCAGCAACCTCTCTTTAATTTTTTTTTGCTGATGGGCCACCAAGATCTCCCTTGCGCAGATGGGCCAACAAATGGGCCAGCAGCCTCCCTTTTATTAAAAATAAATATGCGGAGGCCAGGATTTCGAACACAGGACCTCACGCTAGAATGAGGATGCCTTCAACCGCTAGGCTGTGATCCTGTTTGGTATCAAAACCGTACGGAAAATGGGTTTATTAATTTTTTCTGCATTCGATTTTTAAGCAAAAAAAAAGGCCCAAGTCTATTTTCTTCACTTAAGCCCATCATCAAAATGTTGCCCTAATCCCTTTGAGCCTCCACACATATAAATACCCTCCTCATCTTTGGCCCCCAATTTTTTCTCCCAATTCCCATTTACCATTTTTTGGAGGCTACACCACCTCACAATCCTTTATCCAAAAATTCTCTATTAAATAGTTGTGAGATCCCTCCCCCTTTCGGGGTGAGGGATCCGTAGTTTTAAATATTTTTCTAGATTAGGTATTTATTATTTTCAAAGAAGGTGGAGACACCAAGGAGTGGATGATCTTCATGAATGTAAAACTTCATTAGGTGAAATCTAATCCTATTTATTATCTTTATATTTTTTATGTTTTGGTGGTTGATTGAAGGCATGCTTATTGATTAATTTATGAAAATATCTTGATTGAATTTCCGGCTTTGATTAGGTTTCATTTATGAAATTCACATGCTTGTAATAAAATGAGATTTATTCCTTTGATATTAGTGTGTAGTGATTAAGTTGTATATTGTGTATAGGCATGCCTTGTCGTTGCTTTACCCTTAGTTGCTTTGCATGATTATCATATGTGAGTTTCTTCCATTTATTACATGAGGGTTTAATATAAGGGGAGTCTAGCCAAGGAGTCCTTATGTTTAGAATAATATAAATAAATACTAGAAAAATTACTTAGGCCCGAGGACTTAACTAGTGAAGGGAACCCCATCCATACAAACATAGTACCTTGAGGGGAATTGCAAGTATGATCGATCCTATGAGCTTTTTAGGGATTGTGAAAATAATCTACGTTCTATTCACCATGGCCATTGGGGATAGGTGGAAATGGTGATCGCCCTTACCATGATTAGCTTAAAAATGAAAAACAATTAAAGATGTTGGATGATTGATTATATGAGTGCATCATGAAAACTACCATGTCATTGAAAATCCAAAAATATTGTAATTAGATTTATTTTTTCATGCATTTTATTTTCTTTTCCTTTCCTAACCTCTTATTCGATCGTCCCTAACTAATCACGAGCCATGAATCTTAAATTTCCTTGGGTTTGATATTTTGTTGCTTGATTGCCCAGACTATTAACGACCAATCACTTGCCCAAGGGAAAAAATGATAGCACCGAGGAACTGAGAAATAGTCAAAAATTTCAAAAAGAAAGAAATTCGACGATAAGTCCGGTGCAAGAAAAATAATCCAAGGTAGCTTTGTTAATATAGGGCGTTGCTATTATCTCACAGAATCCAATTCTGAAGGGAAAGTAACCCGAGGATCCGAGGAAAGAGTCGGAAAATCCAAAAGAAAGAAGTTCGAGGATAAGTCCTGTATATTCCAAGACAGTGTGTTGTTCAGACAACTATCAACTGCTGAGAATAGTTCGGCATTAAATCCCCAGGAAAGGGAATAATATTTCTACAAATATCCCGAGATTATATCCTCAGGAAAGGAAGAATAGAAAAGTTTAATATTCAAGGAAAAGAAAAGGAGGCAAGAAAAGCAAGAGATTTCACTTTCAACATTCAAGAAAATAAAGAAGAAACAAGAAAGATGAGAGAGTCAAGGGTTAGTGCATAGCTGTTACTCCATGAGAATTTGATATAGCTTATTTGGAAGAAAGCCAAAGGGATCAGCCAAAGTACAAAAGCTACCAAAGTTCAATCCTCCCACAAGTACCAATTATTACTTTATTTCTCAATTAACGGTAGCCTAGTGGGTTAGAGCATAGCCATTAATAAATCTCGGGGGAAAGGGAATATTTCTGCAAAAAATGCTCGAGGTTGTATCCTCAGGAAAAGAAAAATAAAAAAATTCATTTTATCCGGAATGAAAAGCTTCAGCTGAAAAGATTATAATCAGTGTTAGAGAAGTCCAGCTTCAACCATAAAAGATCGGACACTCTATCTTAAAAGTGAAAGAAAAGATTGGACAATCTATCTTAAAAGTGAAAGGATAGCTCAGTTGATTAGAAAATGGATTGAGATTCCACGCAAGAAGGATCTGCTTCAACTCTCTTGTGACCGGCCTTAACGGTGTCAACCCTCATGAAAATTAATTGCGATATCTATCAAGAAAAGGAGAAGAAGAAGTTCTGGATAAGTAGAAATCGTGACTACTATATCGATTCTTCAGCAGTCTTGTTGAATGCGTTCAATGGACTGACGCAGAATTTCAGAAGATTAGCAAGGGCGAAGACAATTTCTAGAAATAAATACTTGGGGCTTCAGCCTCCAAGAGAAGAAAGATCAGACTTCATCTTCAAGAAATGATGGTGCAGTTGGTTAGCGCGCAAGAAGAGGAAGTGCATAAGAATTGGAGGAGAAAAAAGATTAAAAAGAGAGAGAGAGAGAAGTTAAGCGTTAGCGTGAATTGAGAATTCACGTAAGAGAGGGTTGAGCATGGATTGAGAATTCATGCAAGAAAAGATGAGCACCAATTCAGTCACCATGCAAGAAAAGTTGCGAAGTGAGAATTCATTCAAGAAAAGATGTACTTGGGGGACTTCCAAAAAAAAAAGTCAGACTCAAATCTTCAGGAGATGAGGATAAAAAAAGAGGAATGGAAGCAGGGGACAGACCCTAAGTTACAAAAATAGCGGAGCTGAATATTTAAGGCTGAATAGCCATTGTAAAAAAAAGCCCTAGGTTTATCCCCGGGAAAGAAGAGAAAGGCCCTTTAGAGGTCCAGCTAAGAAAAAAGAGAAGAGGCTCTAAGCCCATTGAAAAAAAAAAGAGGCTTGAGGTTATATACCCAGGAAAGGAAAAAGAAAGAGAAAGAGAAAGAAGAAGCTCGAGGCTATATCCCCATAAAAAAAAGAAAGGAAGAAAAAAAAGGCCTTGAGCCAACCGAGAGAAAGGCCTTGAGCCAACCGAAAGAAAGGTTGTGAGTCAAACGAAAAAAGGCCATGAGCCATTAAAAAAAAAAGAGCCCTTGAGCCAATCGAAATTATTATTAGGTGTAGAGAAAAACGAAAGAGAAAGAGACAAGAGCTAATGATAAATGAAAGAAAAAGACAAAAAATCCACGAAAAATTATCACAAGGCCTGCGCGGCCAATATAAAAAAAGCCCGGGGGCTCACTTTTTCTATTTTATTACAGCTAACCAAATTTTTGCAGGATAAAGGAAAAATGTCGGTTGAAGAAAATTCATCAATCCGAGAATAAATCTCGGGGCTGCTGAGGAAAAATTGACAACACCCGAGGATAAACCTAGGGGCTAGATATGCAACGGAGCTAAAGATACGATTCCAAAGAAAATAAAAATTGGATGGCTCAGTCGGTCAGAGTGTGTGAATATATAAGAAGAAGACATCTACTTCATAAAAAAGAAGCAGCGCAGCTGAGGATAAACGTCCCGAGGATGAAACAACCGAGGATAAATATTCCGAGGTTAATCAACCGATGATAAATGTTCTAGAAGACTGGAGGATAAACGCCAAGGATAGATATTCTACGAGAATAAAATTCAGAATCTTCATGGAGAAAGAAGCCAATCACCGAAAGAGGAAATACCTCAATCTGTCACATGTCGAAGACAGAAGCTGAAACAACAAGATTCAGAAAGAAAAAATATTTTGCGGTCCGATTAAAATAGAAATAATCGAGGCAATCTTCGATAGGAATAAGAAAAGTCACTGCAAATTATCCATAGGATAACTCAGTGGATTAAAGAGTGGAGCAGATGAGGAATCGACAAAGGCCGTAGCTGAAGAAGTTCAAGACCCGAGACTTAATCTCGGGGGCTACATAACTCAGTTTGTTAAAATAGGGAATAAGATGTTGGCAATTGGATCGTGTGGATCAACGTGATCATTAGGATAACAGGCAAACAAAATCAGCGGAAGCAATAAATATGTTTACCGTACTTCTGGGTTGGTGTAGAGGATGATCTGTAGAGAACTACCTCTGATCTTCTACTGTATGTCCCAAGTGTGATCCTGCTGTTGTGTGGGCAACAGTCTGCAGGATCTCTCAATCTGCTTCTTTCCCTAACTTACGTCAAAAGAGGCGCAGGAATTCTTTTGGTTCCAAGAGGCTGAGTTCACTTATATACTGGGCTACAGCAGGGATCAGGAGGAGAATTGGAGTTGGGCCTCCATTGGATTAAATATCCAAGCTTAGCCCAAAGCTTATATTTAATCCAATAATAATAATAAATTCCACTAAATTATTATTACTGCACTACCCACTCCAACCCAAAATTACGTTTTGGGCTCCTTCTTATTATGAGCCCGAAGTCTCCCCATGTTTAAGATATACAATGCCCATTAATTAATTAAGTTACTGACAACTCAAATTAATTAATATCTCATCCGAGAGTAGTACCACTCAACCTTATTATCATGCCGGAAATTAATCCACTTGCAAGATTTACATGATAAACCTTATGAGCTCCTCAAGGGGACATCATCAACCTATGTCGGACATGGATTCCTTCTACAATCAACAGCACACCATAGATACAGCACTATTTCCCAACTCACCGAGTTTGTTGATTTAATACTTATAAATCTCACCCATTGATGAATCAAAGAAATACATACTGCCCTACGTGTCGAGGTTATTGTATAGGGATTAAGAGCACGAACTTCCATAATAACAGAGATCAAGTTCTACTATATAGTCAGTATAAGAAGAACGATCTCAGGCGATCCTACTCAATACACACAAGTGCACTAATGTGATTCTATAGCCAAGACAAGCTAATACCAAACCACACTACAACCATACCGATAGAGAGTCCCCTTCTATCTCAGTTGTGAGCATCTGTTTATACTTTATAAGGAAACTGATAATATGATCTTCTGCGTGTTGTCGCACAACATATTATCTACAGTATAAAGTAAATGGACTATTGCATCATGCATATAAAATAAATTATAAGATGCAATCATTTGATCAATGATTCTCATTTCAAATATTGTTATAACATTGTTAGTATACAATCCAACAATCTCCCACTTATACTAAAAGACTATGCTGTCATGTCTTCTGCCATACATCAGATTCCTACTCCCACTATATGACCATTAAAAGCTCTCGCCTTAAGGTCCTTGTAAATGGATTTACTAGGTCATCATCCAATGTAATCTAGGCAACAACAACCTTTCCCTCATCATACGATTTCTCATAACAGGTAGTACTCGCGCTCCATGTGTTTAATTGCCTTATGGACTCGTGATTTCTTCAAGTTTGTAACTGCACCAATATCATCAATGTAAATTGTGATTACCTTGGGCAAACTTAGAAACACTTCGAAGTCCATCATGAAGTCTCTAGAGTCATATAGATACTTTGGCTGCCTCATAGGCTCCAATTTATCATCTTTCCACGATGGAGTCCGGAGTCTGAAATATATTTCTATATAACACTCCTCCACATTATGACTCTACTTCATAAGATTAAACACATAACCTTTGAGGAGAATTTACTACCGTCCAATCTGACTAAAAAATCCGAATCTACATAATCTACAAGAAGCACTGAATCTGCTCAGTAAGTCTACATATGATTTCCCGTCCTTCTCAGGCACTTCATATATGTCTTACCACAGTTCATCATTCTTGTTCCGGGTTACGTTGATACCCACTGTTCATGCATCCAGCAAAATAGATATCCAACTTTGTTCATAGTATTACTTAGATTAAGTTTCCTTATTCGCCGAAGCATAAGGAACCGCTTTCATCCTCTTTATCTTCTTCTTGTGTCTCAAAGACACATTCACTTAGATTAAGCTCACATGCTAAATGAGTATGGTCTGTATCATTTTATGAAACTTGAGATAAGCATAACATCCTTTCTTGTGATCCGTATTACCGTGATCAAAAGGATATATTTTGCCTTTCTTAAGTCCTTCATCTCTACTGCTTTATTAACCATACCCATATGCCCGATAATACTCTTTCATTGTCTCCAATGAGCAAGATACTATCTACGTATAGTACAAGAAACACCACCATGTTTCCGTCACTCTTTACAACACACAAGATTCATCCGCTCATTGATTTAAATCCATGCCACTGGATTACCTAATCAAAATAGATGCTTCACGATCTCAAAGCTTGCTTTAGTCCATCGCTGGACACTTTTAAGCTTACTATCAAAAATGCTATTAGCACTTTGTAATGAATTACTCTGGTTGCTTCACATAGATGCTTTCCTCAAGACTTCCAATCAGGAAAACTGTCTTGACATCTATTTGTTGTTCCTCATATTTCAATATGAGCAGCAATAAATAAAAGAATCCAGATCAACATAAGCATAGCTACCAGCGAACATGTTTCCCATAATCGAACCATTTCTTTCTGAGTACATTTTTTTTTCGCAACAAGCTTTGCTTCCAAGGTTTTCACCTTTCCGTATGATCCTCTTTTATTTCCTATAACCACTTGCAATGGCTTTTACACCATTTCGTGGTCCTACAAGCTCCCAGACTTAATTTAGGATCCATAGATCCTATTTGAATGTTCATTGCAATTTACTAAGATTCCGCATTTTAATCTTGTAGTGCTACGTCGTATCCGTGGGATAATACCATGTTTACTAGGGACCAAATCTCATGACTCTCCCAAAACATATATCTTACGGGTAGTTGAACAACCCTCCCACTACGACAAGGCATTACATGTAATTGTGTATCAGACGTGACACGCGTTGCAGTTTACCTTGTGGTATATCCTCTTGTACACTTGGTACTAATACTTTGTGTTTTCCTCTCACTACCTTTAGAACAACTTATACATGGGCTTGTGATTTATTATATAGTCCTTTTCCAAAAATCTGGTTATTGTGTTAACAATTACCCTTCGATCTTTTGGACTAAATAAATCACCATCCATTTTTCTAGGATATCCCATATACAGACAAACGTTTCATGAATTACTGTATCTAGGGCATATCCATAAAATGAATTTTAATTATTCCAAATAATTCATCATCTATCTAATCATAACCATAAGAGCCTTATACCTTCTACCCACCACACCATTCAGCTGGGGCATGCCCGGTGTAGTCAACTTGAGATTTAATCTCAACTTCTGATTATTAGTTCCTAACTATTCTAAGAGGTTTTCATCATCACGATTGAATCTTAATGATATGATATATTTTCCATGACGCTTCACTGTACCAGCCTTACAATTCTTAAATTAATCCAAGAACTTAGACATACAGTGCATCAAATAAATATGTCGATTTCTAGAATAATCTTTGAATATTCATAACCACCTCTCGCCTGGATATTGTTAGGTTCGCTTGAATCAGAATGAACTAATTCCAACATATATATCTTTGGCTCTAAACCCCACAGCCTTTAATAGGCAGTTTATCATTTTTACTTCCAAGCAAGACTCACAAGTCTGATAGTTTCCACTTCAGATAAACCTTACGGTCTATCGGCTATCAACTTTTGAATCCTACTTAAGTAAAATGAACTAATCTTAGATGCCAAATGTATGTTTAGTTCATCTTTGAAGGTTCTTTTCTCTTATTAATATTAGAAGATGCATTATTAATTACTATTTATTGCATCTGTGGGATGTACATGATTCAAGAGTATACTTTTTATCCACCAACGTACTTTAACGGATTATAGCCTCATTCCTCATTACTATGACCATGTCATTTAAATGAAATGAAGTATCCATCCGTTAATGCATAGAAACCGAAATTAAATTCTTTCTATGAAACGTACGTAAAGACAATTTCTCATAATCAATCGTTTATTCTTATCATGAGATAAATAAACAACTCCCACTGCAATAGCCACTACCTTTGTAGTTTTACCATGTTATTAACAATCTTATCCTTACTCAGTGATAAACATTTAGCGATTCCAGTATCTACATACTTCGTGTCAGTAGATGCCATCACTAATCATGTTTAAACCATTAGTAAATAAGATATTAAACTTGTTTACATCATGATGAAAAATGGCTTTCTTTTGCCACATGTTTTGTTAGAAGTTTCCCACCATATACAACCTCTCGTATTTCAGGTAGAACTTGCTCAAAACATCCAGGCAAATTGTGAAGAATAAATTGATTTAGGTTTCCCTTTCAATTTCTATTCCAAGCTTTTCCAATTCATTCATCAATTCAACCATGATCTTGCGCCTTTTTAAATTACTCAAGTATCCGAAGAGTTACATGAGACCATCATATTTCTATGAACCTCTCATCTCTTCACTAGAAACTTTAATAGGCATCATGAGATGTCCTTTGTGAGAACACACATGTATTTTCTTAAGCAGTAGAAATTTAAAATCAAGATCCTTTTCTAATCAACTTATTTGGACAAGTAAATATTATTTCTTTTAGTAAACAATTAGTGAAATAAAACCATTCGAAATTCAGAGAATCAAAAATAAATATTCCGATCAAATCTTCGAATTTTATCCTTTTATATTGATTCCCTCAAAACAATATAAAATTAAAATTCACCGACATCTCAAGCACCGTGAGTCTGCAACCCACGTTAGGGTGGACGTTTACAAACCCGAACATTTACAAGAGAAGGTTTTACCCATTAATTTCATTTGTCAACCTAGCTTTATGACAAAATAATTAATAGTCGGTTCCTCTTTAGCCATGTAAATAATAGCAGTAACTCCGTTGGGGAGGATACTAATTATTCACATCTAAGTGTACACCATTATTTGATCCCAAGTCCGCTGCCCAAGCTTATGTGCCTTACTGTTGGAGAAGTACACACGCGCTCAATTCATAACAGTAACACTTTCTCGAAGGCCACCCACACCCACACCGATTTCATGCTAGCTAGCACCTCTCTGATTCTTAGAGTTATAATTGTTCCTTTCTAATTTAGAAGAATGTACGTACATAATCTTTATTAACTTTCGTCGTAATCGAAACAAGAGATGTGACATGACCGTTTAATTAATTTAATTATAGTGAAAATGATGAGGTAGGTGGTTAATTAAAGAAAGAATTACCATAGTAGGGCAGGATAGAAGGCTTTCACCCCATCCACCTTCTGCATTCTGTGTTGACAGCAAGAATTCCACACCCTTCCGTACAGCCTCGCAGTTATCGTATGTATTTCCGGCGGCTACCAACCCTCGTATCGCCATGAATGTTCCGTACACGAAGCAAATTCCCCAGTATCCATACCTACGTACAATTACATTACAAAATAAAAAAGGTACGGTTACACCGATTCTCCCTCTTGTATTTTAGTATTACATCTTGTTAAATGACTACCTCATCTAAAAGCTAGCTTATAGAGATATGTATCATTTAATACTTAATCAAGTCACTCTAACATGCACCCTCACATGCAAGCGGGGTTAATTTTTGCCTCAAGCTGGCATGTGAAATTTTTCATAAATGGGTGACAGTGAGGTTCGTACCCTGGACCTTTGCTAGGCCTTCTGATACCATGTTAAATGACCACCTCATCTAAAAGTTTGAACTTTTAGTTGAGGTGGTCATTTAACATATCTCCGTGTTAGGTTAGTGAATGAGGGAGCATTCCCCTTTAGGGATCCTTTAAACGCACATTGGATCGTCTGCGTCATTTCGTACATCATCTCCTGTGTCATATGTTATATGATTGACATGTAAGAGGAGAAATAAATTCAAGCTTTCCTTTTAGAGTATTGTTTTCCTCTCTCCCTTATGTGTCATTCATCTAATGGTGTGACACAGAAGATGATATACTAAAATGGGAACCCAAATCGCTTTCAACGGATATGTCATTCAACAAACGATTTGAAACTAGAGATGTGACATCAAAATGATCAGGACAGTGGGTAGGGTAGCGACCATGAACCGTCTGGCCGCTGTCTGTGTTGGAGGAAGCGCGACGCATTCGAGATAGCGAGTTCGATTTCCTTTGCTCTATGTCCGGGATGCACATGTTTGAATGACACTAGGGCTTGGATTATGGATCCACTGCACTCGACGTGCCTATATATTTTTCATTCAACATTACGTATTTAATTAGATGTATAATTAATTAATTAACTGATGAAGATCCAAATTAATAAAGATGTCTTACTCTTGTTCGACCACAATGTCTACAAACAGCTCGGAGAGGTTCAACACCTACACATGCCAAAATGATACCTAATTCATTTTCCTTTATCAAATATTTCCATAGGTTGCATACACTTCACTCTAATGTTGTACCTATATTTTTAGGTAGGGATATATCACACAAACACAAACACTTATATCATGGGGAAGAAAAAAAAAACTTAATACTCCCTCCGTCCGCTCGAAAGAGGGCATTTTGCTTTTGTACACGTTGATTAAGGAGTATTGTTATTTAATGTGTAGTGGGTAGTTGTATTAGTGGTAGTGTGGGTCCCATATTTTAATTGTATTAGTGGGTGTGTGTGAGTCCCATATGTGTAAAAAAGGAAATGACCATCTTTGAAACGGACGACCAAAATGAAAAAAAAGACCCTTTTTTCGAGCGGACGGAGGGAGTATATAAGTTCTTTATTGAAAATAGTCCCAAGAAATTCATTTATTTGAAGTAGTTCCATAATATTTAAATTCACACAACAATTGTTCTTTTTGCTTAAAAAGGGAGGGTTGGAACATAACAAAAGTTTTAAAGCCATGAGAACAAATCAACGCATTTATAAAAGTTAAGAGAAGAAATTAGTTCAAATTTTTTATTTGGGATGAAATCTGAGCAAAAGTGAAAGGTTTGGATGAAAATAAAAATCTTAACTATTTTAGAACTTTATCAAATAAAGTAAAAAAGTGCGAGACTAATTATATTTTAAGCTCTATATATCATACATGTTAGCCATAGAATTTTGAAAATCATTGAAATTAATTTGACATTTTAATGGTAGATTTGAAGTTTAAAAACAAAAAGGTTGTTTTTTACTTTTATTTTTTTAGGGTAGTTTGATATTTTTGGTAGTAAATAAATAGTAAGGTATTTCTTGTGTATTAGATGGTGATTGACAATGAAGAAAATTTTGAAATAAATAAATAAATAAGAAAAAAATGTAAATTTATTAATGAGACGAAAATAATAATAATAGTCAGTAAAGAAGCTGAGAAAGGTATATATAAACGTGGAAAAACACTATAAAATTTAATGGAATATATTATCAAACCCTAAAAACCAAAAAATAAAGACTAGTGCTAGAATTTACCCATTTGGATAGAAAAGTACCGTTTCTTATACAAAAGAATAATCCTCTAAAAAATTGAAGAGTAACTCTGGTGAAATCGATTTCATGCTAGCATTCGCCAAAAATAAATGATACATTTATATACTTAACCTACTTAATAAGTTAATATTACCTCAAAATGTAAAACCTACGTACCTCCATATATGGTTGGGGAATGGGGGGTTCCCACACGCCAAATCCTCCACTCTGTGGACTCTGACCACATTTATATATAAGAGTTAGTCTCTTGTTAACCGGATTTAAGGTATAAATCTTGTGGTCCTCCTTTAATTTAAATCCTAATAATACATAGGGTATATTAGGATTGAAAGGGGACCACAAAGTTCCCACACGCCAAATCCTCCACTCTGTGGGGTCTGACCACATTTATATATAATTTTAATGCATATAATTTTCTCATGCTTAATAAATAAAAGAGGGTAAATATATTTTTCACCCGTCTTTTTACTATATAAACCTACATCAAGTGCAATGCATGTAAAACTTGCTATGTGTATATATGTGGTATAAAGTCAGGTGTGAATATGTATTTGGCATAAATACGTATTTATTTACTATAATGAAAACATAGTAATTGACATGTACTTGCAAATAAAGGAGCACATTGATAGCCTCGTACAGCTGCTCCGCCTCCACCTTTTCTCCTGATATTTCACTGCTCATTTTTGACAGCAAAACCAGACACTGCAGCAACAGTATTAATTTTCATAGCTTATTAATGTTTCAAAATTGTAGTATCTCCTTAATTAAGATGAGCACAAAGATGACAAAAAGGAAGGGTTTGAATATAGCAAAAAAATTTCGAACCATGGGACTAAATCGACGCATTTCAAAAGTTATCGGACGAAATTGATTTAAAAATACTATTTTGGGATGAAATCTGAGCGAAATTGAAAGGTATAGGACGAAAATGAAAACCATAACTATTTTAGGACATTTTCGAGTAAGTAAAAAGGTATCATACTATTTATGTTTTAATCTCCAACTTTTGAGAACAAATAATCTGATATAAATTTACTTTATTGAAAATAATTCAAAGAAACTTAATTCCTTAGAAATAGTCCCATGGTTTTTAAGTTGACACATAAAATGGTCCTTTTTGCTTGAAAAGGAAGGGTTTGAATCAAATAAAAGTTGTCAAATCAAGGGATCAATCAAATTGACACATTTCAAAAGTTATGGAACGAAATTTGTTTAAAACTTTTTCTTGGGGATAAAATTTGAGCAAAAACTAAAAGGTTTTATGAGCCCTTCGAATGAGACCAAAGATGCGTTTTTCCCGTTACTAATATACATACGGTCAGAGCTTCAGCAGTGCAGTCTGATACAAGCCAGCCATGATCTTGATCGGAGAAAGTCCACCCGCCTTTTGTGAAGTGCCGATACATGCTTCTGAAGTCGCCGCTTGGGTTCTCTTTTATCTGCACAAACACAGAACATACTAATATATAACATTTTGTTATAAAAGAAATGCAATAGTATTAATACCAATGAAAAAAGAAAGTTCCATAATTTCAATTAAATCTAAAGGGTTGGTCTCTTATGCACCCAACTGCACAAAATGTTAAAAGGGATATAACATTTTGTTATAAAAGAAATGCACTTGTATTAATAAGAGTATTAATTTTCAATTAAAATGTCGTTGAAATATGAAGAGTGTTAAAGTTTGACTAAAAATTTAATTTATTACTATTTTTCATTTATGAACTAATTTAAATAGAGAAAATCTTAACTTTTAGTCAAATTAATGTATTAAAGTATGGGTGATTTGTGTAAAAGAGTATGTTGTGATGTGTGTAAGTGTAAGAGATATGTGAGGTTTCTGTAAAGAAAATCTCAATTTTGGTCCTGTAACTTAGCTTGAATCAAATCTTGATCCCTTAACTTTTTATTTTTTAAATTGGGTAAATATCAAAATTAGTCCTATAAGTATGACGCTTTCCAACTTTAGTCCTTTTTCTTTTGTAATTCTCAATTTTGGTCGTTTTGTCAACTTTTAGTCCTTTTGGTCCAGTTTTGATCATTTTTTCAAAATTTGATCCTTTTTTGGTCCACTTTTGGTCCTATATGTATACACTTTCAGACTATTTTTGAATTTTTTTAACATAAAGGACTAAATTTGGATCAAAAGGACTAAATTTGGACTAAAATGACTAAAGTTGAAAAACGTCATACTTACAGGACTAATTTTGATATTTACTCTTTTAAATTTCAGTCTTTTTTTATCATTTTCAGCTTATAACTTTTTAACTTTTTTCAGTTTTAGTCCATTTGCATAATTTTAATCCTTTAGTTTTAAAAAAGTTGTGCAAAATGACTAAAATTAAAAAAACTAAAAAGTTAAAGGACTGAATTAATACAAAATTACTGAAATTGAAAAAGTTAAATGACCAAAATTGAGTTTAAAATTAAAATCATCCCATATAAATTTACTTTATTCAAAATAATTCCAAAAACTTAATTTTTCTAAAATAATCTCATAGCTTTTAAATTTTCACAAAATTGTCCGTTTTATTTAAAAATGTTAAAATTTTCAAATTCCATGAGATGAGATAGAATCGGTGCTTTTAAAAAGTTATAGGATGAAACTGGTAAAATAAATATTATTTTGCGATGAAATCGGAGCAAAATGAAAATATTTGGGATGAAAATTAATATCCCATGCATCTATATTGAGACCTTTTCAGATAAAGTAAAAAAATATGGGCCGATTTATCTTTAGAATTCAACCAAAATTGGATTCAACCCAAAATACAATACTGAAATTGATAATCTGATTTTACTAAATCCGGCATACCACGTATAAGGAATAAATTACATAATCCTAAAGTTGGATTAAAATTTAAAAAACCAAAAACAAGCAAAGCCCAAGAGTATAAGTTCTCATACTAAAGAGTATAAAATTGAATTTGAGTTCAAGCAAAATAAGCTCAGTGCTCGAAAACACATATGACTTTTCAAATCTAAAAACTGCATTTTTGTCCCGTTCCGTAGAGTTTTTGATTGAACAAAGTTGTATTTTTATTTTGTTTTATCTTAGCTGTAAAATTTGGGATTAAAAAATGCAGCTTCTTGAATCTATTTGAAAAACTATAAACCCCTCTGTATAAAACCCTTTTTTCACGAGAAATCTATATTCGTACCTGAGATTGTTTTAGGTAGAAGTTAGCCTTTTTGAGAGAGTCGCCGTATTCGTCAACCATACCACTCGCAATAATTGCTTGAGTGGCAAGACTGCAGTCCCATAATTGACTTCCAAAAGTCTGCCAATTCAACACAATGCAATCAATAATTTGCTAATTACTCCCACTGATTGATTACATGTTATATATATATATATATGTGTGTGTGTGTCTGTGTGTGTGTGATGTGATAAACACACAAGAATCTCACAAACACTCAAGAATGTAAACACATAAAATGATAGAACTTGAAATGAAATGTAAAGCTTGCACAAAGATATATAGTGGTTCGGTTATGAATAACCTACATCCACTTAGGGGAGAATAAACTTTTATTATCACTCAATGCTTACAACTCAGATTGGATTGATATCAATCTGCAACAAGAAGAAGAAAAACTGAAGCTAGCAAACTGTCAAACTCAAAGTGAAAACTTATGTGATCAAACAACTTTGAGCCCTTATATCTAGCTAACCCCTCAACCTAATGATCCAGTTGAACCTCTACTTGAAAGCCTTCACTTAGTAGTATAGATGCAGCCATCTACCCGGTTCTAGGTAGCTTGACAAACCGCTTAAAAACTGCTCCAAAGTTGGCTGCTCAACACTGCTCCAATTTGGCAGTTTTGACAGTTGGTGTTGTTAGCTCATTTTAACTGATTCAACTTGTTTCCATCACACGTGCAACACGTTATGATCATTCTCAAGCCTCCAATGATCATACTCCACATGTTAAACTCCCTCATGCATGCATCTATTGCTATCAATCTCCACCTTAAATGTATGCATGCACAAGATGGTTCCTTCTCCCCATTTTGCTGCTTTTAAGGAGCAGCAACCTCTACGTCTTCATACCAACTAAAGTCTTGCACAACTCAAACTTTGCTGCTGGCAATGCTTTAGTAAGACCATCAGCTGGATTCACAACTGTATCAATCTTTCTCACTTCAACAAATCCACTTTCCACTATATCTCTTACAAAATATAGCTTGACATCAATGTGTTTGGTCTTTCCATGATATCCCTGATGCTTAGCTAAGTGTATTGCACTTTGGTTATCACAATACACCACTACAGTATCCTGATATTCCTCCAATTCTTTCAGCAAACCAACAAGCCATACTCCTTCTTTAATTGCTTCAGTTAAAGCAATAAACTCAACTTCTGTAGTTGATAATGCCACTACAGACTGATGGCATGCCTTCCAGCTAACTGATGTACCATACAAATTAAACACATATCCTGTAAGAGACTTTCTAGAATCCAAATTTGTTGCAAAATCAGCATCAACATATCCAATGACAGCTCCTGATTTTACTTCCCTTTTCTGAAACTTCAATCCAGTTTGCTCAGTCCCTTTGACATATCTCAATGCCCATTTGACTGCTTCCCAATGCTGCTTCCCTGGACAACTTAAAAATCTACTGATCAAGCTGCATAAGCAAGATCAGGCCTACTACACACCATAGCATACATAAGACTACCCACTGAACTTGCATAAGGAATCCTGCTCATTTCAGCTACTTCCTTGTCTGATTTAGCTCCATTAAGTAGTGACAGACTCAAACCTTGCTTGACAGGTGTTGTAACAGACTTGCACTGATGGATTATTGTACCTTTTGAGTACTTTAACAAGATAAGATTGCTGTTTCAACATAAGTATTTCAGCTGGCCTGTCTCTGCTTATTTCCATCCCTAAGATCATTTTAACTTCACCAAGATCCTTCATCTCAAATTCTGATTTGAGTACTCCCTTCACTACATCAATGCCTTGAATGCTCTTGCAAGCAATCAAGATATCATCCACATAGAGTAGTAAGTATGTGTAGCAGCTATTTTCTTCCTTGATGTATACACAGCTGTCATAAAGACTTCTCTGAATTCCATTAGCAGCTATATATTCATCAAATCTCAAGTACCACTGTCTTGGACTTTGTTTAAGTCTATACAGAGACTTGAGTAATAAACAAGCCTTTGTATCAGTCCTCTCAATTGTAACACCCTCTGGTATCTTCGTGTAGATACTTTCTTCCAACTTCCCATGTAGAAATACAGTAGTAACATCCATCTGATGAAGCTCAAGATCATATTGAGCCACTAGTGCTAGTAGTACTCTGATTGAACAATGTTTAACTACAGGTGAGAAGATCTCATTGTAATCCACCCCTTCCTTCTGTAAAAAACCCGAGCTACTAGTCTAGCTTTATATCTGACTCCTCCTTCAGCTGCAAGTGCTGGTTTTCTTTTGAAAATCCATTTATATCCAACTAACTTCTGAGACTTTGGCTTGTCAACTATTCTCCATGTTCCATTCTTGTTCAGAGACAATAATTCTTCTTCCATGGCTATGAGCCACTTATTACTGTCTTGACTTGTCAATGCTTCAGTATAATTTCTTGGTTCATAGGATTCAACTTCAATGGTTGTATATAGTGCAAATGACACTATATCAGCTTGTACATACCTTGCAGGTGGCACTATAGTCCTTTTCTGCCTATCCCTTGCAAGTTGATAAGTATTAGGTTGTTCTTTAACCCTTGATACTTCATCTGTACTTTTGTCAGTGGAGTTCTCTTCACTTTCACCTGATCTGTTCATATTTTGAGGCTCCACATCAACCTCAGAATCTCTTCTCTAATCATCCTTGATCAGTGGCATCTTGTTTTCAATAAAAACAACATCTCTACTAACCATGACTTTGTTCTCATCATAACACCATAGTTTATAATCCTTTACTACCTTAGGACAACCAATCATAACACATTTGAGTGCTCTAAGTTTCAACTTATCCTGTTTCACATGAGCATAAGCTTGACAGCCTATAACTCTAAGGTATGAGTAACTAGGGACCTTACCTGACCAGACTTCCTCTGGAGTTTTGAAATTCAGAGCTGTAGCAGGACATAAGTTGATCAAATAAGCTGCAGTTGTAGCTAATTCTCCCCAAAACATCTTGCTTAAGCCTGTACTGCTCAACATGCATCTGATCCTTTGAAGTAATGTCTGATTCATCCTCTCTGCAATGCCATTTTGTTGAGGAGTTCCAGGGACAGTTTTGTGTCTCTTTATCCCCCTTTCCTTGCAGTATGAATTAAACTCTTCAGATACAAACTCCAGTCTATTGTCTGTCCTCAAGTATTTCAGACTACTTCCAGTGTTATTTTCTATTTCTGTTAGCCAAATCTTGAATGTAGAGAATGCTTCATCCTTAGTTTTCAGAACATAAATCCATAGTTTTCTTGAATAATCATCAATTATGGTCATTATGTATCTTCCTCCACCTCTGGTTATTATCTTTGAAGGCCCCCATAGATTAGAATGAACATAACCCATTCTTGCTTTAGTTGTATGTTTTGATTCACCAAACTTGAGTCTCTTGGACTTACCAAGAATACAATGCTCACACTGTCTGATCTGATCATCTACACTTAACTTGATCAGCTGTTGTTTAGCCAATTCTTGTATTCCCCTTTCACTAACATGTCCCAATCTGCCATGCCATAGTTTGGCATCATCCTGCTGATCAGTGTTGTGTATCTGTCCTACAACAACACTCCCATCCAAGAAATACAAATCAGATCTCCTAGTTCCTTTCATGACTATCTTATCATCCTTAGTCACTATGAGAACTTCCCTCCTCAGATTTGAATCACCCTTGAGAATCAAGCATCCCAAGGGAGATGAGGTTTCTTTTTAATCTAGGAACATACCTTACATTCCTAAGAAGCCTCTGAACTCCATCAAACATGAGTAATCTGATGGATCTCACTCCCTTTATCTCACAAGAATGATCATCACCTAACAGAACTGATCCTTCTTGCTGATGCTTGAATTCTTCAAACCAATGCTTCATATGTGTCATATGGAATGTACATCCTAAATCCAATACACATTCAATAGACACATCTGATGATGTGATGGCCAGAGCTTCAATACCTTCCATACCAACATTATTTTGTAATTCACCAACCTGATTAATTTGGTTCTTCTGATTTCCAGCATGTGCTTCTGGTTTCTTGGACTTGATAGCCTTCCATTTTGCACATTGTTTCTTGAAGTGCCCTGGTTCATGGCAGTAGTAGCACTTCTTTCCAGTTGGGTGTCCTGTTGCATTCTTCTTTTGATCAAAATTTCCCCCTTTGTTCCATTTCTTACTTTGATTTTCTTTCTTGGCATAGAGTCCTTCTGCTCCTGACTTTTCTTTGCTGTCAGCCCCCTCCTCTAGATCTTTTGATTTGAGTGCTTTTAGTACATCTTCAAGCATCACAACATCCTTCCCTCCATAGAGAACATCATCTTTGAAGTACCTCTGTGATCTTGGCAATGCAGACAACAACATGATGGCCTTATCTTCACTGGTGAGCTTGAAATCAACACCTTCAAGATCATCTGTAATCTTGCAGAACTCATCATCTTGATCCATCAGAGACCTTTCATCAGTCATCTTGAAGGCATGAAGCCTCTACTTCAAATGTATTTTATTTGCAGATGATTTAACCATAAACAAAGCTTTCAGTTTATTCCATACACCAACAACTGTTGTCTCCTTTGATACTTCTCTAAGTATTTTATCACTTAGACATAGGATTATTGTAGAATATGCTTTTTGAAGTACCTGATCATCCACCGGAGCTCTTACACCACCAGCTGCAGCCTGAGGTTCTCTAAGTATTTCAATCTTCAATGGTGGAGGAGGTTTCAGAGCATCCATCAGACCTTGCTGCATTAGAACTGCCTTCATCCTGAGCTTCCAAAGGTTATAATCTGACTTTTCTGATAGCTTTTCAACATCAAATCTTGCGGTGTTCATCTTGAATGCTTGTTGTATATCTAGTTCCCACAGATGGCGCCAATTGATGTGATAAACACACAAGAATCTCACAAACACTCAAGAATGTAAACACATAAAATGATAGAACTTGAAATGAAATGTAAAGCTTGCACAAAGATGTATAGTGGTTCGGTTATGAATAACCTACATCCACTTTGGGGAGAAGAAACTTTTATTATCACTCAATGCTTACAACTCAGATTGGATTGATCTCAATCTGCAACAAGAAGAAGAAAAACCGAAGCTAGCAAACTGTCAAACTCAAAGCGAAAACTTATGTGATCAAGTAACTTTGAGCCCTTATATCTAGCTAACCCCCTCAACCTATTGATCCGGTTGAATCTCCACTTGAAAGCCCTCACTTAGTAGTATAGATGCAGCCATCTAGCCAGTTCCAGGTAGCTTGACAAACCGCTTAAAAATTACTCCAAAATCGGCTGCTCAACACTACTCCAATTTGGCAGTTTTGACAGTTGGTGTTGTTAGCTCATTTTAACTGCTTCAACTTGCTTCCAGCACACATGCATCACGTTATGATCATTCTCAAGCCTCCAATGATCATACTCCAAGTGTTAAACTCCCTCATGCATGCATCTATTGCTATATATATATATATATATATATATATATATATATATATATATATATATATATATATATATATATATATATATATATATATATTATTCCATGCATCACATTTTCAATTTGAGTCTGTACATACAAGCACTCTTCTCAATTATGATTTGAAACGACAATTATATTTTAGGAATTTTTCACAAAATTATAAGATTAAAGATCAAAGAGCAACACTTGTGTAAAACTGTCTTACGTTAAATCAATTAATTTTTTTTTGGAAGGAAAAAATAAATATTATTAGGATTACCAGAAGTATCTTAAGGATCAGAAGTTACAAGTTTAAAAAACAACATACTCCCTCCGTCCTTCACTAAGAGGGTCTTTTGCTTTTTAAAACGTAGAATAAGGAGTATTATATTTTAATGTATAGTGGGTAGTTGTATTAGTGGGAGTGTGGGTCCCATATTTTAATTGTATTAGTGGGTATGTGTGGGTCTCATGTGTGTAAAAAATGAAAGGAAGTCCTTTGGGTGGGACGACCAAAATAGATAAAAAAACCCTCTTTGAAGGAGACGGAGGGAGTACACCAATAACAGTGAAGAGAGACCTCCAATTATTTACAACACATTCAGGAGTTGTTACACCAATTTAAAAATGATAAAGCACTAGTAATGTATAAAAAAAATACACCATGATTTGATTCTAATTTCCTCAAACGTCTTTTCCGAATTGGTTTCCTTGTTTTCAAATTTTTTCTTGTTCCTAGCTTTCCTTTCTAATTTTTTTCTTAATTAATTATCACTTTTTATTAAAATGGTATTCGGTATTACTTTTTATTTATGTTACGGATTCATTAATGAAATAGTTCATTTCGGTTATCACTTTTCATTTATCATAAATCACTTTTTATTAATATATATTGTCACTATTTTTCTGGTGTACCCCACCATTAGGGCTCCACCGCACTTTTATGGGAATTGGTAGAGGAGGTAAATCGCAGAATGTGCCTCAAGTGTCTTATAGAGAGGACTCACTGTTCGACTGCTTGCAAGCGGCCAAACATACCAAAGGCAGGATTCGAACCCGCATCCTGCAGCTGTAAGCTCAGTTAAAAGGCTTTCGAAATGGAGGGAGTACATATATAATATGTATGTACCTGCATTTTCATGCCGTCTTCAGCGATCCACATATAATCTGGGATCCTGGCGAGATGATGCTTGAACTCCTGACCATTGGGATCGTGTGCCCACCAGCACATCATCTGCAGACTCTGCATCCACCCATAAACTGCAATATTACCACCCCACACGCTATGTACATATTCTTGATTTAAATTCTTCTTTGTAATTAAATTAGGGTCAATCCACCATTTTTCACTAATAATGTAAGGCAAATTTTATTGAGCTTAAAATATAAATAGTTTCTTATTTTTTTCTTTAATCGTAAAGGTACGAAAATAGTTAAAATTTCCATTTTTGTCCTAAATCTTTAAGTTTTGCTCACATTTCATCCCAAAATAAAAACATTAAACCAATTTCGTTTTATAACTATTGTAAATGTGTCGATTTGGTCCCATGATTTGAAAATTTTACTATGCTCAAATCCTTCCCTTTTAAACCATTTTGGTGTAAATTTAAAACTCTAAATAAATTACAGCTGCATTTAAGACTATATTTCTGTTTGTCAAATGCAAATGCTTTTTCTTTTACATTTAGGAATGAAAGCACATGTGAAATCATATGCGGGAAAAAATGTACTACGAATGAATATATTTATTGTAGAGTTGATATTAGTTGCACTCGGGTGCAAGAGTGGACCCATATATGTATATTTTTATTCTATTTTGTATATAAGTTATTCTATTTTGTATACGTGTTTCTTAATAATTGTATATTTTTTTCACACTAAGTTTTTTTATTAAAAAAACTAGCATCCATATGTGTATAACTTTTTATTCAATAGTGTATACATATTTTTAATAATTGTATATTTTTTATACATAATTTTTCATTAAAAAAACTAACAATTAAATTATATACATTTCTGTTCATAATTGTATATATTTTTGTTTATATTTGTATACGTTTTTAAAAGTGGGTGCACCCCTATATTAGAATGCACCAGGTGCACAGTATAATTAGCTAAATAAATTCCATAGTTTCCAATTACTTTTCAAACATTGCATTTTTTATCCCACTAGTTAGATTTTTGGATTAAAAATGTTGCATTTTTTGTTTCACACGAATGGTTTTAAGATTTAAAAAAAAAACACTTTTATGATCAATTTGAAACTATGTATGAAATCTTTTTTGTTATTAACCTTTCTGTATGGGACGAAAAGTGTATTTTTCGAGAATGAAAAGGACCTACTTTTTCAATGCATCCGGAGGTAATGTATCTGGTTTGTTCAGCTTGGTAGCGCATGTACTTAATTGTGTGACGGAGAGCCGTATGTCGAATCTTATTCAGTGGCCAAAGCCTCATCAAGGGCTCCGTTATGTAGTTGAGACCATCCCAAATCAAATCTTGTATCAATGTGTGGCCATAGTATACATCATCCTGCACTACTCAAACTATCACGACTATAACGAGTTTAAAATATAAACTGCCCGTATCTTTTTACTTTATCAGAAAATGTTCTAAAATAGTTAGAACATTTATTTTCGTCCTAAACCTTTCAGTTTTACTCTGATTTCGTCCAAAACAATTTTTTTTAATCAAATTTGTCCTATAACTTTATAAAAGCATCGATTCAGTCTCATGCCATAGAATTAGAAAAGTTGAACATTTTTAAGCAAAATAGACCATTTTGGTGAGAATTTATAAATTATGGGCTATTTCGGATAAATAAAGTTTCTTGAGATTTTTTGATTAAAAGTTATGTCTAGCTGTCTCACAAAAAACTATCCTACGAATTCAACATGAAATAATTCATTTGAACAACTATCCCTTCGTCGATTGTTCATATTTTAGTTTTATTAAAAATATTATCACTTCTTATTAATTTCACAAAACTCACTTTGTGAGATGAGCTCGCATGAGTTTTTGCCCAATAAAAGATGAGTAGAGGGGATTTCAGAAATAAACCTTACAACAATTGTGGCGTGCTTTATTCCAATCAATTTGATGATAGGGGTTGACGTGGATTTCTCGACGTAGAGATGCAATGAGATCGTCAAGAGGGGCATGATATTTTCTACCATAAAGATATGACATGGGCATATAAGTTGTTCGACCGTAACACAACATTTTTGCTGCAGTTTTTGAATTAAGAAATTGAATTAATCAATAAGAAATATAATTATAAACAAAATAATCAATACTGCAATGATAATAATTTATTATACCCAATAAATCTAAAATTAATTACCAGGATGAAAAGGAAAGAATGAAGGGAATAGCCAAAATTCCGGGGGAAGCGGGTTGCAACCATCCCAATCATAGACCCCAAGGACCTGTTCCAATTATGAAATAAATTGATAAGGTTTGGATTTAATTTTCTATGTAATTTGATAATTGCTTATAAAATTTGTGTGTATACGGTATATCGTGCCCTCAAATTTCACATTTTTCTAAAGTTATACCCTTTATATTAAATGTTATACCAAGAACTTAATTTTTTGAGAAAAAAAAACTTAATTTTTTTAATAAAATATTTATATTGTTCATATTTCCGCCAATCTTTTCATTGAAAAATTATACTCTTATTAATTAAAGTGTATATATATCCTTTAGAACAAAGTTATTTAACTATAGATTGTATTATCTTGATTAATTATTTTAATAATTAAATTTTAATTAAATAATTTATATGGGAGGATTACTACTAGATATAAAAAAACCCTTAATTACTATGAGATACAAACATACAAAAATATTACTACTAACTACAAAAATATATAGTGATATTCAAATATTACCCATACAATGTGCTGCACATAAATGTTGTGTGCAGCAAAAGTTCATGTGCAGCAAAGTGTGTGCAGTAAAAAAAGTGTGTGCAGTAAAAAAAAGTGTGTCCAGCAAAAAAGTCGGGTGGTCTGGCGGAGCTCCAGCGGCGGCAGTAGATTTCCGACGGTCCGGCAAAATTCCGGCGGTCCGGCTGCGGCGGCGGCGGTTCGGCAGTGGGTGGGGGTTTGGATTTGTGGTTTAAAAGTGTATGAGTTTAGGGTTATATTTGGTATTTTACTCTAATATTTTGTACGTGATAGTAATTATTTTAAATCAATGTATCTAATAGTAATTAGGGGTACAAAGTGTGTACCTAGTAGTAATTTTTCCAATTTATATTTTATTAAAGTAAAAATCATTTAATCAAAAATTATTTTTTATCAAATAAAATATTTTTATTATATAAATAAACAAATCAACAAAAAGATGAATATTTTGAGTAATATTATTTTAATTATCTATTAAAATTTTGAAAAAAGAGATGTCTAAAAAATTAAAATCTCAATTTATAACGTAAAATATAAAGGCTAATTATACTGTGCACCAGGTGCACCCTAAGATAGGGTGAATCCACTTTCAAAAACATATACAAATATAAACAAAAATATATACAATTATGAACAAAAATGTATACAATTTAATTTTTTTTAATAAAAAATTGAGTGTAAAAAAATATACAATTATTAAAAAACATGTATACACTATTGAATAAAAAATTATACACATATGGATGCTAGTTTTTTTAATGAAAAACTTAGTGTGAAAAAATATACAATTATTAAGAAACATGTATACAAAATAGAATAACTTATATACAAAAATAGAATAAAAAGTTATACACATATGATGCACCTAATATCAACTCAAATATAAATTAATTAAGTTTGTAAAGGTTATCCAAATATACCCCAAAAAGTCAGGGATTCAAATTCAAGTAAATATTATTATTTTTTTTTTTTTGCATTGGATTAATATGTGATAGAATTTATGGCAAATTCTAATGTAAATTGAATTGGATTATGTGATGGAATTTATTGAAATTTTTAAGGAAATTAAATAGTTGGAGGATTCGTTAGAATAAATTAGAACGATAATTTCAAAAGAAAATTACGTTAGAAATTTTTTTTGAATAACTTATTAATAAAAAAAATTCCAACACAAAAATAGCGTTGAATTTATCATTGAATTTTAGAAACCTTTGAAAATATTTTTGAAAAAATAACATTTCAACGACCCATTATCCAACGAAAATAATTCATTGGAATATATATTGGAATCATAAATTCGAACTATATTCTTACATATTCCAACAGTTTTTTGCCGTTAGAATTCAATAATTTTTATATAGTTAATTGTATGTGAAATAGGGATAATATTTCGGTGTATATTGAAATAGTGATTTTTTCCATGGTATTTTGATATATATATATATAGTATAAAGATACCATCAATTTTTGTATCGTGATTTTGATAGAATTCATTTTTAGTCCAATAAAAAAAATTTTACCTTTTCGTTTTTATCTTTTTTTTTTTTGTTAATTTTAGTTCCGTAACTTTTTAATTTCTCAATTTTATTTTTTTTCCAAAAACTTTTTTAAATTTACAGAACTTGAAAGGTCTGGTAAGTTTTGCAAAAAATTTTGTAAAAGGACTAAAATTGAAATGAAAAGTATTGATATTTTCTGATAGACAAAGTCTTTTGTCAGATGGTATTAATGCAAGACGGTTTGTAAGATATATTAAAGTATGCTTGTAATATAGATAAAATATGTTTATTTGTAGTAAAAGTATATTTTTTTAAAGTATGATGAATGAATATCATTAAACTATTATTTTAGAATGTTAAAATATAATTTAGTACTAACATATTTTAACTATCGATAAACATATTTTATCTATGTAATAAATATACTTTAATAATAAGTCTACACGTCTCACGACCCCTCTCACATATGTCCATCTTACAAGAGAGTAGGTCAATTGAACTATTTTACGAACAATTAATAGGACAGATAAGAAGTGACAATATTATTAGTAAAAAGTGATTTCTGATCAATGAAAAGTAACAATAGTTCAATTGAATTATTTTATAAACAATTCATGAGATGAATAAAATGATATATGATTTGACAACCGTTTAAATAAAATATTTTATGAATAATTTTTAAAATGAATAATAAGTGATAACATTTACTTCTTTCGTCCCACAATAATAGTTACATATTTTTAATTTGGGCATCTCACCTCAATAGTTATATTTTCTCTTTTTGGTAAATGTGACCCATACAAAACAATATATCTCTATAGGGCCCACACACAACACTAATACAACTACCCACTTTATATTAAAATATTACTTCCTCCGTCCCATAAAACCTTTCACACTTTCCTCATTTGTTTGTCCCACAAAACCTTTCACACCCCAAAAAAGAAAATATCATTTTATCTAACAACCTCAAAAGTTACTTTAATTTCAAAATTATCACTTCATTTTCACACACATCTCATTACTTTATATATATATTTTCATTACCTAAAAATATTACAATACATTCCAAAGTCAATAAAGTTGGTCAAAAAGTACAACTTTTCTTAAATAACGTGGAACAGTAAACGTAAAAAGTATTATTGGACGGAGGGAGTATTTCTCTCACCTCACTACTGTTCAGCACGAAAATTCACGATTTTCATAGGGCATTTTCATATGATTATTGCATAATTTTATCATTGTTTGTGGAGTTTATTACTTACTTTCATATTTTTAATGACTTCATGAGTATTGTTGCGATTTTGCGGAATCCTTATTTTGGAATGAAATTGATAAGATACCATAAGAGGAGTAGAGAGCATAACATTCGTGGTTAGCATCATGGAATGATAATATAAGTTGATCAGTGGGCCATGAGAATTAAATCAAATACTCACGTCAACAAAACAATTCATGCATATTGATGTCAATTGAGGAGAATTGTGGGCTAATAACTTGGAGACAACTATGCCACGTCAATAATTCATGCTTTGGGTTGAAGTCAGTTTATGAATTCAATTGAAATAAGTGGCAGGACCCACATATTTGAAAGAAGGATGTGATCACACATCACATACATACTCGAGCCTCAACACACACAACTGACAGCACATTATTTCAAATCCAAGCCCATATACTGCTATATAATCTCGCTGCTTCTGACGAGAAACAGAACCGTGAACACAGAATCCCTCACGCTATTTCCGCCATCCACCTTCTGCTCTTCACCCGCCTTTTACCTATTATCCCTCACACTCAGTCACGGTGTTTGCTACTTGAGAAGGAGAATGGAGGAGGATCATCAAGACGAAAAATTACGCGACAAGGGGTTTTCTTCTTTCTTTTATTCTTTATTGTTGATTCATAAACTCATGGGTAAGAACAATTTTACCATGGTTGTTGCTTGTAACACCATGGGCTACCTCTTGATAGTTTTAGGGTTTGAAAGTTTATCATGTTGATTTGAGATTTTAAACATTTGTGATAATAATTTTTGCAGAATATTTATTTCTTATTGACGTTTTATTTTAGACTTATATGATCATGTTTCTTAATTCTTATGATATTATCATTAATTGATGCATGATTGAGTTTGAATGTGTTGCATGATTATATTTGTATTTTCGTGACAGTTAAAGGGGATTGACCAATATATATCCTTTAATTGTTTGACCATCAATATAGGATACCTTATTATCTTTGCATGACCATTATTAAAGAAAAATATGGTAAAGAAACCCTAATCCAATTCCTTTAGTACCTAGAAAGGATAGATCTCTTGCATTAGCGTATATGAAATTTTGCATGTGAATTGCCTATAAAGCGAATAAGGGATTGTGGGTATTTAATTTCCTTAGTACCTATAAAGAGAAGTCTATTGCTATAGCCTTAGATGAAATTTAGTATGAAGTACCTAGGGAATAGGGAATTATCTTATAATTTGGTTCTAAAAATTTATGTTCTTTAAAATTGTTAAATCTCACTTGTCCATAAGTGGTTTAGCATTCTTAGGTGATTATTCCTATAAAATTTTGCATGATTTGATTCACTTGTTTATTTATCTTATTTCACATGATAGACTGGATTTTCCTAAAACTATCTTATTCTTGTCTCTTGAAACACCTGTGATTGAGTGTGGCTCTTATTTATTTATCTTATTTGCTATTTATTTTTCTGCAATATTAGTTTAATAGTTTCTCAAACTCTCTTGAAAATGTTATTTTGTCTTAATTATTAGTGGTGTAAATTATTTAGTGTGTATCCTGTTTAACTCTAATCCCGTGGATTCGATATTTTAACTTGGTTGCCTACTACAACAATCGATATCCTTACACTTGGGGATTTATTTGTGTGCACTCGAAAACACGCAACAACTATACGTTAAATATTATATTTCTTAATTCTTATGCATAAAACAAACGTAACAATTACTCCGAAAAAGAGGGAGTATAATACAAAATGATATGTGATCATGAAAATATGATAATATTTTTTTATAAAAAAAGCATAAATAAATATATACTTCTAAATCAATCATAATATTAGTAATAAAGATAATAGACTAGACGAACGAAAGAAATCCTATTATTTATTTTAAGCAAAGACTTGTATTAGATTACCTCACGAAATGACTTTTGTAAGATGGATAAATAATAACAACATTTCAATAGAAAAATGATACTTAATTGATGAAAAGTGATAATTAATAGTAAGTTGAACAATTTCATAAATAATCTACAATGTAAATGAAATTAATAACATTTTATAATGACATTTTTAATAAAAAATGATACCTAATTAAAAAAGCATTAAATGATCTTACCGTGAGACGGTGTCACACAAGACGATATCCCTTTATTTTGTTACTTCATTTTCAATTAATATGAGAATAAAAATATAATTAAAATAATTACCGAAAAATAATAATAATAATAATAATAATAATAATAATAATAATAATTACCGAAAGATAGGTCTTGCCCCAGGAGGGAATTCCCGTGGCCCCACCATGGTCAAGAATCCACATGCGGGCTCTGGAAACGGCTCCGTTTCCATCATCTGGTCCCTCACCCAGTAACCGAAGCGCTACATAACTCAATGCAGATCCTATCATCGTACTCTTACCTTCTATATAAAATCCCCACCCACCATCATCATTCTGCAATTTTATTACCATTAAATATACACACTTTTCTAATTAATGATTTTGTGATTCATTAAATATATGAAATGCAAAAACTTGTGTTCCCGGCACACGCCGTTCACCTTTAGAATTTAGTATTAAATTGTATATCCTTTAATATAAAGATGTGTATCTTTTATTTTTTGAAAAAAAAAATAAAAAAATATTAATAAAAAGTGTATACCCTTTAGAACAAAATGATGTACCCTTATTAAATAAAGTGTATACCTTTTAAAACAAACAACTCAGGGGGCACGCAAGACCAACTCTATATGAAAAGTACTATTTTTTCTTAAAACTAATATAAAATTAGGAACGGAATTTGTGTGGTGAAAACTATCTTATAAGACGGGTGTATGTAAAATAGATCGATTCACTATTAAAGTACGTTTAATGATAGTTAAAATATGTTAGTAGTGAATCATATTTTTAAAATCATATTATAATGATCATTTATCATACTTAAAAAAATATTTTTTTACTAGCAACAAATATACTCTATATGTATAATAATCATACTTTCCTTAAGATGTTTCACAAATCGTTTCATAAGTTTCATAAGAGATTTTATCTTGCGTGATACCGTGGGGAAAATTTTTATTATTTTTTTGAAATAATCATTACTTTTCACTGTAAATTGTCCGTGTATAGTTTATTTGGACAATTATTATCATTTTTAATTTAAAAAATTATACGAGTGTCTGCATAAAATGAGTACCTGATGATTGTATAAATACCGGATGATCTCCTTTTTGTGTTCGTATGTAAAGACTGTGTTGATTGCTCCACTTATGTACAACACGATTATCTGTGAGATACACGTGATTTGAAATTTATATGACAAGTGTAAAATTTTAAATTAATTAAATAAGTAAATATGAAAATATAATAAAGAGGCAAATTATTTTGTAATCCACCTTTCTCTATGGGCTAATTATTCTTTGCAACTGCATGCACCAAAGTACGGTGCACCCACTTTCAGAAACGTATATAATTATGAACAAAAACATATACACTTATATATAAAAATGTATACACTTTGTTAGCAAATTTTCTGTTAGTTTTGTTAGTTGTTTTAATGAAAAATTGAGTGTAAAAAAGTATACAATTATTAAGATACATGTATACATTATTGAATACAAAATTATACAAATATGGGTGCTAGTTTTTTTAATGAAAAATTGAGTGTAAAAAAAATATACAATTATTAAAAAATATGTATACAATATTGAATAAAATGTTATACACATATGGGTGCATGCTTATACCCGAGTGCACCGGATATCAACTCTTTTCTATGAGCTTTTTTCTTTACTTGACATTGTATTCTCCTTCCTTATATGAGTTTCACAACATCTGTTTTGAGAAGGATATATGTGAAATTGATCGACTCATTGTAACATTATGATTGTTATATAAGTAAATAATGATTATTGGTATTTAAAGTATATATTTATAGTTAATCATATTATAATGCCCTAAAAGCATACTTTAATTCATTATTCATTATATTTTAGAAAACATACTTTAACCAACAATAAGAATATTTTACTTATATAACAATGATACATTAATAATGGGTGGACTCGTATCACATAATTAAAGACTTTGTCATTTTAGATAGAGTTGATATTAGGTGCACCCATACGTGTATAACTTTTTATTCTAATTTGTATATAAGTTATTCTATTTTGTATACGTATTTCTTAATAATTGTATACTTTTTTCACACTAAGTTTTTTATTAAAAAAACTAGCATCCATATGTGTATAATTTTTTATTCAATAGTATATACTCCCTCCGTCCCACATTTATCTTCACACTTTCCGTTTTCGTCCGTCCCATATTTATCTTCATCACCCAAAAAAGGAAACTTCACATTAACCAACAACCTAAAAAATTACCTTAATTTCAAAAATAACACTCTCACCTAAAACACATAACATACTTTATAATTTATTTATTACTTAAAAATACCACAATAACCTTCAAAAGTCAATAAAGTTGGTCAAAAATCAATTTTTCTTAAACTTCGTGTCTACAGTAACTGTGAAGACAAATATGGGACGGAGGGAGTACATGTTTTTTAATAATTGTATATTTTTTTACACTCAATTTTTCATTAAAAAAACTAAAAGTTAAATTATATATATTTTTATTCATAATTATATATGTTTTTGTTTATATTTGTATACGTTTTTAGAGTGGGTGCACCCTATCTTAGGGTGCACCCGGATTCACGGTATAATTAGTGTTTTAGATATGACACATGAATAGCGCAATATGAAAATTGGAAGTCAGTATTTAGATTTATTGTATTTGTGTCATTATCGTCATGAGGATCGGATCGTGTTCGTGTAACACACTAAAAATTACATGTAGTATAATTCATACTCCCTCCATCCCATTTTAATATTTACGTTTCTATTTTGTGCGCCTCATTTCAATATTTATATTTTCCTTTTTGAAATATGGGACCCACCTAAAACAATTAATATATCATCCAACACTAATACACCTATCCATTTTGCATTAAATATTATATTTTTTCACCAACTATCTATTAAAATATTATACTCCTTAAATAACGTGGAAAAAATAAACGTATACATTGAAACAGAACGGATGAAGTATATTTGTGTGAAACTAACTGCATGCACACACGTTTCAATACAATCATTTTCTAATTTTCAATTAAAAAAAAATAATATTACTCGTATATATAATTCTTTGAAAAGAGTAACTCTCATATATTCTAAATAGTAATACTCGTCAATTAATTAAAAATTAAAGCTTCCTAAAATAGCACCTACATCGATTTTATTTCATGCTAGCTAGTATCTCTCTCTATATATTATACACTCCTGTATCATTTAAATATTTTATTTCATGCTAGCTAGTATCTCTCTCTATATATTATATTCTCCTTCTGTATCATTTAAATAATGGGACGGAGAGTTTATTTTTTTTACAAAAAAAACTTATTTAAATAATTTATAATATGTTTAAATTTTACTCCCTCCGTCTCAGTTAAAGAGATTTTTTTTTCTATTTTGGTCGTTCCACCCAAAAGATCCTCTTTTCTTTTTTATACACATGAGACTCACATCCCCTCTAATATAATTAAAATATGGGACCCACACTTCTACTAATACAATTATCTACTACACATTAAATAATAATACTTCTTAATTTAAGTGTAAAAAAGTAAAAGACCCTCTTTTGACGGGACGGAGGGAGTATAAAAATTGTCAAGAATTTTGAAATATATTCACTCTTACGTTACTTATATAACTAAATATGTTCACTCTTAGGTTGTGTTTGGATTTAATCATTTAAATCCAATGGATTTGAGAATGAGTGGATTTTAAATCAATTCACTTAAATTCCATTGTTTGAATAAATTATTTTTAAAAATTATATGATAAATAAAAATAATAAAATTTTATTATATTAATATTAAAATCTAAAATTTAATTAAAAATTTTTTTTGGTGGGAACTCTATCATCTAACCTATCCCCCCACCCCCCCCCCCCCCCCAATCCAAAAAAAAAAATTTTTTTATAAAATTTTAGATTTTTAATATTTGAATAATAAAAATATTACCACCCAACCCTACCCCCTACCCACCCCCCTCACCCAAACCACCCCACCCCAAAATTTTTTTATATAAAACTTTAAATTTTAATATTTAAATAATAAAAATATTACCACCCAAATCTACCACCCTATCCATCTACCCACCCCCACCCACCCCCCGCTCACCACTCCCCACCCACCAAATTTTTTTTAAAAAAATTTAGATTTTAATATTTAAAAAATAGAATCTAAAATTTTATTTTAAATTTTTATTTTTGGGGTGGGGTGGGGTGAGGGTGGTGGGGGGGGTGGATTGGGTTGGGTGGTAATATTTTTATTATTTAAATATTAAAATCTAAAATTTTATTAAAAAATAAATATTTTTTGGGGTGGGGTTTGGAGGGGTGGTGGGTAGGGGTAGGTTGGGTGGTAATATTTTTATTATTTAAATATTAAAATCTAAAATTTTATAAAATATTTGTTTTTTTGGGGTGGGGTTGGAGGGGGTAGGTTGGGTGGTAATATTTTATTATTATTTAAATATATTAAACTCTAAAATTTTATAAAAAAAAATATTTTTGGGAGTGGGTAGGGGGTAGGTTGGGTGGCAATATTTTTATTATTATTTAAATATTAAAATCTAAAATTTTATAAAAAAATTTTGGATGGAGGGTGGTGTTGGTAGGGTAAGGGATAGGGTTAGGTGGTAATATTTTATTATTCAAATATTAAAAATCTAAAATTTTATTAAAAAAATGGGGTGGGGGTGGGTGGCTGGGGGTGGGGGGCTGGATGAGGGTGGGTAGGAGGTATGTTGGGTGGTAGAGTTTAAAACATAATATATATATATATATATATATATATATATATATATATATATATATATATATATATATATATATATATATATATATATATATATATTAATTTATTAATTTTATAATTAATAAATCAATTACCCAACAACGGAAGAATTTCAAATGACACGGTTTCAGTGACGATTTGAAATCCATTAAAAAACAATTAAAAAAATTCAAAATCAAATCCATAATTTGAAATTCTTTGATTTAAAATGTTGAATTTATAAATCTATTGATTTCAAGTATTATCCAAATGAGGGAGGGATTTGAGGGAAGGATTTATAAATCCCTCCTCAAATCCTTCCATCCAAACACAACCTTATGTTACTTATATAACTAAAAGCACAACACGTGCAACATGAAATGGAAAATATCCAATATGACGAATGACGATACGCAGTCGTAGATGAGATGAAATATACACCAAATCCAACATAATCCTTCACAATTTTCTAATTTGTTTCTCTCATAAAATTTTTCACACTCAAAACTTTATCTAATAATCTCAAAAGTTATTTTAATTTTAAATTTATCACTTTTTTCACACATATATCAGTACTACTTTTTTATTACCTAAAAATACTATAATAACGTGAAACGTAAGTAAACGAGAAGCGTTCTCCAACAGAGAGAGTGGAATTTACCAGAGGGGGAGTGAATAGAATTTACCAGAGGGGGAGTGAATAACATAGGGCCAGAATTTTCAGCTGGCCAGTGACCGTCACTCGCTTGAATCGCCCGATGAAGCCGAACCGCTTTCTTCACGCCGATGCTGACATTTTCGTATGTCATCTCTTCTTCTTCTGCAACCCTAACTGATCCCATGCTCAATAAATCTATCCCACTTTCCTTTTTTAGCTGGAGGATATATACATGCATGCACCTTTATTTATTTTAACAAGTGTTCTCTATTGAAAAAAAAAAAAAAAAACTTAAAATGTGATATTATGACAGGCCTGCATTCTGGTGAACAAATCTGCGGAGCAATGAAAGCCGAGGTTGTCCCTATTGTCCTTCCACGCTCGACGAGCCTCATCGATTGCTCGGTGCTCTTCGGGCGTTCCTCCGTCGGGATGGTACTCCCATATCTGCCTTCCGACATGGTTGTTGGTGCTGTACAAATAAGGACCTTCCCCTTCGGCAATCTTTAGCTTCCACATTTACGTACGCTACTCCTTTCCCTCTTAAGATAAACGTATCATGTTTTTTTGTTTTAAGCCTAGCTACCCTGTAACTTATCATTAATTATATGCCATCTATCCATGAGAGATTACCCAACTCATATATATATTAATTGTTGGCTCCATAAGTGGTTGCATGTGTAACAATTGTCGTGTTTAGTCTTATTGTATTCGCTTTATTCTGTGAATTTGATAAGGATACGAAAATTTCATTTCCACTATCAATACTAATAAATACCATCTCCGTTCCAACTTCAACTTCACACTTTCCATTTTGGTTCGTCTCAATTTCAACTTCATACTTTCATAAAAGGAAAAAGGTACATAACTAATATCCCTCTAACATGATTTAATTTCAAAATTGTCATCGCCTTTTTAATACGTAACATACTTTATCATTTATTTATTACTCAAAAATATCAAACTACCCCCAAAAGTTACTCAAAAAGTGACTTTTCTTATTTGCGTGTACACAGTAAATATGAAGATGAAAATGGGATGGAGGGAGTAGGAGCATCTCCAAGAGATTATGTATAATTTGAAGAGGATTTTAGGTAATATAAATTTTTTTTAAAATTTAGAGTGATGTATTTTTATTCACCTCCAACAATTTCTTTATATTTTTTTTTCTTCCCAATGCTTATTTATTACATTTGTTTTTTCCCAATATTTTTATAGTATAAAATCAAAATGAAAGAATCATTATGCATTATAAATACTCCCTCCGGCTAAGGTAATGAGGGACAAAGACCTTATGTTTAATATAAGGTCTTTGACCCTCTTAGGCTGGGACGGAGGGAGTATTAAATAATAAATAATCAATTGAAAATATCAAGAAATTAAAGTGTTGGAAGTGGTAAAAATTTCAATCATTAAATTTTAAAGAGTTGGTTTGACTCTTCAAATTTAAAGAGACAAAATCATTATGTAAAAATAATTGTTGTTTTAAAGAGACTATTTGAGATATATTTATGTTTATGCCTCTTTAAATTTTACATTATTTATCATTTAGAGATTCTTTTGGAGTTGTTCTAACTCATAAACCTTTGAATATCGTCAAATTTAATCAATTTTTTTATTTTTTATTTTATTTATTATCTTATCATATTATTATTGCATTGTGTCGTTTGAACACGACTTTTTCGTAATTAGAATGAATTCTTATTGTGTCAATACAAAACAAGAAATTGTATCATGAATTACCCCTGAAAACTGCTCATAACTAATTTGATGAGCTGGCTAAAAGTTTGTGGAGGTGCCACCTGCAACTGGCTTTAATGCCATTAATAACGTTGTCAACCTGCAAAAGAAGATACGAGATCACATTATAATTTATTATACAGTAGATATTTTAATGAGTCAGCTGCTATTTTTTTTAAATTAATTATTATTATAAGTTTAAATTAAAAGTTGAAAAGACAGTTATTATCAAATGAATTAATAGTATATATTCTAAATATGTAATATTACGCGAAGAACGCGGGATAAATTACAATTATATTTGTAAAATTGTAAAAAAACCTCAATTAATAATTGATTAAAATGTCAAGTAAAATATTTATTTTTTAATATGTCATTTTTACTCGTTTTCATTATAATTAATATATAATCATATTTAGAGTCGCATATATCGTTTGGTCATGTTGCGTCACACATATTAATAAAAAAAACTTGTATATGATTGCACATATAATCGCATATAGTGGAACATGAAAAAATTATATATGGAATAGCAAGCGTAATTGTAGTCATAGTTGCATCAAATGTTGCATGAAAATTGTGTGTGGAGGCACATACATAATCATATATAGGGTCACAAACTAAGAATAATTATGTCCAAAATTTAAAAAATTAAAGTAGTATTTAGAAAAAATAAAATAAAATTAGGGGGTTACATTTTTTGAAGTAAAGTATTAAAAAGTTACATTTTTTCATATGTCTCATTATACTTTTATAATAAATTCTAAAGATGATGATTAAATCATATTGTAAAATAGACCATGAATCATAAAGATGTGATACTACAAGAACTATACAGGTAAAATTACAATTATATGTTTAAAATTAATACCAAACCTCGGGTAAAATTACAATGATATGTTTAAAATAATACTAAAACTTAAAATTAAAAGATTGAATCATATAAATAAAATATGACGTTAACCATTAGGTTTCATGAATCTAAATGTAAACTAAATCATGAATTATTATAAAATATTACATATACTCCCTCAATCATTAATTACAAAAGAAATGTAAAAAGTGTATTGAAAGGAGTATTATTGAAATTATAATTAATAAAAATTAATTATAAAAAAATCAAAAAAAAAAAAGAAAAAGGAAAAAAAAACAGGTTGTACCGTGACGTCATCGGTGACACATGACGAGGTGCCTTTGAAAATATATACT
This sequence comes from Pogostemon cablin, assembly GCA_023678885.1. Classification (NCBI taxonomy): domain Eukaryota; kingdom Viridiplantae; phylum Streptophyta; class Magnoliopsida; order Lamiales; family Lamiaceae; genus Pogostemon; species Pogostemon cablin. Next base: position 6,661,883 of record CM043009.1, read on the forward strand.
CCCTCCGTCCCACATTAAGGGTAGTTTTTGCTTTTTGGCACATGGATTAAGGAGTATAAATATTTAATTAAGGTGTAGTGGGTAGTTGTATTAGTGGGAGTGTGGGTCCCATATTTTAATTGTATTAGTGGGTTTATGTGGGTCACATGTGTGTAAAAAAGGAAAGTGAAGTCTTTGGATGGGACGACTAAAATGGAAAAAAGAGACTCTTTGTGTACTGAGACGAAGGGAGTACTCCATCCATTTAAAAAATACTCCCTCCCTCCGATCCAAAGAGACTCATTTACTTCTTGCACGTGGATTAATGAATATTATTATTTAATATGTAGTGGTTAGTTGTATTAGTTGGTGTGTGGGTCCATATTTTAATTGTATTAGTGGGTGTGTGTATGTCTCATGTGTGTAAAAAAGAAAATAAACCCTTAGGAGTGGACGCCCAAAATAGAAAAATGAGACTCTTTGGGGCGGACGGAGGGAGTATTAATTTTATTATTTTGGATATCTACTATAAAGTTTTCATTTCATATTTTTAAAAAAATGGTTAAAATTTGCGTGCCTCAGGGACACCGTTCCCCCAAATCCCGCATTTTGGAAAGTTATAACATTTAGTATTAAATGTTATATCATTGAGTATAAGAACGTGTACCTTTATTTTCTAATAAAAAAAACTTTTTTTTTTAATTTAACATTTATATTATTCATATTTTAACTGATCTTTTTAATGAAAAAATTATACCCTTATTAATTAAAGTTTTCCCAAATCCTGCATTTTTGAAAAGTTATACCATTTAGTATTAAAGTTATACCATTTAATATAAGAGCGTATATCCTTTATTTTCTGATTTTTTTTATCTAACATTTATATTATTTATATTTCAGCTAATCTTTTCAATGGAAAAATTATACCATTATTAATTATACCCTTTAAAATAAAAAATGTTATACTCTTACATATCTTATTCATCTGGGGAGACAAGAGACCAATTCTTAATAAAATTTCATATACATTTAATACAATTATCCACAATATATAAAATAATAATAATTTTTAATTTACGTGAAAAATAAAATAATTGTTTTAAAATTGGATATTTGAAAATATTTAATTATATATGATGATGATGATATTTAAGAGAATAAAAAGGACCGCGTGGCACAGATTGTACTCCTTCTGTCCCAAAGATATTGACACACTTTTCTTTTTGGGTTGTCCCACAGAAATTGATATATTTCATTTTTAAGAACATGAGACCCACACAAAAATAATTTATTTATTTACATGGACCCACACACCCATCACACTCACCACAAATACAACTACCCACTATAAATTAAATATCATTTCTCTCACTTTACTTTACATTAAATTATTATACTCCTTAATCTCCGTGCCAAAAAATGTGTGAATACTTCCGGACGGAGGGAATAGTACACATCCAACGACAACAATAAAATATGATGATGATGATAATATTTAAGAGAATAAAAAGGACCGCGTGGCATAGATTGTATTACACATCCAACCACAACAATAAATACCCCCATATCATCCAACCACAACAATAAATACCCCCATATCATCCAACCACAATAATAAATATTAGTACTACAGTCTCATAGAAAAGTTAACACGTAATACTATTTTTGTTTGTTTAATAAATAAATTCATACTCTAAATAAAAAATACACACAATTCATCAGTTTTATATTACTATACGTTAATTTTAAAATTATTATTTATTTTCATTTTATACAATTAATTTTATAATTTATTTATTACTTAAAATACCAAACAACCCATAGAAATAAGTTAAAAAAATCATTTTCTAAAAGCTCCTCATCAATAATTGTGAATTTTATCACAGACGGAGAGAATCCTTTGTATCATTCTTAATTGACAAATGTTTTTTTAGACGGTGCTTGTGTGATACGGTGAGACTGAAAAATCTATTATTAAAATATAATTATTTTATTTGTTGTTAAAGTATGATTTATTAAAGTATGATAAATGGTACACTGAAATATGATTATAGTGTATTATATTATAATTCACGAAAGTATGATTATTGAGTAGTGAATCATATTATAACATTCTAACCATACTTTAGGACAACCATTATCATATTTTAATAAATCATACTTTAACAATCCAAATTCCATACTTTACCTATATAAGAACCTACATTCGTCCTGTTATAATTGTTACTCCTTCCGTCTCATGCAAAGGGTTATTTTTACTTTTTGCACCTGGATTATGGAGTATTATAATTTAATGTGTAGTGTGTAGAAGTATTAGTGGGAGTGCGAGCCCCATATTTTAATTGTATTAGTGGGTATGTGTGGATCCTATGTGTATAAAAAAAGAAAAACGATTCTTTGGGTGGGATAGAAGGAGTACATATTATCAGTGTGGGCGTCTCATGTCAATAGTTATATTTCTCTTTTTGGTAGATAAGATCCACACAAATCAATAAATATATTCTTATGGGCTCACACACACCACTAATACAAGTATACAACTACTCATTATACATTAGGATGTTATATTATCACTCAATCTACTAAACATTAAAATATAATATTTTTTAATCTCCATATTAGAAAAATATAATCATATTAACGAAACAAAAAAGAGTACTCCCTCCGTCCCGTTTCAAACTTTACGTTTGCTTTTTGCACGTATATTAAGGAATGTAGTATTTTAATGTGGAGTGGGGTGAGAGAAATAATATTTTAATGTAAAGTGGGTAGGTGTATTAGTGTAATGTGTGGGCCTATGAAGAGAGAAATAATTATTTTTTGTGGGTCTCATTTACTAATAAGGGAAATGTAAAGATTGAAATGGAACGTCCAAATTGAAAATATGTAAAAATTAAAATGGGACGGAGGGAGTATATTTTAAGACTAATTATATTGTGCACCCGGGTGCACCCACTTTAAAAAACGTATACAAATATTTATAAACAAAAATATATACAATTATGAACAAAAATATATACAATTTAATTATTAGTTTTTTAATGAAAAATTGAGTGTAAAAAATATATAATTATTAAAAAATATGTATACACTATTAAATAAAAAGTTATACACATATGAATGCTAGTTTTTTAATGAAAAACTTAGTGTGAAAAAAATATATAATTATTAATAAATAAACATATAAAATAGAATAAAATGTATACAAAATAGAATAAAATCAACATTTCTCACGACACGTGGTTTACGAGATCCTCCTGTACAATTGCATTTTCAAATTGATTTCGACGTGGACGACTTTAAATACTCAATTTGGACCACAGCCTTTAACACGTCTTTCTCCAAATCAAACTCAATTAATTGTCAAAGTATTTTTACGTCCTTGTTATATATATATATATTAAATAATAATTATTAAATATAATTTTAGTAATATATGCATTATTTATTATCATACTCCCTCCATCTGTTCAAAAAGGTACAATTCTTTTTCTTTTTGGGATACAATTCAAAAGGAATAATTTCCAATTTTTGAAAAAAAGCCTAACCGTATACTCCCTCCGTCCCCGCGTAGGATGATCATTTATTTTTTTACACGTAAATTAAGAAATATTATTATTTAATGTATAGTGGGTAGTTGTATTAGTGGGAGCGTGAACCCCATATTTTAATTGTATTAGATGAGGTGTGTGGGTCCATGTGTGTAAAAAATGAAATGAGACTCTTTGGGTGTGACGATAAAAATGGAAAAATGACCCTCTTAACTTGGGACGGAGGAAGTATAATACAACACAACAATGTCTAATAATACAATTATCCACTACATATAAAATAATAATATTTTTTAATCCACACGAAAAAACAAATAATACACAGACGAAAGAAGTAGTTTATATAATTTATTTTATATATCCTCGATTCATAGAATTTTATGGTTCATGATGTACTTACTCTTATATACGATTTAATCTATATTTTTGAGGTATAATTTAATATTAATTAATATATGAATTGATAATCTATGCGCGTGTACATCCATATGTATATTAATTTTTAATCAACAATTTATATATATTTTTTAATAAATGTATAATTTTTTATATTCATCTTTTCATAAAAAAGATTAATAGAAAATTCGCTAACAAAATATATAAGTTTTTATTCACACATAAAAATTTTTGACCAATACTCACAACTAAAATTCCCACACATGAGATATATGGTTAAATTGTGACATATAATATTTTAATGTGTGGATACTATAACAAGTATAAATTAAATTGTGGCATTTAAAATGTGTCACTAAAAATCAATAATAACATTTTAATTTTACGAATTATTATTATTTTAGATATTAAGAATACCCATATATGAGTACAAATATTATAATTGTGTGATTAATAATATGTTATTTAACTACACGTAAAATTTTTGGATAGAAATAAAAATAAAAATGTTGATATGACATCTATTTGGCGAAAATGAATTAATTAATACGTAAAAAAATTAAAAATTATATTGTTTAGGAAATATTATTAAATTATAATAACATTTAGTTTATTTTGAAAACATATCTTTAATATATATATATGGTGTACCCCACTATTAGGGGCCCCCACCACCCCTGCCCTGGGGATTGATGGAGGAGGTAAATCGAAGGATGTGCCTCAAATGGCTTATAGAGAGGGCTCACTATTTAACTTGTGCTTGCAAGGGGCCAAATCCATGCCAAAGGTATATGTGTGTGTGTGAGAGATTATTACTGATAAGTACGCATATGTATATCCCAATTACTAATAGATATATTAATTAAATATAATTACTGATGACTATATAGTATCTTTTTCTTTTTCCAGCATTATCCTTATTCACAACGATTAATATTCAACATCTGCATTTAACAATATTTTGGTTGAACACTAATGTGCACTAAATCGGATAAAAATAGCAAACATGTATTTCTCTAATGGCAACAACCGTTCCCTCTCTTTTAAACCTCCAACAATTTTGGTTGAACATTAATGTGCACTAAATCAACTGTTTAGTTTCTGTTGAGATTAATTTCCTTTATGAAATTTAATTTTTTTTTCTTCAGTAAAGTGTTTCTGCTGCAACTAGTTGAGGAGTTCTTTCGTATCTTATTTATGATTTTTGCAAAAATGGAATGCACATAATTATCAACTAGCAATTTAGGGCACAAATGGTTACAATATTCGATACATTATATTAACGTGAATTAAATCTTTGGATAAACACCAATGTGCATATTTGAATCCTTGGTATTTATTATGAACGCCATTAGCAGAAATACATGTATCAGTTGTTGGGTATGAGCTAGCAATTTAGGGCACAAATGGTTATATAATTCGATACATTATACTAATGTGTAGTAAATCTTTGGATGGACATCAGTGTGCTTCTTTGAATCCTTACATTTATTATGAACGCCATTAGCAGAATCGCGTATTTCATAAATTAAATGGACACACCTATTCGTGTTCTGCAGTGCTAAGAAACAGCAAGGTAACAGACATTGATTTTTGTTTTCTTCAATTTGATCGGAAGATATTTATGGAGAAATTTAAGGATAATTATAACGAATCTTTTCTTAACACAATGTACACTAATGTTAAGATAGGTATTATGAGCAAAACAAAATATAATTTTGTATTTATCAGTAATTTTATGAAAACAATGTATAATAATAATATAGTAATACCTATATATATATTTGGGTCATTCACTTTAATGAGAAATTTAGTGGCACAGGTGAGCTAGCCACATGATTATATGTTACATTTATATATTTCGAACCTTGCAAGGATATAAAGTATATCTGTTACGTATATTAACTTAAATTGAGCCTATATTGAGCCTATACGCTCATTACCATCTACATTTCTTTGTCACAGTTCCACAAAGTACTTGCATATAATTAAAGTAAATACTACAGTATAAAAGTTAAAATTTAGCTTTATAGCGGTAAGTGAAAACATATTTATGAACACAAATGTGTGGATAAAAGTCAGATTTATCTATAAAAAAGTTCACAGTTATATTGTAGATACAAAGTTTTTTTTTTAAAATGTATTTTTAACTTAATTTTAGGGGTATTTTTGTATTTTTAGATTATGAATAAATTATAAATTAAATTATGTAAATTATAAAGAGTGATAATTTTAAAATTAAAGTTTGTTTTGAGATAATTGGTTTTCAAGAAAAAAAGATGCAGTTCAATCTAACACCTTAAAATAAAATATTAAAATAAAATATTAATTTGAAAAAAAAAGTTCAGATATTTCTACTCAATTAACTATGTAACAGCTAATACTAAATAACTTTGGAGGTACTATCTTATCGGCGGGTTTATATACATGTTATATAGGTAAAGTATGCTTATTAATAGTTAAGTATATTTATAGTAAATTATCATACTATAACACTTTAAATACATACTTTAATTCATTATTCATCATACTTTAAAAAAATATACTTTAACTACAAATTAACATACTTTATATATATAACAAACATACTTTAATAATGGATCGACCCGTATCATAACTCATTTCATGCAATTACCATCTCAAAAGAGACTTTGTCATACATTGAATTGAGTTTGTCTTATATATTGAATTGCATCAGAGCATCTGCTTATTTTTCCTCACAAATTAAAACAAATTAAAAGTAATTTTTTCGCCCAACAAGATATTTATGTCTGATAGGCCATGTCATGTGCACTATCTTCTTTGAAATACACTTGCCCAAATTAGGAAAACATTTTTATCAACATAAATTGAGAATTTACCTTATGGTATAGTTATAACCTTGGCTTTCATGTAATATTACACCCTTGTTATTCATGGCTTATTTTACCCTTTTGATTTAATTATTATTTTTAAGATTTAGTGTTAATTCTAAGAATACAATTATAATTTCAATGTAATTGTAGCTACTTGAATTTTATTGTCTATTAAAGGAAAATATGTGGCAAATTAATGCAATAATTATCAATTATTTATTTATTTATTTATTAAGGGATTTAAATAAATAAATTCCTAAAATAAATTAGTGAATAATTGATAATTGGGACATATCCAGTCAAATAAGCCCAACCCGCAGAATTAGGTCAAATTAAGGATCAACCAATCAAACTGTGTTATACATGAAAAAAGGCCCAAACCCGCAGAATCAGGTCAAATCAGCCATTGACCAATCAAATTGCGAGTTATTTATGGGGTTTCCTCACCCTTCATCTATATAAAGATCTATATAAAGAGTCCTCCTCCATATTTCAGACACACTAAATCATTTGAAGACGCAGACGCTTCTGAAGAAATCAAGAACACGAGCAGTGCTCCCTTGATATCTTCAAACATCTTCAAGTCAAGAACTGTTTGTGATCCGAGATCAAGGTTCTAAGCCTCTCCGATCCCGCATTCTTCCATCCAACCACCTCCAATAACTCATGAATAATCCGTTGATAGTAAACTTTAATCAATATTTTTATTTTTATTATCTTATCATGTTATTATCGTATTGCACGACTTTTGTCAATACAAAACACGAAACTGTATCATGAATTATAGCTAATTTAATTAAATATTGTAGTTTGAAAATTCTTTTAACAATATATGGTAAATTTGAGGTTGTGTAATGAATTAGGTTGAGTCGCCAGTTATACTAGCGACTTTTGTGTACCAACATGCAAGTCGCCAATTATATTGGCGATTTTAAATAAATAATATTTAAAATAATAAATAAATATATAAATGTAATAAAATAATATTTAAATAATTTAATACTTCTTATGTCTCATAACAGTTTGCACATTTTCTTCATTTATATGTCCTACAATAACTTTCACACTTTAAAAAAGAATAAAATTTTAGTATTACATAGCTTCAAAAATTACTTTAATTTTAAATTTGCACTCATTTTTCAAACAATAACGTTACTTTATACTTTATTTATTATCTAAAAATACAAAAATACCCTCAAAAGTCAATAAAATTAGTAAATTTTTTTTTTCTTAAACAATGTGCAACAGTCTTTTGCACATAGTTAAGAGATATAATATTTAATGCGGAGATGATGAGAGAGAAATAAAAATTTAATGTATAGTGGGTAGGTATATTAAAGCATCTCCAAGAGTCTCTTTAAAATTTGGATAGTATTTCTACAAAATAAAGAGGATTTGTAAATTTAAAGAATCATATTTTTAACATGCTCCAACAAACTCTTTATATTTTCATTTCCAATGTACACTTATGACATATTTTCTCATTTAATTTATTAAAAACTATTTTTTTTAACCAAAATACACAATAAAGTAGATAACATTTAATGCAATTTAAGTTTAAAGAGTGGATTTGGCTTTTCAAATTTGAAGAGTGAAAATGATTATGTAAATTTAAATGTTAAAATAGAGAGTGTGTTGGAGCTCATTTTTATTAATATTCTCTTCAAAATTTGAATATTTCGTATTTTAAAGAGCCTTTTGGAGATGTTCTTAGTGTGGTATGTGGGTCCCATGGAGATATATTAATTGTTTTGTGTATGTCTCATTTACTAAAAAGGAAAATGCACCTCTTGTATTGGAATGGACAAAAACAGTAAAATGCACTCCTTATGGTAGGACGGAGGGAATATTAAATTATTTAAATTTAAATATTATTTTCATACATTTATAAATCTATTTATTATTTTAAATATTATTTTATTATTATTATTTAAATCCGCCACTAGCGACTTATATGCATGGTTAAAAAAATTTCAAACTACTATATTTTAGAACCGTCAGAATGAGTTGTTGGGGCGGTTTAGCCTAAACCCATCATAACTCGCTTTTATGCGGGCTCAAATGGGATGGGTCACTTGCGGGTTGAGTCATTCACGGGTCAGGTCACTTGCGGCTTGGGTTGGGTTGGGTTAATGGTGGGTCGACACACGGGCTGGTCCAATTTTTTTATTTATTTTTTATTTTTTTGTTAATATTTTTTTTAAGGATGTTTCACTTACCATCCACTCTAACCCGACCCACCCACCCCCCTTTCCCAAAATTTTTTATAACAATAAAATTTAATATTTAACTAATAAAAATATTACCACAACAACCTACCCCACACACCCCCCTTCCCAATTTTTTTTTAAAATAAAATTTTAAATTTTAATAATAAAAATATTACCACATAGCCTACACCTACCCACCCACCCCACCTCCCGCCACTACTCCCACCACCCCTTCCCAAAAAAAAAATTTTTAATAAAATTTTAGATTTTAATATATATATATATATATATATATATATATATATATATATATATATTAATAATAAAAAAGTTTTTGTGAAGGGTTGAGTGGGTGGATGGAGTGGGTTGTGTGATAATATTTTTTTATTTAAATATTAAAATTTATAATTTTATTAAAAAAATTATTTTGGGAAGGGGTGGGTGGAGGTGGGTTATGTGATAATATTTTTATTATTTAAATATTAAAATCTAAAATTTTATTAAAAAAATTTTGGGAAGAGGTGGGGGGTGGGGTGGGGTGGGGTGGGTGGATGGGAGTAGGCTGTTGTGATAATATTTTTATTATTATTTAAATATTTAAATCTAAAATTTTATTAAAAATTTTTTTTGTGAATGGGTGGGGGGTGGGTGAGGTGGGTGGGTGGGGTAGGCTGTGTGATAATATTTTTATTATTTAAATAATAAAATTTAAAATTTTATTAAAATTTTTTTTTGGGAAAGGGAATATTTTTATTATTTTAATATTAAAATCTACATTTTTATAAAAATAATTTTTTTTGGGGGTGGTGGGTGGGGTGGGGATAGGATGAGTGGTAGATTATTGAGTTGGGGCGGGTTAACCCATAACCCACTGTGACCCATTGTGTAGTGGGTTTAAACGGGACGAGTTGCTTTTGGGACGGTCATTTTAAGTTGGGTTATTTTTTGAGCGGGTTATTAACAAGTTTTCATGGATTGAAATGGATTGGTCATTGGATTCCACTCAAATTGATAGCTCTACTAAATTTAGTTAAATTAGCCAATGAATTACCCTCTCTATTCTATCTGAAAAGTGCCCATATCTAATTTGATGAGCGAGGTGCCACCTGCAACTGGCTTAAATGCCATTAATAACGTTGTCAACCTGAAAAAAAGATACGAGGTCACATTATAATTTATCATACAGGAGATATTTTAATGAGTCAGCTGCTATTTTTAAAAAAATAAAATTAATTTTTACTATAATTATAAATTAAAAGTTGAAAAGACAGTCATATCACATGAATCAATAGTATATAACTATATATTGCAAAAATGTAATATAACGGGAAGATCACGGGATAAATTACAATTATATTTGTGAAGTTATGAAAATGCTCCAATTAATAATTGATTAAAATGTCGAGCAACATATATATTTTAAAATGTCACCTTTTTCCCTTTTTTATTATAATTATATATAATTGATATATAATCATACTTAAAGTCACATATACCGTTGGGTGTTGGGTCAAATATGAAAAAACTTGTGTGCACTCGGGCGCACGGACCACACTTCGTGCGCCTTTAGAATTTTGTGTTAAATTGTACTATATCTTTTATTTAATATAAAGATGTGTACCTTTTATTTTCTAAAGAAAAATAAAAAATATTAATGAAATGTGTATATTCTTTACAACAAAATGGTGTACCCTTATTAATTAAAGTATATACCCTTTAAAACAAAATAACATACCCTTACCTATAATACTAAATTCTAAAGGTGCACGGTGTGGCCCCAGGGGCACAAGAGCCTCACTCCATACATTAATAAAAAAAAACTTGTATATCATCACATATAATCGCGTGTAGCGTAACATGAAAAAATTATACTCCCTCCGTCCGCTTCTAGGGTACCATTTTACTATTTTTGGCGTCCGCTTCAAAAGTATCTATTTCCCATATTTAGTAAAAAAGTATTCCCCCGTCTCACCCAAATAGCATCATTTTACTATATTGGGCGACCCATCCAAATTGCAATATTTTTCTCTTTTAGTAAAAAGGGCCCACCAATGCCCCACCACTATCCATCACATCTCTCTAATACACATATCCACTTTACATAAAATAATAATACTCCTTAATATACATGCAAAAAGCAAATGCATCTCTTTGGACGGGATGGAGGGAGTACACAATATGGCCCACCATTTCCCTCTAATACAACTACCCACTTTATATATAATAATACTCCTTAATCCACGTGCAAAAAGCAAATGGATACCTTAGAACTGGACGGAGGGAGTATATGAAATCACAAGCGTAATGGTAAGTATAGTCACTTTAGGCGTCGCATGAAAATTGTGTTGGGGAGGCAGAAACATAGTCACATCAAGGGTCACAAATTAAGGATAATTATGTTCAAAATTTAAAAAATTAAGGTAACATTTTAAAAAAAAAATTAGTGGATGATATTTTTTAAAATACAATATTAAAAGTGACATTTTTTCAGATGTCTCATTATTTTTTGTAATAAATTCTAGAAGATGATGATTAAATCATAATGTAAAAGGACTATAAAACACAAGGATGTGATATTACAAAAACTACAAAAATAAAATTATAATTACACCTTTTAGAATTAACCCTAAAAAAACTACTATTTTTTACCAACGGGTTTACAGCAGGAGTAGAATGCAAAAAATTTAGGGAATTGGATCCAAAATACTTCGCCATCTCCCTCCGAAACATGGCAGAAAAATCAAATCCTATAGCAAAATCAGAATTTGTAGAGGGCTTCCTCCATCGATCTTTGAACTTCTTATACCACTCAGGAACACCATATGTAATTTGAAACAAGAAGAAATAGCATGCCCTTTCAACGAGCAATGAGCACAGACTAAGCGATCCTTTGCCATTTTAGGAAACCAACGAGATTTTCTCTCCATTTTCAAGAACAGATCGTCTACCTGTTAACTGATACCATGTGAGAACTGTAGATAACTACAAGAATTGATAAGAAGAAACTGTAATTTTATTATTCCAAAAGCTCAAGAATGAATGTTACATAAAGTGTATTTATACAAAGTATTCTGTTGGTAAAAGCCTTAATTCCATTGTTAAATTGGTTTACCAACGAATTAGCAACGGAATTCGTTGGTAAAGTGTTGGTTGGTAAATTTTAGCAACGAAAAATCACTTCCGTTGGTAATCAGTTGCTAAAAATTCCGTTGGTAATCTGTTGGTAATTACCAACTGATTGAATTTCATTGGTAAAATAGAGAATAAATTCGTTGGCATTCCATTGCTATAAAAAAATATCATTTTGGTTGCTAATCCATTGGTAATTACCAATGGATTGAATTCTATTGGTAAATTTCATTACTAAAAAATACTTTTTTTGTAGTGTAATTCTAAACCCAAAAATTAAAAAATTGAATCATATAAACAAAATAGAACGTGAACCATTAGGTTTCATGAATCTAAATGTAAACTAAATCGTAAATTACAATAAAAATATTACATACTATACTTTCTCCGTCCCAATAATTATAAAAGAAATGTGAAAAATGTATGGAAACAAAGGAGTATTATTGAAATCATAATTAATACTTAATTATAAAAAAATCAAAGAAAGAAAAAAAAAAAGGTTGTACCATGACGTCATCAATGGCACGTGATGAAGTGCCTTTTGAATATATACTCTCTCCCTCCTATTTCAATGTTTACATATTTCTATTTTAGGCGTCCAATTTCAATGTTTACATTTTCTTTTATGGAATATGAGACCCACCTAAAATAATTAATATATCACCATGACCCCCACATTCAATATTAATACACCTACCCACTTTACATTAAATATTATATCTTTCTACACACTATCTATTGAAATACTATACTCATTAATCAACGTGCAAAAAAAAAAACGTAAATATTGAAATGGGACGGAGGGAGTACTCCAGTCATTTCAAAAATATCAATTTTATTATTTTGGTATCTACTATAAAGTTTTCATTTCATATTTAAAAAAAAAATTACATCCACTTAATACAACTATCAACAATACATAAAATAATATTCTCTCCGTCTCCTTTCAGATAATCACTTTTTATTTTGAATTGTTCCATAAAAGTTTACACAAATATAAAATAGCAAAAAAGTAAAACACAATCATTATTTCTCCATACACTTTTTTCAAAAAAACATTTCTTTGTATAACACATCTAACATATTTTATCATTTATTTATTATAAAAAAATATCATTAAACTCCTAAATTTTTTTTTTTTAATCTCCATGATGAGATGAGATGAGAGCACATACTTAAATGAACGAGGGGAGAAATAATTTTTGATTTACGTTAAAAAAAAATTGTTTTAAAGTTGGATATTTGAAATGTTTAGTCAAGAAGTTATTATATGATAATATTTAAGAGGAAGAAAAAGGATCGCGTGGCGCAGAATGTAGCACACATCCAACCACAACAATAAATACCCCCACATCACCCATTACAATAATAAATAGGAATAATTATTCTTAACTACACATTATATTAATATATTATTCATAGGTATAAGGTATATATAAAGTTAATAACAACTACAAAAATTAATGATAATCTTTCTAATATATCCCTTATCTTGAATCTTAATTAAAAAGATATATATAAATATTCATTATCTTCTTTTTTTAAGTATTATACTCCCTCCGTCCTGCGTATTTTTACCCATTTGTACGAGCACGGAGATTAAGACGTTTTATTTTTTTAATATATAATGTAAGAGAAAGTAGGGATAAATTAGTAATTTAAAAAGAAAAAGTGAATAAAGTTATTGGGAATGATGAATAATGTGTAAAAAAGTAATTAAAGTTGTTGGGATTGTAAAAAATAGGCAATAAAATATTATGTATTTTTTTCAAAATGGAATGCGTAAAAATACGTGGGACACCCCAAAATGGAAAGTGAATAAAAATACGTGGGACGGAGGGAGTACCTTTTTTTTATTATATCATTGATTATCTTTAAGACAATCAAATCGCCACCTTAAATTAATTAAAGAAATTCCAACACACATCTACGCGTGATCACGAGACATGAAGATTAGGATGAAAACACACACAAAATAAATTGTGCAAAAATATACATTAATTGTGCAACAATATAATTGTGTCGTACAACAAACTAATTATACTCTTAAATATATTGTGCAATAATATAAGACGTATTGTGCAGAAATCTAATTATAATTATGCTCATATTTATAAGAACTGAATTCTCATGACTTCATATTAAATTATGCAATATTGTTGTGCAATAATATAATTATATGTTGTGCAACAATTTAACTGTATTGTGCAAATTTATACATTTATTATGCAAATATAATTAATATACATTTAAATACTTTCATTTTCTAATTATTTAATAGCTTAATACTATTGAGTTTAGGATAAATAAGTTAAATTAATATACAGCAAAATTTTTTTTTATAAATATATTTTGTTTCCTAAAAGATAGCTTGGATAATGGAACAAATCCCAATAATTAATGGATCTAAATATGTATATAAAAGTAGAATAAATCCAATCCTGGCATTTATTTTTAAACAAATCTCAACCACCCATTAAAATAATTAAATAATTATAATTATGACATTTTCAAATTAGGAAATAAGATTTTATTTATTAAAATTAATAATATTAAATAGACCAATCAAATTATATAAAAGTAAAATAAATTCAATCATGACCATCTATTTTTAAAACAAATCTCAGTCACCCATTAAAATAATTAAATAATTATTATTATGACCTTTTCAAATTAGGAAATAAAATTTTATTTATTAAAAAATTAATAATATTAAATAGATCAATCAAATTACAGGGATTGAAAGACTCTAGCCCACAGAATTAGGTCAAATAATCCATTGACCAATCAGCCCAAGCCCACAGAATTAGGTCAAATAATTCATTGATCAATCAAATTGCGAGTTATATATGTGGCTTCCTCACCCTTCACCTATATAAGGAGCCCTCCTCCATTCATTTCAAACCCACCGAGAACGATTCTCTAAGAAGATCAAAGACTTCAGAATTGTCTGAATAGTTCTTCGAATTCTTCAACGAGAATCAACTCAAGAACGGAATACATCTGGGATTCAGGTTCTAAACCACCTGGATCAAGTGTTCTACAGTCAAAAATTTGAACAGCCTATAATCTGGTTTTAAACCGTCCAGATTAAGCGTTCTATAGTAAAAAATTTTGAACGACCTATAATTTGGGATATTTAAATAATTAAATAATTATAATTATGATTTTTTCAAATTAGAAAATAAGATATTATTTATTAAAAAATTAATAATGTTAAATATAAAATTCAATCCTAGCCATCTATTTTTCAAAACAAATCTCAACAAAAAAAAAATCAAATCCTGGCCATCTATTTCTCAAATAAATCTCAGCCACCCATTGAAATAATTAAATTAAATAATTGTAATTATAACTTTTTCAAATTAGGAAATAATTAAATAATTATAATAAATCCAATCCTGACCCTGACCATCTATTTCTCAAACAAATTTCAGCCGCTCAATAAAATAATTAAATTAAATAATTATAATTATGACTTTTTCAAATTAGAAAATAATTTAGTTCAATCTAAAATAGATCCAATTTTGTCAATTTATTTATTAAACAAATCTGGTACATTAAAATAATTATAATAAATTCAATTATGGCCATTTATTTCTCACACAAATCTCAGCCACCCAATAAATAATTAAATAATTATAATTGTAACATTTTCAAATTAGAAAATAATATATTATTTATTAAAAAATTAATAATACTCCCTCCACCCTATGTATTTTTACCAACTTTCTATTTTGGGTTGTCCCATGTATTTTCACCCATTCCATTAATAGGAAAAATGCATAATATTTTATTACCTACTTTTTACAATCCCAACAACTTTAATAATTTTTTTACACTTTATTCATCATTCCTAACAACTTTATTTACCTTTTCTTTTTAAATCACAAATTTATCCCTACTTTTTCTTACATAACATATTAAAAAAATAACACGTCTTAATCTCCGTACCCGTACAAATGGGTAAAAATACTCGAGACGGAGGGAGTATTAAATATAAATCAAATTCTTACCATCTATTTTTCAAATAAATCTCAACCATCTATTAAAATAACTAAATAATCGTAATTATAATTTTTTCAAATTAGGAAATAATTTATTGTTTCCAAAGGGTTTAGGGTTTAAGGGGTTTATCTTAAACAAATCTAAGCCACCAATTAAAATAATTGACTTTTTCAAATTATAAAATATGATTATTTATTAAAAAATTAATAATATTAAATATAAATCCAATCCTAACAATCTATTTTTCAATCAAATCTCAACCACCCATTAAAATAGTTAAATAATTGTAATTATAACCTTTTCAAATTAGAAAATAATTTAATGTTTTCAAAGGGTCTAGGGTTTAGACTTTTTCAAATCAGGAAATAATTTCATCAATTAAAATAATTAAATAATTATAATTATAACTTTTTTAAATTAGAAAATAAGATATTAATTATTAAAAAATTAATAATATTAAGGCAAAAGCTCCTGTGCACCCGGGCGCACGGAACACTTTCCGTGCGCCTTTAGAAATTTGCGCTAAATTGTATACATTTTAGTATACAGATGTGTACCCTTTATTTTCTAAAGAAAAATCTGGGCGCACGAACAACACTCCGTGCGCCTTTAGAATTTTGTGTTAAATTGTATACCCTTTAGTATAAAAATGTGTACCCTTTATTTTCTAAAGAAAAAAAAATATTAATGAAAAGTGTATACCCTTTAGAACGAAATTGTGTACCTTTTAGTAATTAAAGTGTATACCCTTTAGACCAAATTAATGTACCCTTACCCATAATACAAAATTTCTAAAGGCGCACGGAATGTGTTCCGTGCGCCCGGGTGCACGCAAGCCTCACTCTAATATTAATACAATCCTGACCATCTATTTTTTAAATAAATTTCAACCACCTATTAAAATAATTAAATAATTATAATTATGACTTTTTCAAATTAGGAAATAAGATATTGTTTATTAAAAAAATTAATAATATTAATCTAATCTTGACCAAGCCATCCATTAAAATAATTATTTAATTTAATGTTTTCAAATGGTTTAGGGTTTAGTTCTTAAACAAAATAATTATAATTACGACTTTTTAAAATTAGAAAATAAGATATTATGTATTAAAAAAACTAATAATATTAATCCTGACCAAACCATCCATTAAAATAATTATTTAATTTAATGTTTTCAAAGGATTTAGGGTTTAGGGTTGATTTTAGGGGTTTAGAGTTTAGGCTTTTAGGGTTTTAGGATTTGTGGCATAATATTTCTATATGATCAAATCCTGATCATCTATTTCTTTAACAAATCTTAGCCACCCAGAATAAATTCAATGATGGTCATCTATTTTTCAAACAAATCTCAAACACCCATTAAAATAATAAAATTATTATAATTATGACTTTTTTAAATTAGAAAATAAGATATTATTTATTAAAAAATTAATAATAAATTACAAAACATCGAAAAACTCAACACCCAAACAGTTTAAAAAGAGAAGTGTATGTACAGTATTAAGACATTTCAATCAATATATAGCACAAAGTGGAAAGATTTTCCTAATAAACATTCATCAGTTTAAGATATTACAGAAAAAAAAGAATATGGGGCGGCTATTTGCACCCCGGATTTACTAAACGAACTTCATTAATTTATAAATTTAAAATATATTTATGTAAAAATACGTAAATACCCTTATTAATAATAAAATAAGACAATTTACCCAAATAAATTTTTAAATGCACTTTTTAAATGCACCCCACTTATCATCGATAAAAACCCTAAATCTATGAATTCTTGGCTCTACTCCATCCTTCTCAACTGTTGTTGCAAAAGTAACAACTTGCTATGTGAAAAATCATAATTTATTACCTAAAAACGTAAAAACCTACGTACCTGCATATATGGTTGGGGAATGGGGGGTTCCCACATGCCAAATCCTCCACTCTGTGGGCTCTGACAACACGCAACACATATATAATACCTGAGTGAGGCTTGCGTGCACCCGAGGGCACACCGTACGTTTTTAGAATTTAGTATTATGTGTAAGAGTACATTATTTTGTTATAAAGAGCATACACTTTAATTAGTAAGGGTAACCATTTTGTTCTAAAGGGTATACACTTTTTATTAATATTTTTTATTTTTCTTCAGAAAATAAGGGTACACATCTTTATAATAAAGGGTATACAATTTAATACAAAATTCTAAAGGCACAAGGAGTGTGCCCGTGCGCGCCGGGTGCACACAAGTTTTTGCCATAATACATATATAGTAGGGATGTAATTGAATCAAACTGGAGTAGCTGCAAATAAATTAATTATTTAATAAAGAAAATACACCCCTAGTAATGATAAAAACATAGTTGAAATGTACATGCAAATAAAGGAGCACATTGACAGCCTCGTACAGCTGCTTCGCCTCCACATTTTCTCCTGATATTTCACTGCTCATTTTTGACAGCAAAACCAGACAATGCAGTAATACATGTGATATTGTATTAATTCATCTCAATTAAAAAAAAACACTCTAATTTCGAAATTAATACTCTCACCTAAAATACATAAAATATTTTACAATTTATTTATTTCATAAAAATACCAAATTAATAAAAAATAAAAATACTAAAATTGACCAATGAAGAACATGATACAGTAACACACCGGATCTTTTGCACAATTTTTGGTAGTTTTATGTGAAACCACGTGGCATTTCTAGATCGGATGATATATCGCAAATTCCTCTGTATATGCTACCATTCTTTTTAATAATAACAGAATAATGATTTCCAAATCATGCCTCGTAAAGCGTTTTTTGGACGGAGAGTGTATATAATATGTAGGTACCTGCATTTTCATGCCATCTTCAGCGATCCACATGTAATCTGGGATCCTGGAAAGATGATGCTTGAACTCCTTTACCATTGGGATCGTGTGCCCACCATGCCAGCACATCATCTGTAGACTCTGCATCCACCCACAAACTGCAATATTACAACACTAACATGTGTTTGCCATGTGCATATACATCCTCCACCCACTAAATGCAATGCCATATACATATACTGATATCAGTGGCGGACGCAGGATTTCCGTCGAGGGGGCCCAACTTTTCTCATACAATAGTTCGTGTTTTTTGTTCTACAAATTTTAAGAAGAATTATTTTATTTACCAACTTTTATTAACATTTTTCTAAAGATGTTTTAGTATTTTTAATTGTATTATGTAAGATTAACAATTTTGAAACTAAAGTCATTAAAATTATTAAATAAATATGTTATTTAGAGGAAAAATAAATAAATAAAAGAAATAGAAGAGGAGAAAAAAATAAC
Source organism: Pogostemon cablin (assembly GCA_023678885.1). Classification (NCBI taxonomy): domain Eukaryota; kingdom Viridiplantae; phylum Streptophyta; class Magnoliopsida; order Lamiales; family Lamiaceae; genus Pogostemon; species Pogostemon cablin. The sequence continues at coordinate 6,681,332 of CM043009.1, forward strand.
AGTGCTGCATGAATCGAATACGGGACCTTTAAAACTAAAATATCCTCACTTCACCACTTGGACACAAAGGTATTTCAAAAAAATTTCTATATCTATACTAGTAATTTTTAGAAGTTCAGGGGGCCCCAGTGCCCCCCTACCCCCTTTGTACGTCTGCCACTGACTGATATACACCCTCTTTCTTTCGTTGATTTAAATTCTGTTAAATGATCACCTCGTCTAGAAACTTAAGTTGGGAAAGAGAAATATCATTTAATATTTAAACAATTCATTCTAACATGCCGCCTCCTCATGTGCAGGAGGGGGGCATTCGCCTCGAGCCATGCACGTGGAATTTTTAACCATGGGTGGCGGTTAGGTTCGAACCATGTACCTTTGCTAGATCATGGTTCTGATACCATATTAAATGTCCATCTCGTTTGGAAGAAAAAAAGTACTCCCTCCGTCCCGTTTCAATGTTTACGTTTCTATTTTGCGCGTCTCATTTCAATGTTTAAGTTTTCCTTTTTGGAATATGGGACCCACCTAAAACAATTAATATATCATCCAATACTAATACACCTACCCATTTTGCATTAAATATTATATTTTTCCACCCACTATCTATTAAAATATTATAATCCTTAATCAACGTGCAAGAAACAAACGTAAACATTGAAACGGATGGAGGGAGTATCAATTTATTCTAACGCTTTTTTGTTATTATATTGGATTTAAAATTAAAATCATCCCATACAAATTTATTATATTCAAAATAGTCCCTAAAAACTTAACTTCTCCGAAATAGTTACATAGTATCTATTCTCACTAAAGTTGTCTTTTTCACTTAAATTAAAAATGTTCAATTTTCTATTTTTGTGGATTGACACTGAATTAGTGCTTTTACAAGAATATATGAAACAAAATAGATAAAAAAAAATATTTTGCGACTATTTTGGTAGTTACATAGTATCTATATTCTCACTAAAGTTGTCTTTTTCACTTAAATTAAAAATGTTCAATTTTCTATTTTTGTGGATTGACACTGAATTAGTGCTTTTACAAGAATATATGAAACAAAATAGATAAAAAAAAAATGTTTTGCGACTATTTTGGGACTTTTTAGATACGGTAAAAAGAAATTGAATGGTTTATGTTTTAATCTTGGGGTCAGTCACCATTTTTAACAATATATAAACTTTAAAAAAAAAAATCTACTAGGCGAGGTATTGTGTAGGACAAGTCCTACGAAAGCTATGTGAATACTATACTTTGCCTTTTATTTCCTGTTTTTATTTATTTAATTATTATTATTATTATTATTATTATTATTATTATTATTATTACTACATATAATATTTAATATAATAATTCATTTCGTATTTTACTCTAAATTCGTAGAATCGTGTTTTAGGGTCTATTTTATCTTTAGGATTCAAATTCACACGCATTTCTTTTACATCTTGGAATGAAAACATTTGAGGTTATATACTCTTTAATTAAATCTATACCCTTAAAAGTGTTGGGGAAAAAAAATTTAAAACAACGTAGAACAGTGAAAATTCTACCGGGACAAAAGGAGTATACGAGATGGAAATGGCCCTTTTTCGACGCATCCTATGGTAATGTATCTGGTTTGTTCAGCTTGGTAGCGCATGTACTTAATAGTGTGATGGAGAGCTTTGTTTGGAATCTTGTTCATTGGCCAACGTCTCATCAAGGGCTCCGTTACATAATTGAGACCATCCCAAATCAAATCTTGTATCAATGTGTGACCATAGTATAAGTCATCCTGCACTAGTCAAACCATACATTAAGGCAAACATTTGTGTGACGTCACATGGAATTAGTTCCGAGCGCAGAAAAAGTGATAACTTCTTAATAAAAAGTGAGATCAGATAATGAAAAGTGGAAATGATGTAGTGAACTATTTCATGAACAATTCGTTGTAAAAAAATGTGATAATATTTTTCTAATAAAATGATAACAACTTTAATAAAATGTGATAACTAATTAATTAGCTATCAAAAACACTCTCTGGGAGTCTTATACTGCAAATAAGACTGTGAATGGATGTACATGACATGAAAGATTGACTCATGTACTCCCTCCGTCCCGCACCAAGGGTGCATTTTATTTTTTTGCACGTGGACTAAGGAGTATTATTATTTAATGTGTAGTGGGTAGTTGTATTAGTGGGAGTGTGGACCCCATATTTTAATTGTATTAGTGGGTGAGTATGGGACCCATGCGTATAAAAAAGGAAAGAGGACCCTTTGGGTGGGACGACCAAAATGGAAAAAAGAGACCCTTGGTGCAGGACGGAGGGAGTAAATAAGAGGGGCTTAAAAAACTGCACAAGCAGAAGATTTTAGCAAATTTGTCTGATACAGAGAAGCAATGTGAATGTTGCATACTTGAAAAGGCAAAGAGGCTTAAATTTGGATTTGGATCACACACTACCGAGGCAATTTTGGATTATATATATACACTCTGATCTATAGGGACCTTTCCAGAACATGACCAGAGGAGGAGACATATACTTCATATCGTTCATTGATGATCATTCTAGAAAAGTATGGATGTCTGTACTCAAGACAAAAGATGAAGCATTCAAGGCATTAAAGTGATGGCTAGCAATAATGGAAAACACCAGTGGAAGAAAGTTGAAGCATTGCAGGACTTATAATGACTTAGAGTATTTACTAGAGGAATTCAGCTCTATCTATAAGGAGAAATATATATATTTCTAGGCATTAATGAACTGTACCAGGTACTTCATAACATAATGGTGTTGTTGAGATAATGAATCAGACTTTACTAGAAAGGGTATGGTGCATGATGATCAGTGGAAGCATCAACAAGAGTTTTTAGGGGTGAATTGGTTACTATTGTTGCATATTTAGTTGACAAGTGTCCTACTATTTTAAACTTCAAAACACCAATGGAAGTGTGGTATAGAAGACCTGCAGACTACTCTAACTTTAGAATTATAGGTTGTTTAGCTTATATTCATGTGAAACAACGTAAGCTAAAACTCAGAGCTCTCAAGTGTGTCTTGGTTGGTTATCCTAAAGGGGTAAAGGGCTACTGGATAGAGACTCAAAAGTTCATCTTAAGTAGAGATGTAACTTTCAATAAGGAAAGGATATCTTTGAAGGAAGTAAATACTGATTCGTCAACTGCAAGCAATGGAATAGTAGTTGAGGTGGATTTTCAGAACAGGAAGGCTGTTGATCAAGAAGAGGAAAAGGAGCAAGCTAAGGTCAATGAGGAGCTAAGCAACTAGCAATTAGCAAGGGATTGGCAGAGGAGGGTGATCATATACATGCTAGATATGCACAAGTTGATGTACTAGTGTCATTTGCACTACATACAACACTTGAGAAGGAGGCTAATGAACCAACGTCATATTCAAAGGCCATCAGTTGCATAGAGGCTGATCAGTGGATATTAGCAATGCAAGAAGTCCTACTATCATGAGATAAGAATTGGAATTGGAAGATAGTACAGAGGCCTAATGGTAAGATTCTAGTTGGATGTAAGTGGATTTTCTAGTAGAAGCATGTTGTTCTTAAGGGAGGCAACATCAGATTCAAAGCAAGGCTGGTAGCTAGAGGATTCTCACAGAAAGTGGGAATTGATTATATTGAAATCTTCTTACTGTGGTTAAACATTTCTCTATAAGAATTTTATTGTCATAATTTTCTAAATTTAATTTAGAATTGCTTCAAATGGATGTTACTACTACTTTTCTTCATGGTAATTTGCAGAAGCAGATTTTCATGAAGATTCCAGAGGAGTAGGAGTTCAAAATGTTGATTCTAAGGCTTAATTGTATGGCTTGAAATAGAGCTAGTACCTTAGGTTTCATGAGTATATTACATCATGTGGCTTCATTAAGAGTGTTTATGATAATTGTGTATATTATTTGCATGATAAGGATTGTTATATGTATCTTTTGTTATATATTGATGATATGCTTATTGCAAGTAATAGTTCTTATGACATTGCTAACACTAAAAGGCTGTTGCAAGATGAAATTGAGATGAAGGACTTAGGTGAAGCTAAGTTGATCCTAGGTATGCAGTTTCCAGAAATAGAGTTGTTGGAAGGCTTAAGCTTGGACTTGAATCATACTCGTGGAAAGTGCTTAAATGGTTTAAAATGGATCTATGTAAATTTGTTACTAATCCTTTTAAGCAGGGATTGAATATATCACTACAACAAGAAGCCAAGTCAGAGGATGAAATGAAGTTCATAGAGAGTATACCTTATGCAATTTCTGAAGGGAACTTGATGTATTCAATGGTGTGCTACAGACCTGATGCGGCTTACACTCTAAGTGTCAGCATATTCATGAGCAATCCGTGGAGAATTAATCGGGAGGCTACGAAATGGTTGATGAGGTACATCAGAGGGTCTACTGGAGCAGGTTTGGTGTATGAGAAAAGTGAAGAAACAAGAAAGGCGTTGCAGGGTAAGTGGATGCAGACTTTGCTGCCAACATGGATACTAGGAAGTCCTTAACTAGCTATGTCTCTACCTAGATCAAAATTTGATCTATGTTTGAGTCTGATTGGAGTTAAGGAGTTACAAAGAAGGGGTGAGAGAGAAGGAAGCTGATACAAAATGCAATCAAGCTTTATTAAGGTGGAGATTTGTTGATTGGATGTTGAGTAATCTTGATTCAATATGCATTCTAAGGCTTGGATCATGTATTTGAATATGTTAATGATCGAATGGACATAATGCATGGTCATTTAAGTGAGTAGCGTGGCAATTGTTACGGTTGCATAGAAAATTGCCAAGGAAGAATGCCCGTTGATACATTTGTCTGGTATGATTTTGCAATTCAGTTTTAGATATGTGTTATGGGTGTTATTACACCTATAGAGGCGTGACGTTACGCGTTGGAGAAGCAAAGGATATATGAGAAATATTAAGAAAAAGCATATGCATGGAACATCAGCTGGGGGATAACCACCACAGAGGATAAGCCCTTCCAACATCCCCAGCACAAGTAAATTTATCCCCTTCCACTTATCCCCGGTCCGCCCGAGGACAAGTCCTGCATGTTTCTTAAGCCCTACAGAATTGGGTTTATTCCCCTCCCATGTGCATCGTCAGCTCAACTGTAGCATGGAGGAGCCCATTCCCTTCATTCATCACATATCAAGATGCTACATCAACCAATGGGAGCGAGGTTGGGACCACTCCACAACTAATTGATTCCATCTCCTACAAATGGCAACACATAATTGGGCTACACAAGAGGCCAAGGATCAAGGTCTTGGGCCATCATGCAACACATGTGAAAAGCTACATCTTTAAAGGGTAGGGACACTTCATCATCTTGAAAAAAAGAACCTCCCCCACCCAAAAAGAGTTCTCTCTCTAATTTCAATACATCATCAATGTTGTATATTAGTTCTGGCTAAGGGGGAGGGTGAAATCTCTCCATGTAATCTTTATCAATAATAGCTCTCTTTCGACCCGTGGATGTAGGTTCTATTGAACCAAACTACGTTAATTCTTGTGTTCATTTACTTTTCTTCAAGTTTAGCTTATCTACAAAGAGCTTACGGCAACGGTGGAGATCACGCATGTTTGTTCTTGTTTAAGTCTTCATGACGAAAACAAGCAACAACATTTGACGCCGTCTGTGGGAACGACTTTTGGTTTCAGATTTGTGACTCTCTCCGTCGTCGTTGTCGCCACTCCCATCAAAGTTTTTCTGTTGATCTCAACGACATCAGCTCGGTGGTTGGAGATCTGCTTCGTCTTCAGTTTATGAAGGAAGAATGGAGTTCAATTTTGCGATCTTCTATTCATGAACCTGCTTGGCTCAAAATCTCAACTCCCCTTTCCAGTTGCAGTTCACTATCAGAGCTCTTCTGCTTCAACCGTTGTAAGCTCAGATCTGAAATTTTATTTCCCATTCGAATTTAAATCCTACTCATAATTTGATTACTCAAAGAATGCTCACTAAGATCCCCAAAAATCTTTGTCCTTTCCCGGAGTTACTCCTTTCTTGTTATTCTAGATCTACATAGGTTATTGAAGGAATTTTCATAGAGAAATGTCAATTCCATTATTCTTATTTCTAAACATAGAATATAAATCTTATAATTAAATTCTCCTGCCCAATCTTGTTTCCCAAACCATATTTCTGTGATTTTGTTGCCGATAATTATCGCCATTTTGATCAGAGATTATTCTTCTTTCTGAAAAACAAATCTGTACAAAATTCTCCAGTAAAATCACGACATCTACTCGTCTTCTTCTTCAATCTTATGGAAAGAATTCTTACAGATAATTACTATTTCTCTTATTCTTTCCAAATTTACCATATAAATCTCATCCCAAATCTATCGTGTTCAAACCACCACACCAAGATAGAATTTTCCCAAATTTCCCTATTTTTATTGTTCTTATCTCAAATCTCAACTTTCCAGTTGAATTCCGAATCCAATTCACAAATCAGTGCTCTTCTCAAGCTCCAACTCACAAATCTATTACATGAAGAGTTTTTACAGTGAAATGCCTATTTCCTTTAATTTCCTTCTAAACGCAGAACAGAAATCTCATCCCAAATTATCCAATGTTCTCCCGTCAAAATACCAAAAATCTACTCTCTAAGATCTCTTAATCTTCCATCGGAAATCTGAGTTGTAGCCATTTTAGTCGTTGGAACCATGATCGGGAAACTCCACCTTCCTGCGTGGGCGGAGATCCCCAAATCAACAATATCCCCTGGAGAGTTCCTAAATCCAGAAGGGGTGAAGAAGGAGAAAGTTGAAATAGTTCGGTTTGTTAGAGCTGTGTTGCTAACTACCAAAAAGAAAGAAAGAATCAAAAGGAGCATAGTATTCAAGAGGTATCGTGGAGGTCGGTAGTCACCAGAAAAAATACAACGCAGAAGAGAACATCTTTTTATTTGAGTAGTTTATGGAAGGTGTGAATACCGATTAAAAAAAGAACACCCTGGAAAAATTATGTTTGAGTGATGTAGCGTAAAGAAGAAAGAAAGTTATGCTTGGGTATTGTCCTGGAAAAAAAATCGAGGCGATTAACCGGGATTAGTCCCTGCAAGAAAGAAAAAAAATAAGGCAGAAGATTGAGAATCGAAGAAGGCTTGCCCAAAAGGTTGAGGAAAACTTAGAAGGTTAAGCCCACGTCGCCCACGTGGCACAATCCAAGAATACCCACAATAAAGATCGACAAGAAGGAAAGTCAGAGGAGCTGAGAATATCTAGTTAGAAAAGAGAAAAAGAAAAAAGAACTGAGATATGTTCGAGGAAATATGCCCTAATAAAGTGGGTTTGCTCAAAAGGTTAAGGAAGAAGACTTAAAATCTTCTGAACTAACGGCAGAGATTGCCCAGAAAGAACGTCGATGAAAGGAACGGGATATACCGAAAAATAAAATAAAATAAAAAAATTACCGAGCATATATAAATATACTCGAAAAAGAAGAGATTGCTGGGTTGAGCCCACGTGGCACGATCCACGGATGTGGGAATACCCACAATAAAAAAGGAGAAGGACGAGGAAAACGCACGAGGCTATGCACACGGAGAAAAGAAAAGAAAAGGCAGAACAGGAAAAGAAATCTAAAGAGAGAAGAAAAATAGCATCTGATGTTTACACTCAGAGTTCCACTAGAAGCCAAAGCTCCATGGAAAGCAATATTGGAGTAGAAGTGAAAGAAAATAAATATAGTCACAGCTCGGCTCCGGGGAGAAGCAATATTGGAGGAGAAATGGAAGAAGAAGATTGCTTAATATATACAAGTTAAAAAAAAATCCAAAATTTGAGAATATGTTCTGGAACAGCATTGTTATAACTGGAGAAGATAGCAGAATATGTTCTGGAAAAACATAGTAAGCATTGTTATAACAGCAAAAGATTCAAGAGAATATATTCTTGAAAAGCTGACAGATATCTCCTGCAAATTGAATATATTCTTGAAAAGCTGACAGATATCTCCTGCAATATGAATATATTCGGAATGAAACCAGGAGAGAAGAAACCAGAACTCTTTGTGGATGTTAAGCTCGGTAATGGAAAAATAATACCAGGCGTGAGCGTCTATAGCAGATTTGGGTCTAGCATATGACAAGATTTCTTCATCATGTTGTTGTGGCGCGAAGGAAGCGAATATTCACATTCACAGTGTTCGAAAGTTTTAAGCAATGAAGGAGATCAGTCCCGGCGCTGCGTCAGGACTACGCACCAATTTTACCTTTGTTCTCGGTCCAAGGCCCAAATTCGAAAACTTCAAAGATTTTAAACTTTGTTTGATTATCCATATGCTTGCTGCTCTGCCCAATGATGTCGGCTCTGTGACGTCAAGTTCAACATCCTTTCGAGACATCAATGGACATCTCATATGGCATTATTAAAGGCGGGTCACCCGGAGGGAAGACCGTCTATGGTTATCACACATAGTTTTAAGCTTCACTATCTTGGTTTTAAGCTTCATTATCTTGGTATTAAGCTTCATTCCCTTGGTAAAGGCAGTTCACCCGGTTGGAAGCTCAGCAAACAAGTCAACATATTGCTTGACATAAGAAAAGTTGAGTTTTTCTTCAACGACGGTTGGTTTAGCCACAAGCTCAAAACTCCACGGTTCACAACAGCAAGGCTATGGAGAACGCCATTATCGCTAGACCCGTCGTTGTTTCTCAATTTGTGGAATTTTGAGATATTGAAGGGAAAAAATCATGCTGATGATTCTATTAAACACGATAGAAGCAAGGGCATTTTGCGGCAAAATAAGAGTACAATCGGATGGTGATTGGGCTTGGTTGATTTCTTTTGCTAGTAATTCATTTGGAGGAAGAAGAAAGAAAAGATGCCATAACTTTTTGTGAAAAGTTAATGGCGCAGTACGTTAGCACGTAAGGAGAACCCGGGAATAATCCAGAGAGAAAGCAAGACAACCGCTGAAGTTGAACGACTCAAAAGAGACTCGGGGGCTGAACAGCTGAGAAAATAGGGCTGATTGGTTAGAATAGGTGATGGCCACAGCAAAGTACAAGGAATCAAGATTCTATCCAGCTGAGGGGTGAAGCCGACGTTGAGCACATCACGGTTAATTTTCCAGCTAAAGATAAGAAATCAGGATTTTATCAATTTGGGAAGAAGAAATATGAGGATAATCTTGCTGATCGGTTTGAAATTCACCTAGAATTTTGGGGTTAATTGCATGAATTTATTTGGCTTTAATTTAATAATTAAGCATGATTTTAATGAAAAACTATCAATTGCTTGATTACTTGGAGAGAGGTATTTTTGTGTATTTTTGCAGAAAAATAGGTGTTTTGAGCTTGAAAGAGCGATGAAAGAAACGAGAATTAAATTGGGATGAAAAAAAAAAAAAATTGCAGCTGAAAAGACAACATATTTGAAGAGGGCTACGACAACACTTTTTCTGGGTGTTGAGAAAAGTGAGCATAGACAACAGCTGAAAGCATTGTCTTTTAAGGTCTCGGGGTCTCGGAAGTGTTGTCGTAGGTACGGAACAGAGTAAATATTGAAAGCCATTGTAAGAGAAACTCGCTTGAGTTTTTACCTCGGAAGTGTTGTCGTAGGTATGGAACAGAGCAAATATTGAAAGCCACTGTAAGAGAAACTTGCTCGAGTTTTTGCTTCCTCGATCGAATTTTTACGATATTGAAAGCCACTGTAAGAGAAACTTGCTCGAGTTTTTGCTTCCTCGATCGAATTTTTACGATATTGAAAGCCACTGTAAGAGAAACTTGCTCGAGTTTTTGCTTCCTCGATCGAATTTTTACGATATTTGCCGAATTTTTACGATATTGAAAGCCACTGTAAGAGAAACTTGCTCGAGTTTTTGCTTCCTCGATCGAATTTTTACGATATTTGCCACGTCACCTATTCTGCTTTAAATATTGAAAGCTGTAAAAGAAACTTGCTCGAGTTTTTGCTTCCTCGATCGAATGCCACGTCACCTATTCTGCTTTAAATATTGAAATCCTCGATCGAAAAGAGAAACTTGCTCGTTTTTGCTTCCTCGATCGAATGCCACGTCACCTATTCTGCTTTAAATATTCGTCACCTATTCTGCTTTAAATATTGAAATCCTCGATCGAAAAGAGAAACTTGCTCGAGTTTTTGCTTCCTCGATCGAATTTTTACGATATTTGCCACGTCACCTATTCTGGTTTTCACGCAACTGACGCAAGGATGCATGCTGATGGGCCGGGCCAGCAACCTCTCTTTAATTTTTTTTTGCTGATGGGCCACCAAGATCTCCCTTGCGCAGATGGGCCAACAAATGGGCCAGCAGCCTCCCTTTTATTAAAAATAAATATGCGGAGGCCAGGATTTCGAACACAGGACCTCACGCTAGAATGAGGATGCCTTCAACCGCTAGGCTGTGATCCTGTTTGGTATCAAAACCGTACGGAAAATGGGTTTATTAATTTTTTCTGCATTCGATTTTTAAGCAAAAAAAAAGGCCCAAGTCTATTTTCTTCACTTAAGCCCATCATCAAAATGTTGCCCTAATCCCTTTGAGCCTCCACACATATAAATACCCTCCTCATCTTTGGCCCCCAATTTTTTCTCCCAATTCCCATTTACCATTTTTTGGAGGCTACACCACCTCACAATCCTTTATCCAAAAATTCTCTATTAAATAGTTGTGAGATCCCTCCCCCTTTCGGGGTGAGGGATCCGTAGTTTTAAATATTTTTCTAGATTAGGTATTTATTATTTTCAAAGAAGGTGGAGACACCAAGGAGTGGATGATCTTCATGAATGTAAAACTTCATTAGGTGAAATCTAATCCTATTTATTATCTTTATATTTTTTATGTTTTGGTGGTTGATTGAAGGCATGCTTATTGATTAATTTATGAAAATATCTTGATTGAATTTCCGGCTTTGATTAGGTTTCATTTATGAAATTCACATGCTTGTAATAAAATGAGATTTATTCCTTTGATATTAGTGTGTAGTGATTAAGTTGTATATTGTGTATAGGCATGCCTTGTCGTTGCTTTACCCTTAGTTGCTTTGCATGATTATCATATGTGAGTTTCTTCCATTTATTACATGAGGGTTTAATATAAGGGGAGTCTAGCCAAGGAGTCCTTATGTTTAGAATAATATAAATAAATACTAGAAAAATTACTTAGGCCCGAGGACTTAACTAGTGAAGGGAACCCCATCCATACAAACATAGTACCTTGAGGGGAATTGCAAGTATGATCGATCCTATGAGCTTTTTAGGGATTGTGAAAATAATCTACGTTCTATTCACCATGGCCATTGGGGATAGGTGGAAATGGTGATCGCCCTTACCATGATTAGCTTAAAAATGAAAAACAATTAAAGATGTTGGATGATTGATTATATGAGTGCATCATGAAAACTACCATGTCATTGAAAATCCAAAAATATTGTAATTAGATTTATTTTTTCATGCATTTTATTTTCTTTTCCTTTCCTAACCTCTTATTCGATCGTCCCTAACTAATCACGAGCCATGAATCTTAAATTTCCTTGGGTTTGATATTTTGTTGCTTGATTGCCCAGACTATTAACGACCAATCACTTGCCCAAGGGAAAAAATGATAGCACCGAGGAACTGAGAAATAGTCAAAAATTTCAAAAAGAAAGAAATTCGACGATAAGTCCGGTGCAAGAAAAATAATCCAAGGTAGCTTTGTTAATATAGGGCGTTGCTATTATCTCACAGAATCCAATTCTGAAGGGAAAGTAACCCGAGGATCCGAGGAAAGAGTCGGAAAATCCAAAAGAAAGAAGTTCGAGGATAAGTCCTGTATATTCCAAGACAGTGTGTTGTTCAGACAACTATCAACTGCTGAGAATAGTTCGGCATTAAATCCCCAGGAAAGGGAATAATATTTCTACAAATATCCCGAGATTATATCCTCAGGAAAGGAAGAATAGAAAAGTTTAATATTCAAGGAAAAGAAAAGGAGGCAAGAAAAGCAAGAGATTTCACTTTCAACATTCAAGAAAATAAAGAAGAAACAAGAAAGATGAGAGAGTCAAGGGTTAGTGCATAGCTGTTACTCCATGAGAATTTGATATAGCTTATTTGGAAGAAAGCCAAAGGGATCAGCCAAAGTACAAAAGCTACCAAAGTTCAATCCTCCCACAAGTACCAATTATTACTTTATTTCTCAATTAACGGTAGCCTAGTGGGTTAGAGCATAGCCATTAATAAATCTCGGGGGAAAGGGAATATTTCTGCAAAAAATGCTCGAGGTTGTATCCTCAGGAAAAGAAAAATAAAAAAATTCATTTTATCCGGAATGAAAAGCTTCAGCTGAAAAGATTATAATCAGTGTTAGAGAAGTCCAGCTTCAACCATAAAAGATCGGACACTCTATCTTAAAAGTGAAAGAAAAGATTGGACAATCTATCTTAAAAGTGAAAGGATAGCTCAGTTGATTAGAAAATGGATTGAGATTCCACGCAAGAAGGATCTGCTTCAACTCTCTTGTGACCGGCCTTAACGGTGTCAACCCTCATGAAAATTAATTGCGATATCTATCAAGAAAAGGAGAAGAAGAAGTTCTGGATAAGTAGAAATCGTGACTACTATATCGATTCTTCAGCAGTCTTGTTGAATGCGTTCAATGGACTGACGCAGAATTTCAGAAGATTAGCAAGGGCGAAGACAATTTCTAGAAATAAATACTTGGGGCTTCAGCCTCCAAGAGAAGAAAGATCAGACTTCATCTTCAAGAAATGATGGTGCAGTTGGTTAGCGCGCAAGAAGAGGAAGTGCATAAGAATTGGAGGAGAAAAAAGATTAAAAAGAGAGAGAGAGAGAAGTTAAGCGTTAGCGTGAATTGAGAATTCACGTAAGAGAGGGTTGAGCATGGATTGAGAATTCATGCAAGAAAAGATGAGCACCAATTCAGTCACCATGCAAGAAAAGTTGCGAAGTGAGAATTCATTCAAGAAAAGATGTACTTGGGGGACTTCCAAAAAAAAAAGTCAGACTCAAATCTTCAGGAGATGAGGATAAAAAAAGAGGAATGGAAGCAGGGGACAGACCCTAAGTTACAAAAATAGCGGAGCTGAATATTTAAGGCTGAATAGCCATTGTAAAAAAAAGCCCTAGGTTTATCCCCGGGAAAGAAGAGAAAGGCCCTTTAGAGGTCCAGCTAAGAAAAAAGAGAAGAGGCTCTAAGCCCATTGAAAAAAAAAAGAGGCTTGAGGTTATATACCCAGGAAAGGAAAAAGAAAGAGAAAGAGAAAGAAGAAGCTCGAGGCTATATCCCCATAAAAAAAAGAAAGGAAGAAAAAAAAGGCCTTGAGCCAACCGAGAGAAAGGCCTTGAGCCAACCGAAAGAAAGGTTGTGAGTCAAACGAAAAAAGGCCATGAGCCATTAAAAAAAAAAGAGCCCTTGAGCCAATCGAAATTATTATTAGGTGTAGAGAAAAACGAAAGAGAAAGAGACAAGAGCTAATGATAAATGAAAGAAAAAGACAAAAAATCCACGAAAAATTATCACAAGGCCTGCGCGGCCAATATAAAAAAAGCCCGGGGGCTCACTTTTTCTATTTTATTACAGCTAACCAAATTTTTGCAGGATAAAGGAAAAATGTCGGTTGAAGAAAATTCATCAATCCGAGAATAAATCTCGGGGCTGCTGAGAAAAAATTGACAACACCCGAGGATAAACCTAGGGGCTAGATATGCAACGGAGCTAAAGATACGATTCCAAAGAAAATAAAAATTGGATGGCTCAGTCGGTCAGAGTGTGTGAATATATAAGAAGAAGACATCTACTTCATAAAAAAGAAGCAGCGCAGCTGAGGATAAACGTCCCGAGGATGAAACAACCGAGGATAAATATTCCGAGGTTAATCAACCGATGATAAATGTTCTAGAAGACTGGAGGATAAACGCCAAGGATAGATATTCTACGAGAATAAAATTCAGAATCTTCATGGAGAAAGAAGCCAATCACCGAAAGAGGAAATACCTCAATCTGTCACATGTCGAAGACAGAAGCTGAAACAACAAGATTCAGAAAGAAAAAATATTTTGCGGTCCGATTAAAATAGAAATAATCGAGGCAATCTTCGATAGGAATAAGAAAAGTCACTGCAAATTATCCATAGGATAACTCAGTGGATTAAAGAGTGGAGCAGATGAGGAATCGACAAAGGCCGTAGCTGAAGAAGTTCAAGACCCGAGACTTAATCTCGGGGGCTACATAACTCAGTTTGTTAAAATAGGGAATAAGATGTTGGCAATTGGATCGTGTGGATCAACGTGATCATTAGGATAACAGGCAAACAAAATCAGCGGAAGCAATAAATATGTTTACCGTACTTCTGGGTTGGTGTAGAGGATGATCTGTAGAGAACTACCTCTGATCTTCTACTGTATGTCCCAAGTGTGATCCTGCTGTTGTGTGGGCAACAGTCTGCAGGATCTCTCAATCTGCTTCTTTCCCTAACTTACGTCAAAAGAGGCGCAGGAATTCTTTTGGTTCCAAGAGGCTGAGTTCACTTATATACTGGGCTACAGCAGGGATCAGGAGGAGAATTGGAGTTGGGCCTCCATTGGATTAAATATCCAAGCTTAGCCCAAAGCTTATATTTAATCCAATAATAATAATAAATTCCACTAAATTATTATTACTGCACTACCCACTCCAACCCAAAATTACGTTTTGGGCTCCTTCTTATTATGAGCCCGAAGTCTCCCCATGTTTAAGATATACAATGCCCATTAATTAATTAAGTTACTGACAACTCAAATTAATTAATATCTCATCCGAGAGTAGTACCACTCAACCTTATTATCATGCCGGAAATTAATCCACTTGCAAGATTTACATGATAAACCTTATGAGCTCCTCAAGGGGACATCATCAACCTATGTCGGACATGGATTCCTTCTACAATCAACAGCACACCATAGATACAGCACTATTTCCCAACTCACCGAGTTTGTTGATTTAATACTTATAAATCTCACCCATTGATGAATCAAAGAAATACATACTGCCCTACGTGTCGAGGTTATTGTATAGGGATTAAGAGCACGAACTTCCATAATAACAGAGATCAAGTTCTACTATATAGTCAGTATAAGAAGAACGATCTCAGGCGATCCTACTCAATACACACAAGTGCACTAATGTGATTCTATAGCCAAGACAAGCTAATACCAAACCAC
The DNA here is from genome assembly GCA_023678885.1 of Pogostemon cablin. NCBI lineage: Eukaryota > Viridiplantae > Streptophyta > Magnoliopsida > Lamiales > Lamiaceae > Pogostemon > Pogostemon cablin. Next base: position 6,696,517 of record CM043009.1, read on the forward strand.
ACTACAACCATACCGATAGAGAGTCCCCTTCTATCTCAGTTGTGAGCATCTGTTTATACTTTATAAGGAAACTGATAATATGATCTTCTGCGTGTTGTCGCACAACATATTATCTACAGTATAAAGTAAATGGACTATTGCATCATGCATATAAAATAAATTATAAGATGCAATCATTTGATCAATGATTCTCATTTCAAATATTGTTATAACATTGTTAGTATACAATCCAACAATCTCCCACTTATACTAAAAGACTATGCTGTCATGTCTTCTGCCATACATCAGATTCCTACTCCCACTATATGACCATTAAAAGCTCTCGCCTTAAGGTCCTTGTAAATGGATTTACTAGGTCATCATCCAATGTAATCTAGGCAACAACAACCTTTCCCTCATCATACGATTTCTCATAACAGGTAGTACTCGCGCTCCATGTGTTTAATTGCCTTATGGACTCGTGATTTCTTCAAGTTTGTAACTGCACCAATATCATCAATGTAAATTGTGATTACCTTGGGCAAACTTAGAAACACTTCGAAGTCCATCATGAAGTCTCTAGAGTCATATAGATACTTTGGCTGCCTCATAGGCTCCAATTTATCATCTTTCCACGATGGAGTCCGGAGTCTGAAATATATTTCTATATAACACTCCTCCACATTATGACTCTACTTCATAAGATTAAACACATAACCTTTGAGGAGAATTTACTACCGTCCAATCTGACTAAAAAATCCGAATCTACATAATCTACAAGAAGCACTGAATCTGCTCAGTAAGTCTACATATGATTTCCCGTCCTTCTCAGGCACTTCATATATGTCTTACCACAGTTCATCATTCTTGTTCCGGGTTACGTTGATACCCACTGTTCATGCATCCAGCAAAATAGATATCCAACTTTGTTCATAGTATTACTTAGATTAAGTTTCCTTATTCGCCGAAGCATAAGGAACCGCTTTCATCCTCTTTATCTTCTTCTTGTGTCTCAAAGACACATTCACTTAGATTAAGCTCACATGCTAAATGAGTATGGTCTGTATCATTTTATGAAACTTGAGATAAGCATAACATCCTTTCTTGTGATCCGTATTACCGTGATCAAAAGGATATATTTTGCCTTTCTTAAGTCCTTCATCTCTACTGCTTTATTAACCATACCCATATGCCCGATAATACTCTTTCATTGTCTCCAATGAGCAAGATACTATCTACGTATAGTACAAGAAACACCACCATGTTTCCGTCACTCTTTACAACACACAAGATTCATCCGCTCATTGATTTAAATCCATGCCACTGGATTACCTAATCAAAATAGATGCTTCACGATCTCAAAGCTTGCTTTAGTCCATCGCTGGACACTTTTAAGCTTACTATCAAAAATGCTATTAGCACTTTGTAATGAATTACTCTGGTTGCTTCACATAGATGCTTTCCTCAAGACTTCCAATCAGGAAAACTGTCTTGACATCTATTTGTTGTTCCTCATATTTCAATATGAGCAGCAATAAATAAAAGAATCCAGATCAACATAAGCATAGCTACCAGCGAACATGTTTCCCATAATCGAACCATTTCTTTCTGAGTACATTTTTTTTTCGCAACAAGCTTTGCTTCCAAGGTTTTCACCTTTCCGTATGATCCTCTTTTATTTCCTATAACCACTTGCAATGGCTTTTACACCATTTCGTGGTCCTACAAGCTCCCAGACTTAATTTAGGATCCATAGATCCTATTTGAATGTTCATTGCAATTTACTAAGATTCCGCATTTTAATCTTGTAGTGCTACGTCGTATCCGTGGGATAATACCATGTTTACTAGGGACCAAATCTCATGACTCTCCCAAAACATATATCTTACGGGTAGTTGAACAACCCTCCCACTACGACAAGGCATTACATGTAATTGTGTATCAGACGTGACACGCGTTGCAGTTTACCTTGTGGTATATCCTCTTGTACACTTGGTACTAATACTTTGTGTTTTCCTCTCACTACCTTTAGAACAACTTATACATGGGCTTGTGATTTATTATATAGTCCTTTTCCAAAAATCTGGTTATTGTGTTAACAATTACCCTTCGATCTTTTGGACTAAATAAATCACCATCCATTTTTCTAGGATATCCCATATACAGACAAACGTTTCATGAATTACTGTATCTAGGGCATATCCATAAAATGAATTTTAATTATTCCAAATAATTCATCATCTATCTAATCATAACCATAAGAGCCTTATACCTTCTACCCACCACACCATTCAGCTGGGGCATGCCCGGTGTAGTCAACTTGAGATTTAATCTCAACTTCTGATTATTAGTTCCTAACTATTCTAAGAGGTTTTCATCATCACGATTGAATCTTAATGATATGATATATTTTCCATGACGCTTCACTGTACCAGCCTTACAATTCTTAAATTAATCCAAGAACTTAGACATACAGTGCATCAAATAAATATGTCGATTTCTAGAATAATCTTTGAATATTCATAACCACCTCTCGCCTGGATATTGTTAGGTTCGCTTGAATCAGAATGAACTAATTCCAACATATATATCTTTGGCTCTAAACCCCACAGCCTTTAATAGGCAGTTTATCATTTTTACTTCCAAGCAAGACTCACAAGTCTGATAGTTTCCACTTCAGATAAACCTTACGGTCTATCGGCTATCAACTTTTGAATCCTACTTAAGTAAAATGAACTAATCTTAGATGCCAAATGTATGTTTAGTTCATCTTTGAAGGTTCTTTTCTCTTATTAATATTAGAAGATGCATTATTAATTACTATTTATTGCATCTGTGGGATGTACATGATTCAAGAGTATACTTTTTATCCACCAACGTACTTTAACGGATTATAGCCTCATTCCTCATTACTATGACCATGTCATTTAAATGAAATGAAGTATCCATCCGTTAATGCATAGAAACCGAAATTAAATTCTTTCTATGAAACGTACGTAAAGACAATTTCTCATAATCAATCGTTTATTCTTATCATGAGATAAATAAACAACTCCCACTGCAATAGCCACTACCTTTGTAGTTTTACCATGTTATTAACAATCTTATCCTTACTCAGTGATAAACATTTAGCGATTCCAGTATCTACATACTTCGTGTCAGTAGATGCCATCACTAATCATGTTTAAACCATTAGTAAATAAGATATTAAACTTGTTTACATCATGATGAAAAATGGCTTTCTTTTGCCACATGTTTTGTTAGAAGTTTCCCACCATATACAACCTCTCGTATTTCAGGTAGAACTTGCTCAAAACATCCAGGCAAATTGTGAAGAATAAATTGATTTAGGTTTCCCTTTCAATTTCTATTCCAAGCTTTTCCAATTCATTCATCAATTCAACCATGATCTTGCGCCTTTTTAAATTACTCAAGTATCCGAAGAGTTACATGAGACCATCATATTTCTATGAACCTCTCATCTCTTCACTAGAAACTTTAATAGGCATCATGAGATGTCCTTTGTGAGAACACACATGTATTTTCTTAAGCAGTAGAAATTTAAAATCAAGATCCTTTTCTAATCAACTTATTTGGACAAGTAAATATTATTTCTTTTAGTAAACAATTAGTGAAATAAAACCATTCGAAATTCAGAGAATCAAAAATAAATATTCCGATCAAATCTTCGAATTTTATCCTTTTATATTGATTCCCTCAAAACAATATAAAATTAAAATTCACCGACATCTCAAGCACCGTGAGTCTGCAACCCACGTTAGGGTGGACGTTTACAAACCCGAACATTTACAAGAGAAGGTTTTACCCATTAATTTCATTTGTCAACCTAGCTTTATGACAAAATAATTAATAGTCGGTTCCTCTTTAGCCATGTAAATAATAGCAGTAACTCCGTTGGGGAGGATACTAATTATTCACATCTAAGTGTACACCATTATTTGATCCCAAGTCCGCTGCCCAAGCTTATGTGCCTTACTGTTGGAGAAGTACACACGCGCTCAGATAACTTTCTACAACCATCAATTATATAAGTTTATACTAGTGAACCGCATATAAGCTCATCCATTAGGGAGAAAGGCACTATAGCCAACGCGCAAGTCCATATGCATCACATTACAAACAATGATTATTTAAAGAAGTTCGTACCAGTAATCCATGAATAAACTCATCCGTTAGGGAGGAATGCTCTATTGCCAATGCGCAAGTTTACTCACATCACTTACAAACCAATAATGGAGGCCGTGGGAATTTATTACCAATCCCCTCTCCCACTTAGTTATTTAACACCGAGGGTTTTTAACATGCATATAATATTTCATAAATAAAATATACATCTTAGCATGCTTCTATTAACAGTAATTTAAATAAATAAATCACATAGAACATGCCTTTCACATATATAACAATAATTGACAATTAAATCAATTAATCAGTTATATAACAAAATTAATTGCATAAAATATTGGATCAATTAAATAGGCCCAGCTGACCCAAACTTTATTAGCATAAAATGAGCAACCCATTAATAAAATAATTAAGCCCATTTACCCTGCCAGTTTCTTCATTAAGGTCTAGCCCAATATTTAACCTTGCCCAACATCAACCCCACAATTAATTTAATCCAGCAGTAAATATTGCCCAGCAGCCCATTTCCATTTTAATTAAAATTTGGCCCATTAGAACAGCCCAAAACCAAATTAAAACTGAGCAGCCCATTTGCCCAGTAGCCCAACACAAGCACTCCAATTAATATTCGGCCCAAAGGGGCAGCCCAAACCAAAAATAAGAAGGAGCCCAAGCCCATGTCCTGCAAAGCCCATTAAAAGGGACACATAATGGCTGCCCTACTCCATTCCAGCCGCCACACACACAAGCAGCTGCACCGGCGCCACCAGCCGCCGCTGCTGCCGGCGGCCGCGCCAGTAGCAATTGACGGGACCGAGACGTCAGCCCACCGACCGCGTGCTGCCAGCCGTCGCCAAGTAGCCATCCTGCTCGACCGACAACCAGAAAACCACGCGCTGTAAACTCCCGCAAGCACACCGGAATTCCGCCGTCGTATCGAGCCCGGAAACTACAGCCGCAAACAGCAATCCACCGCACCGGGAAGCTGCTGTCCAACGCTGTCGTGCAGTCGCCCACCGGACTCGATCGGAGCTATCGGGGGAGTCACCTGGATCCTGTATCAGACGCGCCACGACCCGAACGGTAATCGCACAGTAGATCCGCTCGGAACCCACCGCTGACTTGCCCGGATATCCATATCGCTCATCTGCCACGCCAGCTCCGGCACTCCGAGGCGCCGCTGCAGCCGGCGTCCACGCCCACAGCCGATCCTAGATCCAGTTTTGCGACACGCCGCTGGACTCGATCGACAGGAGCATCAGACCCGACTGGAATCGTCTGGGACTAGCTGGAAGCAACTGTCGACTCATCCGTCGTGTGCTATCCAGGTCTGATTCCGTCCGATGTCTCGCCAGTCACCTCCCATCGGTGACTTGCCAGGATGTCTCTTCATCCCTCCGCTGTTTGACGATTGGATCCAGCAATCCACGCCTGCCTCTATCTCTGTTTTGCCTTCAGCCGCCGTCGCTGATTGCATCCAGCCATCCTCGTCAACCTCGTCGCATCGGCCAGGTTTGAAGACTGGAATTCTTTCCTCCGACGAACAGCGTCGCCCATCCCCGCTTCCAATTGTCGCCGAGGGACGATGCCGTACTCAATGAAGATTTGAGACAAAGAGGATACCAGTCGTATAGGGGAAAAAAATTCAATCCTTTTAATTTCATGCAACTTACACCCGATTATATCACATAATCATAAATCACATAAACCGTTCATACAAGTTTTCAATCTAACAATTAACACACGTATGACATTAATCCATTCTAACGTCTCACATTTCACCACGAAACCAACGCTCTGATACCAATTGTTGGCAATTGGATCGTGTGGATCAACGTGATCATTAGGATAACAGGCAAACAAAATCAGCGGAAGCAATAAATATGTTTACCGTACTTCTGGGTTGGTGTAGAGGATGATCTGTAGAGAACTACCTCTGATCTTCTACTGTATGTCCCAAGTGTGATCCTGCTGTTGTGTGGGCAACAGTCTGCAGGATCTCTCAATCTGCTTCTTTCCCTAACTTACGTCAAAAGAGGCGCAGGAATTCTTTTGGTTCCAAGAGGCTGAGTTCACTTATATACTGGGCTACAGCAGGGATCAGGAGGAGAATTGGAGTTGGGCCTCCATTGGATTAAATATCCAAGCTTAGCCCAAAGCTTATATTTAATCCAATAATAATAATAAATTTCACTAAATTATTATTACTGCACTACCTACTCCAACCCAAAATTACGTTTTGGGCTCCTTCTTATTATGAGCCCGAAGTCTCCCCATGTTTAAGATATACAATGCACATTAATTAATTAAGTTACTGACAACTCAAATTAATTAATATCTCATCCGAGAGTAGTACCACTCAACCTTATTATCATGCCGGAATTAATTCACTTGCAAGATTTACATGATAAACCTTATGAGCTCCTCAAGGGGACATTATCAACCTATGTCGGACATGGATTCCTTCTACAATCAACAGCACACCATAGATACAGCACTATTTCCCAACTCACCGAGTTTGTTGATTTAATACTTATAAATCTCACCCATTGATGAATCAAAGAAATACATATTGCCCTACGTGTCGAGGTTATTGTATAGGGATTAAGAGCACGAACTTCCATAATAACAGAGATCAAGTTCTACTATATAGTCAGTATAAGAAGAACGATCTCAGGCGATCCTACTCAATACACACAAGTGCACTAATGTGATTCTATAGCCAAGACAAGCTAATACCAAACCACACTACAACCATACCGATAGAGAGTCCCCGTCTATCTCAGTTGTGAGCATCTGTTTATACTTTATAAGGAAACCGATAATATGATCTTCTACGTATTGTCGCACAACATATTATCTACAGTATAAAGTAAATGGACTATTGCATCATGTATATAAAATAAATTATAAGATGCAATCATTTGATCAATGATTCTCATTTCAAATATTGTTATAACATTGTGCATACTAAAGCTAGACTTTTAGTATACAATCCAATATAAGAAGCCGATCCTATAAGAATTTTATGCCAGGAGTTATATTACCAGATTGAGAAGAAGAGAAGGATGTCATTAAACCACCGATCCTTCACATAGCAAAATATACAATCAAATGGAGAAGAGCAGAAAGGAAAAAGATTGAAAATCTCCATGCAAGTAAGAAATATCGATGGTGATGACAAGACAAACAGGAGACCCCATGCACCAACAGAGTTCTAATATTCCTAGCGACTCATATTCGAGATTGCTTCTTGTAACTTCACAACAAGAAGCAATCTCGGGGGCTAATGTTATGGGTGTTATTACACCTATAGAGGCGTGACGTTACGTGCTGGAGAAGCAAAGGATATATGAGAAATATTAAGAAAAAGCATATGCATGGAACATCAGCTGGGGGATAAAGTTAGTCCACCACAGAGGATAAGTCCTTCCAACATCCCCAGCACAAGTAAATTTATCCCCTTCCACTTATCCCCTGTCCGCCCGAGGACAAGTCTTGCATGTTTCCTAAGCCCTACAAAATTGGGTTTATTCCCCTCCCATGTGCATCGTCAGCTCAATATAGCATGGAGGAGCTCATTCCCTTCATTCATCATATATCAAGATGCTACATCAACCAATGGGAGAGAGGTTGGGACCACTCCACAACTAATTGATTCCATCTCCTACACATGGCAACACATAATTGGGCTACACAAGAGGCCAAGGATCAAGGCCTTGGGCCATCATGCAACACACGTGAAAAGCTACATCTTTAAAGGGGAGGGACACTTCATCATCTTGAAAAAAAGGACCCCCACACCCAAAAAGAATTCTCTCTCTACATTTCAATGCATCATCAATGCTGTATATTAGTTCTAGCTATGGGGGAGGGTGAAATCTCTCCATGTAATCTTCATCAATAATAGCTCTCTTTCGACTCCCGTGGATGTAGGTTCTATTGAACCGAACCACGTTAATTCTTGTGTTCATTTACTTTTCTTCAAGTTTTAGCTTATCTACAAAGAACTTCCGGTGACGGTGGAGATCGCGCATGTTTGTTCTTGTTTAAGTCTTCATGACGAAAACGAGCAACAACAATATGGATCCGTTTTGATGAGAACATGGGTGTTTTGGAAAGATCTTGTTCCATACCAAGATAAGATCAATAGTAGTTAATTCCAAGATCATCTAAGTCACTATAAATAGCCTAGAAGTTAGCTGGTTCATCATTATTCTCATTCTTCAATTTTCAACTCGTTTGTACTCCCTCCCATGAAGAGGGGTGTTTTTTTATGTGGATTAAGGAGTATTATTATTTAATATGTAGTGTAGTTGTATTATTGAGTGTGTGGACCCTATATTTTAATTGTATTAGTGGATATGTGTGAGTCTCATATGTGTAAAAAATGAAAGGGAACTCTTTGGGTGAGACTCCCAAAAAAAAAAAAAAAAAAAGACTCTTTGAAAGGGATGGAGGGAGTATAGTTTATGCATTTGAGCTATCCATTGTAAGCTAAAACATTCCAAAGCAATAAAAAAACTCTCTCTTACCCAAAGAGGACGTAGGTGCATTATCAACCAACCTTTATAAATCATTTGTTCTCGTTTTTGGATTTAAACACACACACATCAACATTTCTTCACTATTATAGTGTTTGTTTCTAGTTTTCTGTGCTTTCTTGAGTTCAAAAACTTATCATTGACTTTGGGGATATTTTAATACTCCCTTTGTCCCGTCCTTATGATTACGTTTGCTTTTTGCACGGGAATTAATAAATATAGTATTTTATTGTGTATTAAGGTGAGAGAAATAATAATTTAATGTAAAGTGGGTATATGTATTAGTGGGATGTGTGGGCCCATAGAGGGAGAAGTAATTAATTTGATTGGGTCCCATATGCTAAAAAGAAAAATATAACCATTAGGATGAGACGCCCAAAATAAAAATATGTAACTATTAGGATGGGACGGAGGGAATATTTTTTAGATAGTAAATAAAGTATAAAGTATTGTTGTGTAGTATGTGTTAGGAAATAGAGACAATTTTTAAATTAAAATAACTTTTAAAATTATTTGATGAAGGTGTTATTTCATTTTTGAAATGTGGAGGATATTATTGAACAAAAAAAATGAGAAAAAGTGTGAACAGTTTCGAAATGGAGGAAGAAGTAAATGAGCAATAAAATTAATACACGAAGCTGGGTTTTTGAAGGAGTTGACCCGTGAGTGCACGGAGTTAATTTTCATGCACCAAATCTGTATTAATTTTATAAAGTAATGTATATAGTATGTGTTTCGTATTAAATGTATTATATTTTTTTTATATTCAATTGTTTATTAAAAAATTAACATAAATTTCGCTAAAACAAAATTTTGAAATGGATTGTGCGACTTTGAAAAAATTTTGGGAAAACGTCAACAATTGCTGGTCTATTTGTCAAAAAGAAGTTCATTCCATTAGGAGTACCTTCACAAATGAATGTAGGAAGATATTTGAATGTTTCACAAATTTCGCTAAAATAATTCACTAAAAAATTGCTAACGTATAATTTTATTAATTAGTATGTTTTTTTTAATTAATAAGTATATATGTTTTAAATTTAGATGCGCATAATATTTTGTAAAAGAGGCATTAAATAGAAGATGTGATGAAGAGTCTTGTTTGTAGATTAATTACTTTATCTATAAATCCCACAACGAAAATAATGGGAAGTTTTTATAACCATTTATTATGATTCCAAATTTATTTTCGAGTCCACTTAAAATTCTCAATAAATCCTACCACTGAACGTGTATGTCCAGCAAGAGTGGGCTTGAAATAGTCTCAGCCCAACTGGAAGTTAAGGCCTACTCGGCCCATGATATTAGATTCTCCTTTTAAGTGGGCCTGAAACATTCTCAGCCCAACAGAAAGATGAGAACAATATTATATCGAAGACTTGTACTCCATTTGGTATATAAATTTTTTGCCATATTGGGCTGGATTTAGGCCTTAGCGCATTGAAATTCCCAAATTAATTTTTGATCAAAAGTTCTATCAAATATCTTAGGTTCAACATGAGTGGCTAGAATAGCCCAAACCCAATGAAGAGTGGGTCTAGAATACCTCAGCCCAAAATCAACTGATTAACTGATTTTTAATTTCAAACTACAAAATTTAGAGAAACTCTCTTGTGAGGCGGGTTTTTTGTGAGACGGTTGTGAGACGGGTTGACCCATTACTAAAGTATGTTTATTATATAGGTAAAATATGCTTATTTATAGTTAAAATATGTCAATGATGAATCATATTATAACACTCTAAAATCATACTTTAATTAATCATTTATCATATTTTAGAAAACATATTTTAACAACCTTTAAACATACTTTATGTATATAATAGGTATACTTTAACACGTCTCACAAACCGTCTCATATATATAATGTCTTACAAGAGAATTTGTTTAAAATTTATATTATGAATTATACACAAATTAAAAATTATTTTGGATAATTATCATTTTTCATCTATCACATATCACTTTACATTTCTTATCCCTTGCGCCAAATAAATGTCACAAATTAAAAGAAGAGGGTGAGGGATTTGAGAATGAACCTTACAACAATTGTGACGTGCCTTATTCCAATCAATTAGATGATAAGGCGTGACGTGGATTTCTTGACGTAGTGATGTAATGAGAGGGTCGATAGGTGCATGGAATTTTCTTCCATAAAGATATGACATGGGCATATAACACCACATCTTTGCTGCACTAACAATATATATTTCTTCATTAGAAAAAAAAAGTAATAATTGATAATAACAATTTGGCACTCTGACCGTTTAATGGGACGAGTTAGTAATAATATTTTAATAAAAATTTAGTACTAAAAATTATAATGATATAATGAACTATTTCATAAATTATTCATTGTATAATTAAATAAAAAGTAATAATATAATATTTAATAAAAAAAATTAATAACAAAAAAAATACCAAATGATGTCACCCGTTGACAATCTCCCGCTTGTTCAAATAATTTATTTACCCAATGTAAACAAAATAGGATCACTTCTTTCATTACAATATTTAATTTTTTATTTTATTTGTTACTACATTCTATAACGTGTTATGATCAATATTCAATTTATCGTTACTTGTGTGAAGGTTCTAGTTTTTTAATCTTTATCTTTATATATATAATAGCACCAAATTTACCACCTATTTTTACACTAATATTTCCCCCCAAAATCAATTTCACCACTTTTGGTTAATTAATATTCACTTAAGGTAAGTTTTGTGCATTAATCTCCACCATCCATTTCATAATTAAATCTATATCAGTTATTTAACTTCTGAAAAATATATGGACATTAACCCTAATCATATTTCTACGACATCATTCTTACAGTAAATCTGCAAAAATATTAAATATTTAATTTCTCGCTTGAAATCGGAAGAACGTATGAGGAGAATTTGATCTTTGAATTTCTTTTTTTTTATAATATCTTCAATAAGTGGAACATAATCTAATCAAATCTGGGAAGATAGTGTTTTGAACGGTGCGAAGGACCTAATTTGCTGTTGTAACTTTCTCCTCAACGTGTTCGATTAATTTTGTATGTGTGAAATTTGACATCATTTAGTTTGCAAAAACAGGTAGATATTTTCGCTGACTCAACATTCAAAGGAAATCCGGCGGCGATTTGCCTGCTGGAAGAAGACAGAGATGAGCAAGCGGTGGCGACTGAATTCAACATATTTCAAACCTGCTGCTTGACTCGACTCCCCGACTCGCCCGAGTCCTCACTCGATTCCAGTTTCCACATTCTCTGGTTCACTCCCGTCGTTGAGGTTTAGGATTCCCCTTTATTTCTCCTTTAGATTAACTATGAATAAGTTGTTTAAATTTTTAAATAAGTTGTTTGCATATTGAATTCTTACCTAATGTTCTGTATTTGGTTAGATCTTCAACTCTCATACATTAATATTCTATGTTTTCTCCACAACTTTGATCTGCAGAGATTGTATTCTCTAGAATCAAAGTCTTTAACTTATGGAAATGGTAAAGACAATCCCCCTATAGGATTTATGTTTCATAAACAATATTTGCAAGGCTTATATTTCAATCAGTCTCACTCTAAGATATACTATGTGCATAGCTAGATGAGTTTTCTGTAAGCTTCCCCAAATGGCATGACCATAAAAAACCAGGTTTTACTTTGTTCACATGTAAGAAATTGAATTATGATCTAAGTAATATAAGTTTATGGAGATTTAATTAATATAAGTAATATATGTTCATTTTGTATATCCATCAGTAGTAGTAGGGATAATCTCAATTCTGTTGATTGTGCTTCATATTTATATGCATTTTTGGGTGGTGGCTTTTGTCTTTATTTGTTTAAAAGAATGTAATTTTGTTGATGTGATTAAAAGAATATTTATACACAACATTATCTTGCCATATTTTGCTTCATGTGTTTAAATTAAAATTGTTGAATGTTTAATGATATTTGAAATTCCTAGAACCTAATAGTTATGATTTAAAGAATATTTAAATGTTTGCAGCTATAAATATGTATTTCCTTTTTGTTCCATGGTATTGATTAAATGCTTCCATTTTTTCAGGCTATTATATTTACAAATTTCGATTACAGACTTCCAAATAAGTTGGACTTGGATCTGCAGAAGCTTAAGTGCAGAGTTAATTATCATGCTCTGAAGTTTGCTTGAAATAGGTGCAATATTGGTTCTAAAAATGAGGGCGAAGAGTAAGCATTACATTACCCTTCATCTCTGGTTCCTACATTTTCAATTTTTTATTTTTTATTTTATTGTAACATCCTAATATTTGGCTCTTCAATTTTGTTGATGGAATGGAACTTTATATTTTGTTTAATTTATCATAACATAGAAATAGTTTATTTAAGTTGTTTTCATGATGTATTAGTTTGAATTGATTTTCATTAGTGTTAAGACTTTGTATAATGGTGTTTCTGCTTGAAAGAGTCATTGTGACACTGGTGGTCTTGATTTATTATTTCTCTGAAAGCTGATGCATTATTTCTTAGGTGTGATAATGATGGTAGTGAATGGACAAAATTTTCAAGCTTAATAATGGGATATGTTCAAAATGGCTACTGAGTACAGATTATAGACCTTACAGGTAAATTATCATTTTTGTTAGCTTTTGAATGACTATTAAGATGTGTTGCCCAGGCTGATTGTATTATGCCACATAAGCCTTTATCAATGTCAATTATCAACCCGCATCTCCCTACCTCAAGTGATTTAATTTATGCTTGCTTTTTTTGTCAAGCTCAATTAGTGTTGCGACTTTAGGACTTGCCTTCTATATTGTTTGACTTAGACTAGATCAGGATTCAGTTTTTACTTAATCACTTGCTATTCTCACTTAAAAGAAGAAGTTTATAACTCCACATGTTTTAAATCTTGCCATCTCTATCACTAGAATTTTAAAAAAAAAAATTAGTTAATCAGCTGTTAATCAATCGAATAATGCAATTGTACTTTTAGTGTTTTTTCAATGAGGCTTGAGATGTAAGATTTTGTCTCACATTGGCAGGAAAAGGGATACACGAGACTTAAGAAGCTGCAGGAAGAAGTTAAAGAGCATCAAGAAAAAGTGAGCAACAATATTCCATCTCATTGTGTTGTTGTATTTATTCTTTGAATTTATTTTATCAATGTAAAGTGTCAAATTATAACCTGATATCCTTATACACATTGGTTTCATAGACTTGAGTTGCACGTTTGCCCTATATTTCCTCGGTCTATTTTTCTTCACGTAGGTAATGAATTAATATTCAATTTAATCATAGCTAACATTGTTTCTTTTGATTGGCTGAACCATCTCCATTTACAATTGGAGTTTGATAGAAGAGAAGTCAAGACCAAAGAGTATCACCTGTATAGGAATCTTACACAAGTATGAAGCAATTCATCAATTGATAATTATTCAAAATTTGTTGGTTTAGGAGTATGATATGCATCTGAATATTAAGTTAGTTTATTTGCACTAAAGTTAATGCATGTTGGATAGTGATAAAGAAATTTAATTGTTGGTAAATCCTTTGATAAGAAGTTAGAGTCAAATGATTATGTGATAGTTTTGTTCATGAAGCAGTCAAATAAGCATATATCTTACCTTGATATATCTATGCCAACCTATCTAACAGTGCTTTGTGGTAGTGTTTTTCTGTATCCATTTTTTGGATCGTGTAAAGCAATTTTAAAATTTTTGACGATATTATTTATTTGCATGTGTGACTGCACATTCTATTTGGTATGGGGCAATTTTAAAAAAATTACTTCTCTCTGCCTTTTTTGTGTTTGCGTTAAGGAGATGATCATGTTCATCAGCAGCTCAAGATGCCAAATATTTAATCCGAAAGTGGTTAGATGATGCCTTTGGTAGCCGAAGTTTGGAGTAATTAAGATCATGTGGTAATTAATATTTCTTTGGTTAGAGTAGTACAAGGTAAGAATTGACAAATAGAGATAATTGTACCTCCAGCAACTGGTAGTAATTGATTGAGGAAAAAAAGGATGCATTCTTTGCTGATTATGATATTCTCATAATATTTAATTAGCTTAAGATTGATAAAAATAAATAATAAGATTTTTATGTTTTAAGATCTACTACTATTTGCTTCTATGCTGCCTAAATCTGTTAATTGCACAGATATGCATGAGGTTTATTGACTATACTTATTTGCTTACTGTTATTTAAAGTTGTTTCAATTTTAGGTAGTATCTTGCATTTGTGTAATCGCATAATATGGTTTATGCTCTTTTTGCTACTCTTGAGTGCATATATATATATATATATATATATATATATATATATATATATATAAGTGCCTTATCTTGAACGTTTCATATAGATATTATTTTATCATTGTCTTACTTGCCAATGGTAATCCTTCATACTCAATCCGTGATTTTGTATGACAGATTTGGAAATATTTTTTGTGTTATTTGATGGTAATGGTCTGCTCTTTATATAATTTGCAACTTGATGTTGGTATTAATTATCCTACTTGGTTCCATTTGCAGATAGCATTTGACCATTTATATATTTTTTTAAGCTAAAGATGGAGATATCTCACTTGTGTTTTCATTTTTTAATCACTAAAAGATAATATATATATTATTTATATAACTATTTTTGCATCCATTTATATTAATTTTGTGCATTGAATCATATGCTTACACCTATTGCATCCATTTTATGATTATAATGATGTGCATGAAATAAGTAATTTCAAGGTAATTAATTGAAAGCTGTTAACTTCAATTGCACCTAGGTTTTCTCTCATTGGGTTTGCTTTGAATGGCTCAACCGCTTGATATTCTTTTGACTTAATGGGACACAGTTCTATAGTTGACCTTTGAGCATTTGTTGTCTTAATGACATTGTTATATCTATGTACCTCTTGAATGATAAAAATATTGGTTATATACGTCATTATTATATTTTTTGTGAGATATTCATATTTATATAGCTTATACTGACTCTTACTTATTTAATATTAATTAGGTTGGCCTAATGCTGAGGGTACATCTGCAAAGGTTGAACTCTTTTCACATTTTGCATTTGTTACATCAAAATTTTATTAATTTTGGCAATAGAGTTAATAATAATTTATTTATTTATTTTGGATATTTGTAGTAATTTTTCCGAATAAAGTTCTTGCAAATCAACCTAGGTAAGGCTGTAGTGATGTTTTGTGAGTTTTTAATAGATTTTTTTCCGTTTACTTCTCTCTCTTTGTATGTGGGTTGAGCTAATACCTTAAAGTTTGCATTGTTTATGTGTGGGTTTACTTGATAAAAAATGGTGATTTTGAGTTCGGTTGTTTTACTTTAGCTATAAAGTAATGTTGAGGATGGTAAGTATGCAAATAATATCTTTGAATGTGATTGAATAATGAATTTGGAAGTGTTAGCAGTTGAGGAGGAGATTGTAATGCTCTAACTTTATATATTTCTGTATATATTTCTCCACTTGGCAGAGTTTAGATAATTTTCTATGCATGTACTAATATTTCAAACTTTTATGAGCTGTTCCTCTTGAGTTATTTGATTAGTTTGGCTACTTTTTCACATGGACAACGTCTGTGGAGAGTAATCTTTGTTAATCACCCCCTTCATATGTTGTTGATGCGTATTTTTGGTTTACTATGTCTTAACTTGCTCTGTTTCTATGATTTTCTTGAAGTTTTCATCTCATGTGATGATAATTTATTCCCGTTTGGAGGAAATATAGGTGAGACGATAATGGAATACAACTCTAGATTGCACTAGATTGGGTGATGAGTTTGGTTGTTTTACCGATGAATTAATTTTAGTGAATTATTGATTTAAGATATGGTTATATTTAGAGATGAGGGTGACGACTGCTACTTTTTTTCCTTTAATTTTTTTTCTTATTTTGGACGCAGTGCAGTTCTCAACTGCTGTTAAATTCATTGGTCAACTGCATCAGGTAGTCTGATCTCATTTTTATTTACTTCTACTTAATCTGCTACTTTCTTAATTAACCAACAGGGAGTTGATACAGTAGTTGGTGAGCTTGGAACTCAGCTCTCTGGTGGGTAGAAATAAAGAGTTTTCATAGCTAGAGCAAGGTTGAAAGACCCCAGAATCTTACTTTAAGACGAGGCAGCAAGTGCACTAGATGTGGAATCTGAAAGAGTTGTGCAGGTGCACTCCTATAATTGTGTCTATTATCGAAAGGTTTGTTAAATATGAAAGTATTGTTGGTTTTATAGGTGTGAAGGAGTGGATGTAAAGTAGAAAAAACTGAAAAAATAACTCGAGGAAGATCAAATTAACATCAAGCTAATCTCAACCATGGATATGTTTTATTGATACCAACTGATCCCAAATTCACCAAAATGATCGTACCTTTAGGAAACTTTCCAATAAGAATTAGAAAATGATTTCAAGCTGGTGATTTAACTATTGAGTCTGATCAGGTTACTACAAAAGTATTTGATTGGCTGAAGAATGCTATTTTTCTGAGGCATGTGTAGTTCGTCTTTTTTGGAAGAGGTAGTGATGCTGAAGCACAGATAGCAGCAATTTTATATGAGAATGCAATTGACGATTTTACCACAGGTTGAATTACAAAGTAGAAGAGACTCGAGAAACATGTTTATCTTTACCATAGACCTTTTACTGCTACTATTATTAATGAAGTTAGATACAATTTGTCATGGCTTCAAGTAATTGCTAACATTTATATTTGCTCCCCTCAATTACGTTGTGAGTTGATGCTGATATCTTTTACTTTTGCTCTAAGTTACCCATATTTTGTTAATTGGTTTGCCATGCGTGCATGTCAACTTGCATTTTATATACTTGGTACTGTAATCATTTAATCTCTAACCTGGTTATGATATCAGGGAGGACGCCATGGAATTTATGGTGTTAATTCTCCAGGGTAGATTATGAGCATGGAGGTACTTCCACAATATTATTCTTCTTTGATCTGTTTATATACATTCATGTGTGAATATGAGTACAATTGCATGTTAATTTTGTATATCTGTTGATTTTCCTATCATCTGTTTATAAATGCAGATTAGCTTAAGAATTTTATAATGCAGTGATTATATAAAAAAAGGTGTTTGTCAATAAATTACACTAGGATGCAGATTATCTATTTACATGTATTTTTTGCTAATTATTTCTGATGCAATGATTATAAAAAAGGGTGTTTGTCAATAACCGTAACATTGGTGTTATTTTCAAAAAGAGTTTTTACATCATAACCACTGATATGTTACTATGTACAAACCCATTGAGCAAAAATAGTATAAAATTCTTACTGGATAAAAATTAAAATCATATAAAGCATTTTGCAAAAGCTATGCTTTCAGAATAGTAATTAAATATTATTGAGTATATTGATTAGTTCAAAGTATTATATTATCCTTTCATCCATTGCTAAAAAACACATTCACCTATAATCATCTATATTCTATACAATTTAAAATAATTTTATTATAAATTATACTCATTCCGTGTCAAGTTAAATTTCACACTTTTTGTTTGTGATGTTTTCTCATGTATTGTATCTTGGGTTTTGTTGTGCATTAATTGAGTTTTTCCTTTTGCAGTATTTTTCTTTTGGCTGTGCATTTTTTGAGTTTTCTCTTTTGTACTTATTCATAATTTTAATAAGAATTGTGAACCTGTATTTTGTTGTGCATAAATCGAGTTTTTTCCTATATAGTGGTTTATTACTAATGTTGTAGGATATTGCAGAGGAATTATATTAATTCGTGAATTTAGAGTTGTTTATGTATGGAGATTTGATTTCCGACTATTGTTGGACAAATATGAGTGGATATACTTTCACAAGATTTGAAAATAAAAATTTACTTAGGTTACGAAAGTGGAACTCAATGTGCTTGGACAGCTTCATCTGTTGTATTTAAAAATATTTAAGGTTTTTGTGTATTTAGTTCACCTGTATCACCCCCTTACTCACCTTCATGGACACTAAATTCTGCAATAGGGTAAAAATGACTTCGGTATATTTGATAATCAGATATACTTTGCCTGATGAAATTAGCTTCAATATTGATGCCTTGAATTTGTTATTTAGCATATACTAAATCAATTAATTATGCATCATGACAGGAAAAATGTTGTAATCTGAATTGACTTGGTTTCATTAAAATGTAATTTTTATTATTTGTTATTACTTATCGAGGTTTATCATTTTTTCTCATCTTTGAGCTTGAGAATTGCAGTGTTCTTCTTAAACAAGAAGGAAAAGGATAAAACTATATGTTTTAGTCGATGAGCATCTCTGTTTTTCTTTTGTCCTTTTATATTTAAATATAAAGCTCGAAGTAGGAAGTAGTATACATATATACACAGGAGATGGATCATTATATTTATTACACAAAGGGTAGTAATGTTAGATGCATGAAACCTGTAGGGATTTTTTAACGTTTGATATAATATGAATTTTTAAAAGTTAGTGCTTCAAGATTCATGACATCCATTATTATGTTAATTGCAATAGCACACTATAATGCATATGATGGAAAATTGCATTTTAGTCAAAAGATCTCATATGCATGAAGTACATAGAAACTTATATGTTAACATATATCTATGGTGTTAATATATTTAAAAATAGGAAAAGAGTTGGTACTACGAGCTAAGAGGAGATGTTGCTTGACCTCTATGTTTTGAATAGAAATTATAAAATTTTCTTTCTGAAAGCATGTGATGTTTATATTTGTTGATTCCTCATGATTTGATTATAGTGCTTTAAAGAAAATACCGTATTTCCTCTTTAAGTCAACATTAGTTGGGATTTAGTGGCTGGATATGTTACCTGAATAACTCTAAGGATTGTATGTTCTATTTATTTAATGTCAGGAAAATCTATCTGAAACTGTCGCTGAGAATCAAGGAAGAAAAGTTGAGACATAACTCTTTGGACAATCAGAATAAGAGGTCTACAATGGTTGGGAGGTATATGCTATCTAATATTAGTTAAGAGATACTTGAATCGAAATATTTGTTCATGAATCAACGTTTGATGGATCATCCCTAGAGATTGATGAACCAATGTCCTCCAGTTAACAAGAATAATACACGTGATTGTTTCAAATCTTGATAATGCAAAAGCAATACGAATGCGAAGTTTATAAATAAGTTCAATATTTGCTCATATTGTTTGTTAAATTTGTTCATTCTAAGTAAAAAAATAGATGTTATAAAAACAAAAATTGGTACATACCATATTGTTTAATTTATAAATATAAAACTATGTGAAGTTGAAAAATTAAAATAATGTTAGTATATGTAAATAATTAAAAGTATAATTAAACTATAATGTCATTATATTTTTTTTTTCTCAGGATAAATGAGAAAAATGTTTCTATTTAATATATGATGTAACAATAGAAAAACTACGTATGTGCAACACATGTATGTTTAGGAGTAATTATATTAAAAGTATTTGTTTTTTTATTTCTATTTTTATTTTAGACATCAAGAAATAGATATTTAGGATGTGTGAACTATTGTTTAATTAGTAATTTTTTAATTAATGACATTTTTTATATGCCTTAAAATTCTTGCTTTTTGTTCAGGATACATGAGAAAATATTTCATTTTAATATATATTGTCGCTTTAGAATAACTATGAGCGTACAACACGAGTATGTTTATAAGAGCCAAGGGCAATCACTTTCATTTGACTATTCTTGAAAATACCCATTTTCAATTATGATTAGTTGTATGTGGCAGTACTAAGTTCAACAAGTAAGAAGAATTAAAAATTTCTATTAAAGAAGATTAATGACGTCCACAAATAAATATGCAAAAATTATAATTTAAGAGAGAGTATCTTACAAATGTGTAAGGTGTTGCTAAATAATAATTTTAAAATTAAAAAAAAATCTTAATGCTTTGGATTCCTAATCTATGTTTAGGATATATGATATAAATATTTTATTTAAGAATATATTGTAACTTTAAAATAACTATCCCATGCACGAGTATTTTACTAGGAAGAATATATATATATATATATATATATATATATATATATATATATATATATATATATATATATATATATATTTTAACTTTCAGGAGGACGATCATTTAAATCCTTATATTAAGAAGGATGCTTTAACTCTAGATGAGGACTTTACACTTTTCAATGTTCATTGGGTCAATAGAAATAAATTGGCTGAATTAGCTAAGTTCCTACCAGGAAGGTAATTTTTTCTGAAAATATGTAGTAATGAAAGTAGGGGTATATATGATACGCTGATTAAGATATTTGGCAGGCTCTTTGCAGTAGTGTATTCTTACTTTAAATTAGTCACTCAATAATATGCCACTTATATTTATGCATAAAAAAATTCAAAATTTATTTGCTCAAATTTTTTATTGATGATGTAGAGATACTTAATTTCTTAAGCGACATAAAAATAGTCAATTGTTTGAATTTAAAAAATAACTTTTTTTCTTAAACAATGTATAAATATTTTTTTAGCATGAATATTTATTATGGGCAAATATTTAATTCTTGGTTACCAATTTAAAGAAATACGTTTTGCATGCACTGTTGTTGACTGGAACTAATTCAGGAGAGGTAGTGCTCATTCCAAGATTTACATTAATACCGATTGATATTAGGCTTCCTTTTAGGTTACAAAGAAGGCAGTTTCCAGTGACCGTGTCGTATGCAGTGACTATAAACAAGAGTCAAGGCCAATCGCTTACAAATATTGGTTTGTACTTGAGGAGACCAATATTTAGTCATGGCCAACTGTACGTTGTTGTATCAAGATCAACCACGAAAGCAAGTTTGAAGATTTTGTTGGATAAGGACAGCGGCGGTGAAAACAGGTATTTGCAAGAATTATGTTTTTAAAGAAGTTTTTAGAAATGTTTGATTATTATCTTTATAGTTGAGCATCATCATGTTCTTTGATTCAGACTTTAGAACGAATTAAGTTTCTTTATTTAATTAATGCATAAATAATATTTTGGATTTTATTCTTTATTTCTATTGAGTTTTATTAAAATTGGTGATTTTGAGTCCGATTTTTTTTATATAACTATTAGGTATTATTGAGGAATATAAATTTGCAAATAATACATTTCAATATGATTGAATAATAAATTGTGAAGTGTTAGTAGTTGAGGATTAGATTCAAATACTCCAACATTAGATATTTTTTTATATATATGCCTTCATTTGGCAGTTCATACGCAATTTTTCTTAATTAGTTATGTACTGAAATTACATAATGTTTAATACTGCTTTAAATTTATTACTAAGGTATTTAATAATGTTGATGCCCTTATAGCATTACAAGCATAAAAAATATCTCAACTCATATATCTTTCAATGGGAGTTGTAATAATTTTTTTAAAATTTATTGTTTATTTTTATAGAAGTTTAATTACTTAAGTTTTTAAAGTTTTGTTGATTTAATTTCTTTGTTAAGCACAAAATATATTATATTGATTTAAAAATTATAAAATTAAGCAATATAGATTCACCATGTTTTAAGATTGTATTATTGACGTTATTGACATGTTTTATAACATGTACGATAACATAGTTTTTTTTAACACTCAAGTGAAAATAATGTCTTATAGAGATATATATTTTTTGCTCTATAATTAGTTAGAGGGATGATGGACTATAGAGAGGCTCTATAATTTCAGTGCTTTTTGGATTTTGCTGATGATAATGGTTGGTATTTTGTAATGAATCAAATCTTTATTTTGCCATTTTTTAATTTCCACTTTTACGGTTTCCTTTGCAGCGATATTTAATGGCTATCATATCTTTGTCAGAAAATTTGATGAGTACAGATTCCTTACGGAACATGCACAAGTGTTAGCAAATGTGAAGTTTGCTTATGTTGTATCCTGTAAAGTCTATACACGCAGAAAATGTCAATAAAAAACAGAGACATGAGCTGTTATATGAATATTGCAAATCTTATGATATTGTAAGTTGCATTATAAATTATATTTTTTTTTATACGATGATTTCTCATTGCCAAAATTTTAAATATCTTCTAATCCACCTTTTAGGAAATCCATCTTTCCTAATGCTTATATAGATACTTGGGAAGAGTCAATTAACAAGAAACTTGAGAAGGGTTATTATTCTTTCTTGGTCAAGGGAGTGGAGAAGTTGGATGAGGTATAAGAATTTGTGTTATTAAAGCTCTATAATAAATTACATCTTAGGTTATGAGAATTAATTAATATGATTCATATTATATTTTGTTGTGTTTCTCTGTAGTCGTTATCATTATTTTTATGTCTGTTATGACAACATTGACAAGTGCATCATTCAATACAATAGGCGTCAATAGACGAGCAAGGCGAGATGAAATTTAATTCTTAAGTATTTCACAATTTTAATTTTATTTATCACATCCCCTGTTTGTTTAATCTATTTGTAATATTTTTCTTCTTATTAATTGGTATTGTCAATTAGACAATTCCAAGTAAATAAAAATACTTGCTAAAGGATTTTGGAAGAGATGTAACAAATGTGAGTTATAGATGTGATGAAGATGGGTGTTCATGAGGAAACAATTGCAGGTTGCTCATGTTGCAAGAGGCAAGTTGATCAAGGTAATTATATTTGATTCAGTTAAATTTTTCGTGGAGTAGGTGATTGTTATAGAATCCAAATTTTGCTATTATTATGTCTTGAAAAGTTTGCAAAGTTACAGGAATCTGCTTCCCATTTTCAATCAAGTGAAATTATACATATGAAATCTTGCTATTATTGTATCTTAGAAAATCTTTATTATGTAATGTTTAACTTTAAGTCTATATCTATGCATATGATAAGGAATGCTAAAACTTCCCTTAGAGTGGGAAAGTAATTATGCTGGCCTATTGAGTCTTAGTGTGAGATAACCTAACAAACCTATAACTTGTTTGACTAAGAGGCATTTAGTATTTACAAATCTAGTTGCAGCAAATCAGACCATCAATGTGGTGTGCTGCACCGGTTGCCTTAATTTGTGGCTGTAGTGGTTATTTTAAATAGTTGATTTGTTATCTATATGAACATGAAAATATTTGAATTTGTTACTTTCACATTGAGTGTGATATCTTGATGATTTTAGGAATTATTTTAATTGAAACATTGTTAGTCACTTCAAATTTGGTGGGCTTTTCCCACAAAGTAGGAATTAGAACCTTTAAAACATCAGGGTGTGCATTATTTGGGAACATATATTGTATATCACTGCATTGTATGACGCATGTGTCAGTTAATAACTTTGAACTCGAACCACAATTGTTAGTTTTATGTTGATTCATGCGCTTATTAATTCCTTTGAATCATATTTCTTTCCACACTTTTACTCCCCAATGTCATACTCATTATTTACAGCATTCATCTATATCTTCCTATAGCTCCTTTTATATCTATCTTGATGTACATATTTCACATTCAGAATATGTTTTAATTGTGTATATATAGCTGTAGAATATTAATTAATTGTATCATTCCTCTGTGTTTAATGAATTGGTTGTAAATTTTGAATTTGTTGGTTGAACATGAACATAAAAAGTGGTCCTCTTTGTGGATTTTTTTTCCGATGCAAATGAATATTGACAACACTTTAGTATCTGGAAAACACTCTCTAAAATTTATAGGTAGATCGCTGCTCATTTTTTATGCTATGTGCTATTGCGAGTGGAGAAATGTCACCCTTTTTTAGGCTCTTAGATGTTGGAAGTATCTCGCAGATTGTAACAATTAAACGTGTGAACTGATCCTAAAATTTTGTTTCATCGTAAGATCTCACTGCAGTACTGTCATTGTATATAATGTAGTTATGAAAAGTGTTCTCTTTGCTATAGTATAGATAGATATGTTTGTTTGTTTATAAGATATATATATATATATATATATATATATATCATATTGTACTGTAGATAGATAAATTTGTACTCATGCTTTCTCCAACTCATATTCAAAAAATAGTACTGAATTTTAGCACCAAAACCCCTGACACTATACTGAATTTTAGTAGAATAAACTCATGTCCAATATAACTTTGAAATAATAGTCACTTAAGCACCATAACCCATGACACGATATGTTACAAATCAACATACTGAATTTTTTACACTCAGCAATATATGTTAGCAGGCAACTAATATTTCTAAAGTGAAATTATTCAAAGATTTTATTTTCTACATCATCTTTTAAATCAACTAATATGTTGATCACTCAAGAGGTTTGTGTAACGGAACAAGGCTCTTGATTACCAATTTGGGAAAATACTTTTTGCATGCACAGTTGTTAACTGGAATTAATGCAGGAGAGATAGTGCTCATACCAAGATTTACATTAACACCGACTGATATTAGGCTTCCTTTTAGGTTCCAAAGAAGACAGTTTCCAGTGATGGTCTCGTATGCAATAAGGCCAATACCTTTCAAATGTTGGTTTGTACTTGAGGAGACAAGTATTTAGTCATGGCCAACTGTATATTGCTGTGTGAAGATCAACCACGAAAGCAAGTTTGAAGATTTTGTTGGACAAGGACAGCGACGGTGAAACAGGTATTTGCAAGAATTATATTTTTAGAGAAGTTTTTAGAAATGTTTGATTATTATCTTTATAGTTGAGCATCATCATGTTCGTTGATTCAGACATTGGAACGAATTAAATTTTTTTATTTAATTAACGCATAAATAATATTTCGGATTTAATTCTTTATTTCTATTGAGTTTTGCTAAAATTGGTGATTTTGAGTCCGATTTTTTTATATAATTATTAGGTATTATTGAGGAATATAAGTATGCAAATCATACTTTTCAATGTGATTGAATAATAAATTGCGAAGTATTATGTTAGTAGTTGAGGATTAGATTCAAATACTCCAGCATTAGATATTTATATTCCTTCATTTGGCAGGTCATACGTAATTTTTCTTAATTAGTTATGTACTGAAATTACATAATATTTAATACTGCTTTAAATTTATTACTAAGGTGTTTTATATTGTTGATGCTCTTATAGCATTACAAGCATCAAAATTATCTCAACTCATATATTTTTCAATGGGAGTTGTTATACTTTTTTTAAAATTTATTGTTTATTTTTATAGAAGTTTAATTAGTTAAGTTTTTAAAGCTTTGTTGATTTAATTTCTATGTTAAGCACAAAATTATATTATGTGTTAATTATATTATTTGTAAATATTTATATTTAACCTATTAATTTTTATAAAAATTATGTCAATGTTACATTAAAGCTTCGACTTTGAATTGACTAACCAATCCTTTTTTAAGATCTTCACTTTCATTTTTCATAATATAAAAAATTTTAATTTCAAATTTTATTATTGTAGACCTAAACATCTTTCGTATACATGCTATTATGTTATATTAATAAGGGATTCATCATATTAGTCTTAATACATTAAAAATTAAACCAAAAATAATATATGAGATTGCACTCACAATATCTTACCTTAAATGTAATTAAATAACTTTAATATAATTCCCAATAATCAAAGCTCATTCTTTTAAACTTTTTATAAATTACAAATAAATACATTATTTCTGTCATAACGTCTCCCCGTGCATCTCACGGGTTAAAACGCTAGTTGAATATAGAATACCAAATGAATACTATTTTGGAATAAGAATTTGAACCGATATATAATTGGAAAATATTTTAATTACCAGGATGAAAAGGTAAAAATGAAGGGAAGAGCCAAAATTCAGGGGGAAGTGGGTTACAAGTTACAACCATCCCAATCAGGGTTGGATCCAGAAAATTTTTTTTGGGGATACGATATACTCGTCCCTTGACTTATGTTTGCCAACACTGTAGAGACGGAGTTTAAAAAAAGCTATTTTTATCCACTTTATTAAATTTTTAGGAGCATTGTGGTATTTTTAGGTAATAAATAAATTATAAAGTATGTTATGTGTGTTAGGTGTGGTAATTTTTGAAATTAAAATAAATTTTGGCGTTGTTGGTTAATATGATTTCCTTTTTAGGTGGTGAATATAAGTGTGGAACGGATGAAAACAGAAAGTGTTAATATAAGTGTGGGACATATAATAAAAAAAAGTATAGTATTTCATATTTCATTCCATAATAAATCAAAAATAAAATTAACAAAAGGACTGTAACGTAAAATTTTAAAAACAGAAGACTACGTAAAATTTTAAAAAACAAAGATTATTCAAAAATAGTACTCCCTCCGTCCCACGTATTTTTACTCACTTTTTTATTTTTACTCACTTTTTATTTTGGGGTATCCCATGTATTTTTATCCATTTCATTTTTGGCAAAAATACATAATATTTTATTACGGATGGAGGGAGTAATATTATATGAATACATGAAGAATGGAATGGAGTGACCGGGGATTGATCCCGTGACATTAGAGGCATACTTCAACGTCAAAACCACTAGGCTATTGACATAGAAATGCGATTACATACAGATAATAATTGATCAGTCAATTCATTAATCAAATATTACTTGGTGGGGATGATTAATCTGTGTGCAACTGTAATATTTAATGAAGAGACCCCTTATATTAGTAAAATGATTGGTGACATTAAATACTAGCTAGGACTTTGAATTTGATATCTCTTAATCTTTATACTACTCCATTATTTAAGAGTTTTTTTAGGTGATGTAGCATAGTTAGAAGTTTTATTTATTAATTTTTTAATTAATTACATGAGAATTAATTTCATTTCATTTAATTTAAAGTTTTGTTTAGTTTTATTTTATTATATAATTCGCAAGTCATAAGGTATACTATTTCATTTTAAATGTTTTATTCTTAAATTAAATATACACATATATAGTATACATTGAATATACTTAATAAAAAAATGTAATTATAATTAATAAAATAAAAAATGCAAATTAAGTTAATTTATAATTAATATTATACGCTCTTAAAAAAGCGAATAACAAATTTAATGATTTTTTATGATTATATTATTTGAATGAATTATTCTTTTAATTTTAAATTTGAAAGTGGAATAAAATTAATGTAAATGAAAATTAAATGAATTATATATTTTTAAATGTATTATATTTTATTAAATTAAGATAAAATTAATTATTAAAAGTTTTAATGAAATCTAAAAAATATGTAATTCTATTTTCTTATTAAATAAGTAATTATTTATTATATCCAATTCAATTTTTGTCCCAGGCTAGGACATAAGGTTTTTGGCCCTCATTACCTGGGACGGAGGGAGTATATATATAATTTAAAAAATATATATATAGTACCGTTAAGTATAAATGAATATCAATGTAGGACTAGGGCTGGACGAAAATACAGAAATATCGGTATACCGCAGTTATTGTACCGCAAAATAACGAATTTACCAAAAATTTCAACATATCGAAAAAATCAGTACGGTATGATGCCGTACCGATTTTTCGGTACGGTAACGGTAAGCAAATTTCAAAAAATTGGTATTTTGGTATATATACCGAAATACCAAAATATTAATTAAAATAATATTAATTACAATTATAAATAATAATATATAATAATATAAAGGAAGTTGAAGACAACTTTCTAATTCTAACCAAAAAAATAGTTTAAGCCTTGCTGATGTGGCACTCCGATCGGCAATCATATATTTTAAAATAGCAATTGAAGTTTCATTTTAAAACCCTAGCCTCTGCCGTCCTCTTTCTTCATTCTGCTTCTTCATCTCGAGCCCAACTCTCTTTCTCTATTCTGCTTCTTCATCTATGGTACACCTCCGCCCTCCTGCCGCCGACCCCCAACCCTCTTTTCTCTATTTTGCTTCTCCATCCGCGGTACATCGCGCCCACCGCCCTCCACCGTCCTGCAGCTGACCCCGACCCCTTTTTCTATTTTGTTTCTCCATCTGCGGTACATCTCCGCTCACAACCTCCGCCTTAGTTGCTAGTCATTGCTGGTACCGGTCTCTCAAGTTTCAATCGTTATTCACTTTGTCAGTAGAATGTTTTGATTTTTTTTATAATTATTTTATTGTTGAGTGATGATATTGTGTTCTAAAATAGGTATTCTTAGAGCAGCGATGAGTTCGTTGAAATTTTGGGTTAGTCGATGGATTGTATTGTTGAAATTTTGGATCAGTGGGATGAATTGTATTATTTTTTAGGAGTTTATTGAATAATTGGGCAAATGGAGTAGTTTTTTTTCTCGGTATGAACGGTATGTATTGGTATATTGATAAGAAGTAATATTTTGGTTTGCGGTATAATACGGTATTGATTATTAGTATACCGAAACTTTCGGTATACCGAAACTTTCGGTACGGTATCGGTATGCATTTTCTTATGCCGAAAATTTCGGTGCGGTATACGGTATGCCTAAATATTTTCGGTATACCATACCGTCTACCCGTAGGACCATATAAATTTAATTCTAAATTTTTTCCATCAAATTATTTTATTACTATTATCTAATTAATGTGAGAAATTTAGAAACATAAAGAAATTTGAAATGCTAATATAATTACCGAAAGATAGCTCTTGCCCCAGGAGGGAATTCCCGTGGCCCCACCATGGACCATGGTCAAGAATCCACCGGAGGGCTCTGGAAAAGGCGCCGTTTCCGTAATGTGGTCCCTCTCCAAGTAACGGTAGCGCTACGTAACTCAGTGCAGATCCTATCATTGTACTCTTACCTTCTATGTAAAACCCCCCACCCACTATCTGAGTTCTGCAATTTTGTTTTATACTTTTTTTTTTTTCGTCTCACGTTAAACTTCACCATCCAAAAAGTATACAAACCATTTGTGATACAGATTATAAAACCTGATGATTGTAAAAATAGCGGATGATCTCCTTTATGTGTTCGGACGTAAAGACGGTGTTAATTGATCCACCTATGTACAACGCGATTATATGTAAGGTATGCATTTCAAAGAAGAAATTAGTGTAAGTGGAAATATGTGACAGTGCAAATTTTTAAAAGAAAAATATATTTTTTTCACCATTTTTCAGTTATTCTCTTATAAACTGAATTTATATAATAAATTATTGTAAACTTTGTGGTCCTCTTAATTTAAACACCTTAATAATATATAGAGTATATTCTTTCAAAAATATATATATATATATATATATATAACATGAATTAGTGCTCCTAATACTCATACGTTACCATTGGAATGTGTATTTCCAATAGTATTTTGTAATACTAAAAATATATTAAATATATTTCCTTCATCCATTGAAATGTATAAATTTACTTCATCCATTGAAATGTATAAATTTTTTTTGTAGGTATTTAAAAAAAAATTTAAAAAAATATAATATTTAATGTGTAGTGTACTGATTAACTTTTTATCTGAGTTTACTTTTTTTTTGGTCCTTGAGGTTAATTTAAAGGGATGACAAATTTTATACTCCTTCTGTCCGCTTCTTTTTACTATTTTTGGCGTCCGATTCAAAGATATCTATTTCTCCTATTTAGTAAAAAAGTACACAATATGGCCTACCACTTCCATCTAATACAACTACCCACTTTACATATAATAATAATAATACTCCTTAATCCATGAGCAAAAAGCAAACGGAACCGGACAGAGGGAATAATATATATTTAAAACATTTTGAAACTATTATATATTGATGTGAGACTTCAATTATTAAAATTGAAATATATACTTTGGATAGCCAAAAGTTAAAATAAAATAGTACCTTTCAAGGTGAGGGAGTATGGATATTTGGTTTAAATATTACTAAATTCCGCTGTGCACGGTAAATTTAAAAGTGTAATTTAAATATCATGATTTAAAATTCTTGTATAATTAGTTCTGACCAGATTAAAAATCTAAGTAATATATTTCATAGCATAATATTTTATTATAGTATATTTTTATACTACTTTATGATCATTATATTGATATATTGTAAAGTGATACTCTAAGCTATTTTATAAAATTTATATCTACGTATCACAATACTATATTTATACTCCATTTTAATTTTTTTTATAATCCTATTATTATTACTCAATTTTGGTCCAACATATTGAGATAAAATTTTACCATCAAATTTTGTTACCTACTAAATCTGTGCACTCAATGGGTGGTTTTATGTAAAATTGATTCTGTAATTAGAATTTAATGGTTTTATAGATTTTTCTTTCTTTCTTTCTTTTTTTTCATTAGGCATGCACCATGTTTTATTGTGTTTTTCCTAATTTGGAAAGAAGATATCAAGCAGTAGTTGAATTCAACAAACAGAATTTAATTTCTAGCTTTAGCATTAATGAGGTGGTGGATACAAATATGGAAAGAGCTGTTGGTGGGCCATATACCAGAAAAGGAAAAAATAGTCGACTGCCAACAAACGTGATTCTTTTGTAAACTTTTATTTTTATATTTTTTCATTAAGAGATAAAGGTATTGGACCACGTTTACATCAAGAAAATAATTCATCCAATTACAATGTTTACGTGGGCTTTATCGTTCAGAATTTAAGAAATATATATTATTTTAATATATGACTTGAGAGGTATAATATTTTAATGCAAAGAGAATAATTGTATTATTAAGGCAAAGGGTCAGATTGAACCCTCAACTTATCTCACAGGATCAAGTGAGCCCTTGAATTTTTTTTCATTGACACCCTTTTTGTTTCTAATTTGGATCAATTAAATCCCTCATTTTTTTAAAAATAAAACACTCATGCACTTCTGTTAACAAATTGTATTTCTTCTTCGCATCCACGAATTGGGTTCCATTTCTTCTTTGCAGAAGAGTTAATTTTAGATTACATTGAGCTAATGCTTTTGGGATTTCTGGTGGAGTAGTATCTTTGGAGAAGATTGTGGTGGTGAAGGCCATGGGGAAATTGAACTTGACGGTGTGGTTTCTGGGTTTCTGGTGAAGTAGTACCTTTGGAATATCAAAATAGCTGAACCTAATGAGAGGCCATTTTTGAATCTCTGAAAACAGTTTCTCTCTCATCTTTGAACCCCATTCTACTCTCTGCTTCCTCCTTCAACAGCTTCCTCAACAGCTCATCCTCAACATCTTTCAAGAACTTGAATTTTGGAGGGGGTGAGGATCTCAATCTGTTGAGCTCAGCCTATGATATTGTGGTCTCAAACAGAGGGTTAATCCCATGATGATTGTAGGAATCCAGGTTGTTTGGGGTTTCAATGGTGGTGATGAGAGAGGAGTGAGAAAGGGGGTGCAGCCATCTGCAGCAAATTAACACAAGATCACTGAAGCTTCTTGTTAATTGAACCTTTTCTTGATCTCCCATCATCTGACTCCAAATCCTCCCTGCTTTCTTCTTTAATGGTGAAGAGAAAACTTGGAGGCCACAGAGATTGTGCACTCTCATCAACTCTTGCTCAACACCTTCTTCACAAAACTCTTTCACCACTCCAATGTTCTTGTCTGACCCCACTTCCAAATCTGGCAATAAAGCTACCTTTGGAGAAGATTGTGATGGTGAAGGACAGGGTACTACTACACAAGAAACCCAGGAACCCCAAAAGCAATATCCCAATGTAATCTAAAATTAACTCTTTTGGAAGAAGAAATGGAACCCAATTCGTGGATGCGAAGAAGAAATGCAATTTTAAACACCGTTAGAATGAATTTTAACGGAAGTGCATGAGTGTTTTATTTTTAAAAAGTGAAGGGTTCAGTTGATTTAGTGTTTTATTTTAAAAAGTGAAGGGTTCAATTGATCTAAATGGATACAAAAAGAGAGTGAATGAACATAAAAAAAGTTCAAAGGCTCACTTGATCCTGTGAGATAAGTTGAGAGTTCAATCTGACCCTTTGCCCTTGTATTAATATTATATGTGAGTTCTATAAAGATTTATAAATTATTTTGTGTAGGATCCATCTATTAAAATATAAATATAAAAATTGAAATGGAATGTCCAAATAAAAATATTTAAAAATTAAAAAGAGACAATGAGTTTGTAGGTGTTACCGCTGCATTAAGGTTTACTTTTCTACTTTTGGTTTGTTAAAAGTTAAAGTTTATTTTTTTTCAAGTGGACTTACACAAAACAATTAATTATTATATATGAGACCAATACACAATACTAATATAACTACTCACAAAATATTAAATATTATATTTCTCAACGTCCACTATCCATTAAAATATTAGACTATATCATAATATACGTGTAAATAATAAACGTAAACCTTAATGCGGGACGGAGGGAGTATATAGGTTTGAAAACATATACTATCTCCGACCCAAAATATTTGCATATTTTCCTTTTGGTTTGTCTCCAAATAATTTATACTCCCTCCGTCCGCTTTCAAGGGTATCATTTTTCAATTTTGGGCGTTCGCCCCCAAGTGTCTAATTTTCTTTTTTATCCACACACACCCATAAAACAACTAAAAATGAGACGCACATCTCCACTAATACAACTACCCACTATACATTAAATAACAATACTCCTTAATCTCCGTGCCTAAAAGCAAATTGCACCCTTGAATCCGGACGGAGGGAGTACATTTTTAAAATGGATCAACTTTTATATCTGAACTAACGAAGTTTTAAAAGTCCCAGTAGGTCCTTTGAAATGATCTGCCATCTTTCATGAACTTGTTATGCCAAATTTTCAGCAAATTTGACGTGATTAATTTTCCAGAAATTAATTTTCATTTGGCTTATTTGGCAGTTTCAAAATGTGCATTATTTGGTTGACTTCCATCATGTTTTACCTGTTTTGTTTATATTCTTGATCATTCATAAAAAAAATTATAAAATTATTATGGGTCACAATTTTAGGGGCATTCCGAGAATTGATTAAAAATAATGAGTTTTGAAAATAAATACGTAGAAAATGACACTGGAAATTCTATGTGACGAATGATGAGTACTCATCATTCATCACATAGAATTTCTAGATCATGAGAGTATATAGATTTTACCAGAGGGGGAGTGAAGAACATAGGGCCAGAATTTTCAGCAGGCCAGTGGCCGTCACTCGCTTGAATCGCCCGATGAAGCCGAACTGCTTTCCTCACACCGATGCTGACATTTTCGTACGTCATCTCTTCTTCTTCTCCAACCCTAACTGCTCCCATCCTCAATAAATCTATTCCATTTTCCTTTTTTAGCTGGAGGACACATGCATGCAACTTAATTTATTTTCCCTATTGAAAAGAAAAGAAAAGAAGTTAAAATGATAATATTATGACTAGCCTGCACTCTTGCGATCAAATCTGCGGAGCAATGAAACCCGAGGTTGTTCCTATTGTCTTTCCATGCTCGTCGAGCCTCGTCGATTGCTCGGTGCTCTTCGGGCGTTCCGGCATCCGGATGGTACTCCCAAATCTGCCTTCCGACATAGATGTTGGTGCTGTACAAATAAGGACCCTCCCCTTCTGCAATCTTTAGCTTCCACATTTACACTACCCCTCTTAAGATATAGTTGCTTTAACCCTTACCTATATGTGTGTGTATATATATATATCAAGTATCAATAAATTATAATGATGTGATACCATAATATTTGCCAAAATAAGTAACAAATCTCTATCGCTATCCCATCTCATAAATATAGTATGTTGTTGGGTGTTGGCTGCTTGAGGGATTAATCTAGCTGAAAAATGCCCTTAACTAATTTGATGAGCTGGCTGAGATTTTGTGGAGCGCCACCTTGAGCCTTAAACTGGTTTAAATGCCATTAATTACTCCTCGGCCCAGCATTAATGTTTGTATTAATATTGTGTCTGGGCCTTAACGAACTGTTGAGGTAATGATTTATTTTGATGGTTAACATTTTTTTATTTTTTTACAAGTATAATTATTTATGAAAAACAATATCACTTTTTATTTGTTCTATACTCCCTCCGTCCCATTTAAATAGGGTATTTTTTTCATTTTGCTCGTTCCACCCAAAGGGTCCCCTTTCCTTTTTTACACAAATGAGACCCATACACCCCCTCTAATACAATTAAAATATAGGGCTTATACTCTCACTAATACAACTTCCCACTACACATTAAATAATAATACTCCTTAATCCACGTGCCAAAAAGCAAAATACCCTCCCTAACTAAGAGACGGAGGGAGTATATTGTTCGTGCATGAAATAACATTTTTAATTCGTATGATAGAATAAAAGTGGTAACATCTAAAATATAGAGATAAATGATCGAGGAAAAGTGATAGTATTCTTCATATTAACCTATTTCCTAAACAATTAATGTGTAGTATGGATAAATTAAAGTGATAAAGAAAACGAAAATTTGATTAAGGGAAATTGATATGTTCCAATCAAATTATTCATAAATAACTTGTATGATGAAAATTTTTGATAACATATTAAATAAAAGAAAAGGAAAAAATAATATTTATTCAATTTAATTATTAAATTCATGGATAATTTATGAAACAGATAAAAAGTGATAACATTTTTAATACTCCCTCCGTCAATTGTCAATGTATCAATTTGCTTTTCCATGTGAATTAAGGAGTATTATTGTATATATAGTTGATAGTTGTATTAGTGAAGGGTGTGGATCCATATTTTAATTGTATTAGTGAGGATGTGTGTCTCATATATATAAAAGAATAAATGAATAGATTAAGAATGAACTATCCAAAATAATAAAATAAATAGATTAAGGATGAACAAGGAGTATTAAAAAGTGATACTTAATTAATCAACGAAATTGATTCATCTAACTAAATTATTTCATAAATAATTAAAATTAAAAGAATTAATAATAATTAAGTTTTATATTTTAATTACTGCATTAGAAAAAAATGTCATTAAATAAAAATACCGCAAAAGAGTAATTGAATTTATTTGCGCATTTTAAATAATTAAAATTAACAAAAAATTATAACCTTATACTGAAGGGCTCATTTATGTGAGAGTGGGATCATTTTATACTTTTATATTAGTCAATATTTTTTTATTAAAGATGTTATCACTTTTCATTTATATTATAAATTGTTAATGAAATAATAATTCACAACATCATTATCATTTCTCAACAATTGGGCATAACTTTTTATTATAAAAGTTTTTATTTCTTATCCTTCTTACGAAAATTATTTCATAACACGGTTCACACAAGTGACATTATTCGTTTACTTTTTACACGTAAACTAAGGAGTTGAATAATTTAATGTGTTGTGGATTGAAGAATATAATATTTTAATATTCGTTTAAGGAAATTATTTCATAATAAAGTTCACACAAGATCTTCTACTTCATACTTTTCTCATTTGTTTGTTCCACAAAACTTTCACATTCCAAAAAAGAAACATCACTTTATCCAACAACCTTAAAAATTACTTTAATTTCAAAATTTTCAATCATGTTTTACAGGCATACCATTACTTTATACTCCACCTAAATATACCATAATACTCTTTAAAGACAACAAAGTTTCCCAAAAAGAGTAATTTTACATAAAGTTCACAGTAATTTACGTTTCATGTGACAGAGATAGTATTAATTATTAGTAATATGATCAATTAAGAAAACCATTATTGCAAAGGAGTGCGGCCCGTTGGGTAGCACTTTCTCAGCCCAATTGTTCATGGGCCCATGGCGCTTATGATTAAAAAAGGCTGTGGTTATTGATAGAAATTATCTCACCAAATGAAATCCATGAAACAATTTTATAGAAATGTTTATCTTAAAAAATACACAAATAGCTCAAAAAATAACAATTTTTTGTCTAAGAAAGATAACTTTGGAACAAATGGCCGGAATTTGGAAATACAGTCTTACGTATGAGAAGAGGAACTTTCTTGTGAAACGGATATATGAGAGATGGGTCGTGAGACGGGTTCATCCATTGTTAAAGCATGTTTATTATATAAGTAAAGTATACTCTACTTATTAGTAATTAAAGTATGTCGGTAGTGATCATATATTATAATAACCTAAAATTATACTTAAAAACATTATTCATCATACTTTAAAAAAAAATACTTTAATAACTAATAGATATAAATTACCTATATAACATTCATATTTTAACATGTCTTACAAACTCTCTCATTAAAATACCTTCTCATAAGAATTTTTGTCCATGATAATATATGCCCTACTTATTTTTACATAATTATAGCACAGACTTCTTTACCATAATCCACTATCTAATAAAATTGCAGAAGTTTTTGTAAAAAAAATATAAAAAAAAATTACAGAAGTTCAACAGTTCCTCAAATTAACTTTGGCTAAAACTTGTGTGCTCATGGGATACTGTGCGCCCAAACACCCTTTAGTATTAATTAGAATATCTTTTAGTATAAGGACGTGTACTCTTTATTTTCTAAAAAAATTAAAAAAATTGATGAAAGTATATGGAGTATCCTTTAGAGGAAAATATTGTATCCTTATCAATTAAAGTGTATACCCTTAAGTACAAAATGTTGTACCCTCTGCACCTGGAACACAAGAGACCAACTCATTAAATTTATGTTCTCTCTTTTATCTTTTTTTTTTTAATTTAAAAAATTGAAAAAAGATAAATCCAACAAAATTTTGAAAAAGACAGGATACCAACCGTTGAAAACTCACCAATGATTAATGGATCGATGTGATGAACTTAAATCAGATTTTTATTTTATTAAAACCAAGAATTGTTTTGAAAGATGATATGAATGATTATAAGGTAGTACGATAGAGCATATAAAAAATATTGAATTATAAAGGGGTTGGATATATCCAAATTACACAAGAAATTCTCTACTCACTAGAAAGTGTGTGATAGATAATAATACAAAAAATTTATCAATGATTAAAATATTAAACTCAAGAAACCATCAAAACAAAATGAGTTGATATTAGGTGCACCTGTGTGTAAGGGTGAATTCATATGTGTATAATTTTTATTCTATTTTGTATACATGTTATTCTATTTTGTATACGTGTTTCTTAATAATTGTATACTTTTTTCACACTAAATTTTTCATTAAAAAAACTAGCATCTATATGTGTATAACTTTTTATTCAATAGTGTATACATGTTTCTTAATAATTGTATATCTTTTTACACTCAATTTTTCATTAAAAAGACTAACAATTAAATTGTATGCATTTTGTTCATAATTGTATATATTTTTGTTTATATTTGTATATGTTTTTAAAAGTGGGTGCACCCTATCTTAGGGTGCACCTGGGTGGACAGTATAATTAGCCAAACAAAATAAAATGCGAGTTTAAAGTTATTTTGAATTATAAAGACGATATAGATGGGCAAGTCTCGTATGAGACCGTCTCACGATGACACTATTTTATATTTTCGTAATTAGTTATCACTTTCGTTATAAAATATTATCACCTTTTATTTATATTATAAATTATTCATGAAATAATTCATTGCTCCATTATCATTTTTCATCGATTGAGTATCGTTTTTTATTAATTATGTTATCACTTTTTATCCGTCTCACGAAAGGGTTTACGTGAGACGGTCTCACACAAGTATTTGCAGACATAAATTAGTTCAAACGGAAATAAAAAAAACCATTATAATAGAAATAGACAAACACTTGGGTGAGACAGCCTATATGAGACGAAATATTCATTAACCTAGTAATTAAATAATTTTAAAGGATTCTATTTGGTTGATTTCAAATTAAAAAATTGGAAAATTAATTATATAAAAAATTAATTAGGTCTAAATAATTTTAAATGACTCTTTTTGGTTACTATCAAATTAATTAAAAATAATAATTATAGAAATAAATTAATTAGACCTAACATGTATATGTATTTTTTCTACATTTTATATTTTATTATTTAAAAATAAATAATTAAAATTTTGTTATTGATCATTTAATTTATTTTTTAAATATAAATATTACAAATTTATAAAATGTGATAATCGATGAAAAGTGATAATGGTGTTGTGAACTATTTCATGAATAATTTATATTATAAATAAAATGTAATAATATTTTAAAAAAAAAGTGATAACATCTTTAATAAAAAAGTGATAATTAATTATGAAAACTTCGTTCACGGATGTTGGGCGTTTTACGGGCACGCAATTTAATATCCCCAATTGAAAGGATATCTATTGCAACGACAATCAACCAAGTTTATTTATCGAAACCTAATGATGACAAACTATTTATTTCCTAAAATTATTAAATTAAATGAGACATGTATCCAAATTCAATTGTTTGAAGTATCCTATCAACTAATGAAGACTTTAAAATAAAATAAGATTTAATTAAAGAAAATATGAGAATTCAAGTAATATTTATATATATAAAAGCATAGGGGGATTTATTATATCGAAATATATATTATATTTAAAGTAAGTTAATAATTAATTAATAGTATTAAAGGTAGTTAGTCAAAGATATGCACTCATTATTTATGAATTACGCGTATAACAATTTAATAGTATAAATGGTTGGACCTTTTTATATATGTTCATAATATCTTAACCGTTTATATTTTATGATTTGATCATAACCATTTATATTTTTATGTATTGATGATAGACATTGTACATTATTTTTTGGTTGTGTTCTTTGCCAATCAATCCGCATTATAAGACGGGTCGACCCATCACTAAAGTGTGCTTATTGTATAGATAAAATATGTTTATTTGCTATTAAAATACGTTAATAATAAATCAAATTATAATACATTAAAATCATACTTTAATGCATAATCCAGCATACTTTAAAAAATATACTTTAACAACCATCAAACATATTTTATCTAAATAATAGACTCTAACACGTCTCACAAACCGTCTCACGTAAGTAGCGTCTCACAAGAGAATTTATCTTTATAAATTTATAAATTAGCGTTTAGGATTTTAGGGTTTTATTTTATTTTATTATATATTTTTTTATTATATTAAATGTATTATCTATATTTTTCTTTGTGTTTGGGTTTAGTATACCCCTTGATGCACATTTTTAAAGAATTTATAATTTTAAAATATAAATTATGTATAGGGTTTTAAGATTAGGGTTTAATGTCTGTATTAGGTGGGTTTATGATTTAGAGTTTTATATGATCCACTTATTTAATTTCAAATTACAGGAAAAAAACATGTCTTAAGTTCTTAATTTCAAATTTTAAAAATTTTGTATTATATTAATTCATGAACGGTTACATAAAAGTTAATAAGATTAAGAAATATAATATTCATATAAATTTCAAATATTATGATTGAAGAAAAGAAAATGTTTTACATTAATTCAAGTTCTAAATAATTATATTAAAAAAATATTATTAAAGAATTTATAATTTTAATTTAAATAACAATATTATTGTAAAATTTAATTATCGTGCAATGCACGGGTAAGTTTCTAGGATTTTAGGGTTTAGGGTTTAAGGTTTGTTTTAAGGTTGAGGTTGAATAAGGGTTAGGGTTTTAGGGTTTAAGATTTTAGAATTTAGGGTTTTAAGAGTTAAGGGTTTTAAGATTAGGGTTTTAGAGTTAGGATTTTATAAGATCCACTTATTTATCATCATTTTACTCTTTTTGAGGAAATGTATTAGGAGTTATTAAAATTCTTATTATAGTATATTTTTTACTAATGAATGTATTTTAATGGTCTTTTTAAATTTTGATATTTTTTAAATAATTTGATTTTTTTTTTCTCTTATGTTCTCACTAAAGGTGATCATTTAATCTGAAAGCATTCTATGCATATCATAAAGCCTCAATATTTAAAATTTTTTAAAATGTAATTACAAATGATTTAATATATATATATATATATATATATATATATATATATATATATATATATATATATATATATATATATATATATATATATATATATATATGTATGTATTTATTAAGCATAAAATAATAAGATTCTTGAACGGTTGCATACAAATTGTTTAATTCATGAACGTTTACATAAAAAATTAATAAGATTAAGAAATATAATAGTTATATAAATTCTACATATTAGGATTTAAGAAAAAAAAAGTTTCTACTAATTATAATTCTAAATAATTATATTAAAAATATTATTAAAGAATTTACAATTTTAGATTAAATTAAATAACAATAATATTGATGAAACTAATAATGTACAACGCACGGGTAAGTTAGCTAGTGAGAAATAATAGCTCTAGGGATTCTGAATTAAACTTATTAATCTAATACTATGATGGTCGGGTTCAATTCTGTACACGTTATGAAAGAGTCAACAAGATTTACAAATTCACTTAATTTGTCTAAGTAAACTTATAATTGATTTAGTTTATTTTCCTAAGACTTTAGGTGAATATCCCTATCTCCCTCTCCTAGGTAATTACTGTATTATTTTCCTCCCTCTTCAGGTACTAGAAACTAATACGCGTTCCCTTTTTAGGTACTACAGGTTTATTACCTAACTTTCTGATTATATATTATCAACATGACTAGCCATCAGTATCAATAACATCCATCACAAATTACATGTCTAATAAGTTAAAGATTAGGTCAATTATTTCAACTTATACCAAATAACTAAGTAATTCAACTGTACACACAAGTTACAATTATTTCAAGTATTAGTTAATAACATGAAACAATCACAAACGTTATGCAGATTAAATCAAATAGTCTCAAAGAAATTCATAGAAAAGTAAATAATCATTCTACAATTTTGAACCATTCATCAAGTATCAAATCAAATAAACTTGATCCATCTAACCCTATAACTACTCAAAGTGTTTACCCTATGGAGTTACAATTAAACAACTTTTATGGGTGTAAGAAAGATCTTACCACAAGTCATAGTAATTGAAAAGAAAATGAGTTCTATGAATAAAACCCCAGATCGAAGAATGATGGTCGTTCTTCTTTCCGTCTCCTCTAATTGTATTTGATGAGTATTTAATACTCTCTCCATCCGCCTGAAAGAGGTTCTTTTATTTTTGTGCACGTTGATTAAGGAGTATTATTATTTAATGTGTAGTGGGTAGTTATATTAATGGGAGTGTGGACCCCATATTTTAATTGTATTAGTGGGTGTGTGTGGGTCCAATATGTGTAAAAAAGGAAATGACTCTCTTTGAAGCGGACGACCAAAATAGAAAAAAGACTCTCTTTCGAACGGATGGAGGAAGTAATACCGTCCGCTTGAAAGAGGGTCTTTTTTTCATTTTGGTCGTCCGGCCCAAAGAGGATCATTTCCTTTTTTACACATATGGGACCCACACATACCCACTAATACAACTAAAATATGGGGACTACCCTCCCACTAATACAACTATCCACTACACATAATAATAATACTCTTTAATCCGCGTGCACAAAAGTAAAATACCCTCTTTCGAGAGGATGAAGGGAGTAATAGATAAATTTTTACTAAAAAGTAATTATTTGATTGATGAAAATTACAATATATATAATAAATAAAATGTATCATTTAGGGAAAAACTATTTTTGATAAATAAAAATACATATTATGTTTAACAATAATAAAATAATTTATTTAAAATTTTGTAAAATAGATATTTTTAAATTAATTACTTAATTGGAGTGGTATTATATCGTCTCTTAAAATGACTTTCGTGATAATGATAATAAATGATAATAATTTTATAATGAAAAATGATACTGAATTGATGAAAAGTATTAATGGTGCTTTGAACTAGTTCATGAACAATTTATAATCCCTCCGTTCCAGGTATTTTTACCAGTTTGTACGGGCACATAAATTAAGATGTGTTGTTTTTTAATATATAATGTAAGAAAAAGTAGGGATAAATTGGTAATATTTAGAGAAAAAGTAAATAAAGTTGTTGGGAATGATGAATAAAGTATAAAAAAGAAAATAAAATAGTTGGGATTGATGAATAAAGTGTAAAAAATAGATAAGATGTGATGTATTTTTAATAATAATGGAATGAGTAAAAA
This sequence comes from Pogostemon cablin, assembly GCA_023678885.1. Lineage (NCBI taxonomy): Eukaryota > Viridiplantae > Streptophyta > Magnoliopsida > Lamiales > Lamiaceae > Pogostemon > Pogostemon cablin. Next base: position 6,739,019 of record CM043009.1, read on the forward strand.
TACGTGGGACACCCCGAAATAGAAAGCAGGTAAAAATACGTGGTACGGAGGGAGTAGTATAATTGAAAAGTGATAGTCAATTATGAAAGTGTAAAATGATATCACCGTGAGGCGTTTTCTCATAATTGTGTCCCATTCATAACACAGGTAAAAAGTGATAACATTTTTATAAAAAAGTAATTCTAGAACAAAGAAAAATGATAGTCATCGGATTGATATATTTCACGAACAATTTATCGAATGAATAAAATGTGATAATATTTTTAATAAAAAGTTATTCCTAATTAAAGAAGAGTGATATCCGTCTAATAAATTGTTTCAAGAACAATTTACTAGTATAATAAAAAGTGATATGATAAAAAAAAATCGTTTATTTAAATAATTTTATGAACAATTTTTAGGATAAATAAAAAGTGGTAACATTTTTAAGATAAAGTCTCTTGTGAGACGTTGGTTATGTGAGGCGGTTTGTGGGACGTGTTAAAGTATGCTTATTATTTAAATAAAGTATACTTAATTGTTGTTAAAATATATTTTTAAAGTATGATAAACAATGCATTAAAGTATGAGGGAGCTATAATATAATCCATTATTGATATACTTTAACTACATATAAGTACTATATTTTATTTATATATATAACATACTTTAGTGATAGATCAATCCGTCTCATAAAAACCCGTCTCATAAGAGTGTCCCTATTTTTAATATAAAATATTAACCGATTAAGATAAAATGATAACAGAACAATTAAGCTATATAATAATAATAATAATAATAATAATATTCTTATTTAAAGTAAGGCAAAAATTTAGGTGAGACCATCTTACGGAATTTATCGCGTGAGACGGATCCCAAGTGGATCAATCTTGGAAAAGAATTAGGCATCGGCGAGCATGCATTGCTTTTTACGTTAATCAATTTGTTTAACTTTTTTTTTATTATTATTATTTAAAACTGTGATGATTAAATTATGCTATACATTTAATTTGTAAATTATTAGATCCGCCTGTTTTTTTTTTGTATTTTTGTATATTTTTTATATTCCATTTCTGAAAAAATGTGATGATAATTGTTATTCATTTAATTTAATTTTTTAATTTAGATTTATTTATAAAAGATGATAATATATTTTATTAAAATAATGATACTAATTATCCCATTAAATTATTTTTAAAAAAATTCGTAGGATAAATATAAAAACAGAAAGTGATAACATTTATAATGAAAAGTGATAATATTATTTCATAAACAATTTTATATGTACTAATTATGAATACGCTGTTATAAATAACTTTTTAAAAGTATGAGGTGTCGTGACGTGGTTAATTGTCGTATATTTTTATTTTTTATTTTAATATCACATATATAATCTTTCTAATTTTATTTAGTTTATTATTGTTATTCATGTATATCTATAAATTAAATACCACTTTTAATCATATTTTTTAATTGCTTAAGAATAGATAATTAATTCAATCAATAAAAATATATCCAACTAATTTGCTTATAAAAATTTTTAACCGACAATGTGACCTCAACGTTACATTGGATAAGTAAAAAAAAAACGAGTGAAGCAAAATAAAATCACGCATACTCATATAATTTATTTTTAATTTTTATTCTTACTTGGTGAGAAATAAATAATTAAACCAATGAATAAAAACATATCTTAAAAAAACTATATAATTAAATAGAGAAAATATTAATTAATACACATAACTCACGGATAATAATTCTTTAGGGCTATGTATATCTCCAAATTAAATATCACCTTTAATCATATTTTTTTATTGTTTAGGAATACTACTTTTATTATTATTTGTATATCTTTAAATTATATATATTTATAAATTAAATAACACCTTTAATTATATTTTTTTATTGGTTATAATAATTCATCCACGTATTACGCATGAATGTATACTTGTTTATAGTATAAATGAAAAGTGATAACATTTTATAGGAAAGTGATAACATTTTATAGCGAAAGTGATAACTATTTAAAAAAATATAAAATGATCTCACGTGAGACAGTCTCACACAAGACCTACCCCAATACTTTTAATAAAAATAAAGTACACTTGAACATGTAAAAGTAATATTCATCTCAGTTAATTATTTAATGAACAATTTATAAAATAGATAAAATGTTGTAATATTTTAAATAAAAAGTGATACATAATCAAAGAACAGTATACATCCATCTAAAATATTTCACAAATAATTAATTGGACAAATTAAAAGTGATAACATTTTCAATAAAAAAAGTGATGCTTGTTAAAATTAAAAGTGATAATTGTTCCATTATGCTATTGTATAAACAATTAATAGGAAAAATAAAAAGTAATAATAACATTTATAATAAAAAGTAATACTTGGTTGATAAGAAGTGATGATCACCAAACAATTAAACTATTTTATTAAAAATTAATGAGATGGATAAAAAATTATATTATGCTTTTAACAAAAGTGATATTTATAAAATGAAAAGTGATAATCTTCAATTATTTTATTGCAATTCACGGGACAAATAGAAAGTGATGACAATTTTAATAAAATGTAATATAATCTATAAAATATTAGTGACAACCATTCAATATATGCCGCGAGTCTATCCATAGCGTATAGGCTTTAATAACGTAATAAGGTAAGGGCATGCCTAATTTTATAGATTATATCACATTTTATAACTAATTTTATAAGCAACCTAAAGATAATATTTATAATAAAAGTTATACTTAAAAGTGTTCATATTATTTTTTATAAAAGATAAAAGTAAAAACAAGAGTATATAATAGTAGTTTTAATAATTAATAAAATAATTTATTTTAATTTTATTAATAAATTGAAAAAGAAAAAAAGTCATTCATAATTCCTGCGCAAGCTGCAACAGCGGCAAACCTCTTCTTTGATTATTAATCTAAATTAACGCGTTAATTTCTGAATGGATCGGTGGGTGGTGATTCGGTTCACATTCGTGAAACGGTCTCATCCAAAACTTACCCTAAAATAATTAATTACTTGATCAATGAAAATTATAATATATTAAATAAATAAAATGTAATGTTGGATAATGAAAAAAAAATATTTTTAATAAAAAAATACATGTTAATAATATTATTTTAATAATACTAAAATTATTTATTTTAAAATTATTTAAAATAAATATTATTAAATTGATTAATCAATTGATAATAAGCCGCAATTATTATAATTAATTACAATTCATAATAAGCAATCATAACAATTTTTTTTATTTAAAATATTTAAAATATATACTTAATTTGGTCAATAAATAATCTAACGAATTAAATAAAATTCTATGAAACGTCTCATCCTAGTCTTCCCCTTCAAACGATATTGTTCCTAAAATTATACGCAAGTGAAGACACATATCTTCTGATGTCTACTATCCTCCCTTAATTAATAACAGATAATAGAAGAAACATATTTTCTGATGTCTACTATATATGTATCCTCCCTTAATTAATTACAGATAATTAATATCCTCTCTTAATTAATTATAGGTACACAAATATGTGGCATAGTAAGTTTGTATGACTAGTATGACGTATTTCTACGAGCATATAATTATTCTGCATACAGGTGTTATGCACAACACCACATATTTAACAACTCGTAGACCCATTTAAGTTTAAAAAATACATTATGATACTTATACTCGATCAAAACTTATTTATCCATACACGTGAGTTATCCGTGCACATCTATTACTTTCTGTTTTTCTTCGTCTCAGTTTAAATTTTACAATTTTATATTGGGAAAAAGACAGTCGACTAGCTAATATGGTGAACTCTCTTGTGAGATTGATTGTGAGACGGATAAAATCATTAAAGTATGCTTATAATATAGGTAAAATACTTTTATTGAAACTTAAAGTACTCCCTCCATCTCATCCTAATAGTTACGCTTCAATTGTAATACAAAGAAAGCGTAACTATTAGGATGGGATGGTGGGAGTACTTTAAGTTTACATATATTATAAGCATACTTTAATGATTTTATCCGTCTCACAATGGACGGAGAGAGTATGTTTAAAATTACAAAGGAAGTGTAACTATTAGGATGGGATGGAGGGAGTACTTTAAGTTTCAATAAAAGTATTTTACTTATATTATAAGCATACTTTAATGAGTTTATCCGTCTCACAATGGACGGAGGGAGTATGTTTGAAATTACTCGTATTATAACACAGTTGAATCATACTTTATTGCATCATTTATTATAATTTTGAAAAATATCATTTAACTGTCAATAAACATACTTTAACTATATAACAATCATATTAACACGTCTCACAAACTGTCTCATATAAATATTGTCTCAAAAGAGAATTTGTCAACTAATATATACTCCCTCTGTCCCAGACCACATTTCTCGTTTACTGTACCACGTTATTTAAAAAACATACTCTTTTTGATCAAATTTTTAACTTTAAAGGATATTGTAGAAGTATGGCTTGCAGATTTCTCTTGAACTTTGATTTGCTCGCTTTTCCATTGTTCATGTCTGGGAACACATCGATCCATGGATCTCAGTGAAATTGTAGAGTTCCACTATATTTTTTGACACCTCTTTTGAGTATCTTATTTCATCCTGTCGGATTTCCTTCGGGTGTTCTTCCTCTGTCTGATTGGCACGGGCTCTTGCACGTTCCATTCCTCGTTCGAGGTTATCCCAGAATATCTGGTTACCTTATTCTCTTTTTTCCACTATCTGTCTGTACAGAATGTGATAGTATTCTTGAATATGACTACATGTCCTATTTTCTCCAACAAGCCTAAAGGGGTTGTTGCTCTCATCTTAAACAGGGCTACTAGTCCTGTCGTACTCGAATGCTGAAATTTTGTTCGGATTCATATATCTTTAAAATTCTCCTCTCGTTAAGTGATACGAGTATATAATAATTTTTTCATTCATAAATAAATAAATTTAGGACTCTGATACCATTTTGAAAGCATAAAGGTTTTAATGAAAATATGAGCATAAATTTGAAATATGTATAGAGGTTATGTTGTAAAAGGCGTGTTGTTAAAAAATGTGTTGTGAAAGGCCTGGTTTGGCATTAGGAGAATTTAGACAATTTTGAGCAAAAAGGGTAATTTCTAATGAGATTAGAAAGATACGGTACAATACGTAAATATTTTAACTATTTTGGAACAAAATCTAATATATATATATATATATATTTATTTATTTATTGAGAATTTGCTCCTCCAATCATTCTCTGTTCTTTGAACAGTGATTAGAGTTTGGAGTGTGCATTCTCTAGAAAGAGAATGAAAATAGAGGATGAAAAATGAGAATGCATAATTTACAAAAATGCTAATTTGTTATATATATTTTTTTATTTTTATTTTATTCATTAAACTTTTTTTATATAGAGAATATGATTGGAGAGAAAATTTTAAATAGAGTATCAAATACTCTACTTTAGAGAATAGAGTACTCTAAAATGAAGAAATTGATTGGAGATGCCCTTACTCCTTCAATCCCAAAAATATTTGCGCACACTGAAAATGAAAATAATATATAATATCAATAACCTTACAATATATATTACACTATGATAGGCGTTTTTATGCACTTTAATTAAAATCCTCAAGTGTAAAGATGTCAATCGTAGCGACAAGCAATCAATGAGACAGTTAATTATTTATTTACTATAAATTACTAACTAATAAGAATTATGTAACCGATTTTACAAGAGTGTTGTGAATTTATTTATTTAAAGTACTGAAATATTAAATTATTGAATAATTAAAAGCAAGAGAAATAAATCAAGTTTTAATCAAGAGACAAACAATAGTTTTAAGGTTTCGGGTATAGACCAATTAATTTGGGTTTCTAGACTTTCAATTGTTCATTCATGCAGTATCAATTAAAATGCACCATTTAATCCTATTAAACCCACCAAATATGATCCGATTTTAAGCTAACAGTATATTATGATTTATTTCCTAAGATGCGTGAATATTACCAAGCCTTATTCCCAGATACTAATCAAAGCAAACAACAATACCTCCGGATGGTGAGTTCGACTAACAAGATATTCTTTGAAATTACTACAAGGTTCTATTCACTTCCTACTTGAATGTCTAATTGCATTGTTCCACTAAACAATTCAAGTGTCTGATTTACCATTTCTTTAGAATTAATGTGTTTACGGACAAACTACTTTAATTCCTAACATATAGACAATGCAAATAATGAATGCACACAAGCTAGCACAATAAATCAAGCATCACGGGCAATGACATGAACTATTATGAAGACGTTACGAAGCATAAAAATAAAGTCTGATTAAATTAAATAAATTCAAAATATCAACTGCATAAAATCTCAATCTTGGTCTAGATTCCCAAATCAATTAAATTAAACCATCAAACCCTAGAACTGTATTAGAAATTAGCCCATGATGTTGCAAGCAACACTCATGGCTATGCAATTCATACAAAAAATCAAGATAAAAGGAAGAAAAAGATGAGAAACACGAAACCCTAGCGTAAGCATAGTTTGGCGTTCCTTCTCCGACTCTCCGATCGTCCGATCTCCCTCAATTAGAACTTGGAACCCTCTTCAAGATGGATGGATGATAAAAGTAAGATATAAATCTGATGTGTGTGTTTCTTGGGCAGCAATTCACGATGGAATATGAATGGGTTCCCCTCAATTGTGTGTTGATTCCCCTTTTTATATCTTGGACTGTTTGTAGGGCTTTTTCGCATCAAAATTAGGCCAAATCACGATCTGTGAGACGTAAATACACTTCTGAATCAAATAAGCTGCGACTGGGCCCAAAAGACACCCGTTCGGCACCCAGCTTGGCTCAAGCTGGGTCTTGGTGCAGCTGAGCGGTAGCCGAGCCACCTATGGTCCACTTGCCACATCATGGGGGCCCTCCGAGCATCAGCTCGCCTGAATAGAGCTGCCGAGCGGCACCAGCTCGGCCCGAACTAGCATTCGAGCTGGTCCGTTCAGCCTCTGTTCGATGCTGCTCCCTATCCTGTTCTGTTCTATCCTGTTTTCAGCCTTCAAAACTCACAAAACACCTTAGTAGCCTCAAAATCGTGTAAATACTCAAACGTAAACAATTCCATGCAAAAACGATAATTTTCCTAAGCAAAACAGCGTAATGTACACACATAAAATGCGTGAAATTCTACTCTCAACACACTATTAATGGGATAATTGAAATAATACACAAAATTCATAGTGCAAGATCTTTACCAACACTTTGTTTTGTTTATTATCTTTTTTACACAATTATACTTTTTGGGACTTCTTTACCCTTACTATTATAAATCAATACCCATAATGTGTCCCATGTGTGGGTCACCCACACGGGTCCACCGACATCGATTTCGGTGTAGGTCATCTACACATGTCCGGTGTAGGTCACCCACACGGCTAGCGGCGATGGCAGTGGGCAGTGGTGGCCGGTGGCAGTGAGCGTATGGGTGGATATTTGGAAATATTTTAATTTTGATGGGAATGGTATAATGGACCATTTTTTAGAATTTGGTTAAATAAAATGAATTTATTTGAGTTGTTTGTATTGATATTTGATTGGTGAGAGTTGTGTAGTTTTGCCTATTGACACTTATAAAAATGTCACATTCTTTTTACCTACAATTTCGTCAAAGTGGACTATATTATGCATTTTATTTTATTCAATTACTCAAATTATCTCTTATCTTTCTTACATCATTACAACTGTTGTGAATCTCGCAGCAATCAACTCCCTAGATTACTACTCTCAATCACTCAATATATCAAGAACACACACTCACACTCTTTGATACTTGAATTTGGAAGATAAACAACACACAAAAACAGTATGAAATGAAGAAGAAACACACAAGGTTTATAGTGGTTCGATCAAGGTGATCTACATCCACTTTCAAAAGGAATTGAGCACTCTTTCATTGATGGACTATTACACTTGAAGATGAAGATAAACTACTTGAACTGATCACTCATGGATCAACTGCTCAAACCTTGCAGAAGAAGGAGAACTTAAACGTGTGTTGAAACTGAATTGATTCACTTCATAGCAGCAAGCTTGCTGCTTATATATCAGGTGGAGTTGTCATGTTTCAGCTGCTCAACTGATGCCCCTCACCTTCCAATGAGGCTTGTACATATCAGCTCTTCCCTAACAACATTCTTAACCGACTAACTCCCTCAAGACTTCTAGAATCAGCCCCTAACAACCTTCAACTTGATCAACAACCACTCAACAAACCCTATTATGCATTATGCTGTCATGCAGCTGGTGTATGAACTTATCCAACGTATAAACTTCAAGAAATACGTATGCATTTGTCACATACTCTTCTAGGCAACATGATGCATCGTTTGCATGAGATCATGATCACGTTTTACACTCCATCTTCTAACAATTCTCCACCTTAAAACAAGTATCATGTCTGTCAATAAATTTCTGCTCAACTCCCTTTGTTGCTGCTTCATGAGCAGCTTCCTTCAAGATCACTGAAGATACATTCCAACTAAGCTCAAGCTTAGTTCAAACTTTGAACTAGGCAAGGCTTTGGTTAGACAGTCTGCTGGATTGACAGATGTGTCAATCTTGTGTACCTTTACAACTCCATTCTCTACTAAATCTCTCACAAAGTATAGTTTGACATCAATGTGCTTAGTCCTCTCATGATAGCCCTGATGTTTGGCTAGATGAATTGCACTTTGATTGTCACAGAATACTTCCAAAACTTCCTGTATTATCCCAAGCTCTTTCAACATTCCAGAGATCCACATTTCTTCCTTGATAGCTTCAGTTAAGGCAACAAATTCAGCCTCAGTTGTGGATAGAGCAACAACTGATTGATGGCTTGCTTTCCAGGTTATAGCTGTTCCAAAAAGAGTGAAAACATAGCCAGTCAAAGACTTTCTTGTGTCTAAGTTTGCTGCATAATCTGCATCAACATATCCTTTTTGAAACATCAAGCCTCTGTAGGATGACCCTTTCACATACTTCATAGCCCACTTTACAACTTTCCAATGTGGTCTTCCTGGATGTCCCATAAATCTGCTTAAGACACTCATAACATAGGCCATATCTGGCCTGCAGCACACCATACAGTACATGAGGCTGCCAACTGCACTAGCATAGGGAATTTTATCCATTTCTGTTGATTCTGATGCAGATGATGGTCCTTGCTGCAGAGACAGTTTCAAACCTTGTTTAAATGGTGTTGAAACTGATTTACTTTCATACATATTGTACCTCTTCAACACTCTACACAGATAAGACTCCTGATTAAGCATCAAACTTCCCTTGCTCCTGTTTCTGTTGATAGACATACCAAGAATCATTTTTGCTTCCCCTAGGTCTTTCATGTCAAACTCTAATTCCAGCATGTCTTTGACTCTCTGAATACCAATCATGGAGTGACTGGCTATCAACATATCATCTACATAGAGCAGCAGATAGGTGTATTGATCCTTTTCTTGTAAATAATACACACAGCTATCATATGAGCTCCTAGCAAAACCACAGCCTACAATGTATTGATCAAACCTCAGATACCATTGTCTAGGACTTTGCTTAAGGCCATAGAGAGATTTCTTAAGCAAACAAGCTTTAGAACTGTGATTCTGAACACTTACTCCCTCTGGTACAGTCATGTAAATTTTCTCTTCCAATTCACCATGTAGAAAGGCTGTTGTCACATCCATTTGATGTAACTCAAGATCATACTGAGTAACTAATGAAAGTATAATCCTTATGGAGCAATGTTTGACAACAGGTGAGAAGATTTCATTATAATCCACCCCTTCTTTCTGTGAGAATCCTTTGGCTACAAGCCTAGCTTTATACCTTACTTTTCCATTTGGAACTGCAGATAGCTTCCTTTTGAAAATCCATTTGCATCCCACTAACTTCTATCTCTGAGGTTTGTTAACAATCTCCCATGTTTCATTCCTCTCAAGTGACAGAAGCTCTTCATTAATGGCAGTAATCCACTGATCATTATCAGTGCTTGTTGTAGCTTCCTTGTAGCTCTTTGGTTCACTTGATTCAATCTCAGTGGCTGTGTACAAGGCATATGATACATGATCAGCTTGTACATATCTTGATGGTGGGTGAATTTCCCTCCTTTGTCTATCTCTTACAAGATGATAAGTACCTAGCTCATTCATGTGTCCTGCTACATCTTGATTTCCTTCTAAAGTTTCTACAGGCTCCACCTCAGAGTCAATTCTCTTATCAACTGTTGTAGCATGCTCAAATTGCTCCAGAAAAGGCATCCTTGACTCATCAAACTTGACATCTCTGCTTACTAGGAATTTATGATCATCTAAACTCCATAACTTGTAACCTTTTACTCCTGATGGATATCCTACCATCACACATCTCAAAGCCCTTGGATCTAATTTATCTTGCTTTATATGTGCATAGGCAAGACATCCAATGACTTTTAAGTTGCTGTAATCAGCTGGCTTTCCTTTCCATACTTCTTCAGGTGTCTTGAACTTCAAGGGTGTAGAGGGACACCTGTTGATTAAGTGTGCAGCTGTTGTTACAAGTTCCCCCCAGAAGCTCTTTTGGAATCCACCTGCACTCATCATGCATCTCACCCTTTCTAGCAGAGTTTGATTTAGTCTTTCTGCAACTCCATTTTGTTGTGGAGTTGATGGAACAGTCCTATGTCTCTTGATTCCCTTTTCTCTACAAAACTTGTTGAACTCTTCTGAGAGATACTCTAAACCATTATCAGTCCTGAAGCATTTCAGTGTCTTTCCAATGGTGTTTTCAACTTCTGCAAGCCATTCTTTAAACTTTCCAAAAGCTTCATCCTTGGATTTTAGAAAATATACCCATGCTTTCCTTGAGTGATCATCTATGAATGAGATGAAATATTTTCCACCTCCTTTTGTTGGATTCTTGGAAGGCCCCCACAAGTCTGAGTGGACATAATCAAGTATTGATAGAGATGTATGTTCACCAGCACCAAACTTGAGCCTCTTTGACTTTCCCATGACACAGTGTTCACATAGCTTCAAATTAACTGATGTTTCTCCACATAATAGGTCTTGTTTTATCAATTCTTGCAACCCCCTCTCACTGATGTGTCCTAATCTGCCATGCCATAACAGGGTACTATCCTGTCTTCTTATTGCATGGGCATGGGCAGTTACAGCACATCCACACAAGAAATACAAGTCATGTTTTCTAATACCTTTTAGAAATATATCATCTCCCTTTGTGACAGTTAAAAGACCATCTATGGATTGAAAACTATATCCCATGGAGTCAAGTTTACCAAGAGAAATCAGATTCCTTCTTAAATCAGGAACATACCTCACATCATGAAGAATCTTGACTGCACCATCTGTCATTTTAAACTTGATTGATCCCATGCCCTTGATACTGCATGTCTGATCATTACCAAGCAAGACAGAACCTCCATTTTGTTGCTTGAAATCAATGAGCCAGTGCTTTATTGGTGTCATGTGGAAGGTACAGCCTGAATCCATTACCCATTCAGAGTTAACTTCTGAGTTTGCAACTGTCAGGGCTTCAATGAACCCTTCACCACCTTCTTTGGCTTGTACTGTCTGATTTACTTGATCTTTTGGTTCTGGATCTTTGCCCCTATCTATTCCCTTTGCCTTGTCAGCTTTCCATTTATAACAATTTCTCCTCATGTGGCCAGGTTGTTGACAGTAGTAGCACTTTCTTGCTTCACCTCCCTTTGATGATTCATGTTCCTTAGTTTCAGGCTTCCAGCTGCTAGAATTAAACCTTTTCTTCTTGCTATTCTTCTTGGATTGATAGTTCTTCTTGACAATCAATCCCTCTCTCCCAGAGCTTGCAACATTTTGGGATGACAGCTGCAATTCTCTTGATCTGAGAGCAAGCATTACACTGTCAAACTTGACAGTGGCTTGATTAGCATACAACAAGGTGTCTTTAAAACTTTGAAAGAACTTTGGAAGTGCAGTCATCAACATGAGGACTCTCTCTTCTTCTGAAATCTTGACATCAACACTTTCAAGATCATTCAAAATCTTGATAAATTCATCAACTTGACTTAGTATAGGCTTTTCATCAGTAATCTTGAATGCATGAATTTTCTCTCTGATGTGCAGCCTATTTGCAAGTGTTTTCACCATGTACAGAGACTCTAATTTCTGCCAAACACCAATGGCAGTTGTTTCCCTAGCTACTTCACGCAATGCCTTATCCCCTAAACATAAAATAATGGTAGAATGGGCTCTACGAAGTACCTCATCATCCACTTGAGCTCTTGGGGGACCAGCTGCTGATGGATCCTTTATTATCTCAGTCTTGACTGGTGGAGGAGGCCTCAATGCATCAATGAGTCCTTGCTGTGTCAAGATCGCCTTCATCTTGAGCTTCCAGAGGCTGAAATCAGTTTTCTCAGATAGCTTCTCAATATCAAAACGTGTGATGTTCATCTTTTCAGCTCAGCTTCGTTTGATCTTCCCACAGACGACGCCAATTGTTGTGAATCTCGCAGCAATCAACTCCCTAGATTACTACTCTCAATCACTCAATATATCAAGAACACACACTCACACTCTTTGATACTTGAATTTGGAAGATAAACAACACACAAAAACAGTATGAAATGAAGAAGAAACACACAAGGTTTATAGTGGTTCGATCAAGGTGATCTACATCCACTTTCAAAAGGAATTGAGCACTCTTTCATTGATGGACTATTACACTTGAAGATGAAGATAAACTACTTGAACTGATCACTCATGGATCAACTGCTCAAACCTTGCAGAAGAAGGAGAACTTAAACGTGTGTTGAAACTGAATTGATTCACTTCATAGCAGCAAGCTTGCTGCTTATATATCAGGTGGAGTTGGCCTGTTTCAGCTGCTCAACCGATGCCCCTCACCTTCCAATGAGACTTGTACACATCAGCTCTTCCCTAACAACATTCTTAACCGACTAACTCCCTCAAGACTTCTAGAATCAGCCCCTAACAACCTTCAACTTGATCAACAACCACTCAACAAACCCTATTATGCATTATGCTGTCATGCAGCTGGTGTATGAACTTATCCAACGTATAAACTTCAAGAAATACGTATGCATTTGTCACATACTCTTCTAGGCAACATGATGCATCGTTTGCATGAGATCATGATCACGTTTTACACTCCATCTTCTAACAACAACATAGAGTTATTTTTCTTAGTATCACTAAATATGTGCATGTATTTATGGGAAAGAAGTAGCAATAATATTGCATCTACGTAAAAGTCGATGGGGTTAAAATTTTGCACGATAACTTAATTGTACATTTTTTTTTTCCATACAATCATTTGTGCCATAAAATATATCATGAGATACTCAATGATTCATGAATATTAAATTGCAACCTTATTTTTTTAAAACAAACTTGTCTGTATTTAAAACAAAAATAAAATAATAAAGAATAAAATATTCTAAAGTATAGTCTCTAAACTTTTTATATTTTGGAAAGGGGACCATAATAGTGATCATGTTACTCCATCTAGTGGGGCGGTGGAATGGGGAAGGGGGGTTATGACTTAACTTCAATTATAAATAGAGTAGGTAACTATGGCTATGTGGAATACACACTGTGTGTGACCTCAGAAACTCAAACATTGGGTTTTATAAAGTCACATGATACATGTGATTAGAGTTTATTCAATTGATTTATATATAATGTAAGTTTTAATTGAATTAATTTCATCTATATACATGTTAAATTTGGCTCGATAAGAAACTCATCTTTGGTTATATGATTAGTTTAAAGACTATTTTGTATGTATTTTGAACGCAGTTAAAGGTGATCGATTGAAGATGAGGGTGGCGGTGGTTGGGGGCGGCGTGAGCGGCCTCGTCTCGGCTTATTTTCTGGCAAAAGAAGGGGCGGAGGTGGTTGTGTATGAGAAGGAGGATGTTTTAGGCGGTGTTGCTAAGTCTATTACTCTTGATGATGCAACTTCTCTCGATGTTGGTTTTATGATCTTTAGTCGGGTAAGTTTCTATAAAAAAATCATGCATAAAGACGTAATCTGAGTTTCTTTATATGGCAAATATATCATATTATGAAGTTCAATTAAGTGGCACTCGATCTTGGATGTTTGTTACATGTGGTGTTATATCTCCTGTTACACGTGTTAGATGAGTGACACGTTTACGAGGAAGAAAATCTCAACCATTGCTCCTTGGGTTTAACCTTTTCTTTTAGAGTATATGTTTTATTATATCATATGTGTCAATCATCCAATAGTATGCAATAGGAGATGTAACACCAAAATATAATAAAAGAATCAAACTGATTGCACTTAGTGCACTCAACGATTTTAATCATTGAATCAGGTTTTTATTTAATTTCAAAAACATTAAGTAAAATAAAATAATAATAATAATAATAATAATAAAAAAGCTGCATACCCACTACACTCTATTTTAATACTATAAACCCTAACATGCATCGGTGCATCCTAGAATCACCTTATATATTATAATAAGATAAATTATTTAGTAAGTATATCTTGAAGTATTATATTGTGATTTTATTTATTTTTTAAAAATAAAGTTTATATTTTGGGACAACCAAATAAAATATACATAGAGTTTATCTTAGGATTGATGCAGAGAGTATAATTAGCGCAACTATAATCATATGCACTACTATTAACAAACATATATATCCTCCCTCTAACACTAAAAAAGTTCGTTGATAAACAATTGGTTTATCAATAGATTTAACAACAACAAAATTTATTAGTAATTTGTTGTTGATAAAAGTGATGATTGGTGAAAGTAGTAGTAAATTGCGTTGATTAAAAAAAAAAATTTAGTACTCATATACTTCCTTAATAATTTATAAAGAAACTTTCTTATAATATGATGGTGTGAGCATTATATTATCCTGATCCACCATTTCTATTGAAGAAACATAAGACCAATTAATCTTTTTGTCCTAGAATCCGAAATTTGTCCCTTGAACTGATAATTGAATCCAGCAAGATATGATTCCTGCCTTTAATTTGAAATTTTATATTTCATCCAATCATGCATGTTACTATTATTTTAATCCCCTAAGTTAAATAATATTTAAAGTAATTGCAATAAGAGTAAATCAGTTTTCTGTTAACTTCTTCGGATTTGTAATTTTATATGTTTAAGAAAATTCACTTTATCAAATATTATTTAATTTGGTATTTTAAATTATAAATAAAATATTAAATATTAAGTGAAGGTGAAAATTTTGAATTTAATGTGTAACATGCATGAGATTTTTGGGTTTGGACATTTCAAGTTTTTGGGATGTGAAAGTAGTATATTGGGAAGGTCGAAAAAATAAATGGAGTTAATGTGCAATTTTTATGACTTATTTCCTTATGTTGTAGTTATATAATATTGTATAGAAAAGAATAATTTAATAACTATATATAGAGTTAATGTTTAATTTCTTTAGCTTTTCTTACATATCACACATTCAACAACACCACGTTTTTTCAACTTCTTTAATGATGTTGCAACAATCCTTGTTATTCTTTTTTCTTTTTATTATTTCAAAACTAACTGCTTGACTTCAATCAATTCAATTTTCAATTTTTTTTTCTTTATGAGATGATGGTTGTTAGAATTATTTGATTAATTATTAAACAATTTTCCTTTTTATCAATTTAGGTTTTTAGATAATGTGATCATTTAATAGAGTATCAAAGTTATGACCTAGCAGGTTACTCATTTAATAAAAAATTGCATATGCAATGTTTGAGATAAAAGTTAATTCTGTTTGCATGTAAAGAGATATGTTTAATAAAAAATTATACATGCAAGACTCGAGGCAAATGTTAAATCAGAAGTTAACCCTGTCTGCATGGGAGGAGATTTGATTTTAAATAAGCTATTAGATGAGATTAACCACATGTTTAAGTTGAAAAACTGGTTTACTTAATAAATGATAAAAATTATTACATTAATACTCTTAATTTTCTGCAATGAATTAATACTCGTTTTAATAAAAGTTAAATTAATATTATAATTAATTTAAAAAATTCCTTTTAAAATTAAATATAACAACGTCTAATATTAATTTGTGCACTCGGACCAAGAGACACAACTCCCGATTTTCATATCTTATCATTTCTCTCTCTCTTTTATTATATGTTGGACACGACACTGGTCACACATTCAGAAGAAAATACATTACGAAATAAATAAATAATATATATATATAAATATATATATATATCTTAAGTATATTATAGCAAAAAAAAATTCTTGCTGACGTGTCATCTCCAAAACACTCCAAAATAACGTGTAATTTTTTCAAATTTTTGGATTTTTTAATATTTTATTTATTTATTTGATATCATTGATTAATTACTAAATCTTTTATGCAATAAACTAATTAGTATAAATTAACTTTATATATAAAGGAAAAAAAATATTTCATATAATATTCTCTCTCACCCCACCTATAAATAAGACTTTTTGCTTATTCATTCTAAATACACATTCGATTCTCTAATAAAAATATGAGCTTTCTTAAAGTTCCTCTGAATAATTGATTCATGAAAGTATAAAATTTATTTTGATAGAGCGAATTAAGTAGAGATTCGATTTACCTCTAAAAAATTGACTCAATCGATTCTTGAAGAGGAAGATGATCGATTCAAGAATACTTGAATCGATTTACATCTTAAGAATTGATTTTTCAAGTGAAAGATGATTGATTCAGGTATTCTTGAATCGACCTTAATCGATTTACATCTTAAGAATCGATTCTTCAAGAGGAAAAAAATCGATTCAAGTACTATCTCTTAATAATCGATTAAAGTATTCCATAAGATATACCTTTAAAGTATTTGATTCAAGTATTCTTTAAGTGAAAGAAAGTCGATTCAAATATTCTTGAATAAATTTACCTCTAGAGAATAAGAGGTTGAAAAATTAATTTATGTAAAGAATCGAAATCTTAAGTTCTTTAAGTTAAATCATTATTTCATATCAAATAACATTAAAATCGAGTTTTGTAAATATTTATTAATTTTTTTTAAATTTAGTATATTAATATTTATTTATTTATTTACATATATCTTAATTATTCAATTATAACATACTATGAATTATAGATTTTTTTTTTCTTTAGTTGTTTATATAATTTAAAACTTTAAGAAAGATAATAAATTCATTACAAATTTATGAATATTTAAAAGAATATTATATAAAAATTATATATATATATATATATACTACAAAAAAAGTATTTTTTAGCAACCGAATTTAGCAACGAAATTCAATCCGTTGGTAATTACCAACGGATTACCAAGGGAATCATTATATAAATTATCAACGGAATTATTTACCAACGGAATTAATTTTTCGTTGCTAAAAATTTACCAACCACCACTTTACCAATGGAATTTTACCAACGGATTCCATTGCTAATCCGTTGGTAAGCCAATTTAACAATAAAATTAAAGCTTTTACCAACGGAATATTCCGTTGGTAAAATTTTTTTTGTAGTGATATATATATATATATATATATATATATATATATATATATATATATATATACTCCCTCCGTCCCAGGCTAAGAGGCTTTTTTTTTTCATTTTGGTCGTCCCACCCAAAGAGTCCCCTTTCCTTTTTTACACACATGGGACCCACACCCCGCTCTAATACAATTAAAATATGGGACCCACACTCCCACTAATACAACTATCCACTACACATTAAATAATAATACTTCTTAATCTACGTGCAAAAAAGCAAATGATCCTCTTACGTCGGATGGAGGGAATATATTTTATATTAGTTTCTTAAAAATAATAATTAACGGAAATAGAATTACTATTATATAGTTAATTAAGAAATACTTAACCGTAATCATGAGCAAAAATAATACTCCACTCAAATATTATATATATATATATATATATATATATATATATATATATATATATATATATATATATATATATATATATATATATATATATATATATATTTTTTTTTTCCTATACGCTTATTATGATTTATTTAATTAAGTATCATTAATTATAATTAATAAATTAATTTTTTGATATAAATAATTAATTAGTATCAAATCAAATCATGTATAGAAAAAAGAAATAAATTAGATTTTTTTAATAATTGATATTTATTTTAGACAAACAATAAAATTAAGGATTTAGGCAAAAAAATTGTGTGAGACGGATAAAAAATAATAACTTTTTTATAATGAAAAGTGATAATCTTATTTCATAAACGATTTAAAGTATTAATGAAAAGTAATAACATTTTATAGTAAAAGTGAGAATATTTTATAGCGAAAGTGATAACATTTTACAGTAAAAGTGATAACTTTTTTTCCATCTCACGTAAGTCATTACGTGAGACGGTCTTATGCAAGACTTCCCATATGATTTATTACTAGGAGATATATACTTTGATCATTATTGCACTAAAATATAATTAAAAAAAAAGAAATATTATCAACTACATATATATACAGTAAAAGACAAAATTGCTCCAATTTGTTTGCACTTTTTTCTAGAGAGACAGAGAGAACAATAAATTGTGTTATGTTATAAGGTAACATTTAAAAAAAATAAAAGTCAAGATTCTTTCAAAAAATTAAAATATAAGTACATATATATATCAACTTTTTACATAAATGTCACACTATCAAAAGTCAAAAATTATAATTTGTTGCAAATTTTTTACATTGATGAAAGAAATTGTCTAACTATTAAAAAAAATCTCCCTAATTAATAGTGAATCGTTATATGACATAAATTATTTAATTATAAAAAAATAAAAATAATAATTAAATAATCCACGTAGTATGCGGGTTATATATATATATATATATATATATATATATATATATATATATATATATATATATATATATATATTCCCACCACCTACATAATTGTACACATTTCTTTTATCGTATAATTTAGTTGAATTATTTTATTAGTGCTGTTATTTCATTACGACATAACTCGGGACAATAAATTTGCTTGTGTTGAACACATGTCAGTTTGTAATTTCTACAGTTCTTTATTTTTTTTCTCTTTAATTAATAATTGAAATAAAAGGACACATTATAATATGTAAATTTAATTTGATATTAATAATTTATAAATAAAAACTTGTAAAACCTTCTTATATGAAACGAAATTAGATTCATACAAGAGTACAAGTACTTTAAGATGAGAATAAATTAAATATTACTACTACTTAAAATAAAAAAATATGGAGTAATCATTTTCATAACATAATTAAAATAACTACATTGTTTTTTAAAAATATTATTTGTACCTTGATGTTACTTCCTACCTTAAAGGCTGATAAAGTTTCTTTTTTAATTATTATAATAATTAAAGAAGAAACTTTATCTATATCCACACAGATATATATTGTTGTGTCTCTCAATTAATTGAAGTAGTGGGTAAGTATGTGAGACAAATTCTGATCAAATATATGTAATTTAATGAGTGGGCCTATTATAGGGTATATAACTTTATGCTATTCGTCTGTAGAGTCATTGAAATATAAATGAATTAATGTTTAAGTAAAAAATTATATATATATTTTTAAAAAATTAAAAGTACAAAATTTTATGTTTAAGAGTACGATATTCAACATTAAATTGAATAATAAAGAGTAATCACTCTGTCTCATTTCAATGTTTACATCGTCTCATTTCAACGTTTACGATTCTTTTTTTTTTTGAATATGAGATCCACCTAAAACAATAAATATATCACAATGGTCCCCACATCCAACACTAATACACCTACCCACTTTACTTTAAATATTATATCTTTCCATCCACTATCTATTAAAATAATATACTCTTTAATCAACGTGTAAAAAGTAAACGTAAATATTGAAATAGGACGGAGGGAGTACTAATTTTCTAAGTCCGTCAAATTTGAGTACAGTATTAACTAAGCACGTAATTAAGTTTTATGTTAACTTTTATATGTGCTCTCTAATCATTTAAATAGATGTCTATTTGAATGGGTTCAATAAGAGTTAGTCTTTTGTAAATCAAGTTTATATTATAAATTGGGTTTACATTATAAAATCTGTGATTTTCCTTAATTTAAACACCCTATAAATACATATGGTATATAGAATTGGAAGGGGGACCACAGGATTTATAACGTGAACTCGATTTACATAAGTGTTGGTGTTCACATTATAAATTGAGTTTACATTATAAACTCTGTGGTCTCCTTTAATTTAAACACCATATTAATATATATGGTATATAGAATTGGATGAGTCTTCCTTAATTTAAACACCTTATCAATACATATGATATATAGAATTGGAAGGGGGACCACATGATTTATAACGTGAACCTAATTTACATAAGTGTTGGTGATCCAAGAAAGGAAAAAAAAATAGAGGAATGCGTCCAAAAACTAAAAAATAAGAAAAATAAAGTAATTGATACATGATTGCTTATCTCTTTACCTAATATATGGTTAAAATTGATAAATATATATAGTAGCATTTTAATGATGTGATACTCCATCTAACCTAACCTGCATATAGCTAAGCAAGTTGTGATTATTATATTTATTTATTTATTTTTCTTTAATTTAATTACTACTTCAATCCCATGATTGCTTATTTATTTTTCTTTAATCAGTTACCTTGCACTCTTATTATTTATGTCATTATACTTTTGGGGTTTAATTTTTATTTTTATGAATTAGGAATTTTGAGGTTACAATTGTTTTTCCAATCAATAATCACTAAAAAAATATTTTTTAGCAACCCAATTTACCAATTAAATTCAATTAGTTAGTAATTACCAATGGATTAGCAACAAAAATGACATTATTGTTTTAGCAACGGAATACCAACGAATTTATTCTGTATTTTAGCAATGGAATACAATCCGTTGGTAATTACCAACGGATTACCAAGGGAATCATTATATAAATTACCAACGGAATTATTAGCAACGGATTACCAACGGAATTGATTTTTAGTTGCTAAAACTTTACCAACCACCACTTTACCAACGGAATTTTACCAACTGATTCCGTTGCTAATCTGTTGGCAAGCCAATTTAACAATGGAATTAAGGCTTTTACCAACGTAATATTCTGTTGATAAAAAATAATTTTTTTAGTGAATAAATGACCACCAATAAATAAAGAGAATTTACACATCCTCATTCAGGGAAGAATAACTCATCCATATATCCAATCAATAGTCAAAAATCTCAAGCCTTCAAATACATTTTAATTTTAAATTTATTATTTTCATTTAATACACAACATATTTTCAATTTATTTATTACTTTAAAATATCAAATTACCCCTATTTTAGTAAAATTCATAAATAAAAAATTTCTTAAACGTGAAGAGTTTTCTACGACGAAGAAATTATGTAATTAGATTCTTTAATATTATGTTTGTTTTGAGCTTGAATTTTTTTTTTTTAAATGTTGGGTTATAAAATTTATCTATACATATACACCCATTTATTCTTAGCTCACACATTTTTTAAACAGTCTTTTTCCTTAATCAATAGTATTTTTCTTTCTCACTCTTTTTTCTTTATTCTCTTACACATATTACAGTCCACCTTTTACCCATTAAATAAATACTATAAATTATCACTATTCATCGTAATTTTCTAACCTCAAATTAACCTAAACAAACATACTTGAATTAATTCAAATTCAAAGAATATTTTAGAACTTTTAATCAGCGCTAAGCAATTAATGTACTTAATTAATAAAAATTCAGAGTTATCACTATGTGTGATGTATTTATTATATATGTACATATAGTGGGTATTACGTATGGATTATGGTTTGATTAAATCGAATAAATATATTAATGATTGTTTGTTTTGATAGGTTACATATCCGGATGCTATGGAAGTGTGTGATAGCATTGGAGTTGATATGGAATTTGCTGACGTGTCATTTTCCGTGAGTTTGAATGGTGGACTGGAATGGGGGACTAGAAAGGGATTATCAAGTTTGTTTGCCCAAAAGAAGAACTTATTCAATCCATGGTTTTGGAAAATGACCACAGAAATCACTAAATTCAAGCATGATGCATCAAAGTAAGACTACTAATGTCATTTGGAATCAAATTTTATATTCTTATTTTAGAATAAAAAAATTTATTTTCTTTTAATATATATATAATAAGAAGTTATTGCATTAATATTTTTTTTATTTAACACTTTTTTTTCTTTTCGTGCCGCTTATTTATGCAAACTTCTTTATAATAAATAAAAGAAGCGTACACAAATTAGCAGGACGAAGAAGTAATACTCTCTTATAAATATTAAATTGATTTTATAAATTAAATCCAAATGCACTGGACCAACTATTATTTATATGGAACCTAAAAGGAGAGAAATGCATTTTTTATTTTGTATGAGGAGATCCATTACAAAAATAGTAATTTTTGCCTTATAGACTATTTGTATGAGATAAAAAATACAATTTCATTCATCTAAAAATTTAACATGTGGGACAAGAGAAATGCTATTTTTTCTGTGACTTAATTTGTGGAATCTTTTAAAAAATGAGCCCATTTTTACATTAACAAAAAAAAAAGTAATTTTCTCAACTTAAAAGTGATGCATGATTTCAAAACATTAAATAATCAATCCGTCCCATCTCATCTTTATATTTATTTGTATACACATTAATTAATAAAAATTTATTTTTTATAATTTTAGGAGTAGTGCAGTATTTTATATTGAATAATACCAATTACTACTAATATTGTTGTTTACTGTAATATATAATATGCAGATACATAGAAGAGGTTTCAAAAAATGGAGATATTGATGGGCGTGAAACACTGGGTGGCTTCATTCAATCACGTGCTTATTCTGAGTTATTCCAGAAAGCTTTTCTAGTGAGAATTAATGAAATTAATATCATATCATACCACTTCAATTATGGAGTATTAATTTAATTTATATATTTCTTATTCTTATTATTATCTTATGATTTTAACTGTTGTTCCCAGATTCCAACATGTGGTTCGATATGGTCGTACACAGAGGATGTCATGAATTTCTCTGCCTATACAGTGCTATCGTTTTTGTGCACCAACAATGTTCTTGAGGTATAATTAATACTAAGTTTCAAAAATAGCTTCACCGTTACTATATACACGGAATTTTTTTAAAAAAATATTATTATTATTTTATCATATTTATTAATTTTTGGAGGGTAATATAATATTTTAAGTAATAAATAAATTATAAAATATGCTATGTGTGTTAGGTGGGAGTGATAAATTTGTAATTAAAATGTACTTTTAAGATTGAGGAAAAATGTAATATTTTTTTTTTTTAAGTGATGAAATTAGACAATGAAAATGAAAGTGTAAAATTTAATTTAAGGAGAAGAGTATGAATTATAATTAAAGAAATAAATAGAATATTATACCGACAAGTTAAATTCTTCTTCACGTGCAATAAATAAAATGTTCAATAATAGTAATTTTATATTGATAACTGATTTTTTTATTTAAAACTAAAATGAAGCAATCAAATTATTCAATAAGACTATTTAATTTATTAAAGCAGTGATTTAATTTTTACCTTATAATTTAACATTTATTCTTAGAAATTAATTAATACTCCTTTTTCTGTCCCACTAGAGGGCGTTTCTTTTTTAATATTTGGTGGGTAGATGAGGAGAGAGAAATAATATTTTATTGTATAGTGGATAAGTGTATTAGTGTGGTGTGCGGGTTTTATAGAGATATATTAGTTGTTTGATAATGACCTGTATATAACCTTCATTTTGGTACAACCTCGGTACAACCTCATTCCTTCACCTTCAGTGTGTGTTATCCTTTTTTTTTTCTTTTTTTTAAAACTATTGCTATTACTATTTTTTTTATTATTATTTTATTTTAGGGATATAATTGCAATTTTAGCCTTGTGGTTTAGGGTATAATTTATCTCTAGGGTTTAGGATTTAGGGTATAATTTTAATTTTACCCTTATGATTTAGAGTATAATTTATCCCCTAGGGTTTAGGGTTTAATTATAATTTTATCCTTGTGATTTAGGGTATAATTTATCCCCTAGGGTTTAGGGTATAATTGTAATTTTACCCTTGTGGTTTAGAGTATAATTTATCTCTAGGGTTTAGGGTTTAGAGTATAATTGTAATTTTACCCTTGTGGTTTAGGGTATAATTTATCCCTAGGGTTTAGGGTTTAGGGTATAATAATCATTTAAATAAAATAAATTTAAAAATAAAATAAAAAACAACATTAATAAATGAGCATGAATTAACTAAGAAGGGTGGGGACAAAGGATCTACCAATTCAATTGATACACCCGGTTGTACCCTAGTCCCTCTCTAGTTATTTTATATGGGTCTCATTTACTAAAAAAAGAAATGCACCTTTTGTATGAGGACAAACAAAAATAGCAAAATGTGCTCCTTCTAATTGGATGGAGGGAGCATTAATTTTAAGGATAAAATTGTACTCCTTCCATTCGGTTAAATGAGTCTCTTTTGCTTTTAGTACGTGGATTAAGGAAAATTATTATTTAATATGCAATGGATAGTTGTACGTATTAGTGGGCGGTTCGGATCTCCTGTTACATTTTGGTGTTATATCTCCTGTTACAAATAATTGGATGATTGACAAGTAGGATAAGTTATTCTATACCCTAACAATCAACCTTAAGGGGAAAGTTTGAGATTTTTCTCTCCGCATACGTGTCGCTCATCTAACGCGTGTAACAGGAGATGTAACATCAAAATGTAACAGGACATCCAAGATCATTAGCGGGTGTGTGTGGTCCCATATACTCCCTATGTCCCTTGGTAAGAGTCTCATTTGCTTTTGGGCACGTGGATTAAGGAGTATTATTATTTAATGTATAGTGGGTAGTTGTATTAGTAGGTGTGTTGGCTCCATGTTTTAATTGTATTAATGAGTATGGGTGGGTCCCATATGTCAAAAAAGGAAATGGGATCCTATGGGTGGGAAAATAAAAATGGTAAAATGGGGCTCCTACATAGGGACGGAGGGAGTATGTAAAAAATAAAAGGAAACTTTTTGAAGTGAATGCCCACAATAGAGAAAAATGATTATTTAAAGCCGATGAAGAGAGTAATTAATTTTTAAAAAGAATGATGACCACATAGATTCCAATAAATATATATATATATATATATATATATATATATATATATATATATATATATATATATATATATATATATATATAGTGGACCTCTAGCTTTAAGCATATATAATATAGTATGGAGTAGGTTAAATGGGATCTTGGAAGGTTAAAAAGTGTATCAGGTGACACCATCTTACTATTATCTAATTTATTTATTTAATAATATATTTTGCTTGCAGCTCCTCAGTCTTCTTTTATATATATATATATATATATATAAATTGGACCTCTAGCTTTAAGCATATATAATATAGTATGGAGTAGGTTAAATGGGATCTTGGAAGGTTACAAAGTGTATCAGGTGACACCATCTTACTATTATCTAATTTATTTATTTAATATATTTTGCTTGCAGCTCCTCAGTCTTCCTCGAGGTCAAAGTCCAAGATGGTGTTCACAAAGTTTTGTTAATAAGGTTAGCTTCCAATTATTCTAATTAATTAGATTCCTTAATATATTTAAAGATCGTGTTCACAAAGTTTTGTTAATAAGGTCAGCTTCCAATTATTCTAATTAATTAGATTCCTTAATATATTTAAAGGTAAGTCTTGGTTGAGACATATTACGAATCCTATAAGAATATAAAAACATTAAAGAAAAACAGGGGCTTCGTTTGGCATAATTACAAAAACCGGCAGCCGCCATCCACGCCATTTCTGTTATTTTACACTAATTATTTTCACTTTATTTAAAAATTACTCCTAATATTATTATTATTATTATTATTATTATTATTATTATTATTAATTATTCAATAATAATATTATTAGTAATTATTTTTTAAATAGTTTAACTATTCTATTATCATTTTATTTTAATTGGATATCATTTTATATTAAAAATATTATCATTTTTATTCATCATACGAATAGTTCATAAACTAATTTAACTAAACTGTTATCACTTTTTGTATATTATGTATCACTTTTTATTAAAAATACTATCAATATTTATTATTGCAGTGAATTGTTCATAAAATAATTCAATTATACGATTATCACTTTTCTTTGATTAGGAATCACTATTTATAAAAAAAAATTTTATCACGTTTTATCCATTCTATAAATTACATTTTTATAATTAGTTATCACTTTTTATAAAAGATGTTATCACTTTTTTTAGATGTTATTACTTTTTATTTATATTATAAATTGTTTATGAAATAATTTACAACACTAGTATTATTTTTCATCAATTGGGTATCACTTTTCATATAAAAGTTATTGCATATTATCACTTTTTATAAATTTATAATATTTAAATTAAAAATAAATTAAATGAATAACGAAATTTAACTTATTACAATTTTAAATAATAAAAGAATATATATAAAAGGTTTAATTAAAATTTTAATTTTTAATTTTGATAGCAATCAAATAGAGCATTTTTAAAATATTTAAATCAAATTAATTTTCTTTTATTAATTAATTTTTCAATTTTCTAATTTGATTTCAACCAAACAAAGCCTTTAAAATTTCTCTAATTTGGTTAATAGATGATTTATCTCACATAAAGGAATTCGTGAAACGGCTTCACCCAACTCTTTGCCTGTATTTAAATATTAATTAATTAAGTTTGTTTGAAGAACATTAATATATAAAGAATTAATTTCCGTATAATTATTATACATCCAACGTGCAGATAAAGAGAGAGCTGGAAAGTAGAGGGTGCCAAGTGAAAACTAGTGCTGAAGTGTATTCAGTATGGGGAAACGATGAGGGTGAGTCAGTATATCTACCTCTAAACATTAAATATTCCTTTTAGATATCTTTCTTAATTTAACTCATTGCATATGTTGAATTAATAAACAAGGGCCTTTTTTTTTTAAAGACGTGCTAGCTTAGCTAAGGATAGGTGCACGGTGCACCTATTTCACACACAAGTTTCATCTCATATTCGACTTTTTAGATACATACCAATCAATACCTAAGCTAACACCACATGCCTTAAAAATTTAGTGATAAATGGTAAGGTATAGTTTTTCATGTTATGAAATATCAAACATGAAAGTGGAACAGAGAATTGAAATCAAGCTAAGGATAGGTGGTATTTTTAAGATACTACTCCCTCCGTCTGGTTCTAAGGTATCCATTTGCTTTTTGCACGTGTCCGGTTCTATGGTATCCATTTGCTTTTTACACGTGGATTAAGGAGTATTATTATTATATGTAAAGTGGGTAGTTATATTAGAGAGAAGTGGTTGGCCATATTGTGTATATTTTTACTAAATAGGGAAAATAGATACCTTTGAGGTGGATGCCAAAAATAGTAAAATGAATACCTTAGAAGTAGGGAGGGAGTATAATTTTGGGGTGACATCGTTAGATAATAAGAAAATGTACCATATATTCCTTCATTGTTAGATAACTCTCTCGGTGTCCCATATTTCTTCACGTATGAAAGTGCAAAACTATACTTTTTGGGCACATATGATGTAAGATAATAATATAAGGTTTTGTTTGGATTGAGTAATTGAAATCCAATTAATTTGAAAATGAGTGAATTTTAAATTTATTGAATTTTAAATCAATTCTTTTGAATTCTACTATTTGGATAAATTATGGATCTTTGAAAGGATTTCAAATTCTTAATTTAAAAATTATTTTTAAAATAGAATTTTATATATGATAAATAAAAATAATAAAATTTTAGATTTTTTATTATATTAAATATTAAAATCTAAAATTTTATTAAAAATATTTTTTTATTGGGAGGAAACTCTACCACCCAACCTATTCTCTACCTACCCCCACCCCCCACCCCCTCAAATTTTTTTCTTTTTTTTAATCAAATTTTAGATTTTAATATTTAAATAATAAAAATATTACCACCCAGTCCTACTCCTACTCACCCCCCCCCTCCCCACAATTTTTTTACTTTATATTTTAATATTTAAATAATAAAAATTTCCACCCAGTCCTTCCCCCAATCCACCCACCCACCATGTCAAAAAAAATTTAGATTTTATTATTTAAACATTAAATCTAAAATTTTAAAAAAATAAATTTTTTTGGGGTGGGGAAAGGGGTGGCAGGGGGTTGATGGGTGAGTGGGTGGATAGGAGGATATGGTTGGGTGGTAATATTTTTATTATTTAAATAATAAAATCTAAAAAAATTAAAAAAATATTTTTTTTGGGGGTGGGGTGGGGTGGGGTTGGGTGTTAATATTTTTATTATTAAAATATTAAATTAATTTTTTTTTTTAAAAAAATTGGGGAGAAGGGGTTGGGTGGTGGGGGGTGGGGTGGGTAGGGATAGGCTGGGTGGTATAGTTTAAAATTTTAAAAACATGCTCACTCCGTCAGGATTTAAGGTGTCATTTGCTTTTGGGCATTGAGATTAAGGAGTATTGTTATTTAATGTATAGTGGGTAGTTGTATTAGTAGAGACATGAGTCTCATTTTTTAGTTGTATTAGTGGGTGTGTGTAGATAAAAAAAGAAATGAGACCCTTGGGGGCGGACACCTAAAATGGAAAAATGATATCCTTGAAAGCGGACGGAGGGAGTATATATATATATATATATATACTCCTTCCGTCCCGGCGTAAACATTTGTTTTTTTACACATAGATTAAGAAGTATTATTATTTAATGTGTAGTTGATAGTTGTATTAGTGGGAGTGTGGGTCCCATATTTTAATTGTATTAGAGGGGGGGTGTGGGTCCCATGTGTGTAAAAAAGGAAAGAGGACTCTTTGGGTGGGACGACCAAAATGGAAAAATAACCCTGTTAGCTTGGGACGGAGGGAGTGTGTGTGTGTGTGTGTGTATATATATATATATATATATTATTAATTTATACTATACTATTTTTATAGTATATTAATATATCAATTACAGGAAGGATTTCAAATGACACGATTTGAGGAAGGATTTGAAAATCAATCTAAAACAACAAAAAAAAATTCAAAATCAAACTCATTATTTGAAATCCATTGATTTAAAATTTTGGATTTATAAATCCATTCATTTTAAGTTGCATCCAAACATCAAGGAGGGATTTATAAATCCCTCCTTAAATCTTTCTATCCAAACACATCATAAGATTATTTTGGATAATTTAATAAGAAAGAATAAATAAAGTTATTAGGCTTGATGAATAAAGTATAAAAAATATTATCTTATTTTTTAGTTCAAATTAAAAAACAATAATTAGAATTTCTTTTTTATTTACAAATAAAAATGTATTATTTTTTTTTTACACAAATTTTTACCAAAAAAAATAGAAATAATAATAATTAGTATTTGTTTATTATTTACAAATAAAATATATTATGCAGATTGTGGTGTGGAATTAAAGGATGGGGCACGAGAAACATACGATGGGTGCATAATTGCAGCACATCCTCCAGATGCTCTGAAGATCTTGAAAGAAGCTACATACGATGAATTAAAATTACTTGGTGCTTTTCAATACGCTAACAGGTTCGCCACCTATTCTCATATTTAATTAGTAGCAACAACAATTGTGCAGAGAATGAAATTTGTGTGACTACTAGTAAGTGATAACATTTTTTTTAATGGAAAATTTCACTTTTAGTTCCAAAGAATTGTTGACATACAAAAATAGTCCCATACTTATAGACTAGTCCTAAAATTTTCACTTTTGGTCATATCCGTTAGTTTTTGGATGGAACACGTTAAGTATAAAAAGAATTGGAAAAGAAAATATTTGAGAGAAATTAAACACATTCCTCCGGACTATGCAAGAACAACTACAACCTCATTCATCAATCCTAAACCCTAACATCCAAATACATAACGAATCAACACCCCAAAAAAAAAAATATATAATTTCCTCTTCATCTAGATACATTTCCATCCGATGGGCAGTTTAATAAGCTTATAGAAATCAAGAAAAAAAAAAAGAGCAACCCATTTGATTCCCAAAATTAAAACGATTAAACTCATCCACATCAAAATTCAAACTTAAGATTACTCCAATAAACCCCAGAAGGTGGGGGAAAAAAACATTAAAAACGTGAAAAGAGAAAACAAATTTGTCGTTCACCTCCTGCGGCACCAAGGACCGGAGACGGTTGATGTCGACGGTGAGGCAAAACTTGTGGAAGTAGTGTATTCTAGAGGACTAAAGTTGGATTTTGTATATTCTAGAGGACCAAAATTGATATTATCCCTAAAATATTCAATGAGTAATTCATACTATTATAGATGAAATTCTAATAATAACATTTTCAATGAAAAATGAAACCTTATTAAGAAAAAGTGAATGGGTTTTACTTTAACTACATTGTCAACCTTTTACACACTGATGCTATAGTTTCTATATATGCCACTCGTTTACGTAGATGGATGATACGTAGGACAAACAAGTACTTGAAATCCTTGATTTTTTACTCTTTCCTATATCCAACGAAGTGAAATCGAAAATATAATTACAAGACATCCACACTGCATATATCATGATTCTTCATTTCTTATTTTAGTTTTGTAAAATTTAGAGTTTGAGTAAGGGCTTGAATCTATTTTTACTACTATATAACTCTGGTTATAGTGACATTTACCTTCATCAAGACATAGATTTTATGCCTAAAAACGAAGGTGTGTGGAGTTCAAGGAATTTCATTGGAAGTAGCAACGAAGGATGTTATATTACATATTGGCTCAACTATGTCCAGGTTTGTGATCTGCATCTGTCTTTTTTTCTTTTTTTTAATCGGACAAAGTTAGTTGTTAGTATAGTTAGTAGTTAGTTCACCAAGTCTCCGTACACCCTTATTCTCCAAGCCTCCTATAACTCCCCTCCTATTCATTCCCAATGGGAATCGAACCCAAGTCACTCACTTGTGTGAGGAGTCTGGTGGCCAGGTGGGCTAGCCCACCTGGTTTGCATCTGTCTTAATTATGAACACTATTAATTAAAATTGGAATCGGTGATACTTAAAGGATGAATTTTGACATTTTTCTATGAAGTAACACAAGATTATAGCCTGATAACTAGGAGATAATCTCATGCAGATGTGTCCTTATCAATTAAATTTAAATCATTATATATCTTGTTGTAACACTTTGATATTTTTGTAGGTCACTAGTAAACCTCCATTTCTGTTGACTGTAAACCCTCCTAGAAAACCTAGAAACACAGTGTTTAAGTGGTCAACCAGCCTTCCAATCCCAACTCTTTCTGCATCCAAAGCTTCTTCTCAGCTCAATCTCATTCAAGGCAAGAGAAGGCTATGGTTCTCTGGAGCATACCAAGGTGCATCTTCACTCATTAACATCTTTATCGCGACTCGAAAAATGTCAAAATTTCTCATCTCATTTCTCTTTTTGGCTGTGTTAAAGGTTTTGGCTTCCCTGAAGATGGTATTCAGGTAGTTCTAGTTTGGCGTTTGTTTGGTTTCGCGTGTATAAATGATCGTTTGATCATTAATTAGTTTCTAGTTACATTGTAGAGGGTGGGTTGAAAAGCCTTCCAACTGAGCTGGTAGGATCGATTTGACTAGGTTTTATGATAGTGCAGGCAGGTATAGTTGCTGCAAACGGCTTGCTTAGAAAAAATTATACGGCTCGAAGCAATCTTAAACACATAGTTCCATCCTCTCTTGAATCGGGGGCTCGACTTATGGTTTCCAAGTTTCTTGAACGATTCATTACTGCTGGATGTATAATGTGAGTTATTATTAAAGGATTTTTAGCAACTCTATTTTAGGGTTCAACATTTCATTAATATATGTATGCATGTAGAGTTTAAACATAAAATGTTCCATGTGTTTTTTCTTTATTCGAATAGGTTCAAAATAGTTAGGATATTATTCATTTTCGTTCCAAACCATTCAGTTTTGCTCTGATTTTGTCCCAAACAATATTGTAAAAACACCAATTCAGTCCCATGGTTCAGTCGCATAGAATAGCAAACTTCGGTCTTTTTAAGTAAAAAAAAAGACAATTTTGGTGAGAATTTAAAAATTATGAGTCTAAATCAGAGAAAGAAATTTCTTGGGATTATTTTGAATATAAGTAAAAAGGTATGAGAAAGAGGGATTAGGTGGATGATAAATCATCCATGTGGTAAACAGTTTATTGGAAGAAGGTGGTACAGCTCTGACCTTTGAAGGAAGCAGAAAAAGTTGTACTCCAAAAGTTATTATTAGAGTTCACACACCCCAGTTTTATTGGAAGGTAATATTACAAATTTAGAAATAAATTTCAAGCCATTTATATTTGACATTAATACACAACAAAGTAAAACTTGATATAATTGTCACAGGTTGCAACTGAGGCAGATTTGGGCTTTGCTGATGCTTATATAAATGGTGACATTTCTTTTATTGATAAGAATGAAGGACTTCTCAATTTCTTTCTGGTGAGCATGCAAACATATATATAGTCCATTATTAATCTTTTTAATTATTTTTTTTAACAAGAAATGGTACATCTCATCTCTCTTATGGATTATGTGTGCTGCAGACAGTTATGACCAA
The DNA here is from genome assembly GCA_023678885.1 of Pogostemon cablin. Taxonomy (NCBI): domain Eukaryota; kingdom Viridiplantae; phylum Streptophyta; class Magnoliopsida; order Lamiales; family Lamiaceae; genus Pogostemon; species Pogostemon cablin. Next base: position 6,771,716 of record CM043009.1, read on the forward strand.
CACTGAGTTGAATACTTATGTCTCAAATCTAAACAAGAAAAGGTAATAACTAACATGAATTTTATATATTATTGTTATTTGAGAATTAATATATATACTTTCAACAGGGGATGGTGGACACCAATGCTTTTCACTTCCATTTTATCTTCTGCAAAATATTTCTTAAAGTATGTTTCCAGCAAGAACTCCCTGTCCCGTTCGCGTAGAAACATTGCAGAGCATTATGACCTTGTAAGTACTAGACATGTACATTCTACACGTCAATGATCAAACATAGTGAGTTTTTGTGTTCGATTTGTGCAGAGCAACGAGCTGTTTTCTCTATATTTGGACGAAACAATGACATACTCTTGTGCAGTATTCAAGGTTTGATCTTCTAGCTGCAGTATTTGGACTTAAAAAGTATCCATTAATTTATTGTATAGTTGAACTATTTTTGAAAAATTATTTACTTTATTATTATTTTTTGACAAGAATACAAGTGAAGACTTGAAGAGTGCACAACTAAGGAAAGTCCATAAGTTGATTGATAAGGTGAACTTAATTTTGTATGACAAATGCATGCATGTCTCTTGCATCCAATGTAATCCCATTTAGTTTTCTTCAATTGTAGGCGAGAATCAAGAAGGAGCACCACGTTCTGGATATTGGATTCGGCTGGGGGAGTTTGGCATTTGAAGTCGTAAAGAAGACAGGATGCAAATATACAGGAATCACCCTAGCAGAAAAGCAGTTACAATATGTACAATCCAAAGTGAAGGAAGCTGGACTTGAGGTATACAATTTCTGCAAAATTTTTGTGCATGAGACCGTCTCATAGAATAGGGAATAGTTTCATGAAAACGTTTTCTTGATAATTAAGGTATCATTATTTTTTAAGGGAATAACATGATATTACTTTTTTATTTAAAACATGTGACTTTATGTCTTTCTCACATACAGGTTTCGTGAAACGGTATTATACAAGACTTCTTCATATATCATTTGTTTATGGTCTACCTTGTTCTACAACATATGCTATTATGCAAAAATTGGAATATCATGAAATAAAATTAATACAAGATTTGTCTTTTTCTTAGGAAGTATTTATATTATTCAAAATTTGAAATAAATTATTCAAGATTTGAAATAATAATGTTTCAATTTTAGGATCAAATGGAGCTAATTTTATGTGACTACCGCCAATTGCCTAAGAATCACAAATATGACAGGATAATATCATGGTGAGCAATGTTACTAATTTATGTCCATATATATTAATTAAAGGATGAGTGTTTTTTCAATACTATATATATCTTGGTGATGCTAATAATTACATCATGCATGATTCATTTTCAGTGGGATGATAGAACATGTAGGGCATGAATACATGGCAGAATTTTTTAAATGTTGTGAATTTGTATTAGCTGAAAATGGCATTCTTGTTCTTCAGGTAATTCAATCTCCCCCATCACCCCCCTTTCTCGATCTACATTTCATTTCACTTAATTCACTTTTGTGTTTGAACCTGCTTTAGTTTGTAGCAATGGCAGATGAGAAATACGACGAACAAAGGCACACCTCCGGGTTCATTAAGGAATATGTCTTTCCAGGTGGATGTGTGCCTTCACTTAACCATGTGGTATCTTCCATGGCTGCTGGATCCAGATTTAGGTATCATTTAAACATGTTTATATGATCTTGCGTTAATTATTGAAAATTATACACTTTTGGTCTCATACGAGGAAGTTCATTAAACGAAAGATCGCGGAATTTTAAATTAGGTTCATTTTTTGTACCACTCGTGAGATTTTTGGATGAAAAAAGTTGCATTTTTGTCTTAAAAATATATAATGGTTTTTGGAATAAAAGATGCAACTTTTGGGATTGATAAGGAAGCTTTTCTTTTGTGACTAGCATCAAATTCTTAAATAACCAAAAATACATTTTCCCCATTAACTATGTTATATGTAGTATTGGAGTTTAAAATCAAAATCATCCCATACAAATTTTCTTTATTCAAAATAGTTTCAATAAACTTAATTTCTCCGAAATAGCCCCATAACTTTTAAATTCTCACCATAATTGCCTTTTTTACTTAAAAATGTTTAGTTTTTCTAATTCCATTGGATGAGATTGAATTGGTGCTTTTACAAAGTTATTAAATAATTTAATTATTTAATTATAATAATTATGATAATATTGATAGTGGGGAGTTAGTGGAGTTAGTGATGTCTATAGCATGCTTTATTGCTATTGTCGGCACCTATCTAAAGCATGCATTATTTTTTTTGGAGTGTAATGCACTATGGCATGCATTATTGCTATTGTCGACACCTATATTCTAATTTTATATTATACTACTACCTATTTAAGTTGCATTACCCTCTTAACTAAGTATGAGATGAAATTGGTAAAAAAAAATTTGGGTCTAAATTGGAGTAAAACTGAAAGAGTTGGGACGAAAATGAATGTCTTAACTATTTTTGGACTTTTTCGGATAAAGTAAAAAAAGATAAGTGATGATTTATGTTTTAATCTCTGAAGTATTGCTTAGAAACTTGTGAAATACAATCATGCAGTGTGGTGCATCTTGAAGAGATAGGATGTCATTACTTTCACACCCTCAGACGTTGGCGCCACAATTTCCTCCAAAACAAGAGGTAACACCCACTTCTTCTATTCATCTTATAAATTATTGTGTTGTATTGCGCCTCTTAATTAGATGAATTATATATAACAAGTAAAAATAAATTCTTTCGGATATCTTCTTCTTGGTAAATATTGACGTGATATTCATTTGGGAGGTGTAATTTGTTAGAGGCATCACAACCTCAATCCATTTCTAATTAATTGTCCGACGAAAACTTGCATCTTTAGATCTAGAGATGGAAAATATCACCATAACCAACAACCTCAAAATATACTTTAATTTAAAATATGTCGATCTCGCCCAACTAACACATAACGTGATACTAAAAAAACTAAATTATCTCCAAAAAGTTAACAAGGTTAGTTAGAAAGTAACATTTCTTAAGCTTCATGGTGCAAACAATCCCGAATTAGAGGGAGTGACGAAACAAGATATTGATTCTTGAAATTGTTTTTTTTTTCTTACCCATTTGCATTCTTTAACTTTGTGGCACTTTCAGCCAAGTTCTTGAACTTGATGGCTTCGACGAGAAGTTCATACGGACATGGGAATATTATTTCGACTATATGGGTGCAGGATTTAAATATTGCCTCCTCGGAGATTATCAGGTATCTACTATTTCATTTGTCCTGATCCAAACACACACTCTCATATCTAGTTAATGGAGCTTACAAGGCTGGGTTTACTCCTAGAATACATATTTTATTGATTTTCCTTTCTTTAATTCAAATTAGAGTTTAAAACATGAACCCGTCCCATAACTTTTTTTTTTAATATGAAAATGTCCCGAAATAGTTAGGACGTTCATTTTCGTCCCAAACCTTTTAGTTTTGCTCCGATCCCAAAAAATAATATTTTTCTTCTACGTCCCATAAATTTTGTAAAAGCACCGATTCATTCCATGATTCAGTTCCATGGAATTAAAAAATTAGACGTTTTTAAGTAAAAATGAGCATTTTCGTGAGAGTTTAAAAGCCATGGGACTATGTTGAAGGTATTAAGTTTCTTGGGACTATTTTGAATAAAGTAACATTGGTATCGACTCTTTAACGTTGTCCTGCATATTCTTACATTGGCAGGTTGTATTCAATCGACCCGGAGATGTTGCCGCATTTGGAGGGGAGCCATACAACGATGTGCCTCTTGCTTAATCAATCATGCACAATCTCCATTCTAATCATGCATTTGTGTGAGATCATCTATTTGTATTATGTTGCTTTAAGAAAAATACTCTCTCCATTTGTCCATTGTAAATGCATTGAAAATTTGATACAATAATGTATGAAATGCTATCTACAGCTTCAACTCTTTTTATGCTTGAGCTTTTCCTTTTGTATTTATTTATTGACATCACTTTGCTTGAAGGATGCTTTGACCTTCATTCCATTATGGCTAGCTCATAAATGTGCTCCTTCTTCTATACTTTATTAAACAGTTTAAAATAAGCATCCCATATCTTTTTACTTTATTCGAAAATGTCACAAAATAGTTAGGCATTCATTTTCTTCTCAAACATTTCAGTTTTACTCCGATTTCATCCCAAAATAATTTTTTTTACCAAATTCATCCCATAACTTTATAAAAGCATCATTCAGTCGCATCTCATTGAATAAGAAAAATTGGACATTTTTAAGTTAAAAAGACAATTTTGGTGAGAATTTAAAAGTTATGAGACTATTTCGAAGAAACTAAGTTTCTTGGGAATATTTTGAATAGGTAAATTTGTAATGGACGATTTTCATTTTAAACTCCTTTACTGAATAAAACATTCTATGATCAGTAAAATTCTTGTTCATTTGTTCACCAAGTTTCTGTGGCTTGGATGCTTTCGCAACATTCCATAATTTTACTGTTTACAGATCCATTTAGAAGTATCTTTTGAGTGACTGATCAATAATGACACTTTAATCACAACAAAATTGAAAAATATTGTATATATCCTTTGTTACAAAGATGGCATTTCCTTTGCCACTTGGTGTCTGATACCGAAAAATTAGAGATTTAAGAGGTAACACAAGAGAACACTAGGATACAATTCCTCACTCAATGGAATCCACCACAAGTTCAGAATAAACTCGTCGTCTTAAGGAATCCACCTAAAGACTAAGAGGTACTATCACCACTCCAGGAATCCACCAAAAGAGTTTAAAGAAATTAGAAGAAATCCATCTTCTAGACAAGAGTTAACACTCTAAAATAATTTATATGCTCACAAATTTCTACTGCAAATACAAAGAATTGAAGCTCTATTTATAAGAGCTATTACAAGACTCTAGAATATTCATGTATTAAACACTTGACTCTACACTTAATAGATTCATTTGACTACTTAATAGATTCATTTGACCAAGAATAGGTAGTTGGAAAGGCTCAAAACACTTCAAATGCTTGAACTTGGCATTTTTCGGGTGCTTCTTACAAGACTCCAGAAAAATGATCATAACTCCTTGTAGAAAATTCCAAATGACATTCCGTTTATTGCGTTGGAAACTAGACTGATAGGGCTTTCTATCATATATTTTTCACTATCTAGTTCACTCCCAATCAGCACCAGTAATATTTCAAACATACCCCATGTGTGCTGGTATATTTTCCGCATCAGTGTCATCTCAATATCATGTAGTAAAAAATTCTGTATCGCAATAGATTGAAATACAAAAGGTGACAAATAGTGAAGACTTGCCGACGGTTTGAAGGCATTGGTAATTAATTAACAATAACGGCTCTGCTCGTAAATCGTCAGTAATAATTTGAGATGAAGGTGTTAAATAATCACCTCATCTAAAGCTTAAGACAGTAAAGAGGAGAATCGTTTAATTTGAGATGAAGGTGTTAAATGACCACCTCATCTTAAAGTTTAAGACGTTAAAGAGGAGAATCATTTAATACATAATCAAAGTCACTCTAACACTTTGCCCTCAAATATTGCATGTGGAATTCCCTCACATGCAGCATGCTAATTAAACGATCATCTCATCTAAAAATTTAAGCTGATAGAAAGGACAATTGTTTAGTATTTAATTAAGTTACTCTAACATAAGTAAGTTTCAATGAAGAAATAATTCAAGTGAAGGGGCTATAGACCCAAATTTGCATTAGTTAAAGTAAAGTGAAGATAAGAAATCAAAAGGGAGAAGAAAGGTAAACATGATACAATGTTATAAGATAAGACAACTTTAATTAACTTTTGATAGCATTACATCTGCCCTTTGTTGATGATACGGCATTATTGTTTCAGTACAAATTATCGGAATCAAATTCAACGATCGATGCATTTATTTTTCAAGAACATAAACAAATTTAGAAGATCACACAAATTAAATTAACAAAAGCTAGCCATTTCGATTCGCCTCAAGTGAGATTGTCATTAAGCAACTGGCACATCGTTGTATGGATCACCCCCAAATGCAGCAACATCTCCAGGTCGATTGAATACAACCTGCCAATTAAGGATATAACAAAGTACAAAATGTTGAATCTAGCTACATTCTATTGTTTAAATGTAAGAGGGTTAACTTCTAAGGGGGTTGCCCTAGTAGTGAGGAGTTGGGGCATTGTTTAAGGTAAAATTCCCTAAGGTCCCAAGTTCAAAACCCATTGGGTGCGATCAACGGCTGAGAGGTCAGTCCATACAGAAGGTTTTGTTTGTTTAAATGAAAAAGGCGTAAAAGAGAGGAATTAAGGTGTTTTCGTGTGAAATTTTATAAGTTCCTTGGTTCAAAACCCATCAGGTGCAATCAACAACAGAGGGGTCAATGTATAAAGAATGCAAAGCTCTGACTTCTTGGGGTGCTTTAAGGTGAAATTCTCAGGTTCAATACTCGTTAGGTGTAATAAACAACCAAGATGATTAGTTTATATATAGCGCAAAACTTTGGCTGAAATGGGGTCCCGACTACCGATGTATTGAAGAAAAGAAAGAAAGAAAGAAAGAAAGAAAGAAAGAAAGAGGGATGTACCTGATAATCTCCAAGAAGGCAGTATTTAAATCCAGCACCCATGTAATCAAAATAATATTCCCAAGTCCGGATAAACTTCTCATCGAAACCATCAAGCTCCAGAACTTGGCTGATTAAATATAGGCATGTCGTTAGATTCTTTCATTTAGTTTTTCTATTTATATGTGTGTTCTTCAAGTAAAATTTATGATTAAAATAAATGTTTTGAGATTCCATCTACATAATTATTCAAATTCTTACCTCTTGTTTCGGAGAAAATTTTGGCGCCAACGTCTAAGGGTGTGAAAGTAATGAACTCCTATCTCTTCAAGATGCACCACACTGCATAATTTGATTTCATAAGTTTTTAAATAATACATATAAAAAAAAAAAGAAAAGGATTTTTGGTCCTGTAAAAGGAACAATTACAAAAAAGGTCACATAATTTTAAGTTGGTCCCAAAACTGCATATTTTTTAATTTGTTTGTTGCAAAACTCTATACATGGGAGAAAAATCGTGACAAAAGATGCAACATTTTGGACCCAATTTAAAATATGAGATCTATTTTGAAACGAACCTCTTTGTACGGACCAAAAGTACCTTTTTTTTTTTTTTCCTCTTAAATTAACGCAAGATATATATTCATGGAGATCACATAAATATGTTTAAATGATACCTAAATCTGGATCCAGCAGCCATGGAAGATACTACTTGGTTAAGCGAAGGCACACATCCGCCCGGAAAGACATATTCCTTAATGAACCCGGAGGTGTGCCTTTGCTCGTCGTATTTTTCATCCGCCATTGCTACAAACTAAGCAAGTTCGAACAAAATCCAAGTTTAGAAGTATATATATATATATATGCTCAAAGCTAGCACAAATTATGAAACCAGTGTAGTATGCACTCATGAGAATTAAATTAATTACCTGAAGAACAAGAATTCCATTTTGGGCTAATAAAGATTCACAACATTCGAAATATTCTTTCATGTATTCGTGCCCCACATGTTCTATCATCCCACTGAAAGTTCATCATCAAAATTAGTCCAATAAATTATATATATATATATATATATATATATATATATATATATATATATATATATATATATATATATATATATATATATTTAAAACATAAACTATCCCATACCGTTTTACTTTATCTGAAAATATTCCAAAATAGTTAGGACATTCATTTTCGTCTCCGGTCTTTTAGTTTTGGCCCGATTTGGTTCCAAAATAATATTTTTCACCAATTTCGTCTCATAAATTTTGTAAAAAGAACCGATTCAATCTCATGGTTTAGTGCCCATGGATTAGAAAAATTAGATATTTCTAAGTAAAAGTGATATTTTGGCAAGAATTTAAAAGATATGAGACTATTATGGAGAAATTAAGTTTTTTGGGACTATTTTGGATAAAGTAAATTTGTATGGAACGGTTTTGAGTTTGAAATCGAGATATATATAGGTTTGATAAATTAAAGTCATTCATAACTATAAGATATTTAAAATGCTGCTCACCATGAAATTATCCTGTCATACTTGTGATTCTTGGGCAACTGACGGTAATCGCATAGAATAAGTTCCATTTGATTCTGCATTGTTAATTCATAATTTAAAAAACTAAATCTTGAATAATATTAATTTATGAAACTGAGAGTACTTACTATGTATGTCCATATATATCTGAAAGATATGAATCCAACATAGGGATAGGGTTTCTTATATATGGAGTCCAACAATCTATGTTTGATTAAGAGTGAATCTTTTATGGGAGTAATTAATCTCATTAATTCAGATCTGGCTAGAGAAACCCATCACTAATCAGAATTATATATTATATATATAAATAATATGAAACCCAACGTTTGAGTTTATCATAGAGCTTGACAATACACGTTTGTTTTTTTTGTTTTTTTATAATAATGGGATTAATCTCATCTGCACACGTGTCAATTCTGGTTCCGTAAGATATTTAGCTTTTGGCTCATTAAAAGAAGTACTCCATTCATCCCTAAAGATTGTTCACTCTTTCTTCATTGATTCGTCGCACATCATTGTTCACCCCCAGAAAATAAAATATTATTCTAATCTAAAATCTAAAAAATACACAATAATTTTAAATGGGTAGGTCTTGCGTGAGACCGTCTCATGTGAGACAATTTTTCACTTTTTAAAATAGTTATCACTTTCATTATAAAACGTTATCACTTTCGCTATAAAATGTTATAACTTTTTATTTATACTATAAATTGTTCATGAAATAGCATTATCACTTTTCATTAATTTATTATCACTTTTCTTTTATAAAGTTATCACTTTCTGACCGTCTCACGTAAGCCCTTGCGTGATACGTTCTCACACAAGTCTTTGCCTTTTAAAAATGACATCCCTTCTTTTCATACATAACATACTTTATATTTTATTTATTATCTAAAAATATCAAATTATCCCAAAAGTGAATAAAGTTAGCCAATTTTTTTTCTTAATATTCGTGTTACAGTAAAGATGGACATTATTTGGGGACGGGGAATTATGTGTATATATATATACATACCTCAAGTCCAGCTTCCTTGACTTTGGATTGAACATGCTCAAATTGCTTTTCTGCAAGGGTGATTCCAGTATATTTGCACCCTGTCTTCTTAACAAGTTCAAATGCTAAACTCCCCCAACCAAATCCAATATCTAGAACATGATGTTCCTTTTTAACTTTGGCCTGTGAATAAATAAAGTGATCAATTAGAAAATTGAGATTATAATTTAATTTTTGTAAAACCATCTAGGGATGTGCAACAATTTTTTACCTTATCAATCAACATGTGAACTTTCCTTAGTTGTGCACTCTTCAAGTCTTCACTAGTATTCTTCAAACAACATTGATTAAAAATCAAACACAATTGTTGACTAATATAATTCAATTTTAAAAAAGATTTAATTTGCTCTTTTTCAAATATGATATCCACAATTAAATCTTAACCTTGAATACTGCACAAGAGTATGTCATTGTTTCATCCAAATACAGAGAAAAGAGTTCATTGCTCTGCAAAACACACATGCAACTTCTCATGAATTTTGATCATATCAATTTCAAGTCATGCTTATGTAGTAAAATTATATCCTTACAAGGTCATAATGCTCTGCAATGTTTCGACGCGATCGGGACAGAGAGTTCTTGCTTGAAACATACTTCAAGAAATACTTGGCAGAAGATAATATAGAAGTGAAAAGCATTGGTGTCCACCATCCCCTAGAAAGAGATCATATGAAAAAATTAGGTGGCATTATATAATAATCAAATTCATGTTATTTATAATTACCTCTTTAACTTAGAAGCGTAAGTATTCAACTCAGTATTGGTCATCACTATCTGCAATATATTAAACCCAAGAAAAGAGTGTCATATATACCATTTTTTTCTTTAAACAAAATGATCATGCATGGTACTCTCTTTCATTAATTTTCTCACCAGGAAGAAGTTGAGAAGACCTTCATCTTTATCGACGAAAGAAATGTCGCCGTTCATGTAGGCCTCTGCAAAGCCTAAATCGGCCTCCATTGCAACCTGTGACAACGATATCGAGTTTCACTTTGTTGTTATATGTGTGTTGTGTTTTGTGATAGCTATAGCTAGCTAGATTTAATTAAAAACATTTTTTTATATTACCTTCCAATAAAACTGGGGTGTATGAACTCTTATAGCAACTTTTAGAGCACAACTTTTTGTGTTGCCTTCAAAGGTAAGAGCTGTACCTCCTTCTTCCAATAAACTGTTTCACCACACATGTAACATAGATTCTATAATGCATGCCCACATATTTTTCTAACAAGGATGGTTGTAATAAAAATCTCAAAATATCTCTATTGAGCAATTATCCATAATTAGAATATGAACTTGTCTCATGCGAAACAGGGTCCATGTATCATGTATGCCATCCTTACTCATGGGTTGAAAAGACAATTATACTCGTTACTAAATTAGGCATTAACTCACATTATACATCCAGCAGTAATGAATCGTTCAAGAAACTTGGTAACGAGAAGTCGAGCCCCCGATTCGAGAGAAGTAGGAAGCATGTGTTTAGGGTTGTTATGTGATGTATAGCTTTTCCTAAGCAAGCCATGAGCAGCAATTATCCCTGCCTGTATGATAAATGCATTTCATACATTAAATAAAAGTTGGTCCATAAGTTGAGTAAAATTCTACTCTCTCCTTCCCGCAAAAAGAGTTACACTTCCTTTGTATTACAAAGGAAGTGTAACTCTTTTTGAGGGACGGAGGAAGTATATTCTATTGGCTTTTAATATGATATACAACATAAGATGGAGCATCAAAGTGACATAATTAGAAGTACCTTTATGCCATCCTCAGGGAAGCCATAGCCTTAAAACAAGAAAATAACACCACAAAAAACCATCAAGCTGTCAGCTTAATTACATTGTGAGAAATTTAAAAATTTTATTACATGAAAAGGATTTAAAATGGACCTTGATATGAACCAGCAAACCAAATCCTCCTCTTTCCTTGGATGAGACTGAGTTGCGACAAAGCTTTTGATGCAGAAACTGACGGGACGGGAAGGCTAGTCGACCACTTCAACAACGTATCTTTTGGTTTGCTTGGAGGATTTACAGTAAGCAGAAATGGCTCCCCTGTTTTATTGATATTCTGCTGATCAAGCCAACAACAGAGGTGACTCAGTTGTGTTTAGATTGAGAGATTTTTAATGAAGTGGTGATTTGAAATCAATTATTCACTTCAAATCCATATTCCTTTGCTATGAAGTAGTATATAATAATCTCAAATTAAATCATTGGTAGAAAATATTTGGTTGAGCTAACCTGGATATTGTTGAGCCAATATGTTATATAAGCTCCATCACTTGCACTTTCAATAAAGTTCCTTGATCCCCACAATGTTGGGTTTTTGGGCATAAAACTCTTGTCTTGATGAAGGAAAAACCCACTATATATGTGATAAGAGTTTGTTAGTTCATCATAGTTAGCAAATCAGGAGTTTAAAACCAAATCTTCCCATAGAAATATACTTTAATTAAAATAGAACGTACCAAGAAACTTAATTTTTTCAAAATAGTTTCATAGTTTTTAAATTCTCATCAATATGGTCATTTTTACTTAAAAATGCCAAATTTTACTAATTTCATGAGATGTGACTGAAATGATGCTTTTATAAAATTATGGAACAAAATTGGTTAAAAAATATTGTTTAAGGACGCAATCGGAGCAAACTGAAAGGTTTGGGATGAAAATAAATGTCCTAATTATTTTGCGACCTTTCCAAATAATGTAAAAAAATATGGGATGATTTATGTTTAAAAATCTCAAATTAGTATATATGTAATCTTAGCGCACCAATTACACGAATCTAATATATGTGTAATTGATTCATGACCCAATTCAAAAACTCCAATACATTAATGCATTGTGTAATACTCTATTTGATATATTTTATTATAATACTAAGATACCTTTTGCACGGTGATACATTAATCTTCAAAGGCATCAGTACTTTGGCCACAAAGTATCATCAATCATATATAGGATATAATATTATATCTAGTGTTTGATGATCCTTCATTGTCATAATAATTAATATTGACACCTTTGCATAGTATAATATTTAATCTCATATCTATTACTCCCTCCGTCCCAAACTCGTTGTCTTACTTTCTATTTTTATCTGTCCCAAATTAATTATCTTATTTTAAAAAAAAAAAAACTTCACATCAACCAACAACCCCAAAAGTTTATCTTAATTTAAAAAATATCACTCTCACCTAACACACATAACATACTTTAATTTATTTATTACCTAGAAATACCACAATACCCCTAAAAAGTCAATAAAGTTAGTCAAAAAGCAATTTTTCTTAAATTCCGTGTTTACATTAACTAAGACAACGAGTTTGGGACGAAGGGAGTAATACTTTATACTTGGTATTACTTATACTTTATACTTAGATTCGAATTCAGATTGAATCCGATTGCACAGATACTAGATTTGTGTAACTAGTCGATAGGAGAATATATATAGATGGTGGGTCTCACCTATTGGCGTATTGAAAAGCACCAAGTATTCTTAATTCATCAAATGTGGCTTCTTTGCCTAAAATCTTGACAGCATCTGGAGCATTTGTAGCTATTACACACCCATCGTAAGCTTCTCTAGATCCATCCTCACACGTAACACCACAATCTGCATTATATAAATATGTTTTCTTTAATTCATTTTCAGGCGTGTTTCTAGTACAAATCAATTCTACTTAACCATATATATAAGGGACATTTGTTATACTATAATTACATCTTATAACCCTTCTAATTTCATGAAATAATTCAATAGAAACAATTATTGTTTTACATCAATCAAGTATTACTTTTATATTTAAAATGTTATCTGAAATTCATTTGCCAACTTTTTAACTTATGTATCCTTATTTTTTGGTTGACATGTACGTTGGCTGGCCATAAGAATTTGTCCTTTTCAGTTTAGACCAAATTTTAGACATCCATGTTTGAGGTGAATTTCAAGTTTGCCATATAGTATATATTATGTAAATATTATAAAATCCAACATGTTTGTGTGTGTGTGTGTGTGTGTGTGTGTGAAATTAGGAATATTTTGTTTCTTTTGATTTCCAATTAACACAATGCAATAAAAAATAAAAAGAAAGTTAAAAATTTGAGTGCAAAACCAAAGAATAATTTTGTGGATATATATATACTAATTAATTACCCTCATGATTTGCCCACACTGAATGCACTTGAGAATTAGTTTTGAGTTGACACCCTCTACTCTCCAACTCTGCCTTAATCTGCAACTTGCAAATATTTAAATTATGATAGATTGGATTTATAAATAAAGAATTGTAGTAATTAAGAAATTTGGAAGCTGACCCTATTCACAAAACTTTGTGAACTCCAACTTTGTGCTAGTCCTCCAGGAATAACACTAGGGACCTACACCAAAACATTAATTAATTACTTAGAAGGAGTATATAAACAAAAACTTAATTCAAATGATTAGCTTGCAGAATTTGTGGATGATGATTGATGTACAAAATATATACCTCAAGAACATTTTTATTGCACAAAAAGGAGAGTACTGTATAGGCAGAGAAATTCATTACATCCCAAGTGCACGACCATATCGAACCACATGTTGGAATCTGCCAATAATAATAAAGAATAAGAAATTATTGCACTCAGAGATGACATGAAATAAGGATGTAATGGAGAAATATAATATCTTTGATACTGTACGATGATATGGTTTTCTTTTTTTATTTATTTATTTATTTGTAAAGAAATGGTAGTTTTATACTTACTAGGAAAGTTTTCTGAAAAAAGTCAGAGTAGCCACGTGATTGGACAAAGTGGCCTAGTGTTTCGTTTCGGTCAACATCCGGGTTTCTTTCAAGCTCTTCAACATAACTGCAATTTGTATAAAACGTCAATTTATTAAAATAAAAAAAAAGTTTCTCAAAAGAGGTAATTAGGTGGGACGGGTTATGCACATGTCAATCCGTTATTAAAGGATATATGTTTATATAGACAAAGTATGTTAATTTATAGTTAAAGTGTATATTTTTAAAGCATTATGAATAATAAATTAATATTTATATTTTTTAAAGTACTCAACTACAAACATACAGCTTTAACTATCAATAAATATATTTTACCTATATAACAACTATACTTTAATAATGAGTTGACCCATCTCACATATATCCGTCTTACAAGAGAGTATCACTTTATTGAAATACAGAGCTACTTATAAATAAATATAATTATTATTAATATAATGATTAAATAAATAAATAAAATAAATACTCATTCCATTCTTTTCAAAGTTATCCATTTACTTATTTTTTAAATCTAAGTTAAAAATATAATAATATTTTTAAAAAGTTAATAAAATTGATAAATAAATAGTTTCTTTTAAATTACATATTTAAAGTGCTAATAAACTTAAAGGTGTAAGGAAGAAGTACTATACTACCCCTTTTAAGGCTAAATTTATAAAAGTGTCCAACATAACTACCCATTAAATTAAATATAATAATAAAATAATAAAACTTCACAATCCACGTGAAAATAGCACATGGATTATTAGGAAAAGACTTGAAGGAATATTATTCTTTCATATAACAAACTATCAAGTCTAATAAAATAAGGCAAAAACTCATGCGCCCGGGGACATGGAGGGATACTCCGTGTCCCCATGTGAATACAATCATTCCTCTCTATATTCTATTTAAACTTATGTATTGCTAGGTGTTTAAATTGTAAAGGGACACAAAAATAACATAAGCACAAGGAATGTGCTCCGTGCTGCCGAGTGCACAGGAATCCCACTCATAAAATAAATAAAGCTAAGAATAATACTTTCCACTAAGTGATATAGTATGTCTTGTTCACACATAACTAGCTAGAAAAGTTAAATAATTAAGGTTATATACGGACAAAATAAATAATTATAATAATAAATAAATAAATAAATAACTATATAGACGGTGACTTTACAGCTTACAATACATGACGTGATATAAAATACTTACGTGGATGCATCATGCTTCAAACTACTGATTTCTTTAAACATTTTCCAAAACCATGGATTCAATAAGTTCTTCTTTTGTGCAAACAAACTTGATAATCCCTTTTGTGTCCCCCATTCGGGTCCTTTCCCTTCGTTCAAGCTTACGGACAAGGACACGTCAGCAAGCTCCACCTCAACTTTCAGACACTCTAACAATTCCATCACTTCCTGCGGGTACATACCCTATGCATGCATTCAAACCCAACAAATTAAGAGAATTTAATTTTTAATATAGGAAATTAATATGTGTGTTTATGTAATAAATAAAAATATAAAGTATACCATATAAACGTTTATACATTTTTATTTTGAGCTTACTATATAAAGGTTTATATTTTTTTTTATAGTAAATGGGACTCACACAAATCACTTAAATATCTTCATAGGGCCCACAACACCACATTAATACAACTATCCACTACACATTAATATATTATTTTTCTTACCTCAATACACATTAAAATACACTATTTCTTAATCTCCGTGCAAAAAACTTTTCTGCGGGAAGAGGAATAATTTGTGATTTTGGATTAAGGGGAAATGCAAAGTATTGCCTTAAAAGTTGATTCATACATACCGGAGTAAACACCATAAAACCAAGGTCGAGAGAAGTATTATCAGGAAGAGTAGCGGTTTTGGCACGGCCACCTACGGCGTCGTCTTTTTCGTACACCACCACCTCCGCCCCTTCTTTCGCAAGAATGTAAGCCGAGACGAGCCCCGTCACGCCGCCACCGATCACCGCCACCCTCATTCCTGACGTCGACATTGCTAGCTGCAGATTGATAAACAAGGAAATCAATAGATTTTAGCTGCTTACATTAGTAATATTACTCTCTATTTATATATGCATGGAAAGCTAGTTGAGCTGCCACCCCCCACCCCCAACCCACCCTCCCTCTGCTGTCTTACGTGACACTTAATTATTGGCTTGTGGGCCCACTACTACGTACTGTGGACTGCGATTCACTAGAGTAATCCACTTTATACTTTTACACCGTCGATACAAATTCAAATTCGATTTTCCCACTTTTCTATAGATCCACGGATTAAAGGTTTAGATTTTTTATGGTGCATAGGCTAATACTTCTGTGTTGTCGGGGCATCATACGCCCAGATACCATTTAATATTAAATGATATAACCTTCAGTATAAGTATGTGTGTTCTTTATTTTCTGAAAAAAAAATTAATGAAAATTAGAACAAAATGTTATATATCATTTAAAATAAAATGTTATATTCTTGCACACTTTGTGTACTTGGGACACAAGAGACCAACTCAATTGTACGTAGTCACTCAATTTTATAATTATTTTTATACTTTTTATTTTTATTGTTTTATAATAACTTGCACTCCCATATATCATATCAATTTTATTATTTTTCTATAAATTTAAGGGTAAATTATAAATGTCAGGAGATTTTGTTCAAATTATCATAGTAATTTGAAATAATAATTGACTATTCAAAATTTCCTTTGACTTGCATATAATTTTGACATGGACAAAAGTAGCCTTTCTTAGGGAAGAAAATACATCAATACCAATATATTTAACTGGTAAGTTAAAGAATTAACCATAATCATATTTCTAATCAAATCATTCATTCTCCTCTAATTCAATTTGAGGAATTGGGATCTGTTGCCCACTTTGAATATCATATCTTCAAAAAAAAAAGCCTATTTTGACTAAAATAAGGCAAAATTGCCCACTTCTCGTTAAATTGACATATATACTCTTAACAATTGACTGCAGTCACATTTTTGTATGGTTGTCATATATTAAATTAAAATAATAATAATAAATTTGACAGAATATTCCATTAATAATACACGTTGTTAAAAGCTGTATTTATTAATAAAAGTTTGAATTATTTATCCGAATAATTGTTAAAATTATTTGACCGAATAATGTTAATTATTTGTCCGAATAATGGTTAATTATAATAATTTTAAGTATATATACTATATAACGGAGTTTTAGAAATTTATTATATGTAAATTTAACTTTATTTATAATTTATTAATATTCAATCTTCACTGATTGAAATTTAATTTCATCTCTATTATTAAATAAAATAAAATAATTAAAATTTTAGAAAAAAATAACTACTCATACCCTATTTTTAACTCATTAACTCTATGGTGCACCAGTTCACCACCACGCCCATGATCACCGATAAATCTAACTTTAATTATATTTTACATTATTTTTTCTGAATTAATGGAAATAAAATTATCATTATTACTAAAAAAAATTTTACCAACAAAATATTTAGTTTTGTTAAACTGATTTATGAATGGATTAAAAATAAAATATATTGGTAAAGTGGTAGTTGGTAAATTTTAGCAATAAAAATTAAATTTTATTGGTAATCTGTTGGTAATTACAAACAGATTGAATTTAATTGGTAAAATAAAAAATAAATTTATTGGCATTCCATTGCTAAAAGAAAATTGTCATTTTTGTTGTCAATCTGTTGATAAGTTCCGTTACTAAAATATAATATTTTTTAATGTATATAATTAATTAGAAATATTTAACATTTATTCCTATATAAATAATAATAATCTATTTAAATTATCTATAATATTATGTATATTAATTATTGGGTAGGGCGATGTTAATTTGTTCAAATAAACCTCAATCCTAAACATATTTGATCAATTAAACCTATTCGGATAAACCCCATTTGATGAATTAATTTAATGATTTTAGCAATTTAAATCATTATGTGCAAAATATAATTTATTGTATTTGGATAAATATAATTTAGATAATAAGATCACATACAATTCAATAGTTGAATCGTGCATTAAATAAAGGGTCACCTACTAAGAGGTACACAAAAAAAATGCATAATTGTTATAAATTACATGACTCAAAATACTATTATTTATAACTACACAATTATGATTGTGATACCATAAATACCCCTATGTATTTGCACAATTGTTCTGCACAATTTGGTTCTGCATAATTGTTCTGCACATTTTGTTTACACATTTTAAATTCCGGCAGCAGGCGGCGGTCAACGACTGTCCGACCGCCGGTCAATGCCGGTGGGTGGGTGAGGGCCTGAGGGGTAGGGTCGTTGGTTTAAAAGTGTATGTAGTATAAAGTTATATTTGGTATTTTACTTCAACGCCGGTGGGTGGGTGAGGGCCTGAGGGATAGGGTTGTTGGTATAAAAGTGATTGTATAGAGTATAATGTTATATTTGATATTTTACTTTAATATTTTATATGTGAGAATAATTATTTAAATTACATGTAATAGTAAATATGCTTAAACGTATGTATTTGAGAGTAATAAACTTTTAAATAAATAAATAAATTCAGGTTTGTTAATGTTTGTTCTATTCGGTTAAATAATTATGTTTGCATTACTCTATTCGGGCTTTCACTGCGGGCTTTTACAATTTTAATTTCTACCAACAATTAAATTTTCTTCTAGCATGGTGCTCGGGCAATGGTGAGAGGAGAGAGAGGGAGATGAGTGGAGAGAGAAAGGGGGACAAATGGGTGGGTAGACATGCACAAATAAACCGGTTCGGATTTTAACCGGAACCGGAACCGCCGGTTCTGGAACCGGTCAAAAAAAAACCGGAACCGGCTAAGGAAGGTTCGGTTCCGGTTCCTCATATTTGGAAAAAAAATCGGCGGTTCCGATTCCGAACCGGCGGTTCCGGTTCGAACCGCCGATTTTTTATTTTTTATTTTTACGCTTAAAATCCAAAAAAAAAAATTAAAATCGGAACCGACGATTCCGAACCGGAACTGGAACCGTCGGTTCCGGAACCGAAACCTTCGTACTCCAATTCGATTCCGGTTCCCCCTATTTTAGAACCGGAACCGCCGGTTCACAATCGGAACCAGCAATTCCGAACCCAGGTGCATGTATATGGGTGGGGTTATTTTTCTAGACGGTCAAAAAGTAGTCTAAGGTCCCAAGGTCATATTATGGTCATTTTGGTCTTTTGCTTCTAAAAGTGGGCACTTTGTTTGTCAAACGAAGTGGGCATATTTGCTTATTTTCTGCCGTGGGCAGAAATGGTTAAGCCCCATTTAATTTTCTCTAGAAATATTCTCGTACTAATCTTTGACTGAGCAGACGCCATGAGCAGCCGCCATGCCATGTATACAGTTCTTTAATTGAGCAGCCACTAGCAATTTTCTTTGATTAGAGCCTTTGTAATGAAGAATTTAAATCTTTGAACACAAGTTGGCTGCAAATTTCAAGTAGAATATGATAACTTGGCATTAGAACTCTATTTTTTTTTTCTTTTTTCTTTTTTTCAATGTGCATAAATTTTGGGCGATTCTTAATTTATCCATTCTTACACATGACGTAAGTCACACCAAATTGCAAGTAAAAGGTCGTAAAAGGTGGCCCATCATCTATATGTGATATATTTATTTTAATATTTTATTATTTTATTTCACTAAATATCATCCATGTGTTGTGCACTTTTTTTCTTTAATAAAAAAATAAATTTTATTTTATTTTAGTACATATGAATTTTTTTTTATTATATTTATTTGAGATAATTTTAAGTGTTATAAATTTTATATATTATTAAATAAATTTATATAATTAAAATATTATATATTAATTAAAAAAGATTCACAATTTAAAATGTAAAATTATGAAGAATTTTTTTTAATTTTAAAATTCAGTTCAGTAATAGTTACACTCATTCAATAAACTTTTGATTTTAAATACTAATAAAATGAAAATATTTCAACATCAATTCACATTTTTTTTAAAATAATTGAATTGTATTAAATTATATTATACTATTGTTTTTAAATAAAAAATTAATTTATACTCTCAAACATTAATATGTTTATTCAAAATTAATTAATGAGATAATAATAATAATAATAATAATAATAATAATAATGAAAATTTACTAATAGATACACACTTTTAACCAAAATTACTATTAGATAAAAGGAATTTAAATAATTACTCTCACATACAAAATATTAAAGTAAAATATCAAATATAACCTTATAATCTCATACACTTTTAAATCACCAACCCTACCCCTCAACCACCCACCCGTCGGACCGGCATTGACTGCCGTTGACCGGTGGTCGGACTGGCGTTGGCCGGCATTGACCTCCGGCCGGACAGCCGTTGACCGGCGCTGGCCGCCGGCCGGACAGCCGTTGACCGCCGCCGCCTGCTGCCGGAATTTAAAATGTGCAAACAAAATGTGCAAAAATAAAATTGTGCAAAACCAAATTGTGCAAACAAATTGTGCAAATATATAGGGGTATTTATGGTATCACAATCATAATTGTATAATTATGAGTAATAGTACTTTGAGTCATGTAGTTTACAGCAATTATGCATTATTTTATGTACATCCTAGTAAGTGACCCTAATAATAATAATAATTTTATTTAAATAAAAATCTAATATATTGGTAAATATTTATTTTGATCTATAAATGTTCATCATTTATATATATATATATATATATATATATATATATATATATATATATATATATATATATATATATATATATATATATATATATATATATAGTTTAAGAATTATTGTTTATGTGCTAATAAAAGATAATTTTTTTGCAAATAGGATATGTTGAGAGGGTTTTTGTGTATGATGATTTTTTTTAAAAAAAAGAGTGTGAAACTTTTATTGAGACGTTCAAATAAATAAATATATGAAAAATTGAGTATGTCACCTCAGCAAAGCTCGTCGGATTCCCCAAATTGTTGCACGTGACCATTTCCCGGCGAAAAATTAGGTTTTCGGTTAAAATTGATCAAAATTGGAAGTAAATTCGTAGTTATAGTACCAAATTGATACAAATATATTTTTGGAGATAAAATTTAAAGTTTTAAAAAGTTATGGGACATAAAAAACTTTTAACTTTACAATATTATTAATATGATGACAAATACTTATTTTAGTTGTGTATAATTGGTTGTACCATGCGAATAATGTTACTCTTCAGTACAATAGAGGATTACTCTTCTGTATAAAAGACGACTTTTTTTTCTAGTTCAAACAGTAATGTTACCATTATATATAAACTCTTTTGAATAGAGTAGACATGCATCTTAATTTGGAAGCATCAGTTCTGCTTCTATTAATGGAGGATTCGGAACTGAACCGATCGTCCTACAATTTCGATTTCTATTTTGGAACAACCGATTTCGTTTAGAACCGCGCCAATTACCCTTTTTGTATGTTAGCATTTTTTTAATTCTCAAATTTGTAAAAACTTCAAGTTCAGATTGGAATCGCCGGTTCTTACACTACAAAAAATAGTTTTTTAACAATGGAATATTCTGTAGCTAAAAGTCTTAATTTCATTGTTAAATTGGCTTACCAATGGATTAGCAATGTAATCCGTTGGTAAAATTCCGTTGCTAAAGTGGTGGTTGGTAAATTTTTAGTAATAAAAAATCAATTCTGTTGGTAAATAATTCAATTGGTAATCCATTGCTAATAATTTTGTTAGTAATTTATATAATGATTCCCTTGCTAATCTGTTGGTAATTACCAACGGATTGAATTCCGTTGCTAAAATAGAGAATAAATCTGTTGACATTCCGTTGCTAAATTCGGTTGCTAAAAAATATTTTTTTTAGTGTTGTGTGATGTCATCTGACTTTTGATCTTCAATGATCACTTAATTTGAACAGTAGATTGTGAATTAAAAAAATACATATATTAATGGAACCATAGGCTCCAATTCCTCCATAATGCGAACTATAATCGAACTGGAATATTGTCAGTATTGTTTTTTTTTTTTTGGTCGGTTCCAATTTTGACGATTTCAATGTCAATTTTGATTATTTGGAGAATATTTAGAGTAGAGTAACTATATATGTATTTTAAGAAATAACACTCGATGTATTCTAAATAATACTACTTTCCAACGAGATACACCATACAATCATTTCTATCGTAACCTTATTACTCTAATATAATAAGTAATGATGTATTTCAAAAATAAATTTTTTAAATTTTAATATATTCTGAAGAGTATTACTTTTCAGTTCGGTACAGCGTACAATAATTTCTACTTTAGCAATATTATTCTTATATGATAAGTAACGATGAATTTCAAAATTAAATTTTTATAAATTTTAATATACCAAATTAATTTTTTTAAGCAAGTGTCATCTTTTAGATTCTCTTAAAAAAGAAAAAACCTGTTAAATCAATTTTTTTTGTTAATTTAATTTAATGGTATTGTTGTATTGTAGACATGCATGCATGCATTGTGTGTGTGTGATCTCATATAGCAAGACAGGTGGAAGATGATATTTGGATGAAGTGGTGTTGATGAGGATCGACTGATTTCAGCTGCAGGAATAAGAGCATGAATAAGAGGCACAAGATTGAATGCATCTCAGCCATACATCAAGGAAGGGAATCAAGTTAGTTAGGTGGTTAGTTGAATTGTTGTTCACCATATAAGGCCTATGGATGACAGTTTACAGAACCAGAAGTAGCACACATCATTTAGAAATCATAGAACCAAGATTAGGGTTCATAAGTGAGTTCATCTTTATCTTCTTTAAGTTGTATGTTGTAATCATCATATAGTGAAAGTTCTTCCTTGAGAAAGTGGATGAAGGCATAGCCGAACCACTATATATCCTCGTGTTCATCTTGTTTTCATTACGTTTTCGATTATCAATTAATTCGTGAGTGAGACGTGAGTGATCATTTAATAGCTAAAGTGTGAGTTCTTGAGAGGAAGTTCAAGATCTCACTTAAGTTTCATAAGAGGTATTAAAATACTTTTTTGTTATTTGTTCGGTTACTATATTTGTATTTTTTTTTATAAAAAGAAATTAAAAAAATCATTAAATTGTCCACCCCCACACCTTTTTACTCCAATACAAGAATTTGTGAAGGGAAAAATCATGATAACTTAATTGGACAACATGGCTAAACCACACCCCTATACAAGGAGCCCGTTTTTTAAGAGTTCGTTCAATTCTTGGTAGCCATTATTTCCAAACTCTTCTGTCGTATGCCATTGTTAATATTAAATATGGTGATAATTGTTAAATGATCACCTTATTTAAAAGTTTAAGCCGTTAGAGAAATAAATTGTTTAATACTTAATCAAATCACTCTAACACGCCCCTCACATGCAGGTGGAATTAATTTTTATCTCAAGCCTTACATGTGAAATTTTCTGAGTATTAAACGATTTACCTCTCTAACAATAATCAATTTTGCTTTTATTAACTAAATATTATCAGTACATCATGACAAATAAATTAATTTAATTACATTATTTTACTGCTAATGTTTTAGTTAAAAAATATATATTTTGATTAATAAATACTTAAAATTTTGATTCCGTTTTTTTTTAATTTAAATTTTATTAAGTTATTTTTATTAGCTTTTAGAGATAGTTACTACAAGGTACATTAAAAACTCCTTTATTACTATGGATACAAATATACAAAAATATTACTATTAATCACATAAATATATAGTAATATTTCAATATTACCCTTACAATGTGTTGCACATAAATATTTGTGTGCAGCATAAAAATTCGTGTGCAGCAAAAGTTATGTGCAGTAAAAAAAGTGTGCAGCAAAAGTTATGTGCGGCGAAACTCTAGCGGTGGCAGGGGGCGACGGCGACGGCCGCCTGTCTGGCAGCGGCAGTGGGTTGGTGAGGGGTATAGGATTTGTGGTTTAGAAGTGTTGGGATTATAATGAATTAAGATTATATTTGGTATTTTACTTTAATATTTTGTATGTGAGAGTAATTTTTTTAAATCAATGTATCTCACAGCAATTATGGGGTGTGTATCTATTAGTAATTATTCATTTTAATTAAATTGACTATATTGTAATAGTTTAGTTGATGTTCTTCTTTCTAATATATACTAATAAAATTTATTACTCACTCCCTACCACAAAACCCTTCACACTTTCCATATTTGTTTGTCCCACAAAACCCTTCACACCCCAAAAAGGAAAAAATCACTTTATCCAACAAGCTCAAAAGTTACTTTAATTTCAAATTTACAATTATTTTTCATACACATATCATTACTTTATATTTTTTTAATACCTAAAAATACTACAATACCCTCTAAAGTCAACAAAAATGGTCAAAAAGTGCATATTTTCCTAAACAACCTGGAATAGTAAATATGAAGCGTTTTATGGGATGGATGGAGTATTAAAATACTGTAATTTATAATAATTATTTATTTAATATTTATTATTTATTATATAGTTAATATGAATGTTAAATTAAAGATTTTAAAAATACGAAAATTTGATATATTTTTCTTTAATAATAATTTATAATAAAAGAATTATAGCATTTAAACTCTTTTTTGATGAAAACTAAATATAAAAATAAGACTAAATGTAAAGTAAAATATATGATTCGTTAAGGATGAGAGAAAAATAAGATATTTATTATTTTATTAAATGTGATGTTTCTCCTTCCTTTAACCAACTGGTTCAGAGTTCTTACATAAAATTCATATATATAAGTAATAAGTGTTTCCCAACTATCCATTTATTTCCAGTTGTAACGAGTTATTTAAATGCAAAGTCGATGAATGGTTTGATTGGGAATACACAAGATTAAATCTTTACTTCACATATTAAATACATGGGTATTTGTACCATTTTTTTTTAATATTAAATCTCTACTTCACATATTAAATACATGGGTTTTTGTACCATTTTTTCTTTTGTTTTATTTAAAGAACCTACTAAATAGCCAAAAAATGACAGATTAATAAATATCTTTAATATGAAAAGTTCAAATAATAAATATAATCTTTTATCAATATCTTTTACTTTAAAATACAATTAAGGACTATGCTAATTGGTCAGATTCTACCCAACCATAAAATGGCAATCTTGTAAATAACATTAACTTAAAAAGTTTAAATGACATATGTATCCTCATATTCTTAAAGCAAATTAAATTTTCTGTATTTATTTCTATTCTCTTTCTAGTTAATGAGTCTGATGTTTCCTAGACAATTTTTAACGGTCATTAATAATAATAAAAATACAAAAGCTTCTGTGTGAGCTCGGGCACACGTAAACACATTCCGTGTGCATTTAGAATTTTGTGCTAAATTATATACCCTAAAGTATAAAGATGTGTACCATTTATTTTACAAGGCAAAAACTTGTGTGCGTCTGGGCCCACGGAAGCACACTCCGTGTGCCTTTAGAATTTTGTGTTAAATTGTATACCCTTTAGTATAAAGATGTGTATCCTTTATTTTCTGAATAAAAATAAAAATATAATGAAAAGTATATACCCTTTAGAATAAAATGATGTACCCTTATTATTTAAAGTGTATATCTTTTAAAACAAAATAATATACACTTATCCATAATATTAAATTCTAAAGGCGCACGCAAGCCTCACCCAAAAAAAAATTGACCGTTTTATGTTTCCAAAATTAATAATATATTTGTTTTTAGTTCTGAAATGATGATTATT
Organism: Pogostemon cablin; assembly: GCA_023678885.1. NCBI lineage: Eukaryota > Viridiplantae > Streptophyta > Magnoliopsida > Lamiales > Lamiaceae > Pogostemon > Pogostemon cablin. The sequence goes on from CM043009.1 coordinate 6,797,415, forward strand.
GTAGTATAATTCTCTCCACTAAAATTTTAGAGTGGATATTAGGTGCACCCGGGTGAAAGGGTGCACCCATATATGTATAACTTTTTATTCTATTTTGTATACGTATTTTTTAATAATTGTATTATTTTTTAACACTAAATTTTTTATTAAAAAAACTAGCATCATATGTGTATAACTTTTTTATTTAATAGGTGTATACATATTTTTTAATAATTGCATATTTTTTTACACTAAATTTTTCATTAAAAAAATTAACAATTAAATTGTATACATTTTTGTTCATAATTGTATATATTTTTATTTATATTATATACATTTTTGAAAGTGGGTGCACCCTATTTTAGGGTGCACTCGGATGCACAGTATAATTACTCAAAATTTTATTTTTTATATTATTATATAGATTCATATAAACTCTTTAATTTTTTTTAGGGGAAATTGTAATGATAATTAATATATGTATATCAGAAAAATGAGCTTTAATTTATTGGAGTTCAATATAAAAATCGATTAAATAGATAATTTCAATATTCATTCAATTTTCTTTTTGATTAATTTTTTATAAGATATAATTAAATATTTTTATTTTATTAATTATTTTAAGATAAAAACTTATGTGAGACTATCTCACGTAAATACTTATGTAAGACGGACAAAAATGATACTCAATTAATGAAATGTAATAATATTAAATAATGAATTATTTATAGTATAAATGTAAAGTGATAACATTTTTATAACGAAATTAATAACTATTTAAAAAAAAGTATAAAATTATGTCACGTGATACGGTCTTAAGCAAAATTTACCTTATTTTAATGAGTTGATATTAGGTGCAAGGGTGCACCATATGTGTATAACTTTTTATTCTATTTTGTATACATGATATTCTATTTTGTTACGTGTTTCTTAATAATTGTATACTTTTTTCACACTAAGTTTTTCATTAAAAAAACTAGCATTCATATATTTATAACTTTTTATTCAATAGTCTATACATGTTTTTTAATAATTGTATATTTTTTACACTCAATTTTTCATTAAAAAAACTAACAATTAAATTGTATACATTTTTGTTCATAATTGTATATGTTTTTGTTTATATTTGTATACGTTTTTAGAGTGGGTGCACCCTATCTTAGGGTGCACACAGGTGTACAGTATAATTAGCCTATTTTTATTTTAAATATGGAAACAAATAATGCATATATATATATATATATATATATATATATATATATATATATATATATATATACTCCCTGTCCGTTCCCTTCAAAGTTTCCTTTTTTTAATTTTGAGTGTCTCACCGAAAGAATCCACTTTCCTTTTTACACACATGAGAACCACACATGTTGTATTAGTATAGTATTGTGGGCCACATGGAGATATTTAAATATTTAATGTGTGACTCATTTACTATAAAGGGAAATATGAACTCTTTTATGCGAAAATTACTTTTAGGAAATATGAGTATCTTTCACATTTAATACTCACTCAATCCCACAAAACTTTTTATAATTTTCTTATTTGTTTGTCCATAAAATTCTTTAAAAAAAAAGAAAAACTTTATATAACCATCTTAAAAAATTACTTTAATTTTAAATTTGTGTGCCATCTTAAAAATACTGAGGGAGTAATTAAATTTATCTACAACTACTTTGTCCAATATCATGAATAATAATTTGAAACTATAATTGGTAGAAATAATTTTGAAGAAAAAAAATGAACTTTCATTCCGATTATGGATTATAAAATTTCATTCCTTTCTCTCTTAAAGATAATATAAGAATAAACAATAATTATGGGAATTAATGGCGAATTATTAATATCTTCTCTCACCCATTAACTACGTACTAATATTGACTCACCCGCCTACTGCATTGTCTTTTTATCTTCCCAACTTCAATTAGTATTTCTTTTCCACGTTCTCTCTTCAACACCTTTTTTTTCCTTTTTTTCTTTTCTTTTCAAATTTTGTGTTCTTTCTATTAATTAATAATATCTAAGCATTGATATGTGAATAACAAGGAGGCACTTAAATGGCTCTAGATAATATTTTTAACAATAAAAATGGATAAACTATCAATTTAAAGTCTAAATAATTTAGTCTATTGATTAGGGATTTGAAATATATAAAATTATAAATTTGGGGTCTAAATTTAGGCCCAAAATTGATAAGATATGAGATAATATTTCACTAATTCTGGTCCCAAATTGATAATTTTATATATTTCAGGCCCTATTTGATAGGCTATCGTCGGCCTACCAAAATATAATTTATTTCCGACTCACTTAATACTTAGTATAATGGAAAGTACGGGTTGAACCTAAAGGAGTATAAGTAATTTGTAATTAAACTTAAGTGTTGCAAACATATAAAATAAATAGGGGGATTTTGATTTGGTGACAATATGAAAATAACACAAGTATTAAATCAACTCAATATTTTTAACAACCAACTATATGAAAATTAATATTTAAATTAACCAAGTGATGAAAACCTAGTTTAAGATGACGATCCCCTCCCATTTACTAAATTAATTAATTATACGAATTAAACATCTAGCCTAGTGTGCAAACTCAAATCCCTAGATTGACGGTACGACCAATCAACCTGAATATTATATATTCATCAATTAGGGTACGATCAATAAGTTGAACTATTTACGAGTGACCCTATGGATTCAAACTCGTAAACGCATTAAGACTCTAAACATAGAATTACTAGGCTACGAAATCCGGCTAGGAATCATACAACCTAGATTCTATTACACTAGAGGGAATTATCTCTATTTGTTATTTAATCCAATTCCTACAACAATTACGGATTATAATTCATGGAATAACATTCAGCAGTTAAATAATTAAATAGTTGATCAGGCTAATTTAACTACCAAACTACTATTAAGAATATCAAAGCATGTAATAGAATAAACTTACACAAAAGATATTCAATGAAAAACCCTTAATAATTAATCTACAGTTCAACGGGAGGTTCACGAAATCCAAAACTAGAAAAAGGGATTAGCCCCGCATGTTCATAGTAAAAACATAATTAAAATATAAAATTAAAGAACCGATGATGTCTAATTTTTCTTGCACTTCACGCCAATTTTCTGCCTTGGAGAGAAGGGACCGCTCCTTCTTCAAGTGAATTCTGCTCACAATTCACGTTTTTTCTGTCTTGGAATTCACGTGTGTATTTCTCCCCAAAAATAAATAAATATCTCCCATATATATCTGTGTGTTGCTCCCCAAGTAATCCTGCTTTATCTCTTTCCTTATTTAACTTCTCCAAAAATATCTTCAGGATCTCTTTTTCTTTTATCTTTTTTTTACCGTGTTTCATCCTTCAAAATCGAGCCTCCATCAAATCTGGAGAAGATCTGACCCTTCAAATATGTGAAAGATATGCTGGCTAATTTCTTTCTTAATTTGCTCCACTTAACAATCTGTTTCCACATCAATTCATATAATCAAAGTAATTATTTCTTAAAGATAAAATAAGTCAATATCAGCACATAAAAATATATAATTAAATCAAATAGACTTGAATTTCCACCAAATAATCATGCTAAAATATGATTTATCAAATCTCACCACACCTAAACTTTGCTTGTCCTCAAGAAAATCAAGACCATAGAGAATAGAAAACCAAAGAACTCCATCTTAAAAGGCAAATGAAAGTCACAATACAATAAGAGAAAAAGTAACTAATGAGCATTCAGAACAAATACGACTTTTCACTCAAAGTTTGCGACTTTCATGGCATCAAAATTTTTAAATTATATGGCCTCACAAAGATTCACTCAATAACACTCAAATATATGATTTAGGTAGCAAGATCACTCAAAAATTGAAAAGAACAGTCATTACCATAGGCTTGCTCCCAAATCAAATATCTCCCAATTTTAGACAGATCATATGCAACAATCAAAGGATCTTTGAATGGGTTGTAATGGGACTTTAGGACAAGGTAAGGTAAAAATAGAGTTAAGAATGACTAAAGATACCACTTTACAATATGTGATCTTCTATAAATCAAAACGTTCACTATCCCCACATTCTCCTTTCCACAACAATATTTTTCTTACACTTATAATCTCCCCCATACCTGCACCTTTTCAAGACTCGGGACAGCAGGTGTAACACTTGAAAATATCATTGTTTTTTAGGTAATTTCAGCAACTCAAAAACAAACAATTTCAGCAACTCCTTTTCCCCTTTCTTTTTTTTTTCATCAAGAATTTTTCTCTTTTTTTTTTCAAACTTCCTTTCTTTCATTTCTTTTTTTTTTCTTTTCCTTCTCCAATTTTTTCAAATCACCTTTTCATCATTAATTCAACCTTAAGGTATTTCCACAAGATCACACATTGCAAAGTTATGAAGGATTCAAACGGAAGAGTTTAAGAAAAAAATGGGAATTCAGGGTTCATTTATGTGCTCATAATTCAAAGAAAAGGCTTAGGTTCAACGTGGCTTCCTATAAAGTTTTCATATTCGGTTGGAACAATATAAGCCAAGAGGGTTAAACCTAAGTGCCCTTATCATTTTATCACACTCAACCAATCACATGATCTTGAAATGCATTCAAAAGAGCAAGTTGTAGAATGAACAATTTAAATTCAATGCACTCAAGAAAGAAATTTCAATGGAGCTCATAGATGTTAGCTCATTAAGGCTCAAAAGCTCACCAAAAATTGGGTAATTTTCCATGAAATTCAAAAAATAAAATCAGCCACTACAATCACAAAAATCTTGCAAAGATTATCAAGTTTCAACAGCTTCTCAACATCACTGCCACCCCCTCAATCATGCATCACCCTCATCATTTCAAAAGATTTTATTCCTCAATTATCCAACTCCACATCAATATAAAATTTAGAGGACAACAAGAACAAGATATGGGGCAAGAAATTGACAACTTTTTCACCAAAAACTAAAGAATTCAGCAATATTGCCCATCCAACAAATGAAATTTCAGAATTAAAAATCACATAAACATGCACCAAATCAAGACCTCTAACTCCACATTTCAGCAAGTATTCACCGAACTCAAAATTCAATATCCACAATGAAGACTTACTAGCAAAATCAGGTATATACAGTCACAAGAACTCACCAAAATTAGCAAAATCAGAAAGAGCAAAATTAGAAAATCAAAAAAATAGATTCACAAAACTATTCTAACCCAATTATCATATAAACCCCCCCACACCTAAACGATTGCTTGTCCCCAAGAAAAAGCAAGTATAAAAGAGAAACAGAACATGAAATTGGGAGAGTACACCTGATTCAGTTTTGGGTAGAGCTTTGAACACGATCAACCCTTGCAGTTTGTATCCCTTCTGCTAATCACAACAGAAAATTAAGAGTGAACAATCAGACAATTTATTGAAAATAAAAATTAAACGAGAAAATTGGATTGCCTCCCAATCAGCGCCTTTTTTTTATTGTCGTTGGCTCAACTTAGGTAAGGTGCATCTTTCAAGTATGTAGAACTTCTTTCAACTCCATCCGATCGACCTCAACAGTGCGAAACCCCTTATGATATTCCTTGAGTTCATGGTTTGGCCCAAAAAACGAGAACTTCAAGTGTCCAGGAAGTGCCTCTAACTCCAACTTCGGTGCCTGCACTATAGATGGAAGAATTTTTAGAAAAATATTAGGCAATTTAACTGAAGCTACATCTAATGTGCTTGGTCTCTGAGAAGAACTATGTTGAGCATTGACATAGTGATTCAGCTCTTCATTATCCCATCTTTTAGCATCCCTCTTCGTGACTCCATGTTCAATGACTGTATCTAATGCATCCCTACTAGTGAGTTCGAAGTGTTTCTGTACAATAGGCTCAATAGTACTCACAACAGAAAGCAGGTTAGCATCATCAGGGTATTTTATAGCATCATATATGTTAATTTTAATGATCTGCCCATCAAATTCTATCGTGAGAGTACCTTCACTCACATCTTTCTTAGTGTGTGAAGTGTTGAGGAACGATCTCCCCAACAGAATCGAAGTAGAATTCGATAGGTGGTCATTCATTTCTAATACATAAAAATCAGCAGGAATTACGAGTTTGTCTACCTGAACAAGAATATCCTCAATGACTCCATCTGGGTATGCATGGCTTCGGTCAGCAAGTTGGATGACTACTCCAGTCTTTTTCAACTCTCCCACACCCAACTTTTCAAACACTGATCGAGGCATCACATTAGTGGACGCTCCAAGACCCAGCATGGCTCTTTCTACCTTGATATTCCCAATCTTGCAAGGAACCATAAACATGCCAGGATCCTTGCGCTTCTGAGGTAATGATTGCTGGAAGACAGCTGAAACATTTTCTCCTATCATCACTTTTTCATATCCTTTCAACTTCTTTTTGTTAGTGTATAGCTCCTTCAAGAACTTGATGTATTTCAGAATCTGTTTAATCACCTCAATGAGAGGTAAATTGATCTCCACTTTTCGAAACACCTCAAGTATTTATTTATCCTTTTCAGTGGTGTCCGGCTTCCGAAACCTGCTTGGAAAAGGCAAATGGTTAATATTAAAATGAATAGGGTTAAAATTTTTAACCTGATTTTTTTCGGACCTTCTGACACTGTGGGTTCTGTGTCAGTGTTACGTTTCTGCACATTGGATTTTTCCGCCCCAAACTGATCAGTCTGATCCTCCACTATTCCAGCAGGTTCTACATCAACTTTTTCCACGTCTTGGTCAACTTTTTGGGCGGTACAACCTCCTCCAACTGTTTTCCACTACGCAGTGTAATAACACTCACATTCTTAGGATTAACCTCCGTTTGTGAGGGTAACTTCCCACTGTTTTGAGCCTGTATCTGGCCTGCATTTGTAGCCAATTGGGTTACTTGATTTTCCAAGTTCCGGATTGACAATTGGGTTGTTTTTTTCAAGTCCTGGATGGATGAATGTGTCATCTCTTGGAATTTGAGATTGTTGGCAGCCATTTATTTCATCATTTCCTCAAATGAAACTCCAAAGCTTGCCCCATTTTGTTAGCGATTTCCACCATCTTAAGGGTGATCTTGTTGCCTATTCACCACTCTCTGCTCTTGAAACTGTTGTTGCCTTATATTTCCTCATTGTCCACTACCATACCAAAGATTAGGATGATCTCTCCAACCTTGATTGTAGGTTTGAGAGAAGGGATCATAGGGTCGCCCCATAGCGTTTACTTGCTCCTCATTGAGTGTAGCCCTGTAATCAAGAGTAGAATGATCATTAGTTAAACAATATTGACAAGATGGAGGGTTTACCCCTTTTCCTTTAGCAAGATTTTCCACAGCAACTGTCAACTTGTTCAAAGTTTCCTCCAACTTAGAATCATGGACCTCCTTTACTTCTCTAAGTAATGGATCACGTCTGCCAAACTGTTGAGTGTTGGCAGCCATGTTAACAATCAAGTCTCTAGTAGCCGTAGGTGTTTTCATCATAAAAGCTCCACCACTAGCCGCATCAAACATGTTTCGATCCATGATCGACAATCCTTCATAAAAGTACTGCAATAGCAACTGATCGCTTATTTGATGTTGGGGGCATGCTGATGTGAGGCGTTTAAACTTCTCCCAATACTCATGTAAACTCTCCCCTTGCATCTGACGAGCTCGAGATATCTCCTTGCGTAAGACAACAACTCTAGTGGCCGAAAAGTAAGTTTGGAGAAAAAGTTTTTCCATTTCGACCCACGTATTTATCGATCCAAAAGGGAGATAATACAACCAATCTTTCGCTATGTCTTTCACTGCAAAGGGGAATGCCCAAAGCTTGACTTGTTCCTCCGTCACTCCGTTTGGTTTTATGCTCATGCATACAACCGAGAACTCCTTCAAGAACTTGTGAGGATTTTCACCTGAAAGACCATGGAAAGCAAGAAGTAAATAAATCAATCATGTTTTCAATTCAAATACAGTATTATCAGTAATCGCAGGAAAGTTAATGCATAGTGGCATATGGACTACGTCCGAATTTGCCAATTCATTCAAAGTTTTTCAGTATCTGCAGCCATGTTTTCCTCTTCCGACTCAGATCCTACATATCTTCCTCCTTTAAATCAGAAATTTCAAAAATTTTCTCTTCAAGATGAAGTGGATCAGCTGCAAGTTCAAGTTCGGTAAGGTTTCCGGCGGTTTCGCCAATGGACGAACTTGTTTTTTTTTCTTCTTCCGGGACTCCTTCCTCAACTTCCAGGCAGTCCTCTCAATTTCTGGAATGTATTCAAGTTATTTTTTACCAGAAGATTGAGTAATCATTCACAGAAAAATTTCAAAAACAGGGGTCTTCTGACACTGAAGGGTTCAGTGTCAGTGTAACTGAAAATTTTGAAAATTCCAGAAAAATTCAAAAAAAATTCCAGAAACTGTAAAAATGCAGAAAAATATCAGAAACACAGAAATTTAACAAAATTCAATTTTACTCACCGAGCAAACGGCGCCAAATTTGATAGGCTGTCGCCGATCTACCAAATAAAATATATTTCCGACTCACTATAATACTTAGTATAATGACAAGTATGGATCAAACCCAAAGGAGTATAAGGAATTTGTAATTAAACTTAAGCATTGCAAACATATAAAATAAATAAGGGAGGGTTGATTTGGTGATAATATGAAAATAACATAAGTATTAAATCAACTCAATGTTTTTAACAACCAACTATACAAAAATTAATATTTAAATTAACCAAGTGATGAAAACCTAGTTTAGAATGATGATCCCCTCCCATTTACTAAATTAATTAATTATACGAAATAAACATCTAGCATAGTATGCAAACTCAAATTCCTAAATTGACGGTACGACCAATCAACCCGAATGTTCTTATGTTCATCAATTAGGGTACAACCACTAAGTTGAACTATTTACGAGTGATCCTATGGATTAGAACTCGTAAATGCATTAAGACTCTAAACATAGAATTACTAGGCTACGAAATCTGGCTAGGAATCATACAACCTAGATTCTATTACACTTAGAGAGAATTATCTCTATTTGTTACTTAATCCAATTCCTACAACAATTACGGATTATAGTTCATGGAATAACATTCATCAGTTAACTAATTAAATAGTTGATCAGGCTAATTTAACTACCAAACTACTATTAAGAACATCAAAGCATGTAATAGAATAAACTTGCACAAAGAATTCAATGAAAAACCCTTAATAATTTATCTACAGTTCAACGGGAGGTTCATGAAATCCTAAATTAGAAAAGGGGATTAGCCCCGCATGTTCATAGCAAAAGTATAATTAAAATATAAAATTAAGGAACCGATGATGTCTGATTATTCTTGCACTTCACGCCAATTTTCTGCCTTGGAGAGAAGGGACCGCTCCTTCTTCACGTGAATTCTGCTCTAAAATATTCACGTTTTTTCTATCTTGAAATTCACGTGTGTATTTCTCCCCTAAAAATAAATATATATCTCTCATATATATCTGTGTCTTGCTCCCCAAGTAATCCTACTAAAATATGACTTATCACTAATTAATAGAAAAAATAATTCATGCCCCAAATTGATAGTTTACCCATTTTTCGGGCATTAGATTGTTAGTTTTTTTAATAAAAAATTGAATGTAAAAAATTATAAAATTATTAAAAAACATATATACACTATTCAATAAAAAATTATACATATATGGATATACGTGTGTATGGATGTCAACAGGTACCCTACTTAATTTGGGATAACAATACCCGTATCCAATTAAAAAAGTATACGTACCTATCCCATTTAAATAATTTGTTATAATACTCGTTCTCATCTCATACTCATTTATCAATACCTGCGGGTACCCGTACATGTTTAATATTCATTTATTATATTATAATATATATATATATATATATATATATATATATATATATATATATATATTTAAATGTAATAATGTAAATTACATTATTATTAATTAAATAAAAAATAATATAAGAGTACATTCTATTATTTTAATAAATATTTAATAAATATGATTAAATAAAACTTATATCTATTAATTAAATATATAAAATATCTAATAAATATATATATATATATATATATATATATATATATATATATATATATAAACGGGGTATTTGAGGGTATTGGGGGATTATTATAAATAAATATATAGTGATATTTCAATATTACCCTTACAATGTGCTGCACATAAATATTTTTGTGCAGCATAAAGTTCGTGTGCAGTAAAAGTTATGTGTAGTAAAAAAGGTGTGTGTATCAAATATTATGTGCAGTAAAAAAGTGTCTGCAACAAAAAAAGTGTGAATTGTAAGTGTCATGTGCAGTGAAAAAATTATAAACTCCTACTCTTCGGTGGCAACGGCCGGCGGAGGCGGTCCGGTGGAGGTCCGGCGGCAGCAGTAGGGTTTGTGGTTTAAAAGTATATGGGATTATAATGAATTAAGGTTATATTTAGTATTTTACTTTAATATTTTGTAAGTAAAAGTAATTATTTGAACTCATTGTATCTCCTAGTAATTTAGAGTACAAAGTATGTACCTATGAATAATTTTTCATTTTAAAACTTAATAAATTTTTCAATGTTCAAATCAAGTATTAATTGGATAACTGATAATTATTTTGAACCAAGTAGTATATTTGGGGTTTTGATAAACATGAGGTTGTATTGGTAATTTATCCTAATTTTAAAATATATCTTAATGTTAAAATAAAATAAAACAATATTTTTAATGATAAAAGATATTTTCGTGAAAGACCGTCTCTCAAATTATAATGTAAATTTAATGTGATGCGCCTGGATACTTAGTTGGGATACCTTCTCTATTTTTTCCTATTTTATTATTTCGTTTGTTGAGCTTTAGTTTAAAAAAGTTCTAAATTAAATTTAACTGCCCATTAAATAGAAAACAAAGCAAATTGTGGACATACACACAAAAAAAATATTTTTTAATAATAGAATTTATCAATAAAATTCAATCCATTGATAATTATCAATAAAGTAGCAACAAAAATTACATTTTTCATTTAGTAACAGATAGAATGCCAACAGAATGCCAATGTGTTAAATATTTACTAACGGATTACCAACGGAATTGAATTTTCGTTTTTAAAAATTTACCAATCACCACTTTATCAATGAATTTCGTTTTTAATCCTTTGATAAAAAATAATTTATTTTATATATGAGCCAATTAAATAAAATAAGACATGAAAAGATTTAAGATTAATATTTCATAAAAAAGAAATAGAATACCTAAACACACATAACATTAAATAAATAAAAATAATCTAACATGATGACAATAGATGCATGCATGAGGGATTATCACACGTGGATTATGTTCATTGGAGGTTCAGCAATGATAATCACGTGTTGCATGTTAGCTGGAAGCAAATTGATGCAGTTAAAATAAACTAACAACTCAACCGGTTGAAAACTGTCAAATTGGACCAAGGGTGTGCTGCTGGTTTTGGAGCAGTTGTTGGGCGGTTAATCGAGCTACCTAGACCCAGCTATGTGGCTGCGTCTCATCTACTAAGTGAGAGCTATCTAATGAAGGTTCAACCGGATCAATAAGTTAAGGGGATAGTGAGATATAAGGGCTCAAAGTAGCTTGATCACATTAGTTTTTCACATTGAGAGTTGACAGTGTGTGAGCTTCGTTTTGTACTTCCTGTTAGCAGATTGTGATCAATCTGATCTTGGTTGTAAGCATTGAGTGATAATAAAGTTTCTTCTCCCCAAAGTGGATATAGGTTATTAATAACCGTACCACTATACATCTTTGTGCAATCTTTTTATTTTGATTCAAGTTTTCATTATTTCATGTGAGTTTAATCATTGAGCGTTTATCACATCAATTGGCTCCGTCTATGGGAAACAAATGCACAACAAGCATTCAAGATGAACACCACAAGATTTGATGTTGAAAAACTCACAGAGAAATCATATTACAATCTCTGGAAGTTGAAGATAAAAGTTGTCCTCATGTAGCAAGGTTTGATGGATGCTTTGAAACCACCTCCACCATTAAAGATTGAAATACTCAAAGATTCTCAGGCTGCAGCAGATGGTGTAAGAGGTCCAGTGGATTATAAAGTGCTTAGAGAAGTATCAAAGGAAACAACTATTGTTGGGGTATGGAATAAATTGGAAGCTCTGTTCATGGTTAAATCATCTGTAAATAAATTGCATTTGAGGCAAAGGCCTCATGCCTTCAAGATGACTGATGAAAAGCCTCTGATGGATCAAGCTGATGAGTTCTGCAAGATCACAGATTTCAAGCTGACCAGTGAAGATAAGGCCATCATGTTGTTGTCTGCTCTGCCAAGATCCCAAAGGCATTTCAAAGATGCTCTTCTCTATGGGGGAAAGGATGTTGTGCTGTTGAAAGATGAGCTGACGGCACTAAGATCAAAATGATCTAGAGATGGGAGCTGACAACAATGAAAAATCAGGTGCAGAAGGCCGCTTTGCCAAGAAAGGAAACCAGAACAAGAAAGGGAACAAGAGTGGAGGTAATTCTGATCAAAAGAAGAATGCTAGAGGACACCCAACTGCAAAGAACTGTTACTACTGCCATGAACCAGGTCACTTCAAGAAACAATGTGCAAAATAGAAAGCTAACAAGTCCAAGAAAGCTGATGCACCTGCTGGAAATCAGAAGAATCAGGTAAATCAGGTTGGTGAATTAAAAAAATAATACTAGTATAGAAGGCATTGAAGCTCTGTCCATCACATCATTAGATGTATCTGCTGAGTGGATATTGGATTCAGGGTGTACCTTCCATATGACATCCATGAAGCATTGGTTTGAAGAATTGAATCATTAGGAAGAAGGATCAGTGCTATTAGGTAATGATCAATCTTGTAAGATTAAGGGAGTGGGATCCATCATATTACTCATGTTTGATGGAGTTCACAGGCTTCTTAGGAATGTTAGATATATTCCTGGATTAAAAAGAAACCTCATTTCTCTTGGAATGCTTGATTCTCAAGGATGTGATTCAAATCTAAAAGGGGGAGTTCTTACAGTGACTAAGGGTGATAAGGTAGTCATGAAGGGAACTAGAAAATCTGATTGTATTTCTTGGATGGAAGTGTTGTTGTTAGACAGGTACACAACATTGATGAGCAGGATGATGCCAAGTTATGGCATGGTAGGTTGGGCCATGTTAGTGAAAGAGGGATGCAAGAATTGGCTAAGCAACAACTGATCAAGTTTAGAACAGATGAGAAGATCAGGCAGTGTGAACATTGCATTCTTGATAAGTCCAAGAGACTCAAGTTTGGTGAATCAGAATATACAACCAAAGCGAGAATTGCCTATGTTCATTAAGATCTTTGGGGACCTTCAAAAATAATAACCAGAGGTGGAGAAAGGTACATCATGACCATAATTGATGATTATTCAAGGAAGATATGGGTTTATGTTCTGAAAACTAAGATGAAGCATTCATTACATTCAAAACTTGGCTGACAGAAACTGAGAATAGCACAGGAAGTAAATTGAAGTACTTAAGAACAGATAATGGTTTGAAATTTGTATCTAAAGAGTTAATTCATACTGCAAGGAAAGAGGGATTAAGAGACACATGACTGTCCCTGGAACTCCTCAATAGAATGGCATTCCAGAGAGGATGAATCGGACACTTTTACAATGAATCAGATGCATGTTGAGCAGTACAGGTTTAAGCAAGATGTTTTGGGGAGAATTAGCTACAACTGCAGCTTATCTAATCAACTTATGTCCTGCTACAGCTTTGAATTTCAAAACTCCAAAGGAGATGTGGTCTGGTAAGGTCCTTATTTACTCACACCTTAGAGTTATAAAAATCAAGCTTATACTCACATTAAGCAGGATAAATTGGAAATAAGAGCTCTTAAATGTATCATGTTAGGCTATCCTAAGGGAGTAAAAGGGTATAAACTATGGTGATATGATGAGAATAGGCTCATAGTCAGTAGAGAAGTTGTTTTTATTGAAAATAAAATGACACTGATCAAGGATAATCAGAGTAAACAATCTGAGCTTGAGGTGGAGTCCCAATACATGATCAGAGCAGGTGAAAGTGAAGACAACCATACTGACAGATATACAGATGAAGTATCAAGGGTCCAATGACAACCAAATACTTATCAACTTGCAAGGGATAGACATAAAAGAACTATAGTGCCACCTGCAAGGTATGTACAAGCTGATATAGTGTCATTTGCACTATATACAGCAGTTGAAGTTGAAGCTTATGAACAGTTGAGAGTGAAAATAAGCTTGCTTGATTGTCCAATTTAACACCTTATTGATGTGAATTATTGTTATATATTAGCACAAGGGCCTTATATTCATTATATTTGAGAAAAAAGGTGCACTTGAGGTGTTTTATTATGTTTTAGATGGAAAAATAATCAAAAGTGCAAAGTTGGAGAAAATGTGCAACTTGTGCATGAATGCTAAAAAATGCACGTCCAACTTTTGTAACTTTTCTGTGTTTCTTTGTAGATCAAAACTGGTAGTGTGATACATGGTTGGAAGGCCACAGAAGAGACTGTCTTTTTGGCATAAAGAACACTCCAATTGAAAGTTATGATTCCAAACGTCGCGCAAGCTGTGTCGAATAGAATGGATGTTCCACTTTTCATGACTTTTTTACATATTCAAATGTTAGATTTTTTGTGATCTTCTTATATGGATAGAAATCCAAGGAACAGAGGATTACGTGAGCACAAGAATTACTCAAATCGAAGGTCGGATGTGGAAGTTATGCGCGAAATGGTGAGACGGCGCAAGCTTGTTCGACCAGTGAGAGTCTGTTCGACCAGAATCATCTTGGTCGAATGGAGGAGGAAAGTCAAACAAAATATGCAAAATCATACAAAGAGCTTGTTTGACTTTCGTTCGACTTGGAGGCCTTGTTTGACTTCTAAAGGCATGGTCGAACGGAATGTCGCTGATGCTATTTTTAGTAGTTTCGAGTTTCTTTTACCAAATTTGGCGTATGTCTAAAGTAAAAGCCCATCCAAGGTCCGTGAGGAGCACTTTACAAGCATAAAAAGGGATGTAGAATACATCATATTGGGGGAGATTAGTCATATTGGATTGGAGAGAGGCCACAACAATACTGCACCCCACAAGGGGGATCACCCCCCAACCATCATCCACATCCTTTCCTCCATCCATCCATCACTTTGAAGATTCGTTTGTGGAATCAAGAGGAGACCAAGAGGAGGATTCAAGATGGAGAATGATGCGATGACTCCTGCATCTAGGGTTTATTTTGTTTCCTAATTTATCTTATAATTTTCTAAATATCCGGGTAAGATCTATCCAACACCCATGATTGTTCATAATATCATGGGCTAGAGCCTTTTTGATAGAACAAGGATTGTGAAGATTTTTACGAATTAATTGAACTTTCGTGTGTAAACTCCATACAACACTACTTGTGGATTTATTTTATATATGATTGTGCTTTCTTAATCCATATTCACGATCATTTTGTGCATCTTTAATTGGTATATAGAGTCTGAATATATATCTTGGTTGTAGATTGAGTGCATTCACCGCTGAACAAGATTACATGTTATGATTCTAAGTGAGGGGACTCCAAAACTTCATTAGAACTATCATATATGAATACTTATTAATTGAATTGAATTTGAGTTATTAAGTAGGATAAAGAAGATAATTTTATAGTATCTATAAAGGTAGATCATATTGGGTTAGAGTACCGATTGGTCAAAATAATAATTAATACTGATAGTACCTAGAAAGGGGGTAGAATTATATCTCTTGCTCTGAGATTATTCACTCGTGTTACACGCATGTTTACTTGTGTCTATAGAGTATATATGCATGGTTTAGTGATGCGTCCATATTCCACAGGGCAGAGTCAGACATCAACACACGGAAGGGAAATTAATGAGTGAAACTGGATTTCCCTAGAGCTACATATTCTCTTACTTTATTCACTTTTGTATTCTTCTAAGTGCCTTTATTTTATTTGTTATTTAATTTAAGTCTTTTAGTTGTTAGATTAAATCCTCAAACTTAATTGCCTAGTCTTAATTAATTTAGTAAATAATTAAATTGATAATACGCCGTCCTTTGAGTTCAATAATTCACTTGGTCGCTTGGTTAAGCTGCAACTAATATACTTAATACTTGGGGATTAATTTTGCGTGCAAAGAAAATGCGCATCATGAACCTAGGAACTACACTGATGCTTTGGCTAGTCAAGACAGAAACAAGTGGCTTGTAGCCATGGAAGAAGAGTTGTTGTCACTAAATAAGAATGGGACATGGAAAATAGTTAACAAGCCAAAATCTCAGAAGTTAGTTGGATGTAAGTGGATATTTAAAAGAAAACCAGCTCTTGCAGCTGAAGGTGGAGTAAAATACAAAGTTAGACTAGTAGCTAGGGATTTTTCACAGAAGGAATGGATAGATTACAATGAAATCTTCTCACCTGTGGTTAAACAATGTTCAATCAGAGTTTTACTAGCACTAGTAGCTCAATATGATCTTGAGCTTCATGATATGGATATTACTACTGCATTTTTACATGGAAAGTTGGAGGAAAGTATCTATATGGAGATACCAGAGGGTGTTACAGTTGAGAGGGCTGATACAAAGACATGTTTGTTACTCAAGTCTCTGTATGGACTGAAACAAAGTCCAAGACAATGGTACTTGAGGTTTGATTAATATATATTTGCAAATGGATTTCAGAGAAGTCTTTATGACAGCTGTGTATACATCAAGGAAGAGAACAGTTGTTACACATACTTACTACTCTATGTAGATGATATCTTGATTACTTGCAAGAGCAATCAAGGCATTGATGCAGTAAAGGAAGTACTTAAATTTGAGTTTGAAATGTAGGATCTAGGAGAAGCTGAAATGATATTAGGTATGGAAGTAAGTAGAGACAGATCAGCTGATATACTTGTGTTGAAACAGCTGTGAATAATATGGATGAGTGCAAGTCTGTTACAACACCTGTCAAGTATGGATTAAGTCTGTCACTACTTAGTGGAGCTAAATCAGACAGAGAGATAGCTGAAATGAGCAGGATTCCTTATGTAAGTTTAGTGAGCTGTCTTATGTACGCTATGGTTTGTAGTAGGCATAAACTTACTTATGTAATGAGCTTGATCAGTAGATTCTTAAGCTGTCCATGGAAGCAGCATTGGGAAGCTGTCAAATGGGCTTTGAGATATATCATAGGAACTGAGCAAGCTGGTTTAAAATTTCAGAAAAAGGAAGCAAAATCAAAATGTGTCATTGGATATGTTGATGCTAATTTTGCAGCAAACTTGGTTTCTAGGAAATTTCTTACAGGGTATGTATTCAATATGTATGGCACATCAATGAGCTGGAAAGCAAGTCATCAGTCTGTAGTGGCACTATCAACTACAGAAGCTGAGTTCATTGCATTAACTGAAGCAATAAAAGAAGAAATATGGCTTGTTGGTTTGCTGAAGGAGTTGGGGAAATATCATAATACTTTAGTAATATATTGTGACAACCAAAGTGCAATACACTTAGCTAAACATCAGAGGTATCATGAGCATACCAAACACATTGATGTTAAGCTGTACTTTGTGAGAGATATGGTTGAAAGTGGTGTTGTTGCTATAAGAAAGATTGATATAACTGTGAATCCAGCTGATGGTCTTACTAAAGCATTGCCAACAGCAAAATTTTAGCTGTGCAAGACTTTAGTTGATATGCATGAAGCATTAAGGATGCTGCTCTTTAAAAGCAGCAAAGTGGGGAGAATGGATCAAGTTGAGTATACATACATCTAAGGTGAAGATTGATGACAATAGATGCATGCATGAGGGATTATCACATGTGGATTATGTTCATTGGAGGTTCAACAATGATAATAACGTATTACATGTTAGCTGGAAGCAAGTTGAAGAAGTTAAAACAAACTAACAACTCAACCGTTGAAAACTGTCAAATTGGAGCAAGGGTGTGCAACTGGGGTAGTGAGATATAAAGGCTCAAAGTAGCTTGATCACATTAGTTTTTCACATTGGGAGTTGACAGCTTGTGAGCTTCGTTTTGTACTTCCTGTTAGCAGATTGTGATTAATCTGAACTTGGTTGTAAGCATTAAGTGATAATAAAGTTTTTCTCCCCAAAGTGGATGTAGGTTATTAATAACCGAACCACTATACATTTTTGTGTAATCGTTTCATTTTTATTAGGTTATTAATAACCGAACCACTATACATTTTTGTGTAATCGTTTTATTTTTATTCCAGTTTTCATTATTTCATGTGAGTTTAATCTTGAGTGTTTGTGAGATCATTGAGTGTTTATCACGTCATAACACTATGTTACTTTATTTGAAATTGTTTGACAAAAGTTTTTAAAAAAATTAATTTAGTTCACATCTTTTGAAACTGAATCATTTTAATTCAATGTTTGCCAAATTTTGATTTAGTCCCAAGCAATTTCCAAAGACGTGTAACTAAATTGATTCTTTTTTAATATTCATGGGACAATTTTTAATAAAATAAAAATGAAGTTGATGTGGACAAGAATCAAGGAAATAACCTTCCAAATTCCATCCTTGAAAGTTAGGGTCCTTATTTATCATTTGCATTTATCATTTCAATTTTCTAAGTTTGAATACCCCCTTCAAACTCCTTTTTCTTCTCTATAAATAGGCTATTTAGTATGAAAGAATGTAACTTGAAAACTTTGAATCAATTTGAAACTTATTTTGAGATATAAAACTCGATTTCTATTTCCGTACGAAGAGCGTTTTCTTCTACTATTATCCCATGTGTCAGTTGGTATCAGAGCCAAGGTTTATCCTTCGGCAATGGCTAAAAACACATTCAAAGCCAAGGTTTCTCCTTCTGTAATATTTAACAACACCGAACCTATGCTTGTTGATTTATTTAGAGAAATAAAACGTTTGAGTTCAGTTGTACAAACATTAAGTACTCATGTGGAACGAGCGGAGAAATTTTATGGCATCCCAAAAGAACAGCATGATGCACCCAAAGTCGTCCCTACAAGCATTCTAGAGGCTGCCTCTAGCTCTACAAAGCAGGGAGGAGAAAAGGAACATGCTAAGGAGTGCTAAGCCAATCGATGAGCATCGCTCGAACAGTTATCCTCTACAATGCCTGATCAACATGATCAAACATAAAGGAGATGACGATGCATGAGAAGTGAAGGATGGAGTCTGCAAACCTGATGGTGAGAAGGCTGGTGAACAATCGGCAATGGTAGTTCGTAAAGTGCTCTTAACACCTCGAAGAAATAATTTCTAGTGAAATGCTTTATTCCAAACATGGATTGGCAAGATGATCTTGGTATTACTCACGATGGAAGAAAGGACATATATCAATTTATTAGAGACGAAAAAAAGGTAATCTTATTGTCTTTGGCTTTCAAGCAAAATTTTGAAACTCATTATAAGCTTCTGTTACTATCCTATTATGTGAAAGATTGGATGAAAGATGTGCATGTTATTAGAAAAATACATGCTTTGTTGAAGAAGACTACATTCATGGTTGGAATTTCTGAGAAAAACAAGATAAAAGTGCAATACAAATTCTCAATTCATAGACTGAAATACATGTCAGATTGTTTGTCTGGAGAAAAGATAGATCTGCAAGGTGGTTATCATCAGATCCATATCCGACCAGGGGACGAGTGGAAGACAACTCTTAAGAATAAGAATGATTTGTTTTGGTCATTTGGGCTGTTGAATGCACTAAGGACAATTATGCAGTTGATGACAAACGATTTGTTCTTGAAGTACCTTGTTTCCAGTGGGGTGATGATTTAGTATTCCTGCTGGTGGAAATGATTTAAAAAGAGGTGCACTTCATTGCATGCTTTTTCTTTTGCAAGTAGCATGGCGAATCCACAAGTTCATAGCTCAACTGGGAAAGCACCATTTGCCGTGGTGTATTAGAAAATTCCTTGTCATGCTGTGGATTTAATCAAGTTTCCAAAAGCTGCAAGTGTTGCTACAACTAAGCTTGCAAAGGAGGGGTTAGATGTGCAAGCTGAAGTTCACCAAAGATTGATGGAAACTACAAAAAAATTCGAGATAGTTACGGACAAATATTGGCATTTGCTTTTATTCGATCATATCACATAACTTGAGGACGAGTTCTTTTCAAGTGGAGGGGTCTGATGTGGACAAGAATCAAGTAAAACTCAACCTTCCAACTTCCAATCTTGAAAGTTGAGGTCCTTCATTATTTTTGTTAATTTTTAAGTTTGAATGCCTTTTCAATTCATTATCTTCTCTATAAATATGTTGTTTAGTATGAAAGAATGTAACGTGAAAACTTTGAATCTTAATTTTTCCGTATGAAGAGCGTTTGTCTTTTATGATTATCCCCCGTGTCAGTTGGTATCAGAGCCAAGGTTTTTCCTTTAGCAATGGCTAAAAACACATTCAAAGCCAAGGTTTCTCCTTCGGCAATATTTAACACAACCGAACCTATGCTTGCTGGTTTATTAAAGAAATGAAATGTTTGAGTTCAGCAGCACAAACATTAATTACTCGTGTGGAACGAGTGGAGAAATTATGTGGCATCCCAAAAAAATAGCATGTCATACCCAACGTCTTCCCTACAACTATCGTAGAAGTTGTCTCTAGTTCAATGAAGCATGGGGGAGAAAAGGAACTTGTTGCGGAAATTGCTAAGCTGATCGATGACAAGTGTCAAGAATTTGTGCATCACTCAAACAATTATCCTAACCAACGCCCGATCATCATGATCGAACATGAAGAAGGCAATGATGCATGGGAAGATAAGGATGAAGTTTGCGAACCTGATGGCGAAAAGAATGATGAGAAGACAGAAATTGTGGAACATAAAGTGCTCTTACCACCTCGAAAAGATGAATCCCAGCGGAATGCTTTATTCCAAACCAAGCAACGACAAGTTGATCTTGGTACCATTTATGGAAGACAGAACATCTACCAATTCTTGAAGGATGTGAAGAAGGTAACTTTACTGCTTTTGGGTTTCAAGCCCAAAATTTAAATTCATAAGCTTCTTTCACTAAATTGCTCTATATAAAAGTGGATGAAAGATATGCATGATGGTAGAAAAATATATGCTTTGGTGGTGAAGACTATGTTCATGATTTGAAATTCTGAGAAAAATAAGATAAAGGTGCAATACAAATTCTTGATTCCTAGATTAAAATACATGTCGGATAATATGTCCAGAGCAAAGATAGATCTCCGAAGTGGTTATCGTCGGATCCGCATTAGACCGGGGGGAGAGTGGAAGGAAACTCTTAAGACTAAGGATGATTTGTCTTGGTCATTTGAGTTGTCGAATGCGCCGAGTACATTTATGCGGTTGATGACCAGGGTGTGGTTCTTGGATTACCTTCTACACAGAAGGGTATTGATTTCGTATTTGTGGTGGTGGACAGATTTTAAAAAATGGTGCATATCATTTGCTGGTAAGAGAATTTTTGATGCATTTCTTTCCTTTTGTGAGCAGCAAGGCCCATACGCATGATGGTCAGATGGGAGACAATCAAACTCTTGGAAGTTTGATTAGCTGCATTTATGGTGATCGACCAAAGCCATGTGATTATACATTGTCTTAATCAGTTTTTTCATTGTTTGCTAAGGTTTACTAGAAAGCTTCATGTCCTTCTATAGGCTTCATCTCTAAAAAGATTTTTATGTGACTGATTTGTATCGAGGAGCCTCCATCATATCACGTAACTCGAGGACGAGTTTTTTTCAAGTAGAGGGGTCTGATGTGGACAAGAATAAGGAAATAACCTTCCAAATTCCATCCTTGAAAATTAGGGTCCTTATATATCATTTACATTTATCATTTCAATTTTCCAAGTTTGAATACCCTTCAAACTCCTTTTCTTCTCTATAAATAGGCTTTTAGTATGAAATAATGTAACTTGAAAACTTTGAATCTTAATTTGAGTCTTAAATTGAGTTTTAGAACTCGATTTATCTTTCGGTATGAAGAGCGTTTTTCTTCTACGATTATCCCTGTGTCAGAAGTATAACATGACCACGCCAAGATACCATATGAAAATCTCAAATTTTAAGTATATGTGATCAGGGCTATGTATAAATCTGACGATTTTATCAATTTTTGACGAAAATTGCATTAAAGTGACGCAATTTTCAAATGTGTGGTACTAAATTAACATTTTTAGCTTTTGTAGATCATTTTCAATAAAGTAAAAAGGGTATAAAACAATAATCTAAAATTTATGATTAAGTTTTAAAATAATATAAACTCCAAAGGCAAATGATTAAATAAAAATGTGCATTCCGTATAAAACACTTCATAAACTAAATCCCATTTAATTACGTTCACGTGGGCGTCGAATTCAAGACTGAATATAATTGTTGTCGAGTCCGATTTTTTAATGGCCACTTCTGATAAAGTACAATTTAAAATAGCCACATCTCTTAAAACCAATTTTTACTAGCCACTTTCAAGTGGATTCCCCAAATTACCCCATAACTGTTACACAAAGGACGAAAATAATTGAGCCATCATCATGTCAGTTTTGACTGCAATAAATGCGGGGTGGGTGGACCACATTTTTTGAAGTTTTAAATTTTGAATTTAAGATTTTGGATGTGGGTTGGTGGGGTACATCAATACCCATCACTTTCACCTTTTTATCTCCCTTCATTCTTTGTTTCTTTGTTTCTTTCTATCTCATATTTCGTCCAACACACTCTCTCTTCTTCTCTCCATTCGTCCAACACCTCTCTCTTCTTCTCTCCATTCGTCCCAGTGAAGAACAGTGCATTTCTTGGTGGAGAATTCTCCATTTGCGGTCTCCAGAATTCTCCATTTGCGGTCTCCAGAGTGCATCAACTTGAAATGGCAAATTTTCAGATATGTATATAAGCATTGTTATTGGCATGTTAAAATACCTATAATGTACTGTGTGTAATGTAATGTAAGGTGTTGAATTGGCCTTTACTGTAGTAGGAATGCAGTGGTGTTCATTTATTTTTGGTTTTTTTTAAATATTGTCTTGGCTGAGTAGATGTTTTCAGTAGGCCGAATAGAACAATTCTTCAGGCCGAATAGAACAAAACGTCAGGCCGAATAGAACAAAACTTCAGGCTGAATAGAACAAGTGTAGGCCGAATAGAACAAAACTTCAGGCCGAATAGAACAAGTGTAGGCCGAATAGAACAATACTTCAGGCCGAATAGAACATGTGTAGGCCGAATAGAGCAAAATATATGAGCAATGACATATAATTTTGGTTGGCCGAATAGGGGTTTTCAGTAGGCCGAATAGAACAATACTTCAGGCCGAATAGAACAAGTGTGTAGGCCGAATAGAGTAAAGTGTAGTAATGACTTTTTTAATTTTGGTAGGCCGAATAGAGATTTTCTTTAGGCCGAATAGAACAAATCTTTAGGCCGAATAGAACAAGTGTTGGCCGAATAGAGTAAACTGGAAGACTTGTATTTTTAAATTTAATGAAATTTTTGTTGGCCGAATAGAGATTTAGAGTTGGCCGAATAGAACAACTCTGTAGGCCGAATAGAGGAATTGGTAGGCCGAATAGAAGGAACTTTGGGCCGAATAGAGTAAATGTTTGTGTTCAAATATTTCGTTTTAGGGTTTTCATGAACTTATTGTTATTTTGCCCATAATTATGAATTTATGTCTTATTTAGCAAAAATAAATATATGTGCAGGGTGAATGGAAGCGTCCTTCCATGCAGGGTCAACAATGCAGTATACATAATTACTGCAAACCTGGGGTAGTTATGGATATCATTCGTAGGCAGTTAACTAGGGTTGGGGGTAATGCGGAGGAGATATTTAAGAGATCATGTTTTGGTCATTACTGGGATCTCAGCGATGAGTGGAACGCGAATGCTCATCTGCACAGTCTCATGATCTGTGAGATCATACATAGGGGGGACGATTTAACGGCTAGGTATTTTCAGGTTGGAGACGTGTGCCTTAGATTTAGCAGGGTAGAGTTCATGAGGATTATGGGACTCTGTTTTCGGGATAGACTCGGCTTTGATCCGAACGAGACGTATGGTATCCCGTCTGGTGGGTTATATGATAGGTTTTATGGTCAGGGTGAGAGACCTTTAGTAAGTCAGATTGCTAGTGACTTTGAAGGGCGAAGATTTATAGGTGTTAGCCCTGAGGACGCAGTTAAGATTGCTAAAGTTCTGTTGTTGTACTACTTTCTCCTTGGGTCGGATATCACCAAGGTGGGAGTAGACAACTGGGTCTGGTGCCTAGTGGAGGACGAACAGAGATGGGATTTATTCCTTTGGGGACAGGTCAGCTATATGACGCTTTTGCACTTTATGGACCACATTGTGACCAAAGTCCCAGCTAAAGCAAATCCCGATCGGTACAGATACCACTTTTACGGGTGCACATTCGCATTACTGGTACGTGTTTTAGGTTTGATATATTAAAGTTATAGTGTATTTTCAATTTTAGTATTAATTATCTGACATATGTGGTTTACGTGTGACAGGTTTGGGCGTACGAGCGTCTACCTACCGTTGCTGCACCGTATGGCCATGTTCCCCACGGTAGGTTGAATTTAAGGCCACTCTGCTTGCGATGGATTTTTCGCAAATGGAAGAGGGTTGATAGGACTCTGTTTGATCAGGTATGACTTATTAATCCATTTAGTGAATACATATATGTTTTATATTGTTTCTTATGTAATTGTTTATTTTGAATCAGGCTCTTGATGTGGTTGATTTTTCGATGATCCTTCCTGATGAGCTTAGCCAAGGGTATTGGATTGGAATATAGGATGAGCCTTTGGAGGGGTTGATCATGGGGATGTACACAAAGTCATTCTCTAAAACCAGCACAAAGGCTGTCCGGGCATACGATCCTACCGGTAATCCATGGGATCAGCGGTACTATACAGGTGTGGCTGTTGATGATGCGTGGAGGGGCCAACATGCGGATGATGCTGCGGCTTGGATGACAAATCGGGATCCACATTCCTACCAACCTCGCTGTACTCCCAGTCCTGATCACAGCGGATATGCTTCAGGGGAGAGGACGTATGTTGAGCCCGGTTCCTATGATCCGAGTGCTGGCTGGCATGCTCGATTTATGAAAGAGCATGACGAACAACATCGTTACGACGCAGATGCGCAGCAGCCTCTTGACGATAGGATGAATGATTCCCCAGGTTTTCATGGGAGTGGCTCTAGGGACGCATACCGAGGTGATCAACCCCACCAGGGATATGATCAGGACTTCCAAGAAAGGGTCTTTCGTAGGCTGGATCAACAGGATGAATTTTTATACAACCTTGCTTGTCAGGTTGTGTCTGAGCATCAAACAGCTCATTATTTTCGACAGGCACTTACGGCTGAGATTAGGCGCCTTCGATCAGAGCTTGCGCAGACCAGGATATCTGAAGCTGGGCCAACCAGCTCGAGGTCAGGGGTTAGACATTCCCCTACTAGACCGGTGGAGGCGCTCAGCCCGATGGCCCCCACACCCAGGGGTGATGAAGAGGGTATAATGCGGTCTAAGAGGCAGCGAAATCCATCTGCAGCGTTACAGTCTCCATTTACCACGACAGACCGAGAGCGCCGATGGGAACTGTACCGCAGATTTATTTCAAGCAGAGAACAGTAAGTACTACGCCAGTAGTGTAGACGTTATCATATATTACTTTAAACAATGTGCTTTGATTTTAATGAATTATTGAATGCAGGATCGACGTTGGTCTTAGTTTTAGAGTAGGGGCTTCCTTTTTCACTGAGATGGAGAACCCCAGTGTTTGGTTTGGAAGTGAGGTCAGAAATATTTAGTTCGTGTTTATATAAATTGTTGTAAATATTTTCATTATGTCATCAATTGTTAATTTTATTCGATGGATTTTCAGCACCTGGATGCATACCTCCGCTTATTATCGGAGCGCCCCTCTGACATAGGTGTACACGTGCATCCGGAGGTGGGCCCCTACTGCATTATGGACATGGAGTTCTCTGTAAGTAAATTAATTCATTATAATTGACTGTGGCAATTTTGGTATTTAATTTTTTGAGACTAATATTATGAATGATTCTCGTGTAAGGTCCGAGTACAAGCAGTATGGAATGAGCACACGGGTCAGTTTAGGGATGATAGATCAACATATGCCAACATAACTAATGAATTGTTGACAGATCTCCGTCAGTACGCCCGAGGTTCATTGCCAGTGTGGAGGGGGTCGAGATCCTGGATTGATTGTGATATGGTATTATATCCTAATCATTGTTTCACTTACATGATAATATCCCCTAGAATGACTCTAGTGTTTTTACATCTAATGTATGCGTTCCTTTTAACTTTCTTTGGCAGTTATTGTTCATTGTCCACACCTCAGGGCACTACTACCCATGTGTGGTCCTTACAAAGCAAATGAAATTCATTTGTTTTGACTCGTTTCGCCATAGATGGGATGAGGAGCCCGACATGAAGGAGCGCCGGATACTGGAGACTCTACCATACAGACGTGTCATCCCATCTCTGATGCGCGAGCTTGACTCATCCGGGGTCCCGCACACATTCCCTCTATCACCAGCTCCCAGAGAGTATTGTTTCAAGCAAGAGGACGGTTCGAGTTGCGGACCAGCCTGTCTGAGAACCATAGAGGGACTGTTAGTAAGGAACTTTAACTGGGACACCCCTGATCACATCCTGCGCTTCCGTAAGCACGTTGCCTTCACGATCTTTCAGTGTGCTAGAATAGGATGAACTTAGTAAATTTTAATTTTCATTTTTATTTTCTTTTTAAAGGTAGATTATGTTGTATTATATGAACTCATATATTTAATTTATTAAATGAAATTTATTGTCAAAAAGTAATATTAAATTTTGTTTAAAATATAATTAAATAGACAAATATGGATAAATAGGTATGAGACGGGTAGAACAGGATGAACTTTGTTAATTTTAATTTTGTTTAAGAAGGACAACGTAGACGTGTATGACCAATTTCACCACATTTCCCACATTTTTTTTGTCTACGTATACGATGGTTAGGATTATCTATTATAGGAGGAGGTGGATTATCTTGTGAGCACGCAAATCCAGTACAATTTTTACGATTGTGACCTGGCTGTCGACATCTTGAGCACACATGTTCTTTGTGACGTCTCCTGGACGACTCGATCCCTGACCTTATACGAGACATTCGTGGTCGGCCGGCCTGTCTGTGTGGTAGCGGGGGGTTCACCTTCTGTGACAGGACTCCTTCGGGTATGTCCCACTGAGTGTAGTGGGGAACAGGCAATACTGGACCACGCCACATATTCACGACACTCGTATTATGATAAGCTGTAGACACAAAACCGCTGGCTGGCAAACCGCAAGCACTGTACAACGTATAGTGTAAGAGACACATAAAAATTATAACAATGCAAGTAAGTAAGGTAATGACTGCGTACTCGATTGCCTTCGTCGCATGAATCGGCATGTCTGGAATCAACCAAGGACGGGTGTTGGGCCGTGCACTACGCAACTCTTCTGACTGCATTTCAGGACGGCGCAACTCACGATTAATCGGTTCAAGAAAGCTAGGCCCTCCTCTCTTACGTATGTAATCACATATTTCTTCATACAATTGGTGTCTTCTCTCCTCAGCACCATCATCGCTTTCGCTAGAAGACTGATTAGTATCCTGCTGTATGCGATCCCCTTCTTCCACCGTTCTATTCCCGGGGTCATCATCATCATCGTTACAACCGTCTACGTCCTCCGCACCCTCACCAGAGAAATCACCAGATTCTGCATCTACAGATTCTCTAAAACCAGCACACTGCATCTCTGAGGCCGGACAACACTCCACATTCAAATCAAAATCATGCCTCCCAGAAGAATTTGCCCTCGTACATGGGTCATTGCTCGTACCAGCACCTCCGTCATCATAACCCATCCCTAAAACCATACTACTCCCTGCACCCGTGATAGGACAGAGTGTGACGTACATCATTCCGACATCATCAACACACTTGAACACTTCTGCCACACGTGCATCATTCTTTATCTTATATTTGAACAAACGGCCATTGTAATCAACTAGAGAATTAACTACATAACCCCAATGCCCCAAATCAGCTTGCACTATGTCATGAATTTCTTTTAGCAAGCTACTATAACACAAACTGGCCTCTGGCAAGAACAACCAGTTCACCACTCCACCTATATATTGCAATCCTTCCCATGCTCCACCCCAACATATCCCAACTTTTCTATAACTCATCTGCACATTTTTTCAAAAACAACTTTAATGACATCAACATTAAAAGATTAGATAATTAGTTGCATCATTAAATCATTAGAAAATTTGTACTAAATTTGTATTCTATCCAGTCAACAAATTAATGTATGCAAACCTACACTGTTTCAACAAAACCCTAAACCCTTGACACACCTTAAAATGTGTCAGTATTTTTTTCTTCTATTCGGCCAATTATTCCTCAATTCGGCCCAAAAGTGTCTCCTATTCGGCCTAGTAACTTGCTCTATTCGGCCAACATTGAGTTTCTATTCGGCCTACCAACGCTTTCTCTATTCGGCCAACGGTTTCTCTATTCGGCCCACCAAGCTATTCTATTCGGCCCACTAACTTCTTCTATTCGGCCTACTAAGTTTCAGAAAATAAAAGAACATTTTTTGGGCATTTCGGCCAACGGGTGTTTTATTCGGCCCACAAAGTTGTTCTATTCGGCCCACTAACTTCTTCTATTCGGCCTACTAACTTTCTGAAATTTAAATAATTTTTTTGGGCTATTCGGCCAACGGTTACTCTATTCGGCCCACCAAGCTATTCTATTCGGCCCACTAACTTCTTCTATTCGGCCTACTAAGTTTCACAAAATAAAAAGATCATTTTTTGGGCATTTCGGCCGACGGGTGTTCTATTCGGCCCAAAAAGTTGTTCTACTCGGCCCAGCAACTGAATCCATTCGGCCTACTCACCATTGTTTAACAAATTTGAAAAGATTAATTAAAAAAACCAAGATGTAACATGAGTGGTGAAGATTTAAGAGAGAAAAACTTTTGAATGTTACAAAATTATTCTACAAGTCATACAATTTTTTCTATTCTATTATAAAAACGTTGAATAATTAGAATACACTCATGAGCCATGTCAACAATTATAAAATTAGGGCATCACAATTATAAAACTTGTTTTAACATACCTTGTACACCTGCTACCCAAATATCTTAATTCTCTCCAAAATTACTGGAAATTTGCTCCCAAATGCTCAACCTCTGGTACAAAAAATTTTAATATGTGTTGGACGACCACCCCCATTTTTCAATTTCCACTATATATTATCCTCATTATTTTGTATGGATATGGGGGAGCTACGGGAGCACATGCCTACATAGTAGTACTAGGTATTAGGTATTGTACTTCCACACTTTATTCACAAATAAAGAAGAATCCGATTCCTTTACTGTACTTTGGGTCAAAAAGTGTGGAATCTCATCTGCAACCACCTGAAAAGTGGGTCCCCCACAAGGGCATTTTGGTCAATTCATTTCAAAGTGGCTAGAAAAAATTATGTATAACAAATGTGGCCACTTAAAATTACAGTTATCCAAAAGTGGCCACTTTTTACCATTTCCACATTGTTGTCTATCCTAGTTGATTAAGAAAAAATAAAATAAAATAAAATTGATTAGGACCACATGAGATGATTCCACCACCTAATGAAGATATTAATAATTAGGCAGAGTTTAAAAAAAATTAGTAATATTGTGAGATGGATTGATTCGTTATTAAAGTATTTTTGTTATATATGTAAAATATGTTAATTAGTAGTTAAAGTATATTTTTTAAATTGGGTTGAATATGAATTAAAGTTTATTTTTAAAGTTTATAACATGATTTATTACAAATATACTTTAACCATCAATAAACATATTTTACCTATATAATAACTATACTTTGATAATGAATCAATTTGTATCGTATATATCCGTCTCACATGAATTAACCCTTAATTAATATGAATCACGTTTAGTTTTTTACCAATAAAAACCTATATATATTGTGTACATAAATATAGAGCATTTAAAAATACTAAAAATTTTCGATTAGGCACAAAGTTGACCAACTTATTGAGAAATGCGCTCATTTGTATATTGTTTTGCTTTTCGTACATAGTTATTAATTACTCAAAATAATTAATAACTGTATATATGTTGAAATAATAACCTTAATAAAACATGAGCTCATAAGTAACACAAGTACTACTCAAAATAATTAACAATTGTATATCTTGAAATAATAACCTGAGTAGAAAAATGAACTCATAAGTGGCATATTCTTATAGCGATGATATTGTTTTCATCTTTTATTTCAATCGATGTTATAATTTCATAAAATATATTAATTTAATTAACATTTTTAGATATAGTAATTTTTTAAAAAAAAAAAATTTTGAAACTTGGAGTATGTTTTTTTTAATGACTCAAATTTTTAGCCACAATTCATAATACAAGGCGGCATAATTTTAGATGTGTTTGTTGTCAAGATTTTTTGAGCTAACATAATTGGATGAATGTAATAAAAAGAGAAGAGAAAATTATATAATTTTAAAATAAAAGATTTAAAATTTAAGATAATGACTGAATTTTCTTCCTTATTATTAATCAATCACATAATTAATTAGTACGTAGCAAATGTAATGATGTACAAAAATTTCACAGAAAATTTGTTCCAATGTGTTCGGTATGAAAATATTGCATGCTCAATTGCGTACATACAGGAATAAAAATTTTGAATGTGTAAATTATAATTTTAAGACGAGAGATACATACTGAATTTGTATTAAAAAGTAAAATTACTCCTGGGATTTGGGTGTACGTACACTTGAAATTCGTATTATGGTACATAATTTTTTTTTAATCCAATTATGGTACATATAATTTTGCAAGGGTCAACTTCAACTTTTCAATTTGAATAAATATAATTATTTATATTCAAATTTTATTATGTTAATTTTTTTTCATTTTTACATATATTTGAGATGTATAATAATTTATTATTTAAAAAAATATTAATTTAATTTATCATATTAAAAAGTAATATTTTATATTTTAAATAAAAAATTCGAATGAACTGTATCGTACAACGAAATTACACAAATACGCTAGCTAATTTAAAAAGGAAACGTACATTTTATTAAATATGTGATCATGCATATGATGACCAGTAGAAGATAAAGATCATGAACTCGGATAAACATGACATTTTTCGGAAACTGTGATGATTAACACATGATGCGTCATTAATTTATTAATTAACCAAGGCAAATTGTATATTGATCAATATAAAACAAGAAAAATGATAGACTATTTTTATAGCCTTTGAACATAAGATATACTATAAATATAAGTTCATCGCGATCTAGACACGATTATAAAAAGATCAATGTACGGATCTTTATTCAATATTCCCCCTCTTAGCGTATACGTTTGCTTTTTTTTCAGGTAGAGTAAAAAGATATAATATGTTAATGATTAGTAAATTAAGATATATAATATTCATTAAAAAGATATAATAATATATTAATGATGAGTAGATTAAGATATATAATATTTATTATATAATAGGTAGTTATATTAATATCATGGGAGGGTCCATAAAAAATCATTAATGATTTTGTATGATTCACTTAACAAAAGGAAATATAAACCTTACCTTATAACAAATTAAAATGTAAACTTTATTAATGTTGAAAGGAGGTAGCATATATTTTACTCCTTTAATTCTCAAAATATTTCATACTTTCCTTATACATCTGTCCTATAATAACTTTTGTACCCTAATAAAAAAGGAATCACACTTTAATTAATAATTTAAAAAATTATTTTTATTTTAAATTTGTCAATTCTATCTAAAAGATTATAACATTATTTCACACTTTATTTATTACCTTAAAATACTATAATATCTTTCAAAATCAATAAAATTGGTCAAAAACAAATTTCTTAAGGGAAAAACTTGTGTGCGCCCGGGCGCACGGGAGCACATTCCGTGCGCCTTTAGAATTTTGTGTTAAATTATATACCTTTTAGTATAAAGATGTGTACCATGGCAAAAACTTGAGTGTGCTCGGGCGCACGGGAACACATTCCGTGTGTCTTTGAAATTTTGTGTTAAATTGTATACCCTTTAGTATAAATATGTGTACCC
Organism: Pogostemon cablin; assembly: GCA_023678885.1. Taxonomy (NCBI): domain Eukaryota; kingdom Viridiplantae; phylum Streptophyta; class Magnoliopsida; order Lamiales; family Lamiaceae; genus Pogostemon; species Pogostemon cablin. Next base: position 6,829,620 of record CM043009.1, read on the forward strand.
TTTATTTTCTGAAGAAAAATAAAAAATATTAATAAAGTGTATACCCTTTAGAACAAAATGGTGTACCTTTATTAATTAAAAAGTATACCCTTTAGACCAAAGAAATATACCCTTACCTATAATACTAAATTCTAAAGACGCACAAAATGTGTTCCCGTACGCCCTATCGCACACAAGCCTCACTCACTTCTTAAACAACATAGAACCATAAACATAAATTAATTATGGGACAAAGGAAGTAATAGTATAGACTATAGAGCCGTGAGATGCAATGATAAACTTTTTTTTTTCTTTTAATGAGATAATTTATTAATATAATTTAAAAGAAAATGAAAACAAAAATTAATTGATTTCAGTTGAATTTATGTTAATTTCTTACTTAAATATACTAAAATTAAATAATCGTTAAATTTGTTATTTTATTGATAGACAAAGAATACTTAATTTTCTTCTTTTATAAGTTAAATATGTAATTTTTAAGATTATTATTTATTTTTTATATTTATAATCAAACATATATCATATTTCCATTAATATAATTTCATAATAGTTGGGAAGTTGAAATATATAAATAATTAATAAAAATGTGTGATTTTTAAAGAAAGTAAAAGAATATCGTATTTGAATTATGTAAATCAAAATCAATTAATAAATACGAGCATGCATATTAAAAAAGGAAGACGTAAAGATTTTAGAAACAAAATAAAGAAAAAGGGATAATAATGATCTAAAATAAATTATGCTTGTATTCGTTGGTTCAAACTTCAAACTGTTGGCGCAAGTGATAAAGAATCCGCAGTTTGCAACTTTTAAAATGTTCACTAGAAGCTGCCACTTGATCATTAACTACTCTTTTGATGATTTTCGTCATCTTTTCACCTATTAAATCAAATCTCTCAATATGATAATATTTCTCTTTCAATTAATTGATTACATTCTGATACATTTACATCATAAAAACACTGTTAATATGCTAATGATTCCGATCTAGTAATTTAAGTATAAATAAAAATAATTAATAATAATAATAATAATAAATGAACTTCTTTATTTTTTTTTTATAATTGAATGCTAGTTATTTATACGCACATCTTGTATCATAATGGTAAACATATTATATCATAAAGGTAAAGAAATATAATATTATGAGTGTATATTAGGTTCACCCGGGTGCACCCTTGCACTCATATTTGTATAACTTTTTATTCTATTTTGTATACATGTTATTCTCTTTTGTATACGTGTTTTGTAATAATTGTATACTTTTTTCACACTAAGTTTTTCATTAAAAAAACAAGCATTCATATGTGTATAACTTTTTATTCAATAGTGTATACATGTATTTTAATAATTATACATTTTTTTACACTCAATTTTTTATTAAAAAAATAACAATTAAATTGTATACATTTTTACTCATAATTGTATATGTTTTTGCTTATATTTGTACGTGGGTGCACACGAAGCTTCGTGTGCACCCGGGTGCACACTATATTTAGCCTAATATTATAATTATTTCCTTCACTTTCTTAATAGATTGATAATGGAATGAGTAACTAATCAATCAATTAAACTATATAATAATTAATAGTTGAATGTCAATAAAATGGAAATAATATATAATTATCTATTAACCCCTTAAAATTAGATGAAAGATTGACTACTTAAGAAATTAATGAAAATTTTATTTAGTTAAATTAAATAAATAAATAATCAAAAAAATAACATAAAAGTTAAAATAATAGAAAGAAGATAACACATCAAGAAGGTGTAAAATAACGGATCTTGAATAATCTGGAGTCTAGGTCGATCAAAATTTGCCAGCTCAATTCGAGTCACATTTCAAGGTAGAGATTGTCGAGCTGGTCCTCTAGAGCTTGGTGGTCTCCAGCTCGACTCGAATTGGTGGTCGAGTTGGCTCTCTGTCGCTTGATGGCTTCCAACTCAACTCGAGCTGTATAGCTTGATTTGGTGGAGCTAGGTATATTTTTTGTCAGTGTCAACTCTTCTTTGTTTTCGACCTACAACTTTATAAAATACTTTAGTTGCACCTTAATTTCATAGATATTAGAAATTTTGAGATTCGTGCTAGAATACGAACATAATCCAATCAAAACAATGTAAAATATATGACTATAAAACATGTGAAATTCAGCTCTCATCATTAGGCTATGAAGATCACATGTTAGAGTAGCCAATTACATCATGGAGTCTTAAGGAAATGATCCAATTGTGTATCTAATTACACAGAGGATCAGATCTCTATGCGACGTGCAAGAAGTCTATTTTTCTGTCTCCAAGAAATGGATAGGGTTAAGTTTCCATTCAAATATTTCCATAGCAATGTGAACGGATCACTCTTGTTAAATACCTTAACAAGATGCACAACAATTTCATAAGTTCGGAAATCCTTAAGTCTTGAGCTTTCATGTGCTTGGCAAGTCCTTCAATGGCTCTTATCATACTTGCGAGTTATTCCTCAGTGGTTGTAGCATTTGTTGTCATCACTGCAGCTACACCTGAGGCTAATGGCGAGAGCTTGGCGTTGAACGAAGAGTTGAGCTATCGGAGTCACATTCACCATCTTTGTTGCCATGCAATGGCTTATTTAGAGTAATCCCAACCACATGGTTTGTATCTAAGGAGGCTCAGACATACTTCTTGCAATGACTTCAATCTTTTTAGTTTGCAACTCTGAAAACTTTGAGGCAATAGGCCTTCATATTGCAATCTTGAGCGGAGTTATCATATAGATCTTCACAGTTTGCGACTCTGAAAGTTTCAAGGCAGAGGACCTTCTTATTGCAATTCTGAGAGGAGTCATACTTTATATCTTTGAACTTTTGAAGAGAAGAGATGAGAAGTAGAGATGGTCCTATTGGGCGTGCCAAAATTTGTAACAACAATATTTATGATAAAATAAACACAAAAATAATTACAAAGATAATCCAGATGGATTTAATTTAGAAGATTATATAAACAGGTTACAATCTCTAATCAATCCTCTTATTTTTCTCTCGAACCAATTTGGCTTGACTTTGACTTGCTTGTGTTGAGTTTGCATTGACTATGTGTATTGAGCCGGATCTTTGGTTGAAGCTTGTCCGAACTCGAATTTGAGGATTTATAACGTTAATCCGGAGGTGAGTCGAGCCTTTGTTCGGATTAAACATTATCCTTGAAGCTTTCCGCCAAGTGCACTGTTGAATGTGTAGAATGTCGTTGACTCCACAAAAAAACGTTGAAGAACTTGATGTGAAGAAAGCTTGATTTAGGGGCTTAGAACCTTGATCCTGGATCGCAGACTGTTCTTGCTTGAAGATGACTTGAAGATCTTGAAGGGAGGCTAGACTTTCGTCTTTGCTCGTATTCTTTAGATCTCTTCAGGTGTTGACGTCTTCAGATGCTTGAATGTATGAGTCTGGAATGAATGGAGGAGGGCTCCTTATATAGGTGGAGGATGAGAAACCTTCCATCTATAACTTGCAATCTGATTGGCCAAGACTTGATTTGACCTGATTTTGCGGGCTTGGGCTTTGATTTGATTGGTTGATCCAGATTTGATTTGTATCAAATCTGATCTTGATTTGATTCCAAATCTGATTTTGATTTGATTTAATCACATCCAAAGAATTGGATTTTGACATCTTTGATTTGCAAACCTGCTTGATTTGTACTTACTGACTGAATCTGGCCCAATTATTAATTATTTACTCATTTATTTTAGGAATTAATTTATTTAAATTCCTTAATAAATAAATAATTAATTAATTTTTAATGTGTAATTTGCTACATATTTTCATTTAATAGGCAATAAAATTCAAGTGCCTACAACGTTGTGGTTTGCTACAGGATATATAGAGGATTGATCCATCGTAGGGCGTGTTGTTAGTTGTGCAGCAATCGTAAAATTTCTTAGATACCTAATGAGCTTCCGGTAAAAAAAGGTATTGATACTTAATCAAGGATAATTAATTATAGGTTTGTGATATTAGGCGGAAGTATTTTGAGTTTGATATGGTCATAATAGATTATATATGTTTTTAAAAGAAAAAGAAATGAAAAATTAAAGGAGTTAAAAATCAATTTAAAAGTAATGAAATGACAAAATTATAGTCTCTCCGTCCCACAATACGTTTCACATTTACTGTTACATGTTGTTTAAGAAAAGTTGCACTTTTTACCAACTTTATTGATTTTGGAGGGTATTGTAGTATTTTTAAATAATAAAAAAGTATAAAGTAATGGTATGTGTGTGAAAAATAAGTGACAAATTTGAAATTAAATTAACTTTTGAGGTTGTTGGATAAAGTAGTTTTTCTTTTTTTTGGGGTGTGAAGGGTATTGTGGGACAAACAAATGAGAAAAGTGTGAAGGATTTTGTGGGATGGATAGATTAATTTTTTAGTTAACTTTTCTGTGAAATTTTTTGGTCAAATTGAGTCAAATTAGTGGGTGAAATTTAGGTGAGTGTATTTAAAATTTTGAGGATATTAAAAATATTTTGAATAAAAGGGTGTTTTTTTGGTTAAAATTGATGAAAAGTTAAATGGGTGTTTAAGTAATTTTATGGTTGCAAATAGCGCATAGGTTTGAATTATGTGAGATAAATTTAAAAGTTATGGAATTCAAAAATATTTTTAAAATCAAATTCATTAGCATTGCCCAGTACACTTTCTAGTAATAAAGATAAACACAAAAATTCATAAAACAAATAACTCAAAATCACAATTTTATCATTGACCAAACACATTGTTTTCTTCATGATCAACTCAACCCAAAGAACAACTTTAATTTCTTTGGGAGGAAATCAATTACCTTCATTAATCCCAACATGACATGCTAAACAATACCCACCAAATTAACAACCTTGAACACATTTGATTCCATAACCATCATTTATTTGTTGCATTATACTCTAATTAGTGAGCTCAAACCCTAAAACTTACATGATATTGATTGGTATTGTGAGACAAAAAAACCCTAATCATCAGTTTTAAGAGCATCCTTTTTAGAGGTAAGGACTACCCACAACAAAGAAACAGTGATAGAAATCAGCCCTGACCAAATATATATAATAGTTGGCAACTTCCCTTTTCTTCCCATCAACCCTTTAGCAAAAGGGTACATGTGAGCCAGCACCCAAAAACTGAAGAACGTCCCTCCAAAGAGCTTGTTCCACTCCGGGATCACACTATATATCGTCCTCGAAATCCCGATCACGAGAGCCATGAGGTTGACGATGATGATAGACAACGGCATTATAAAGAGAGCAGTCCATTTCACCACATATAGATCAGCATACACATCCTCCTCTTCCTCACCGGCTGATTTCGACGTCAACGTGAAAGAGATCTCTATTCCGGCTATAACCTTCAGAAGGCCTTGCATGACCGCCACCAAGTGAGCGCTGCTGCCTCCTATCACCCAAAACTGCTCGTTCCTCCACCACTCCTCCAGCCCGATTCCGGACCACTTGACTTCAAGCAATGAAATGCAGACAAGACAAAGAGTGATTGTGAGAAGATACATGAGAAAGGTTTTGTCCAAAGATTGGACGATGAATTGGCCTGTGAAGAGGGAGAGAGCCGGGAGGAAGCAGTAGACGACGAGGAAGAGGGAGGTGAAAGGGTAGATTCCGACGTTTAGGTAGGCGATACGTTGGAGGAACTTGAGACGCGTTGTGGCGCACAACGCGTTGTTTCTTGAGAAGAAGATCTCGACGGATCCGGTCGCCCACCGGAGGACTTGGTGGAGGCGGTCCGTCAAGTTGATAGGCGCTGTGCCTCGGAAGGCATCGCGCTTGGTGATGCAGTAGATGGACCGCCATCCACGGTTGTGCATGCGGTAGCCGGTCACCACGTCTTCGGTTACTGATCCGTAAATCCAACCTATTCTGTCTCCCCATTCTGTGTTGTCTTCATACCTTTATTCATGCATATTGATCAGCTTCAAATTTCTCCCACGTTAATTATTACATATTCATGTGTTTTCTTCTAGTTTCAACATGTGGGTGAGTTTTAAGTACATTCAATAGATCAACTTTAAGACATTAATAATACTAAGCTCTTGAATTCAATCTTAACAATACTTTATGAAGATACAAAGTTTAAGTAAAAATTTTAAATAACCAAACCATCTAAAAGGAGAATAATAATTTAATATTTAATCAGGTCATACTCTCATGTGTAGGCGGGTCAATTAGACTCAATCCTTGCACGTGGAATTTCTAGACCTAAATATGGTCGTGGCTCTAATATCTTTAAAATGTTAAATGACCACCTCACCTAAAAGTCATGGCTCTGATACTATGTTAAATTACTACATCATCTAATAGCTTCAGCTAGTAAAGAGGAGAATCATAAAATATTTAATCAGGTCACACTCTAATAAAGATATTTTTTTTTACTAATTTTATTGACTTTTTAAGATTTACCTAATCTTTTTAGGTACTAAAAAAATAAAAGCATAAAATATGTACGTTATGTGTATTGGGCAGGAGTGACAGTTAGTGTCATTTTTTAAATTAAAGTGTATTTTGATGTTATTAAATTTAAGAATGAAAAGTATGAAGATAATTGTGAGACGGAGGGAGTACAAGATAATTGTGAGACTTACCAGCATGAAATGACGGCAATAGCCTCAGCAGCGGTAGGAGCATCTAACGGTGGGCGAGGGGCGAGCAGTGCACCAGGGGGCCTTCCATTCTTGATAGAGAAATGATCAGCCAGTGGTCTTCCTTGAAACTCAGCAACAGCAATAGAATCTGTAAACATTGTCGAATTTCCAAACTTTTTTGGCAGGTCCAAATCTGGATGATTACTCCCTGCCAAGGGCTCCTCCTCCTCCGCGTGACCCTGGACAGGCTTAGCTGGAATCTTCGTCTGACCGAAAGTGCCCATGTAATCGTTCGCCCTTGGAGGAGGAAACCCGTACAGGGCGTAACGCCGGAACATGCATCCAGTTCCGACGTAAACCGGACCCTGGAGGCCATCCAGGGCTCTCATATTTCCTATGGTGACATTAGACTACTTCAGATCATTTTTATACATATCACCAAAGAGGATAAAGATATTAAAAGTTTAAAATCAAAATCGTCCCACACTTAAATTCTCACCAAAATAGTTCTTTGTACTTAAAAATGTCCAATTTTTCTAATTCTATGGGATAAGACTGAAACAGTGCTTTTACAAAGTCATGAGACGAAGTTAGTAAAAAAATATTGTTTTGAGATGAAATTGGAGCAAGACGAAAATGAATGTTCTTAGGACATTTTCGAATAAAGTAAACGAATTTGGGACAATTTATATTTTAAACTCCGACATTAATGAGTGTGTTGGGTAGCTCTTACCATCAAAAAAGACAGTGTTGTGATTTGCGTATCTATCAGAAGGATCTATTCCCTCGAACCTTTGTGGAAATTGTATGTAACAAACACGATCACCTCCTCGATCCATCATGTAGCACATGCCTTCTTTTATGGCCATGGAGTAGTAGACATAGTGATCACAATCCAGGTTCAATATGAAGGGTCCATTCGACAAGATTGCGGAAGCTCTCACTAGAGCGTTCATCGCCCCCGCCTTCTTGTTATGATCGTACGACTTGCGTTTCTCGCGAGATACGTATGCAAACATGGGAAGACGAATGTCTATGCCGGTGAAGTCCAGTGTCTTCTCGTCCGGTCCGCCCATTACCGGGTCATTATCAGGCACCTTGCTCATTATCTGTAAGAAAACAATCCAGTGTAGTTACTATGTTTTATGAAACTATGCATGGGAGGTAAAGATAATAGGGGGCTGGAAAACTAAACACACTGTATGTTGGGTATGACTAGTTAGCACAAAGAGCTGGTTTCCAGGGAAAGACGCACCTTTCTCACTAATGAGTTGAGTTGAAAAGACAATTATACCTTTTAATATATATGCCATGATCGACTACAAGAGTGTGATATTCCATGAAACACAATGATAAAATTACACAAAAGATCTTCTGCCCCATTTTTTTACATCATCTTCTATAGCGCGCACACGTTATATGATTGACACGTAAGAGAGGAATGAAATCTAACCATTGCCTCTAGAATTTAAGATTTTCTTTTTAGTGTATAATTTCTCTCTTTCCCCTTACGTGTCATCCATCCAATGATGTAGCACAGGAAATGATATACCAAAATGGCACTGAGAATCCGAACCAATAAAATTGCAATACCTAAGGAGCGGTCTGGAATCCCTATGCCATTTTGGTATGCATCTTCTATGTCACACCATTTGATGGATGACACATAGGAAAGAGAAGGAAACTATATCCTAAAAGAGAAAGTATAAACCCTAGGGGCAATGTTGGATTTTATTCTATTTTTACGTGTCAATCATATAACAAATGACACAGGAAGATAATGCAAGGAAATAACAGCGTGCCTAATGAGTTAACACTAAAACGTAAAGTTAAGCATTAACCTAGGGGTAAAATAGACAATATAAAAGCATGAATTGGATTAGCAATTACCTGCAAAATCCCAGCATGGTCTCCCTTTGCATGATCAGGTTCAGGATTGAACCATGTTCCTGGCCAATGAGTTCCATCTGCCATCCATGTTGCTTTGCTCACTTCAACCTTGTAATCTGGAGGTAGAACACCATTGTTCTTTTCTGTAGCAATCTTCTTCTCTTGCAACTCCTCGTTTTTGTTGTACGATTCGCAGCGTTTGCATATCACATCAGGGAGTCCGTTGATCCTCACCTTGAATTCATCATACTCTCTCTTGATCCAACGTCGATCCTTGACAAAATCCGCGCGTTTCTTGTTTTTCGTTGGATCGGTCTTTTGGCTGAAGTAGCTGTCAGGATTTCTTGGCTCAATATCGTGCTTCCGACAGAATGGCACCCATAGCTGTGGGTAATATTTCAAGAATTCAACTTGTGATTAGAACTGGTTAGGTGTATGTTCTTATTGTAGTAAGTAATTAAGAATAATAAAATTAAGTGGAAGGTTAGCCTCTTGCTCTGATCAATCATATAGGATTTCCAAACTTCTCTAAGACATCCCAACAAAAATGACATGATACTAATAGAGTCTAAAATCAAATCACAAGAACCTTAATTTCTCCGAAATAGTCCTAAAATTTTTAAATTCTCACCAAAATAATCATTTCTAATTAATAATGTTCATTTTTTCTAATTCATGGGATGAAATTAAAAATCGGTGCTTTTACAAAGTTACGAGACGAAATTGATAAAAATATATTGTTTTGAGATGAAATTGGAGTACAATTGAAAGATTTAAGAGAAAAATTAATGTCGTAATTATTCTTGGACATTTTCGAATAAAGTAAAAGAATAAGGGAAGGCTTATGTTTTAAACTCATACTAATAGTAAATTAATTAAACCCAATTTCTTTTCTTTTAATTGTCTTATCTTTCAATTTTCATACTGGCATATTGAAAGATGATACGTTACCCGGATAACATTGTGTAATTTTTATGTATATGTGACACTAGTTACTAGATTTATGAAATCTAATACTTGCCCTTTGTGTTTGTGCTCTTTTGTTTTTTGTTTAGAGTTTAGCATCATTCTCTGTGCATCGCAACGGTGCAGCACAGAAATTAATACACCAAACGACACACAGGAAATTCAACCAAATTAGGATAATATCAATTTTGATCATCTAGAATATGCTAAATCCGACTTTAGTCCTCAGTTTTGGTAATTTTTCAAAAGTGATCCTCCAGTGTCTGCTTTTTGCCCACTTTTCGTCCTTATTTGGCCTATCCTAGAGGACCAAAAGTGGACAAAAATGACTAAAAGTGGACAAAAATGATTAAAGTGGACACCGGATGACCAATTTTGAGAAATTACCAAATTTGAGAACTAAAGTTGGATTTGAAATATTCTAGTGAGTAAATATCAAAATTGGTCATGTAAGTATGGTGTTTTCCAACTTTAGTCCTTTTTCTATTGCAATTCTCAATTTTTGTCCACTTTAGTCCTTTTAGTCCAAATTTAGTCCTTTATGTTAAAAAAAATCCAAAAATGGTTCGAATGTATATACATTTAGGGCCAAAAGTGGACAAAAAAATGACCAAATTTTGAAAAAATAACCAAAACTGGACTAAAATGACTAAAAGTGGACAAAAAATGACCAAAATTGAGAATTGCAAAAGAAAAAGAACTAAAGTTAAAAAACGTCATACTTTCATGACTAATTTTGATATTTACCCTATTGGACTAAAATTGATATTTTCCCAATATTACAATATTGCTAAAATAATATGACGATGGACATTACCTCTCCAAACTTGACAGCCTCAGCCATGGCCTCAAACGTAAGGATTGCACCACCGTCATCTGATATATATATGGACAGCTTCTCAACAGGATACTCAACACCAAGAAGTGACAAAATGGTGTTAGCAGTGACCAATGGAGGTTCTTTATCAGGATCAGCTGTGGATATGAACACATCCAGACCCGGAAGATCCGACCGGCCGTTCGGGTTCGACGGCCCCACCGTCTCGAATTTGTCCTTCAGTGCTGACAAATCCGCTGCTCGATTGATGGGATTGAACTTTGGCAGGATATCAAGTAGCCATGAAAATGCAAACCAAATCTCACATATAATGGAAAGCCCCCAAAGCCACATGGCATCCCGATTAGGGTTGTTTACTCTCCATGCAAGAAAAAAAGCCAACACTACCATTCTGATCATTATCAAAACCCTGTAAGATCACATTATTTTGTCACCATCTAGCATTCATGTAATGCTCGGTTTATTTAATTTGTATACATTTTCTTTTTTAATTGAAGAATATATATGCTTTTTTTTTTATAGCATGATTCGTTCAATAGTTAGGCCAATGTAGGTGAAAATTAAGTAACCTCCTACTTTTTTCAGAAATAGAGCTTTAACTTGGAAGAATTATTGATTTATAAATTTAGTACTCCATACATTATTTGTTAGATTAATCTCGTTACACTTTTTACTCTGTAATAAAAATGTTTCAAAAGAAATAACCTTTCAACATATTAAAAAAAAAAAAATCTTCTCCAACCACAAAATTTACTTATCATTTATTTACTACCTCCATTCCACCACTAAAGTTATCATTTATTTACTTTACTTTATCATTTGCTTATTACCTCCATCCCACCACCAAGGTTATCATTTATTTACTGCTTCCATCCCACCAAGTTTACACATTTACATTCTGAGTGTCTCGTCATAAGATTGACAATTTTCTTTATAATAAATGGAACCCACACAAAACAGTTAATATTTATTTTATAGAACAAAACAATTAATATACTCCTTACGTCTCGTTTTAATGTTTACGTTTGCTTTTTGCACATTGATTAAGAAGTATAATAATATTTTAATAGATAGTGGGTGGAAAGATATACTCCCTCCGTCTCTGAAAAGTCTGCACATCTCTTTTCGGCACGGAGATTAAGAAACTGATAACTTTTAGGGGTATAATGGTATTTTTATGTAATATATAAATGATAAAGTATGGTAGGTAGAGATGGTTTTTTGTAATTAAAGTGGATGGGGAAGGGTGATTGTTTTTTACTTTTTGCTTTTTTTGGGATGTGCAAACTTTTGTGGGACAGCCCAAAATAGAAAGTGTGCCAACTTTTCAGAGACGGAGGGAGTAATATTTAATGTAAAGTGGGTAGGTGTATTAGTGTTGGATGTAGGGACCATGGTGATATATTAATTGTTTTAGGTGGGTCCCATATTTCAAAAAAGAAAACATAAACATTGAAATGGGACGCCCAAAATATAAATATGTAAACATTGAAATGGGACGGAGGAGTATAGTTTTTAGGACCCACCCACAACACTAATATAGCTACCACTATATATTAAGGTATTACATCTCTTACCGCAGTACACATTAAAATACTATATTACTTAACTCTCATACAAAAAGCAAATATAAACTTAATAATATATTACATATCTCACCTCAATTCACATTAAAATATTATATTTTTTAATCCTCATGCAAAAAGCAAACGAAACAGAGAGAGTTGTAGATTAGACCACGTCACCATCAAAAGTCAATAAAATTAATTTATTTTTTTAAAAAAACATTTTTTTAAACTTACATTAAATATCCTCACTTTTTGTTGCTCTACAAATTTAATGAAATGAGATGATACACTAAAATAGGATAGAAAATCACTCGTCCCACTTATTGAACTAATGAATTTGTTCGATTTTCTTTAAACCACAAATGAATTGACACACACATACATACGTATATATACACATGTATATATGTCATGTAATTCACGTTTAAAAAACAAGTGAAAATGATGATTAGAGTAAATAGAAAAGTGACCTGTAAGGGCTAATAACCCCAGGTGGAACATGAATTTTCCTTGTAAGTGGCTTCCAAGGTTTGTCTATAAAATCTTGCATACTCATTCCCGTTTCATGATCAAACGAATCTTCATCTTGCCAAAACGCATTCCCTATTCCATACTTCCCTTTGCTTTCGAACAGCCATCTATTGTGGTCAAAATCCTGCGTTTGGCTCCTCAAAAGCATCGATTTATTATTGTTTTTCAAGATCGACATCCTCCGATCCAGTTTCCCGCCCGGTCCATCAGCGCCCCCTTCCCCGGGCTGCGACGTCTCGGTACGGAACCGGGATGATGGAGCCCGGAACGAGGTGGGCCCGTCGGGCTTGTCGCCCGACGGGCTAGCGCTGGATGTGCCTCCGGGCTGGTTATCCGGCGTCGGAGGCATCATCACAGTGTAGTTACTGAAATCATTCTGGGAGGCGTAGTCTCCCGAAATGTCGAGCTCGTCGTCGCGGCTGAGGCTCGTGACGCGGCCGCTGGACGTGCGGCGCGTGAACTTGACGGAGGATGCCGGCGGCTGCGGCGGAAGGTCGGAGTCTCCTCCCATGGAGGAGGAGGATGGTTTCCTCCTGTTTGTTGATGTTGCCATCAATGAATTAGTGTGTTACTTTGTTTGGAAATTGTGTAAGAAGAAAGACATGGTTTGATATGAATTGGATTTTGGATTGAATGTGAGTAATATCAGGATGTTCGTGAGACTTGTAAATGAATGTACGAAGACTAATTTCATGAGAAAACAAAATCATGCAAAAAATAGGCTGTGAACCGGATTTTACGCCAAGCCCATGCTTGTTAATTTAATTATTTTCTCTCACCAAAAATGTCATTAATTTGAATAATTTGTTATAACATAATGTATAATCATGTACGTTAATTGTGTGATTAATGATTCACATGACCTGCATGGATAGCTATACAGAGTTGCCAGACATTACGTATTCATATGCAAATCATGGATTAATTAAGTGTCCGCTACCGATACCATATTGTATTTCATGTTTCATAACGTATTTTTTAATAAAAATGCTATACCCTATTAAATGATGATTAAACCCTAACACATCTAAGGGTAATTTAGAGAATGATTGTGACATGTGTCATGTGATTAGTAAATGGAATACTAAGACTCTGAGACGGGTTCTTTGTGAGACGGGTCAATCCATTACTAAAGTATGCTTATTGAATAGATAAAGTATGTTTAATAATTGTTAAAGTATGTATTCTAAAGTGTGTTGAATTATATATTAAAGTATGATTTTAGTGTGTTATAATATACTCCCTCCGTCCCGTCCTAATAGTTACGCTTCCTTTGTAATTTACAAAGGAAGCGTAACTATTAGGACGGGACGAAGGGAGTAACTTATTGTTAACATACTTTAATTAAAAATAAGCATATTTTATCTATACAATAAGCATACTTTAGTGATGGGTCAACTCGTCTCACACCCGTTTCACAAATAACCCATCTCACAAGATGAAAGTATAAAATGGAATAGGTAATCTCATTTGCCTAACTACAACCAGGTATTGGCCGATTGCTGATGTGGCTGATCTTTGCCACGTCAGATTTCATGTCATTTTTCAGTTAATTGTACGAAAAACACAATTTTTACTTAAAGATTTAATCCAAACTTGATAAGTTTGTAATTTTGCATTATTATTTTGAGTAAATTCACTCCTATTTGAATGAATTGTTTGTGTATGTTAATTACGACTTATTTTATACTTTGATTAGTCAAATTATTATTGAAACACTTAAAAATAGAAGAATCTTCACATTCACAACACTATTGGAGTCTGTGTCTTGTCAAGCAGAATTATTTTGGCAAAATTTAAAATCGTTTCCAGCTTATCACATTCCTTTTTGTCTGTTACACTGGTCTTATTACTGAAGTCTGAAATAAAGAGGTTTGACCAAGCAATCATGAATAAGAAGTAACTTGAAGAGTAAAGATGGAAACCTACCAAAAGAAAAGTAGGGGGAGAAAATAAAGACTAAGAGGACATTCATCACTCCTAGACACATGGAGAACAACAGAAAAGAATCAGAGCGAGAGAGAAAGATCGAATAAGAACATTTGGAAACTTAAGAATAACAATCAAACAAAATTAGTTTATTCTTATTTAATTTGACTTTTATTATGAATATTATGGGCTAATCCCATCTCTAATTAAAGGAATTTGTGAAATTTAGTATTTATTTTGATTATTATTTATTGTCATTTTACATGTTATTATCCATATATAATTGTCATAACTTCGTAAATATGGTGAGGACATACCTCTTGAATTCTTAGGATCTTGGTTAAATAATTCGGATATTCCATCTTCATAGCTTTATAACACCAACTTTTCGTGTGTAATACCTCTACTAGTTTGAATCACTTTAGGTTGTTAGAGAGTATGGTGATCTAGTGCTCATATCCTAGTTTATCAAAAAAACAACTTTTCTCAAACTTCGAATCTAGAGTAACTATAAACTTCTTTTAAGTGAAGGAATGAGTAATTCTTTTCTTGATTATCACCAAGCGTACAAAGATTCAACGGTCATTTTCTAAGATGACATTTTACTCTATAAGACGCCTAGTGAAACAAGATTGTGAAATAGGGAATTCGGATTGTTTATAACCGTCTTTAAAACGAGATATACCATCACCCTGCCCTTATCAAGTCTCCGAATCAAATCCCCCTGCTTCAGTTTTGCCATATATTTGCCAAAGTTGACATCACTCTCGTTGTCATGACGATTGTTCAACTGTAAAATATTTTCACTCTATTCAAGCCCCTAGAGGTTCGTCTTTGGTTTACCACCGGAGACTCGCCTTGTCGCAGTCCGCATTGTTACAAATTCTTCAGCAGCAGAAGGGTGAATACCCACCTGAGAAGTAAATAATGAAAATAATAAATGAGTACTAAAATTTCATAATTATACTCATTCTATAGAGAGAAAGCCGTATCTAGTGTCCCACACATCCTGTCCATGTAATTCTCAAGGCAATGTTTCGTAACGCAATCGTGATTCGGTGGAACATTGTGCATTAATCCTTCGAGTTTAATTTTTATCCTCGCAGTTTAGTGCTACCTTCTAGGGTATAATTGTAGTTCCACCTTATGGTTCATGTAATATTTTACCCCTATGATTTATGGCTTATTTTACCTCTCCGTTCATGGAACCTTGTTGTTTGTGTACTACTTCACCCCCATGATTTAATTATGATTCCTAGGGTTTAGTGTTAATTCTAAAGTATAATTATAATTTCACTCTTGTAGTCACGTAATATTATACCTTATGGTTCATGGTTTGTTTTACCCTTTGGTTCCTAGAGTATAATTGTCTTTTCTATCCACAATGAAGGAGGTTCCACACAATATACACATTTCTCAATTATTCGCTAAGCTAGAGTAGAGGTACAACTTAGGTGCACAAATACAGAGAAAAGAAATTGAAAATTTGAAACTTACTGTACTGTCGAATTGTGCTTTGGTAGCCCCACATTTGAGAGCAATTGCAATGCCCTGTGATGCACATACAGAAAGGTAATATCATTTTCTCTTCGTACATATCCCAAGTTAGCACATAAAAATAGACTTCTCTTGTCAAGATTTATAATATATGATCCAACATATCCTAAATTTGTGAGTGGTATTGCTCAGTAGACCAATATGTTAACATCCCACAGAGCCATTATTTATCAACACAATGACACCGAGCCAAGAAAATTGCTATTTTAGTCCTACAAGTAATATGCAATCCCAAAATTAGTCTTTTATGTATTAAGAGCAATGTATGAGGCCGTCTCATGGTGAAACTGTTTTACTTTTTCTTATTTAGTTGTCACTTTTCAATATAGATGTTATCAATTTTCTTTTGTACTACGAATTGTACATGGAATAGTTCACTTGAACAATTATCATTTTACATCAACCATGTGTTACCTTTTATTAAAATGTCCGTCTCATGGAACTCATACCCAGAAATGTACATGTAATCCCCAATTTTTGGGCGAATTTTGAAATCTCAATGTAAAAGGGACTAAAATTGAGCATTGAAAAGTTAAAAGGACTTTGATAAAATTAAAACATAAAAGACTAATTTTGGGATTTGGTATAACGTACTAAAATTGCAATTATATCGCACTCCACAATAGATAACATTTCTAGTTACCCCCCATGCTTTCTCACAAAAATATATGCCTCAAAGCCCTATGTATAGAATAAATTCAGAATTGAAGAAATGGAACTCATGAGAACCTGCATGATCTCAGGTGCATCGGGCCCACACATGGATGCCCCAAGAACTTTATCAGTCTCAACATCAACAACAAGCTTCATGACAACTTTTTCTTGACGCCTGTACCAAATATCAATATCATCATATTAAGACAGACTATATGTTACCTAAAGTTACGTTACAGTAAAACCACAAACAATCCAACTAAGACAATAAGATAATTTGGTTCATAAAGTTTGATGCTGTTCTAGTATCATGATCTATAATTTGCATTCCTTGTAATGATTCACTGCTTTTGTTAAATTTTGAGCTTAAAAATCAGGCATTATGCATTCAAGAATAAAGACCCAAAGAGCATACCCCGAAATGGTGTTCTTCATTGGGTTAAATGTTGATGTGAAAACTGCAATATCACCATTTGCTTGCTCCACAGCCTTTTCTTCACTAAGACCGACGACGGAAAGAGGTGGTATGCTGCCCAGTAATATATTAAAGGTTCTCAAAAAATAAATTAATTAAACTTTCCATTTGCTAAAGATATTGTAGAATATATGGAGTTAAACTGATGAATATCTTCGCAGCAAGAAACAAATCAGTGGAGAGTAAGAGCAGAAAAGGTGAAAATTGACTATGTTCATAAATGGTTTTAGTGATAGTGTTGTCCTCAAATAACGATAACTACGGAGTACTCATAATACGTACGGTCATGTAACAGTTTAAGAAGGTTTGTGACCAATAGATTTCCCAAGAGAATAATTACAAAGACTACCACTCAGCTTTAGCTTAATTACAGGAAGAACAAAAAATCAACTAATTTTGTTGTTGTAACACTATCTCGTTTGTTTTGATTTAATAATATTGCCTACTTAGCAAATAGTGGCATTAAATCTTGAGATATAAAATGTGTAATATACGCCATCCGAAACAAACAGATATAATCTAAGCGGACTGTGAGCAGATAGCAATACCAGAACACAGCATAAGGAATATTGTTGTAATCAGGTGCTGTAGGCTGCCCACCAAAAACAGTTTTCTGCAAGCGTATAAATAGAATGAGCCCCATCATATAAAAGGAACATACCACAAGAACTGCTGAAGTTAGAGAGTTTCACGGAAACATACGGCAAATAAGGTTCCTTCCATTAAGGCGACAGGAGTGAGATTCATACGATTTGTAACATCACCTATGGCCCATATGCTAGGTATGTTGGTCCGAGAGTATTCATCAACCTGATACTCCCAAAGATTAATAGATATATAAATAAGAATAACACAGTATGCTTGCCTGAAATGTGGTTAGTAAACCATTAAATAGATATACATATCATAAAGTGTGAAAAGCAAAACGATGAAGCATCAGAAAAAGGATGCTAACAAGTCAGTAGTTTCAGATGCTTAATTAAGGCCAAATGCATAAATTGAGCTAATCCACTTTTTTTCTATAATATATCCAATTAAAAAGATAAAAGCCTGCAAGGAGGTCCAAAGGGTGAAATTTACAGAATGTTCAGTATAAAATAACTAACCTTAACAGCTCCAGTACTATCAAGCTCAATACCTACTGCTTCCAGGTTTAACCTTTTTGTGTTGGGAGACCTTCCTAAAAACATAAGCAGACAAAACATCATCAGCTTCTCACTAACAATAAAACAGAGTAGCCTATTTTACATATATATATATATATATATATATATATATATATATATATATATATATATATATATATATATATATATATATATATATATATTATATAGTTCTGACATATGATAAAGAGATGGTGGGTTTCTTATGAAGCCAAATTTGACATGTGCAAGGATGAGATTACTCTCATAAAAACTAAACTGTAAATCAATGGAATAAACCCTATCCATGTGGATTGAAGGGTTCCTTATGGAACCCAACATTGGGTTCCACATCAAATATGTAAATATATAATAAAATGTTGGTTCTTCTTAAATGTTGCTATATACAATAAAAATTACCACAAGTAGGGTAATAAGAAACACCTAATAAAAACTGTGCACTTGATGAACTAAAGGGGAAAGTATTAAGACACAGAATAATAATACTAACAAGAACACATCCTCCAACTACGTGGATTACATCATATGCCAGTAAAGGTCCATTTATGTATATAGTAACAGAAGGTTATGTATTCTAATTAATTTAGATCAGTGCCATGAACTTGAAATAGATGGAAGTTAAGATGAAGTCAGTGCAGCAGCAATAGGAAAGTCTGAGATCATGCGAAGATTTCAAAACCTCAGCATAGACATGTCCTAATACCAGTAACCTATCAAAAAACATCACAATGAATCTTCACTCAAGCTACAACATACAGATAAGATGTTCCAATCAAGGTTGAAATTATGACTGCAATATGTGGCAGAGGAAATTAATATCTCACAAAGGCAAGTCTGATGACACAAGTTCCATGGGGGGGGGGGGGGGGGGGGGGGGGGGAGGGAAATGACAAGAAGACATTATATTCATGCTTCCAATCATAAACACAAAATGCATATTAACGAGTACTAGCTTTGAAATTACCAGTGGCAAAGAGTACAACATCAGCCACAATTTCTTGGCCGTGGTCAGTCCGAACTTTAATGCCCTCATCTGTCTTAACCAGCTGCATCATAAAGTAATCATCTCAAATAGCACAATTGAAGGATATGCCATATGCGATTATCATATAGTAGAACACAAGAATTTAAACAATCCAGGATAGTCACAAGCAGAAGTAAATCTATTTTCCTCAACAAATCTTAAAAAAAAAAAAACTGAGTATTATCATGCATGTAAAATGCGAAGAAATGTGTCGTAGCATGCAAGGCACCAAAAAAAAAAAAGGGAGGAAGCACCTCTGTTAAGTTTGTCTGAGGATGCAGGTTAATACCCCTGCCTTCCAGATTTTTAGCCACCACTGCTCGCATCTCATCATCAAATCCTCTGCAATAAGATTATGTTCATTTGTATGAGATCCACTCAATGAACATTTTGATTAAAATTGTCACTGATCAGAGAAACCATGCTTCTTATAAAAACAGACAGCAAATTAAGAAGCCTTCACAAGCAAACTAGTAATGTGGCTTTCAACCACACAGAGTACTATTTCCAATATCAGTTTAATACAAAAGCTTCCAACTCTTTAACTAATTCTGTCTCCATCAGTTTCTTGCATTTAAACCATGTTATCATCAAATTTAAAAGGTCAAGGTCAGCATGATATCTCAGTTTTTTGGGATTTCAAACCTCTTTGCACATACCAGTTAATTTTTTAAAAGATTCTGTAACTTTGTCTGGATCTATATTTAATTCTTTTAACAATTTAATTTATCAATTCTAGACCTTTTTGTGCAGAAGGTTTAAAAAAATCACCAAAAACTGCATGTGCAACGCACGTGATACCCCAAATTTAGGGAATCCAGGCTGGAGTCAGTTTGGTTTGGTCTTTTGGCTTACATCCATGTCATCAAAGGGCTGAGACTGTTATGCCCCCACTTACTTTTACAATGAGTATCTATTATAAAGATAAATTACTCAAAACTTAAATAAGACTAGACAAATCAAAAAAATATAATCATATGAAATCAGGATTACCACAACAATTTATTATAAATATGCTGCTCTGCACAGGGACTTATAATTATAAGGGAGTGAAATATTAATTCTTAAGAGCATGCAGGCTCATTATAGCTTTGCATCAATATAGTAAATACGGAAGCCTCTTATTCAGCCTCCCTGGTTGCATGTCAGGGAAAACATATTTGGGTATGCCTTTGGGTGGCAATCCACTCACGGTGTCTTTCTAGGATGTTGTGATATCCAAAATATCAAAGAGATCAGCGGGATAGAAAAAAGCTTTCTTATTCAGGAGTAGTAGGCTCTCTCTTATTCAATTAGTCATTGAGGTTCTTCCAACCTAATTTCTCTCCTTATTTCGTATACCAGATGGTTGCCAAGCTAATAGAGAAGAAAATTAGAGATTTTCTTTAGGCCCAGGGTGGTGTTGAAGGAGACAAAAGTATTCATCTTGTACTGTGGAAAATTGTCACACCCAAAAGAGTCAAGTAGTTTGAGTATTGGGAATGGGAATATTCAGCTGAGGAATAAAGGTATTGTTGGTCAAATGGTGGTGGCATTTCCATATTAAAACCAACTCATTGTGGCATATAGGTATCCAAAGTAAGTAGGAGGTGTGCAGGTGCTTCTCAAATGATTCTAATAGTTTATCCATTCACTGCCCTTATTCTCGTCTACTAGGGTTTAGGGCGGTTGTATTGGGTTCATCTTTTAGAGAGTTCAGACCTTTTACAGACTGATTTTGGACGACCTCATAGCAAAGGATGTAAAATCTTGTGGAGAACCGTGGTTTTGGATGTTCTATGGTCTTATTTGACTTGAAAGAAGTAGGAGAATCTTCAATGATGTTTTGAATACATAGAACAAATTTGGGGAGAAAATTAAGGGCCTGGTGTAGAATCGCAAATTGATCAAGACTTTTCTTTTTTGACTTGGAAAGAGACTGGGTACAGTTCAGTAATCTGTCTAGATTGTACTCTATGGGAACTATCCCTATTGAAATTATTAATAAAATTTCTATTTCCTTTCAAAAATAAAAAAGAGCATGCAGCTCCATTTTATTTCTATAGTTACACATGACCTTTGTCATGTACGCCAACAGCTCCTACACCCACTAAGAAACTACCCAATGGGGAAAATTTGAAAATAAAAAATAGACTAACATAGGAAACAAATTGTTTGTGAAGCAAAATTTAACTATATGTTAATGTGTGTGTATGTGCATGTGCATGTGCATGTGTAAATAATGTCTGAGCTAGAGAACAACGCGAAGTGATGAGACAAATAAACTCTATAACCTTAGAGGAAGTTCTTTTCTGAAACACAGATCAACAGTTGCACCCATTCCTCGCCATATTGAGGCAAACTCAACAGCAATATAACTGCATTCATAAATATATAATATTCAACCATACTATATAGATAAAATTAAAAATTAAAAAAGTCATAATTAGGTAGCACACCCTCCACCAAGTACGACAGCTCGCTTCGGCAACTCTTCCAAGCTCAATGCCTCATCTGATGTGATCGATAACTCCTAACAAATAAGATACAGAGATAAACACATTTATTTAAAATAGAAATAGGTGAACTATGAGTATAGATAGAGATGTCTAAAATCAGTAATATACTATCAGATTGCTCCCAAAATAATTAGTTAGGCAGGAGAGAAATGAATGAAAGAGGTTTGGTAAAAAGAAAAGGCAGCAGAAGATAGACCAATGAACCTTTCCCGGAATATCTGGACGCTGAGCACGACTTCCAGTAGCAATCAGAATATGCTTTGCTGTATAGTTAATTTTCGTACTGTCCAGTTGAATAACTTCAACTTCATTAGGACCAATAACTCTCCCCTCTCCTTCAAATAGCTTAACTCCAGCATTTGAAAGTAAGCGCTTGTAGATCCCATTTAATCTGACTATTTCTTCAGTCTGCAAGTGGGTAAGATTAAGTTACGTAGAACTCAAGATTATAATGTTAAACACAAACATTTCAATAGAAATAAGTTCAGTAAAAGTTTTTATAACTGAATAACATTTCTAAAATGCCAATTACTTGGAAATGAACACCAAACCATAGAACAGGTTAAAAAAAAAATATATATATATATATATATATATATATATATATATATATATATATATATATATATATATATATATATATATATATATATATATATATCTGAATTCCTTGAACTTCCATAAGATAACATCATTCACATAGCTACAGAAAGACACTTCAATTCCAAAATCAATAATTCTTTACATTCTACATTTGCAGGTAGAAAGAGGATGTTCTCTAGTCCAAATTCAATGAAGAAAACATCATTTTAATCCAGATTCATAAAAAATGCCCTGTGCACACTGAGGGTGTTTTCGCAATTGCTCATAGATTCAAAGAATTTACTTTTGAGGAAAGGTTCAATTTGAAGTGTCTGGTTGTAAAGTGCTTTAACTAAATTTTCAGAAGAGCCTATAGTGTGTGCAAAAAAAAAATCTATTTTTTATAATTTTACAAAAAATGAAGGGGTATTATTGATTATTACAAAAATACTATGATTATAATTGTCTTGAAAACAAGGTCATGTTTACTAAAATGCCGTAATCAGATTTAAGCTGCTCGCCACCTACTTCTGAAAATCAGCTTTTAATTGAATAAGAAAAACAGTTTTTAGAATTTGCAAACATAATAAAAGTGATTCTTAGTTCATTAAAAATGTGATCTTACGCAGTTAATAGAACTTGCAAACGCCCACTGAGTGATAAACACCAAACACTAGGTAGTTCTTAGTCTAAATGTCAAAGAACACTTGCCAATTTTGATCTATATTCATAGGGCAGGGTCGTGTTCCACTGGGTGGTAAACATTAATTTCAAATGATTCAGTCATGTGTTCGGATGTGGCATACCAACACCTTTGGTGTTTTATACTCACTTTGCATCTTTTTAATATCTTATGTCCATGTTTTTAGTTCTGAAGAATTCCGAAGTTGCATAGATTGGGTGTACAGGAGGCCAAATAGAAAGATCATGAGCTAGTGCAGTCATTTATATGCAGCTTACAGTCGACAAAAACTTTCCTAGTTTATACTCTGACCTTCTTGTGTAGAAGTTTCTTCCAATTGAAATCAACTCTCTCATTTACTTCCCACCCATAACTCCTCGCATCCTGCAAAATGAAGATATAATTTTGACCAGACTGTTTACTAAACAAAATTACAATATTAATAATATTTACACCAGTAACAGGTTAATAAAAGGGAAAAAGATAAAGGACAAAGGCTCAAGAATAAAGCATGCACACAAAAAGTGTTAGTATTCCAAATAAAAGCTAGCAGAAAATATTATATTCAAGAATGTTATAAACAGCTTGTGGATATTGTCCGCTTTGGTACTTCAGGATCTCACGGGTTTAAAACGCGTCCACAAGCAAAGGCTTCAAGCCCTGCTTATAAGTAGGCACACAATCCCGTGTACGAGCGATGTGGGAACTTCAGGTTCACAACACACCCTCCCATCGTGAGCATCGTGCTGATAACGTGTTATAAACAGCTTGTGGATATTGTCCGCTTTGGTACTTCAGGATCTCACGGGTTTAAAACGCGTCCACAAGCAAAGGCTTCAAGCCCTGCTTATAAGCAGGCACACACATAGTTATTAAGGGCGCAAGGCGCGCCAAGGCGCACCGAGCCATATCTGTGCCTGAGGCGCAAGGCGCACGCCTGAGGCGCGCCTCGAAATTCAATGTATAATATAGCACCATTATTTATTCTACAATAAATATAACCCATACACAATATATTTACCTAATAAAATAAGTTTATAAGGCATATAATATAACAATTTATATGAGTATGACATATGAACCAAGTCATTTAAGTCAAAATTAATCATGCACATACGAAAATTCATAATATGTGAAATAAAACAAGTCAATCAAAGCATCATACAAAATCTAGCAGCAAATATATTTTAATTATCATCTTCTTCATCATCAAACTCCAAGTCCTCGTCATCAGTTTGTTCTTCTTCCTCATTAAAATCTTTTTCTTCTTCAAAATCTAACATTATCTTCTTCATCCTCTTCATCTAATAATCTTAAAGTAATTCCCTTTTTCCTTAATTACTTCTTTCCCTTTCCTTTTAGAACTAGTGGCAGTTTGATTTTCCTCTAATTTTAAGGTTAAGACTAGTTTGCTCCGGTAAGCCAGCGACAAAAAGCAGACAGACTGGCAGCGACGACAGCGGTCAGACGCGCGGTGGATGGGCCGCGGCAGTTGAAGGCTTGGAGGCTGGAGCAGTTGGTATGTGTATTCGCGTATGTGGAGTGAAGAGTGAACCCTAACTTCTAACTCTCAAATCCCTAATTTAATATTTGGGATATTGTACCAAGGGCATCTTGATATGTCTTAACTCAGAAGGAAGAACTAGTAAAATCTAATTGAAAGTGTTATTTCACTAATAAAAGTGTTACTTCAACTATAAAAAATGAAAAACAACACAAAAACATGGTCATTCTCAAGGCGTGCCTAAGGCGCGCCCAAGGCGCACGCGTCGAGGCGCAAAAAGGCGCACAAAGGCGCGCGCCTTGAAACTTCGTGCCTTGAAAACCCATATCGAGGCGCCAGGGGTATAGCCTTGGGTGAGGCGTGCCTTGGGCGCGCCCGAGGCGCGCCTTTAATAACTATGGGCACACAATCCCGCGTACGAGCGATGTGGGAACTTCAGGTTCACAACAAAGAAGAAGATTTCTGTGCATCCTATTTTTCTCAACCAAATTATCAATACAATAGATGAAGAATTTTCAGGCATAATTTTGATCATCATGCAGCCACGAGGAAAACAATAAAATCGATAGTACTTGCACATATTCATGAAAATATGATTTTCAATCAAAGAATATAAGCCTAAAAAGCAGAAAGAAGGAAGTACACACAAATACTCTTTAAAAGCAAAAACTAGAGACCTGGTGCTTTTATTGAAAAAAGAAAAACCAATTAAATTAGGCAGATCAGCATAATCATCGGATGAATAGTGTAACTGTTTGAAACGGATTTAAGTAAGAATCAAACCTCCAATTCCGGCCCAAAAGAAGCACCGTAGACCAAAATCTTTTTAGGAACACAACCGCGAATGACACACCTGACATTATAAAAGCATTATTAAATTTTGTCTCCATTCTCACTACTTCAATCTCGTTTTGCAAAGTAAATATTACTAGAACAAAGATCAGTAATGCACACATTAATGTTAATAAAAGACAGCACACATATCCATAATATTAGCAATTACATGTTTGACCAATAACATTGCTAGTTAAGAACCATTTTTTCATTAAAAGCATGGAAATTTTTAGTCAGTGCTTTGATTTCACCCAGAATGTGATGTGCATCAATCAAGAAAAGAAACTATAATGACTGGTCAAAATTCAACAATGGTAAGATAGGATCTGCTTAAATCTTAAAATTATCTGAACTGAAAAAGATAAGATAGTAACTAAGCAAGAGAATTTCAGCAATATCAAGGAAAGATTAAAAGGTGGGTCTAGGCAAACGCAATTCCAGTATAGAGATCAGCAACACTTATCAACCTTCACGCACTAGTACAAATAAAAACTTTAAGTTGTTAGAAGACGTCGAGAAATACCCAGCTTAGTGAAATAGGTCTTGGGACAGGATTATAGATCCTATTGGGAGAGGAAATTCCTTTCTATATTTATATTTTATGTTATCTTCATGATGTAATACCTTATTGGTTTTATTCTACAACTCAAATGTACATTGTCAGAGTGTCTGTAAAAATCCAACTTCATCTATCTTTGTTACACACTCCAAATGACACAAACTCTAATAGTATTTTCATTTCATATGAGATTATTCAAGAATCATAAAAATAAATTAGTTAAATGTACATGAACAGTGATCAATCCCCAAAAATGCAGTAAAAAGCCAAACTCTAATATCAGGGGGCTGGTAAATTTCAATGAACTTAATCAAAAAAGATAAATACACATAATGAGGTGACAAGGAAGATGACGTTATAGAGAAAACAGAGCAGCAACTAACACAAAAATCATTAATTTTAAAAGAAGTACAGAGAACAATTATTTTCTGAGAAGAGGAGCCGCGTCACTTCAAAAATAATTGACTATAATTTTAAAACCTTACGTTCCGCCAACTCCTCCAATAACTTCAGAGCTGATAGGATGAAATGGAAGCTCACAAATGCCTACCTGGTGACAGACAGCACGAAAGGATCAGTAAAAATGAGCCATAAATTGTTCCCTTCTAGCATGGGAAATGACTCCATAAGGCACAGATTAGTAAGTTGTCGATAGAGACATTTAGAAGGATCAGATTCTTGATAGAACCCAAACCCAGCCAATATCTAGATCAATTCCACTATTCAGAAATTTTCTATACAATAATCACACTCTAACTGGAATGCACTAATTTTTTTTTTTTGTACAATAACATAAACTAAAATGTAGAGTTGCATACTAAATTCAATAATCATAAACTCATAATGGAGCTCAGAAATACACAAATCTAGGAACACAAGTAAATTAGATTCTTGCAAAATTAAACAAATTAATCACCAGATAAATAGAAAAGAATGAGAAAGAATCCTTCTTAATCTACTCTTAAATATTTGCCACGCCAACATTTTCCATAATCCGTACCTTCGCACCACTCTGCGCTGAAAATCTAGATGCTCGAACCCCACCACTTCCTGCCCCAATGACAAACAAATCGAAGTCATAGTGACTCTCCACCTCATTGGATTTTTGCAGCTCACCATCGATAAGCATCTTCCTTGCCATTATGAGAGTCCTCTGTTCACCAGAAAGTCCACAAACATAAACAAGAAAGGCTAAAAAGTTCACATACTATTGAATAAAAAGTCAACACATATAAATGCTAGTTTTTTTAATGAAAAACTGAATATGAAAAAAAGTATACAATTATTAAAAAACATGTAGAAAAAATAGAATAACATACCACAAAATAGAATAAAAATTTAAGGTTCAAAAGTCCACAAACATAAACAAGAAAGGTTAAAAAGTTCACAAACATAAACAAGAAAGGCAAAAAAGACGACGCTGCAATACCATATACTCAAAACCCCTTCACACAACACAAAAGTTATGAGCAATAAAAAAAATTAAGCCCAAAATGAAAACAGAACCAAGATCAATTAATCGTTCTATTATCAAGCAAAAACCTAAAGATTCCCAACGTTTCAGAAAAGCTAATAGCCTCAAGCTCCAAATCATGCGAAAATAAAACCAAAGCTCTTCACTCAGAATTATGCTCACAACTGATTAGTTCCGCGAATTCTACTTTTCTTTAGTCAACAAATAATTTCCCATTCGCTCAAAATAAAACAACGAAGAAAAAGATCACAAGAACTATGCCAAACAAACAATAAGCAACCTAAATGCAGAGGAATTTTCTCAACGATTCTCCGTGTTCTTGCGAGTTCGCTTATGGAATTATTAGGACGAAAAGATCGAGAATGGATGTGATTGGGATCGTGTAGTATGAGTATGACTGATGAAGTTATTGCTCCGTGGTTGTATGATCAGCGAAAAGTTTCATTAATTCGGATGACAAAGGCTGCCGGGTCGTGATTGGAGAGAGAGCGTTCAAAAAAGAATCCAAATACGCCACCGTTTTCATTGATTCTGTATAGACTAGTCGACACGCGTCATTTGATAGTTCCTTCTTTCAAGTTCAATACGACTTTTTAAATGAAGACAAAGGTCATTGTTTACCTTTTTTTTTCGAATAAAAGTTGTTTTTTACATTTTTTTTATTTTTTTTAAATTATTATAAATAAAATATATAGTGTGAGAGATGGAAATGAATAGCAAATTTGAACTTTAAAGTTGGAGGGGTTATAAATTATATTTCTTCAATAATGTAAAATATTTTACACTTTTCTTTTTAATTGATAAGTAATGTATCTTACAAAGTGATTTCACATTTTTTTCCCTAACAAGTCTAATAAATAATGTTAAACTATGTTTATTTTGAGAACTTAAGTCGCGGTTGGTTGGGGGTTTTTGCCGGTAAAATGGGAATTAAAGTAGAGAGTGGGTGTTTGTTAAGCTAGCATCATTCCGTCTAAACATTAAATTGATTCCCAAGAATTTTGGAATCAACGATTCCATAGGATTTTGGCTTCTATACCTATCATTCCTCTTTTTATCTTATTCCAAATATCAAACCAAACACTCCACTTATAATAAGCATACTCATTCCCATTCCACAATGCTTTCATTCTCATTCTTATTCACATTCAATATAACAAACCAAACACCCCCTAAGTATAATAAATTTTAACATTATGTTAAATTAAGGTGTAATATGGGATTATGTGCATGAGAGATTAGAATGTAGTAATGTATTACATAAAAAGAATGTAATGTACTACATAAAAGATAATAAGATTTACGCAATTAAAATAAGGAATTGATTACATAATCCTGAATTTATTTTAAAAAAATCGAAAATGAACATCTAAAATGATTTTATTTATTTTTTTTAGCTACTTTTTGACAACGTAACACCTTGCAACAAGTATAGTGAAAGACGTTTTCCCGCCCCTTATACTAAGTTTTCTTGATTCCCCATTTTTCCTGCTAACCAAAGCATAATATAAATGTTTCAAATCACTCTTGCCCTAAACCCTATCTATTAAGGAGATAGTTTGTTTTAGGGTATGGAGATAAAAGGAATTGGAATGGAGTAAAAAGAATTATTTGTTGCTAGGGAATGGGAATAGAAAAAAGTGATTTGATTCCTAAATTTTTGGAATGGGCATACCTCCAAAAATTGAAATGAATCAAAGTGATTCCACACTAAAGGATTCCCATTCACATTCCATATTTTTATCCAAATAGAGAGAAAGAGATTTTCAAGAACTTCTACTCTAATACATATTGGTTGTGCTAGGTCAACTTGTATGTATCTCTATTCTTAGATTTGTTGGAAAATATGCTTAGATATATACACATGAAATTTAAGAATTTCCAAATGAATTAAGTTTTGATTTCAAGCATGTTTTAGGGATTATATTTTCTCCTTTTACTCTTAACTTGCTCTATACAATAAATTATTAAAAAATACATATTACACTATTCAATAAAAATTAATATACATAATTATTAAAAAAAATACATACTACACTATTAAAATAAAAATTAATACACATATAGATGCACACGTACATCCAAATACACAGGATATCAATTCAATGTTGTGTTGGTTTCATAATTTCCATTTTTATCCCCCTATAATCTGCACCATCCATTGAAAATAATAATAATAATAATAATAATAATAATAATAATAATAATAATAATAATAATAATAATAATAATAATAATAATAATAATAATAATAATAATAATAATGAGTGAGGTTCCTGTGCACCCGGGCGCACGGAGCACATTCCGTGCGTCTTTACTTGCATGCCCCTTTACAATTTAAATCCCTAGCAATACATAGGTTTAAATAGGATTGGAGGGGAGGGTTATGTTCACATGGGGACCATGCTCCTTTACAATTTAAATCCCTAGCAATATACATAGGTTTAAATAGGATTGGAGGGGGAGGGTTATGTTCACATAGGGACAGACACAAAGTATCATTCCGTGTCCCCGGGTGCGCAGGAGCTTTTGTCAACAACAATAATAATAATAATAATAATAATAATAATAATAATAATAATAATAATAATAATAATAATAATAATAATAATAACTAAAAATACATTTTAAAGATCCTCATATAAAATTTTCTACCAGTTATAATCTAAAAATATTATTATATTAAATTAATACCATTAAAATAGATAAAGAGAATAATTTTTTAAAATTCCGTATTTATAATTAATGTGCAAATAATTGTATAGTATGGGAGGAGTATCATTTAAGAGTGCGCTTATACTGACAATTTTTTAACAAATTCACGAGTAAAGATTAAACGCAATAGAAGATGTGCAGACATAAGAAAAAATTTTAAATTTTAAATAAAAATAATAATAACTCAAGAAGTATGACACATTCATGCATTTATTGTCTACAGAGAAGAAATCAAGAAATTACAAAACCAAAAAGAAGAATAATATGCCCAGTTCAGTACCAATAAAAGGTACTCCACCTGGTACAGACTAGAGATCGATCATCAAATACCTCACACACTCACCACTCTCAGATTCTATCGACCTCTCGAATCTTGATTTCGAGCTTGAACCTTTATATCCAGATAAATACAGTTTATGCCAAGTTTTAGCTACCCAGTACATAATCAATAAAACAAACTGCGTACGAAGCTAAAAATGTATCACAGATTTTATCTCATTTGTATGAGATTTGATGGAGCATCCTGTATTTTAAAGAAGATAATGACTGTGGAGTGATGATCAGTCGAGCTTGACGTTAGAATATAGAAGGGTGTCCTTGGTGAGTGGCATGTTCATAAGAAAGTAAATCTGCACAGAAGCAAAAAGGGGAAATGATAAGATCATGATGTTCCACAAATGTGTTATAAAACATAGTATGGCCTTAAACATAAGATTGTGCGTGTATAAATATGCGCATGTAAAGAAACTTCGTAAAAGTTGCATAAAACAGGCTTCAAGATATGATACAATAGATAGGGGGTCGTGCTCAGTTTCCACTGCACAGAATTAGATCATACTGGTTTCCATTGCACATAATCCTTTATTCTCATGCAATTCTATTTCAATCACATTCTTCCATAGTCCCAAGTGTTGCTAAACTGGGATAATATTGTTAGCCTTGATTATATCCTTAAATTCTGCTATACATACTCTTAACTAAATATGTTGCTGATAGATGTGATTATGTGATTTGAAATTATTATGGTATGCCTGATGAGAACATTTTAATTGAACACAAAGACAGCATTGAATCCAGCAAAACATTTTAATTGAACACAAAGACAGCATTGAATCCGGCAAAAGAAAACTTACCCCCAAAATAGTGGCAATTAGAAGAATAATTCCTGTTATCCAGGCCAAGGTTTTCCTAACGAACAATATTTCTGCAATAATGAGTGATTCGGGTGAGGCTTCCGTTTCCTCCAACACACGAGCAGATTGACGAGAATTTACAGTGAAGTGGAACATATTTCCTGGCTCTGACTCAACCAGGCCCCCATGGGCAATGACTCCAACAATTTGTCCTGCCAAACAAAACTTAAATATTACTGGTTGGCAAGATGAATACAGAAAAATGTGAAAAATCTTCCAGCAAGATTCATTTCCAGAAGTACTAACCAAATGAAAAAATATTTTTCATGTTCAAGAATAAGATTACTAAAGATTCTATATACAAAAAAGTCATGCTATAAATATAATTAATTAATACATGCCAGGCTAAAAAGTAATTTACACAATGAATATAAATAATACAGCACCAACCTTGGTATGCTTCCTGCAAGGAACCAAATATCTTCGAGATGGAATTAATAAATACTTCCAATCCACTTTGACTGATTCCATCTTCTTTCCCATAATGGTTTTGTAAAGTCTGTATAACAAAACATCCAACTAGACTTAAAAAACAAGTATAGCCATGACATATACACATTTAATATTATACTTATTTCCATCCGCACTTGATGAACACTCAGTTATTCAAAATAAATAAACAATCTGTGTTGACTGAAGATCTAGAGTTATATTACAATTTTAATGATGCACAATACGCTATTCTGGAGACTTTAATTATCATGTCCATAGTATTTAAAAATGCATAATTAGCTAAGTTGAAACTTCTTCTAATGACATTAACTACATAGGGTCATTCATTTGCTTTGGCGTCTACATCAGCATAGTTACAGTAAAAAGAAACTGATTCCAGATGCATGCATGCACTTATATCAAACTCGAGGGCGATAAACACACTAGGGGAAACTAGAGAAAGTCACACTAAGGGAAACCACAGAGAGTCAATCTGGTAAACCAACCCTTTCCAATCTAAAATAACTTGCCAGCAGTGGATTCAAGGGGCCTGCCTATAATTTTTAAACAGGAATTAACTAATCAGAAAATTGATGTTTTGATGTAATGGGTTGATAGATGACCTTGATTCCATCAAATCTCCCAGTAATTAGCTCTGCTGGACTGCGGTCACCTTTTTTTAACACTTGATGCATCTCCATTGCCTTTCTAATGTTGTTTATGAGAGATACAAGACTAGTCGAAAATTCCCTGTCAGCTCTCTGTGCAATTCAAAACAGTCCACCAAACTCTTAGAAAAAATAAGCATGCAATGGTAAAGAATAGCAAGCTTGTACAATTCTAACCTCTGACATTTGAAGTCTCAGAAAGGCGCCATTAGCCAAGGGAATGACCAACTCTCCATTCAATGCTTGGGATGCATCTTCAACATATGATCCACCCAACCAAGAGGCCTGCATAAAAAAACCAACCATCTCATAATATAAGGAAATTAAAGATAACGGTGGAGAAAGGGAGAGAGAAGAGAGGGAGAGACTAACAAAATCACTCAATTCTTCATCTGAACATTCAGCATCACTTGACACTCCATTTATAGAGACCATAGACACTTCTTCATCTGCAGACATAATACAGCGTCCATTCAACTAATCATTTGACAATGGAAAGCTGCTTTTTGCAAAAAATCGAGCAGTTTTTGAGAACTCCACTCAGAGACCAAAGAGAAGTTCGGATAAGATTGCAACTGCCTGATTATATATAAATCACAGGGTTCAGTTACCTGGCAGCTGAATGTCCACTCTTTGACTACCTTCAACCTTGACCCTCATAGCATTACCAAACGGAGATTTGTCCGAGTCTGCAATAAGTTGAGATTCTGTTTACAAAACAATATTCAGTAACTACTTTATTACACAAAGCATACAGTAACTTTTAAACAACTTGTATCAAGCAACAAACCTTCAACTCCTGTAACTTCAACTATCAACAAGGCACGTGGCCTATCAAAAGGATTGGGCATTAGCACCTCGTTTAGCTGCAAGATGCCTGTTTAGTAAGCATAGACAATATAGTACCAGAAAACAAACGAGTACGCATATATATATACTGTACCTTGGATGAGCCAGTAGCAGTGAGTGAGGAAGAGGGTGCAAAGCCAAGTAATACTGATGCCATGGCACCAATTTCAGATGGGAAAAGTGAAACAGACTGCACAAATGACAAAAGTTTTGTCAAACATTATGATTCACAACTACATATCAAAAGTATAAGTTTGAACCTAAATGGATTCGCCTCAATATCATGCAACGAATATAAGGGATACATGAGAGAGTATGATAGCATAAGTTAGTTGACAAGAAAAATTTAAAGGCAATGTTTGGCTGGAAATATAACCCTTCTGGACTTCTCTTTCAGTTGTTTGGGGTTCAGTTACGAGGCCTGAGAGCTGGGAGGTTGGGATCCAGAATGTGTGTTTAGGAAACAAGGCATTATTAGGAAAATGGCGATGAACGTCTCGTAGTGAAAGAATTACTTTGGCGTACAGGAAAATATATGGGATGATGGTTTAGCTAAAAGGATGATTTTTGTAAATAATTTGAAGTTCATCCCAGGATATACCCAGCTTTTATTCCATTAATGGAGGTTACAGTCAATGGAGGTAACAAGATAAGGTTCGAGGAGAATAGGTGGCAGATATCTATTCCCTTCACTACATAAGACATCATCACATTAATAAACTTGTTGTCATAATCGTCCAGTCTTCTACTAATCTGTAAAAGAACCTTCATTTCTGTTGAATCATGAGAAATTCTATAATGACAGATTTGGGTTTCAAATTAGGGTTACATGAGCCTGGTAGGGCCGTTGAGGGTGCGGTGTTGAATTCTAATGATGTAATAAGGTGAGACATTCCAAGACTTTTTCAAGCAAATCCTTCAATGAATACTTTTCAGAACCTCAGGACAATCCTAGTCATTATTCCACATGGAAGTGCTAGCATCTTTAAGGTTCAACTGCTTTCATGGTTGGCGGTGTTTGGTAATTTACCCACTTACCCCAAATAATTATAATTATAGTTATTAAAGGCAAGAGCTGCAATGGGATCTTTTAGCGCCTGAAGCACAAGGCGGTTGCCCAAGGAATGCCTCTTGAACATGGCAAAATTTTTATTTTTTTAACATAGTACCCCAGCCCTATTATTTTATGATTAGGCCAATGGGCCAATCTTATATAGATCAATGTTTATCAAATCTCCTGCAATTTAAAAAAGATATAGAGATAGAAGCACAACATTGGTCATAACATCATAACATTAGGGATAAGATTCACTCATTCACAAAAAAAAAAAACAGAGAAATGAGTCAGTGGCACAGACTAAAAAAAGGGAGGCTGTCAGAGTAAACAAGTGGAGGTGCAGCAATTGCAGGAGTACAGTGGAGAAGGAAGATTCAGCAAAAGGAGCTATGGTTCTTCTCTTTCTCTTTCTCTAAGTTACACTTAAACCCTAGGGCTAGGGCAGAAAGTATTATCTTCTTCTTTATGTTACTATTGCTGTTATCCTTTTAGTATAATCTGTCTGAACTTGTTTATACCTTAAAAGGTTTAAAATGTCCACGAAAACACATTTTGGTGAGAAGAAATTTGCAGATTTCAGAGGCACATCCGCTAAAGACAAGGTGTGCCTTGCAAACTGTGCTCGTCTAAGACTTGATACGGCGCTAATCCTTGAGCCTTATGTGCCTTGGGCATGCCCAAGGCAAAACTTAATCAACCATGCATAAAATCTTTGCCCTATACATGTACATATTGCAGGCATTGTTTGGAGGCTCAAGAGCGTATCTTTCTATCCACGCGTTACTGTTTAGAAGGCTAAAACAAAGCTGAGTCTTGATTGGGTGTCCTGGATGTCCAACAGACCTTTTTGCAGCTGATTTGGGACGGTTTTCAAGGTGCTGAGGTATTATTTTCAGAAGAGTAATTGTTACTGATATATGCTAGTTTGTATGGTTGGAGAGAAATAGGAGACTTTTTATCATCTTAAGGAAAGTTAATTACTCGGGTACAAATAAAGGAACGCAGTTTAACAGGAAGTTATAGAAACAAAAGACTGGGCACTTAGATGACAGAATTCAAAGAAGCAACCTCCTTATCAAATTGGTCCCCACTGTTGAATCACTAGAAACTGAAACAGAGAAGTTAAATAAACTGAATAACTTCAATCTTCAAATTAATATACTAAATCATGTTTTTAATATGAACATTCAATTATTCATAATACATGCACACACTATCAGTAATTTATAATTCTACATGCTAGCTATGAAGAGTTCAAATTCCTTTCACTGCTCAGGAAACATCTATTACAATACAATGCAGCCCCACTTATGACCAAATGAAATAATATTTAATATCACTTCTCAGCCTCATACTAACAATCCTCATTTCTATTAAGATTCACAAGCTTTATCTAATATAATAGCATATCATTACCAAGATAATAACACTCAGTTCTACGCACAAAGGTTCCCCTTGAAAATCAAATGAAGCATTTCCAAAGGCTACAGAGATATATAAGATCAATAATGATCTATTAACCGAGGAAGTTGAGTAACTGACAAAGCCCATCCATTCTTGTTCTAGCCAGCACGCAGAGTATCTACAAACACTAGAAAGACCACTAGCGCCATATCTTTAGACACAAAAATGTTCCATCTCCAATTTGCTTCTTGTTCACGGGGCTGACTAGATAGTAGTGATAACCATAATATCCTGTGACTTGTTTGGTGAAAAGACGGGTTTTAAAATAAATCACCCCAACTTTTGCTTGTGATAAGAACAGATTAATCAAACGGAAAAATCACCGTTTGCCCAATAGCCTCCAAGTCCAGGCTCCTTAATCCAATAATAATGTGATAGATATCCATAAACCCTAATCCACTGCTTAATACTAAAAAAGGAATATCAATCCTAAATATACTAGAAAAGAATAATAATTAAAATATTAAAACAGCAATGAACAAGCCCAGCCCACGGAAGTGGGCCTAATCCCGTCCCCGTCGTCGGTAAACCAGTAAGGGCCGTGATTTCTCAACCTCACGGCTGCTCTCTATCAGCTTGGTTCAGCCAATGCGAAGTAAATGACCAAAGTCCTGTCACGGTGTTACCTTTAAATGGACAAGAAGTAATGCCTCACAAGAGAAACACCTCCACACTAACTTTTTCGGTGCATCAAGATGCCCATTGTACATTTCAAGAACTAGAAAAATAATCACCCTAAAATAGCTTTAACAGAACATAATCATTAAAGTAAATGCTACATGACAGCTTAACAGAAAAATGAAGATATTCTGTTAGTCTCGTGTTTTTCCTCAATCTTAAAGATAATCTTGTCTCGCTTTGGCTCTAAAGAAGATAAATGATGCTTACATTAGACAGGAGTCTCGGTAGGAGTAAAAAAGAATCATGTATTAACATAAGTTAACTTTGTTAAACTAGGAGCTTAAAGTAAAAGGGACACATTTCTCCATGCCAAAAGTTAATCTGGAGGTGTAAGTTTGCTTGGAATAGGACTTTACAGAGTACATGCCCTTGGCCATTTCCAAGTATATAATCTTGGGAACAAACTAGGGTAGCCTCTAACCTGCACACCAAATAAATCCAAAGTTCGATTTCTAGAATGATGAAACTTTGACTTTCAACTCTTACTAAAAGAGAAGAGAAAAAAAAGGGTTAAAATTGCCACTAGACCAGCTTCGAGCTAATTTGGGAGATACTTCAGACTTCCGCTTTCCTTCTTCCATCATATTCCAAAATTTATAATAACAAGAAAGATACCTTAAGAATGTTTCAAGCATTTAAAAATTCAATGATCTTAATTAAAAATGTTCTGAATTTCACTCATACCATAACTGTCCAAAGTATGAGGTCCAAGGGGCTCTTAATAAGAAAGTCCCCCAAATTGTGTTCTGATTACAGAACCTTAGCAATCCATAATATTAACATTTTTGGACCAGCTACAGCCTACGCTGGCAATCCATTAAAATTTGATCAATATTTATTTCTTCCATCAAATCAAACAAATTTCAAACTATGACTAGGAACTATAGCATCATTTAATTTAAGCTTTTGCTGCATGCTTTAAAGTTCAATCTCTTATGAGTGTTATAATTGCTTCACCTCAGTATTTAAATTGCAGCAAATTGCAATTTTCTATTTATCCAGCCTTTGAAGCCAGAACAAGGTTAACGGAGCCTAAAACAAGTGCCAGATAATCACACAGTTTTCTTAGCTTGCAGCCTTGCAGTACGCAATTTAAATTGGAACCTTAAATTACTCACCCCAGCTTACTATTTCTCGCTTAAATTTAACATTAAATTTTTGATGCCTAATAGTTCGTCTTATCTAGAACAACAAGGCACTGAAATTTGATTTGGATACAGTAATAGAAATCCTAACTATTGGAATAAGTACCTGATCTGATGAATGGCGAAAATAATTACGGGTAGGGCTGTCGAGTAAAAGAACCGAAGAATCCCCATAAATCACCTGAAACAAATCAACATTATTGATCAAGTTCCAAGGTTAAATAACATGTAAATGCAAACTCAGGACTTACAATCAAAAGATCCAATAGATTCAGAAAAACAAGTGCAGTGCTTGAGAGTGAGAACGAACCTTAGAATTGAGAGACAGAGAGAGGATGAGCAGAAGAGCGACGGTGTAAGCTTTGTGAGGCTCCATTCTACAGAGGGAGAGAGAGACCGAAGTGTTTGATGAGAGTCTGTGAATAGGGACGGAGGAGGAGATCAGGGAGACGGACTTGATTATACGACGGCGTTTCGGCCCAGATTCTTTTCAATTGGTCAAGAAATTTGTTCTACATCAAATTGTTTTTTGCACTTTTTATGTAAGAACAATTTATTAATTACTTCCATTATATTATTATTATTATTAATTTTTATTTTTTATTTAGTATAAACTTGCATATTTTTTTTATTTTATTACTTGAAATGTGTTGAAAATGCATGGATTATGAAATAGGTCGCATTGTTAAAATACACCCCGACAATTCATTATAAAAGTATTTATTATATAACTAAAATATTGACAGTTAATATATACATAGAATATCTATGTATTGAATTATATTAATCATGAGTTACTCTTTTGAATCGAATTTATATTATAAATATTTGTAAATCATGTGATCTCTCTTAATTTAAATAATCTAAAAATTTTTATCTTTATTATTATATTATATTATTTATTTATATAACTAAAGGAGGGTTTCTTATGCCACATGTCACCTTTTGAGTGTTTTTAGGATGATGTGTTATTCTAATAATTTAATTTGTTTGTGTTAAAATCACATATAGTTGTTTTCACTGAGAAATCTTCTATCAGAAAATTTAATATCCCTTCGAATTACTTTGGACTTTGGAGTGCAAATAAATCAATTTGATTAAATTTCAACATTTCCTTCTACAAATCTATTCTTAATTAAAATTTTAATATACATTACGTTACAAACAATCTTAAATCTCATTTACTCACCACTTACTCTCATTTACTTACCTTAATTTCATTTACCCACCACTTTATCTCTATATCTTATGCTTCAACCTCTTAAACAAAGAATCGAATTTCAACTCCTTCTAAATTTCATCTATTTATCAGATTTCTCTCTCCATTATCTTTTTTTTTATGTCCTATCTATTTCCTTAGGTAAAATTTTATTGTGTATATTTCTTATATTTTCGAATGTATGTACAATGTCTATACAATAATATAATATTTGGGTATGAGAAAGATTATTTCTAATTTTATGTCTTTCTTTCTTAAGATCTTGTCGTTGATGAATATGTGATTCAGACTTTCTATTGTCTGAGAATTTAGTGGTGAGTTCTGCTTTTCTTTGATAGATGATGGTTTTTTCTGTGATTGAGTAAAATTAATCAGTATTATTTCAGTAGAAGATTTAATTTGTTTGCTTTTATATGGATCGATGCACGATTATTACTGATGGCGATGAAGATGTGCTTCAGACATTAATGATCTAAGAACATACTGTTTTTTTAATGTGATGATGATGTTATATGTTAAAATTACATACAGTTGTTTTCACAGAGAAAACTTCTATCAGAAAAATTGGTGGCTTCGAGTAGAGTGAACGTTCTCAACTTTATTAGAGTGAACGTTCTCAACTTTATTCTCATGTCATTTTATTTTTCTATAAAATCTATATCCTTCATGCTTTATTTTGTAGTTGTCGCCCCCAGGGCATTGCTCAAGTGGTAGAGGGGAGGATGGAAAGACCTTCCAACTGAGCTTGGTTGCTGCAGGGTGGGGGTTCGAATCCTACCTTTGGCATGGATTTGGCCCCTTGCAAGCACAAGTTAAAAGTTAAACTGTAAGCCCTCTCTATAAGCCACTTGAGGCACATCCTGCGATTTACCTCCTCCACTGATCCTCAGGGCAGGAGCGGTGGGGCCCCTAATAGTGGGGTACACCATATTTTGTAGTTGTCAGATTTTTCTGATGATGCAACAATAATAACACTAAAAATTCTCCAATTCAATCAATTGTCTCTTTCTCATATGTAGTTGTCAGATTTTTCTGATGATGCACAATAATAACACTAAAAATTCTCCAATTCAATCAATTGTCTCTTTCTAATTTTCTTTCTCTTTTTGGTTGCTTAATTATATTGGACGGGTGTCAAAATATTTTTCATGATGAAAAATGGATATAAATAGTGTAGAAGAAGAATAAAAATCTTTAATTTTTTTTTAAGAAAGTAGGAATCAGTACAAAAAAAATGTAGAGCCTAACCAATCAAAGCATAGATCGGTGATTTTGTCGTTGTCCATGATCGGTGATTTTGTCGTGGAAGGAGGCATATCCAACACTGTCCCAATAATATCAATGCTCAAACTTTTCATCCCAGTATAACAATGACAATAAACCACAAACCAAATAAATATAGCAAAAATTAACAAAATTAAAACAGATTGGGTTCTCTTTGTACTACACCGTTGGATGGATGATTCTTAAGAGAGTGGAAACTAAAACTATGCTCTAAATCTAGGGACAATGCCCTCAAAAGGAGTTAAATTCACTTTTTGCCCCATAACTAAGACAAAATTCGATTTTTGTCCCGGTTCAATTTTGTCCCATAATTCATGGATTTATTCAATTTTTGGCCAATTTTCACCAGAAAATGCTAATTTTGCCGGAAAGCCCCACATGCGCCGCACCGAGTCTTCAATTTGAGGATTTCCAGCGAAATTGGCCTAAAATTGGACAAATTCAAGAGTTATGGCACAAAATTGAAACGTTTATCTTTTTTGGGACAGAAATCGAAATTTGTTTTAGTTATAGGACAAAAGGTGATTTTAACTATATTGTGTCCTTTACAAGACTCATTATCTATATTTTAAATGAAGTTGATTGATTAACAACTCGTATTTTAAATGAGTTAAGTAAGAATAAACAAAAATAGTGTTTACTAACTAGATTCCACATTATAAGACTCATTCTCTCTTCTTTAAGAGAAACATTTGATAAAGAATTCACTTTCCAGATTTCACGTTACATGAATCATTCTCTCTTCTTTTAGAGAAACGTTGGATAAATAGCTCGTTTTCCATATGAGTTAAGTAAGAATAACCAAGAAATAGTGCTTGCTATGTTTCACGTAATAAGACTCATTCTCTCTTCTTTAATAAAAAGATTAAATAAAAAACTCGTTTTCCTTATGAGTTAAGTAAGAATAACCAAGAAATAGCGCATGCTAGGTTTCACGTTACAAGAATCATTCTCTCTTTTTTAATAGAAACATTGGATAATAAACTCGTTTTCCATATGATTTATTTAAATAAGAATAAGCATGAAATGTATAGTGTATGCTAAATTCTACGTTACAAGATTCATTATCTCTTCTTTAAGTGAAGCTAATAGACAAGTGTATGCTAAAGAACTCGTATTTAAAATAAGTTATGTATAAATAAATAAGAAATAGTGCATGCTAGATTTCACGTTAAAAGATAAGAGAGAAACATTGGATAACGAACTCGTTTTCTATATGAATTAAGTAATTGTGTTAAAATCACTTTTTGTCCCAAAACTTTTTTTTTTATTTCTGTCTAAAAAAGATGAATGTTTCAATTTTGTCTCATAACTCTCGAATTTGTCCAATTTTAGGTCAATTTCACCAGAAATCCCCAAATTTGCGGCGCACGGGGGCTTTTCGGCGAAAATTGGTTAAATATTGAACAAATTCG
Source organism: Pogostemon cablin (assembly GCA_023678885.1). Classification (NCBI taxonomy): domain Eukaryota; kingdom Viridiplantae; phylum Streptophyta; class Magnoliopsida; order Lamiales; family Lamiaceae; genus Pogostemon; species Pogostemon cablin. The sequence continues at coordinate 6,871,091 of CM043009.1, forward strand.
TGAGTTGTAGGACAAAATTGAACTGTTTATCTTTTTTGGAACAAAAATCGAATTTTGTCCTAGTTACGGGGCAAAAAGTGAATTTAACTTCAAAAGAAGGGTAAATCCTAGGAAAAATTGGTTGAATTTTTTTCACTCTTAGTGTTATATGATACTTAAAAGAGGGAGGGAAACTAAAACTATACCCTAAAACAGTTGATTTCTTTCCTCACTTACGTATCAATCGTATACCGTGACAGAAGATGATGAAAATGACACAACATTTGATGTGAAATTCAAACCAACAATTTTAATTTGGAAAAGGTCTAGTGAAAACCTCGGATATATTCTAGGAAATAATCTACTGATGAAACAAGAGACATAGTTTAATCTCCCTATTACAAATAGAGGAATGTCCCAATATCACGGAGATAACCACCTTGGAATACACAATCACAATGGTAGAAGAAAATACCTAAATAGCACAACAAGAATAATAGTAACTTGATTCTCGGTGATCAATGGGTAGAGGATATCATAACGAACTCCCAAATTTAGAGTGAAACGGTGAAGACGGGACCCAAAATGAGGAGTAGATTCTCCTCTCTTCCATCCCCTGTTTTCTATCTAACTCTTTGTTCTCTCCCTTAACCTTTTGGAAGATCTGCTTCACTCCTAGAGGAATTTAAATTCTAGTTAACCCAAAAATGGGTTATCTAATCAGGCATATAATTAATTAAAGTCATGGGCCATAATTTCTTTTTTTAATATGGGCTCTATTATTTTAATGAAAGTACAACCCAATCGAATCAAATCAAATCAATCCAAACATTCTTCCAAAAATTTATCATGGCTAAGATGAATGGACAAAAGTGCCAAGCACTCAAAATACTCCCTTCATTGTTCTGGAGGTGGAGGAGGTGGATGATAGGCATTCCACGGGATGTACGCTCGAGGATTTGCAGGAAACTGGAAATTGAACATCATGGTCATCATCTCCTCTATGTTGTTGGAGTGCACCCTTGAATTTTCCTCATAGTACTCCCTACGACGTTCTCCAGCTCTCAACTCTTCAATGTGTCTTCCATGCTCTTGCTGGACCTAGCGGATCTCCCTAATCTATGCCCCATATGTCTGCTGCACATGTCTCATGTCACGCACCTCATCCATCATATAATTCCACCTTTCATCTTCTTGTCCTGGTCCCACTGGTGGTTGTGCCCCTTCTTCCACAAACTGTGGTGGATCAGGGCCCTACTCCTCAAATTTCACTTGCTCCGGTTGTTCTCCTTGCTCATCGCCCTCCATTGGCACTGGCTCTTCTCTCAAGTTGGCTAGCTCTTCATTCTCTACAACTCTAACTTGCCTCAGAACCTCTTCCATTTCATCCATGTTTCTTCTATAGAAAGCCCTCACCACTCTGGAATGGTTCACACTTCCCATAGCCAAGTTAGCAAGCCTTCTTCTCGTGTACACCGTAGTGAGCTCCGGCATTAGCAAGGGAAATGGAGCTTCCTTCTCCTGCCTCAAATAATATTGATTCCCCACCATAGTTAAGAATTCCATCCTCATCAGTTGTTGGTAGTTCAACCCTTCACTAACCATCCGGTTCTCCATCCCTGCAAGATTAATTCCCGATCCTTGAGCTATCATAGAAATCATCCCTCCAAGCATCAAACCTTGAGATGTTTGTCTTTTTGCAACTCTCTCCGCATGTTGCACAAAGTGTGCTGCAACATTAAGCGGTAATTCCTTATAGATGCAATACATGATGTAGAGCTGCTTCTCTCCAACTGATCCGCCTTCAAACCTCCCCAAGATAGTGTTTGAGATGATCTTCTCCAAATACCTCATCACAGGATTCTGGATGGCGTCCCCTTTGAAGCACTAGGGACGTATCCTGCTCTCTCAGTTCCATCATTCACTAAGCTTGACCACCATTCTTGTTGGTTGAAAGTTCCTCCTGCATAAAAGCACCGATGAAATTCACATGGTGGGCAACCAAAACACTCATTCAAGAATGCCAACGGGACCTTTTCCCTCAACACATTATCTAGCTGAAAAGTCACCCATCGAGGAACTCCATTCCTATCCTTCTTCACCTGTAGAGTGCTCATAAACTCGGCAGTGAGATGGTAGTAGGTCGGTGGCCATCTGAGCAAATCGAAATAGCTTCCTTAAATCCTCTTCTAATCCTAATCCTTTCATCGTCTCCGTGTCTTGGAAACAAGTGGGCTTGATTTTTGGAGCTAACGTTTGCCAACGAAGCACGTACTTTCCCCAATAATCTTCAAACTCAACCCCAAATTCTTCTGGATGTATTCCTTCTATAGTCAATTGAGCATCCAAAGTAGCCAACTCCCCTGGATTGGTTATCACAATGAAGTCCTCATTCTTGGGTCTAACTCTCCTCTCGGCCATCTACAAAACAATAATTCTCAAGTTATAATCAATGACCTTAATATGAATGTTAATGCACCTAATTAAATTCCACCCTAGTTATACAACTTAGTATGGAACCTATTATGCATCAACATAGCTCATTCATATCATTAAACCTCAAACTTATTCATACTAAGCACTTTATTGACATTCATCTCAACTATCAACAATTCTAACCAACTTCTAATCATTTTTACACATATGAATTCCAAATTCAATCATCATCAAACATTATTCATATATGATCATCAAATTTCAACAAAATCCTCTCTTAGACATTTCATCGAACACTTGGCATGCACAAAAGTTAAACATCTTCTCAACATACAATTTGCATAGCCTTATGCCCAAATTTTCAATATCCAAGGCTAATCTCTCACAAATAAACATCATACTCATGTAATTCATCAATTAGCACAACACAATTATTCACACTCATAATTCTCACACAATCCCCAAATTATTCCTCATGAACCCTAATTCAACTTTTCAAAAATTCAAAAATTCACATTTGAACATGTATGAATATTATCAATCAAGCATACAATTCATATTAGAACAAAGCCAATACATCAATTCAATCAATTCATATCAAAATTTACAAGTTAGGGTTCAAGAAATTCATACCTTTTGACAATTGGATGTAGAGAAGTGTGTTTGATGTGCAAATTTGACGAACTTCACTCAAAATCACTCCAAACTAACCTTGGTGGATGATACGGATGCGTGAAACAGTGAATTGGGTGCTTACGGAGTGTATACGGATGAAGGAGAGCGTGTGGAATGAGTACTGAATGGCCCCTTTTAAAAACCTGGAACAGACCCTGCACGGCCCGTGTTACGCTACACGGCCTCAAGTGAGGCCGTGTAGCGTGTTCTGATCCCATTACACGGCTAACTGTTACAGGGCCATGTGCGGAACACGGCATGTGTACCTTTCCTCCTACACGGCTCGAGCTGCGGAACTCGGCCTTCCTCCTAGCCGTGTAGCATGTTCTGATGGCACTACACGGCCAATTGCTACAGGGCCGTATGCGGAGCACGGCCCGTGTAGCAATTTGCCCTGTTTCTCCATTTTTCACACTTCACTTCTTTCTTGCCCTATTTTTTCACTTTTCACACACCCTATTCATGCTCAAACACTTCTCAATATCATTCACGCTACATTCATGCTTAAAAATGGATCGAAATGTACTCAAAACTCCACCAAACATACCAAAACTCAACTAACTCATGAGAAAAATTTTCAAAATTGACCATTTTGCAAGACAACACACAAGATACATAATACGCATGGTTCATCACACTCTAATAAACAAAGTAAAAGTCACACCATGCATCATCCCCCCAAACTTAAATCGAAACAAGTTACGAATTAAGTTTGCAAAAAGTGGTGAGACGTACCTTTGTCGTATTCTCAATGCTCTCCATGAACTTTCTTCCGATGACTCTTGTGCATCTTTCTCCTTTCGTATGATCAAGTATGACCACTACGCAACCTCCCCCAAACTTAAATTAACACAAGTGTTAAAATTTAAGTTTGTAAAGAGTGGTGTGGCATACATCATCATTCTATCTTTAGCATCCTTGTCCTTCATCTTATGCATTTCTCATGAGCTTAACTACCTTCAAACCAAATCTACAAGAAAACTACTAACAAAAAGAAAATAAAATCTACACTACTCCAAAATCAAAGAAGTTTAGGAAGAGAGAGTATCCACATACACTATCTCCTTTTGAGAATGAGATAGGTAATGCTTCACTCTATGACCATTTACCACAAACTCATTATTTGGATCTTTGAGCTTCAATGCATGTCCATTCAACACTTCAAGCACTTCATATGGCCCCATCCACTTTGACTTGAGCTTTCAGGAAAACAACTTAAGCCTCGAATTGAATACAAGAACTTTATCCCCCGGAGCAAACGTCTTTTCCTTCACTTTAGCATCATGCCATCTCTTCATATTCTCTTTGTAGATGATTGAGTTATCAAATGTTCTTCCTCTAAACTCCTCCAACTCAACTAACTTCAACAACCTTGCTTGACCACTCTCCCTTTCATCCATATTGAGGCTTTGATAACCCACAATGCACGATGTTCTAACTCCACGGGGAGGTGACAAGCTTTACCATAGACCAATTGATACGGTGACACACCAAGAATGGTCTTAAAAGCCGTCCTATAAGCCCATAAGGCATCATCAAGCTTATCCGACCAATCCTTCCTCCCTCTATTGATTGTCTTCTCCAAAACTAACTTGATTTAGCAGTTTGAGACCTCCGCCAAACCATTTGCTTGAGGGTAGTATGGTGTAGTCACTCGATGCTTCACTCCATATCTCTTCAACAAACTTTCCATCAATTTGTTGACAAAGTGTGATCCTCCATCACTCACTAAAGCCTGTGGAACTCCAAACCTAGTAAAAATGTTCTTTTTCAAGAACCTTTGCACTATCAAAGCATCATTTGTCTTAGTGGGGATTGCCTCCACCCACTTGGACACATAATCCACGGCTAGCAAGATGTATACATATCCTTTCAACGAGGAAAATGGTCCTATAAAATCAATGCCCTATACATCAAATATATCCATATCAATTCTCAAGGTCATGGGCATTTCATCTCTCTTACCTATTCCCCCTATCCTTTGGCATCGATCACACTTAGCCACAAACTTCTTTGCATCTTTAAACAATATTGGCCAATAGAACTCTGATTGCAAAACTTTAGCCTCCGTCTTTTGATGAGCAAAGTGACCTCCACACAAAGACGAATGATAAAGTTCAAGAATCCCCATAACTTCTTCTTCGGCCACACATCTTCTTATCACTCCATCATTATAAATCTTAAATAAGTACGGTTCATCCCACAAGTACTTCTTCACTTCAACATGAAACTTCTTCTCCTTATAATCATTAAGCAATGTAGGCTCAATTCCACAAATAATGAAATTAACATAGTTGGCATACCAAGGCGGAACATTCACAATGAGAGAACATACTTGCTCAACTTCCAATAGCAAAATTTCTTCATCCGGAAACTCATCCCCAATTGGCTTTACATCCTCATTCTCACCTCCATTTTTCAACCTTAACAAATGATCCGCGATCACATTCTCCACGCCTTTCTTATCCTTGATGACCACATCAAATTCCTGCAAAAGCAACACCCAACGGATTAAACGAGGTTTAGCATCTTTTTTGTTCATAAGGTATTTTATAGCCACGTGATCCGTGTAAACAATCATTTGTGTTCCAACCAAGTATGGTCGAAACTTCTTAAAAGCATACACTACACCTAAAAAGTCCTTCTCTGTGGTGGTATAATTGACTTGGCATGCATTCAAGGTCTTTGAGGCATAATAGATTGCTCTAAACTTCTTCTCCCTTGTTTGTCCCAACACTACTCCAATGGATTGATCACTAGCATCACAATGTAATTCAAATTGCAAACTCCAATCCGAAGTGATGAGTATTGGCGTTGAAGTGAGAGCATCCTTTAGCACCTGAAATGACATACGACATTCATCATCAAAGTTAAATGGTCAATCTTTTTCAAGCAATTTACAAAGTGGTTTAGCAATTTTGAAAAAATCCTTAATGAAGCGTCTATAGAAGCACGCATGGCCTAAGAACGATCTTACTCCCTTCTCACCAGTAGGAGGGAGAAGTCGTTCTACGTGCTTCCGGACACGGCTCGAGCTGCGCTGCACAGCCATGGTCATGGCCGTGTAGCATTTTCTGACGATAATGCATGGCTTCTTCTTACAGGACCATGCTCCGTACACGAGGCGTGCAGCGACGCACGGCCCGTGCACCAGTGCACGGCCATCTTCCTGGGCGAATAGCAAGTTCTGACGACACTACACACCAGTGGTTACAGGGCCATGTTCCGCACACGGCCCATGTACCAACATGGCATGTTCTTCCGTCTCTCTTTCGCTCCAAACTTTGTTTTTTGTCCATTTCTTGACCTGTTTTACATATATTTAAACCCATTTACACAACTTTATCAATTTATACCACATTCCTCAAAGTAACAATAACTCCACCAAAATTAACACAAATACAGATAAAAACATCCGAAAATACATAAATAAAGACACTAAAATCTATGTGAAAATGACTACGATCAACAACCAGTAGAAACTGGGGCATCTGATACACAACCTCTTAGGAGATCCGAAAGGATACCTAAGTTACCTAGTAGGTACACTTTGTTATTGGAAAACAAAGAAGAGGGACTCCTCTTGGATAATGATCCAAGAAGCTATGGAGAGGCAATGTCAGACATTGACTCAAAGAAATGGCAAGAAGCAATGCAATCCGAGATCGACTACATGTACTCAAACAAAGTATGGACTTTGGTAGACCCACCAGAAGGAACAATTCCTATTGGATGCAAATGGGTTTACAAGCGAAAGCTTTGAGCTGATGGGGAGGTAGCAACCTATAAGGCAAGACTGGTTACTAAAGGTTATTCTCAAAAACAAGGAATTGACTATGAGGAAACCTTTTCACCAGTAGCAATGCTGAAATCTATTCGAATTTTATTAGTTATATTCTGCATATTATGACTATGAGATATGGTAAATGGATGTAAAGACTATTTTTCTTAATGGTAACGTTAAGGAACAGATCTATATGAAGCAACCTAAGGGCTTTATATCTAGTGGGAGTGAACAAAAGATTTGCAAGCTCCAAAGATCCATTTATGGGCTTAAACAAGCTTCGAGGAGTTGAAACATTAGATTAAATGAAACAATTAAATCGTTTGATTTTTAAAAGAATCCGGATGAACCATGTGTATACCAGAAAGTTAGTGGGAGTGCAGTTGTTTTTATTGTGCTCTATGTTGATAACATCCTACTTATTGGAAATGATAAAGGAATGTTACAATCAACAAGAACTTAGTTGTATAAACAATTCTCCATGAAGGACTTAGGAGAAGCATCATTTATTCTAGAAATAAAGATCTATAGAGATAGATCTAGAAGGATGATCGGACTATCCTAATCCATGTACATAGATAAGATACTAAAGAGATTTAGTATGGAAGAATCCAAACGAGGATTCTTGCCAATGAGTCATGGGGTTTCACTTTCTAAGGCAATGTCTCCTAAGACGCCTAAAGAAATAGAAATAATGACTTGCGTGCCTTATGCTTCAGCAATTGGAAGCATAATATATGCAATGCTGTGTACAACCTGATGTCGCGCATGCTCTGAGTGGCAAGCGCAGATATCAGTCAAATCCAGGTGAAGAACATTAGATGGTATTCAAGATGATCCTTAAGTACTTGAGAAGGACTAAGGATTTTTTTTTATATACGGCCCTGGAGAGTTTTCAGTCTGATATGGATGACTCTAAGTCAATGTCAGGTTATATATTCACTTTGAATAGTGGTACAATAAATTGAAAGAGTTCCAAACAAGAAACTACTGCAGACTCCACCACTGAAGCTGAATACATAGCTACATCAGATGCAGCGAAGGAAGCTATTTGGATCAGGAACTTTATCTAAATGTTGGGTATAGTTCCATCTATTGTTAATCCAGTAATGATATATTGTGATAACAATGGAGCCATTGCACAAGCAAAGGAACCAAGATCTCATCAAAGATCCAAGCATATCTTGAGAAGATACCACTTGATTAGAGAAATCATGGAGAGAGGCGATGTCGTTATGGATCGAGTCGCTTTAACAGAAAATGTAGCAGGCCTACTGACTAAGCCTTTGGCTCAAAAGGTATTTGAGAAATATCTTGAGAAGATGGGACTTAAATATATGGGAAATTGGAGCTAGGGCAAGTGGGAGATTGTTAGAGTAGTATGCCCAGCGCCAATTAGATTGGATAATTGTACTCTTTATATTTTGAATGTAAACAATCTCATTGGAAATTATATTATTAAAGGCTGTTTTAATTTATCTATTTTGTGCATTATAACATATGCCTATTAGATAAAGTCCCTAGACCAATTTAACCTAAAATGTATGGTTACACATATGATGGTGATCATGAAATTTATACATAGAGCTTTTGTCTTAAATATAGTTCCGAGTCAAGAATTTTTCTAGATAGGATAAAGAATAATTCAGTAAAGACTTGTACATATAATGAATGCTCGTCGGACGAGAATATTATATTCCATCAATATTAGTGTTGTGACACAAATTCATATATGTAGATACTTATTAGAGAATAAGTTTATCGAACATGATCCGTAGGAAATTCTTATTGGATATGTCAAAATTAGAATTTTCTAATTACGATAGTACACGATTAGTCTTTAGACTTGAAGCACCATGGTAGCCTTGTGTGCTCCTTCTAATACTTAGATTTATCTTCTGATTGTTTAGCAATCATAAAGGGGGTATATTGCGTATTATATTGATATACATGGAGACTTGTGTGTGGCTAAGATAGAATCTGACACTTGTCTAAGACAAGAGAATCTCCTATGTATTTCATTGTTAATGATTCAAAGACCTTGGCCAAGGCAATGAGAATAAAGATTCACTATGAATCATTGTAACATGAAATAGAAACACAACTATTGAGTTAATAGAGTTTCGACTAATATTCCTACTCTAGACTCAATCGGGAAATTAACCGTTAGAAAGACGGTACGTATATGTCACTCGTTAATTTGCAGGTTTACTCGCTATTTCACCTAACACTAGAAGATCACGCTACTTGCTAGGTGTTACCGTGATTAGTAGGTTCTTGAAATTAATTAGTTAATTTCAAGTGAATTAATTAATTGGATTAATTAATATAATAATTATTATTTATAAGTTACAAGTGTTGTAAGCCTACTGCTAGAGTTAGTAGTGAACCTAAAGGATCACACCTTAATTTGAATGAACAACTTTTATCAATTGGAACAATAGTTAAATTGTTAGCTATTTATTATAATTAAATAATTTGATTATTTAATTAGAATTAAAAAAATTATAGTGTTGAGTGCATTATGAATATATATGACATATTTCCATAGTGGTGAGTGCATTATGAATATATATGATATATTTTCCATAGTGGTGAATGCATTATAAATATTTTAAAGATGTTGGGATATATATATATATATCTTCTTAATGTATCGGCAATTTAGAATTTTTGAAGAAGAGAGGTCGATACTTCATGTTGTTGAAGTAGAGAGGAAATAGTTTCCTTTTAAGTTAGAAATCTTCTGCATTATTCATTTTGTGAACAATATTTGGAGAATAATTAAATTGATAATTATTCTTCAATTTGTTTTCTCTTATCACAAGTTGATACCGGAAATATTTATTGATATCAACAGTTTTAGGGGATACACTTGGATCCTTTCTTGAGAAGAACGGAGTTTTAGCTACAATCTGGGAATCGATTCCCTCACTCATTGCATCAACTGGAGAAAGTCTATGAGGGTAAGAATAACTTTACGTAGATTTCTTTCAATATATTTTAACACCGGATTCGATAATCGTTTCCGAGCATCCAGGGTGAAACCTTTTCATGTATTTAATAAATATATGATTTATTAATTTTAAAAAATTTTAAATTCTGCTGCGTTCACACCCGGATCGCTATAACGAACCAACTGTTCCCTTCCACACTAAGGAAATGCAGGTTAGAAAGCATTGTTATTTCAAGAGGAATCGGACCATCAAGATCATTGTCGAAAACAGACAGCATATGAAGACTCGTAAGTCTCCCTATACCTAAAGGAATGTTTCCATGGATTCTGTTTGAAGCTAAAGACAGAGTGCTAAGGCTAGTGGAAAGATTGGAGATTGAATCTGGCAACGAACCAGTTAATAGGTTGGCATCAACTTGTAGAGATCGCAAGTACGATGAATTAATGATGTAATGAAACTGATATCATCTTCTATATGATTCAGAATAAGCACCAAATCACGTAAATGAGTAAGTTTGTGAAGAACTCTGGGAATTGGCCCTGTAAACTCATTTGAATTCAAGACTAACCCTTGAAGAAACGAAGCATTCGAGATGGAAACTGGGATCAAATCACTAAAGTGATTATCCGACAAATAAAGATGAGTTAGATTAGGAAGTGTGAGTCCTATGGTGGAGGGTATGACACCATGAAGTCGATTTTTGCGAAATCCTAAGTACTGCAAAGATGAGATGTTAAACAGAGCATCCGGAACGGCGCCGTTTAAACGATTTTCCCCCAATTGCAGCAATGTTAGGGTTTGGAGTCGGTCTAGTGATTCCGGGATTTCTCCATAGAAATCACAGAAAACTAAAGAAAGCTTCATCAGAGACGATATGTTTCCAATAAATTGAGAGATTTTTCCAGAGAAATTGTTCGAACCCAAATTTAGAACTTGGAGTTTGGACAAAGAACCCAATTCATTGGGTATGTTTCCAGAGAGATTATTACCAATCAAGTCGAGATAAACAAGATTGGGACATCGAGACAAATTTCTTGGAATTGAACCCACGAAAGAGTTGCCCCTGAAATCGAGATGCTCAAGTCGAGTTAAAAGGGTGATTTCTGGGGGGATTTGGCTATGGAAAGAGTTCCTCTGGAGATTAATGGTGGTGAGGAGAGAGAGATTGGCTAGATGAGGAGAGAGAGGGCCTACCAGTCCTTGAGATTCGAGGTTGATCTCCACGACTCTGTTTTTATTGCAACGGATGCCTTCCCAGGTGCAGAAATGGAGTGTTTGGTTCCATGAATGGAGAGCTCCCAATGGATCTTCAAGGCTGGTTTTGAAGGCTAGCAGGTTGTTGAAGCACATTGTTATTGGAGGGAGAAGAAAGCAGCTGAAGATGATCAAGATTAGCATTATCATGGGATTTGGTTGCAGAAAATGGGAGTGGGGGTGGGGGTGGGTTGGTTGGTTGCAGAGGAGAAAACACAAAGATTGATGGAGGGAGAGAGAGAGACATGAGGTGTAATAAGATTATAGAATTCTTAAAAAGCTCGAAGCCCCGTATAAGCGGCTCAATTATAATACTTAACAAAGCAGAGTGCACATGTACTCCCACAATTCTGCTTCTGGCTTACCACTCACAAGGGACACAAAATATACAAGACAAAATATATACATTAAAGATGTCCTTTGTTATTATTAATATTATTACACCAAAATCACGTTGTCCTTTATACTATAAAGTTTCCAAAGCTGGATCACTTTCAGGCCTCTCCCCTTCTGCTGAAAAATGAATAAAAATGATTAGATTTCGTCTCAGAATTTCTCCGAGCTGCCACTCTACGGGGTCGCCCTGAAGTGCTCTTACATGTATGTAGTCAAACATGTCGCGAAAAAGCAAAGGAATCACCATGTCTGTAGCCACATGGTACACCTTCACCTGTGGCTTACTCGTGATTCCATGTGTTGCAATTGCTGCTATTGTAGTATTCACCACCATGTCCAATAGAACCTGAACAATATGATCATATATATGTAATTATGTGGGAATTAATTATGAAAAAGATTACTTACAATGTCTGTATGCAGGTCAGGATCTGCCAGATAAGCTGGGAGCTGCCCTTTCCCATAAGATATAATCACCGGATCACACATTCTATTTTCCATATTTCCTATTAAAAAAAATCTAGGATTATTTGCAATGTGAACACCAGATTTGTTTCCATATGCCATGTGACTAGTAGATGCCCCAATTACTTAACTCTCTTCGTGATGAACAGTTTAAACAGTTTAATCTCTCTGTTACGAATAGAAGAATGTCTCGATGTCACCATGGGGTGCTACCTCGAATACATGATCACAATGATAGAAGAAAATATCTATAATAGCCGAAAATAATAAGAGTCACCCAATTCTCATTGCAAAACCATCCTGATCAATGTGTCGAGGATATCATCACGAACTCTCCTCTCCCTCAAATTTTAAAGTGTACCGGTGAAAATAGACCTAAAGTGATAGTTTTCCACATGGTGTTTCATCTAGTATTCTACCATCTAAATGATTCATATGTGTCATGATCATACCCAAATTATGGCAACATGCTCCAAGGGTTAATAGTCATTTGTAAAGTATAGTTTTTTTTATATTATAAAATACGGATGAAACACCAAACATAGAATGAGGAGACGATTTGCTTCACTCCGGGAGGAATTTAGATTCTAATTAATCAAAAAATTGGGCCTATAATTAATTAAAGTCATGGTCACAATTTCTTTTTCAGTATGGACTTCTATTATTTGATCTTTGGGCCAAATTATTATTGGACAAGCCCAACAGATTTATTATTGAAGAAGTAGCTGTTATCCATGATCGGTGATTCTTGCGTCTGACAATTCAGATTTGCGTGGTCAATGACACCTCAAGTCCCTCTAACTTATCTTCTACATTCTCTAATTATTTTCAAGATTTTTGTGTCTATATATGTTAATATTTAAGTTCAGTGTACTAATATTGTTTTTACAAGAATAAAACGTTAATGAAAGTTAACGTGTACTAAATAATTGCTTTAGATAAGAAAATAAAGTGTTAACTATCAGGTAATTCTTTTTTAATTTTTACAAGAATAAAATGTTATATAACTACACTACTGGTAATTAGATAAGTTGAAAGTAAAGTCACTAAAACTGAACCTCGGTTTATGATTTATTGGGAAAGGTTTTCTTTGGAGGAAGAGATGCTTTCTTTCCTCAAGTTTGAAGTAGAGAAACAATTCCTTTTCAGGGAGAGAAAAGTAGAAATTGAGGTGATATTGTTTGAATTTGTAGGTTGGTGAAAGACAAACAGTTTTAAACGGAATTGCTCAACTTTTGGTATCTTACGTTAACAGATAATACTGGTTCGATTTTATCATTGCTTTCATTTCCATTTAATTTCTAATAATCAAGATAGTTTTAGAACGAATTAATGAAAAAAATGTAAATTTATTTATGAGGCAGAGGATATGAAATTGTTACAAAAGATGTGAATTTCCCATAGTAGTAATTATGGATGCATATCAATAAATACATAACTACAGAAAATCTGACAAAGCAGAGTGCACAAATACTCCCACAATTGGTGCTTCTTGCTTACCATTCACATCGGACACAAAATATACACGACAATAAATTTAGTATATACACATTAAAGATGTTCTTTGTTACTCCATATTTATATATATTATTACACCAAAATCACGTAGTCCTTTATAAAGTTTCCTTAGCTGGATCACATTCAGGCCACCTCACACACACAAGGATAGTGTAGATTATTAAACTCACCAGCAAGCAAGAGCTTCTCCGCCAGTAATACTAAACAGCATAGATCCGTATCACCTGATCAATCTTGGCACGACATACAGGGCAACCCCACTTCTTGTCCTTAATTTCATTCAAACACGACATGCAACCTGCCATGTGTCCGCATGGAACACAAGCTCCCTCGACTGCAGCATCCAGACATATCGGGCAAGATGAAGCTGAATTATCCTCGCCGCTGTTATGGGATGTAACTCCCACAGCTGGGGAAGGTAAGTCGACAGGGCTGATGTCAATTGAAGGATACTGAATTGGACCATCTTCTGTAGTAGCAGGAGGAGCTGATGGAACAGCGGACGAGGAAGGATTCGCTCCAACAGAAGAAACATTATCTTTGCTTTGGGAGACCTGAGCTGGACTGCCAGATGGACCAGCTTCCTGAACCCCAGATTTGTTTCCATATGCCACGTGACTAGTAGATGCTCCAATAACAGAACTCTCTTCGTGATGGGAAATATTCATTGATCCACTAGCAGAATTCGTGGATGCATCTACTACAGAACCTACATATGCGTCCACATGCAGTGGTCTTTCTTGAGAGGCAGAATGGAGGGAGGCACTGATTGCCATTGCAAGTTCTTCATCTTCAGTTGTTACTGGTGCAGTGCCTGGAACAGAAGGGACTTGTACATTGAAGGGTACCAGTGGATGCATCGCCTGTTATTCCAGACCAGTTAATTGAAGTGTAAGAACAGAAGTTAAAAATAACAGAAATTGATTTAGTTCAATTGATCTAACCAAACCACATCATGCACATATAAAAACAAATTATATCTGCAAAAGTCAATAGAGTTCTTAGTTTTGAACCTCATCAAAACACTCAATATCATAAGTGGGTGAAAACTAGTCTACTAATGCCTCTTGCAGCAGTCTTACCCCATTGAAAACACACGACGGTGAAACAAAAAACAGTAAAATAAATATAACCTGAGGAATTCCTTTGCAAGCATTACAAAAACGCTTCAACTGTTCTTGCTCACTTTCATTTAGAGGTGCAAGTTTAATTCGAGTACCTGCAAGGCCAGGGAACTAGAATGAGTGACAATCTGCAAAACATCACATATTTTAACCAGAATTACACAGTAAACTACTCTGAACTTCTACTGTCATCCGTCAACTAAAGAAAAAAGTTATCCACTCTGAGTAGCACAAGAAGCAAAATTTAACTGTTACTTCAATTCATACGTGGCTCGATTATATAATCATCCATTTATAGTCTGCCGGCAAGATGGAAGTGAAAAAAGAATCATGCATCACTTAAAGAGGTTTAAAAAAACAGAGAGAGAGAGAGAGAAAAGAAGACAACATCCAAACAGGAAGGAATATGACCTGTCTAGAAAAATATGCACGTCTAATATCTTACAACAAAGTTATTCCAACTCCTGAGTTGTTACTTCTTTTTTGTCCACTGAATCTTTGAATCACTGAATGTCCTCAAGGAAAATTACAATAAACGAAGCAGTTATAGATATAATATCCTCCTTTCCTCTCTCGTGGTACAACTACCCACCCCCCACCCCCCCAACCAACCACCAAATACTAAGTTTCTCACATATAAAAAGCATCACCCAGTAAACAACTGTCATCAAAATCAAATATGAAGTTTCTTGTTTCAAGTTGAATCACCACCAATGTGATCTAATACTCCCAGACTTTAAGGCCCATTGTTTTGAGTGGTTAAAAATTCAATATACTTACGCCTTGCCTCTTGGGAGGACTTAATGGCTCGCCTTCTCCTCCAGCGTCTTGGGACTATGCATCAAGATAAGAAGTAATCACCTATTTTGTACAGCTAGTTTACAGTAACAAAAATAATTAAGCTGAGAACTTACTTCTTGAAACATCAAATATGATAGCCACAGGATCAGGCTGGTTTAGTTCCTCTAAATTGGCTTTCCAGAGTGGAACAATTGTGCGTGGCTGGGCATCCTAATGACAAAAAGGTACAAGAACATGAGCCACACAGCAGACACAGTGTTGAAGATGTGAATACAATTTTACCACTGAACAAATACGTATATCTTGCGTGTCAATAGTATATGTTTCTGAGAAAACATATTCTCAATTAATTTGCTTGAAGATTCATGTAACTTTTGAGCCTTTTCCCCATTTATCTCTCACAGTCTCAAAAACTATGACTCAGTGAACTGTGACCGCGTGTTAGAGGAAATAAATGTCATAAAGATCTTAAACAGATTTACAACATTTAATTGAACATATAGAGACTACATTCATAGGAAACACCACAAGATAATTACCAAACTGCTTTAAATGGATAACAAAGACAAAGGCATCAAGGCACCTGGTCACTAGCATATATTGCAAGCTCCAACTTGAAAGGTTTCAGATGACTGCGAACACCACAAGGCAAAATAACCACCCATCTGCACATATATCAGAGTAAAAAACTTATAAAATCACATGTAAGCCATCAAAAAGTTGCAAAGGTAAAAATTGTGTACCATTATGAAAGGGCTGGGCAACCAAAAAAATAAAAATAAAAATAAAAATGATAGCAACTGCTCCCTTCGTTCTATCAAGATAGGCCTTTACATTACATTTAATGTCATAGGAATTGTAATTCTTACCCACTTTACCCATTGGAATATATAACGTCATTGTAAAAAAGAAATCTTATTATGGAGATTTTAATCCATCTATAGCTATTGATTTGTTAAATAGAGAAATAGGCCTATATTGTGGAACATAAGAAAATGGAAAGAGCATATCTTCACGGAACAAAGGAAGCAGCAGACCATTCTAATAAGAGGAGACAATTTTATTGCCCGGTGGAATATCAATCTCCATCATCCCATTCTAACAAGACAAAAACGCATTATGACTTATGAGGGAAACAAGGATGCCCCTACTACATTGTATTAAAAATTAAAATTATATTAAAGCAAACTATACGGTGAGAGAGAAAGAGAGAAGTATCAATTCAGAGACCATCCAATAAAGCGTGTCCAAACAATTACATAATCATTGCACCTACACTTTTCTTGAAAGTAACTGCGGAGCTAGAAGTTCCAAAAAGCCTGGTCCATGAAGTTCTCGCAGCCAACCAGAAAATAAGCACAAATGCGCCTGGTCATCACAACAGGGATTCAGTTTTCCTAATTTCCTTAATTGGGGTAAATATCATAGCACTACAAGGGAACTACAATTCTATTCGACTTAAATAGTGAAATGCAGGTGAGGGATACCTCAATTGATCGGACAACATTTCTGAAACCATTGGCTCTAGCAACATCAAGAGGGGTTTGACAACCATCATTCATTACTAGTGCATTTGCTGGAATTATCAAGAGTAACAAATAAGTAAAAATAAGCAGAGAGAAGTCCATCCTTTTGCAACTAAAGCATCATGTCCCAAGAACCACAGCATTGGTTTACACACCTCCATGAGAAAGAAGCAACTTGACTGTATTCTCAAGGCCTCTTTTTGCAGCATGATGCAAAGGTGTTCCACCATGATCACCTTAATATGGAAAAAGCCACTCAGAAAGAGCCAAAGAGGAAGACTGTTCATATACAAATATATTTTTAAAAAAATAAAGTTACACTTAAGAAAAGTTACATTGATAGTTAGAGGCAAGGATGATGGAAGAGACTATGTGAAAGGATAAAGTAACTAAACATGAGAGAACTGAGATAATTCGGAAAATACTAAAAAAAAAAAAAACTAATAAGCAAGAAAATAAGAGAATGCAAAGATTATATACCAATTTTCAGGAACCAATCACATATCCATAGCAAATTGTCAAAACTCATTACAAGCACAACGTAGGGGAAGGGCTGATGTGGAAACAACATACAGAATAATTGCACATGAGGACATATTCAGCTTATATTGGCCAAATCTCTCAGATGGGTAAATGGTAAAAAACATCACCTTAAAATTAATGTAAAAATGAAATACTACATAATAACACAGAAGAGAGCATGTAGCTGCCAATTAGATTCTCCCAGCCATTTTGAATACAAACATAGGAGAATCATCGAAAAGGACACCATAAAAATGAGGACCAGGTATTAAAATAATAAAGAACAAAATAACTGCCGAGAAAGACCTGGACGGTAAGCGTTGAGATTGGCACCCAATTCTATCAATGTTTTTGCAACATCATATAGCTGTGGATTCAGGCAAGCTAAAATCAGCGGAGTCTTCCCTCGGTCATCAATCCACTGCCAAGTAGCACCACAATCACCATTGATAAGAAAGAACACCAGTCAAAAGCATTAAAGTTGTTGGGCACGCAGATTTAACCCTTTAACCTTGTCCCATGGGATCATAGACTACATGGTGCTATCCAGAAACAGTGATATTCGTACAGGTATGGGTTGGTTTTCATAATGTAACAAACAAAGCCCAGATAGATTGTAAGCGCATAAATTCCAGTCATGAAACATGGATGATGACTAATAATGCCAACTATTGTAATTATCTTAGGATTTTTACTTCAAAATGTGCATGTAAAGTTATCTAAAGACTACCCCTCAATTTAATTAATCATTGTGATAAAACGTTCAAAAAAATATAAACACAATAACATTAAATAAGACAACAATAAAGCAATGATACCCTAACAACTTTTAAACGATCAACCACTACAAATTAAATGCAACCTTTTCTACCGATTGCACCCACCCACCCACCCACCCACCCACCCACCACACACACACACCAAAAAAATAAATAAATAAATAAATGAAGGCTTTTCTAATGGACGAACTGTGAATAACTGAGAAAAGGGTAGGGAATGAAAGTAGTGAGGAATCTGATTCCTCCAAAAGTAGTGAAAACAGAGGATCCCAAAATTTTAAGAATCAAATTGCTATTTACTGGATGATAGAAGAGCGAAAAAGACACACTCTACAATAATTCCCATTTCTTAACCCCATATTCTCAATCAAAATGCTCAGGATATGCCTAAATGTGAAGTCCAATCTTAGCTAGCCTACATACACACCTTAAAAGAAACGAATTTTAACCGAAAACTAAAACTATTAGAATAAACAGAATGCTACACACATGGGGGAAGGGGGGACATTCTCTGATGGTGTACCTCGAGGCCAGCACCTTCCCTTCGGAGAGCTTTGATGCCCTCCACATTCCCATAATTCACTTGCTGATACAACAATTCATCTTTCGATTGCGATTGCTGCTGTCCCATCTTCCCAGATTTTCTATCCTGATTCAGAGCTCAGACGAGAGAGAAAAGATCGAACATCAGCGACAGAAAATCCAGGGGAAAATCGAAGAAAATTGAATTTGATGAACAGTCGTTGATTTGACAAAGGAAGTAGAGAGGAATGAGCCGAATGACCCCCTCAAAAGAAATCCGAATTGTAAGGTGTCAAACTTAAATGTCAACGAAACTTCCGAGACTTTGAAACTTAACAAAGAAGAAATATGATCATTGTAACTTAATTCTTCATTTTTGTTTTTTCAGTATGAAGATGTTATTTTTAGAAAATATATACTATTAGTATTTTTTATAATTAATAAATACAATATAATAATAAAATATGAATATGTGTTAAGTATGTGTGATATTTTTATAAATAAAATATACTTCACATTAGTTATTTTGATTATTTAAAATGCGAAAACATTTTTAGGATGGACAAAAATAAAAAATGAGAAAACAAATGCGAAAAGTGATAAAGTCTTTAATAAACGTGATAACTGTTTACGAAAGTATAAAATGTTTTTAAAATATTCGTCCTTTCGTCCCGTTGCAATAATGACATTTGTTTTTTGCGTGGAGATTAAGAAATATAATATTTAAATGTGTAATAGATTAAAGATAGTATATTTTATTGTAAAATTGATAGTTGTATTAGTATTGTGTGTGAGTCACATAGAGATATAATTCCATATTAAATTTCATACTTTCTGTTTTCGTCCGTCCCACATTAAACTTCATCATCCAAGAAAGAAACATCATATCGTCCCACATTAAACTTCATCATCCAAAAAAGAGACATCATATCAATCCACAACTTTAAATGTACTTAATTATAAATTTACCATTCTCATCTAATATACACAATATACTTTATAATTTTTTATTACTTAAAAATACTACATTACACTGAAAAAATCAAAAAATTTAATGTGAAACGGAAAGAGTATTAATTATTTTATGTGGGTCTTACATCTATTAAAAAGAGAAATGTAACTATTGAAGTGGGACGTCCAAATTAAAAATATGTAACTATTATTGTGAGATGGAGGAGTATGTAAAATATGTTTATTGGTAATTTAGTACTTAAAGTATATTTAAGTTAATCATACTTTAGTGTATCATTCATCATACTTTTAGAAAATATATTTCAACTATTAATAATCATAACTTATATAACAGTCATATTTTAATACGTTTTACAAATCATCTTAAGTAAATATTGGACTTATCCAAAATAGTTTGCCCAAAAATTAAATAAAAAAAGCCCATTTGAATTGAATTATTATTCATGGCCCAGGTGTTTCCATTGACTTCTGAGGCCCAGCAGCATTACTCAGTTAAATATAACCCGGTGTCGTGAATCAATACACAGCAGCAAGAAAAAATTTTAAGCGAGTGTTCACGTGAAAATAGGGGAGGAAAAAAAAAAGTGTGTTGTAAGGTATTTTATTTGGGATTTGTTATCATTTCACTTTAAATTTTGAGAAGGAATTCATGAGGACATCTCTACATATTAATAGGAATGAATTTTCATGAAATATTTTCGAGATGTATAACGAAAATCGGGTAATACGTAACTTATTTGTATTATTTTGTTATTCTCTTCTCTCATTGTTAGTGTGTATTCTAAAAGTAATTTTCTTGATAGTTGTTGGCACTTTGGGGCATATTGTGTAACCTAATTGTTGATATTTTTTTCGTTTTCGATTTTGGGCCACTTTTAATTAAGCATGGCTCGACACTCTTTTCTTGAGTCTTATTGGAACATAATCTTCTTACTAGTCTCTTCCTTATATGTCTCTTGTGGTCTCTCACCATGGAAGGAAAAGTCCACATTCCTATTTGGTGGTGGTGGACTTCGATATCAAAAGGTCTCTCAACTTTATTTTTTGTGTTATCATTTCGTGTCTCAAATTGCCAAAATCAATTTCAAAATATAAAAAGTAAATTGATCAAATTCATAATAGTAACTATTTATAGGACTAAAAGAATATATAATCTCAAAAATGAATTTTGTTGAATCATAAGATTATATTGATTACGGATCATGCGATTTTCACTATTAAATATTTTGGAAATTCAATAATAAGTTAACAATTATATTTATAAATTAATAAATACCTCAATAAAATGGTGAACAGAAAATTAAAAGAATATAATTTTAATCCAATAATTTTGATAGAATTATAATTTAACTTTTCACTTTTTCAATATTAGTCCTTTATGTTAATATTTAGGGTGATTTTGGTGTGCACTTAGTGCATCAGTTCACCCTAAGGTTGTTGATGGATTAAAAATAAGATGTAGTAGATAGTTATCTTTTAAAACTTTTAATTATTTAATTTTATTTTATGATGGAGATTAAATTAAAATTTAATCTAACAGTTCATATCGTTCAGGTGCATAGCAATTGGATTAAGATAAACCTTTTTTCCCATAAGTTTGACCATGTACAATTTTTATCCCCATAAAGATAAGTTTTGGGCATTTATCCCACACTAGCTTTCTGATTGACTAATGTTTCCCCATTTTCGTCGAAAAATGCAAAATCTGATGGTCAAGTGACATGCACGTGGTTGATTCTGGAAAATTGTCAATTTTCAACGAAAACGGAACAACATTGATGCAAATAGAAAGATATTGGAATAAATGACCAAAACTTATCTTTTTTTTATGTAAAAAATGTATATGACCAAACTTACGGAGCAAAAATAATTTTTATCCCTATATTAGAATATTATATCTCCAAACCCACTATGCATTAAACTACTGTATTTCTTAATTTTCGCGCAAAAAAACAAACATAATTATTATAATGAGACGGAGGGACTATGTAATTAATTTAATTTAATTTAATTTTTTTTATAAACAATCAGAATTCTTAACTCTTTTTTATGTATAAATAAATTTTAATATTGACCCATGAATTATAATAAAAAAAATAATTACTCTTTATTTTCTTTTAATATTAAAGTATGTGTGTTTTTTACATTTTGAGATTTCACTCCCTTCTTGTATAATTATAAAATTTATATATTTTAATCCATGCAATTGTTATAATTTTAAATATTGGGTCACTTACTATAGGATACATAAAATAATGTGTAATTGCTATAAACTATATGATTCAAAGAACTAATACTTATAACTACACAATTATGATTGTGATACCACAAATACCCCTATGTGTTTGCATAATTTATTTTGCACAATTTTGGTTTGCACAATTTTTTTTTGCACAATTTTGTTTTGCACATTTTGCTTTAAATTTTTTTCATATTTTGTTTGCACATTTTAAGTTTAATAAGGAATTTTCATAATATTAATTAATTTTTATGGCGGCGGCAGTCCGGCGGTGGTCCGGCAGTGGGTGGGTGGATGAGGGATTAAGAGTTTGTGGTTTAAAAGTGTATGTGATTATAAGGTTATATTTGATATTTTTCTTTAATATTTTGTATATGAGAGTAATTATTTAAACTCATTATATCTCATAGTAATTTAGGATAAAAGTGTGTATCTATGAGTAATTTTTCTTTAAATATAATAAAAAAGTTTTAAATAATACTCTCTCCATCATACGTTAACGTTGACGTTTGCTTTTTATAAGGAGATTAAGAAATATAATATTTTAATGTATAATGGGTTGAGAAGTACTCCCTATGTCCCGCCCAAAGAGATGCATTTACTTTTTGCACGTAAATTAAGGAGTATTATTATTTTATGTAAAGTGAGTAGATGTATTAGAAAGATGTGATGGGTAGTGGTGGACCATTGGTAGACTCTTTTTACTAAAAGAGGAAAATATTGCAATTTGGATCGGACTCCCAATATAGTAAAATGATATTATTTGGATGGGACGGATGGAGTATAATATTTAATGTATAGTGGGTAGATGTATAAGTGTTGTATGTGTGAGTCTTATGTAGAAAAATAATTGTTTTTGAGTGGATTCCACCTAAAAAAGGAAAAATCAACCTTAACTTGGATAAATCAAAATAGAAAATGTAAACTTTAACGTGGGACGAAGGGAGTATACAATTTCATATTAATAATTGTAATGGATATATAGATGAAAGAAATAAATATTTTATTAAAATGTTAAAGATTATGTTGGATTGTTGTTAAAATACAATAAAAAGTTTGAGATTATGTTGAGTTTAGATTGTATACGTGGATGAGAGAGACATTAATATTTTATAAAAGGGGCTGACTTGTGTGAGATCATTTTACACTTTTGTAATTATTACTTTTTTTAAAAATATATTATCACTTTTCATTTATACTATAATAAATTGTTCATGAAATAGTTTATAACACATTTATCACTTTTTGTCTGAATATCACTTTTCATTATAAAATTATCATTTTTATCCGTTTCACGAAGTCTTTTCCTGGCCTTTATTAAAAGATCGGAATGTGGTAGGTTGTAGATAAATATAGGACTACTCCCTCCGTCCCGCCCATATTGCACCGTTTACTGTGACTTTTGTAAGAGTTTTATGCAGTCAAATGGTGCAGTTTGACCGGGACGGAGGGAGTATTAATTAGGGCTAATCTAAAAAATCCTTTTATTTAAGTTAAATATCAGTACCAAGAATAATTAACTTTTATACCAATTCTACTCAAATGACACTTTTTGGATTTTAATACCACTACTATTCTACTTATAATAGTGTCCTGTAGGTGAGTGTGTGGGGGTGTATGTTAGTTCCAATGTCGGTACGGATTTCAATACGGATCTTGTATCGGTTCTAATGCCTATAAACCCTAAAATCTTACCCTAATGGGGAGGCTGCGGGGTGGTGATGGCCAGTGACCGGCGGCCAGCAAGGGTGACGACGGGTACCGGCGGGAGTGGTGAGGGTAGTGTTGGTGTGGATTAAAGGAATGAAGGATTGGATGTTAGTTTGAATAGTAAGAGTATTAAAATCTAAAGAGTGTAATTTGGGTAAAATTGATATAAAACTTGTTTGTTATTGGTATTGTTTCATTTGGGTTTATTTAAGAGTATTAAAATCCAAAAAGTGTAATTTAAGTAAAATTGATATAAAACTTGTTTGTTGTTGGTATTGTTTCATTTGGGTTTATTTTGTACACTCTTCCGGATTGACACTAATAAATAAAATTGATATATAGATTTTGTCTACCTCTAATAATTAAAATTGATATTTTTTCTTTTATGATATAGATTTTGTCTACCTCATAAGTTTCATTCATTCAACAATTTATATTATTAAATTAAATGCGACCATCTAACAACAAAATATAATTCCCCTTCCGTCCAAATTTTAATTTCACACTTTTTATTTTTGTCCGTTCCAAATTCAACTTCAAACATCAATAAAAGAAAAAACAACTAACTAATACCCCTCTAATATCATTACATTTTTAACATACTTAATATACTTTATCATTTACATTATCCAAAAATAACGTACTAACCACAAAAGTAAATAAAAAAATAATTGTTTTTGAGGGAGTAAGAAATGCGAACCTGATCTACCAACTGTCCGTCTGTCCCTCTCAGTCCATTGCCATCGATGCCTAAAATATAAAAAGACAGAGAGTAGGCCAAAAGATAATACACTGCATACAATAGTAGAACAATAAATTTGGACCCGTGTAGATCTAAATATGCAAATAATAAAAGTGATAATGGTAAAAAGTAATCACTCTTGGTTAAAAGTAATTTTTAATAGCCACAAATCTTAAAAACAATTTATTCTAGCCATTTTTAATGGAACAGACCAAAATGCCTTTGAAAGGGACCCACTGATCACATGTTTGAGATATCTTTTTGACCAAAAAGTACAAAAGTACAATAATTTATTTTACAGTCTATTGAATACATTAATTTGTTATTTTTATATGCCTCATGAATATAATTTTTTATTAAAATACTAAAAGATGCATTAATTTTATTCGTATGATTTTTTTTTAATTTTTTCTGGAAAAAAAAGTGTTGGCCAAATAGAACAAAAAATATTGGCCGAATAGAACAAAATTGTTGGCTGAATAGGCCGAATAGAAGAAATATTTTTTTTTTAATTTTTTTAATTTTTTCTGGAAAAAAAGTGTTGGCCGAATAGAACAAAATTGTTGGCCGAATAGGCCGAATAGAAGAAATATTTTTTTCGAATTTTTTTATTTTTTTTGAGAAAAAAAGTATTGGCCGAATAGAACAAATATTGTTGGCCGAATAGAATAAAATTGTTGGTTGAATAGGCCGAATAGAATAAATATTTTTTTGAATTTTTTTAATTTTTTTTGAAAAAAAAAGTGTTGGCCGAATAGAACAAAATTGTTGGCCGAATAGGCCGAATAGAAGAGATATATTTTTTTAATTTTTCTGGAAAAAAAAAGTGTTGGCCGAATAGAACAATTAGTGTTGGTCGAATAGGGCGAATGGAAGAAATATTTTTTCAATTTTTTTAAAATTTTTTTTTGGAAAAAAAATATTGCCTATAATTTTAAATGTGGTCCCACCCATCTTATTTAATGCAATCAACACTGACATAATCATGTCCCCATTATTGTCGTACTTTATCTGACAGTTATGGGATAATTTGGGGAGTCCACCAAATAATAGCTAGTAAAAATTATATATAAGAGAAGTGACTATTTAAAATTGTACTTAGTGAATAGTGGCCCGATAATGAAAAAAAGGAGGACAAACATGACAAAAGTGGAAAAGTTGGTCACGTGATATTGTTCATATATACCTTCTGGGTAAGGAAGCAATGAAAGCCCTTCAACCATGTGTTTTTGAACCTCCCATGCCCTAAAAATCTTTCATACAAATTGAAAATTTTATTTGGTATGAAATCATCCAACCCACTTTAATTAATACACCCTGAGACATAGTACCACTTTGCTCTAAGTTGGAGGTCCACTTGGTTCATGGATATTGATTTCTTGTGCACTACAATTGGGGGGTGGTTCTTGTTGGTCCAAATTATACTTTCATGGCGAAAACCAGCACAAAAACCCATGCTTTCTCTCTCATCATTCTCTCTCTACTCTTGATGATCATGTTCTTCCCACTTCCATCAAAGGGGAGACCACCACTTGTTCATTACAACAATTCCCAAACAAATCAAGAAACCACCAATCTTGATACCACTAGGCCATCACATGCTGGAACGACGTCGGATCGACAGTTTCTTGGTGCTGCTCATGAGGTGCCCAGTGGTCCAAATCCTGAATCCAACTGATGATTAATTAGTATTGGGAAATGGGAGGTTGAGTTGTTGAATTTGGAGGCAAGAGAGAAGCACCATTGCTCCAATATACATCTTTCTGACAGGTTTTGCTACTGTTTTTCTAGTCAAGAGTGGTTTTCTAATTGTTTTTTAGACGTAGTCAATGTAAGTATGTTGTAAAGCACACTCTATTTTGATTTAATTTGATTTTGGTGAGTATTCTTAAACAATAATATTGATTCTTGTTTACCATTTTATTGTCAAAATTTTGAAAGCATATACATTGGGGAGTTCTTGATTGAGATGTGGGTGAACTTTTGTTGTATAAATGGGAATAATTGTTAAAATCTTGAATGTTTCCTGGTGCATTTCCTTTGTTGATTTGGTTCAATTCAATGTTAGTTATCCATTAAGGCTCCTTTACTTGGGTGTGCTTTCTTAATGTTTTTGCATTTTTTGGTTAAGTTTTGCCTTTTCAATTAGGTTTGGTATTTATTCATTAAAATTTAATTTTTTCTAAGTTATATTATGAAAAACAGTACACCTTGTATTTTTTTAATAGTATGTATAACTTGTTTCATAAACTCATTAATCTGAAAAATATTCTAAAATCTAAAAAGACAAAACGTTTTAATTTTGAAACTGATATTTTTGCACTTTTTATTACTCCATGTGCATACTTTATAATATTTCCTTTCTGCTAGAGTGTTAAAATTGCTTTCACATAGAGTATAATTTTTGTCCAAGTTCATTAATTTTTGATGGGTTAATGTAGTATTTTTAAAGTAGGAACCTAAAGTAATTACTCCCTCCGTCCCACGTATTTTTACCCACTTTCCATTTTGGGGTGTCCCACGTATTTTTACCCATTCCATTTTTGGCAAAAGTACATAATATTTTATTACCTACTTTTTACAATCCCAACAACTTTAATTATTTTTTTACACTTTATTCATCATTCCCAATAACTTTATTCACTTTTTCTTTTTAAATTACTAATTTATCCCTACTTTCTCTTACATTATATATTTAAAAAATAAAGCGTCTTAATCTCCGTGCCCGTACAAACGGGTAAAAATACCCGGGACGGAGGGAGTATTTTTTACTGTTATTTTATATTTATATATCTTATAAATTAATTTTAAATTGATTTAAGTACTATATGTATAAGTTATACTCTGTTTGTCTCATATTACTTTGTACTTTGCACCGTTATGAAGATTCGTTGTTTAAAAAAATTCCATTTTATTTACTTTTTTTAAGGATAATGTTGTACATTTTTAGATAATAATATCGACGTACTTTCCTTTTGGGTTGTCTCACATTAAATATTATTTATATTACTTCATTTTACATTAAATTATTATACTCCTTATTCTCCATGTCGAAAAAAATGTGTCAATACTTTCGGGACGAAGGGAGTAATAAATAAATCATAAAATATGTAATACATAAAAAATTTAACGTGAAACGAAAAAACGAAAATGTGAAACTTAGACAAAGGAATTACTCCTATTTGGTACATCTACAGTATAATGATAAATCCACATTTGGCCTCTTTTTATATACTTTCTACTTTTCATGTAATAAGGTGGTGTACATAACTTCTTGTTATATGGCAAATAATAATCCTCCCTCCCATCCCTCCATTGAAGCGTACTTGTTTTTTTATTTTAGTTCATTTCAATACAAAGTGTGTTCACATATCATACTAAAATACATACCCACTTTACATTAATATTATTTTTCTCATCTCACTACGCATTAAAATATTATACTTATTAATTAACGTGCGAAAAACAAATGCTTATGTCGTGATTGGACGGAGGGAGTAACAATCTAGATAATTTTAGTTGATTATATTACAAATTTACAATTATCTCATATTTGGTGAAAAATCATTGGATCTTATCTGCCGCAAACAACTAAATGGCTATTTCAAGAATTGAATCAGTGACAGCAATGACTCAGATGAGGAGTCAATAGATAAATGTTGTCTGCATGCAAGCACATTGTTAACTGATAATAAAATTCCTACACTACTGATTAATTATGAATAGGGGATTGGATTTTTGCATTTGTCCGGTTAAAGAAGTTGGACCGTGGACCAAGAGCTGGGTGTAGGGGACTAGGGGGTGCATGGGGGCTTTTGGACAAAAAAGAAAGTGATTTGATATCATGATTTGAATATAATCAGTCCAAGATTCGAATTATTGATGCTTTTTATGTGACAAAATATGGCACTCAACCTAATACCTAGGTGTTTCAACAATATAAGTAATCATGACTTCACTTTTGTCAATTCCAATGTTAATTTAATTCATTGATCATTTGAAGAAAATCACCCATATTTATTTTGATTTATTATGCTTCCACTTATGAAAAAGTACTCCCCTCCCCATGAATAAGTTTCATTTTTTACTTTTCATGTTGTTTTTTTTTTTTTTAAAAAAAATTGACAACTTTATTAACTTGAGTTGTATTTTTAAGTAGTGTATACTGTATATAGACTTAGTATAGTAATGTTATGAGTGTAAAAGATAAGTAATAAATTTGAAATTAAATTAACTTTTAAAATTATTGAATAAAAATGTCTTTTTTTTAAGGATGGAGTTTATTGTGGGATGCGGAATGAAGAAAATGTGCAACCTATAACGAGACGGAGGAAGTAGCATTTTAACATTTAATAGATTAAAAATATGATATTTTAATGTATAGTGCGTTGTTGTATTAGTATTGTGTGAGACCCTATAAAGATATACTACTATTAATTGTTTTTTATTCCATAATACAATTATTAAAGTGAGACACTGATTAGCCATTTTGTAGATGGTATGACCAATTAAAGAATTTATCGAACCCAAAAGAGGTAGGTACTAGAACTTAAGCAATCTCGCTTTTCTTGTAATTTTATAAAAATAAGTAATCAATGGATTGGTTGTTCAAACAAGTAAATGAAAATAATCAAAACAAGCAATGATCAAACAAATAAGATAGAAAGATGAAGCGTGATTTTTCAAGTTAAATAAAAGTGAGATTAATGTTCGTTTTCGAATTTCAAACCCAAGTTTTGGTTTTCAAAATCGACGTCCAAATTTTAAAAATCATCTATATATATATATACGTAATACATTATTTCTCCTCAATTGTACACTTTCTCTCTTTATCTTTCCTCTCTCATTTAACTTTTTAAATAAATTAATACATTAATTTGACATAAAGTTAAAATCTATCTTACTCAAAACCCAAAACAAACATAGAACACATTATTCATGATTTTCAAACCCAAACCAAACATTACCTAAGAAAGTGGTAATTCTAGGATCAATGCATCAAACTCATATGTGTCATGGGTTAATAACTAAAGGCCAACACGAATTCCACATAAACTCCCTCTTGAGATGAATAGGATGTAGATCCTTAATAAGGTCTCAAAATGGCTCTAAGGTTGGTTCTCAATTAAACAATTCCTAATAGGTACTAAGTTCAATTGGAGAGTCCCCTCACCTGATCAATCGACCTCTCGATCTAACAAATCGAATGTTCTATCAAAAGGTTCTAAATCCTAAAGGATATCTCTATCTCTTTAAAACTTATAATGCACATGAGGTGTATGATAAAATGATTCACTTAATTATCCTAAACACATAATTGACTTCTCAATCTAATCACATGTTTAAAACAACAAAATACACAAGTCGCTTGTCAGATTTTAATCTCTTCCTAATCGCAGACTAATGTGGTTGTAATGGGATGAAGAAGGATTAATATATGTTAAGCTAACATAAAAGGAGAGGATTGCCCCTTAGGCATTCTTGTGCTTTTTTTAAGGGGTGAAGGGTTGGAAATATTACTATGGGGAATTCCCATATTTATATTGGATAACCTGACGTCACCCGTATCGGGGTGAATCGACAGATTATCGTGTACAGTGCGAGCATTAAATGCGTTATAACCTCATGTGACTATTTTTAGGATTTGATCTAGGATATCCCCTAGGCGAATATCTCGAAGGATATTCGCGTGTCTGGAGAAACTGGATCAAGTGGCCTAGTGGCCTTCACCAGGTGGTCATTCTCGCGTGTTCTGGGGGGACTCGTGGACTTTTCATGGGCTGTTGGATTATCAAGCCTAATGTACAAATAGGAGTAAGGCCCATTTTGGAAATTCTACCACATCATCATAAACAGGGCCGACCCTGAGATTTTAGGGGCCCATGACAAAATATAAAATTGAGGCCCTTAAAATGACTAAATTTGCATAGGAAAAAAAAGAAAAAAATAATGCAGCGAGCAATTTGAAATTGGAAAATAATTCAGTATGAATATTCAATTGTGTTGGTGGTTTCTTGAAAGAAGATTAAAAAAGGACTTTTGTATTGTATAATTTGTAGAGAGCATTATAATTTTTTATTTAATCAAGAAAAAAATGATTGATATTATAAATATGTTTCCTTTAGTTGGGCCTTTAACATTAAATAAATAAATAAAATTTGGGCCTAAATCAAAATTTAATAGTATATATATACATATAAATATAAAAATATTGGGGCCCCCAAATTATGGGACCCATGGCCTGAGCCCACGGGGACAACCCCCAGGGCCGGCCCTGATCATAAACATCAAGATCTAAAGTATTAATGATAGAAAATGATTAAACCCAATCAACATACGAATTTAAATACATAAATCCCAAAATTATCCAACAACTTTCATGTTTCTAATCTCACAAGAGAGATTAACCTACTATTGTTGGATTGTATACTAAAAGTCTAGCTTTAGTATGAACAATGTCATAACAATATTCGAAATGAGAATCATTGATCAAAGGATTGCATCTTATAATTTATTTTATATGCATGATGCAATAGTCCATTTACTTTATACTGTAGATAATATGTTGTGCGACAACACGCGGAAGATCATATTATCGGTTTCCTTATAAAGTATAAACAGATGCTCACAACTGAGATAGACGAGGACTCTCTATCGGTATGGTTGTAGTGTGGTTTGGTATTAGCTTGTCTTGGCTATAGAATCACATTAGTGCACTTGTGTGTATTGAGCAGGACCGCCTGAGATCGTTCGACTTATACTGACTTATAGAAGAACTTGATCTCTGTTATTATGGAAATTCGTGCTCTTAATCCATATACAATAACCTCGACACGTAGGGCAGTATGTATTTCTTTGATTCATCAATGGGTGAGATTTATATGTATTAAATCAACAAACTCGGTGAGTTGGGAAGTAGTGTTGTATCTATGGTGTGCTGTTGATTGTAGAAGGAATCCATGTCCGTCATAGGTTGATGATGTCCCCTTGAGGAGCTCATAAGGTTTATCATGTAAATCTTGCAAGTGGATTAATTTCCGGCATGATAAAAAGGTTGAGTGGTACTACTCTCGGACGAGATATTAATTAATTAGAGTTGTCAGTAACTTAATTAATTAATGGACATTGAATATCTTAAACATGAGGAGACTATCGGGCTTTTTAATAAGAAGGAGCCCAGAACTTAATTTTGGGATTGGACGGGTAGTGCAGTAATAATATTTTAGTGGACTATATTATTATTATTGGATTTAATTAAAAGCTTTGGGCTAAGCTTGGTTAATTAAATTCAATTGAGGCCCAGCCCAATTTCTCCTCCTGGTCCCTGCTGTAGCCCAATATATATAGTCATCTCAGCATCTGGAAACCTAACTTCCTGCGCCTCTTTTGACGTGAGTTAGAGAGAAGCAGATTGAGAGAACTCTGGGGATTGTTGACCACCCAACACCAGAGTTGACTTGGGACATACAGCAGAAGATCAAGAGGTGTTCTTCTGCAGTGATTCAGACTCTACATCAACCCAGAAGTACGGTAAACAATTTTATTGCTTCCGCTGTTATTTGTTTGCCTGTTTATCCTAACGGATCACGTTGAACCGCACGATCCAATTGCCCAACAATTGGTATCAGAGCGTTGGTTTCGTGGTGAAACGTGAATCGTAAGGTAAGGGTTAATGTGATTATATGATTATATGATCTGATCTGTATTAATCGCATGTTTATTGATTAGTCAATTTGTGATTATGTGATTGGAGTATAACCTGTTGTAATCGCATTTTAATATGTGATCTACTGTTGTGATATGCTGTTGTTTATTTTTCTTTAATGGTATACACTGTACACACTTATCACATACACCAAGAAAGTCAGTCAGTCAACTGATCCTTTGCATCCCACACACTCACACCCTGCAGAATGGGTACGCCTTGGACGATGCGGCGGCAACTGCTCGGCGTATGACGCCGGACGAACACGTGGCTGGGTTCAAGAAGACAGATCGCTGATGCTTCCATGGTGAACCAGCGGCGGCGACTGGACGGTGCTGGAAGCGGCGCGACTGGACGGACCAGGTAACGGTGTCGAGACGGAGGTAGCGGGTCCCTTCGTTTTATCAAGTCAGTCCGGTGGGAGGCGCTGATGATCCTAATTGGCGAAACGCCGGGTAGATCAAGTGTCCAACGGACGGCGGCAGAAGGCATGTCGTTGATGGCCGATTGTGAGGGCGATTCAAAGGCATGTGGGTGCTTCCGGGCAAGTCGCCGGTTGAATCGAGCGAGTCAGGAAGGATCCGAGAGAGTCCAACCTGATCCCAATCGGATCGGAGCTAGACGGCGAGGATCTGGCGGCGATACACAGCTGGGTTCCGTACGAGTCAGCGGCGGCTTCTGAGCGGACTGATGGCCACGCATCAAAATGACGATCGCCGCTGCGTTCCGTGGAGCTGGGCACTTCAACGACGCCGGAGATCCACAGCAGATTTCGGCGCGCTGAAGGCATACGGCTGATTACCGGTAAGGCTTTTTCGAGGTGGGCCGGCGCTGCTGTATGGTCTGGGCTGTCGGGGAGTCTCCGGTGGGTTGCGGGCGCGGCAGCCGCTGCGCCAATTTTGCGCCGGTGGTTGCTGGGGGTAAGGATAACGCAGGCTGGACAACGGCGGCTCTTGATTAGGGCAGATGGCTGCATGTGGGCTGAGGTGTTAGGCAGGGATGATGGGCCTTCTTCATGGGCTGTCCTGCTCCTTTTCTATTGGGCCCATTTTTTTATTGTGGGCTTGTTTTGATTGACTTTATTGGGCCCAATTTTTGATTACTGTAATCTTTATTGAGGTTTCATGGGCCCAATGTGATTAAAGGAATGCAATAGGGTAAATGGGCTGTCTCAGCTTGGCCTTTAATTTAATTTGGTTTTGGGATGAGTTTTTTGGGCCCAATTTTAATTAAATGGTTATGGGCAGTTGGGCCATTTATTATTGCTGAATTTAATTAATTGTGAGTAATGGGCCAAGCATAATAAATTAATTTTAATTAATGGACTAATTTTGTGCTAGTGGGCTTGGTGGGATTAATTTATTTTTGGGCTTAGATTATGGGCCATAGATAATGAGCATGATTAATTAATTAATCTGCTGCTCATTTTATGCTTATTTGTTGCTCTTGAGGCCCAAATTTAATTGATCCACTATTTATACAATTAATTATGATATATAACTGATTTAATTGTTTTAACTTGACAATTAATTGTTATATATGATAGGCATGTTCTATGTGATTTATTTATTTAAATTGCTGTTAATAGAAGCATGTCTAAAATGTATATTTTATTTCGAAATATTATATACATGTTAAAACCCTCGGTATTAAATAACTAAGTGGGAGAGGGGATTGGTAATAAATTCCCGCGGCCTCCATTATTGGTTTGTAAGTGATGTGAGTAAACTTGCGTGTTGGCATAGGCCTTCCTCCCTAACGGATGAGTTTATTCACGGATCACTGTTACATTCTTCATAAATAATTATTATTTGTAATGTGGCACATAAACTTGCGTGTTGGCATATGCCTTCCTCCCTAACGGATGAGTTTGTGTGCGGTACACTGGTACAAACTTATAATTGATGATTGTAGGAAACTACCCGAGCGCGTGTGTACTTCTCCAACTGTAAGGCACATAAGCTCGCGCAGTGGACTTGGGATCAAATAATGGTGTACACTTAGGTGTAAATAATTAGTATCCTCCCCAACGGAGTCACTGCTATTATTTGCATGGCTAAAGAGTAACCGACTATTAATTATTTTGTCATAAAGTTAGGTTGACAAATGAAATTAATGGGTAAAACCTTCTCTTGTAAATGTTCGGGTTTGTAAACGTCCACACTAACGTGGCTTGCAGACTCACGGTGCTTGAGATGTCGGTGAATTTTATTTTATATTGTTTTGAGGGAAACAATATAAAAGGATAAAATTCGAAGTTTTGATCAGTATATTTATTTGTGATTCTCTGAATTTCGAATGGTATTATCTCACTAATTGTTAACTAAAAGACATTATATTTACTTGTCCATATTAACTGATTAGAAAAGAATCTTATTTTTTAAATTTACTGCTTAAGAAAATACATGTGTTCTCTCAAAGGACGGCTCATGATGCCTATTAAAGTCTTTAGTGAAGAGATGAGAGGATCATAGAAATATGATGAACTCATGTAACTCTTCAGATATTTGAGTAATTTAAAAGGCGCAAGATCATGATAGAATTTGATGAATGAATTGGAAAAGCTTGGAGTATAAATTGAAAGGGAAACCTAGATCAATTTTATTCTCCATGTTTAGCCTTGATGTTTTGAGAAAGTTCTAGCTGAAATACTAGAGGATGTATATGGTGGGAAACTTCTGACAAAACATGTGGCAAAGGAAAGCCATTTTCATCATAAAGTGAACAAGTTCAATATCTTATTCACTAGTTGTTTAAACATGATTAGTGATGGCATCTATTAACACGAAGTGTGTAGATACTGGAATCACTAAATGTTTATTACTAAGTGAGGATAAGATAGTTATGACATGGGTAAAACTACGAAGGTAGTGGCTATTGCAGTGGGAGTTATTTATCTATCTTATGATAGGAATAAATGATTGATTATGAGAAATTATCTTTACGTACGTTTTCATGGAAAGAATTTAATTTCGGTTTCTATGCATTAACGGATGGATACTTCATTTCATTTATATGACATGGTCATAATGATGAGGAATGGGGGTATAATCCGTTATAGTACGTTGGTGGATAATAATTATACTCTTGAATCATGTTCATCCCACAGATGCAAGAAATAGTAATTAATAATGCATCTTCTAATATTAGTAAGAGAAAGGAACCTTCGGAGATGAACTAAACATACATTTGGCGTCTAAGATTAGTTCATTTTACTTGAGTAGGGTTCAAAAGTTGATAGCCGATAGACCGTAAGGTTTATCTGAAGTGGAAACTATCGGACTTGCGAGTCTTGCTTGGAAGTAAAAATGATTAACTGCCTTTTCAAGGCTGTGGGGAGTAGAGCCAAAGATATATATGTTGGAATTAGTTCATTCTGATTCAAGCGAACCTAACAATATCCAGGTGAGAGGTGGCTATGAATATTCAGAGATTATTCTGGGAACCGATATATTTATTTGATGCACTGCATGTCTAAGTTCTTGGATTAATTCAAGAATTGTAAGGCTGGTACAGTGAGTGTCATGGAAAATATATCATATCATTGCGATTCAATCGTGATGATGAATACCTCTTGGGATAGTTAGAAGCTTTTAATCAGAAGTTGAGATTGAATCTCAAGTAGTCTACACCGGGCATGCCCCAGCTGAATGGTGTGGTGGGTAGAAGGTATGAGGCTCTTATGGTTATGATTAGATTGATGATGAATTATTTGGAATAATTTAATTCATTTTATGGATATACCCTAGATACAGTAATTCGTGAAACATTTGTCTGTATATGGGATATCCTAGAAAAATGGAGAGTAATTTATTTAGTCCAAAAGATCGAAGGGTGATTGTCAACACAAACACTAGATTTTTTGGAAAAGGACTATGTAATAAATCACAAGCCCATGTATAAGTTGTTCTAAAGGAAGTGAGAGGAAAACACTAAGTATAAGTACCAAGTGTACAAGAGGATATACCACAAGGTAAACTGCAACGCGTGTCAAGTCTGATACACAATTACATGTAGTGCCTTGTCGTAGTGGGAGGGTTGTGTGACAACCCATAAATATATGTTTTGGGAGAGTCGTGAGACTTGATCCCTAGTGAACATGATATTATCCCACGGATACGACGTAGCACTACAAGATAAAAATGCGGAATCTTAGTAAGTTGCAATGAATGTTGAAATAGAATCTACGGATTCTAATTAAAGTCTGGGAGCTTATTTGACCACTCAATGGTGTAAAAACCATTGCAAGGGTCAAAGGAAATAAAAGAGGATCATACAGAAAGGTGAAAATCTTGGAAGCAAAGCTTGTTGCGAAAAGATGTACTCAGAAAGAAATGGTTCGATTATGAGCAAACATGTTCGCTGGTAGCTATGCTTATGTTGATCCGGATTTTTTTTATTTATTTATTGCTGCTCATATTAAATTATGAGGGACAACAAATAGATGTCAAGACAGCTTTCCTGATTGGAAGTCTTGAGGAAAACATCTATGTGAAGCAACCAGAGTAATTCATTGCAAAGTACTAATAGCATTTTGATAGTAAGCTTAAAAGTGTCCAGTGATGGACTAAAGCAAGCTTTAAGATTGTGAAGCATCTGTTTTGATTAGATAATCCAGTGGCATGGATTTAAATCAATGAGCGGATGAGTCTTGTGTATTGTAAAGAGTGACGGAAACGTGGTGGTATTTCTTGGACTATATGTAGATAGTATCTTGCTCATTGGAGACAATGAAAGAGTATTATCGGGCGTATGGGTACGGTTATTAAAGCGGTAGATATGAAGGACTTAAGAAAGGCAAAATATATCCTTTTGATCACGGTAATACGGATCACAAGAAAGGATATTATGCTTATCTCAAGTTTCATAAAATGATACAGTCCATACTCATTTAGCATGTGAATAGACTTGCGCGTCGGCATTAGAGCCTTCCTCCCTATCGGATGAGTTTATTCATGGAGTGCTATGAACGAAGTTGGATATCTGTTTTGGTTAACGCATGAACAGTGGGTATCAACGTAACCCGGATCAAGAATGATGAACTGTAGTAAGACATATATAAAGTGCCTGAGAAGGACTGGAAATTATATATGAACTTACTGGACAGATTCACTGCTTCTTGTGGATTACGTAGATTCAGATTTTTTAGTCAGAATGGACGGCAGTAAATTCACCTCAAAGGTTATGTGTTTAATCTTACGAAGTAGAGTCATAATGTGGAGGAGTGTTATATAGAAATATATTTCAGACTCCGGACTCCATCATGGAAAGATGATGAATTGGAGCCTATAAGGCAGCCAAAGCATCTATATGACTCTAGAGACTTCATGATGGACTTCGAAGTGTTTCTAAGTTTGCCCAAGGTAATCACAATTTACATTGATGATATGGGTGCAGTTGCAAACTTGAAGAAATCACAAGTCCATAAGGCAATTAAACACATGGAGCGCGAGTACCACCTGTTACGAGAAATCGTATGATGAGGCGAAGGTTGTTGTCGCCTAGATTGCATCGGATGATGACCTAGTAAACCATTTACAAGGACCTTAAGGCGAGAGCTTTTAATGGTCGTGTAGTGGGAGTAGGAATCAGATATATGGCAGAAGACATGACAGCATAGTCTTTTAGTATAAGTGGGAGATTGTTGGATTGTATACTAAAAGTCTAGCTTTAGTATGAACAATGTCATAACAATATTCGAAATGAGAATCATTGATCAAATGATTGCATCTTATAATTTATTTTATATGCATGATGCAATAGTCCATTTACTTTATACTGTAGATAATATGTTGTGCGACAACACGCGGAAGATCATATTATCGGTTTCTTTATAAAGTATAAACAGATGCTCACAACTGAGATAGACGAGTACTCTCTATCGGTATGGTTGTAGTGTGGTTTGGTATTAGCTTGTCTTGGCTATAGAATCACATTAGTGCACTTGTGTGTATTGAGCAGGACCGCCTGAGATCGTTCGACTTATACTGACTTATAGAAGAACTTGATCTCTGTTATTATGGAAGTTCGTGCTCTTAATCCCTATACAATAACCTCGACACGTAGGGCAGTATGTATTTCTTTGATTCATCAATGGGTGAGATTTATATGTATTAAATCAACAAACTCGGTGAGTTGGGAAGTAGTGCTGTATCTATGGTGTGCTGTTGATTGTAGAAGGAATCCATGTCCGTCATAGGTTGATGATGTCCCCTTGAGGAGCTCATAAGGTTTATCATGTAAATCTTGCAAGTGGATTAATTTCCGGCATGATAAAAAGGTTGAGTGGTACTACTCTCGGACGAGATATTAATTAATTAGAGTTGTCAGTAACTTAATTAATTAATGGACATTGAATATCTTAAACATGAGGAGACTATCGGGCTTTTTAATAAGAAGGAGCCCAGAACTTAATTTTGGGATTGGACGGGTAGTGCAGTAATAATATTTTAGTGGACTATATTATTATTATTGGATTTAATTAAAAGCTTTGGGCTAAGCTTGGTTAATTAAATTCAATTGAGGCCCAGCCCAATTTCTCCTCCTGGTCCCTGCTGTAGCCCAATATATATAGTCATCTCAGCTTCTGGAAACCTAACTTCCTGCGCCTCTT
Source organism: Pogostemon cablin (assembly GCA_023678885.1). Lineage (NCBI taxonomy): Eukaryota > Viridiplantae > Streptophyta > Magnoliopsida > Lamiales > Lamiaceae > Pogostemon > Pogostemon cablin. The sequence goes on from CM043009.1 coordinate 6,909,810, forward strand.
TTGACGTGAGTTAGAGAGAAGCAGATTGAGAGAACTCTGGGGATTGTTGACCACCCAACACCAGAGTTGACTTGGGACATACAGCAGAAGATCAAGAGGTGTTCTTCTGCAGTGATTCAGACTCTACATCAACCCAGAAGTACGGTAAACAATTTTATTGCTTCCGCTGTTATTTGTTTGCCTGTTTATCCTAACGGATCACGTTGAACCGCACGATCCAATTGCCCAACAACTATATTCATAAAAAAATCAATATAGACATTTAAATCCTTACAAACCATGATAAACAATATGGTTCAATACAAAGTTTGGATGAAAATTCCATTGGATGGTTCCAATGGTAATCTCTTTCCTCTCCTTGCATTTCTCCTCTCCTCCTTGCTTCTTTTCCTCACTTGGATGGTGATTTTGATAGTTGGATGAAGGTAGATGATATGAATGAAGAATGGATGAAGATGATGCTGTAAAATGGAGAAAATGATATGTGATGTGTGTGAACAGTGGAAACCCTTCGAATATATGATCAAATATTGAAATTAGGGATATTTATACCCCTTGAGAGCTTCTAGAAGGCTGCTGATATTTTCTCAGGTTTTTGTACGGATACACCCCGCGTGCATGCACACGGCTCGAGTCGCAATAGGTTTTTTGGTCAACATTGACTTCAGACGGCGCTCGACTCGTGTGCTGCACACGGCCATACCATGATCGTGTAGGTATTTCAGGCGTTGGTGCACGGCCTAACTTACAGGGCCATGCTCAGCATACGGGTCGTGCTTCTGCGCGAACACGACTCGTGTACAGAGCACGGGTCGTGTTCACGCTGCCCCTGTTCTTCTTCTTTCGTTTTGGCTCCCGATTCCATTTTTACTTCGATTTTACATGTTTTTCATACGTTTAAGCTCATTCTCACACATTTTAATAAAAACACACAACACAATCAAGATACATATAAATATGGATAAAATAATACGAAATAGATATAAAATACACTAAAATTTGGGTGAAAATATCGTTAATCAGACACCTAAATTAGAAATATGTAACATTATCATGAGATGGAGGAAGTATACAGTTTGCTACTTCTTCTATTAAGGTATGTTTTTCACCTCTACTATTGATATGAAATTTAAGAAAATTGTGTGTGCTCTTCTTTAATCAATTTTGTTGATTTTGGAGGCGTTGTGATATTTTTAAGTAATAAATACTCTCTCCGTCTCAACTTAAACTTCACCGATACTATAGATATGAAATCTTAAACTTCACCGATACTATAGATACGAAGTTTAAGAAAAGTTACTTTTTGATCAACTTTAATGCTTTTGAATAATAATATAGTATTTTTAAATTATAAATAAATTAGAATATGTTATGCGTGTTATGTGGGAATGATAACTTTGTAATTAAGATACATTTTTAGGATTGTAAATTAATGTGATGTTTTATTTTTTGAGTGGTGAAGTTTAATGCTCCCTCCGTCCCATTGAAACGTACGCATTTTTTTATTTTGGTCTGTCACGTATGCGTTTTTTCATTTTGATCTGTCCTAATACAATGTGTGTATTTTCCTTTTTGATAAAGGGGACTCACACATATTAATTATTTCTCTCTTCATGGGCCACTACAACATAAATGTCTTTACGTAATACGTAAAAAATATTATCTATTAGCTTAAATGTGTTATTATAAACGATAGATAACACTTTTAGGGGTGTCGCTGTTGCCCCTGTTACCTATTATCTTATGTAACACTTTTTTTAATATAGTAACACTTAAAAGGTGTCGCTGTTGCCCCTGTTACCTATTGTCTTACGTAACACTTTTTCTTAATATAGTAACACTTAAAAAAATATTACATTTATTTTTGTAACACTTTATAAAAGTTATATCAAAATGTATATGTAACGCTTTATAAAATAAATAAATAAATTTGTAAGTGCTTGGATTTGAATACATGACCTATGTGTTACAATGCATTTCCTTTACCAACTTAGCTAGTCCATCAATCTTTACATGTATTATATATTTATTTTATTATATATTTCTAGTCTTTTTTTCTTTTTAAATTAAATTTTTGCAGTTTAATATTTTAACCATTAACATGAAACGTGAGTGAATATATTTTAAAATATTTTTTCGTGAATAATAGTATTCTTTTTAATTTTATAATTCAATTTTGAATAATATATATTAAAACAAAATATATTTTATGTAACGAACTATATATATTTTGTATTATATAATTATGTTAGACTAATTTATTTATTTTTAAAAAAATATATATATTAAAAAGTACGTAATATATTTTTTAAATATGGGTAATATATATATATATATATATATATATATATATATATATGTGTGTGTGTGTGTATAACGTTTTAATTAATATTCATCTTATAAATATGGAGTATTAAAAATAAACTCAATTTAAATGTTGTGTAAATAATTTATGTATGTAGAAATGTTACTTAAAAATGTTTCTTATGTATAAGTGTTATATTATAGTGTTACATAAAAAGTGTTATATGCATGTGTTACATATTAGAAAAATATTATATGTATGTGTTACTTATATAAAAAGTGTTAAAAAAAGAGAATGTTACATATCATAATAATATTAAAAGTGTTATCATTTTGTGTTAAATAAATTTAAAGTGTTACTATGATGTGTTACTTAATGCTACTTATGTTGTAGTGGGCCCACATGTTATACTAATACACATATTCACTTTACATTAAAATATTATTTCTCTCAGCTCACTAAATATTAAAATATTATCCCTTAATTAATATGTAAAAAGTAAACGCCCACGTTTCACAGGGACGGAGGGAGTATGAAACATACCAAAATCAAAATTGTGAAATTTAGTTGGTATGGAGGGAGTAGTATATAATTAAGTTAATGAAGTTACGTGAGCGACAACTTTGAAAATGATTTATTGGAAGATTATTTATTTTGAAACTTTTATTATATTTGGAGAGTGAAAAATGTAATAAAATAAATAAATGAGGAAAGAATGAAGGGATATATAATGGGATACATATTTTTTTCCACTATGTATAAGAGTAATTTATTTTTAGGTACATACTCACACGAAAACAACTGATAATATCCTTATATACATTTTATTTTTGGGTACATATTTACTCAAATAAAATAACTGACATCCTTGACTGAGGTCCACACAAAATATATTTATTACTCATTAAAATATTGGATTATTTCATAGTGCATCCACGGTGCACCTATGATTTATAATGTAATTTTTTAAAGGTAAATACTAGTGTGCATCAGTTTTTTTAGGTGCACCAAATAATCCAAATTCAATTAACCCAATCATATATAAATAATTTTGGCCCATATTTCATTCCTTCCCGTTTTCTCCTGCTCTTGTCCGCTAAATTCCTCTATCTTCCCTTATTTTCCTTACTCTCTCCCTCTCCTAATTTTTTCACTCTCTCTCTCTCCTAATATTTAGAATTAATTTAATTTTTTATTTTCAATTCAAATTAATATTAATTGACTTTTTAGAATGACAGATATTAATGTATATGATTTTATTTGTAACTGTATTACTTTTTTTTAAAGTAGTGTATAAAGCTAAAAATATTTTTGTAAAAAAAGAACGAAATACAGTTATTAAGAAAAACATATACACTATTGAATTACAAAAAATACAATATCTTATACAAAGTTTTGACAATAGATGAATCACAGAACGCATACCAAGAATATTTTTTCAACTTTAATTTCACATAGAATGCATAATAAACAGATTCATCAGTTCACAGCAAATTTGTTTTCTCATGATTATACTTTATCTCATCTCCACACATACAATATACATTAATTAATAACAAGTAATACAGTATTATAAAAATAATACTCCCTCCGTCCTGGGTATTTTTACCCATTTGTACGGGCACGGAGATTAAGACGTTTTTTTTTAATATATAATGTAAGAGAAAGTAGGGATAAATTAGTAATTTAAAAAGAAAAGGTGAATAAAGTTATTGGGAATGATGAATAAAGTGTAAAAAAGTAATTAGAGTTGTTGGGATTGTAAAAAGTAGGTAATAAAATATTATGTATTTTTGCCAAAAATGGAAAGTGGGTAAAAATACGTGGGATGGAGGGAGTAATACAATTTAAAATTGCATTAATACTTATGCTTAACAGTGATAATGGAAACAACCATGGACTTAATAATGGAAATAGAACTTCCAGTTTCCTTCTAAAGGGCGATCCGCCATGGATTTGTAGAAAAAAACTACTCCCTCCGTCCCAAATTCAAGTTCACGTTTACTGTAGATACAGAGTTTAAGAAAAGTCACTTTTTGACTTACTTTTGAGGGTAGTATGGTATTTTTGAGTAATAAATAAATGATAAAGTATGTTATGTGTGTTAAAAAGGTGATGACAAATTTGAAATTAAAGTATGTTAGAGGGATATTAGTTTGTTGTTTTTTCCTTTTATGGAAGTGTGAAGTTAAATTTGGGACGGACCAAAACGGAAAGTGTGAAGTTGAAGTTGGGACGGAGGGAGTACTATACTGCATCGGATCTAGCCACAACACCATCGAACTGCTATAAATTTTTGCTGCTCTCTGCCATCTGTCGCCAACCACCATGATCGCAGGAATTGCTGACCGTAACGCCGACCACCAGCCTAGTTGATCGCAGAGTCGACCACCAGTCTCTCGTTCATCTTAAAATTTTTGTGCTTTCAGTGAGAACGTTGACATGTAGTTTTCTGAATTTCAAAATATTTGAAAAGAATCTCTTCTCAGATCTTCAATCCATATTCATCAATCTTGTGAAAATTTGATGAATCTATGAGCTATTCTTTTATAATAGATTGATTCATTCAATTTACAAAACGAATTAATCTTTGTAGTGGTATAGGAGAAGAGGAAATTATTAGTTTGGAGAAGAACATGAAGAGTTTCAGAACGAGAGGTATGGGGAGGAGAGGAAGGAAAAAACGTGGGGATGGAGAGAAGGAGAGACGCGGGGATGGATAATGGAATGACGTCATTCGGGTTATTTACCTTATATATTGGACCCATTTTCTAATTTGAATTATATTATTAACGTACACCAATTGCATATTAGATCAATTCTTTTTTAAAAGGTAGTTATTTTAATTTTTTAAACTTTTAGTTATTTTAATTAATCAAATGTGATTATTAATTTATTTTTATCTAATGGTTCATATTAACTAGTATCGGTATTCCAGGTGAAGAGAAAATTACAAAACTGGTCCCGCCCGTCACGGTCCCATTTGGTTTTGGTCCCAAAAGTCTTGACTTTGGTCCCAAACCTTTTTTTTCGGCAAAAGTATTCCCACCGTCAACTGTCCCGTTAACTCCTGTTAGCAGTATTGGTCCCACTGGATGTAATCTTAAAATTGGGACCAAAATTGCAAAATCTTGCAATTTTGGTCCCAAAGCACCTGTAATATTTTTTTTTTGGCGGTAAAATGCAAAAATTTTTGGCGCCCAAATTAATACCTAACCCCACCCTATTCTATCCTTATAAATCAACTCAACCACAACCCACCTACCATCACAAAACAAAATTACATAGAAGAAAGAATATAAAAGAGAAGAAGAAGAGAAGAAGAAGAGAAGAAGAGAAGGAGAAAAATGTCATCTTCCTCCGAATCATCCGCACAAAAGAATAAGCAATACCTGATTTGTTATTGTGGAAAAACCACCCGTACGTACGTTTCACAAAAGGCAAGGAGCTTTGGTAGATTGTTTCATACCTGTCCCGAGTCCTTGAACGGTACTGGTTGCGATTTTTTTCTTTGGGCTGATCAGTATGAAGTGGCTGGCCATGATCAATTCCCTCTTATGCTTACTAGAATTGACAATTTGGTGTCTGAAAACTTGGAGTTAGCTACTACGCTAAAGGGCACAACACAAATAGTTGATGAAATGGTTAAACAAGTGAAGCGGTTGGAGGAAGATGTTCATCAGATTCGAATGCTGAAAAAATTTCTTATCATAGTTCTATTGGTGTCTTGGGCTCCTATCATTGTCCGAGGGTTATTCGCCAAGTAGAATATTATCCTATGATAATCATGTATAACCTTCTATTTTGTATTACGTATAAATGCTAGTATGGAAGGCTAATGTATGAAGCATAATGTTTTATGTAATGTATGAATGTATGAAGCCTAATGTTTTATGACATTCTACTGTCATGGTTCAACAAAATTATCCATCACTATACAATTTAACACTAATACAATCACATAAGATCATAAGCAACATAAAGCAAAAAACATGTGAACATATTTCTGGACAATCAGTTACAACCAACATAGTTCTTACCAACATCCTAAATCATAGTCTGAATCAACATAAATCAACAAACAGGTAAACATAGTTCAACATTCATAAAAAATTCAATAAAGTAGCAACCAACTACTTCTTCCCCTGTTTCTTACTGTTTTGTGCAGCCTTTTTATTACTTTTAATTAAATATGTACCCCAGTCACAGTCACTTCAATCTCAGTAGATTTTTTGGCAGCAGCCTTTGGTCTTGCACTACGAGCACTCAACTTCATCTTTCCTTTAATTAAAAAATAATAACACGAATATAAATATCTATATATGAACATAATCTACTTAAATGAATAAGAAATATTAACCATGTTTCTATCACAATAACTTCCTACTCCAAAACCATGCATATAATATCAGTATATAAATTAAAATCCAAGGATAAATTAAACTTCCTACTCAAAATCAAATTTGGCAGCTTTGGCATCAATCGGTTGCAATTTCAAAATTACAGAGTACTCCAGATTGTGAGATTAGCTTAGTAAGAAAATAATTAAGGGATTAAATTAATTAACAAGTAGGATAAATCTCCCTTTCTTAACACTCCCCGTTTGTGTCCTATGTTTGACCAGAATTCAATCCTACTGTATTGATTCATCACCACCACCCCACATACAGAACGAGGAATTCAACCCTACTGTATTTTTTTTTTGAAAATGGTGTGTAAGTATGTGCGAAGTAGAATAGAAGCAGAAAGATTGACTTACCATAATCTGGAGCCGGGAATCGAACAAGGGATTTTTTCTCCACATTGTGCTATCGATACTGCAAATTGTTGAGACGAGCATGGGATTTGACGGGAAGAAATTGATTAGTGAAGGGAAGGAATTACATCGCACTCAATTTTGGGGATTATGGATTAGGGTTCATCTACAATTTGGGAAGAAATTGATTTGTGATGTTGAAACTCCGACGGAAACGTCGCGCTGCCTTGTCAATTAAAATTTCGACGGGAATGGCGAGATGAGAGAGGAATTCGACGGAGCGGCGCACGAGCTGTGTTTGAAATGAGGAGCGGCCTTCGACGTTAATAACAGCGCAGTGCGCGAAGCAATTTGGGAGGGGAAATTAGGGATTCAGTTTTGGGTCGTTTGGGGTATCACGTGATGTTTATTACCCTAACGGCCACGTGAGCCATTTCGTTAACATTTGACGGCCTTGGGATTAATATTGCAAAAAAAAATCAGCGGGACTACTTTTGCCGAAAAAAAAAAGGTTTGGGACCAAAGTCAAGACTTTTGGGACCAAAACCAAATGGGACTGTGACGGGCGGGACCAATTTTGCAATTTTCTCTCGAGGTGAACTTTAATTTGACTTTAAAATATTTTATAACATGTAAAAATAAATGTATACATATCGAAAGAACATAGGAATTACTCCTCATGCCTATGAACACATTTTGCATTTATTTATTCATTTTATTTAAAAAATTTGTTATTTTAATCAAATTTATTGATATTTTTGTTGGAGACAATTAGTTAATTTTAGGTCATAGAGTAAATAAATTGAAAAATATGGTGTGTGTTGGATAGAAATAACAAATTTTGAAATTAAAGTATATTTTAAAGTTATTTAATTGAGTTGTTATTTAATTGAGTTGATATTTTTTTTAAAGTGTGAAATATTTTGTGAATAAATAAACAAAGAGTGTTGTTAAATACACACTCATTTTTATTGAATACACACCTTTTATTAAATGCATATCCCTTTCAATTTTATTTTTTAAAACTTTACGATATACACACCCCTCAAACCCAAAACTACTCTTTCAAAATTAATATGATACATAACTTAAAATTTATCCTTTCCATTTGAACGTGAAGGAAGCTATAGAAGAAATCTTTAATGGTGGACAAAGGGGATTCATCAACATCTTTTTTTTTTCTTCGTCCCGAACATCATAAATCCTGATATTTAATTCAAATCACCTAACTCGTAATGCTCAATCCGAAGTTAATAAAAAATATACTAAATCTAAGTGATTTTACTCATTAATTCAACTTCATTTCTTTCAATTTATTTTTCATTGATGGTTAATTTGGGATCATTCACGCATATATATATATATATATATATATATATATATATATATCAAGATTATTAATATTTATTACGGTTCTAAAAGTTTTATAATTCTTTCTACGTATTTTGGATGGAGTGGTACGAGGAAGAAGAAGATCTAGAAATTAAAGGCGCTATAAAATAGCTATAGGAGTATAATATAATTTAAAATGATATTAGAAGTGTGTATTTAATGAATTAAGGATAATTTAGATATTTTAAAAATATATATTATGATTATTATATAATAATAGGGTGTGTATTTAACAAAAAGTGTGTATTTAGCGGAACCTATAAATAAATTCGTAATGTGTAAAGGATGTAAAGGTATCGAAGTGAATTGAATCAAAAGATAACATTTTATGGGTTAGAAAGAGCAGGATGAATTGGGCTAATAGCGAACGGGTTTTAGGTGTACTTTAATGGGGTCAATACACATTATACGTTGGAATATGCATTTTAACCTACTACAGACAGTGGCAATCCAAAAAATCGAGGTAGGATGTGCTAAGTTTATTAAAATATAAAAAATAAAAAAAAAATTAAAATATACTTCTTTTGTCCCGTTTCAATGTTTACGTTTGCTTTTTGTATATTGATTGAAAAGTATTATATTTTAATAGATAGTGGGTGAAAAAATATAATATTTGATGTGAAGTGGGTAGGTGTATCAGTGTTGAATGATATATTAATTGTTTTAGGTTAGTCCCATATTCCTAAAAAGGAATACGTAAGCATTGAAATAAGACGCACAAAATAGAAACGTAAATATTGAAACGGGACGGAGGGAGTATATATATACACACACGAATCATCTTCTCAAAAGTGGGCAGAGAATGTGCTAAATTTTAATATTTATAGTAATGGGTTCATAGAAGTATATAATTTGAGAAGATATATTTATTTTTTAATTTCATTTGGGTGGGCTTAAAATATTTTTGAATTGGGCTAAACTTAAAAATACAAATTATTCACATATAATATAATGAGCTTTCGATGGGCAGCCTTGGGCTTGAGCCCAGAACTGCCCCACATAAATCCGCCCCTAACTACACATTAAAATACTACTCTCTCCGTCCCGAAGAAGTTGATATAATTTTTTTTGGGCACGGAGATTAAGGAGTATAATAATTTAATGTAAAGTAAAGTGAAGTGAGAGAAATAATATTTAATGTGTAGTGGGTAGTTGTATTAGAGGTGATATGTGGGGCCATGAGAATAGATTAATTGTTTTTGTGTGGGTCCCATGTATAAAAAAGAAAATGTGTCAATTTTAGTGGAATAAACCAAAAAGAAAAGTGTATCAACCTCAGAGAGGGAGTATATTTTTTAATCCACGAAAAAAAAAACATAGTATTGAAATGGGAGGGAGTACATGAAGAACAAATATCTTGCAAGCAATGTATGGATTTAGAAGACGAATTAAAATTCCTAATATATATAATTCAGGTGCTAAGCATGCACTTACATAAATTAAGAAAGAATCACGATGCACATCATTGATACATAACTAGGATCTTGTATTACATATACATGACCATTTTAATTAATGGCGACCACCGCCTCCAAATCCACCACCCCCGCCGAGGCCCCCACCTCCGCCACCACCAAAGCCGCCCCCGCCTCCACCACCTAGTCCCCCTCCACCACCAAAACCTCCACCGGCACCATATCCTCCTCCCCCACCTAAACCACCACCCCCTCCTCCACCAAAGCCGCCACCACCACCCGCACCTCCTCCAAATCCTCCACCAGCACCGCCACCATAACCTCCTCCTAAGCCTCCTCCACCTCCCAAACCACCACCACCACCATACCCACCGCCCCCGCCAAGCCCTCCACCGCCGCCCAATCCCCCTCCACCACCTAAGCCTCCTCCTCCACCCAAACCACCCCCTCCACCAAGCCCCCCACCACCACCTAAACCCCCTCCTCCACCCAAGCCCCCCCCTCCACCAAGCCCCCCACCACCACCTATTCCTCCACCAAACCCCTTTCTAAACCCTCTCTTATAACCTAAACCTCCACCATGGCCCAACCCCACACCTCCACCTAAGCCACCACCCCCACCAAGCCCACCTCCTCCACCCAAACCACCGCCGCCACCAAGCCCACCTCCACCACCCAAACCACCGCCGCCACCAAATCCACCGCCAAACCCCTTTCTAAACCCTCTCTTGTATCCAAAACCCCTCCCAAGAAAAGGCTTATGCAAGAACTTTTCATCATTTACGTCTTCCTTCACATGATCAGCTAAAACCACACCATTCACTAATAAAACCACCAGAAGAAAACCAACACTTCCCCTAAACCCACCCACCATTCTTTAAAGAACTCTAGAAACTACACATGCAAGAAGAAATACTCGATTATAAGAGGATTTATAGTCAAGAAAAATCACCCACAGTCACATGGTAGGACCACTGATGACTGAAGCCAACGGCCAACGCCTTCATCAGAGTAAATGCATGCATGCCTATTTGAATGCAACTAGCTAAATTATTTCTTCTCATCAACTGTTCTTTAATTCTTACAAACTAATCACCACTGGCAGAATTGATTTTCGTAATGGATTAATGGTGGACAATTATTTATTGTGGATTTAAGTCTAATCACTTAAATTAAAAAAGAAAAAAAGAAAAAAGAAGAAGCTGTCCAATTTAATTAGTTTGAATAATTCGAATCATCCATCGAAGCGACCATGCAGGCCCTCCTTACGTGTAATGCCATTTTTAATTTAATTAATTGTTGGAAAAACTATCAAATGACGCTTCCCAGTTAGTGTAAAGACAAATTTTCTCTAATTAGTTATAAGTTTTAATTAAATATATTAAAAATATTATCACTTTTATTTTATAATATACTACAAGTTGTTAATGAAAAATTCACTTTACTATCACTTTTCATGAATTCGGGTGTCAGTTTTTAACAAAATGTAGGTTGTGACTTCTTATTTGTGTTACGAAAACTCTTATGACACGAAACAGTCTCATACGAGAGTTTGTGAAATAAGAAAGGTGTACGATAAACCTTGTAACAGTAGGAGAGGCAAGCACCACAAGTTAGTGTAGATTTGAGCATTAGTTGGATAAGAGATTTGACTTTGAAGTCCATCAATTAAATACTAGTATCCATGCATCCTGTAAAGTGTAAAGTATATGGCTTGACTAGCAGGTAAACTTGAATGCAATCACATGTACTGGTCCTTCCCTTCTCCATTCATTTATGCTACCACCAAACCCTCCCACAACACACAAAATTTAGTTTAATTTGCCTGTTTTTTTGCATAAATATTGAGTCGTATATTCTTATAATCACTTAACTGCATTATCTTTATTTTTCTGGATAAACATCAACAACAGACGAACAAACCAAAATCTTTCCTCTGATCTTGCAATTTACTTCAGTGTCATTATATATCCTGTCTTTCTCCATGTTCGTTGGCCTTCTCTTGGAAGGATATATCATAATATATTAAAAGTGGCTTAGCAAGTGTTAATATTTTTTTCCAACTTCACCCTCACCTATATTTTTTAACTATATTTTTATCCTTAGTTTATTATAAATTATAAAAAAAAAAAAATAATTATTATCCTATTAATGACTAATTTAGTGTAACCTCTTCAAATTCATGAATTTGTTGAACTTCACTTATATTATGGTCTTTTGAAGTTCATGAATAACAAGAAAATCCGTTCCAATTCCTAGCATTCCTTTGCATCCAATCACATTCTCCACTACACAAAATTCAATTGAGGAAAGATGCCGAGTGATGACCAACCCTGCCACGACTCATCCCCAGGGGTTAGAATTCTTACCAAGTACACCTAAATTTCAAGAAAGATATGGTATATAGATCTTGCATATGAATTTTAGTTATGGTACAGATTTATAATTGATTGAGTTTGTCTAAAGCCCAGCATATATTTTACTATTTATTATGTTATATTAATGTTACTATATATGCTATTGCTATATCTGTTATATGGTAGAGCATATAAGGTATAATGATTGATATCTTTGCGTTCTGTATTAGTATTGTTAACTTTATTTGAAGTAATAGACGTTGTTGCTGTGGTTAGGAGAAAGCATGTTGATATCATTGACAAGAAAAGCTTCCACGTGGTTATATATAGATTTGAAGATTTATGAAAACAAAATTGTCCAACCACTTAAACAGAAAATATGTTGTGCAAATGTGATCATGAAAGTTTATTGTTGACTTTATTTATTTTCTAATTTTGTTTATAACATTATCAAATGAAGCCTTCATCTCTTGCAATTCTTTTCAACTTATATTTGATTCATTGCTGGAAATTACGAAGGAGAAAAAACACTAAGATGCGCAAGCGTCTAGATGAATTTGTACATGAATTCCTTTTCAATTCAAAGGTAACATACTTCTTTATGATTCTTGGGCTTTTATTTATAATTATATTCTTTAATTAAGACGTTGGTTATTTAATAGGAAATAACATCAACTTCAAAGTGGGAGGAATGAAGTTCACTTCTTGAAGATAGGTAAATAATTTATCTACTTTGTAATGATTTCAACAATTGTTACAACATGTTGTACTTGACGTTTTGCTGAGGCCAAGTATCCGTTAGGTTGAAAGTATTTTTTTAATGAATTAGTGTCTGCCAGATAATTGTTTGTGGTCTAGAGAATTTTCAATTGTGAAAAGGAAGAGTATAAACAAATAAATTGCAATAGTTTCTGTTTTTATTCATCTTTGATATTAGAAAATAATTTTATTTGATTTGATTTGAAGAAGCAATGTAAAAAATCATCTTAGTTATTTATCTGCATACCTTTGCAGTGATTTAGTTTATATATTTCAATGTTGCAGTTTGGTATGTTTGGGCATATGCGATAGACAAGGAAGAGCAAATGCTGCCAAATCAGTGCAAGTTAGTGTCTCCATATCCTTTAACTTAAAATCTCTCCATATTTTTGCGCTTAAAAATCAGATTAAACTTTCTGACATAATAAGATACTTAGAAAATTAATTATTGTTAGCTCTAAATACTTTTTTAATCACCTCTTAAAATACTATTTGCAAATTGTATAAGGTAATATTTGGCCACTTGCAAATTCTATATTACTGGTACCAAGTTAAATTTAGAGTATTTAAACGGTCATACGGACCTATAAATATTGGTTTATTGTTCTTTTTTGTAGTGTTATATTGGTGTTGAACATCCTTTCGAAAATTAGAAATAGAAATTAATGGTGTATTATTTTTCTAGTGTTCTATAAATACTAGAAATAGAAATTCTTGTATTGGAAGTAATTTTGAATTTGTAAATTATTATACTTCTATTTATGGATCTTATCTTCATGTACAAAATTGGCTTCGACTCTTTCACTCTATTATGCTTGAGTTGATGATTTACTGGAAGATTATGAAATATTGTTATCACTTTTTAGAAGTATAAAACTTGAATACAAAATTTCTAAGTTTTTCTACTCATACATTGAAATAAAGAAATTTATTTTGATGTCTTTCTCGGCCTAATATTTGCTTTGGTGACAATACTTTTTTTTTTGCGTAATTTGATTTCATACCAGCTTTATATACAAATTTTAGCCTCTTCTTTTTATGTTGAAACAAAGAAATTTTGGAATATAAGAATTGAAAAAAAAATAAAACATCACATTACAAAGTATAACGTGCGTGCGACGTGTATCGCACGTCTAAAAAACTAGTATATAAAATGGCCGATAGACTAGAACTTTTCAAATTAAAATGGCCCTCTACATAAATAAAGTTGTTGCAATAAATAAAGTTGTTGCAAATGAATAAAGTGTAAAAAGTAGGTAAGATATTAGTATAATTTTACTATTAATGAAGCGTGCATAAATACCTGGGACACCTCAAAATAGAATGTGTGCATAAATACGTGGGACGAAAGGAATATTAAGATATTATCATACTTGGGGGTGTGAGTGAGTAGAGCATTTGGCGAACAACTCGTGACTCAACTCGATAAATACTCGTTTATATGCGTTCGATTAGTTAAATAAAACCTAGTTAATGAGACCATTATTTAAGTTTGTATAATAAACGAATAGAGCTTGAGTATTGCGTAGCTCTTTTATTAAGAGCTCGTGAACATGATTTTTTATTGTTCGTTTAACGTGTTCGTGAATAAACTCGTTAAAAGCTCGTTATACACACATATATATATTTATATAATAATTTATTAATATTCTTCATATTGTAAATATAATATTAAAAATATTTCAATTACCTATTTAAAATAATATTTTAGAATTAATTGTTCTTAGTTTGTTTATTTATTTTGTTCATGAATGATACTCAATCAACGAAAAGCTCGAATCGGCTCGTTTACAACCCTAGTCATACTTTATTCGTGATCATCGTTATTTTCACCTAAATTTTTGTGTTGTTTTAGTTACTCCCTCCGTCCGATTCTAAAGTGTCCATTTGCTTTTTGCACGTGGATTAAGAAATACTATTATTGTATGTAAAGTGGGTAGTTGTATTAGAGGGAAGTGGTGTGTCATATTGTGTACTATTTTACTAAATAGGAGAAATGAATACCTTTGAACAGGACGCCAAAAATAGTAAAATGGACACCTTAGAAGTGGACAGAGAGAGTATTATTTTTTGTGTATTTTGTCTGTCTTTTGTATAATTGGTGGTGTATTTTTTGGCATTCGTTTGAAGTTAAAAGAGAAATATTGTGAAATTGAGTTAAATATGCTTAAATCAGATGCAAAAAGGGAGCAAAATGGAGTCGAGAGATGAAGGAGCAGTGAAGGCTGAAATCATATTAGGATTCGACTCGAGTCCAATCCTGAACACGCATCGAGTTGTGCAATTTGGCCCTATAGGAAGCCGAGCTTGGAGACTGATGAGAGTGAAAATTTACGTCTTTTTGGTCTCATATTGCCTTGTTTCTGTTAGAATAATGTCATATATTCGTGTTGGATTGCGTTGTTTATGTATTTAGCATGATTATGGTGCTACTAACTCGTTTTGTGGAGTTTTAAAGGTTAAAACAGGTTAAAATGAAGTAAAACTGAAGACGGACGAGAAACGAGCTCAAGAAGGCCTTACTTGAGTTGCAAGGGTCAGCTCGACCTAACAACTCGAGTCGAGTAAGGTGCCTTAGAGTGTCAGAATTGATCAGTGAGTCAACTCGACTTGTCTTGGGCAACTCGACTTGTAGCTCGAGTCGAGTAGTGTCTGAGGCAAGCCGAGTTGCATGTCGTGTGAGGCAGAGTCGAGACGGATTTTATACAGTGAGCCAACACGAGTTGACAGGCGGTGACTCGACTTGCCAACTCAACTCGAGTTGGTGTACAGAGATGATTCAGTTTTAGAGCAGTGTAACACGACTAGACAGGCAAGAGCTCAACTTGGTGACACGACTCGTGTTATGGTGACTCGAGTTGCATTTCAAAGCAACACGAGTCGTGTTGCTAACTCGAGTTGGACATCCCAACTCGAATTGGGTTATTTTGGGCCAAAAGTTGGGATTTTTGATCCCATGTGTGTGACAAAGTGTAAAATTAGTCCAAAGGACTGAGTTTCGAGGCCCATGATATATAAGGAATATCAAACACCTGGAGAAGGGGACCGATCATTCAATACAGAAACAGAATGTGAATCCAATTCACGCCCCATCCACCCACATCCACTCACATCAGAATTCATTCATCCATCCATTCCATTCCATCGGTCCGGAGGAAGAATCAAGTGCGGTTGAGAGATAAATTCAATCGGGGAGATAGAGGAAAGACGCGAACCACGTGACACTAGGGTTTCGATTTTTTCTCTTAATTTCCTCTTTTGTGATTTTGTTATGAAATTGTCAGGCATGAGGGTTGTCTGTAACCTCATGGGCTAAAAACTCTTTACAGTTCTAAGGATTGAAGGTTAGGGTAATTGATTTGGAACCCTAGACAATTATTGTGAATTTATGCTATTGTTAATTCTTGTTTATTCGATTTATTCAGGTTATGTTAAATGTTTGTAACGTCTTCATAGCATGCTATTGATGTTGCCCGTGATGCTTGGTATGTTGTGTTAGCTTGTGTGCATACGTGCTTAATATTATCTGTTTGCTAGGGATTATAGTAGTTTGCCCGTGAACACGATAATCCTAAGGGCTGGTAAATAGGATACTTGATATTCTTAGTGGAACAATGGAATTAGGAAATCAAGTAGGAAGTGAATAAGTTTGAGTATTACTTTCAGAAAATATATGTTAGTCGAATTGGCCATCCGGAGGTTTATGAAATTTGCCTTATTAGTATCTAGGAAGGAGGTTCAAAACTGTTCGCGCATCATCTTGTGATGTATTTTCATTAAAAGAGCATGAATGAGCAATAGGACGTCTAGGAAACCAAATCAATTGCACTACACCTGAAACCTTAGAGCTGTTACTTCTCTCTTGATTAAATCTCAAATATTCCTTGCTTTTACTTAATTTGTTATTTATTATTTCAGCACTTTAGATATTAATTCAATTCAAACACTTGAAAATTGGTTACTTTAATTCTAGTTGAATAGTAATATAAAATAAATAAATAGTTAGCTGTCTCAGTGGGAACGATATTATTTTTAACTGGGGTACTTGCCTCTACAATTGATATTCCTATACTTGGGGATTTAATTGGAGTGCGCAATTTTAGCCTAAAAAAGACATGAAATACCAACTCGACTTGAGCTCCGACACGAGAATGATTCTATGTTGACAGACGTCCAGAGTCAACTCGAGTTCGGTCAAAATTTAGCCAGCTGTTTAAGAAGATTCTGGAATCTTCCATGTGCTAATTATAATTTCTCTTCCTTGGATTAAAAATCAGTTTATGATTTTCTAGATCAGCACACACATTTTCTTATATTTTTTTCACACACTTTTCCTCTTCACATCTCCACCTCCATTCCACTCAAATTCACCATCAATTCTTCATCCAATTCCAAAAATTCTTCCATACATCTTTCACCCATCACCTTTTTAAGGAGGAGAACAAGATTTGAAGAGGAATTGGCACGATGAAGGATAGATCTCTACAAATGACAAGGGAAGAAGTTTATCCTTTAATTTGTTTTATTTCTCAATTTTTAGTTTCTGTGGAGTTTTGTAAGACATTATATAATGGATTCATGATGACATTGTTAGACTAGTCTCATAAGTGAGACTAGCAATATGATTGATTATGAAATTTAAACTTGTGGTTTTGTTGTGATGTATTGAAGGGATTATTAATTGTATTTTCTACCATGAATGCCTACTCTTAATTCATATGTTAATATATGTGGTTAATTCTCCATGTCATATTGATTAGAGTATGAATTCAATTGTGTGTTGTGGATATAATTAAATCATATTTTCCTATTGATTATTTCTATTAAGTGTGACTTGAATTTGTGAAGACCAATACATGCTTATAATCTCATGATATGACACTAGTAAGGACTACTTATGAAAGTGTCTAAACTAGTAAGAGAACCTACCAATAGGAACTTAGTACTTTGACAGGAATAGTGGATATTAGAGACACTATTAGAAGCATTTTAGAAATTACCTTACATCCCAAGTATCTTGTGAAGACGTTTAGGTGAGAAAAGTGAGTACCATAATTAATCCTAGATATTCATTATAACATGTCCATAAGTCTAGACCAATCCTTGATCATAGTGTTGCTAGTCTTACTACCTTTTTTGGTTGATACCCTTTCATCTATTCTATCCTTTGTTTGTGTACTTTAGTTGTTCATTGCTATTTTTGTTTTCATGATAGTTTTAGATCATTGATAGTTTAGCCATAACTATATTCAAACCTATACATTCGGTCGTTCTTATAAAGTTCAGCAAAATTAAGACACGAATATACTAGACTCTCTCTCTCTCCCATAGATTCGATATTATTAGTTGATCACTTGAACTACATGAAAGGGTACACTTGTTATTATAATAGATTGCAATCAATTCGATTCATGGAATTTATTCTAGACGTCACACTAAGTTTTGTCCCTTCATTTAGTACTACATAGGACTATGTTTATTGTTTAAAATTATTTAAGAAAAGTTATTTCGACAAATTTTATTAATCTTTTGGGGTATTTTATTTTTTTTAAATAAGAAATTTATAAAGTATATTACGTATATTAAATGAAAAAATGATAATTTCGAATAAAAGTGTCTTTTGAGATTATTAAGTAATAAAATGTTATTGTATTTTAGTTTTTTGAGAGTATAAAAGTGTTGTGAGATAAATAAGGAAAATATGAAGGGATTTATAGATGAGAGTTATTATGAAATTAATTAATTAATTAATTTGTTAATTAATTATGAGCAATACTTGCATTTGATCATCTCATCGGTCGTACTCTTTTTTTTTTTTTAAATTAAATTTTGTTATCAATTTATCAAATCTCTCATTACACTCGTCATTCTTTCCTCTCCCATTACACTATCCACACTCCGAAAATAATAAATATGTCAAATTATATTACCTTTTAATACATCATATTTTAAAAAATGTCACTTCTCTCTAACTTACATAACTTTATTTATTATTATTTAAAAATACAATACCCTCAAAACTAAATTAAGTTGGTAATTTTTTTTTTAAACTCCTTATTTACAGTGATAGTGAAAAACTTACCGGGATAAAGAGAGTACTTTTCATTTAAAATGTTATCATTTTTTACTTATATTACGAATTATTTATGAATTAATTTATTTAAGCTCATTTTTAGGGATGTAACCAAACCAAACCGTTCGCGAACTATTCGAGTCTCGGTTTGATTAAATGTTCGTTCGAACTCGTTCGTTAACCTTAACGAGCCAAACCAAACTTGAATTTTGGGTTCGAATAGTTTATCAAATCAAACTCAAGCCTAAGGGTGTTCGGCTCGAAAGCTCGCTACCATATTCGTTTATAGGCTCGGTAATGGCTCGCAAACGCGTTCGTAAATTTTATAGTTATTCTTTAGAATTATATATTATTATTTATTTATTAATATTCAATAATTAAATATTTTATATTAAACCATACAAAATATGATAATAACTTAAGTGATTATTTAAATATTTAAATACTTTTTACCGTTTATTATTATATTTTGTTAGTTTGTTTATTTAATATTATGAATAACATTAAATGTTTATAAACGAAATATTCTTTTAATATCCAGGCACAAAATTATTTAAATGTTCATGAAAATATATTCATAAACAAGTTACTTTATGTGTTCGTGAACATGTTCGCGAGTCTTAACAAATAGTTTGAGTTCGAGCTCGAGTTCGATATTTTTTTTCTTGACGAGTTCGAGTTCGAGCTCGGGCTCGAGTTCGATAATTTCTTAACAAACGATCCTCAAACCTAGTAGTGTTCGACTCGACTCGGTTCGATTACATCCCTACTCATTTTATATAAATCCGAGAATTATTTTTTATTAAAATGTTTTCATTTTCTATCTGTGTCATGTCAAATGAAATTAGAAAAACATGGAATATATGTTGAGACCTATTTAAAATGACAACATATATAATGTAGTTAGACCCACCAAATAGGTGGGCTTGCCCGATATTAACCTATCGGCCAATGCATATTTTGCGCGGGTTCAGCTCTTTTCTTTTCGGGCCCTATTTTATTAGGCCCATTCTTGTCTATCATTGGTTAGTGGACTATTTGGTCATGTAGGTCCACTTAATACGGTTTGATTTTAAAATTTTTATAAAGAATAATTTAATGTTCAATTGCTTCAATATATGTATAATAATCACATTAGTTAAACATTCAAGTAGAATCTAAATTTCGTGTATAACCATATGCTTAGAGCTATTTAAGAGCATAAGTATAATCCAACAATAACTAAATGAAATAGCGCAAATTATTAAAAATTACATCAGATGACTAATATAGAAAATTATAAATAAAAAAGGGCAAAAAAAAAAAAAAGCCCCAAAAATGAGTCTAAAACGGGCCCGAGCCCAATTGGCCTATTGAGCTTGTTGGGCCAATCAAATAGGCTCGGTTCTATTTCAGCCTTCAATTAAAAATTAAAAAAATGATACTTCCAATTAAACTTTCTTTTAAACAAATAAAATCTAATAATATTTGAATAAAATTTATATCTAATTGAAAAAAAGTGACAGTTTTAACATTCTTGCGCAACAATTTGCTCTAATTCAAAATATGTTATCAAGTTATATTTGCAAATTCAAAATTAATTCTGCTTTTGATATTTAAAAGTAAATGTTTCTATTTTTTTTTCAATTACAATAGAATACATTATAATATGTGAAATATTTTTTGGATTTTATGATCAATTAACCAACCAATTCAATTTATATATTTTAGAGTTTTTGGTTGATTTATTTATTTATATTTTTTTACAGTAACAGTATAAAAGAAGTGGGCTTGCAAATGTTGTTGGTAGAGGCAAAAGGCCTAGAAAAAAAGTTTCAAGATTCAAAGATGAAAAAAGTTTGGATGGTGAGCGTTGGATCAATTACAGCAGTCATGAAAAAAAGGAGGTGGTGTAACCTGTGAAATGCATTAATTAAAGGTGAAAAAGAATTGCTGATTTTTCTTCTGTGAGGTGTGAGGTGGACATTAATCCAAAGGCTCCTCTCACCACATGCATCATGCATGTATCATATATATCATCTATCTCAACAAAACACATATATATATACATATATATGCTATCTTTTTATATATTTCATAAGTATTTGTGATTTCTAGACAAAACATAATCCCACTAATTCATTTTCATTTTGCTTCTAGTTTTGTCCTCTCTTTCTCAAGGTAGGGTTTGGAAACTTGCATGGGTACTGTTTCTCTAATAGTTTGTCTTTTTTTCTCTTGTATTCTTGCATGATTAATTATCTTGTCATCATATGGCATGTCAAACTAATCATTCATTGAGTTGTTTTTGGCTTTCATTATTCTCTTTCCATGAATTTTCTTTCTAATCAAGTGTTTTTATCAGGTGGGGTGGACCCTTTGAAGCTGTAAAAAGAACATATATATGGAGAAAGAAGGAAACTATTTGGTATGTAATCACATGCACACACACTATTACACACACATGTATATATAATATTGACATACCATTTCATGGAAACCTTGTCTTACATTGAACCTTATTTTTTCCAGGGGAACTTTTCTGGAGTGGACTATAATACCCTCGAAGTTGGTGGTGATCATCATCAACAACAAGAAGAGCCAATTAACCAAGATATTGGAGCATCTTCTGCTGATAACAACAGCCATATGGTTGATTACATGCTAAACAATAATCCATCAACACAGCAGCAGCAACAACAACCGCCTCAGTCGATCAGCTTTTACGGGTCGAACTCATTCGACAAGTTAAGCTTCGCGGATGTCATGCAGTTTGCAGATTTTGGCCCCAAGTTGGGCTTAAATCAGAGCAAATCACCTGAGGAAGAAAACGGGATGGATCCCGTTTACTTCCTCAAGTTCCCAGTTTTGAATGTTCACAAGATGCAAGACGAGCAGCATCATCTCGGAGAGAATGAAGATAAAGGGATGGGAGATGGTGATGAGGAGAACACTTCGGTGCAGTTGAGGTTTCTTGGCGAAAATTACGAAAAGAGCCCTGTAGCTGAAGGAAAGAGCAAGAGAAAAAGGCCAAGAAGTGTGAAGACTATTGAGGAAGTTGAGAGCCAGAGAATGACTCATATTGCTGTGGAAAGGAATAGAAGGAAGCAAATGAATGAACATCTTCGTGTCTTGAGGTCTCTCATGCCAAGCTCCTACGTACAAAGGGTAATCTTGTCTTTTTACAAACTTATTTTCATCTTACAAAGGTTGATGTTTCACAAACTTTTTTATTTTAATTATTAGAGAAGTTATTTTATTTTTAAATTGTTGGTGTTTTGGAATGTAAACGATGTTATAATTGGTGAGACCGTTTTTCTTAGTTATTATTTTGTGTAAGTATCCTATAAATTGGGTTTACACTTTACGGTGTCCTGTAGTCTCCTTTCAAATCTTGTAGTCCCCCTTAATTTAAACACCCTAACTAAACAAAGGGTATAATAGGATTGTAAGGGGTGATCACTGAGTTTATATTGTAAACTCGATTCACATGAGTGTTTGTCTATTATTTTTCATCTATCATATAAATGATAACTGATCAGGTATCGCCGTGAGACGGTCTTACACAAAATTTTGCCTGTATAGGGTGATCAAGCTTCCATAATAGGAGGAGCAATTGAGTTTGTTAGAGAATTGGAACAACTGCTCCAATGCCTAGAGTCACAGAAAAGGAGAAGACTATACGGCGACAACCAACGACCACCCGGAGATCCATCCATGTCGTCCCAACAGCCGCAAGGTGCAATGATGTTTCCTCCGGGCGAGCTAGTCGAACATGAACCGGGGATGCATGAAGAAACGGCAGAGAGCAAGTCATGTTTGGCAGATGTTGAAGTGAAACTGTTAGGGTTTGATGCCTTAATCAAGATTTTGTCGAGACGAAGGCCCGAACAACTGATTCAAACCATAGCTGCACTTGAAGATTTGCAGCTTACTATTCTTCACACTAACATTACTACAATTGAGCAGACTGTTCTTTATTCTTTCAATGTCAAGGTATGTAAACCCTCACCATTATTTAGGGTTATATGTATTAATTCACATTAATGTTAATAATGCTTTAGAAGTTTTAATTTTTTAATTTTTTTTTGTGTGGATTGCAGATTGGTGGAGAGGCAAGATTCACAGCTGAAGATCTGGCAAACTCTGTTCAACGGATTTTCAGTTTCATCCATACAAACAGCAGAATTTGATGAAATTACTATGATATTTTTAATTATACATGTAACGATTAGATAATCGAATTTAATATATATACATAGCCTTGTGAACATACTAGACCATAATCTTTATCCCATTTCCTTAAATCATACTGCATTTTCAATATTACTTTGAAGTCGATTCTAACTCACTAGGATTACCCGATGCTTCTCCTACTTGCTCGTTGTTAGCACGTCATTCTTAAACGCCAACGAGTCCCAGTACCACATCTCCTAGCTACCCCGTTATATCGATACTTTACCTCGAACACCATTCACTTACCGGAAAATCCTTTCCTTACAAACTAGTTGAGCTGACCTTAAATTTTTGTGAAAATTCAATGCTGTTGAAGCATGATTTCACCCCATGGGAAACCCATGTTTCTTTTAATCTGACTGTACCATCAGATTACACCATGCCATGTATTCCTAAACAATGTTGACACATCCATGAAAAATTCCATGTCTCTTGCTTGTGACTGCCACTTTGTACTGATCAATTTCTTTGAACCTATACTGAACCAAAGTTACAATTTCCAGCCACTTCTAACTTTTGATCTCCACAAGTGATCTACTGATAATCGTTGGATAGAAATTGTCCTTCACCTATGAACAATTTTGCTTCCCTTTAATTTGATGTAAGCAACTCTTAATCACAATTGGATTGACCCACCTTCTTTGCCGGAATATTCAATCAACCCAATTCGTGAACCCAGCTGCCAGCTTCATCATCCTCACCGGAGAGAAGCTGTTGCTGCAGCCATTCAATTTCGAATAGTTCTGAACACTTCTTGACCGTCGACGAGTTGCGCTGCTTGATTTCGTGGAACTGCTGTGGTGTAGTCTTGCCACGCTGGGCCTCCACCTCGCTTCCACTCTTAGACTGTCTTACTCCGGTCGCCGGAATTTCAAACACCGCCGCTGTTGGAGACTTGTCTTCCTTGATGGAGGATTACCATTATTGCTTAATTCCGATCGCTGCTAGTATTGTGCCCAAGCCCTCTTTGATTTACATCAATTTCTGCAGATCTGTACTCACCTCAAAAATCGCCACTGTTGGATTTCCCCGAACCAATATCGCCTTTCGGATCTGTTTTCGCGTCTACCCACCACCAGGTTCACGTTGTTGGATTTGCAACTCCACCGCAAAACCTGCTTCCGTCGCTAAACTCGCTAGAATCCCATAACCTGCTGGACAACAAAACTTCACATTCCTTCTGCCGAGAATTCCCTTTCTTGGAACCACCTCCATCGCTTTCTTGATCTCCCCCTCTTCCCGTTTGCTGTAGATCAATAACCCGCAACCACCGTTTCCTTATTCTTCCATCTGCCTCCGTGTTCTTCTACCTCCAACCACCATCGACTGTCTGCCGATCTTCTGTGAGAACACTTCCATGTTGCCAATTACCCCTTGCAACGTCTTACTCTCCACGGTTGAATATCAAGAACTCCCTATCTTGCAGATCCCAGAACCCCAACTTGGTTGCACATTGACCCACTTTTGACGTTGCTTCTCTCTCTCTCATCTCTCCTCTGAACCGCCGTCCAAAGAACGACTCTGAATCCCTCTCTCGTTGATCTGCAAGAATCGTCTACTTTCTTGCATCTCACTGTTCTTCTTCATCTTCATATCGCGATCAGATTTCATATCCTCTGAAATCGCTTTCAAACTTCATGGAAACACCATCTTGATCTTCAATCTCCATCTTCTTCCTTGGCTTGCCCTTCTTCCCACAGACGGCGCCAATTGTCGTGATAATCGGGCAGGTAACTAGATTGAACATAATCCACTCTTAAGCTCTCTATGATCACTCACATACATGATAGATCAGTGTGTGTGTGTTAACTGAAGATGAAGATGTACATGGGATTTTAGAGTGGTTCAGCCCCTTGAAGGGGCCTACATCCACTATAGAAGGAGGGTTCTCTTATTGATTCATCTTAAGGGGTTACGAATACAACAAGTTGTAGAGAAGAGCTTATATACAACTCATATGCTAACTACCAAAGTTACTGGACCAATCCGCTGTTGCAACTTTGAGCTCCCGTTTGATCCATCAAACGGTTACCACATTGACTGAAACTTATCCCAACTAACTGCTGAGGTGTCAAGCTACAAAGCAGTACCAATAACCTCTGATAACAGATCCGTTTAGCCATCCAAAAACTCTCATGAACTTCCCTACTCACCTTATGCACCGGGTGTATCATTTGCTGCACCCGTTCCACTAAGCACTGCTTGGTCATACATCAGCTGAGCATTCTGACCACCTTCTCCCAACACTTCAATGTGATGCATTAAGGTTTACATCTCACAAATTTTACAACCCGAGATACCCAAAATCCTATCCAATGCCCATACCTACGGCTAAAGGTAGCATACAAAAAGTATTACCCAATTTTTATTTGTCTTTCTAAATTTTTAGTTCAATTCTCAAATTATTAAATTTTATTTATCTTGATTAGTAATTAGTCCTCTACGGTTCTATCTACAGATTCATTTTTTGCTTTCTTCCTCCCCCTAAATCTGAGTTTTGTGCGATCTTTCACTCACCCTTATTTGGAGATGGAAGCAATTTTACCCCATTCGGCCCAGACAGACTCTGTCGGTGGCTAAAATGTTTTGGAAAAGATAAGGAGCTTCGATCGGTGGTCTTCTCCATCTTTAGTGGTGACTGCAAGATATGAAGAGTGGCAAGAGGGAACAGTACAATAGGTAGTAGATTGGGCTGTAATGGAGGTGTGCTCGATGGAATGGTGCCTTGGGTGAGGGGAGGCCCCAATTTTTTTTATTTTTTTTCTTGTTAATATTTTATTTTCTGTTAATATGGTGTCCGGATGTTTCTTCATAATGGGGTCTAATTTTGCATAGACTGCAGTAGCAACAATTTGCCTTGTGTTAGATCTTTTGATTATGGTGTTCATTCACTCGTCTGTTTGAGCCCTTTGTCTTCTTAGTGGAGTGTGTGTCTGTTGGTTTTTGTCAAGAATAAAATAAGGGATTTTCTTTTTTTTTTTTTATCCCACATCGGATGAAGAGTAAAAGGGGAGGGATTCTTGGTGCTATATAAGGAGGCCCTTGGACTTAATGTCAAGTGCACCAATCAAGTACACTTTAATTTTTGTGTTTGATTCTATTTAAATTCCTTTCTTATATTCTTGATTGTGAGAATGGGGAGAAAGGTGTGAATTAGTCAAAAGTAAGAGTGTAGGGATTGGGGTCGGGAGAGAGAAATTCTGCGTGATTGTAAAAAAAATTTCACATAGTGGTGTTTTCTCGATCCGTAGTTTTTTCTGGTTTTGGAGTTTTCCACGTAAATTCTTGTGTTGTGCTTTTTATGCTCTTCTTTATTTGTCTCTTAGGAATGAATGAGGATCTGCTTATCACAACAAGTGGTATCAGAGCCCTGTTCGGGCGCTTATAAAGTTTTCAGTATGCTCTGTGGTTGCAGCATAGTCTGACCTTCCGCATCAAAAAAGATTTTATGAGAGGGTTATTCATTAGGCTAAGGGTGGCATGAAAGAAGTGGGAAAAACTAGTGGCACAAGGGGGTCAGAAGTGTTGGATTGTATACTAAAAGTTTAACTTTTTGTATGAACAATATTTTGATAATATTTGAAATGAGAATCATGTGATCAAACGTTTTGCATATTATATATTATTTATATGTTATTGCAAAAGTTTATTTACTTTATACTGTAGATAATGTGGTGTGCAGCGTCACACGAAAGATCATATTATCGGCTCCTTATAAAGTATAAATATATGCTTACAACCGAGATAGACGGGGAGTATCTATTGGCTGTGAGATGGTTGTAGTGTGATTTGGTATTAATCTGTCTTGACTGTAAAATTACACTAGTGCACTTTGTGTGTATTGAGCAGGACCGCATGAGATCGTTCGGTTTATACTGACTATATAATAGAACTAGATCTCAGTTATTATGGATATTCGTACTCTTAATCCCTATACAATAACCTCGACACGTAAGCCAGTATTTATATCTTTGATTCATCAATGGGTGAGATTTAATCTTAAATCAATATACTCGACGAGTTGGAAGATGGTACTGTCTCTATGGTGTGCTGTTGATTGTAGAAGGAATCCGTGTCCTAACAAAATTGGTAGTGCTGTCTTGGATAGCTTGACCAATAGGGTTAGTGGAACCACAGGCAGTGGAAGGTCCATCCGTAGTAGCTTGATCGATGTGGGTGGTGGAACTAGAGCCAGTGTGGTGGCAACGGGCACGACTGCAGGAAGGGACGACCCATGTTGCATGGCGGGTTGGTTGCCCTCAGAAATAAACACCGTATCAATAGGGGTTAGTAGTGGCGGCAAAGGCGGCGATCCCATCAACCCGAACCCCTCCAATCTCTTCAGGACGAGATCAAGTTTGATCTCCATGTTGGAGAATTTGCACCTTGGGCAGTTAGGACAGCCGTAACGTTACCCAAAACCCTCTTAATTTTATTGCATCTCTCCAATACGACTGATTCAATTCTCCCTTCCCCATTGGGCATATTGACAAAGAGAGATGGTAGGTCGGACCAATTGATAGAGATGCAGAAACAGTAAATAAAATATACAAAAGACACACGAAAGTAATCCTTCGAGAGGGCCACGGAGAATGGATTCTCCACCACAAGCCGTAAGGCTGCACTCCTTCAAAGAAGGCCACAGAGATAACTCTGCCACAAACCAATTAGGTTGCAAATAGATATTTCTTATTCATGACTTCCCTACGATAACACACGGTATTTAAATAGGCTGAATAGGCCGAAGGCCCACAATCATAACCCTAACCCTAATTACTAAAACAGCAGGAATATGAAATAGGAAATAAGGAAACTAAATAATCTAATTAAAGGAGATTATTGACTTGAGATAAAATACTAAAATAACCCTCTATCAACTCGGAATGTACCATCTGTGGACGTTCGGTTCGAAGGGGGATGGATTGTTATGATGTCCCACATCGGTTCCACACACAAGTGTGGAAGGGCGCATAAGTGGGGGTCAACCCTTCACCTTCAGCCATGGTTTTGGGTGAAGTTAGGACTCCCTAGCTTATTTGCCTAAAAATTTGGTCCGACCTGTCGGATCCGGACAGGCCGCAGGATGGGACTACTCGATATGTAGGCCCAGAGATTGCCACCCCGGATGTGGGCCCAAGGGGGGTTGCCACCCGAAGTTGTGGGCCTAGGTGCGGGTTGCCACCCAGAGTGTGCCGTCCGTGGACGTCCGGTTCGAAGGGGGATGGATTGTTATGATGTCCCACATCGGTTCCACACGCAAGTGTGGAAGGGCATATAAGTGGGGGTCAACCCTTCACCTTCAGCCATGATTTTTGGTGAAGTTAGGGCTCCCTAGCTTATGTGCCTAACAGATTTCAATGTTTTCAAGCTACTGAAACACCCTTTAAATTTAGGATAGTTTGGTATTCACTTATAGATTGTTACTGTTCTAAAAATGCAATTCATTTATTGAAAATTCAAAGACAAAATACCCCCAGTTGTTGTACGAGTCAAAGTTGTACAAATTACTTCAAGGAGGAAGTAATTTTGTTAGTTTTCAGAATTGTTCCTTCTGTGTATGCAAGTATTTATTATGTTCTTCAGATTAATCGAGTTGAGTTCTTTACTCTAAATCTTTTCTGCATCGAGATATTAAGCCCGATAATTTTATTATGGGTTTGGGAAGACGGGCAAATTTTGAATTCTGACAAATTTTGTTCAACGGTTTGCTTTTGAGATGTGTTGAATCCATAATTATATTCATTCCCTTGTAGGTTTATGCGACTGATTCTTTTCCCTTGCTGTTCGAATGTCTGAAGTAATCAAAACGGAGAAGTGCTTTAGAAGTGATATAACTTCTGCCCTATCAAATAATCAAAGGGAGAAAAAGAGAGACCTTGCTTCATTCTCTCCAATTCCATGTACAAGTCCTTGAGCAGCACAGCTTTGGTGACTTTTAATTTGCCTTGAAAACATTAGCTTCATTTAACTACTGCAGCAAACACTAGATAAAGGGAAATGAAAAAGTAAGCTACTGTCACCCCAGGTTTATTTTTAATGCTTTTAGCACGATATGCATAGTCTAGAGTGCTCAATGTTTCTTCCAAACTATGAGCCGATGGAGATATTGTTGCTATGATGCAAATCTTTGTTTTTCCTCCTAATGAATCTCTCAGGAGCCTTGTAAGCTTGCTATCCCTGTATTGAACAATTGATTTCTCTATCAGTTTAGCCTTGGAAGCTTACTCAACTTGAAGATTGGCACTTGTTCACACCTGTAAAGCATATGAATGTTGTGCTCCACCAATGTGTTAATGACACAGTCCAAGGTCAGTAAGCTCTTATTTATTTCTCCTGCTTCTCTTGCACTAGCCTGTTACATGGATTTGCATTGTTAACTTGTACTATATCACATGCTTGTAGTTGCATTGTTCAGGGAGATTTCCACACTCCTAGTCTCATATAAACAAAATTGAACTATTTGAAGACAAATATAATAATCACTCTAGATAATACAATTCATTATGTACAATAAAAACTACATAAATAGTCAGTTGCATTTCTAGATTTGTGAATAGTCAGTTTACATATAACATATAATTAAAGATTCCTCTACTTAATATAGGTAAAAACTATTATTTGTGCAGGCATATTATAAGTTTGCTAGATGTTAACGTAGTTATAGTGCTTTTAGAATATCAAATAATCTTGTGTGTGATCAATGATTTCCAGCAGTGTTTTACTTTGTAATGCAGAGAGAAAATAAGAATTTGATTGGAACAACTAGATTTGCATGTATGAATACACATCTGGGCATTGGTTCTTTTACTCATTGAGTTTTGATCTCTAAGATGTGGTAATGCTGATTTCTCATTTATTTAATGTTTGGTTCTTCTCTACTGCAGGGATGATCTAGAATCACTGGGATATGTTCTCATGTACTCCTTAAGAGGAAGTGTATATATGGTTTTACGAGTTAGTTCACTTTATTTCTAGTTCTTGTGGTTTTCGGCTTACTTATGGCAGAAAACTTAGCCTTCCCTGGTAGGGGACTTGTAGCTATAAACAACTGTTGAATTAGGGAATTAAATTGTTGTGATAATTTGGATATTCGTTTATCTTCGACTATGAATTAGGTTTATGCTTATGATACTTTGACATTTATGTTAAGTTTTGAGTATGTGTTTTAGAATATTTATTTATTTTATTTAAGGTATAGAGAGAAAAGAAATAAGCATATATTATTTATGAAATGAGCTCTTCGAAATTGATTTTAAATAAAATTTACCAAAGGATTAGCAACCGAATAAATTTGCTAACGGATTGGTAACAGAATTTTACAAACGGATTGGCAACGGAATATACTTACCAACGGATTAGCAACGGAATTTTACCAATGGATTAGCAACGGAATATACTTATTAACAACAACGGAATTTTTAGCAATGGACCTCAATTTTGGTTGCTAATATTTACCAACCACCACTTTAACAACTAAAAAAATTGGTTGCTAATCCACTGGTAACACCATTTATCAACGGAATTAGGGCATTTACCAACGGAATTTTTCGTTGGTATAAAATTATTTTTTTTGTAGTGATAAGACACAATTAAAATATGAGATCCACACTCCCACTAATACAATTACCCACTACTCATTAAATAATAAGTAATACTCCTTAATCTACGTGCAAAAAAGCAAATGACCCTCTTACGCCAGGATGGATGGAGTATAATACAAGTAAAAATGACAACATGACGAGTATTTTTCGATACCCTAGATATGAGTGGTATTGTTGTAAATAAAATGTAAGTGGGAGGTTAGTTGATTTAATCTTCTTACTATTTTATGAGGGAGGAGACTTTTTTTGGACGAACAAAAATAGAAAAAATGAAGGCTTTTTGGGAACATGGAAAGTAATATAATTTTAAGCATTAAAAACATAAATATATATAAATTAAATAAAAATTAAATGAGTAAAAGTAACCCGTGAGTATTGATAAATAGATTTGGGACCAGTACATATATTATAATTGACTTTTTTTAATGGAATGAACATAAATACATGTAGTTGATATTTAAACGGATATGAGTACTTCTAAATAGGCGTATCCTACACATTGTCATATCTAGATACAAGTTAAGGTTTACATTTAATTTTTTTGTCAAGTTAGACTCACATAAAACAATTAATTATTCCATATACACACAACACTAATACAACTATCTAATCCACATTAAATATTATTTATTATTTCTCTCACCTCACCACACATTAAGTTATTATATATCTCTTAATTTACGTGTAAAAAACTAACATAAATGATAACGCCGGATGGAGGGAGTATACATTAATGAATAAAAATATATATATTTTGTTAGCGAATTTTCTATTAGATTTTTAATGAAAAGTTGAATGTATAAAAAAAATACAATTATTAAAAAAAAGATATATAGTATATATTATTGAATAAAAATTTATACACATATGAATGCATGTGTATATACGCAAGTTCACATGATATCAATTAAATAGAAATATGATCGGAAAATGTGAGTAATCAAATGGGATCACCTAGAAAATAAGTTAAGAAAGATTCGAACTGGTGAGTAATATGCCGAAATCTTCTATAAAAAGATAAGTTCCCTTCAATTAATTAGTATAAAAAGATTAAAAGGTTACAGTTATCTAGAAGATTAAAATGAGAAGATTAAAAGGCGATAGTTATCTTTCTAGGAAGTGTGTGTAAGTTCCCTTAAATTAGTATAAAAAAGATTAAGTTACAGTTATCTAGAAGATTAAAAGGAGAGTGAAGTAAAGTTGACAGTTATCTAGAAGATTAAAAGGCGACATTTATCTTTCTAGGAAGTGCATAAGTTTTGTAAATATGAAGGGTTTGTGAGTTCCCTTAAAATAGTATAAATAGATGAGATCAGTATTATCATTTCAATGTATATAATAACTAGAAATAGTGCACGTGACTTCTGTACACCCGCTGAAACATCCCTCAGTCACCACACGTGCACCTCTGGCAGATTTGAGCTGTTTGAGTTTTGTTGCTTAAGATCCTATGGTACGAATATATGTATGTTATATTAAAAAAATTTGATATTAGATTTTCTATAAATTATGCTAAATATCATAAAATTTTGATATTAGATTTTCTATAAATTATACTTCCTAGCAGTATGATTGAATGATTATTTATCCAGTGAAAAAGCGTTTCAGATAGAATTTTTAACTTAAATATTTTTAACTTAGCATTTAACACTAATTATTGAAATCCCATTTACCTTTCTCTACTGTCAAAACCCACTAGTATGAAAGAATAGAAATCAATGCAAGTATAAGCATAATGCATGCAGTTACCAATATTCCATAACACAGAGATTCAGATGGAGTAACATCTTCAAATTCAATTTGAGGGAGGTGAAAATGGTATTTTTTTACAGAGGATTCAGATGGAATGACATGGGGGAAGGTGGAAATGATAAAAAGACTGTGCTAACTAGGAAGTGGTGTTGTTGGCATGCAGGGAAATATTATTTATTTAATTATTTTTTATTTTATGTAAATTTGTATGGAATCTTCTTCCTTATTATTCACTGTTGGTTGTCTATCCTTCCCCACTTACTCCCTTCCTATCCCTTATAATCCATTCCATAACCCCAATAGTATAACTGAATGACTAGTGAAAAATCTTTTTAGATATTTCCATAAATTACAAATGAATAATTATGTAGTTTCTCCACCAGTATTCAATAATGAGGATGATTATCTATTTCCCCAATAGTGAGAAAGGCCCAATAGTGACAAAGCTTTTTAGATATTCATATAAGACTTAAGTCTATAAAGTTATAACATGTTGTTTTAAAGGATACACACTTTAATTAATAACAGTACACAGTATAATATAATTTTTTGGGTAAATATCAAAATTAGTCATTTAAATATGGTCAATTCCAACTTTAGTTCTTTATTTTCAACAATTCACAATTTTGGTCCTTTAAATCCACTTTTGGTGATTTTTTCAAATTTAGGTCCTTTTTAGTCCAATTTTGGTCCAAAATTTGTACATTTAGGATCAATTTTAGACACTTTTTAATATAAATGACTAAATTTGGATAAAAAAATAGGACTAAATTTGAGAAAATGACTAAATTTGGACTAAAATGACTAAAATTGGACAAAAAATGACCAAAATTGAGAATTGCAAATGATAAAGAACTAAAATTGGAATCGACCATACTTATAGGACCAATTGTGATATTTACTCTAATTTTTTTATTGAATAGGTTGGTTGAAATATGAAAAATATATATGTTTGATTTAAAAAAATTATTTTTTCTCTGAAAATCAAAATTTTTGA
Organism: Pogostemon cablin; assembly: GCA_023678885.1. NCBI lineage: Eukaryota > Viridiplantae > Streptophyta > Magnoliopsida > Lamiales > Lamiaceae > Pogostemon > Pogostemon cablin. The sequence goes on from CM043009.1 coordinate 6,943,432, forward strand.
TTTAAAAAAAGAGATGCTCTCTTGTGAGACAGTTTATTTGTGAGACGGGTGTAAGAGGGATCGATCCATCACTAAAGTATGCTTAGTTGATAGATAAAGTATGATTATTTGTAATTAAAGTATGTCAATAATAAATCGAATCATAACACTCTAAAATCATATTTTAATGCATAATCCAACATATTTTAGAAAACATACTTAAACAACCATTAAACATACTTTATCTAAATAATAGACATACTTTAACACATCTCACAAACCGTCTCACATAAGTAGCGTCTCACAAGAGACTTTGTCTTAAAAAAATATTTTATTTTTTACGCAAGTTTTAGCCTTCAGATAAATAGAGTTGGTTTCTTATGTCCCCGAATGCACAAGGTGTGTGAGGGTATAACATTTTGTTTTAAAACGCATATACTTTAATTAATAAATGTATAATTTTTTTATTTAAAAAATTGTCTGACACGTGAATAGTATAATAGCTTGATTAAATTTTTTTTTTTTCAGGAAACAAAGTTACAAAAGTACACAATTTTATACTAAGTATCCATTTAATAATAAAGGTATAACTTTCAAACATAAAATACTTACTATGACATAAAATAAATAAATAAAACATTATGTCTATCATTTTCCTCATCGTATTTACGTAAATTATAAGAGTTGATATCAGTGCATCCCGAGTGCTGTATCTATATATGTATAAATTTTTATTCAATAGTGTATTTATGTTTCTTAATAATTGTATAATTTTTTTTACATTTAATTTTTTATTAAAATAAATTAATAGAAAATTAAATAACAAAGTGTATACATTTTTATTCATTAGTGTATATATTTTTATTTATAAGTGTATACGTTTTTTAAAATAGGTGCATCTGGGTGCATAAGGTATTTGTCAAATTATAATTGAATAATGTGGATTAGTTCCCCATATAACAAATCACTTGACACAACTTGAATCTAAGAAATTAAGATATTATAAATTAATGTCTGTTTATTAGAATAATTATTAAAACAGTGTACATAGAAAAAAAAAAGAAATTAAGATATTTTCGTTGAATATAGAATAATTATTAAGGTATACTATTTATTTAAGATAAAGACTTGTGTGAGACCATTTCACATAGGGCTTACGTGAGACGGTTAGAAAGTGATAATTTTTATAGTGAAAAGCGATACTAAATTAATGAAAAGTGATAATATTTTATAGCAAAAGTGATAACTATTTTATAAAGGGTAAAATAATCTCACGTGAGATACTCACACAAGGCCTGCCCTTTATTTAATTCACTCTCATGTTGAATTCGAACTTCTTGTGGTTTATGCTGTTATATGAGGACTGATATTTCATATAATTAAGGCCAAGTCGAGTGAAAACTACATCCATCCCAAGAATACTTGTACACTTTTTATTTTGGTCAGTCCATATCTCATCTAAAAGCCTAAACTAATAGAGAGGAGTATCGTTTAATTAATACTTAATCAAGTCACCATCTAAAAGCTTAAGATAATAGAGAGGAGTATCGTTTAATACTTAATCAAGTCACCACTCTAATACGCCTCTGGGTTAACTTAGGAGTATCGTTTAATACTTAACCAAGTCACCATCTAAAAGTTTAAGCTAATATAGAGGAACATGGTTTAATACTTAATCAAGTCACCACTCTAACACGTCATCGGGGTTAACTTTTTATCTCAAGCCTTGCATGTGAAATTTTTTCATTAAATGGGTAGCGGTGAGATTCGGACCTTGTACATTTGCTAGGCCATGACTCTGATACCTTGTATCTTTGCTAGGCCATGACTCTGATACCATGTTAAATGACCACCTCATCTAAATGTTTATCCTAATGGAGAGGAGTATCATTTAATACTTAATCAAGTCACAACTCTAACACGCCCCCTCACATACAGGCGGAGAATTTTTGCCTCAAGTCTTGCATGTGGAATTTTTTCATATATGGGTGGCGGTGAGGTTCGAATCCTGGACCTTTACTAGGCTATGACTCTGATACCATGTTAAATGACCACCTCATCTAAAAGCTTAAACTAATAAAGGAGAGTATTGTTTAATACTTAATCAAGTCACTATTCTAACAGAAATAATATTACTCCACTTTTCATAATTAATTGAATATCACTTTTCATTATAAAAATTATCATACTTTATCCACCTTTACGTGAGAAGGTCTCATGCAATTATTTTCTTAAAATTATATTGAGTGTAGGTTTTTTTTTTTAAAGTGCCACTTTAGATTGTTAAATGTTATTAATTCTTCAGAGTACACTAATAATAATAATAATAATAATAATAATAATAATAATTATTATTATTGATATATTAGAAAAGGGATAAAATTGGATTAGCATGACAGAAGATAAATTAAGAAGAGTTCTTGAAATTAACGAATCCTAAATAACACAGTAAAATAATTTGATCCTTATTTTATTTGACATATTTATTTCTGAGATAATCTAAATGTATCAGAAAATATATATCAATTCAAACATCCGATGTTAATTACATGATTAACGATAGATCAACGGACAAATTAAACCATTATCAATCAATTTTACTCAATATATATATTTTCAATTTGATATATATTAAAATGAAGAATATATATAGATAAACACTTTCTACCCGAGAAACAATCAATATGTATATTAAAAACATTATGTCCATAATTTCGAATATCAGATGTACATAATTTATAATTGAATAATTATCTACTTCTCCACCGTGCATTTATATATAGAGTTATCATCTAACATCACACATACACATGCATAATTAATTGATAATACGTAAAATAAACTCTAAATTACCCTAGTTACTACAATGGCGTCTTCGTTTTCCCACTGGTTTATGTGTACATTCATTGCTCTTCTTTTGCTCGTAACTCCGAGAGGGAGTGCCATGTCACCGGCCGTCAATATTACATGTCCAAAAATCCACGTCGATCAGTCGGGAAGTGGCAACTTCACCACTATTCAAGCTGCTATTGACTCCGTACCTTCGTACAACACAAATTGGATTTGCATACACATCAAAGAAGTCATGTACAGGTGATATTAATTAACATGCATATTTAGGAATTTATCGATTCAAGGTCTTAAAAATGGATAAACTATCAATTTGAGGCTTGAATTATACAAAATTATCCATTCGGAGCCTGAATTTATCATATATTGTCTCATATTTTAAATTCAGAGGTTTTATATAATTGAGGTCCTAATCTATAAAAAAAATAATTCAAGTCTCGAATTGATAGTTTACCCATTTTTCATCGGTTAGGTTCTTCTGTTACGTTTTAGTTGCGTTAGATGACTGACATGTATATGATATAATAAAATATATACCTTAAAAGGAAAGCTTTAAACCCTAGGCAATGATTGGGATTTTCTTCTTCGTACACGTGTCACTCATCTAACCTAACGCATGTAACAGGAGATATAACACCAAGTGTAACAGAATATCCAAGATCATTTTTCATGCCTTGAATTAAGAATATTTCTAAAATTTAACTAGTGTCGTTTAATTATAATTAATGCAGAGAACAAGTAAAAATTCCGTACGGCAAGTCTTACATCTACCTGCAAGGAGCTGGACGTGGAAAACCGCACGTCGTGTGGGATGCTCATGAAAACATTGCGACCAGCGCTACTTTCACTTGTCAAGCGGACGACGTGATTGTGGAGAACTTGACGTTCATGAATTCTTACAATTACCCGTTAAACGGGTTGGGTTATAACAGGACGCAGGCAGTGGCGGCGAGGATCGAAGGAGATAGATTGGAGTTTCATAAATGTGGATTCATAGGTCTGCAGGACACACTGTGGGATGTTCAAGGCAGACACTATTTCAAACGTTGAACTATCCAAGGAGCTGTTGATTTCATCTTTGGTTCCGGTCAATCTCTCTACGAGGTACGAAGAATTATTATGTGGAGTTTCACGTGAACCTTGTGTTTGAAAGGAAAAATAATTATTTTGTGGGAATTAAGGGAAAATATAAAAATTGGTAATTAATGTAATTCAAATTCAGAAGTTTGATAAATTCATAATTTTGATTCTTCAGTGTTCGATTTTGGTCATTTTGATCAAAATTTAGTCATTTATGTCAGAATTTGGGGGTCATTCTCGGGTACACCTTTAGAATTGGGGGTAGTGGGTAGTTTTTGTAAAAATAAAATTAATTATATTATTTTATTTAATGGTTAAGATTAAATTAAAAAGTAATCTAACGATTAAGATCGTTGGACTCCAGAATTTGATTAGATTTAGTCTTTTATGTTAGAAATTTGTCCAATATTTAAAATTATTAGACTGAATATGATAAAAGGATTAAATATGGACAAAAAGGACCAAAATCGAACGTAGAAGATTAGCAAACTTGATGACTGAATTTAGATTGCGCCAAAAATATAAGGGACTATTTTCTGTGAATTAATATAAAGAGTATGTTTGGGATCAAAAAATAATATTTATGTGGGTTAATAATGTTTAGAATTGTATTAAACAATGTGTGATTATAAAGATTGACTATAAAAATTGGATGATAGATCCTAACTGTTTAGAAAAATTTTAATTTGTTGTCACTCGTATGTCCTGAACTAGGATTTTTCACTCTTGTAAATCTTATTGTATTGTGGGGTTGCATTTGTAAATCTTATAGTACCCTAAAAAATGACCAGGCTCATACCTATAATAAAATAATATTCCTTTCTTAAAAAATAATGTGTGGACTAATTATGTGTACTAACTATCCTATTCTTTTATTAGTTCTGTGTAATATATTGTAACAGTATGCCTTTTATTTTTTTTTCTAATTATTTAATGAGATTAGAAGAAAAATGTGTATAATTCTTTTATTTTGAACAATTTTTAAAAGTCTTTACGTAATATTTATCCAATAGGAACAAAACACACTTAACTGTAGATCCTAAACCTAGAGTACAAATTAAAGAGCATGGTCAAAAGATTGAAATTAAAAACAAAAGAGTACACTATTAAAAATTATATATTATTAAATTATAAAGATTAAGAGTGTATATTGGGTGCACCCGGGTGCAAGAGTGCACCCATATGTGTATAACTTTTTATTCTATTTTGTATACATGTTATTCTATTTTGTATACGTGTTTCATAATAATTATATACTTTTTTCACACTAAGTTTTTCATTAAAAAAACTAGCATCATATGTGTATAACTTTTTATTCAATAGTTTATACATGTTTTTTAATAATTGTATATTTTTTTATACTCAATATTTCATTAAAAAACATAACAATTAAATTGTATATGTTTTTGCTCTTAATTGTATATGTTTATGTTTATATTTGTATATGGGTGCACCCTATCTTAGGGTGCACCCGGGTGCACACTATAATTAGCCAAAGATTAATATTAAATCCCATGTTAAATCATATATGAATCACAAGGATTAATTAAGTATAATTACTTGAACCTACAAAAGTTAATCACCATTAAACCGGAAATTAAAACCCAATCCTAAAAAAATTATTAAACCGGCCATGGGTAATATCAAACTTTAACTCTTCAAGCACAAGGTTTCATGAATCATGATATAAGAGCTATTGTCATTAATTAAATATATATATAGTATTTGCACATAGATATAATGAGACGAACGGATTCGTATTCAAAAACTGCAGTATCATTGGTAATGGAAGGACGTATTTGGGAAAACCCTGGAGAGATTATGCCAGAGTTATATTCTACAATACCTACATGTCGGACATTATTGTTCCTCAAGGATATGATGCTTGGTTCAGCTTTAACACAACGTAAGTTATTACTAAATCTAAATGTTGATATTCCGTTTACTTACTTGATTTGTAATGAATTCATTATAATAGGCTATAAAATAGAAGGAAAATAATATTTCTGTTCGAATGATTTGATTAAGTATTAAACGATTTACATATCTATTAGCTTAAGCTTTTAGATTGAGGTGATCATTTAATATAGTATCAGAATCATAGTCTAGCATTTGAGGGGCGTGTTTGAGTGACTTGATTAATTATTAAACGATTTACTTCTCTCCCAGCTTAATCTTTTAGATGAGGTGGTCATTTAGCAATTTCATATCATGAAAATTGCACCACTATCACTTTATTTTAAAATGTTATCACTTTTTATTCGTCTCACGAGTCTTTCAGTGAAACTATCTCACTCTCAAGTCTTTTCTTAATAAATATTTCAGAGACACTTTATATTAAAATGTCATAACTTTTTATCCGTTTCACGAGCGTGAGACACTCTCAAGTCTTAGCCTAATAAATATTTCAGAGAGACTTTGACGTTTGAAGAGATCGATTGTCATGGTTTAGGATCGGACACATCAAAGAGGGTGAGTTGGGTGAATAAACTCAACACAGTGAAGCTGAATCAGTTAGTGAATGACCTCTCCTACACTGGTGCTGATGGAGTTTGGTTTCAACTAAGCAGATATTGACAACTCTTACTCATTTATCCATGGATTTTGGGGGATATATATAGAATTTTTTTTTTATTATAATTATTTTAAAGAAATTACTGGCTTTTCTATATATACTAAGTAGGATACATCTCAATTCGTCATTTTTCATATGCAAGTTACTTATTATTATATTTTGCATTTTTCATATTATATTATGTTTAGTTCTCTCATAATAACTTTGGTGCTTTAATATATGCTTGGTTCAGCTTTAACACAACGTTAGTTATTACTAAATCTAAATATTGATATTTCGTCTACTTACTTGATTTGTAATGATTCACTATAATATGCATATCATGTTGCACCACTATCATTTTTTTTTTATTAATTTGAGTGGGATTTTTTATTATAATGTTATCACTTCTTATCCGTCTTGGTCTCACTCAAGTCTTTGCCTAATAAATATTTCGTTGACGTTTGAAGAGATCGGTTGTGGCGGTTTAGGATCGGACACATCAAAGAGAGTGAGTTGGGTCAATAAACTCAACACAGTGGAGCTGAATCAGTTAGTGAATGACCTCTCCTACACTGGTGCTGATGGAGTTTGGCTTCAACTAAGCAGATATTGACAAGTCTTACTCATTTATCCATGGATTTTGGGGCATATGCATATATATATATAAATTTTTTTTAATTATTTATTTTAAAGAAATTACTAGCTTTCTATGTATACTAAGTAGGATGATAAAAAAAAATGCATAAACTTAATAATGCTGTAAGAATTTTAGAATATGAAGGATTTTTCATGTTAATGTTCGTAGAATGTTTGATTCAGAGGAAAATAATTACTTTTCAACCTATAAATAAAGAGAATTTAAGTACACACTATTTCACAATTAAGCTGATATAAAATCACAAGCTAGTGAAGATTAAATTAATGAAAGATTACAGAGGAGAAAAATAGCACAATCAACAGGCTAGAGTACACTCAAATGATCAGAACTAAATAATGAACCAAAGTAGCTGCACCCAAACTTTGTAGGACTAGTCGAGTAGCTGCGTTAGGCAACTGATATGAAGTAATTAACTCTTACAAAAATAACTGCATATTTATCCAATGGGAAGGTTGTTGATAGAAACTAACCCATCTTAGCCTGACCTTACGCAAACATGATACAAACCATGCATACTCACCATAGAACATTTCCACATCATGCAACCGTTAACGAACAAGGTTTACACGCAATCATCCCACAAACTCCACCTTAAACCTTGCATCTAATATGAAGAAACCTCTAAACCCTGCTTCCTCAGGAGCAGCACATTCATAAACTTCACTAAGACTCTTGCACAACTCAAATTTTGATGTTGGCAAGCCCTTAGTTAAGAAATCAATAGAATTTTTACTGGTATGAACCTTACATACCCTTACTTCGAATCATATCTCTAATGAAGTACAATCTTAAATCAATATGTTTAGTTTTCTCATGATAACCTTGGTGCTTTGATAAATGAATTGCATTTTGGTTATCATAATGAATTTAGAGAAGAACACGTCAAAGTGAAATTGTACTAAAATAAATAAATAAAGCATATTATATAAATAACTCTATAAAATTTCAATTATTGCTCATACAGTCTCAGAGTATAAATGAGCAACAACTCAATTACAGAAACCAAAATACATAAGCCTACATAATATATTTACTCACAAACATTGTAGATCATTTTCACAAGCACATCCCTTCAGCTTCTCCCTGTAGTTGCTGCTGATCAAGCAACATGTATATGGTGGCCGTATCTGCCCACAATCCTTTTTCATGCATCTCCTCCAACAATGGTTTTGCTTTCGAGAGCTCATTACTCCTCAACAAACCCTGGATAATAACATTATAAACACAACTATCGGGTGCACAACCACTTTCTTTCATTTTTACGAGAAATTATTGTGCCTCCTCCAAGGACTCTTCTTCACAATGCGAACCAATAATCATGTTATACATTTCCGGTTGCAGGCCTTTAGAAGGTAATTCATTCAAAAGATTTATTGCAGTTTTAAGCTTTCCATATTTGCACAATCCATTAATGATAGCACGATATGTAATTATATCAGGAATCGTGCCTTCTTCCTATATTTCCTTAAGAAATGAAAGTGCTATAGCAATCTCCCCAGACGTACACAAGCCATCCAACAATATATTGTAAGTATGCATATTAGGAGTTAATTGTCAAGATTCCATATTATAAAAAAGCTTCCACCCATCAGCATATTTACCTCTGCTAAATAAACCATGAATCATTATGTTATAGGTACGTTCATTATGCTTTAAACCTTTACGAGGGACTTCGAGAAAAAGATGCCAACCTTGGGCACAACTCCAGCAGCTGCCTTTCTGATCATTTTCTACACCGAGATTCACAATCTTGAGTCTAAGAAAAGGAAAGCAACGAAAAACAAACACTTGCATCTTAAATGGTTTGGATCTTTTGAATGGACATCATCCATTGGGCCAGATTATATATAATTAGGCCCAACTAACTCAATAATGTCGTATAACCCGTTTATCTTTTTATAACTCATTAAGCCCAATTAACTCAACATTGCTGTGGAGCCTTTTTTTTTTTTTTTAACTGGTAAATTTTCGTGTGTTTATTCGGTATATAATATTTCCTTCATCTCATAATAAAGTGGTTTACTTTCCATTTTCGTCCATTCCATAATAAGTGTCACCAACTAAAAAAGGAAAATTCACATTAACCAACAACCTCAAAAATTATTTTAATTTAAAAAATACCACCCCTACCTGATACACATAACATACTTTATAATTTATTATTTAAAAATATCACAATATCCCTAAAAAGTCAATAAAGTTGGTCAAATAATAATTTTTCTTAGACTCAGTACCTATGACAACAATTATGAGACAGAGGGAGTAAAAGAGAGCAACTTGGGTGGAATCAGTTCTACCAAATGAATTGGTGGTACCAGCGGTCCCAATCTCTTCCTAATTAATTTCTCATCCTTTATTAATGGTCACTATTCTTCTTAATTAATTTATCCTTTTTATTAATGTTGTTTTTATTTTTATTTTTTAAATTTACTATACTTAAACGACTATTACTCCCTAAACCTAGGAAATGTTTGGTTCACTAAAGTTAATAAGTGGGTTAATAAATCTTGTAAATGTGATAAACAATGGATGAATATTATAATTCCCTTAATTCCGTATTAGTTTCATGGGATATTGTAACACACTTCCCCCTTAAGGTTGTAATTCATCGGGCCCCTTTTTTTTACTAATGGGCTTAGATGAAAATTAAACCCTCATAAATCCAATTAGTATATTAATTCTCTCATTTTTAGAAAAATTTTAAGGTCCAATGTGTATTATTAATTCAAAGAGAACCAAACATTCCCTAAGAGTAAAATATAACCTAAATCACAAGGGTGAGATTATAATTTTACCCTAAACCCTAGGAGTGAAGTATACCCTAAACCACATGGGTGTTATACCCTAAATATTAAATATAATGGTAAAATATGCTCTAAACCACAAGTGTTAAATTATAATTATACCCCTAAATAAAATATAAAAAAAAAGAATAAAATGAAAACAAAACAAAAACAAAAACAAAACAAAACAGCAATAGGGTGTTAAAGTGGAAACTTTAAGTGAAATTGGGTGGGGCCTAGCGGTTCCACGAATTCCGAAAAAAAAAAAAAAGTGGCGTATACACCCTATTTTATTAAGGCAAAAATTACTGTCTACTCCCATCCCGGTCAAACGAAATCTTTTGACTGCATAAAGCTATTGTGGGAGTAAGTGTTTTTAAGGTATCATTGGGTCAAACCTACCCAATTTAATTTTTTGACCCGATATATATACTCCTTCCGTTCCATTTTCATCTTCATATTTACTGTACACACGCAAATTAAAAAATGTTAATTTTTGAGTAACTTTTGGGGGTATTTTGGTATTTTTAGGTAATAAATAAATGATAAAATATGTTTTGTGTGTTAAAAATGTAATGACAATTTTAAAATTAAAGTATATTAGGGGGGATATTAATTATGTAGCTTTTCTTTTATGGAAATAAGAAGTTGACATTATGACGAACCAAAATGAAAAGTGTGAAATTGAAGTTGGGACGGATGGGTAATAAATTTGGTACCTAATTTCATTTGTTCAACCCACATTCAGCCGTCTCCCTCCCTTTCTCTCTAAAAATCACCATTTGTTCCTTTCTCTTTCTCTCAGATATGTTCTTCCCTCTTCCACTGCTCCGCCCTCTTTTCTTCTCCGCTCCCCCTCTCTTCTACGCTTTCTCCTATCCTCTCTAACAATTGTAGCGATTTTTCTCCTCCGTAAAGGTTGCACTTCCCTAGTGCCTTCTTTCTGTTCTGTCTACTTTGTTACTTAGCGACTCCGTTTTGGAGACTCACTACGCCTTCTTTTTTGTTCACTCCACTTCATCACTCCATGAGATTATTCACCTCTATATTAATTGTAATTTTAATTTTAATTTGTTATTGTACTTGTTGATAAATTGATTTTGAATTTAAATCTTTGTAATTTTTAATTTTAATTTGTTATTGTAATTGTGTTGGTAAATTGATTTTGGATTTACACATGTGATTGCGTTTTAATTTAATTTGTTATTGAATATGTTGGTGATGGTGATTTTGAGATTCTTAAAAGATTTGATTTACTTCTATGTAGGAGAGCAGATTTTTGAATAATGAATTAGGAAGATTTATGAAGATTAACATTTATTCGGAGAAGCAGGCTTTTATTGTGCAGCAATTTTCGTGCATTTTGGTGAATATAATTTATTAAATAAATGTATCATGTTTTATTTTTAAGTGTACTATGATTTTGTATATAATGTATATGTTACTTTAATGAATATATTTTTATTTTAATAATTGTATTAATTGTAATTCAATATTGTAAATTTTTTCTTAATTATTGTATTAGTTGTAATTCAATATTTTATAAGTTTTACTTATAAAAAAAATGTTACTTTGTACACAATCTCAAGACTAAATCAAAACCATAGATAAACTATACATTTATTTATACATTTATGAAGAAAAGAACATACATTAATGAATAAAAATTAATACAGTTATTTAAAATAAATAAAAAAGTAATACAACCCAATACAAAAATAAGTACACCTTAATACAAAAGTATTACACTTTAATTTAAGTACACCTTAGTACAAGAAGTATTACGCTTTAATTAATAAATTATAGGAATTAGAATCTGATCACATTATCTAAAATCTTAATCAGCCGTGCTTTGTCTTCCCATCTCAATTCCATACTTGCATCCCAATCTCAATTCCATACTTGCAAATCAACGCTGTTACTCAATCTCAATTCTAGATCTACGTCAACGCTATTAAGCGGTGATACCTACGCTGCCCAATCAACTAGCGGAGAAGATCAAGTCAATTCCTCCATCATTGTAGACCCTAATTTTTTCAGTCACGAATTTTTTCAATCTCACCTCAATTCATATTGAATTTGGTCAATCTCTCTCATGAATTGTTTCAATCAATGAATTTATCAAAAATTTCAGATTCTAAATTTAAGAGACAACGGAGTTAATTGAAGATGCAGATTAGTACAAACATAAAAACTGAAGACGGCGGAAAGGAAGATGATGATCTGAGAACTAGTGATGAAGATTGGCATGGTGGAGGCGAGTGACAGCGGTGATGATCGGAGAATGAAATAGAAAGAGGGATGCAGAAGGTTTAGGCGGATCTGGAGAAGAAAGATGGTGGAGGCGGACGGTTCTAATTTGGGAAGTGAAAGAATGACCCAAATAATTTTTTTTGAATTTTATATGTGACCTATTTTCTAAATATGGGTTATATTATTAGTGTACAATTATGGTACAATAGATCTACTCTTTTATTATATGTTATATAATTAAAGGATTAATAAATAGTAGGTACAAAACGTATTTAAAAATTACTAAGCAATATATTCGCTTCAGAAAATTACCGATAAATACAAAATTATATTTTATTTTTCCCATAATACCTAAACCTATTCGTACACTAGTGTGCATTGTTAAGATGGAAATAAAATTACGTTATTTCTATGAATGTACATTAGTGTACATTCTATTGAGAAAGAAACTGAAAATACACGATTAAATTGAAGAATTTTATTAATGTACATTAGCGTGCATTCTTGAGAGAGAAACAAAAAATACGTGATTAAACTGAAAAACCCTACGAATGTACATCAATGTGCATCTTTGAGAGAGAAACGAAAAATACACTATTGAAACTATTGTTAAGTACATTAATGTACATTCTTATAGAGAAACAAAAAATACGTAATTAAATTGAAGAACCCTACGAATGTACATTAGTGTGCATTTTTTAGAAAGAAATAGAAAATACGTGATTAATTTAATTAAAAATAGAATTGTTATAATTATCATTAAATCTCTCACCTATTGTTTTTATTTGATTTCCCTTGTTTTTATTTGATTTAGTGTACATTAGTGTTCAATGAAATTAGTATTAAGTGAAAACGTTAAAATATTCAGTGTTGTAAATAAGAGTAAAGCAGGAAAAAGAAATAGACGTTTATATCAATGTATTTATTAGTAATTAGGTTATATTCATGCGTACTTATGAGTAATAATCCCATAATTAAAATATGTAGCGCCCTAAATTCTTTAAGTAGGATATTCTCATTATTATTATTATTAAAATAAATAGATAGATAAATAAATAGTAAAATAAATAAAAAGAGTTGCCCTAGAACATGGACGTCACTGAAAGTAGCACATAAGCGGAAATCATAGCATGTTGTTCCAGGACAAGAGCTACAACGTCAAGTAGTTTATTTTACAAAACATGCAAATATCGCCAAGAAATAAAATTCCACTTAAGTCATGCTTCTTCACCCTATGTAGAATCTGAAATTCAAAATAATAGGGTGAGCGTCTAAAATACACTCAGTAGGGGAACATCAATGATTGCACTTGCTAATATATATAAGTAAGATAAATGTATAAGATAAAATGGCGTGGCAGTTGATAAATATGTGTCAACGACGGCTCAAAGTCCGCCAATTTGTCAATTAGCACCGGCTCCGGCTGCGTCCGACAATATGTCAATTAGTATCAAACTGCAAATGTGGAAATATTTTTCAATTGTATATACATGTCTATTACGTACACACATTAACAATAACAATCATAAACTTGGAATGTAATAATACTCGGTGAAGAGTAAAAGTTACCCCTACCTTAAGGTGAGCAGAAAATTAGGACAAATTATTGATATCTTGGATTCCTGAAAGAATTTGCTAGACTAAGTTTAGAATGTCTAATAAAATTAACTACATGGGTTTTCTTAAAATAAATGAAAATTTTATATTTTAATTTAATCCGATGTTGTGAGTAATAAATTATGATTACTAATAATTGTAACTATACTTAACATAAATAAATATATAAAAAAACGAGAATAAAATAGGAGCTAAATAGAAATCATCTTTAATACGTACAGAATATTTTAAAATTTAGGAAGTATAAAGTGATTTAGGAATAGTATAAGTTGGCATTTAACATGAGTGATTAATAAGTTTATTTCTTTATTATTATTATTTTAAAAGAAATTTATTGTAAAATTTTTTTTAAACTAAGTTTATATAACTCCAATTAAAAATTCGAAAGCACCATTGCGATCCTCATAAGATGAGAGTTAAAACCATGTACTAAAATATTATAGGAAAATGGGACCAAAATTTAACATTATGGGTACATGCATGCTTCATTTTTATGTCCAAAATTAAAACAAATTATATGGTAGTATTCCTGGTGAAAAATGCTTCAAAATGGTATATAATATAAGACATCATGCATGGACATTTTAACAGAAAATATTTAACAATTGAGACGTCAAAACGACAAACAATTTTAGTATTTGAAATTTACGTTAAGAGACAAACATTTTGATATATAACACTATAATGTTTTATTCTTGTTGGCAAAATTTCGACACCTACGGGTTAAATATTTAAAATCTACGCGACTAGAGGATTATTTTAGCATATAATGTGATAAAAATTTATAACTAATGAAGAACTTACCTTTTCCTAAAAACCTTTCTCCTTCGTAGCAGTTCTGCATGTGTGTGTATATGCAGTTTGTGTGTGTATAAAATTTTCACTATGAGTTGGCCTATTTATAGTAAAATTTTTGCCCTAGGTAATCATTACACCTAGATCATAGGTTTGATCACTCACTCACATGTTGACGTTGAGGGCTTATTTGAATGATACGTGTTGTTGTACCTATGCATGCATGCTGAAACGTGTTAACTTGGCCACGTGGTAACTTCCCAACCTTGCATTTCAATTACTCCTACTAGTAACACTATTCATGCTGTCACTTTAAATTCAAGGTGTCCTCCCTATTTATTATTGTTATTTAAATATTACTAATGTATATATATAATTATTATTACCTAAGTATTATTAGTAATTATGATTATAAACAAAGTTACTATTGTTCTATAAAGTACATTTAATTATTATTATGTATATTACGGGTGTTATATCCTCCATTACTAAAATAAAATTTCATCCTCGAAATTCTACTTACCAAATGTAGGGAGATTTGGGCATTTCACTCGTATATCCTCTTCTCGTTCCCATGTTGCTTCCTCTTTGCTGTGTCCACTCCATTGGACTTTGACTAAAGAGATGTCATGGTTTCTCAACTTGTGAATTTTCCTATCAAGGATAGCTATAGGAAATTCTTCATAAGCAAGATCGTCACTAACTGGTATTAATTCTTGGTTGACTACGTGGCTTGAGTCGAACACGTACTTTCGTAGCATTGATATATGAAATACGTCGTGTACTCCTACCAGTTCGGGAGGTAATGCCAATCGATAAGCTAAATTGCCAACTTTTTCCAAAATCTCGTATGGTCCAATGAATCTCGGTTTGAGCTTTCCTCTCTTCCGAAACGAGAAATTCCCTTCATTGGTGAAACTTTGAGAAAAACTTTATCTCCTTCTTGAAATTGCAAGTCCTTACGCTGTTTATCTGCATAAGATTTCTGCCTATTTTGAGCCGTTACAATCCTCACTTTAATTTTTTTGATTGTCTCAACTGTCTTTTCTATTAATTCTGGTCCTAAAATTTTTTTTTCTCCAACTTCATCCCAATAGAGAGGTGATCTGCATTTTCTACCGTAAAGTGCTTCATAAGGGGCCATGCCGATTGTGGCTTGGAAGCTGTTATTATAACCAAATTCAACTAATGGCAAGTATTTTTCCCAGCCTCCGCCAAAATCCAGTATGCATGCTCTCAGCATGTCTTCTAAGGTTTGTATGGTTCTTTCAGATTGTCCGTCAGTCTGAGGATGAAAAGCTGTGTTGAAATTCAGCTTCGTTCCCATTGCATTTTGCAAACTATACCAAAATTTTGACGTGAATCTTGGATCCCTGTCCGAGACGATAGAAATTGATACTCCATGTAGTCTGATGATCTTTTCTATATATATTTGTGCAAGTCGATCCAATCCTTAGGTCATTTTGACAGGCAGAAAATATGCTGACTTGGTTAAGCGATCAACTACAACCCATATAGCTTGATTTCCTCGTGCTGATTTTGGTAGGCCAACGACGAAGTCCATCGTGATGTGCTCCCATTTCCATTCAGGAATCTCGAGTGGTATCAGAAGCTCTGAGGGTCGTTGGTGTTCTGCTTTTATCTGCTGACATGTCATGCATTTTTGTACGAATGATGCAATATCCTTCTTCATGTTCTTCCACCAGAAAATCTTCCTCAAGTCATGATACATTTTGGTACCTCCTGGATGTACCACATATGGAGTATTGTGAGCTTCAGCTAAAATTTCTCTCACAAGTTCTTCATTTTTAGGTACGCATAATCTTTTTCCATAGACCAATGTTCCTTCATCAGTTAGAAAAAATCCCTTTCCTTCTCCAGACTTGATGCATTCTTTTATCTTTGTAAAGAACTCGTCTTCCTCCTGAGCTTTTTTCACTCTATCCCTTAATGAGGGCTTAACTATAATTGCATTGATAATTGCCTTGATACTACTTGGAGGTATTGCCACTTCTAGATTCATCCGAGAAAACTCATCCACCAGTTATTTTTGAGTTGTTATAGAGCATGCTAACTCCCCTTTATTTTTTCTGCTTAAGGCGTCAGCCGCCACGTTTGTTTTTCCTGAATGGTACAATATTGTGCAATCATAGTCTTTCACCAATTCTAACCATCTTCTTTGTCTCATAGTCAACTCCTTCTGCTCAAAGAAATATTTTAGGCTTTTGTGGTCGGTGTAAATCTCACACTTACTTCCATACAAATAGTGTCGCCAAATTTTTAAAGCATAAACTACTGCAGCCAACTCTAAATCGTGAGTGGGGTAGTTTTGTTCATGTGTTCTTAGTTGTCTTGAGGTATAGGCGATCACTTTTCCCCTTTGCATTAGCACGCACCCCAATCCTTGTTTTGAGGCATCGCTATAGATCACAAATCCTTCTGTGCCATCTGGGATAGTTAGTATAGGAGCAGTTGTAAGCCTTTTCTTTGATTCTTGGAAGCTGTCTTCACATTCTTTTATCCACTGGAACTTTACTCCTTTGTGTGTTAATTGGTCAGCGACTTTGCAATTTTTGAGAATCCTTCAATGAACCTTCTATAGTATCCTGCCAACCCTAGGAAACTTCTTACTTCATTCACATTTGTTGGGGCCTTCCATCCCTTGATAGCTTCCACTTTTATTGGATCCACTTCAATTCCATGAGCTGAGATGATATGCCCAAGAAAGTTAACTTGATCTAGCCAAAACTCACATTTCTTGAATTTGGCATACAATCTTTCTCCTCTCAGTAATTCTAGGATAGTTCTAAGATGTTCTTCATGTTGTATTTGATCCTTAGAGTACACCAGGATATCGTCAATAAATACGATCACAAATTGATCCAAATATGAGTGGAATACTCGATTCATTAGGTCCATGAATACTGCGGGTGCATTGCTTAGCCCAAAAGGCATTACAGTGAACTCGTAATGTCCATAACGTGTTCGAAAAGCTGTCTTTGGGATGTTACTATCCTTGATTTTTACTTAGTGATATCCAGACTGTAGGTCAATTTTTGAGAATACGCTGGCACCTTTCAGTTGATCAAAAAGATCTTCAATTCTTGGCAATGGGTACTTGTTCTTGATGGTGAGCTTATTAAGTTCTCTGTAGTCAATGCATAATCTGTATGTTCCATCTTTCTTCTTTACGAATAATACTGGTGTTCCCCATGGAGAAACACTGGGTCGGATAAAACCCTTTTCCAATAATTCTTGCAATTGCACTTTCAGTTCTTGCAACTCCTTTGGTGCCATTCTGTAGGGTGCTTTAGATACAGGTGCTGCTGCTGGGACTAAATCAATGGTGAATTCCACTTGTCGTTCTGGCGGTAACCCAGGTAGATCTTCAGGAAATATATCCTTGTATTCCTTTACGATATGTATTCCATCAATATCTTCTGATTTATTTGAATCCACAATATTGACCAAATAAGCTTGACAGTTGCCTTTCCTCAGCATTTTAACTACTTTCATAGCTGATATTATTCTTGGCATATACCCGCATTTTATGTCTTGAAAGGTAAATTCATTATTGTTGGGTACCCGGAAAATGACTTCCTTTTCATGACATTGGATATTCGCATGATTAGCTCTAAGCCAATCCATTCCTAAGATAATATCAAAATCTTTCATTCTTATCACATGTAGATTTGCTAACAGAATCTTGCCATCGAATCCTAATTCCAAATTTCTACATAACCGTTCAGTTTGCATGGCTTCTCCTGATGGTATGGATACCTCATGAACATCATCATCTACTGTGACAATTTTATCCTCTATCTTTTTATAAAGCTCGGCAGAGATAAAAGAATGTGTGGCTCCAGTATCAAATAATACAAGTACAGGTAGACCATGAATTTTTATCATACCTGTCATCATGTTGGGTTCATCTGTAGTTTCAGATTGTGTCAGAGCAAAAACGCGAGCAGTCCCTGCTGTCTTCCCTTCTCTTGTATTATTCTTTGGACAGTTCGCAAGAGTGTGCCCAGGTACTTTGCATCGATAGCAAATTCCAGATCCGTACAAGCATTCTCCAAAGTGTTTCTTCCCACATTTTGGGCAGCTTGGAATGTTATTTTGCGTTCTTTGGATGTGATTCTTCCCTGTTTTGAAATTCTTTCCATGATTACTGCTAGTCCCTTTCTTGAAATCTCTTTCTACCCATTTCTTTTTGCAGGCATACTAACACCTTTTTCTTCAGTGTACATACGGGACTCAATTTCTTGGGCTCTAGCAAAAGTTTCGGCAAATGTTCTTTCTCCTTGTCCGGCAAGAATTGTGCTGATTTCTGGGCGTAATCCTTTCTCAAATCGCCTTGCTTTCTTGCTTTCGTTGTCGACCAAATGAGGTGCGTATCTTGAGAGTTGATTAAATTTTCGTTCATACTCTAATACCATCATGGATCCTTGTTTTAGATAAAGGAACTCATTCTCCTTCTGATCTTGATACGATTGAGGCATGTAGTTCTGGATCAATATCTCTTTAAATTCTCCCCAGGTAAGGTTACTTATCTGATTGGTTGATTTGGTTCTACAGTTGGATTCCCACCAGTAATTAGCTTCATCGACCAGCTGGAATATAGCACAAGAAATCTTCTGGGCATCCCTTAATTCCATGTGGTTAAAAATACGTTCCATGGATCTAATCCATATCTCCGCCTCAATTGGATCTCCTTTGCCATTAAATGTTGGAGGGTTAAATCGTCTGAATTGTTTTATTACTGTATCATGCCGAGGTTCAGGACATTGTGGTGGCGGTGCATGATTCCTTGTAATATGTTCAGCTAAACTCCTGAGTATAGTTATTAGATCGTCACCAGGGTTAGTTTGTGGGTTTTGTGCCTCCTCTTGAGGTTGAGTGTTTCGTGTAGTTCCACGTCTCATGATCATTTGGCACTGTAGCCTCATCAACCAGATAATCTTCCATTACTGGTTCCACTTCCGGCACCTCTCCGTCCAATTCCTATAGCACTACCCCCCTAGATCGGAATGCACCCACTCAGTGAATAAGAAGGATATGAATTCTCGGTAGTTAACTGTGGCCTGGCTTCCGTCTAGGGGAAGGTGCAACATCTGGGCTATTAGAGAATTTGCACGAATTCTCCAATTATCAGGGAGTGAGTTTGCAACGATGACACAGAATTCCAAATCTCCGTAAGGAATTCCTCGTACAAGAAGCCCCCTCTGGAAAAGGGCAACTTATGCAAGATGATGGCCAATATCGTCTTCCTCTGAACGTCCAAGAAGGCGTACCCTGTCTAACCTCCATTGCCGTAGGATGTCGGACATCTTAAGGTATAGATTAGGTAATATATCAAAAAGAAAACTTAGATCAAATAAGTATCCCCCCCGCCTAAATAAATTTAAAGTCAAAATTTAAATATAACACATAGATGCAAATATATTCAAATAGGAGAACATAAAGACATATTTTACCGCATGTCTACCTAAATTGTAAACCAGGCTCTGATACCACCTGTAACGCCCTAAATTCTTTAAGTAGGATATTCTCATTATTATTATTATTAAAATAAATAGATAGATAAATAAATAGTAAAATAAATAAAAAGAGTTGCCCTAGAACATGGGCGTCACTGAAAGTAGCACATAAACGGAAGTCATAGCATGTTGTTTCAGGACAAGAGCTACAACGTCAAGTAGTTTATTTTACAAAACATGCAAATATCGCCAAGAAATAAAATTCCACTTAAGTCACGCTTCTTCACCCTCTGTAGAATCTGAAATTCAAAATAATAGGGTGAGCGTCTAAAATACACTCAGTAGGGGAACATCAATGATTGCACTTGCTAATATATATAAGTAAGATAAATGTATAAGATAAAATGGCGTGGCAGTTGATAAATATGTGTCAACGACGGCTCAAAGTCCGCCAATATGTCAATTAGCACCGGCTCCGGCTGCGTCCAGCAATATGTCAATTAGTATCAAACTGCAAATGTGGAAATATTTTTCAGTTGTATATACATGTCTATTACGTACACACATTAACAATAACAATCATAAACATGGAATGTAATAATACTCGGTGAAGAGTAAAAGTTACCCATACCTTAAGGTGAGCAGAAAATTAGGACAGATTATTGATATCTTGGATTCCTGAAAGAATTTGCTAGACTAAGTTTAGAATGTCTAATAAAATTAACTACATGAGTTTTCTTAAAATAAATGAAAATTTTATATTTTAATTTTAATCCGATGTTGTGAGTAATAAATTATGATTACTAATAATTGTAACTATACTTAACATAAATAAATATATAAAAAAACGAGAATAAAATAGGAACTAAATAGAAATCATCTTTAATACGCACAGAATGTTTTAAAATTTAGGAAGTATAAAGTGATTTAGGAATAGTATAAGTTGGCATTTAACATGAGTGATTAATAAGTTTATTTCTTTATTATTATTATTTTAAAAGAAATTTATTGTAAATTTTTTTTTAAACTAAGTTTATATAACTCCAATTAAAAATCCGAAAGCACCATTGTGATCCTCATAAGATGAGAGTTAAAACCATGTACTAAAATATTATAGAAAAATGGGACCAAAATTTAACATTACGGGTACATGCATGCTTCATTTTTACGTCCAAAATTAAAACAAATTATATGGTAGTATTCCTGGTGAAAAATACTTCAAAATGGTATATAATATAAGACATCATGCATGGACATTTTAACAGAAAATATTTAACAATTGAGACGTGAAAACGACAAACAATTTTAGTATTTAAAATTTACGTTAAGATACAAATATTTTGATATATAACACTATAATGTTTTATTCTTGTTGGCAAAATTTCGACACCTACGGGTTAAATATTTAAAATCTACGCGACTAGAGGATTATTTTAGCATATAATGTGATAAAAATTAATAACTAATGAAGAACTTACCTTTTCCTAAAAACCTTTCTCCTTCGTAGCAGTTCTGCGTGTGTGTGTATGTGCAGTTTGTGTGTGTATAAAACTTTCACTATGAGTTGGCCTATTTATATTAAAATTTTTGCCCTAGGTAATCATTACACCTAGATCATAGGTTTGATCACTCACTCACATGTTGACGTTGAGGGCTTATTTGAATGATACGTGTTGTTGTACCTATGCATGCATGCTGAAACGTGTTAACTTGGCCACGTGGTAACTTCCCAATCTTGCATTTCAATTACTCCTACTAGTAACACTATTCATGCTGTCACTTTAAATTCAAGGTGTCCTCCCTATTTATTATTGTTATTTAAATATTACTAATGTATATATATAATTATTATTACCTAAGTATTATTAGTAATTATGATTATAAACAAAGTTACTATTGTTCTAAGGGAGAATTGAGAATTAATTAGTACCTAGATGGAAGAGGTTAATGTTGAGTTTTGATCTTAAGTGCTTTTGGGAGTCTCTAGTGGATCAACAACCTTTGTAACCCAAGAGGGAGCTTAGGATATAATCGTGATCACCCTTAATCTACGTCAATTGAGTTGAATTCCCTTTGCATGATAATATGAATTGAGTGTGCTTGGATGTTTCTAATCCCATGTTTTTCCAAACTTGAACTTTAGCACCCATTCTCTTTTATTGTTAATCATTTTTACTTGTCATTTCTCTTACTTGCTATTTTGTTTACTTGCTACTTGCTTTAGTTGATTAATTTCAAAATCAAAACGCCGATCATCCTTACAAAAGTGACATAAACATGAGCTCATGTATTTTATTAGTCCCAACTTAAACTCTTTCGGGTTCGATAATTTTATTTCTTGGGATATACTTCTACAACGACTGAGTATTCTTACTGTTGAGTAAAAAATATTCAAATACACCGCTATCGCAGGAACTCCGGTGAACTAAGAAGAATGGAGGACTAGATCATCTAGACTATGCACTATGGAAGTGTATGCAAATGCTTGAAAGACTTTGGATATTTGTGTTCTTGGTGTCTATCGTGTGTTTTGAATGAATGCAAAATATTTATAGGTTCCAGAGACATCTCTCATATGGTAGGATTATTATTTTAAGTAGTGATCGTGATCACTACAATATTTGATCAATTACCATATTTGATCAATTTCACATGTGAGACTAATTTTACTCATTTTAATTATTATTTAATTGGTGATTAATTTATTTATTAATCCTTACTAACCAATTAAATTCTCCAACAATCCCCCACATGAGTGGAATTCGGTACCTATAAAATGTAGACACACAATCTAGTCCTCGTGAAATATTAATGTATCCGGATAGGTAGCTTTGGACTTTAAACCATCTTTAGTCCAACGTTATCAAGTATATCAGTGGCTTAGTAGACATGATATCTTTGAACTACTCCTCCTTAGTGTATACTAAGAAAACAGTGTGAACGCATCAATATTTCGCATTCTTCTTGTTCTCACGTTTTAGTTCGTTTCGGCCATGAACCCCATTTAGATTCATAAGTGTTTTTCTTTGAAGTGGCCACTCACTTCACACTTACATAGGTGATCTCCTATCTTGAGTATCCCGTTATACTCAACCAGCCATTACTTAGTCTCTTAGAAATCATTAAACGTCAAAAGACGTAACCTCACCACAATACGGGTTATATACTTGGTAGAATTGATCTACTAAGGAATGGTAGGTACCAAGTTTTAACTTGAATCTTTACAGTTTCTTTGTCCCTTTGAACCAAGTTCTTGGGATCTCCAATCATCATGGTTGGGTTTCCACTATTTTAACTCATTACTTTGTGGATTTTAGCCCCATTCCTTCTAGCAATTTATTTATTTAATCTCGATTAATTGATTTTGTAAGCGGATCCGCTATGTTGTCCTTTGACTTCACGTAGTCAATTGACATTACACCACTCGAGATCAATTGTCTCACCGTGTTGTGTCGCCTACGGATATGTCTAGACTTTTCGTTGTACATATCATTAAGAGCTCTTCAATTGTGGTTTGACTGTCACAATGTACCATCACCATGGGGATTGATTTGTTCTAACATGGAATGTCCTCAAGGAAATTACGAAGCCATTCTGCTTCTTCCCCGAATTTATCTATAGCTATGAAGTCAGATTTAATTGTGGAAAGGGCTATACAGGTCTATTTTTTAGACCTCCATGACACTACTCCACCTCCGATAGTGAACACGTATCCACTCGTAGAGAACGAATCTTTTGTGTCAGATATCCAGTTTGCATCACTGTACCCTTCAATTATACTAGATACTTAGAATAGTACAACCCTACATCAAGAGTGTATTTCAAATATCTCAACACTCTTCTTAATGCTTTCCAAAGCTCATTGCTTGGGTTACTCATGTATCTGCTCAGTTTGTTAATTGAACACGCTATGTCAGGACGCTACAATTGGTTATGTACATTATGCTCCCTATAGCCTTTGCATAATCAGATTGAGCCACTGATTTACCTTTATTCTTACTAAGGTGTACACTTGGATCCATGGGTGTCTTAGCCGGTGAATTATCGAACAATGAACTTCTTCAATACTTTCTCAATATAATGAGATTGAGACAATGCAATTCCATCAGATGTTCTTTGAATCTTGATTCCAAGTATCACATCTGCTATACCCATGTCCTTCATATCAAAGTTCTGATTCAACATCTGTTTAGTGTCAACGATTATGTCATTACTGCTTCCCATGATAAGCATATCATTTACAAAGAGGCAGACCATGACAAATCCCTTTGGTGTATTTCTCACATACACGCATTTGTCATACTCGTTGATTCGAAAACCATTTGATATCATTGTATTGTTAAATTTCAAATGCCATTGTTTTGGAGCTTGTTTAAGTCCATACAACGACCGCACGAGTTTGCACACCTTTTTCTTATTTTTAGGTGCTATAAAACCTTCTGGTTGGTCCATGTATATTTCTTCTTCCAACTAACCATTTAAGAAGGTTGTCTTCACATCCATTTGATGGATCTATAGATTGTGCAATGCAGCAATTGCTATAAGTACACGAATAGATGTAATTCGTGTCACTGGTGAGTAGGTATCAAATAAATCATACCCTTCCTTTAGTCTAAAGCCTTTAGCCACCAACCGGGCTTTATATTTGTCCATTGACCCATCAGCTTTATATTTTATTTTAAGGATCCATTTGCATCCTAAGGTCTTGCAACCCTTTGGTATATCTACCAATTCCCATATATGATTTTGTATAATGAAATCAATCTCGCTATCTATAGCTTCTTTCCAGAATGGTACATCTGGACGAGATATAGCTTCAAATACGGATTTGGGCTCATCTTCAACCACGTAGGTGAAGAAGTCTTAACCAAAGTCCTTTTCTACTCTAGCTCTCTTACTACGTCTTGGTTCTATACTCTCTTGTGTAGATTGAACTGCAGTAGTATCTACAAGTGGTCTCTTAGAAGATGTCACTTGTTTATTTCCTTTGCTAGGAAATATGTCTTCAAAGAATATTTCATTATTCCTTGATTATATCATAGTGCCTTCAGTCATGTCAGATACTTCTGATTTATAAATCAGAAATATGTAAGCACTGCTGTTAAGTGCGTACCCTACAAATATACAACTAACCCTTTTAGGTCCGATTCTAACTTATTTAGGTAGAGGCACTTCAACCTTAGCCAAACACCCCCACACTTTGAGGTATTAGTATGATGGTTTACGTCCCTTCCACATTTCATAAGGAGTTTGATCCTTAGATTTGTGTGGAATCTTGTTCAGAATGTGGTTAGATGACAGGATAGCTTCCTCCCACAAGTTCTGAGGCAACCCTAAACTGATTAACATTGCGTTCATCATTTCCTTCAAAGTTCTATTCTTGCGCTCAGCAACGCCATTTGATTGAGGTGAATAAGGAGCCATTGTTTGATGTATGATGCCAGATTCGACACATATTTGTTCAAACGGTGCTACGTATTCGTCTCCTCTATCACTCTGAATTGCTTTAATTCGAGAGTTAAGTTGATTTTCAACTTCATTCTTGTAGCGTTTGAATGCTTCTAAAGCTTTATCTTTGCTTCTCAAGAGAGACATATAACAGAATCTTGTACAGTCGTCAATAGAAGTAATGAAATACTTTTTCCCCCTCTAGTTTGCACAAGTTTTAAATCACACTTGTCAGTGTGGATCAACTCTAGATGTTTAGTACTCCTTTCCATTGTTGGAAATAGTTGTTTTGTCATAACAACACCAACTGCCGTTCAGTGTTCGAAACTCTAAGACACTTAGAATCCGATCTCCACCATTCAGAATCTACCTCTGTGAGTTTTAAACATGCTGTACAAATTACAGCTCGATCCAACAGCCGCTTTGTGAGAAACGACTCTTTTCCCTCGACTGCGCAGAATAAAATTGTACAAGAACCGGACTTCTATTTTTGGCCTATTCCCGTTAACACAGAGCTCCAAACATGATCTCCACTATTCAGAATATAGATCGACATGTTTCAAACGTGCTGACCAAAATTTAGCTCGATCCAACAGTTAAAACTTTGGTTATTGTCTCTGTAATATTACTGCGCAGGATTCTAAAAAAACGTGAATTTTTTTCCTTCTATCTTCCCTCAATGTATTCTAGGGTAAGATAACACTAAGTATCGGGTCTACTTGGGCTTTTGCACTGGCTTCTTGCCCTTGTCTTCGGACATCTACCTCTTTTTGGAGGGTCCCTCACGATGTTCAGTTAGGTTTGCCTTTGCCTCAATTGAGGATTGGTCAAACTTTCCATCCATTTTCCTGTTGTCCTCTTCAATTCTCAATTTGACAATTAAGTCTTCTAGAGACATTTCTTTTTGCTTATGTTTGAGATAGCATTTGAAGTCCTTCAATATTGGAGGTAGCTTCTCAATCACAGAGCCGACAAATAATGCTTCAGGAAGCATCATCCTATCGGAGAGGATTTCGTGCACAATCAATTAGAATTGTTGCACTTTCATCCATTAATTTAGAGTCCACCCTCATGAACTCCAAGTACTGGGCTATTGCGTACTTCTTCGTACCGGCATCTTTCGCCTTGTACTTTTTCTCCAAAGATTCTTTGGATGTCTTCGTATTTAGATACACATTGTACAGTGCATCACTAAGTCCACTAAGGATATAGTTCTTGCACAAGTAATCAGCGGAGGTCCACTTATCAAGAGCTATATGCTTTTGCGTATCGGTCTCATTCTCATTCACTACTGGTGCAGACTCCTTTAAGAAGTTCACCAGATTCAGCGTGGTGATGTAGAACAACATCTTTTGCTGCCATCTCTTGAAGTTTGCACCCCAAACTTCTAGGGCTTCTCCACTGGAGCCGAAACTATGAATGGTCTCGACACCCCCATTGGAGGATACATCATTTGGGAATCAGTCCCAATAAGAATCTCAACATTAACTCTCTGGGAGTTATTAGCATTGGATGTTTCAATTCCGTCAATATCCTTTGGATTAGTCATAGTGATTGTAGGGTGTGGAGACTATATGTTTCTTCTTGCGATTGTTGGTTTATAGGTACACCAATCAATCACTATTACAATGAATATGGAAATAGAAAGGAGAATTACTAACCTTTCTTATAGATTTGCATCTAGGATCTTGGATCTTGAACGTCTCGGGATGATGGCGAAGTTGAGTCGAGTAGAACTCTTCCCTCAAGAAGAAATACGCCCCGGTAGTGCTCTGATCTTGGCGGATCTTTTCCAAAGGTAAAACGACTTCTCGTTTCTGGAGAAGCAGCACCGCTATCGCAGGAACTCCGGCAAACTAAGAAGAATAGAGGACTAGATCGTCTAGATTATGCACTATGCAAGTGTATGCAGATGGTTGAAAGACTTTGGATTTTTGTGTTCTTGGTGTCTATCGTGTGTTTTGAATGAATGCACAATGACCTATATATAGGTTCCAGAGACCACTCTCATATGATAGGTTGTTATTTTAAGTAATGATCGTGATCACTACCATATTTGATCAATTACCATATTTGATCAAATTTACCATATTTGATCAATTCTACATGTGAGACTAATTTCACCCACATTAATTATTATTTAATTAGTGATTAATTTATTTATTAATCCTTACTAACCAATTAAATTCCCTAACAGTCCATGGTGGCTTGGTAGAAGTAGCCGCACCAGAGAATGAATTTGCGGAGATAGAGGTAAAAGGGGTCAAGAAGCCCTTCCCAGTTGTTACTTCCCACCAACTCCTCCTCCCATGAGGGAGTGGGCTCGCTCATTTCATTGACTTTAGACATGCTGTTAGAGTAATTTGATTAAGTATTAAACGATTTATCTCTCTACCAGCTTAAGTTTTTAGATGAGGTGTTCGTTTGACACATGCTTACTTGGTCGATCAATTTTTTTTTGTAATAGAATGAATTCCTCTTAGCTGCCTAGATTGGTGAGAGGATAATGCATGATGGATTGGGGTGTGTACTATATACTACTCTAAAATCTTCAAATTGAATAATTTATCATCTAATTGGCAATTAATTTCAACATTATACAGTAATAGAGACAGATCGAATCAAACCATCAATTAGAGAGTGTTTTGAGAGTAGAATGAAGCACGTTTTTCCTGTTTCCCACTCGGCACAAACTAATCTAAATATACTTTCCCAAAAAAAAATCTTATTATGGGGTGTGAATAATTTTATTCTTAAAGGGTAGTTTTGAAATTTTGAGGGGTGTGTATATAATAAAATTAAGAAATAAATTATTAAATAGGGTGTGTATTTAATAAAAAGAGGTGTGTATTTAATAACACTCTTAAAAATATTTTTACTGGAGTTTACTAAATCAAAATGACTCGGTGGTTCAACTTGATGAAATCAAGGTCTGATAAGTTGTGATTTAATTTTACCCTTGAGTTTAGAATCTTTGAAATATCAGCCAAAAAGCTTAGCAAGTTGCGGCAACTGACACAGGACGTGGCGGCTGCGGTGGAGGTTAGGATGACTGCTTGGAATATGAAGTACAAGTTGACAATGACATTCTAGTAAGATTGAGTTGTTCCCTTTGGCTATTCTAATGTACTTTTCGGCCTGTTAGGTTATTACATTGTTTTACCATTTTGATTTGGTAGATTATTTTGTAGGAAATAAATTCATATATCCATAAAACCTTAAACCCTATTATGATTAAATGAGATAATATCGTAGAGCGGAAGCGTACCTGATCCAATGAATTCTTTAGGCGGAACACGAACTCAGAAATCAATGGTTTCATGGTCTTCCTCAACTAAGCCTCCTTATTCCTTTATGGGAATCGTAGTAATCCCTCTTGATTGGGAGAAAGGAAGACCATGTTCGGCTTAATATATTGGGGACCATGATAGGCTTTTTTCTGCGCACTATAATTTAATCCTCAAGTGTAAGGATATCAATTGTAGCAGCAAGTTCCCAAGTTAAATTATCGATCCCACTGAGACAGCTAATTATTTATTTTACTATGAATTACTA
The DNA here is from genome assembly GCA_023678885.1 of Pogostemon cablin. Lineage (NCBI taxonomy): Eukaryota > Viridiplantae > Streptophyta > Magnoliopsida > Lamiales > Lamiaceae > Pogostemon > Pogostemon cablin. Next base: position 6,972,487 of record CM043009.1, read on the forward strand.
ATTAATCAGAATTATGTAACCAAATTTCCAAGTGATTTGAAGTGAATTAATTAACTAAAATACGCAAATAATAAATTGCTGAATTATTAAAAGCAATAAAAATAAAAGCAAGTTCTAACCAAGAGATGACGAACAGTTCTAAGGTATCAGGTATTGACCAATTAATTTGGGTTATTAGACTTACGATTGTTCATTCATGCAGTTTTACTGAAAATACACCACATATCCCTGTTATCCCACCGAATATGATTCGATTCAAAGCTAACAGTCTAATCTGGTTTAAATCCTAAGGTGCGCAAATATTACCAAGCCTTATTCCTAGATACTAATCAAAGCAAGCAACAATACCTCCGGATGGTAAGCCTGACTAACAAGATATTTTTTGGAATTACTACAAGGTTCTATTCACTTCCTACTTGATTGTCTAATTGCATTGTTCCACTAAACAAATCAAGTATTTGATTAACCAGTTCATGAAATTAAAGTGCTTATAGCGGAGCTACTCTAATCTCTAACAGATAGACAATACCAATCATGAACGCACACAAGCTAACACAATAATCCAAGCATTATAGCGGATGTCATGAATGTATTATGAAGACGTTACGAAGCAGAAAAGCATGTCTTAGTAAAATAAGTAAAATCAAAAGCTCAACTGCATAAAATCCCAATCTTTGGTCTAAATCCCCAAATCAATTAAATCAATCCATCAAACCCTAGAACTGTATAGGAAATTAGCCCATGAGATTACAAGCAATCCTCATGGCTAAGCAATTCATAACAATAATCAAAGTAATAGAAAGGAATAGATAAGAATTGTGAAACCCTAGTGTAGGAGCAATCTCACGTTCCTTCTCCGTCTCTTCAATCGCTTGATTTTCCCTCAATTAGCACTTGAAACCCTTGTAGAATTGGATGGAGGATGAAATCAGATTATAATCTGATATGGGTGTGATAGGAGTGTGGATTGATGATGGTTTATGGCTGGGCTCTCTCCGATTAACGTCTCGATCTCCCTAATTGTTTCTAAGATGGATGCAGGGCTGTTTTCGCGACGAAACTTGCGTTTGAATGACGAAATACACATATATATACGTTGCTGAATCGAACAGGCGTCGTCTAGGCCAGAACTGGGCCGCTCGGCTAGCCGCTCGGCTCGAGCTGGGTCCTGACCCGGCCGAGCGGCCTGCCCTCGAACTTGCCACGTCACTGGGGTCCAAGTGGGACCCCACTCGGCGCTGTTTACCGCCGCTCGGCACCCAGCTCGGCTCGAGCGGCTCGCCGAGCTGCTCCCGAGCTGGGCCGTTCCGGGTCTGTTTTGCTCCTCTTCCGATCCTGCCCTGTTTTACCCTGTTTCCTGCCTTCGAAACTCACAAAAACACCTTAATAGCCTTAAAATCGTGTAAATACTTAAACATACACAATTCCATGCAAAAACGATCAATTTCCTAAGCAAAATGGTGTAATGTGCACACATAAAATGCGTGAAATTCCACTCTCAACAAACCCCCAAACTTACCTGTTGCTCGTCCCGAGGCAACAACATCAAAAACCAATAGATTAACTGAGAGGAAATTTCACAGCAGAAAACATTCAAGACAATATAGCAATTTAAATATCATACTTTGGATACAAGATAACCATCCATTTAAAAACATACAATTCAAATCAACTAATTCACCTTTTCGGAATGCTCATTCACCCATTCTCACGGGTAGTATTTACGCTCAACACTCAAGTGCGAGATATACACTTTAGGGTATGGTGTTTTCACTCATAATCAATCCAAACACACGCGTAACCATAAGCTTGGCAATCATCTCAACTCTCGACTAAAGGAATAATTTCGACAATAGGATCACAAAGGTCTTGCATTAGGTTGTAATGTTGGCTCTTTGGTAAAGGTAGGGAGTATATGGATAAGGTGACTCAATCACTAGTAGAGAATCAAAGAAGACTTACAGCTTTTCAACAAACAGTTTAACTTTCTTCTTTCTTCTTCAACGCTCTTCAATGCTTCTTGCAATTTGATTCCTCCTTCACTTTTGAACACCACATCCTTACTTGAAATTTCTTTTTCTTCTTCCCTCTTTTCTTTTTTTTTCTAAATAAGGGTACCAGTTTCAGGCACTACCCTTTTCATGGGGTACCAGTTTCGGGCACTACCCCTTTATGCAACAATTTAACCACTCTCTTCAACAAATTTCATCACTTCCAACTTATTCTCCTTTTATGTTTCTTCACAAGACACCAAATTGACTCCTTCAACTCTCTACTAGGTAGGGATTTTTAAAGGCTAGCAAAAGGGATCAATTGGCTAATCACGTAGGCTTCCAACAAATAAGGCTTTTAGGCTCAAAAGGGTTGACTACGGATATTTCATTAGGTAGAAAAATAATATGGCTAGTGACTAATAAAAAAAACAAAGATGGCCTAAGATCATTTTCTATTGTCTAGTCAAACACGTAGCTTCAAGCAAGATACAAAGCCAAGTTCTAGAATACGTGTGTATGAACGACACTCACAAGAATAAACTGAATCATACAATTTGTCATGATTGTAAAAGGCTCAAAATCTCACATGGCTATACGAATGAACGAGCACTCCTAATTAAGCTACATAGCTAATCTTCCTTGCACATTATCAAATTTCAAGCATCTCAATATCAAAGCACAATCTCAAACTGCTTCTCAACAATCACACATATAATCAAGTGCCAAGAAAAATCAGAAAAATCATCCTAGAGAACCATAAATCGACTACACCGACACTAGGATTAACACAAAACAAACAATAAACACCACAAAACACGAAACCTGAAAAATCGCAAAAAATCGAACCCTCAATATTCTCAAATAAATCAAAAATATTAAGAATCCGCAAAAAAATCGACTCTCCAAGCAACAACACAATGCAAAAATTTTACTTCGGTACTACAAGACAAGGTATGTACGTAACCTCCCCCCAAACTTAGATTAAACGAAGTAAGAAACTAAGTTTGCAAAGAAGTATATACCGCAGTCAAGCAATACCTAATAAAACTCCTACACCAACACAGACATATAAAAGCAATAAAACGGAAGGGACAGCCCCCAACAAGCGCTCATGTTTAACGTCGAAGAGTCACGACGGATACCTCTTTTTAACTACTGGATCGGAGGACAGTCTTTTCGCATCCTTACTTTCAAGTACTTCTTCCCTCTCTTATTCTCTACTCCAACCACCTTACCTTTCTTTGTCACTGAAACAGGACTCTTTAAATTCTTTTCCTCCCATGACTGGCTTGGTTCCTTCTTGTCAATCTTCCATTCTGTTGTAGGCTCACCCTGTGTAGCAAAACAAGGATCAAACAAGTTAGAAATTATAACACCAATATAAGAAAAAAAATCGGGAGGTATGTTCGGAGGCTTCAAATATGGATCATCCATTGTTCCTGCAACCAAAAGATTATCAAATATCACATTAGAGTTAGTAGTAGGAAAAGTAAGAGATACGCCTGGTCCTGCGATCTCCTCTACCACTTCAACTCTTTGGCTCTCATGCTTCTCTTCCTTAGCAGCAGGCTGCATCTCCTCTTTAACAGTGGACTTCTTATTCTGATTCACTATGTCAGCAGTGGTCTTTCTTATCTGTTCATCCCTTGCATCACCTAATGCAAGTAACTTCTCAAGATAGTCAATACATGCATCATTGGACAAACTCTCAAACTCTGCATCAGGCAGGGTGAAGTCCTCTACTACTTCCACAGACTTGCAGTGCTGCTGATCTGTAGGCCACTGCATCTCCTTATTCAAAGAAAAGACAATCTCCTTATCATTAGCCCTCAGCCTCAACTCTCCTTTGAACACATCTATTAGAGCTCTCCCAGTTGCAAGGAATGGACGCCCCAAGATCAGAGGCGCACCATCCTTTTCATCCTCCATGTCAAGTACAAGGAAATCCACAGGAAAAGTCAAATTCGATACCTTCACTAGCACATCTTCAATCACTCCCTCGGGGTATGTCAACGACCGATCTGCTAACTGTAGGGCAACAGACGCAGGCTTCAACTCCCCCAAACTAAGCTTCTTGAACACTGATAAAGACATCAAATTTATACTGGCTCCTAAATCACACAGTGCTCTCCTAGATGGCCCTTTTCCAATCTCACAGGGAATGATGAAGCTCCCTGGATCCTTCAATTTTTCTGGAAGCTTTTTCTGAATAATGGAGCTGCAGTTCTCTGTCAAATTCACTGTCTCCACACTGTTAAGCTTCCTCTTCCTGGAGATAAGTTCCTTGATGAACCTAGAGTAATGTGGCATCTCTTCCAATGCTTCTGAGAATGGAATAGTGACTTGGACATCTCTCATGACATCAGCGAACTTCCGAAACTTCTCATCAAGGCTCTTCGACAAGAATTTCTGAGGGAAAGGAATTGGTACTTTTGTGATCGGTAGTCCCAAACTATCTTTCTCGAATACCTGTTCCGCTTCTCTCAGTTTCTTCGCTCTCTGCCACTTTTTATCAGAAATTTCCAGATCAGATTGACTCTGTACAGAATTCGGACACGCAGGAAACCCCGGAGGACAGCTCGTTGGCTCGCTCGAGCCGAGCGATGGACAAACTGAGCCGAGCAGGGTTCCAACTGAACCGAAGGGACCTTCTGAACCGGCTGGTGGGCCGCTCGGCGGCGATTGAGTCCGCTCGGCAGATGGCTCGGCCCGAGCGGATGGCCGAGCGGCGTCTTTTCCGTTCTGCTCCGCCCCTGTTTCGTTCTGCTTCTGTTCTGCTTCATGCTGTACAAGTTCTGTTACATCCTGCATTAGTGTTGTACCTTTATATTGCTTCCCGGACCTCAAAGTGATCGCATTTGCAGTCTCCTTCGGGTTTATTTCCGTATCCGAGGGAAACTTCCCTTTCTGCAACTGCACTTGCTGCTGATTTACTGTAGTGGAGATCTGCCCTATGTTATATGACAAACTCTTCAACTGCTTGTTCACTTCTTCATGTTGCTTTGTCATATTTGAATCCATGAGAACAATGCAATTATTAATCTTGTCAATATCTCCATCAGTCTTCTTCATATACCTGGCCAACACATCATCAATACTGGACTTCCCTTCTTCAGTCTTAGCACCAGGATCAAAATTAGGAGGATATGGAACTGCATTATTCGGATTTGAATAAGAGAAGTTCTCATGCCTCTGATTCTGCCAATTGCCTCCTTGATTATTAGGACCTCCCCCTTGGATATTCCTCTGGTTCGAATTACCTTGAGGGTACCTATTTCCTTGCCAATTTTGAGGAGCTCTCGAACCTTGAAGACTCTGCCCCATAGCCCAATTAGCATCCTCGACCTCTTGAAGGTTCATCACTACATCATCACTAGCAGACCCTCGGTTGCCTCCCCCATTATTACCTGATATCAGAGTAATCAGGTTCTTATTCATCTGTTCCAATTGAGCGACAACCTTATCATTCTTATCAGCTTCAGAAAATTTCTCTTCAACCTTTGCAACTTTACCAAGTATATAAGTCCCTCGGATCCTCTCAGATGGCCAATCCCTTGAGTTCAAAGAGATATCATCAAACAATTTCTCTACTGCATTGGATGTCTTGCCAAAAATTGTTCCTCCAGCAGAAGCATCAACCAACACTCTCGATTCGTTGTCAAGGCCATTATAGAAGACACTGATGAGTTGAGACTTTTTGAATCCATGCTGAGGGCATCTCCTCAACGCATCAGTAAACCTTTCCCAAGCCTCTCCAAACGACTCATCTCTCCGCTGCTTGAATTGATTGATCTCCTGTTTCAGTAAAAGAACCTTTCCTGGTGGCATAAATCGATCCACGAACAACTGCTGCAACTCAGTCCAGTTTGAGCAACTGTCTCCCTTTAGCTTATCATACCACTCCCTTGCCTTATCAACCAATGAAAACTGAAAAAGCCTCATCTTCCATCTATCATTAGTAGCATCAGCAGCTTTCACTGTATCCATGTAGCTGTTGAAACGCTTAAGATGGCCATAGGGCTCATCAAAAACACCTCCGGCGAAGGGATTTCTCTCCACCATATTAATCAGGGCTGGCCTTATGTCATTCGCTTCATTCGCCTGAATTGCTCCAACTACGCCTGATCCTCCTAGATTGGTGGACTTGAATGTATCTCGGATGACGATGTCATCCTCATCAGTTCTATCTCCCATAATTGCAACTCAAGAAAAATTCAAGTAAAACAAAATTAAATCTCAACAAAATATTCTAATTAAATAAGTAATAAAAGAAAAATAAACAATTAAAACTGTCCCCGGCACAACGGCGCCAAAAACTTGATAGGCTTTTTTCTGCGCACTATAATTTAATCCTCAAGTGTAAGGATATCAATTGTAGCAGCAAGTTCCCAAGTTAAATTATCGATCCCACTGAGACAGCTAATTATTTATTTTACTATGAATTACTAATTAATCAGAATTATGTAACCAAATTTCCAAGTGATTTGAAGTGAATTAATTAACTAAAATACGCAAATAATAAATTGCTGAATTATTAAAAGCAATAAAAATAAAAGCAAGTTCTAACCAAGAGATGACGAACAGTTCTAAGGTATCAGGTATTGACCAATTAATTTGGGTTATTAGACTTACGATTGTTCATTCATGCAGTTTTACTGAAAATACACCACATATCCCTGTTATCCCACCGAATATGATTCGATTCAAAGCTAACAGTCTAATCTGGTTTAAATCCTAAGGTGCGCAAATATTACCAAGCCTTATTCCTAGATACTAATCAAAGCAAGCAACAATACCTCCGGATGGTAAGCCTGACTAACAAGATATTTTCTGGAATTACTACAAGGTTCTATTCACTTCCTACTTGATTGTCTAATTGCATTGTTCCACTAAACAAATCAAGTATTTGATTAACCAGTTCATGAAATTAAAGTGCTTATAGCGGAGCTACTCTAATCTCTAACAGATAGACAATACCAATCATGAACGCACACAAGCTAACACAATAATCCAAGCATTATAGCGGATGTCATGAATGTATTATGAAGACGTTACGAAGCAGAAAAGCATGTCTTAGTAAAATAAGTAAAATCAAAAGCTCAACTGCATAAAATCCCAATCTTTGGTCTAAATCCCCAAATCAATTAAATCAATCCATCAAACCCTAGAACTGTATAGGAAATTAGCCCATGAGATTACAAGCAATCCTCATGGCTAAGCAATTCATAACAATAATCAAAGTAATAGAAAGGAATAGATAAGAATTGTGAAACCCTAGTGTAGGAGCAATCTCACGTTCCTTCTCCGTCTCTTCAATCGCTTGATTTTCCCTCAATTAGCACTTGAAACCCTTGTAGAATTGGATGGAGGATGAAATCAGATTATAATCTGATATGGGTGTGATAGGAGTGTGGATTGATGATGGTTTATGGCTGGGCTCTCTCCGATTAACGTCTCGATCTCCCTAATTGTTTCTAAGATGGATGCAGGGCTGTTTTCGCGACGAAACTTGCGTCTGAATGACGAAATACACATATATATACGTTGCTGAATCGAACAGGCGTCGTCTGGGCCAGAACTGGGCCGCTCGGCTAGCCGCTCGGCTCGAGCTGGGTCCTGACCCGGCCGAGCGGCCTGCCCTCGAACTTGCCACGTCACTGGGGTCCAAGTGGGACCCCACTCGGCGCTGTTTACCGCCGCTCGGCACCCAGCTCGGCTCGAGCGGCTCGCCGAGCTGCTCCCGAGCTGGGCCGTTCCGGGTCTGTTTTGCTCCTCTTCCGATCCTGCCCTGTTTTACCCTGTTTCCTGCCTTCGAAACTCACAAAAACACCTTAATAGCCTTAAAATCGTGTAAATACTTAAACAACACAATTCCATGCAAAAACGATCAATTTCCTAAGCAAAATGGTGTAATGTGCACACATAAAATGCGTGAAATTCCACTCTCAACAGACCATAACCTGGGTAACCTTATATACTTACTTTAATCAGACCACCAATTATCACCTAATTACATAGTATTGTGTATTTACTCATTTGGCCCATATCATTATTATTATAGCCCATGGACTTTACACCTTAATTGGATCACTTAATTAAGTCCATAAAATAATTGAATAGCTAATATAATTGCATAATAATATATTGCTCACAATTAGATTATATGGAAATTAAAATCTTCTTACATATTTTAGATAGGATATAACTTTGGTTTTCTAGTTTTGTTGGGTGTGAATGTGTGCAGGGTACACTAAAAAAAACTATTTTTTACCAACGGAATATTTCGTTGGTAAAAGTCTTAATTCTATTGTTAAATTGGTTTACCAACGGATTAGCAACGGAATCCGTTGAAATATTTCCGTTGGTAAAGTGGTGGTTGATAAATTTTTAGCAACGAATAATCAATTCCGTTTATAAATAATTTCGTTGGTAATCCGTTGCTAAAAATTCCGTTTGTAATTTATATAAAGATTCCCTTGGTAATTCATTGGTAATTACCAACGGATTGAATTCCGTTGGTAAAATAGAGAATAAATTCATTGGCATTCTATTGGAGTTAAAAGTTTTTTTTGTCCCATAACTAGTTAAAACTTTAGATTTTGTCCCAAAAAAGATATTTGTATCGATTTTGTCCCATAACTATGAGTTTTATTTCAATTTTGCCCAATTTTCGCTGAAAATCAGTCACGTGCGTTGTACGTGACTGATGAATTTGGGATTCCGGCAAAAATCTAGGGTTTCGACGAAAATTGAGAAAAATTAAAATAAAACTCATAGTTATGGGACAAAATCGGTACAAATATTTTTTTGGGATAAAATTAGAAGTTTTAAAAAGTTATGGGACAAAAAAAACTTTTAACTATGCACAATTATGTGTGATTTGTTTGTTCTGATATTAGCTTGTATGTTTATTTCTCTATTTAAATTCTTTAATCTATTGCAAATCTTGTCCTCACAGATAATATTTTACTTTATGATTTATGAAGCTCTTAAAAATAGTTAAAAAAGATATTTCGATTTTGTAGGTTAAAAGATTTTGGGTTAATTCCTAAAAAATTCATCACCTTATTGGAAATTTTCAAATCTATCACGACCTTTTACTTTTGTCAATTCAATACACAATCTATTTAATATTTTCAATTCTATCACGAACTTTTATTTTTGTCAATTAAATACGCGATCTATTAAATATTTTTATTTCTATCACAACTTCTATTTTTGCAAAATCCCACTTATTTTATATTTTCAATTCAATTAAATTCATTATTATTATTATTATTATTTTTTGCAATTTCGTACCCCACTTATTTTATATTTTCAATTCAATTAAATTCATTATTATTATTATAGTGTTATTATTATTATTAATAAAAGTTATTTAAAAAATTAATTAAAACACACAAGCAGATCATTTTTTTCATAAGATTTTTTCTGTTATTATAGTAAATTAACATGTGATAAAAAATTTATCTTAGTTGGTCGACCTTTATGTAAAATTATTTTTAACCATAACGAATAAAATTCTAGGGTCTATTACTTATAGGTACATTTTATACATATATTACTACTAGATACAATATGCAAATCATATTACTAATCACTACAAATTGAATACATTAAATACCACTTTTATCCCTATATTAATTTTAATTGTATTTAGAAATTAATTTACCCACTAATTTCTCCATGAAAATAGGAAATAGGTTAGAGATTAATTTATTCCTCACTCTTCGAAACTTCTGGCAACTTGGTTATGCGATCATTGTAGAATTGATTCAGAATTTCTGCATACAAAAGTAGTTGTTTCTGCAAACTTAGCAAGATTATATTGCTACATACTATTATATTCTACATAGTCTAAACACATATCCATCGAACAAATTGTATATAATCTGAACACCAGAAATTCTGAATACAAAAGTTGTTTTTTGCATATGTATAAATACCTGCAGCTTCAATATCAAATGTGTATTCAATTTTTGCACAGTCTGAACACATATGCATCGCTCTTAGAAAGATTATATTTCTACATACAATTATATTCTACACAATCTGAACACATATGCATCAAACACATTGCATATAATCTGAACACCAAAAATTCTGAATACAAAAGTTGTTTTGCATAATACCTGCAGCTTCAATATCAAATGTGTATTCAATTTCCGACTCTGATGTATATTTATTTTGGATAGTGGACTCTGATGTATATTTACATTGGATAGAGAATTTAAGATTTAAAATTAAGTTGTCTGAATTTCGAAAATTCAAAATTGAAAATTTGAAAATAGAAAAATTGGAGAAAATGGATTTTTGGAGAAATGATGAAAGAGCGAAGGAAAAAGAAGAAAGAAAGGATAATTGAAAACCCTAGAGAGACGAAGAAAAATCGATGGAAAGAGAAAATGAAAGATAAGATAATTGATATTATTAAATGAGATTATATTTTTGTAGGGATATATTGGGTATCTCATCCTAATATATTTTATCTGTTAATAATATTTTCACCATATTGTATCTCACAGTAATATGAATGTATAATTTGTATTAGAGAGTAATAAATCCAAAATTCTATTGTTATTATTATTATTTGTTCGAACTTATCACTATTACTCCCTCCGTCCCAACTTCAACTTCACACTTTTCGTTTTGGTCCGTCCCAAATCCAACTTCACACTTCCATAAAAGGAAAAAACAACAAACTAATATCCCTTTAACATACTTTAATTTCAAATTTGACATCACTTTTTTAACACACATAACATACTTTATCATTTATTTATTACCAAAAATACCATACTACCCTCAAAAGTAAGTCAAAAAGTGACTTTTCTTAAACTCCGTATCTACAGTAAACGTGAACTTGAATTTGGGACGGAGTGAGTATTATATAGTAAATCCACAACTCTAATAAAAATATAATATAAATAGAATTATTTATTGAAAATAAAAAATTTATAGCAAAGGAAATTAATTAGTAACCAATTTAAATTTAAAAATAAAAATAAAAAATCTGGATGGAGTATTAATTCCATTAATTAATAAGTACATAGTTATACTTTTATAATAATAATAATAATAGTAATAATAATAATAATAATAATGAATTTAATTGAATTGAAAAAATAAAATAAGTGGTATATCAAATAGCAAAAAATAAAAGTTGTGATAGAATTGAAAATAATAAATAGATCGCGTATTATATTGATTAAAATAAAAGTTCGTGAAAGAATTGAAAATATTAAATAGATCGTGTATTGAATTGACAAAAATAAAAAGTCGTGATAGATTTAAAAACCCCCCAATAAGGTGGTGAATTTTTTAGGAATTAATCTAAAGTTTTTTCGTCTCATAACTATTTAAAACTTTAGATTTTGTTCCAAAAAAGATATTTATATCGATTTTGTCCCATAACTATGAGTTTTATTTTGATTTTGACTAATTTTTACAGGAACCCGGAATTCCCAAATCCATCCATCATGTGCAACGCACGTGACCAATTTCAAGCGAAATTGAGGGTTCCGGCGAAAATTGAGCAAAATTGAAATAAAACTCATAGTTATGGGATAAAATTACTACAAATACTCCCTCTGTCCCAGGCTAAGAGGGCCAAAGACCTTATGTTAAATATAAGATCTTTGGCCCTCATTGCTTGGGCCGGATGGAGTATTTTTTGGGACAAAATCTAAAGTTTTAAATAGTTATGGAATAAAAAAACTTTTAACTCCATTCCATTGCTTATAGAAAAATGTCATGTCTAGATCTCGTCAAACTCTCCGCCAACTAGTACACACATACTGTGCACATTGCACAATCTGTGTTGAAGATTGAAAGATCATCCAGCAATTAAAGAAATATCCTTCCAAAAATTAAGGAAACATCATTACAACGGCTATATTCTTACCGGCTAGTTTCTCATATGCTTATAAATAGGATTGTACTTGAACTTATCAACAACACAATAAGATCAATGAAATCTTTTCTTTCTTCATTACTCTTTTATTTTTAACATGGTATCAGAGCAGGTTAATCATGTCTCTTAGCCCTTCAAATCTGTTCAAACATTCCATATACACCATTCCATATACACCTCTAAGGTGTCCTGATTCAAAGAGAGGTTAAACATCTTCTCTGTCATCAATCTATCAAGTCTGCTTACAGACTCCAATTACACCTTAAAGGTGTTCTACTTCTAATAAGAGGTTTAATCCTCTTCTGATATTTATCTTCAGAGAACCTTCAGAAAATTGATTTTTGAAAGAGGTTCAAGCATTCTACAAAACACCATTAAAGGTGTCTCAATTCAAAAGAGGTTCAACTTCTTCTTCATTCAATCAAGTCTGTCTACAGACTTCAATTACCTTCTCAGTCTCCGAGCTTGAAAATAGCGGACGCTGAGCCCTACAAGCCGCCAGTTTCGCACCATTACCACTTACAGTCCATCGGAGGCCTTCGTCGCGGGTGGTCTTGTTACAGCCCTTCGCCGACTGTCAACATTGACAGCCGCCACCACCGCTCACTGTAGTTGTTCATTGGCAATGACCTTCTCGGACAACGATCACCCGTCAGCCGCCGACTCGCCTTTTAACCACGCCGGTTGTTTCGCCAACTCGCCGGAGGAGTCCTTCACTGACTGTGACAACATTGACTGCCGTCACCACTGCAGTTGTTGTTCATTGCTGTACCCGTGTGTCGCCGCCCCGTCACACTCATCGGCCTCGACTACGCTGAGCCACCGGATCTATTGTTGATCACTGCACGACCGTCGCTGTTCCTTGTTGAGGTCAGTCTCGTCGTCAATTGCCAAAGAAGGCCGCACTGCCACAACTGGATCCACCGCCGCTCATCCATTGATTGAAGCTGCCGCTCGAAGGTCGCCGGAATCGCGATCTGTTCGCTCCGCTGCCCATCGCCAGCAGCTCACCACCGCTGCCAGCCACTCGTCGCTACCGAAGAATTCCAGCCACCGTGGTTCGCAAGCCCAATGAGTCGCCTACACCATTGCAGCGATCGTCCAAACCCCATCATCGCGGTTCTACGACGGAGAGAAATTTAAGGCACAAAGATTGTGTTCCCTTCATGGACCGGTGTTTAAAGAAAAATGAAGCTGGGCTTCATCTCAACACAGCTCATGTCAATATATTGGGCCCAAACCAATTTTCTTCTCTTGTGGCCCAAGTTGCTCAAGCCCTGCAGGCCCAAACTCAAATCCAATCCACTAATACAGTAGTGGATGCAGATCCATTTACTTCTTTACCTAATATGGGCCCAAAAAATTTAAAAATCAAAATTTGAAAATAGGCCCACTCATTTTTTTATTTTTCAAAACCCAAAATTTTTTAACACAAAATCCTTTAATTACTCTAGTATGTTTTCATCAAATAATAATTTAATTGATTTCTCTAAAACTTATGTGGTTTACTCCGGAGCAACCGATCATATGACCGAAAATCGTTCTATCTTTCTAGATAACTCCTTCATTGATACTAACGACTTTGTTTTTCCTATTTCAACTCCTACTGATCTTATTCCTTCTCAGGATCATCATAATGATTTGATCAATACAATTCCTCTCGAGGATGATGAAAACATAGTAGAAGAAGATGCTCCAACAGGGGGAGATCACGTCCCAGTCGAAGAAAATGCTCCGATAGGGGGAGATCAAAACCAAAATCCACCTCGAAGGTCTTTTCGACAAACACGGCAGCCTACCAAACTAAGAGACTATGTCACTTATTTGGTATCATATCCTATCCAAAACTTCTTGTCTTATTCCCACATTTCAAAAGAGCATCATTCATTCTTAAATTGCATAAATCAATTTGAACCAAAAAATTTTGAAGAGACTAGTCATTGTCCTACTTGGCGAAAAGCTATGGAAGATGAATTAAATGCTCTCGAGAAAAATAATTGATGAGTGATATTTTCACCTAGATTTTAGTATCTTTTTATGTGAGTTTTCATATATTTTTATCCGTATTTATGTGTTATTTGGTTGTGTTTTGTGTTTTTATTGAAATGTGTGTGAATGAGCTTAAACCTACAATTTTCAGAGTTGAAACGAGGAAGAACGAACCAAAACAGTGAAGCAGACAGCACAACACGGCTAGCCAAGCCCAGAAACACGACCCGTGTCTAGTGCAGAAACACGGGCCGTGTACCAAACACGGGCCTATAACGAAAGCCATGCGCGGACACCAGATTACACAATACGGCCACCCCTGTGGCCGTGTGCAGAGCACGAGCCGTGTAGGTATTAACATTGCTGAAAAATCCAGATTCCTTCTAGAAGACCCATGGGGGTATAAATACCTCTCTATTCAACATACAATAAAGGAACCCACGAAATTCCAGCCCTACACACACACCTCACACACCATTTCCTCCATTCTTCACCATCATCTTCATCCATTAATCTACACTTGATCTCCTCCATCAAATCTACCATCCAAGTGATCAAGGAAGCAAGGGAGAGTGAGATCACACGAAGAAGAAGGAGATCTCCATTGAAGTACTTCAAAGGGGGAATCTAATTCTAATTTTTGTGCATTTCTTTATAGATTGATCATGTTTTGTAAGGATCTTAATGTTTATGATAATTTTCTTATGGATATGAGAGGCTAATCTCCTTTGTGAGATTAGCTCCATGATTGGCGTTGGATAATTTAGTTTTTATGCAAATTGATTTTAACCTTAAATGGGCTTTGTGTTATTTCTATCATTGATTGTTGATTGTTTTATGTATATGATGATTTGTGTGATTAATTGTCATGGGCATGTGATTAGATTGAGAAATCAATTATGTGTTTAGGATAGTTCATTGAATCATTTCATCATACACTTCATATGCATTATAGGTTGTGAAGAGATTGAGAAGTACTTCATAATTTAGAACCCTTTGATAGAACATTTGATTAGCTTAATCGAGAGGTTGGTTGATTAAATGAGGAGACCCAAACAATTAGTGAATTCATAGTACCTTAAAAGGGAATATTGCTTATGATTTAGTACCTAATTAGGGAACTCATAGAGTCATTAGTACCTAGTGGGAGGTGTTTGCTATTGTCTCGATCCTATGTGCGTTTGGGAGCCTTGTTGAGGGCCTACATCCTATCCATCTCGAGAGAGAGTTTAGGTGGAATTAGTGATTGCTTCTATACCTTGTCCATGAGAGATTAGAATTAATTGCATAATTACTTAATCATCTATGCCATGATTGTTGTTAATCTCATCCTTGCATCATTTGGAACCCATTTTATCTTTGCATTCATTTTATCTTTATTTCTTGCTTTAGCATAATTGCATTCATTTGCTCCTATCCGCTCTTCTGTCGTCCTTATAAAATCACGATAAACTTGAGATCGCTTAAACTCTAGTACCTTCCTCCCTGTGGTTCGATAATTTCTTTAATTGGTCATGCCCACTAAACTATGGCTAATCAATAATACTTGGTCACTCGTTCATCTTTCTAAAGGAAAAAAAGCCGTCGGGTGCAAGTGGGTCTATAAAGTTAAATATGATAGTTTGGAAAAAATCGAAAGATATAAGGCCCGACTTGTTGCTAAAGGCTTCACTCAAACTTATGGAATTGATTATGAAGAAACCTTCACACCAGTCGCTAAAATGAACACGGTAAGAATCCTTCTTTCTATAGGCACTAATAAAAATTGGTCTTTTCATCAAATGGATGTTAAAAATGCCTTTTTACAAGAGGATTTAGAAGAAGAAGTGTACATGACTCTTCCTCAAGGTCTTAAGAATTCAGA
Source organism: Pogostemon cablin (assembly GCA_023678885.1). NCBI lineage: Eukaryota > Viridiplantae > Streptophyta > Magnoliopsida > Lamiales > Lamiaceae > Pogostemon > Pogostemon cablin. Next base: position 6,988,247 of record CM043009.1, read on the forward strand.
TTCTACCCTTGTTTGCAAACTTCACAAATCCATTTATGGTCTAAAACAATCTCCCAGAGCTTGGTATTTTAAACTTAGTCATGCATTACTCTCCCAGAACTTTCAAAAAAGTTCAGCTGATTCATCATTATTTACTCGCATCTCTTCAAATTCTTCAATTATTGTTTTAGTTTATGTCGATGATATTATTATTACCGGTGACAAGGAAACAGAAATTCAAGATATTAAGAACTTTCTCAATTAAACATTTGATATCAAAGATCTTGGTCTTCTTAAATACTTTCTTGGAATTGAAATAGCTCACTCCTCCAAAAAAAGAATTATTTCTTTCTCAAAGGAAATACACCCTCGATCTTCTTCAAGAAACAGGTAAACTCGGTGTTAAGCCCGCTAGCACTCCCATGAAAACCAATGCTAAACTTAATTCAGAAGATGGATCTCCTATTAAAGATGTTGGCATGTACCAAAGACTTGTAGAAAAACTTATTTACTTAACTGTTACTCTTCCTGACATTGCCTTTTCTGTTAGTGTTGTTAGTCAATTCATGCAGGCACCTCGGACCACTCACTTAGCTGCTATTGATCGGATCCTTCGATATCTAAAGTCAACTCCGAGACAAGGAATTTGGATAAAAAACAACAACAATGTAAGCATTGAAGGCTACACAGATGCAAATTGGGCAGGAAGCTTCGATAGACTGTCTACTACCGGTTTCTGCACTATGGTTGGAGAAAATCTGATAACCTGGAAAAGTAAAAAGCAAAATGTGGTGGCTCGATCAAGTGTCGAAGCAGAATACCGGGCAATGGCATCAACTGCTAGCGAACTTACTTGGATAAAGCAACTTCTTGAGGATATGAACATTCAAACCAAATGAGCAATTCAAATGTATTGTGATAACAACGATGCTCGCCACATAGCCTCAAACCTGGTGTTCCACAAGCGAACAAAACATATTGAGGTGGATTGTCATTTCGTTCGAGACAAAGTTCAAAGCGGGATGATTCAAACACCTTATATCGGGAGAAAGGATCAACTTGCAGACATATTCACTAAAGCCTTGGACAAATCAAGACATAAGTTCATTCTTGACAAGTTAGGAGTGATCAACCCGTTCACCCCTATACTTGAGGGGGAGTGTTGAAGATTGAAACATCCTCCAGCAATTAAAGAAACATCCTTCCAGAAATTAAGGAAACATCATTACAACAGCTATATTCTTACGGGCTAGTTTTCTCATATCCTTATAAATAGGATTGTACTTGAACCTGTAAATAACACAATAAGATCAATAAAATCTTTTCTTTCTTCATTACTCTTTCATTTTTAACAGTGAAAGAAAAAGCCGTCCGAGAGTATTAGCGGTCACATCGTCAGGCAGTTCAATCCACGAAGGGTATATAATTTGTTATTCTTATCAGATTTTGAGTCTCCTTTTTTTTTTGGACGGCAAAATTTAGTGGTATCTTTATCTAACTAATTGAAGGTTCTCTTTTGCCATGTGTCAACTTGAGAAGCTCTTGTGTCAATCTCACATGAATATTATGATGATGTGTCAATTTTCTAATTTTTTGAAAATTTTAACCCTTTTCCAAAATTTTTCTTCCACCAGAGTTACATACGTTATAAAAATGAGAATTTACTAAAGAAGCAACATAATACCATGCCTCTCTGTATCACACGCCATTTGCGTTTTTCCGTTATAAGTTTTATGAAATAATGAAGCTCATAATAATTCATTAACTTCACAGTAGAGCGCTTCCTATTAATCTATCGCCACTTGCCGCCGTCGACAATAGATCTGCCCTCGCCACCAGTCGCCCATTACCGTCTCAATCAAGTTTGTCATCCTCCTAAGCACTTCAATCTAAAATTTGGGTAAATGTTCATTTTCTCCTCCATTTTCCAATATTTCATTCATTTTAAATTTTTCAATATATCTGAATTAAAACTTGATTGATTAAGTTAGAGTGTATGTATTTCAGGGTGTGTGGTGGTTATTTTGGTATAAAACTGGTCGCAGCATGTTGACTTATAATTATTTGCTACTTTTCTCTTTTATGGACATATCTTTCCTGAAAACTTATTCTGTGTTTTCTCTTATTATTTTGTTGCCGTTATTTTGTCTTCCATTGTGGAAAGGGAGTGGTTACACAATAATATTTGTGCAGGTAAAGTTAACAAGTTTTCTCCATTTTGTGCCCTTATATAAAGGGAGGATACATGATTGATCTAATATTTGGAATTATTTATGAGTTAATGGCTAATTAGAGAGATTATGGTTAAAATGCCATTATAACAAATCTGGTACTTAATTATTTAACAAGAATTACAGCCTCTCAAGTGATGTTTTCGTAGGATGCACAATTTATTCAATTTAGAGGTTCTAACGGAGAATGGGATTAAGAACTCACTTATCTTGCTTTGGCCAATCATGAACTGCAGGTAAGTTCTTTTTTTTTTAAATGGGATTGATTCTTTGCTACTTTTGATTTGTTGAATTGATAGCACTATACTTCTCTCTGAATAACACAAATATGTGAATGACTCTGTTAAATGGATTGCCATTGTCTCCATTTGTTTCTTCTTCATTGGCATGGCTTTTACCAGCATGTGTATTGAAAATAGTTGCATGCTTGAGACTGTAGATTAACCTAAGAGTGTTTACAAAAATTGTACATGTAAACTACTTATGAGCTATAAATGATATCTTCTTTTATAATTTGTTTTGTGTAGCCATTCGTGCTAAGGAGATGGAAATTCATTCCACATTGAATGGAAAAGCAATGAGACTAATGTGGTCGGTTCTTGATCCTAATGCACGAAAAAGTGGAGTCTTGGTTTACATTGGTAGATGGTTACTAATATATATTCTTTCGTTTGATGATCACATTGTCCTATTCTAACACAATTTCCTTGCTCCTAGCCTTTTGTTAAATTGTAGAATTTGAGTGAGACAATAGATAGTGTAGGCTTCAAGAAATATTTCAAAAGTTTGGTCATATATTATATTGTGAAGTAGTCACTTCTGATGATGGAAAGAGCAGAGTGTATGGCTTTGTACATTTTGCGACTGAAACCTCTGCAAAAGATGCCATTGCGAAACTCAATGGCTCGACTATTGAAGGCAAACAGATGTATGTCATATACTCATATCCTTTCTCATATTTTTTTATTTTTGTTTAGTATATGCTTTTTAAACTTTTTCTTCCGTTATTGCATGACTTTTAGAATACTTATTTCTTGCATAGATATGTTTGTAAGTTTGTGAAGAAGAGTGCCCAAACCATTTCTAATTACGTTTTGAGCACATAAAACTGGCCTGTGCGTGAAGAATTTGGATTCAGGGTTGTCTAGGAGATCTTTGAGGAGAAGTTCTCTCAATATGGAACAATTGTGAGCTTGGTCATCTCTAATGATGATAATGGTGCATCAATAGGATTTGGATTTGCTAATTTGGATCACAACTTGGTAATACATTAAAGAATATACCTATTAAATTTATTAAAGTTGTGCTATCATCAAACTTTTGCTTTTCAAGAGTTCGGAATATAAACCATGTGCTCAACAGGCTTGAAGATTTTATATGTTGCAAAGGCACCGAAGAATTCCGAACATGAAGGAGTGTTACGCCACCAGTTCGACGAGAAAATGAAGGAACAAATCCTAAGATACAAGGTTTGAACGGAATCATATTCTTCCTTCATAGTAAGCTTTAATGGAATCACTCTGTCTCATTATTTCATTCAACCTGCTAAATTCCAGACTTCAAATGTGTACGTGAAGAATATTGCCAATGATAACATTGATGATGAGCTGCGGGAAAGTTTTGGCACATAGGAATAAGCAAAGGTTTTGGATTTGTTTGCTTCTCCACATCAAGGAGGCAAACAGAATTGTATTTTCAGGACTTGAGTTTTAATTCAACAATATTAATAGCACCGAGTAGAATGAAAATTTAATATTGTTTCATTCTCACCATTAATAACTAATACTTTGTGATGTTTAATTAAATAATGCAATTACTTGAGTTTTGTTAATATTATTCTTTACATATGTTAAGAGTAAAGAATTTTAGAGTTGGTGTCTTGGATCCCATATGCATGTATAGGGTATAATAATTTATTTTAAAGGATGTACACTTCAAATAATATGGAATAATTTTTTCATTGAAAAGATTGCATAAAATATGAATACTTTAAATTTTTATTTAAAAAATTAAGTTTTTCTCTAAAAATTAAGGGTATATTAAAGGATATAACATGTAATATTAAATGGTACGATTTTAAAAAAATGTAGAATTTGGGAGCATGGGTCTCGAACACAAGTTTTACCCAAAATCTTAATAACTTTAAAATTCTATATCTTGATCGCATCATAAAATGTTATTGATGGAGAGGCTTTCAGGCATACTCTAAAATTGTTCTATGTGCCCAATAAATTAAACATTATAAGTATTTTGTTCCATTCAAGTTTTATACTATTTTTTAGTTGCTATATTATTGTTATAGCAAAATTTTGTGTACATTAAAAAATTATGATATAAATTAACAAACAAAGTTGGAATGAATCTTTTTATATTTAAGTAATAATATTCTCTCATTCCTGAAAAAGTTAATACATTTTTTTTGGCACAGAGATTAAGTAATAAAAAAAAATTGACCAACAGCTGCGTAGCACGCAGGTTACATGTTAGTTATTAATATAATGGGGTAATGAGATATACCCCAATACAAGAGTCTATGTAATGGGTACAAGAAAGAAGAAATTATCAAAACACTCCTATCCACTATCATCATCGATATACATCTAATCTCCTTTCAAAACACATTCTTGTCCATCTACTATACCTATTGCCAATTTGAAATTAAAGTTCAGCCATTATGAACTCAATGAAATTTCCTCCAAACTACTTTTCTCTTACCCTCATTTCCACCAAGATTGAAAATTCATGTTGCTATAAGATGTCTTCTTCCTTTTCCTAATCCAACTCCAAACCCTACATTTCATCTCATTAATCTTTTAACAAAAATAAATCTTTTGTAATCCTAAACAAATCTTGGTGGACAAGGATGTAATCTGTTGTAATCCCAAACAAATCTTTTAACAAAATAAATCAAGCCCCTATTTTACTGAAATATTAAATTGCTACATAATATACTCGTGCAGAAGATAATCAACGCAACTAAATGACTTATTACGTTTTTAAATTTGTATAAAAATAAATTTATTATTTTTATTTTACGAATAAACTTTTCCTAATGAAAATTAATGTATTAATTATAAACTTTCACAAATTTGAAAATAAAATTTTTTGGATATTACTAATTTAACGGAAAATTTAAAATCTCTAACACTCATACATCAATATTAATTAATGGAGTAATATATCTTCCGAAAAAAAACGGAATAATATTTCTGATCCATATTCCACAAGTCTAATTGAACAAGATTAAGCATAGTAATAGAGTACATTGAAAAAAAAAAGAAAAAGGAAAAAAAAAAGAGTTCATTACGGGAATACATCGATTATGTGTTGCGCCTTGATTGATTTCCACGTCCCAATTACTGATATTGAGTGGAGCCTTGATCATTTCCACTCAAATATGTTTGATTGGAAGGATGAGTATGGATCTGTTAAAGATGATACTAAAGAGAAAGATGGAGATATTGAAGAGAAAGACGAAGATGAAAAAGATGAAGATATTGAGAAGGTGGAAATCGATCCATACTCTTACCTTCCTCTTTCTCCTCAATATCTCAATCTTCCTCTCTAGTATTATCTTCAAAAGATCAATACTCATCCTCCAATCAAACATATTTGGGTAGAAATTGATCAAGGCGCCACTCAATATCAATGATTGCGATGTGAAAATCGATCAAGGCGCCACTCAATATCAGTGACGAGGTCACCGGGACATTTCAGATGATTGATCTGGTGACATCATCTTTGGCCAACAACCCTCGTTATTTTAACCTTAAAGCATTGCCTGATATCAAGCGATTCGAGATGGGGACAACCATCAAGAATCTCTTCTAGTCCCGCATTATTGAGAAAAGCAATCACCAGCGAAAGTGATTGTGATTATCATTAATTTATAGACTAAGTTACAACAGCAATCCCATAAATCATGGGATGACATAAAGTCAAATAAATGAATGATTAGCCACCGAAATGAATTATTACAACAGTAATTGAATGATTGCAACAGTTTAAGGAAATAATATACTATCCTTTGTTACCCCCATCAAGCGAGGCGTGGGGTGAGGTAAAACGCAGAGCTTGGTTCTCAACAACTCTAAGGCAGGGCGAGGAAGACTCTTTGTGAAGACATCGGCAACCTGTAGATCAGAAGGCACATGTTGAGTATGTATTCGACCAGACGACACTAATTCTCGAACAAAATGGCAATCAATGTCAATATGCTTTGCCCGTTTGTGAGCAACAGAGGTTTTGACTGAGGAAGATGGCACTCTTGTTGTCGCAAAGAAGTGTGGGTTTTGGCGTAGGAATGCGAAGCTCAGATAACAAGTTGAGTAGCCATAGAACCTCCGAAGCAGTGTTAGCCAACTCGATACTCTGACTCACAACTCGAGCGGGCGACAGTAGGTTATTTCTTCGCACTTCAAGAAACTAGATTACCACCAAAAAATATAGAATATCTGTATGTGGAACGATGGGTTTCTGGACAACGCGCCTAATCAACATCTGAATAAGCTAGAAGAGACAGCTCAGATCGAGCAGTGAAGGAAAGTCCAAAATGCAACGTCCCTTTTACATAATGAAGTATTCTCTTGATAGCTCGTAATGATCAACCGATGATGTATGCAGGAACTGGCTGACTTGACTAACGGCATACGAGAGATCTAGACAAGTGATGGTGAGATACTGCAAGGCACCAACAATAGATCGATAGAGAGTAGGGTCATCAAATGGTTGACCAGCGCTAGTAAATGAGCATCCTGCTGCAAGAGGTGTGCTAACTGGTTTAGAATCCCCCATTTGAGCACGCTCCAATATATCATGAGCATACTTAGTTTGGGCAACGAAGAGGCCCTGAGAAGTGTAAGAGATTTCCAAGCCCAAGAAATAGTTAAGCTTTCCAAGATCTTTGATAGCAAACTCCATATTCATGCGACGTATGAGCGTCTTAAGGGATGTGGAAGAGTTCCCCGTGATGATAATAGCATCAACATATAGTAGAAGAAAGACCACTGATGCATCATTATGATAAGAGAATAGAGAGGAATCTGAGCAGCTTTGTTGGAACTCTAATGTAGTGAGGAAGGTGCTGAAATGCTGAAACCAGGATAAAGGAGCCTGGCGCAGTCCATAAAGTGTCTTCTTGAGACGACAAACATGAGATGGATATCGAGAGTCGATGAAGCCCGGAGGTTGGGCCATATATACTGGTTTAGTGAGAATGCCATTAGGAAAAGTATTTTTTAAGTCAAGTTGATGTAGCTCCCATTTATAGTGAACAACAAGAGCCAAAATAACACGAACAGTACTGGCCTTGACGACAGGGCTAAAAGTGTGTTGGAAATCCATGCCTGGAACCTGTGTAAAGTGGAAATACCCATTTTGACCCAACAATATTAACGTCGGCTGGCGGAGGCACTAAATCCCAAGTATTGTTAGAGTTCAAGGCATCAATTTCTTCCTGTATGGCAGCAAGCCAATGAGGAAACTTCATAGCAGATTTAAAACCTTGGGGTTCAATGCTGTAGATAAAGTTGTAAGAAGAGCAGTGGTGGTCAAATCAACCGAATACTTAGGCTTGAAGATTCCAGCCTTGGCACGAGTTATCATAGGGTGCCAAGAGACTGGAGCAATTACTGTGGGCAGAGAACCTGATGATGAGGAGCTGTCAGGAGTAACTGAAAGAGGTGTAGAATCTGTCTGAGGAGAAGCCGGAGTAGCAGGTTCTGGGTCAATGGGACTAGGAGCCAGTGGTGCAGGTATAGGCATGGAGGAGCATGGCGGACAAAGGGGCAATACAGAAGCCGTGCGAGAAGGATTGGAAGACGTATGGCTGAAATAATCCTCATAATCTTTGATATCAAGATTGTCAACTACTGATGGAGACCCCTTTTTGGTTAATGGAAAAATAGTTTCGGCAAACTGAGCATGGCGGGAAAGTAACACCTTGCTCGTAATAGGATCATAACATCCGAACCCTTTATACATGCTGCTGTAACCAATGAAGATGCAAGGGCGGCTTCTGGGAGCCAATTTATGCGGTGAATAATCACGGAGGTAAGGAAATACCCAACAACCAAATGGTAAAAAATTTGCATAGTTTGGCGTCTGATGAGTGTGTAAATTCACAAGTTTGGCTTCATGTTTTGTACTAGTTTTGGAGAGTTTTGAGGTGGAAATAGGTGAAAAACCTATATATATTGTAAATTAGCATGAATCAGGTGTTAGTGGAGCTATTTAAGTGATTTTCATAGCAAAATCGGAGTGGAAGTGCCAAGAATCGAAGAGACAAAATCGAGATCACGCGAACCGCTGATCGGTGTGAAATTCATCTAGAATTATGGGCTAAATTGCATGAATTTATGTGGATTTATTTGGATTTAATTCAATAATTAAGCATGATTTTAATGAAAATATTATTAATTGCTTAATTAGTTTGAGAGAGGTATTATTATGTATTTTTGCAGAAAATGGGTGTTTTGAGCTTGAAAGAGTGATGGAAGAAACGGGAATTAAATTGGGACGAAGACGAAAAAAAGAGAAAATTTGGCAAAGACAACATAGAAAAGACAACACTTTTCAGAAAAGTGTTGTCTATTCAGAAGTGCAAAAATTGTCCAGAGAGCTGAAAAATTGCAAGAAAACACGGGCAGATGCATAAAAACACGACCGTGTTTTTATGCACTTTTGAAAAAAAATTGTGGAGGCTGGGATTCGAACACGTGACCTCTCGGACGCATAAGGCGCCTCCAACCACTTTGCCAAATCACTACATGTGACTAATTCTCGCCCGATTTAAACTTAAACCCTCTTTCTGGAACCTAAAAATTCCAAAAATTTTACTCTTGTCCCACATAGAAAATCAACACCAAAACTCCACTCACCTCCTCACTATAATACCTCCTCACATCCATAAACTGAAAATTAATTCCTTCATCCATTTAAATTCAATAAAATTGAATCTTTTCAAGATTCAATAGTTGAGAAAGGGCTTTTTAGCAAGATCTCCATAGTTGAGATCCCTCCCCCTTTCGGGGTGAGGGATCCGTAGTTTTAATTTTTTTTCTAGAATAGGATTTTATTTGCTTTCCAAGAAGGTGGAGACACCAAGGAGTGGATGATCTTCATGAATGTAAAACTTCATTAAGGTGTAATCTAATCCTACTTATTATCTTTATTTTTTATGTTTTGGTGGTTGATTGATTGCATGATTATTGATTAATTTATGAAAAAGGTCTTGATTGAATTTTCGGCTTTGATTAGGTTTCATTTATGAAATTAATATGCTTGTAATAATATGGGATTTATGTCTTTGGTATTAGTGTACAGTGATTAGGTTGTGTATTGTGTATCGACATGTCTTGTCGTTGCTTTACCCTTAGTTGCTTTGCATGATTATCATATGTGAGTTTCTTCCATTTATTACACGTGGGTTTAATATAAGGGGAGCCTGGCCGGGAGTCCTTATATTTAGAATAACATAAATGAACACTAGTGAGATCACTTGTGCCCGAGGATTAAACTAGTGAAGGGAACCCTATCCATACGAACATAGTACCTTAAGGGAATTGTAAGTAGGATCGATCCTAGGAGTTTTTTAGGGGTTGTAAAAATAATCTACATCCTATTCACCATGGCCATTGGGGATAGGTGGAAATAGTGATCGCCCTTACCATGATTTGCTTAAAAATGGAAACCAATTAAAGATGTTGGAAGATTGATTATATGAGTGTATCATGAAAACTACCATGGCATTGAAAATCCAAAAATATTGTAATTAGATTTATTTTTCCTGCATTTTATTTTCTTTTATTTTTATAAACCTCCTCTCCGATCGTCCCTAACTAATCACGATACTATACCTAAAGGTCATGAATCCTAAATTCCCTTGGGTTCGATATTTTGTTGCTTGGTCGCCCCGACTACAATGACCAATCAAATGGCGCCGTTGCCGGAGAATTTAGTTGTATTTGTGACTTTGGGTTTGTTGAGTGGTTAGGATAGGGACATTTTTTTTCTTTGATTTGTTTTTTGTTTTATGGTTGTGTTCGTAGGGACTAAAGCGTGGAGCCATGGTATTGGCCTTGAAGAGCAAAGGAGTGGTGCAAATTGAGGTAACGAACATCTTCCCAACTTAAATTCGACTTTGTCTAATTTAAGTTTGGGGGGCATGTCATTTGTTACTTGACTTTTCTACGGTTTGAATTATAAATTGTATCCATGAACTCCTACTTGAGCATATTGCACCGGCGCACGTTTAAGTCCTTACTCTTTTTTTTGACACATATTTTCTCTTTTTTTTGTTGTTTTTATTTTTTTTCGTGTTTTTCTTGCTTTTAATAAGGAGAAATCTTTCTTGGCTCTCTTGTGCTTCATTGTGAGAAATTTTGAGACTATAATTTTTGATTGAAACTTGTGACTTGATGGATATTTTTTTGTGTACTTGTTGAGTTATGGTTTGTGCTTGTTTCGTGTTGCCTTTCACTACTATAAGCCCGTGAGATTTTGAGCCTTAAAATCATGAAATCAAATGGTTTTTCCTTTCTTGTGTGTGCATCATTATTTTGTGTGCATTCTAGAACTTGCCATTGTGTCTTCTTGAAGCTATATGTGTGTGAAGATTGTTGGAAATGATTTAAGGCCATCTTTGTTTTGACAAGTCACTTAGCCAAATTAATCCTACCAAATGAAATTATTTCGTAGTTTGCCCCTTTGAGTTTATTATCCTTATTTCCTTGGCAACCTACAAATTTAGCCATTTTATCCATATTTTATATCCTAATCACCTTTGTTGATTAGTAGAGGATTAATGGGGATGAAGTGGTTGAATTGAGCTTACAAGAAATTTTGGAAAGAGAGTGGTGAAAGTGCAAGAAAAGAGGGAGAAAAGATGAAGTAAGAAAAAAAAAATGGAGGTTGAGAAAAAAAATTAAGTAAAGCTTGTATAAAAGAAGTATAAAGGAGCTCTACTAGAAAAATAGAAAGAGAGCCCTTGTGGAAAAGAGAGAGAAAAAAAACTCAATAGTGGAAAAAGAGAAGAAAAAGGTTCTTTTATTTTTTGGATGGATAAAATTCTCTTTGTGATTAAGGTGGAAAAAGAAAAAAAAGTGGGAATGAGAGTTGGATTTGCTTAAAAATGGAAACCAATTAAAGATGTTGGATGATTGATTATATGAGTGTATCATGAAAACTACCATGGCATTGAAAATCCAAAAATATTGTAATTAGATTTATTTTTCCTGCATTTTATTTTCTTTTATTTTTATAAACCTCCTCTCCGATCGTCCCTAACTAATCACGATACTATACCTAAAGGTCATGAATCCTAAATTCCCTTGGGTTCGATATTTTGTTGCTTGGTCGCCCCGACTACAATGACCAATCAACCGCCAAGGAGAGAGGTGGGTTCGACCTATTGGAGGAGGGTTCGACCTCTCTAGCAGGTCAAACCAGCGTTGAAAGAGTGCAGGAGAGGGGTTCGACCACGACTCGAGGGGTTCGATCTGTTCATCAGGTCGAACCATGGTCGAACCAGTTCGCAAGAAAGTGGATTCGACCACGATGTTGGGGGTTCGACCTGACGGTTGGTCGAATCGAGAGCAGAAATTGTCCAGTAGCATGGTTCAACCTGTGGTTCGATCTAGACGGAGTGGTTCGACCTGTACAAGAAGTCGAACCAAGTGCAGAAATTATCCAGTAAGTGGGTTCGACCTGTGGTTTGACCTGCGGCCAGTGGTTCGACCTGTTTGCCGAGGTCGAACCGTCGTGCGGAAACTTACCTTATCCGGATTTTCGAGGCCAAAACGCGTGTGATCACTTGAAAAGCCCATTCCAAGCCCTAGAGACATAATTACAAGTATAAAAGGAGGCTCATGCAGTCAAGGAAGACATCACCAAACATCACCAATCACCAAACATCACCAATCACTAAACATCACCAAGATCACCAACAATACAATACAAGAGAATACAAGAGAGTTTTAGAGAGCTTGTGACAGAGGTTCCGCTGGAGGTTCAAGTAAGATTGGTCCATCTAACCATGATTGTTCCTAGATCAATCATGGGCTAGTGCCACTTCGGTAGTTCTAGGGTTATGAAGGTTTCATGAGTTGATTTGTATTTCGTGTGTATACTCCGTACAACAGTACTTGTGGTTTAGTTTATATAAGATTATACATTTTTAATCCATACTCATAGTTGTTTTGTGCATCAATAATCGTTGTGTAGAGTCTTAATGCATAACATGGTTATTGATTGAGTGCGTTCACTAATGAGCAGGGTTTATTGTTATAATTCTAAGTGAAGGGATTTCGAGATTTTATTAGAACCATCTTATATGAATGTTTGTTTATTGAATTGAATTCGGGTTAACAAGTATGATTAAGAGTATAACTTTATAGTACCTAAAAAGGGAGATCAAATCGGGTTAGAGTACTAAGTGCACGGGAAATAATTGATTATGATAGTACCTAGAAAGGGAGGTAAAGTATACGTCTTGCTCTGAGGATACTCACACGTGTCAAAAGCTTATCTATTTGTGTCTATAGAGTAGATTTGCATGGTCTAGCGATGCGTCCATAAACCACAAGGCAGAGTCGGATATCTACACACGAAAGTATGAATTAACGAATGAAACTGGATGGCCTGACGAACTACCTAACATCTTATTTGATTACAACAACTCTTCTCTTGTTCTTGTTATTTATTTGCTATTTTAATTGTTACTTAGTTTACAAACCAACAATTACAATTCTCAACATAGTCATAATTGCTAGAAAATAACTAAAATAATATTTATCCGTCCCGTGGATTCGATATTTAACTTGGTTACCTTCGAAACTATAATTGATATCCTTCATACTTGTGGATTAAAATTGTATGTTAAGAAAACACCCATCAAGTTTTTGGCGCCGTTGCCGGGGACGGCTTAATATATCTTTTTGTTATTTCTAGTTTATTAGGGCTATTTATCTTGTTTTGCTATTTTAATTCTAGTTCTTTTTAGGTGTATGCTCACGAGATCAAAGAAAGGTGAACTTGAACTCTATAATCCTGAGATCGGAACATCGTCAAGAAAGAAGAAGAAGAAGAAGAGCAAGGCAAAGACTATTGATCCAACTGAAGCTCTGAATTTTGGAGTTGAAGCTGACGAGCAGATTTCGCAGACGATTGAAGCTACAACTGAAGTTAATTCGGGAGTAGAGACAGTCAACATGGCAGCAAATCCGGATAATCTAGCCATCCGAGAGGTTTTCAAAAATAATGGGGCTGGAAATTTTGGGCTTCTAGGAGCAAGGGGAACTAATGCAGCTTTTGATCTTCATCCCGCTCTTATTAGCATGATATAAAGTAACTCCTTTTCAGGAGGGTCTTTCGAGGATCCGCAGCAGCATCTGAACAAGTTCTTGGGCTATGCAAGTACTCAAAAAGACGCAGGAGAACATGAAGATGTTAGGAAGATCCTCTTGTTCAAATTCTCGCTTACTGAAAAGGCGAGAGATTGGTACGACACTATCAACGCAGTTGAGTGCACCACTTGGGAGCAACTGCAGTTAAGGTTCTTGGAGAGGTACATGCCACCTTCAAAGGTGTTTAAGATGAAGCAAGACATTAACCAATTTGCTATCGGTGGAGGTGAGAAATTTCATGAAGCATGGGATAGATTCAAGGACATGCTTAGGAAGTGTCCTCAATATGGGCTATCTAAAGCTCAATATATCAGTATATTCTACAATGGATTGGACTGTGATTCACGAGTGTTATTGGATGTTTGTTCTAATGGAGCATTGCTTACAAAGTCATCCGTAGAGGCCAACTGATAGAGTTAGAGGTACTTATGTCCTTAGGAAGGTAGCTCAGGTTGAACAAGCAATGGTGAAAACAAGTAGAGAGGATGAGATCGTCTCTAGCTTGTCCAATATCAACAAGCTACTTGAATCCCAACAGAAGCAAATCAGCAAATTATCTCAGCGCGTACCAATCATGCAGCAGGAGTTGAAGAATGATGGACCAATCCAAGAGGAGTTGGAAGAGGCACACTCTGCCATGGGTCAAAGTATTCAAGGGACTAGGTATCCAGATCAAGGAAAACGGAACTACTAAGGGAACTATCGAGAAAACTTTAATAATCGTGGCCCTCTGGGTGGTTATCAACAGCCTAGGAGGACGGAGTTCTCATGGAGCAATCCGAATAATGCGATTCAACCTCCGATGGGTATTGATACGGGTGCTAAGTTGGAAGAAGGGAAACCGGGTTTTGAGGATACTGTGGACATGTATATGGCCAAGAACGATGAAAGAGTGAACCGCCTTGAGGCCAAACTTGAAAAGAAAATCGATGCAAACCATGAGGTAATATCTAAACAGGTGAAGGACCTTACATTGCTGATGGGGGAGATGGCAGGAAGTGTTAACAAGCTTACTCAAACTCTTGAAAAGGGAAAGTTCCCGTCTCAAAGTATTGAGAATCCAAGGTCCTGCAACGCCATCACATTGAGGTCGGGAACGCAGTACGAGGGACCTATGAGGCCGGAATCAAATTTGGACATGTCTAGGGCATGATTCGACCATAGTTCGACCAATATTGAAGGTCGAACCATACAGGAGAAGTCAAACCAACGCACTGGACACGATCAGGAGGCATCGCAGTATCGGTTCGACCAAACTGCAGATGGTTTGACCTGGCATACAGGTCGAACCATGGTCGAACCTGACAATTCGGATAATTCTATTTTTCCAGAACACCGGTTCGACCAAATCAATAATAGTTTGACCTATCCAACAGGTCAAACCCAGGTCGAACCGTACAACTTGGAGCACTCTATTTTGTCGCAGCAACGGTTTGACCACGATGGACATGGTTCGACCTATCCAACAGGTCGAACCTTGTTCGAACCGGAGGGCGGAAGGAGTACAATAGGTCGGTTCGACCTAGGTAGCCGTGGTTCGACCTACTCAACAGGTCGAACCCAGGTCGAAACTCAACTTCAAAAAGAGAGCAGTTGTCCAGAAGAGCGGTTCGATCATTACGTGCCTGGTTTGACCTGTTTCAAAGGTCGAACCCTGGTCGAACCCATTCAAAAGTTGCCTGTTGCTACTCTGAATGCTCTCGATGATGTTGATGCTACTCCAGTGGTTCGGAATGAGCAAAGTATAGAGATAATTGCTGAGAAAAAGTGGGAGAGAGCCAAGCGATTGAGATCCGAAAAGGAGAAAGCGGAGAAGGTTGATCGTGATGAATGGGGGATTCCCAAAACGAAGATACCTCCGCCGTTTCCTTACAAGCTTGTGAAGAAGGGATTCGAAGAGAAGTTCAAGAAGTTTTCAGAGATAATGAACAAGATAAGCTTGAGCATTCCTTTCTCAGAGGCAATCATGGAGATGCCGTACTATGCCAGATTTCTTAAAGACATATTGTTGAAGAAGCGGAGCTTAACCGGAATTGAAACGGTGAATTTATCTGAGAATTGCAGCTTAATCATTCAAAGGAAGCTGCCGCAAAAGATGAAAGATTCGGGGAGCTTCACTATTCTATATGAGATCGAAAAGGGGCCGGCACGGCGAGCTTTGTGCGATCTAGGGGCAAGCATCAATTTGATGCCGTTGTCTATCTTTCAGAGGCTTGGTTTGGGGGAGTTGACCCCTACAACAGTGGTTCTCCAATTGGCGGACAGGTCGATGACGTTTCCAAAAGGTATAATTGAAGACGTTCTCGTCAAAGTGGAGAAGCTAGTCTTTCCTGTGGACTTTCTTGTGCTAGAGATGGAGGATGACAAGGATAATATCCCTTTAATCTTGGGGAGACATTTCCTTGCTACTGCTGGAGCTATGATTGATGTTCAAAAAGGAGAGCTTAGATTGCGGATGGACAAAGAAGAAGTTCTTTTCAACTTGGACAAAGCAATGAAGATGCCCATAGAGTCTCAGTGTCATAGTATTGACGTAGTGGAGGAGATTTTGAAGGAGGATATGTCCCTGATCTTGTCTAAGGATCCTCTTGAGACATGCTTGATGGAGTCTCCAACTTATTTCACTACGGAGCTTGATGGTCTTCCTAATGAGGTATGTATTGAATATCTTGAGAACTTACTTGCTTTGGGTGATGCTAGGTATGCTTTGGAGAAAGCTAAGGCTGAAGAAGCGAAAGGGTCTAGGAAGTACTTGCCGTTGGAGAGAGAGAGCACTCCGATGGAATAAAAGAAAGAGGAGCTAAAATCGTTACCGGAACACTTGACGTATGCTTATCTTGTTGACAATGAAAAAGATCCATCAGGTGATTCGGAATTCAAGAGGAAGATTGACCCGGATGAGTCTACACGGCCATGGGATGAAGGTCATTCTAATGATCATATTTTTGTAAGCGAGAAAGGTGCCGTGCTGACTGTAGACAAAGGAAGAGAAGATGATGCCTACTTGAAGCCTCCTAACTTACCACCGGATACCAACAAATTTGAAAGTCCTTACTCTCGTTCTTATCCTGACTATGATCTTGATGGAGTTAGGAGTTATTCCAAAATTGAGTGGAAGATTGACAGGAATGAGAAGAGAAAGTTTAAGAAAGGAGATTCTACTGATCGTATGGTGCATAAGAATGTTAAGGTGGTAAGTGTGGATGATAAGAGGGGGAGAAAGTATTGGAAGGTGAGGATGCGACATGATCATCCTCTGATCAAGTAGTCTTCTAAGTGGTATTCCGTCGTGACTCTTCGACGTTAAACATGAGCGTCTGTTGGGGGTTTTCCCTCCTGTTTTAATGCTTTATTTCTTTCGTGTGAGTAAGAAATTTTTATATTTGAAGTGCTTACTTATCGGCAATTACATCTCTTTGCAAACTTAGTTTCGACTATAGTTTATACTAAGTTTTGGGGGGGTGTGATGTACTTACCTTGATAAGCACCGATAGTATAATCTTTTTTTTGTGACGTTTGTTAGGGGAGTTAATTTTTTGCGGCATATTTAAACTTTAACCAGTTTGTATGTGTCGATTTTTTGTAACTTGCCTAATGTTCCATGGTGTTTTGTTGTTTCATATTTTTAGTGATTGCGGAGTTACTCATGATTGATAAGTTTTTAAAGAACCAATTCTTGATGAAGTTGTGCTCTAGTTGGTACCTAATGATTCGATTTGAAGTTTGAAGTGTGTAGGGATTGAAGAACACTCGGTTTTGGAGTTTCCAGGGGGTAGGTTCGATCAGTGCCAGGAGGTCGAACCCAGCTGAAGAAGTTGAACCGTGGTGCAAAAGTTGTCCAGAAATCTGGTTCGACCTCATGCAAGATGGTTCGACCAGATCAACAGGTCGAACCAAGGTTGAACCAAGGTCGAACCAGTGATAGCAGAATTTTAGAAGTGCGGTTCGACCACGACGTTCTTAGTTTGACCTATTCAGCAAGTCGAACCGAGGTCGAACTGGTGACATGAAACTTACAGAAGGGTGGTTCGACTTAAGCCGATATGGTTCGACCTGGTCAGCAGGTCGAACCCAAGCCGAACCGAAGGAGAAGGTGTTCAGAATATTGATTCGACCACGATGAAGTTGATTCGACCTCTTCCACAGGTCGAACCAAGCCAGGAAAGAGTGTTCTTAATTCCGTCCTTCTATGATGCATGAGTTGGGCTGTAGAGATACTTATATGATTTGATTTGGTATATGGGCTGGTGAATTTCTGTGCATTCATATGTTCATGTGTTAATTTCTATTGATGAAAAGCATGTATAATTTGATAAGTATGTAGAGTTCTTGTGGAATTGATCTTAATTATGTGCTATGAGGAGTACTTAGGATTCTATTTACCTATGTGAGGATTTGAGCCTTTTTAATCATGCTTGATCATGATTGTTTTATTCTTGAGAGGATCATTCATATGAACGTCTTCTAGAACTTGGCTTGGAGTCTTGTGTGAGACTTATGATTGATAAATTGCTAGGACATGATCTTAGGCCATTATTTTGTGATTAAGCTACTTAGCCAAATTTTGTCCTTCCTAATGATTTTATTAACCTTTGGATGCCCCGTTGAGCCGTTAAAAAACCTTTTCTTTGGTAGCCGAAGTAAATAACCTTATAAACCTTTACTTGAGCCTTGATTAACCTATTTATTGGTAGAGAGAGTTGAGGTGAGTAAGTGTTGCAAGAAGAAAAAGGAAGGTAGAATATGGTTGGATGAAAAGAATATGGTTAAATCTTGTTTAGGGGTAGTGCCTGAAACTGGTGTTCCGATTACTTATAACCTGAAGCTTTAAGCTTAAGAGCAGCTGATTGATAAAGTGAAGAAGGGTAGTGCCTAAAACTGGTACCCGAATTGTCTAAAGAGATGATGTTGATGCATGGAAAAGAAGGAAAATCCATGAAAAGAAGAGGAGAAGTTGGAGGAGATATTGCAACAAGAAGAAGAAATCGAGAACCTCCAAGGTAACTCTCTACTAGTGTCTTAAGTCACTTTACCTAAATTTTCCTACCTTTTTCCAAAGAGCCAATATTACAACCCAAAAACAAGTCTTTTGTGATCCTAGTGAAGAGTTGATTTTTTAGACCTTTGCCAAGCTTATGGTTACGCGTGAATATGGATTGATATGAGTGTTTATATTAACCTATATAGTGCCTCACACACTTGAGTGAAAGAGAATAAATACTTATCTTGTGAGCTAGATTACTTAGTACTCCGAATGGTGTGTGATTGGATTGGTTTTGCATGAGTAATATATATGAAGCAATTAATACTTGTTTGATTTAATGAAGTTGCATGTGTGATGTGTGTTGTACTTGATCTTGGTGAATTATACACGACTCCTGTGGTTTGATTTGGTTGCCTCGGGACGAGCAACATATAAGTTTGGGGGTTTGATGAGTGTGTAAATTCACAAGTTTGGCCTCATGTTTTGTGCTAGTTTTGGAGAGTTTTGAGGTGGAAATAGGTGGAAAACCTATATATATTGTGAATTAGCATGAATAAGGTTTTAGTGGAGCTATTTAAGTGATTTACATAGCAAAATCGGAGTGGAAGTGCCAAGAATCAAAGAGACGAAGTCGAGACCACGCGAACCGCCAAGAAGAGAGATGGGTTCGACCTGTTGGAGGAGGGTTCGACCTCTCTAGTAGGTCAAACCAGCGTTGAAAGAGTGCAGGAGAGGGGTTCGACCATGACTCGAGGGGTTCGACTTGTTCATCAGGTTGAACCACGGTCGAACCAGCTCGCGAGAAAGTGGATTCGACCACGACGTTGGGGGTTCGACCTGACGGTTGGTCGAATCGAGAGCAGAAATTGTCCAGTAGCATGGTTCGACCTGTGGTTCAACCTGTACAAGAAGTCGAACCAAGTGCAGAAATTGTCCAGTAAGTGGGTTCGACCTGTGGTTCGACCTGCGGCCAGTGGTTCGACCTGTTTGTTGAGGTCGAACCGTCGTGCGGAAACTTACCTTATCCAGATTTTCGAGGCCAAAACGCGTGGGATTACTTGAAAATCCCATTCAAAGCCCTAGAGACGTAATTACAAGTATAAAAGGAGGCTCATGCAGTCAAGGAAGACATCACCAAACATCACCAATCACCAAACATCACTTAGATCACCAACAACACAATACAAGATAATACAAGAGAGTTTTAGAGAGCTTGTGACAGAGGTTCAGCTGGAGGTTCAAGTAAGATTGGTCCATCTAACCATGATTGTTCCTAGATCAATCATGGGCTAGAGCCACTTTGGTAGTTCTAGGGTTATGAAGGTTTCATGAGTTGATTTGTATTTCGTGTGTATACTCCGTATAACACTACTTGTGGTTTAGTTTATATAAGATTATACATTTTTAATCCATACTCATAGTTGTTTTGTGCATCAATAATCGTTGTGTAGAGTCTTAATGCATAACATGGTTATTGATTGAGTGTGTTCACTAATGAGCAGGGTTTATTGTTATAATTCTAAGTGAAGGGATTTCGAGATTTTATTAGAACCGTCTTATATGAATGTTTGTTAATTGAATTGAATTCGGGTTAACAAGTAGGATTAAGAGTATAACTTTATAGTACCTAAAAAGGGAGATCAAATCGGGTTAAAGTACTAAGTGCACGGGAAATAATTGATTATGATAGTACCTAGAAAGGGAGGTAAAGTATACGTCTTGCTCTGAGGATACTCACACGTGTCAAAAGCTTATCTATTTGTGTCTATAGAGTAGATTTGCATGGTCTAGCGATGCGTCCATAAACCACAAGATAGAGTCGGACATCGACACACGAAAGTATGAATTAACGAATGAAACTGGATGGTCTGACGAACTACCTAACATCTTATTTGATTACAACAACTCTTCTCTTGTTCTTGTTATTTATTTGCTATTTTAATTGTTACTTAGTTTACAAACCAACAATTACAATTCTCAACATAATCATAATTGCTAGAAAATAACTAAAGTAATATTTATCCGTCCCGTGGATTCGATAATTAACTTGGTCACCTTCAAAACTGCAATTTATATCCTTCATACTTGGGAATTAAAATTGTGTGTTGAGAAAACACCCATCAGCGTCGTATCAAAAACAACCTCAAATGGAGAGATATTGCCAAGAACAGGTGTAGGGAGTCGATTAATGATATGGACTGCAGTTGCAAAAGCATCAAACCAAAGAAAAACAGGAGCAGAAGCATGAAATAACATGGATAGACCTGTCTCACATATATGACGGTGTTTGTGTTCCGCTCGACCATTCTGCTGAGGGGTGTACGGGCAAGAGATGCGATGATGAATTCCATGAACATAAAAAAGGTACGCACTTTATGATTCAAAAATTCAGACCCCTCGTCACTCTGAAAGGTCTTCAGAGTTGCCGAAAATTGATTGCATACAAATGAATGAAATTTAACAAGTATGGCATAAAAATCCAATTTTGAATGCATTGGATAGATCCAAGTGAACCGAGAGAAATCATCCACAAAATCAACATAATATTGATAACCAGTATAGTCTGTAACAGGTGCAGGGCCCAATAAATTACAATGAACAAGATCTAAAACAGCAGAAGCTCATTTATCATTCAACTCAAAAGAAAGTCGCTTACTTTTGGCTAATTGACAAGAAGAGCATACAATCGGGTTTGACAATAAAGAAGTAACACCCAAATGGCCATATTTATTTAACAAGGAAATAATAGAGAATGGACATGCCCCAGTCGTAAATGCCATAAATCAAAACTAGCTTTTAGTTTATTGGACCAAACACTGGAGAGAAAGACAGGGGTGCCACGATCCAAAATATAAAGACCTTGCTCACATCTGCCCTGAGCTAGTACAACCTTGTTGATTTGGTACTGAATAATAAATGATTTATCAGAAAATAGCACATTAACGGGATAATCAGCAGTTAATTTACTTATAGACAATAGATTTTTCGTGATTTTAGGTACCACAAGAACATCAAGTAATTTAACACCATTAGACAATGAACGAGAGCCAGTATGAGATATGAAAAGAGATGTACCACTTCCAACCACAACAGATTGATGACCATTGTAGGGCTCGACGGAATCAAGAGATGCGGGTTGAGCAGCTATATGAGTCGAAGCACCCGAATCAACAAACCAATCAGGTGTGGGATCGTTATGCTTGGGCGAGAAAGTACACTGGGCCTGAAAGGCTTGGGCCAAGTCTGCTGATTGTGGAGTCCGATAAGCCCCTGGAGGAGGAGCAGGCTTGTTAAGGAAAATAGGGCAATGATTTGTGTAATGATCACCGCTGCATAACTGACACCGGGGGGGACGACGCGGATAGCCACAGCCGCGACCACCTGATTGTCGGCCGGAGTGATGTCCACGATGCCCGGAATACAGGTTCTGCTGATTATTGGGCTGACGAGAATTGAACTACCGAGAAGAGCTCGATTGACGGCGAGCATCAATGGTGAAGGCGATCTGGGACTGTGACGGTAAGGCATCCATAGCCTTTGTCATGAGGTCGAACTGCACAGCCTGGTTCAGAAGCGTTGTGAATCTAGGGACCGGTTTAAGAGCCATACATGTATCCGCAAAATTTGCTAACGGAGCACCCAAACCGTGAAGAAAGAAATGGCTCTTGTTGGACTCGTCTACCGGTCGCCCTATCGTTGATAACTGATCGCATATGGCCTTGAATTTCTGGCCACATTCATGGACAGAGTGAGAGCCACGACGGAGAGATAAAAGTTCCTCACGCAATTGATGTGCGAGAGGTGGAGGAATGAACAAAAGCACTTTCGAGGGTCAACCAAGTATCGCGAGAGGTTGTACAGTCGACAACTTTAGCCATCGCCTCTTTCGATAGAGAGGCGGAGAGAACACTTAATATTTTCTGATCCTTTGTGAACCATTCTAAGAAAGCGGGATTAGGGGACTCCTTGCCGTCGACAGAAATGATGGATGAACCATCCACAAACCCAACAAGATCAAAGCTGGTAAGCATGGGCAGCACCTGTCGTTTTCATAACAGAAAATTGGAGGAGGAGAGTTTGATCGAAGCATGTGAATCATGGTGGTAATGGGCAGAGAATCGGCCGAAGAAGAAGAGGACGACGCCATTGTAAAAGAGCAAAAGCAGAAAAGGAGAGGAAAAAAAAGTAAGAGAAGGAAAGTGGAGAAAGGTCAACCAATGAACCAGACTGATACCATGAGAAAAGCAATCACCACCGAAAGTGATTGTGATTATCATTAATTTATAGACTAAGTTACAACAGCAATCCCATAAATCATGGGATGAGATAAAGTCAAATAAATGAATGATTAGCCACCGAAATGAATTATTACAACAGTAATTGAATGATTGCAACAGTTTAAGGAAATAATATACTATTCTTTGTTAATTATTCAACCAGAAAGCATTAACAAGGGAAAGATGGAGCAGTTGGGGCATGTTTTCTGAAATCATTGAAGCATACACATCATCGGAAGAATCAGAATCGCTGACCTCTAAGTACGTGAACTCGACATTATCATAATAACGACGCTCAGCTTGCAAAATAATCCGCGCACACCCATTTTGATTAAATGTAAATGAATTCAACATGCAGCAGCAAACGCCTATCTTTTCAATGTCATTAGGAGAGAATGATCGCATCACTGTTAGGTGTAGCTCTTCCAAGTGTGGAACTTTTCTAACGGCTTCAGCAAAACCTCCCCCCGCTATTCGGGTGCAGCAATGGAGAGTAAGACGCTTGAGCTGACTTGCCCTGTTTAGACAATATATAAGTGATAAAAACATGGAATGCAATCGAAAAAAGTTTTGCCCTCTATCTACATTAATTAACATAAGTAATCAGCTGGAGAAATAATGAGCATGGAGGAACCAAAATAAAGAATCAGCAAAAACATTTCTACTTTCCAAAAAGAAACATTTCACACCTAATTAAATGCGCAATGAAAAACAGAGTGCAGACATAGTGATACAATCATCAAATTAACAAAAAAAACAAGTGAAATTTAAGGGAAAATATAGCAAAAGTTGAGCAAATAATCAGAACAGCTTGTGTATATATATACCGATCAAAGATGTAGTTGAGCATGTCGTCGTCGCCCAAATAATAAATCCTTAGCTCGATCAGCTGCCCCTGGCTGCGATCCACTACCCGACGGCACAGGTTCTGCTTCTGCTGAGTCAACTCACCAACATATCGAAGGTGAATAACTCGCCACTTGGCGGGATCACGAAAAAACCTCCACCAAGAAGAACACACTCTCTCCGCACTTTCCAGAATGTCGACGGCGCCCAGCCATTTCAGGATATTTGTGGTGATATCTTCCGGCAATTCATTCCACAATGGCGGCTGGCGGCGTGAGGATGAAGGAAGCGCTGTTGGATTTTTCATTTTTGTTTTCGATTTCGGAATTCTCCTTCTTCCATTGCTTATATAGACGCTAGGTTCAAAGTTAATCGCGCCAGAAACGCAAACTTTGGTTAATTACCTAAAGCATGATTAATTAATTAAACAATTGAATTACTGAGAGAGAACATAATTATGCTCTAATTATTAAATATATTCCATTATAATTAAATTTTTGTATATATTTTATTAAATATATCCCATTAAAGATCATATTACCTTTCTAAATACTTTCACATGAAAGAAGAAAAGAACGCGAAAGGTATGAAAAAGAATCTATTGATGATCTATCATATGACAATAAATACACTTCTTAATAAAAACAGTGAATTCAATCTAATCATCAGCTTCAATTCTATTAAAACTATTCTAATTATAAAATATATCCCTTAAATTTAAAGATTTGTATATATTTTATTAAATATATCCAATTAAAAATCGTATTACCTTCTTAACTATGATAGCATGAACCAAACAACGAGGAAGAAAAACGCAATAAGTATTAGGGGTGGCAATTCGTGTTAACGGGTTGGGTTTCGTGTCGACACGATAGTGACACGACACGATAAGGGCAAACCCGAACACGACACGATAAGGATTCGTTCCAACACGACACGAACACGAAAAATAACGGGTTGACACGACACGACACGATAACAACACGATAAGAAAATAAAAAATAAATAAAAAAAAAAATACTAATTAAAATAAATAAAATTTTAAATTAATATATTTTAAAATTATTATTAAATATTTTTATTATATATTTTTATAATTTTATATTTATATTGGGTTGTTAACTGGTTATTAGGTTGTTAACGGGTTAATGGGTCATCTGTTAATATTAATCGTGTTTAACGGGTTGACACGAACCCGACACGAACACGACACGAAATTTTCGTGTCCTTATTGGGTTGACACGATAATGACACGAACCCAATAAGATCAAACACTAACCCCCAATTATCGTGTCGTGCTCGTATCGTGCTATCGTGTCGTGTCGGGAATTGCCACCCCTAATAAGTATGAAAGAGAACCTAATAGTATATAATATATCTCATATGCTTCGTACGAATTCAACCCAATCATCTCACCACCGTTGTCGATTGTAATAGCAGCAAAATACCTATAAAGATCCCCATTCAATTTTGATTGAGAATTAGTGAATAGTAATTAATGAATGGAAAAAGTAAAATTAAAATACACTCACTTAAATACCTGTGGACTAGAGAGATGATAAATGTTTATTCAGATACTGTAGATCTCATCTTTCATTATAGGTGGTGCTCTTTCGTCGAGTTAATATTAGCTTAAAATTATGATTATTATATAAGTAAAATATGTTTGTAGATAGTTAAAATATATTTTTATAGTATGATTATTATAGGTGGTGTTCCTTCATTTTAGGGTGTTATAATATGATTCATTAAAAAAACAGGCGTATTCAACTCAATCATCAGCTTCAACCCAGTCGTCATAATCACCATCCTGTTCTCGATGGTAATCTCAGCAAGATACCTATAAACATCACCATTCTACAATACAGAGATTATTCAAAATTGATTGAGAAGAAAGTAAAATTAAAATACACTCACTTAACTATTTTCGTAAAATACCTTGAACAAGGTACTCGAGATAAGATAAATGTTTATGCAAATATTATAGATCTCATCCTTCGTGTTGTTCATTGACATACTCCCCCATATAGTTCGAAGAGGACCTTTTGGGTTTTTCACCTATATTAAAGAATATTATTATTTTTTAATGTGTAATGAATAATTGTATTAGTGAAGTGTGAGGCTCACATTTATTTTATTTTTTTGTATTTTTACTTAGAAAAGAGAGTATAGAGAAAATATATATTATAATTAAAAATTAGAAATGAAAATATAAAGAGTGTATTGAAGCTAATGAAATACTAGTATAATTTTTTGAAAGTAAAAAATGCCCTTTATTTTACTTATAAAAATACTCTTTAAATTTTAGATTGTATTTTAAAGACGCTCTAAGTAATGTGACGCCACGTATATTAGATTCTATGACTATGCATACAGACGTGTAAGTACTGTGACGCCACGTATATTAGACTGCATGTGCATGCATAGATACGTGGACTACTGAATTGACTAACGCGGGCATCGAGATTGAATAAAGCATAGATTATTACACTCTATGTGCATGAGGGACACGTGGACTATTCACGTTAGACTCTATGTGCATGAGAGACACGTGGACTATTCAGTTGACTAACGTGGCCATCGAGAGCATTCGCGGTCATTGAGGTAAACGTCATTGAATTCTTAAAGGGATGGTTGGTATATTAATGAATCAACTAGGGTGATTAAGAAATGTTAATTCACCGTACCAACCATCAATTATATGAATCAATATAATCTATTTTTATTATCTCCTACCAAGCAGCAATTAATTGTATTCTATTAAAATTAAAAATCAACATATGCGCAATTGAGCTATTAGTGCACCTAATTAATAAGGGTGATGCAAAAGGTCATATTATAGACATCCATATATTATAGGAAATATATACTTCATTTATTAATTTACTCTTATTAAAAAAAATTCTAAATTCTAAACTCTAAACTCTAAAATTATATTCCTAACCCTTAAAATTATGAACCCTAAATTACAAGATTAAATATGCCCTCTGTTTCGATCATAAGTACTCATTTAGTTTTTACACGTAAATTAAATAATATTATTATTATTTTATGTTTCAATATAATAAAATGATGAGTGGAAGGAGAGAGTGTTACTTAGGTAGATTGATTAATAGTTTGTTTAAAACTCTGGATGTGAGGATGTCCAATATGGACAAACATCATTGCACATCAATTAATTCATTCACTTTTTTTTATTGAAGAGTCAAAATTAAATGTAAAAATTAATTCGAATTAGAAATTGAACTGTTTAATGATTTGCCATTAATTTTTTTTTCTCACTCGGTTTAAAAGAGACCAACTTTTACTTCTACGACTTTACACCCTACAAATCTCTATATTTATAATTAAAAATTGAATTTTTTTTTGAAAAATCAACTTTAATCTAAAATTAAACGGACCATGAATTCGGAATAACTGTAATTAAAGTATTATTATTAATTAAATATTTGTTTAAATTTTCATTTAATGTGTTTGATGTCTAAAATTAAGGGTTATTCGGTATATACCGTTACTCCACCTCAAATAGTTTAAAAAAGTTACGTTTAATGGATATTATAGCATAAAAGTATAAATTATATACACCACCCAATGGTTGATTTCAGAGAAACAAATACTCACCCCCTCAACATTTAAGTTTTTTTTTTTTTTTGAATTAGATTTTACCCATGATTCCATTCTATTCATATTCATTTTTGTTTGGATCATCAGGTTAACATTACTAACATGTTACAATTTTTTATATATAAAATTTCTTTAAATAATTAATAAAAAATTTCCTAACAAAATGTATAAGTTTTATTCATCAATATATATATATATATATATATATATATATATATATATATATATATATATATTCACTAATGTATATATTCTGAAGGTGAATCATAGGAGATGATTAGGTACTCCCTCTGTTCCGAGAAGCTGTTACATTTATTTTTTGGGTAAAGAGATTAAGAAGTATAATAATTTAATATAAAGTGGAGTGAAAGAAACCATATTTAATAGGTCATAAAAATAAATTAATTATTTTTGCATAGTCCATCACAAAAAAATATATCAACTTATAGAATAAATAAAAAGAAAAGCGTGTGAGCTAATTAGAAAATTGGGGAGTAAATCATATGAGTATGATATGATTATACAAATAAATAAAAAAAGTCAAAAGTAACATCATTAGAAGCTTCAACACATATAGAAGTTGAATATTAATTCCAAAAAAAAAATAAAATAGTAGCCCCTCCTCACGATCTTGGATGTTCATCTCCTATTACACGCGTTAAAATGAGTGATACCTCCTCACCATAATCCGTAATAATCCATAATTATGCCCTCATTAACCTTTTCATCATCCACGACCATAACAATCATAACCATAATCACATTCATTATAGCTGCTGTATTGGATGATCCAATCAACGTCAGCCACAGATTCTGAAGGTTTCTTGAGATGTTTGATCTGGTGAGAACACCTCTGGCCTAAAGGGCCCTTAAGATCAAGATTAATGGATTGGCGGAGATGGAGCGTTTCGAGTTTGGCACAGCTATCAAGAATGGCTTCCATCCCTTGTTTCCCATACAATCACCAACAAGAACCACAGTGGAAAGATTGGGCATGGCTTTTGCAATTGCTTGAGCATGATCATCATTGAGTAAGTTAAAATCATTTTTGGTTCCATAACTATAAGGAATTTTTGATTCTGTCCAAAAAAAGATAAAAATTTCAATTTCGTTCCACATACTCCTGAAATTGGCCAATTTTTGTCCTAAAGTCCCCGGAATCCCATTTCATGGCCGCGAATTTGCACGTGTGCCGCATGTGATCACCAAAGGCATCCTTCACCGCACTGGAAAATCCTGCCGCCTCCGCTGAGTTAACAAACTCTGACCCGATTTGAAGATGTAAGTCTATTTTCCCGCCGCTCTTCTAATTGCCTCTGTTATTTTTTAGTTTTACGCTCCCCCGTTTTAGTGAGAGAGAGAGAGATTACATGAAATGAGGAAACACTGTTGGATTTGCGTTTGCTAATCTTTTAATTAAAATGTGTACAATTTTAAGGTTTTAAAAAATGACAGCTTTTCCTGGTGTTAGTTGTTGGAAATTTATTAATTTCCATTATAATCTAATTGTGGGCAATATATTATTATGCAATTATATTAGCTATTCAATTATTTTATGGACTTAATTAAGTGATCCAATTAAGGTTAAAAGTCCATGGGCTATAATAATAATTAATATGGGCCAAATGAGTAGATACTCAATACTACGTGATTAGGTGATTATGGGTGGTCTAGTCAAGTAGTATATAAAGGTTACCAGGTTATGGTCCCCAATATACTAAGCCGCACATCGTCTTCCCTTCTCCCCATCGGGAGGGATTACTACGGTTCCCATAAGGAATAAGGAGGGCTTAGTTGAGGAAGGTCATATAACCACTGATCCTGAGTTCGTGTTCTGTGTTCCGCCTAGAGACTCATTGGATCAGGTACGCTTCCGCTTTATGGTGTAGATCTTGTTAATCATAACAGGGTTAAGGTTTCATGGATTAATTTCCAACAAGTGGTATCAGAGCCACCCTATATATGATTTTCTGAGATCTGTTAGATTAATGTTCGGAAATTGAGAGGCTTTTCGTAATTTTTTTATTACGGATGATTAAAGTTTATGAATCACATTTCTATTTGGAGGATGATAATTTGAAATTGTTTTAAATTTTAATCCAATTGGATTATTGATTGGTAATTGATATTCGCTTTGGATTGTATGCCTCAATTTCCGTAAATATTATCAAGAAAGTTCAGAAACACTGATTTGATGCGCTGTCCCTATGGATTTGGATTATTTATTTTTGTTAATGGAACCACTGTGCTTGTAACCTCATTTAATTGGGGTTTCCGAAAGTATGAACCTTTTTGGGATTAAGAATATAATCATGTTATCATTTTCATCAATAAATTTGGATTCTGATTTTTTATATATTCTTGCATCTTGGATTTGCATTTTGAATATATATGTTTTGTCACGGGAATCGATAAAAGATTATGAACATAATTATGTCCATATATTTTTGTATAGGATTCGATGGCTAATAATTTAGCAGATTATAATTGCTTGATTTAGTTTATTTTTAAATTAAAATTTGGAATCCTAATTAAGTTAAAGAAAGAAATATTTCATTAATTTTAAATTTGGGTGAATCATCTAATATTCCCATTTCGTAGTGGAATTTAATTAAATTAAATTGGGGAGACAGTTAAATGTCGTTTAATTAAATTAAATATTTTAATATTTATTTAATTAGTCTAGTAATTTTCAATCTAGTCAATCGAAGCATCATGTTGTCATAGCAGCCTCTATGTGTGAAGTACGACTTTATTGAAATTACATAGATGGGTGTGTAATTATTCATGTGTTCTGTGTTCGGCCCACAGGTAGGCACAGTTTGACAGAATAATAACATACATGTGATAATAAGTATGTGATAATTATTTGGATTGTTCATGTGAACATTAGTCGGTCCACAGATAGACTCTTGTTTGACAGAACTTATTATCAATACTTGATTATTACACTAAGATTACCCCTGCAGTTAATTTTTTGTCCACAGACGAGGTTAATGTTGCACAAGGTGTCTTGTGATGGGTCCCCAATTAATAATGTTGTATAAGTGTATCTTCATGCGGGTATTGATCGGCCCACAGGTAGATTAATATTTGGCAGAAATACACAAGTACCTGTGGTGGTAAATACGTGACAATTATTTGGTTTGACATGTGAGTAATAAGTCGGCCCACAGGAAGGCTATTGCTTGACAGTTTTATTGTCAGTATTTGACTACTGCATGAGAGCATCATTTAAATTAGTATTTTTTGTCCAAAGACTTGATACTAATATTGTGCTCGAATCTTTAAGATGACTCTAATTTATTTAAATTTTGAAAGATTATAAAGTTTAGTGCAAGCATGATAATTATTTTGCATTAATTCTCTGTATAATTAAGAAGTCTGCTAATTAAGTTTTTCATATATCAACAACAAAATCATACTTGATGAGTGAACTTCCACAATAAGGATGAGACTAATAAGTTAAACTTAATATCAATAAAGTATAAGGGCAATACAAGAAATCCCATTAAGAAAGCTGCTAAAGACAACTAAAGTATAACCTTTTGTTTTCTCCTAAAGGCCTGTGGAATTGTCTTATAATACACTGCATTAAATTATTCAGTATGCATGGTGCAGTTAAAAGACATAATTGAACTCCACAACATATGGTCACTAATGTGAGAAATACTTAAGATTGCAGCTTATGGTCTCAATAAGTTTTTAACCAAAGTAGTTGTGAGAACTCTTTGAGTTTCACATATGGTGATGTCCAACTAAAGCTAGATCATTGGGATCTACTAAAGACAATTTGACTCAAATAAATGTAAGCTACTTTATTGGTTATGAATAAAAATAAAAGTTTATAATTCAATTAATCGGATCATATTTGAGACGGGTAATACGGTATTTTGTGAGGATGTTGATTTGGGGGAAGAATAATATTAGAGACATTGTCTTTGAGGGGGAGTCAATACGGTCCCTACTTAAACTTTTAGAAATTATGTAAATTCAGAATATCAATGGGACAATGTCAATAATATTTAAGGTATAATAAAATCAACAACCTCAAGAATTAATGTCACAAAGAAAACCACTAGAGTTGGGAGAAAATCAATTCGGATAATTATGCAGTTTTCTCCTAAATAAAAAGGACACTATGGAATTAATGGTAGAACATTCAAACAATGTTCATCAAACCATGCAAGGTCCAAATACTCGAAAGTGGGTTAATGCCATAAGTTATGAGTATAAATCAATACAAGATTATTAGGTTTGCATCTTGATAAAGGATTATACTCTAAAGGGAAGGAAGGCATTGTTTTGAGATAATTGTGATATTATTAGTACATTTTAATCTTGAATCATTTAGATGGATGTAAAGATAAAGTTCCTTGATGGCAACATGATACGATATTATAAGTTTAAGAACCAAAAGGAAATCCATCTATGCATTCAAGAAAACTTTCCCGTAAAGGAATCACAATCATCATCATGCAGTTTTTGTCTCATTTGGTTTTGATACAAATGTAGATGATTATGCGATTCAGTGGGAGAATGTTTAAATTAAACTAAGGGAGACAAGTGAAGTCTCAATAAGGTGCCCTAAAGTTAAACTAAAGATTTAAGAAATGTAGAAATATTCTATATGTTTTGGCTATTGGAAGTTGTTGTATGATGAGGTCTCTACAAGACCTAATTTGACTTATGTTGTTGGTATATTAAGTAGACATTTAAGTAATTCTAGTATGGATCTTTATAAAGTATTTACAGAGAATTAATGATAACATACTTGCACATCAGGTATCAGATTTGTTAAAGATCATGAGGAATTCTGATTCAGAGTTTGTTGGATGCCAATATAGTATGAGATCCACTTCAGGCTACATCTTCTGTTGGTCTGGAGAGCTATACAAGTAAAAGTATTAAGCAAACACTTTAGCTCATTAACCATGACAACAGAATCAGTATCACACTAAGGGGCATTCAAACATGAAATAAAGGTTGCGAAGATTTGTCACATAAAGTTCATTATGACAGTTAGTTCGCAGTAAAGTATTAGTAATAAGAGTTCTTACAAGTCAAACATATTGACATAGAATTCTTGGTTGTTAAAGAAAGTGTTCTTATGGATAAATTTTGGTAGAGCATACTATGATAGACTCTAAATACGGATCCGCCAATCATGTATTCAACGCCCTATAATTTTATGAGCTAGCTACTCATGTGGGTGTTATATGATTTTAGAATACATTGGTTCAGTGGGAGTTTATATTTATTGCTCTTTAAAGTTTTAAGACACTTTGATTTTAGATAATTCGATTTTCTGCAGAATTGAGTTGATGGATTTGAATTCATTGTGAATTCACTTAAGTTAATTTTTCATTTTGTAATATTTTACATTATGAATTGATCTCACTAAGGATTAAAGTAGGACCAGTTGGAAATAGACATGATGTTGATCATATTTTTCATGTAATTTCCATGCTACTCACCATATTTGATCTATGTCATTGAGTGTATTGATATGGTAATTGTCGGGGTTTAATCACGATTTATAATGTGGTGAATGCCGCGGTAATTTCATATTAGTATATGAGATGGACCAGATTGTTAAGTATAGCCTGAAGAGGAATAGCATAAAGTTGCGCAACTAAGGACTCTTGATATAATTGCTAACGGAAAATATATAGCCCAAGTGGGAGATTGTTGGAAATTTATTAATTTCCATTATAATCTAATTGTGGGCAATATATTATTATGCAATTATATTAGCTATTCAATTATTTTATGGACTTAATTAAGTGATCCAATTAAGGTTAAAAGTCCATGGGCTATAATAATAATTAATATGGGCCAAATGAGTAGATACCCAATACTACGTGATTAGGTGATTATGGGTGGTCTAGTCAAGTAGTATATAAAGGTTACCAGGTTATGGTCCCCAATATACTAAGCCGCACATCGTCTTCCCTTCTCCCCATCGGGAGGGATTACTACGGTTCCCATAAGGAATAAGGAGGGCTTAGTTGAGGAAGGTCATATAACCACTGATCCTGAGTTCGTGTTCTGTGTTCCGCCTAGAGACTCATTGGATCAGGTACGCTTCCGCTTTATGGTGTAGATCTTGTTAATCATAACAGGGTTAAGGTTTCATGGATTAATTTCCAACATTAGTTTCTTTGCCACTGATCCTGTTATTTTTGGTTTTTTAATTTAGATGTTCTTGTTGAGAGAGAGAGATGCTTACTTGGATTGACATATTAAGTTTGTTGGTTTTAAGTTGATCAGAAAAAGGCTTGATTTTTATCCCTCTGTTGGTTGCTAATTTGTGAGATGAGATGCAGGGAGTGAAGTTCTTGGCAGAGGAGGAGAGAACAGTAATCGATCTGCATGCACAATTTGGCAACAGATGGGCCAAAATCTCTACATACTTGCTAGGAAGAACCCACAACGACGTCAAGAATTTCTGGAGCAGCAGGCAGAAAAGACTTGCCAGGATTTTGCACTCTCCTTCACCATCATTTTGTTTATAATTACCTTGCCGAAAAGCCCGAATTTTGGCAAATTCCCAGCCAAAAAATAGGGTTCTGGCGACTTTGAGACCAAAATTGACCAATTTCATGAGTTATGGGACGAAATTGAAATTTTTATCTTTTTTGGGATAGAATAAAAAATATCTTATAGTTATGAGACAAAAATGATTTTAACTCTAATTGAGTGGTGCAGAATCATATTCAATTTAGTTGATCTGTTGCAGGAAAATACTCCACATATTAGCAACATCGACAGTAAAGTTGAATTGATTCCCAAAAAGGGAAAATCAAGAGCCCAAAGCAAATTTGTACTTAACAAATGGAGTAGAAAGATAAACAAATAAAATTTGTAACCTAATCATTTTAATGACACACAAGCACTCTAGTATATCAAATGCGTCATGAATCATGAAATAGAACATATTTAACAACAAATTAACTTGTATGAGAATTGTATAAACATAGCTTCTTCAAACATATGACATAATCATCAATTATGATTTAGTAACAAGTCAACAACAACAGCAAATTTGGGGAAAACAAATCAAACGCATTGCAGAGAGCGTAGAATATGGAATGTAAAAGGGGAAATTGTACCGATGAGCAATGGAGTTAAGCATTTTCACTCACATCTCGTGTTAATAGTTCATTTACAAAATATATATATATATATATATATATATATATATATATATATATATATATATATATATATATATATATATATATATATATATATATATATATATATATATATATATATATCTTCCTATATATAAAGCGGGAGTTCAGGTAAAATGACCCAGTGACAGTCGGTTGCCCATCAACCCCTTCTTCCTACGCACAGCCACGTGTCCCGAATTCCCGATCTCTTATTCTTTCCACTTCCACCTGTTTTATCCCTCTTCTTTCACTTCCATGGACACGAACAATGCCAAATTTTCGCCGATTCCCAATGATGTTGAGTTTGTCAAATATAAAATAAAGGTATTCTACTTGTTTCACATCGGATGAAAGATCAGAAAAGAGAATTCATAATTGCTATATAAGGAGGCCTTTATTCTGATGTTAGACACACCCAAAAAAAGAGCACTATAATCTTTATACGTGATTCTTTTATTCCTTTCTTATATTCTCTATTTGAGAATTGGGAGAAAAGTTGGGAATTAGTTAAAGATTTGTAATAGTGTGGTAGTTTTGGGGTCGGGAGAGAGAAGCTTCTGTGTGATTGTAATATTTTTCATATAGTAAGTATTTTCTCGGGTCCGTGGTTTTTTCTTCGGTTTGGAGTTTCCACTTAAATTCCTTGTCTTGTTCTGATTTTTTTCCTTTCTCATTAATATTTTGACCTTTTTCCTTTAAGAATGAATATTTTTTCCCAATAAAGTGGTATCAGAGCCCGGTTCGGACACTTTTAAAAATTCTTAGTATGCTCTGTGGTTGTAGCATAGTCTGATCTTCCACATCAGAAAAGATTTTTTAAGAGACGATTATTCATTAGGTTAAGGTAGGGCAAAATATGTCTTCAATTAAGTTTGATGTCGAGAAATTTGGTGGTACAATCAATTTTGGGTTGTGGCAAGTACAAGTGAAAGATGTGCTGATACAATTTGGGTTACACAAGACTCTGAAAGGAAAGCCAGGTTCAACGGATGACACAGGAAGTTCCGGCAAAGATTCTGAAAAGGGTGATAAAAAGAGTGATGAAGATTGGGAGGATTTGGATTTGCGGGCTGCAAGCACAATAAGCTTATCATTGGCTAAGAATGTCCTTGCTAATGTGCATGGTATTTCGAATGACAAGGAGCTATGGAACAAGCTTGAGGAACTATACCAGGCAAAGGGTATCTCAAATCGGTTGTACTTGAAAGAGCAATTTCATACGCTGTGAATGAAAGAAGATACACAAACCTCAGATCATCTAAGTACTCTTAATGGCATCATCTCTGAACTAGATGCAATTGGAGTGAAGATTGAAGATGAGGATAAGGCATTGAGGCTTATCTTGTCTCTGATACGTTCCTATAAGCACATGAAGCCAATTTTGGTGTATGGTAAGGAAGCTTTAAATTTTGCTGAAGTCACATGTAAACTTCTTTCTGAGGAAAGGAGGCTGATGAGTGAAGGACGCACTACTGAAAATTCAATAATGTTGGCGAGTGGCAATGGAGGAAGGAAGAGGGACTCCAAGAATGTGGTTTGTTGGAAGTGCGGAGAAACTTGAGCATACAAAGCGATTTTGTCCACGTGGAGGTGGAGCTAGTAGAGGTGGAGTTGGTACAGCAAATAACTCCGAGTCTAAAGCTAATGTTGTGGAGGATTTTCTCTGAGGAGAAAATGAACACCCCTGTGACATGCCAGTTGTCATGAAAAAGGGGTGTAGTACTGTTAGTTGGGCCACAAGTTTGCACACATTGACTTGGTATGAATGTGTGTGGTGGAAGGGTATATATGGCTGATGGACTTCCAGGGAGGCCAAGAGCTGGAAGTTGCACCAAAGTTTCAGCATGTATTTTTCGATATGTTGCTGCAAGAAAATTCTTAGAATTGATTATTCTAAGTGGGTCTACTCATATGGTGGAGTAGGATGATTCTCAGGAGATTAAGAATTGATTGTCGGTAAAGACAATGTGTTTTATTTTATTTTTGGCAAGGTGGAGATTGTTGAGTTTGTCAAATATAAAATAAAGGTATTCTGCTTGTCTCATATCGGATGAGAGATCAGAAAAGAGGATTCTTAATTGCTATATACTTTATTCTGATGTTAGACACACCCAAAAAAGAGCACTATAATCTTTATAGTGATTCTTTTATTCCTTGTATTCTTTATTTGAGAATTGGAAGAAAAGTTGGGAATTAGTTAAAGATTTGTAATAGTGTAGTAGTTTTGGGATCGTGAGAGAGAAACTTCTGTGTGATTGTAATATTTTTCATATAGTAAGTATTTTTCGGGTTCTTGGTTTTTTTCCGATTTGGAGTTTCCACGTAAATTTCTTGTTGTTCTGATTCTTTTCTTTTCTCATTAATATTTTGTCATTTTCCCTATAAAAATGAATGCTTTTTCCCAACAAATGGTTCTCACAATCAGACCATCGATTTTCCCCGCAGTAAGCATCCTCAGCTTCTTCGACACACTTCTTCGTTGACTTATCATTTACAATCTTTCCCCCTCTTCGCCTACCACGTGTGTTTTCGACTTTGACTTTAAGGTGACTCTTGGTTTAACTTCACGATTCCTTACACTTTGAACAGAGTTACTATTTATTTGATACCTTTACAAGCTCCTTAGTACTTGTATTTATACGTTAATGTTAATTTGATTCCTTTACACAGTTTTTGTACTCAACTCTGTGATCTCTCTACCAACTTTCCTTGGGTGTCGTTGCTTTTCTTGTAAAATTGAATTTTCACTCAATTTTTTTCTTCAACACTCCGCCCATCAGTTGTATGAGAAATTGCCCCATAGACAGGTATTCATTTTAGTGATTTTCTGTTTGTGTTTTCCTGCTATTTCCGCACCGCTTTCTGCTCATAAATGTCTTCTGTTAGGGAAGATGGGTAAACATAACTTTATACGAACAATTAGAGCATTCTAATTAATCTGTGTAGTTCAAAAACATGAATTGTTAGCTATTGTTCCTCTAACTCTTTACAAAGTTTGTTTATTTATATCTTCAGAATACACAACGCATTCATTGTTTTTTACTAGTGTTCCTTACTGTTATTCTTTACCTAGATAACATTGGGTTTGAGTTCCATGTCTCCAGAGCGCCCAAATTATATGTGCACACACTGTGCTGGGTAGAATTATTGAATAGCTTAGTTAATAGAGTTGATAGCCCTTGTTGAATAAGAAACTCATACTATTTATGAAGCTTTACCTAATTTGAGTCACCTCAACAACCATTATCTTGCCCACCACATGGTGTTTGGTAGGATTACTTTTTAGTTTGGTTTATGGACTTGATAGACATTTTGAACACAAGACTCATATTGAACAACGTTTATTATCTTAACTTCACTTGAGTTACCTAAGAAGGAAGTAGTGACTTAGTTAGAGAAGTGTATGCATATGAATAAGAAAGTTATAAGATGGAAAAGTATATCCCGTGTAAGTATGGCAGAGCAGCTGTTAACTAATAAAAATTCACCACATCTGTATGTGTACTCGTGAGAAAAAGGATTAGCAAGGCATCTATTCTAAAATCACAAATTGTTTAGTTGTTATGTTGTACGTTAGTAATTGCGTTTGAAGAATGGCTGTTGATGTTTACCTCCTTTTATTTATTTACTCCCTCCGTCCCGGAGTTAAGTTCACCAACACTGTAGATACAGAGTTTAAGAAAAGTTGTTTTTTGACCAACTTTATTGACTTTTGAGGGGTATTGTATTATTTTTAGGTAATAAATAAATTATAAAGTATGTTATGTGTGTTAGGTGAGAGTGGTATTTTTGAAATTAAGATAACTTTTGAGGTTGTTGGTTAATGTGAAGTTTCCTTTTTTGGGCGGTGAACATAAGTATGGGACGGACGAAAACGGAAAGTGATAAGTATGGGACAGAGGGAGTATTTTTTTTAGTTCCAGTGAATTTCCGAGTTATTCTAATTCGGTCTGGAAAGCCGAGTCATAAATTCATGTAGTGTCGAAATTTTTTTGGTAACACGAAATTGTGTGTATCTAATCAGGTATGTAAATTTTAGAAACGACTGTTCAAAAATTTCACTGTCATGTCTGTTAGAAAATTACATACAGTATATATTGTGGGCATTATCATTTCTAGCGACACTCTTTTGATTTGAAAAATGACTTCGGTGTGGGAAACACCTTTATTGATTTTGCTTACGTTCTTTCATAAGGAACTTTGTTTTTTTTTTTTTGATAGATTCCTTTCAAATGACAATGTAGTTGCCTTTGTATACTTCGGTGTGGAGATCGAAAATTCTATTAAAATTGTGCGTGTCCAGCATCACGATCTTACTGCTGTCCATAGCTGCCGTCGCTATGTATCTCGGATCGTTCTTATTCCACTCGATCCTCAACAACGGCGTATTCGGATCCGAGCTCTAGTAGATTATCTACGACCAATCCTTGTCCCGGAGATCAAAAATTCTAACGGATCCATTGGCGGAGACCGACACGAAGACATTAGCGCCGCCCCAAGCGACATTGTACACCTCCTTATCGTGCGCAATTAACTGAGTTTCCACAGTTTCCTTCTCAATATCCCAAATTTGTGCAGGTGGCATTAATTCTCGCAATTAACTGCGTTTCCATAATTTCCTCCTCAATCCCAAATTGTGCAGGTGGTATTGATGCTCGACGTCCCGATTCTCCTCGGCTCCACTTCATTCCAGTCAAACGAAGTCAGCGGCCCAAAGAATTCGCTGCCGCGGTTGCCCCATAGGATTACCTTGCCGGAAAGCCCAATTTTAGTGATCATGTGCGGCACACGTATGAATTCCCGGCCAAAAAATAGGGTTCTGGCGACTTTGGGACCAAAATTGGCCAATTTCAGGAGTTACGGGGTAAAATTGAAATTTTTATCTTTTGTGGGACAGAATAAAAAATTTCTTATAGTTATGGGACAAAAATGATTTTAACTCATTTATCTGTAATTTCATATCTAAATGCTGAGATTCTTGTCATGAATATTGTCATCTTCACAGCCATTAATTGGATTATTCTTTAGGGAAATGATCAAAGGAATTATAGTATCAACAGTGATTGGATTGGGCCACTTCTTTGTAGCTGCTGTGCTCATCATAGTTCAAATACTTTTTATTTGACTGCATGCATTTTGTTCCTATTATTTTTATCAAATTTTTATTTTGCTTTTCAATCTGCTTCTAGCCTCCTGCAAAGCTCTTACTATGTTAGCAATATCGATATATTGAATTGTATCAATCAATATTTATGAGTGGTATTTGAATTCAAAAAGGAGGTCCTTACCTTGCTTTGTATCTCTGGGTGCTCATGCTTGTTTTAACTGTTGTATGTTGACTATTTATCTCATCCTAGACAAATTCTCTTGTGAGACATTATATATGTGAGACGGTTTGTGAGACGTGTTAAAGTATGCCTATTATATAGATAAAGTATGCTTAATGGTTGTTAAAGTATGTTTTTTAAAATATAATAAATAATGAATTAAAGTATGATCTTAGGGTTAATATGATTCATTATTAAAATACTTTAACAATAAATAAGCATATTTTAACTATATAATAAGCATACTTTAGTAATGGGTCAACCCGTCTTACAAGAGAGTTTCTCGTCCTACACTTACCGCCCCACTTTTCAACAACTTACTTAATGTTGATATTTTTCATCCTCATAGAGTTCGTGCCACACAATCCATATTTACGCAAATTGAAAATACTACAGCTTCTTGCTGCGCTGAGCACGAACTGTTCTCTTGTTAGTGGATAATGGCTCTACAATTTTTCTTTTCAAAAGGAGGTAAAAGAAATGATAAAAAGGCTTCTCACAAAAAAAGAGTGGACTACGACCCTACATATAGTACTTTAAATTGATTCGAAGCTATTCCTCTTATAGAATATATACGCTATTTTTATTGAAACTAAAATGCACGCCAATCACATATTTAAATATGCTCATGCACATAAGTAATATGCTACACTCAATGACGGAGGGATTTAAAGGACCAGGAGGGGCGCTGCCCCCTGGCATTTGAAAAATTATTAGTATATATATGTTCAAAATATTATACTATTCTTTTGGCACAGGTTGAGGGTTCAGTTCCTCATTGCAGCAACATTTTATATTTTCTTTTGGGTTTTTTATTTTTTCTAGTCCAATCGATCCTAAATATATTTTTTTTTGGGCCTTTTACTTTTTCTTTTCTTTTTTCTGGGCCTTTTTTTTCTAGTCTAATCGATCCAAAATCAAGCTAAGGTATTAATACACCTCATGGATCAAGATTAAACCATATATATTTCAACAAATATTAATTAAAAATATAAAAAATATACTATAATTTTAAAATTATCATCATTTTTAACATACATATTTACTTTTTATTATTAAAAAATCATCAAATTATTTCAAAAAATTTAATAAAGTTGTTAAAAAGTAATAACTTCTTCTAAAAAAAATGAAAATAATATTGCACGCCGAATGAAATACTCCATACAGTTTACAGTACTATTTTGGGCGGACGAATGAAGTATATACTTTACAGTATTATTTTAGCCCCCTAAAGTTAATTTCTGGCTCCGTCACTAGCTACACTT
Source organism: Pogostemon cablin (assembly GCA_023678885.1). Classification (NCBI taxonomy): domain Eukaryota; kingdom Viridiplantae; phylum Streptophyta; class Magnoliopsida; order Lamiales; family Lamiaceae; genus Pogostemon; species Pogostemon cablin. Next base: position 7,029,363 of record CM043009.1, read on the forward strand.
GTGAATACACTGTACACTTGCATGAATTACATACGTTGTTGTACCTTTCGAATTTATATACACGTATAATTAAATTACACTTGTAAACGCTATGACACTTGCATGAATTACAATATATACTTTGTTGTACATTTTGAATTTGTATGCACATATATAATTAAATTTCGTGTTATATTACAGTTCATAAATAGTTACTTTCATGCACAGCTCCACTTTTCCATCTATAAAAAAAATTGCACACTATTAAATTACGTATTGTTTCTACAATGTATTTAATAGCTAAAGATTACTTAAAAGATATTAAATAGCATCATAATAAATAAAATCTATGCAATAGTTCACTAAATTTTTTCAGATCGGTCCGGGTTACCACCTCAAATATTGAGGTGCCCTTACACACTAGTATGTACATAAATGGAAACTTTAAGGTTTGATAAACTGTTTTTTTCTTTTTCCGATAATAAAAATAAATAATATATGTGTTGAAATTTTTATGTTAGTCAAATTGGAGTTTTGGAGTTCTTATAAATGTATTGATATCATTGTCTTGGAGTTCTTATATGTGTATTGATGTTATTTTTATCGTAACTCTCTTTTAGTGTTTCTTGTTCCTTTGGAAAAGAGAAATTTCATTGATTTAGGTATGGGATTTACTCCAAAATATACCCAACAAATACAGGTAATTAACCAGTGTTTCTTGTGTCTTACTTCTTATATGTGTATTGATGTTATTTTTATAGTAACTCTCTTTGAGTGTTTCTTGTACCTTTTTTTTTTCTTTGGAAAAGAGAAATTTCATTGATTTTGGTATGAGATTTACTTCAAAATATACACAACAAATACAGGTAATTAAACAGTGTTTCTTGTGCCTTACTTTTTTTCCTTTGGAAAAGAGAAATTCCATTGATTTCGGTATGAGATTTACTCCAAAATATACCCAACAAGTACCGGTAATTAAAGTGCCCATTGGACAAAAATCAATTTAATAGTATTTCTTGTACCCTATTCTAAGATTCTAATGAAATAGATTTGCCGTTAAAAAACAAAAAAAAAAATTAGAGTTTTGTAGCGATTTCTTGAAATAATTGCGAATTAAACTCGGAAAAAATTGATGTCCATATTATAATTAAACACATCTGATCTTTTTACTCCTTGAATCAGTGGCGGCGGAGGTGGTGGTTGTGGTGGTGGTGGTGGATGTCGGAAAGTGCATCCAAGAATTTCATAGCATTTAATTACTTGTGTTTATCCAAACAAATTTAATTCACAATCAGAGGCGTGTTCTGGAGTAATCATTTCTGGAAATAAAATTTTAAAGCATTAAATAAAAATGGTAATGAATTTATTTGAATTAGTCTTAATAATTAATGTAAATTTGTTTTGTCGTTTAGCTAAGCACTTTTGTAGCATTGTCTATGCGGTGCACGCTGGAGTTTTCTTCCTTAGCTGCATTTGTAACTGAAAATATTTCTTGAAATAAAAATATTTTTTCTCAAATTTTAATAAAAATAATTAATTACATTTTAATTATTATTTATGTTTTTAATTAGTGGGCCTTAAATAATAAATAGATCTCTCCGTTTTCATGTCAACACTTATCTTGATCGAACAAAGATGACTAGATATGATCCATATAGTTGATCCTATGTACTAGTATATATTGTTGGAAATTAATTCATGAAACCTTAACCCTATTATGATTAACGAGATTTAAACCGTAAAACGGAAGCGTACCTGATCCAATGAGTCCCTAGGCGGAACACGAACTCAGGATCAGTGGTTATATGACATTCCTCAACTAAGCCTCCTTATTTCTTATGGGGACCGTAGTAATCCCTCCCGATGGGGAGAAGGGAAGACAATGTGCGGCTTAGTATATTGGGGACCATAACCTGGGAGCCTTTATATACTACTTGACTAGACCACCCATAATCACCTAATCACGTAGTATTGGGTATCTACTCAATTGACCCATATCAAATATTATTATAGCCCATGGACTTTTAACCTTAATTGGATCACTTTAATTAAGTCCATAAAATAATTGAATATTTAATATAATTGCATAATAATATATTGCCCACAATTAGATTATAATGGAAATTAATAAATTTCCAACAATCTCCCACTTGGGCTATATATATTTTCGTTAGCAATTATATCAAGAGTCCTTAGTTGCGCAACTTTATGCTATTCCTCTTCAGGCTATACTTAACAATCTGGTTCATCTCATCTACTAACAATGGAATTACCGCGGCATTCACCACATTATTATTCGTGGTTAAACCCCGACAATCACCATATTAATATACTCAATGACATAGATCAAATATGGTGAGTAGCATGGAAATTACATGAAAAATATGATCAACATCATGTATATTTCCAACTGGTCCAACTTTAAACTTTAGTGAGATCAATCCATAATGTAAAATATTACAAAATAAAAAATTAACTTAAGTGAATTCACAATGAATTCAAATCCATCAACTCAATTCTGCAGAAAACCGAATTATCTAAAATCAAAGTGTCTTAAAACTTTAAAGAGCAATAAATATAGACTCTCACTGAACCAATGTATTCTAAAATCATATAACACCCACATGAGTAGCTAGCTCATAAAATTACAGGGCGTTGAATACATGATTGGCGGATCCGTATTTAGAGTCTATCATAGTATGCTCTACCAAAATTTATCCATAAGAACACTTTTTTTAACAACCAAGAATTCTATGTCAATATGCTTGACTTATAAGAACTCTTATTGCTAATACTTTACTGCAAACTAACTGTCACAATGAACTTTATGTGACTAAACTTCGCAACCTTTATTTCATGTTTGAATGCCCCTTAGTGTGCTACTGATTCTGTTGTCATGGTTAATGAGTTAAAGTGTTTGCTTAATACTTTTACTTGTATAGCTCTCCAGACCAACAGAAGATATAGCCTGAAGTGGATCTTATATTGTATTGGCATCCAACAAACTCATAATCAGACTACTTTATGATCTCCTACTAATCTGATTATCTCTAATGTTAAAGCATGTTATCCTTAGTTCTCTGTAAAGATCCATACTAGAGTTACTTAAATGTCTACTTAATACACCAACAACAGAAGCCAAATTAAGTTTTGTAGAGACCTCATCATACAATAACTTCCAACAATCAAAACATATAGAATGTTTATACATTTCTTAAATCTTTAATTTAACTTTAGGGCACCTTATTGAGACTCCACTTGTCTCCCTTAGTTTAAACATTCTCCCACTGAATCACATAATTATCTACATTTGTCTCAAAACCAAATGAGACAATTAATTCATGATGATACTTGTGATTCCTTTACGGAAAAGCTTTCTTGAATGCATAGATGGATTTCCTTTTGGTTCTTAAACTTATAATATCGTATCATGTTGCCATCAAGGAACTTTATTTTTACATCCATTTAAATGATTCAAGATTAAAATGTACTAATAATATCACGATTATCTCAAAACAATGCCTTCCTTCCCTTTAGAGTATAATCCTTTATCAAGATGCAAACCTAATAATCTTGTATTGATTTATACTCATAACTTATGACATTAACCCACTTTCGAGTATTTGGACCTTGCATGGTTTGATGAACATTGTTTGAATGTTCTACCATTAATTCCATAGTGTCCTCTTTATTTAAGAGAAAACTACATAATTATCCGAATTAATTTTCTCCCAACTCTAGTGGTTTTCTTAGTGACATTAATTCTTGAGGTTGTTTAATTTATTATTCTTTAAATATTATTGACATTGTCATATTGTTATTCTGAATTCGCACCAATTCTTTAAAGCATAAGTGGGGATCGAATCGACTCCCTCTTAAGGACAATGTCTCTAATATTATTCTTCCCCCCAAATCAACATCCTCACAGAATACCGTATTAGCCGTCTCAAATATGATCCGATTAATTGGATCATAAACTTTTATTTTTATTCATAACCAATAAAGTAGCTTACATTTATTTGAATCCAATTTTCTTTAGTAGATCCCAATGATCTAGCTTTAGTTGGACATCACCATATGTGAAACTCAAAGAGTTCTCACAACTACTTTGGTTAAAAATTTATTGAAACCATAAGTTGCAATCTTAAGTATTTCTCACATTAGTGACCATATGTTGTGGAGTTCAATTATGTCTTTTAACTGCACCATGCATACTGAATAATTTAATGCAGTGTATTATAAGACAATTCCACAGGCCTTTAGGAGAAAACAAAAGGTTATACTTTAGTTGTCTTTAACAGCTTTCTTAATGGGATTTGTTGTATTGCTCTTATACTTTATTGAGATTAAGTTTGACTTATTAGTCTCATCCTTATTGTGGAAGTTCACTCATCAAGTATGATTTTGTTGTTGATATATGGAAAACTTAATTAACAGACTTCTTAATTATACAGAGAATTAATGCAAAATAATTTTTCATGCTCGCATTAAACTTTATAATCTTTCAAAAAACTTTATAATCTTTCAAAATTTAACTAAATTAGAATCATCTTGAAGATTCGAGCACAATATTAGTATCAAGTCTTTGGACAAAAATTACTAATTTAAATGATGCTCTCATGCAGTAGTCAAATATTGACAATAAAACTGTCAAGCAATAGCCTTCCTGTGGGCCAACTTATTATTCACATGTCAAACCAAATAATTATCACGTATTTACCACCACAGGTACTTGTGTATTTCTGCCAAATATTAATCTACCTGTGGGCCGATCAATACCCGCATGAAGATACACTCATACAACATTATTAATTGGGGACCCATCACAAGACACCTTGTGCAACATTAACCTCGTCTGTGGACAAAAATTAACTGCAGGGGTAATCTTGGTGTAATAATCAAGTATTGACAATAAGTTCTGTCAAACAAGAGTCTATCTGTGGACCGACTAATGTTCACATGAACAATCCAAATAATTATCACATACTTATTATCACATGTATGTTATTATTCTGTCAAACTGTGCCTACCTGTGGGCCGAACACAGAACACATAAATAATACCACACCCATCTATGTAATTTCAATAAAGCTTTTCTCCACACACGATATTGCCGTGGAAACATGGTGCTTTGATTGACTAGATTGAAAAATTACTAGAACAATTAAATAAATATTTAAAATAAATATTTATATTTAATTGAACGGCATTAAAAAATATCTCCCCAATTTTAATTTAATCAAATTCATAAACCAGATGGGACATTTAGATGATTCATACTATAATGAAAGATTTCTTAATTTAATTAAGAATTTCAAATTCTAATTTAGAATAAACTAAATTAGACAATTATCCTCCATAAATTAAATATATCACGAAATCGTTACCAAAATATGCATGCAATGTAATCGTGTATGTCGAAATGAAAGGTATTTATCAAATTCAAAACTATAAATATGGGTTTGTGTATCCCATGGATTTGCCAAAATAATCCTTTCAAATACTTTTAATCTTAATGAGGAATTATGGCAACCAATTATTAAAAATTAGTCATCCAACAAAAAACACACACCACTAAATCCAAAGTTCAAAAAATTACATGCCTATTAATTCACTAATAATTAAACACATGTCCAAGACCCCACAGTCATTAAGCATTCATAACTTTCAGAAAACTAAATCAATGTCTTAATAATCACATAAATGAAAATGGTGATTATTATTATAAATAAGAGCAGGCCACTTTGAGATTTTGATACAATTAAAATCCTTTAATCTCATCAAATTACACATGTTCAATTATCAAACTATCACACAATGAAATGGCCACGTATCGAATTTCACTTGATGCCATTAATTCATTACGGAATCAGTAATGAACTTAGCACAAGTTTCAAAAATAAAATCAACGCAGTATCAACACATCATTTAGAAATATATTCCAAAATTAAATTATTATAACTAAAAGCCTTCATCACCTTAAAATGAAACATAAAGCCACATAAATTATGTCCCATAAATTCATAATGATTTAGAGCATTTGATAGCCAAATTAACTTTATCATAGATGCACAAATCCAATATTGAAATTCATAATTCATATTAAATTAAGTAATCATGGCAAATGCATTGTGGATCCACGTTTCAAGATGATTGCCTATAAAAATATTCTTATAGACACTAATGGCATCTTGTTAATATCTAAAACATAAAACAATTCTTGGCATTTATATTAAATTAAAAGCATTCCAAATCAGCCATAACAAATTACTACAGAGGTTATTCCTCACTCGGAATACTGAAGATGAATTTTCATGCGCCAATTACTGACATTACATAATTAATAATAATAATTCTACACAAGTCGCTAAGTATATTCATGATGTCAAATAGCCGAATACGAATCTTGATTTATCAACTATAATTCAACATGAAGAATTAGTCAACTACCAGATTACTCTTATATTTTGCCATGTACCAAATCAATTGTCCTTTTGATAATTATAATGTTGGATTATTTATGATTTGATAAATCACACAATTCAAACCAAATATTTTAATCCACCCGAAACATAATTAATTATCCAAACCAATGACATTAATAATTTCAATTACAAATACAATCCATAACAATTTTTAATTGAAAATTAGACAACTATCCATGTACTCCAATTCATTCCAATTTGGTTCATATTCTGAATAAGTCACACAATTGACAAAGATTCTACTTTAGATTTTCAAATTGGAGAATTATGGATAATCCAGAAGAAATATGCGACAATATTAATGGCGTTCATAAATAAGAATTCCAGTCAAACCAAATGCTCTTACAGCCGTTTGGACAAATCGTAATTCCAACTATTCTTAATCAAACGTCATTTATTGAAATTAATCGGATCGATTAGCACAATGATCCAATAAATTCACACAGATCTCAGAGAATCATAAATAGGGTGGCTCTGGTACCACTTGTTTGAAATTAATCTATGAAACCTTAACCCTATTATGATTAACGAGATTTAAACCGTAAAGCGGAAGCGTACCTGATCCAATGAGTCTCTAGACGGAACACGAACTCAGGATCAGTGGTTATATGGCCTTCCTCAACTAAGCCTCCTTATTCCTTATGGGGACCGTAGTAATCCCTCCCGATGGGGAGAAGGGAAGACAATGTGCGGCTTAGTATATTGGGGACCATAACCTGGGAGCCTTTATATACTACTTGACTAGACCACCCATAATCACCTAATCACGTAGTATTGGGTATCTACTCAATTGACCCATATCAAATATTATTATAGCCCATGGACTTTTAACCTTAATTGGATCACTTTAATTAAGTCCATAAAATAATTGAATAGCTAATATAATTGCATAATAATATATTGCCCACAATTAGATTATAATGGAAAGTAATAAATTTTCAACATATATATAAATCATAACACCAGTCTGTCCAAAAAAGTTTCAAACACCATCCATTGACCCCATCTTAAGAAAGGGATTTATTGGATCTCAAGTTTAAAAGCAAATAAGAAAGCATTGTTCCAACCTTAAACATTGTCCCATCTTCATTATAGAAAGATAACAAAGTAATACAAAAGTCTGTCCAAACAAGTTACAAACACCATCCACTGTCCACATCTTAAGAAAGAGATTCATTGGATCTAAAGTTTAAAAGCAAATAAGAAAGCATTGTTCCAACCTCAAACATTGTCCCATCTTCATTACAGGTCGTCTGAACGATCAGACACGGCCGTATGGATGAACGAATCACTCAAGATCATCGAGGAATTTAAGATGTTTGATCAGCTCTGAGCATCTCTTGTGCAGAGGCCCTTCTAGGTTAACATTAAAGCATTGCCAGATATCAAGTGATTCAAGGCGGCGAAAACCATCGATAATGGCTTTAAGTCCATTGTCATGCAACGTATCTCCCAACAGGCGAAGATGGCACAGATTGGGCATGCTTTTTGCAATTGCTAAAGCGCGCTTGTTGCATCTATCAAAACGATCATATTCTCGAGTCTGGATACCTATACTCACGAAGATAGGTTCCTGCGTATAGATGTAATAAATACCAATACACATCTTCAAAAAATGGATACCTATACTCAATGTTATGGGTGTTTATACCCCCATACAAGGCGTGGCTTATACGCGCAGTACGATCCGGAAGATAAGCGAGATTAAGGATAAGAGTGAGATTTGAACACACGCTGACGGGGCAAAAGGCAGAAGAAGTCAACACCGAGGATAAGGCCTCGGCTGACTGGGCAGAAAGCAGAAGGCAGAATTATATGCCGATACCGAGGGTGAGGTCGGCATCAGCTATCGGTCTCTTACCGTCGGCGTTCTACCCTTCGGCGTATACTCTCAGCCCATCGACTATTGGCTATCAGCCCGACATTATGTTCAGACCATAAGAAGACACGCGTTCTACGTGGAGACAACTTGTCAGGACCGCATCGTACCTTCTTACAGACAAGATTTCCTTGGATGGACACGGGTCGACACAACACCAAAGGGGGATCATTCACCTAAAATATCTCCACTATAAGATAACACATCCACAGCAAAACAACACACAAAACTTGGGCTCACACAAGACTTGGTGGGCACTTCACTCCAACATCATCTTCTCCATTCTACTTCATCTCTCTAGAAATTCACTTGTATTTCTCTCATTACTGTGTAATGTTCCTTCATGGAACTTGGAATACCATCATAAATAATAAAGGAAAGGGGCACCAATTTTATGGGGTGACGGAGAAAACTACTTGTTTGATGTATCCGTTTTAGTGTCCAGTTAATTGTTAATCTTAATCTAACCCGCTAAAAACACTTAAGAAGATCTAATTTTGAGTGTGGACACATATACCCATTTGCATAAAATGTAAATGACTTCAACATAGGGCAAGAATTGCCAATAACTTCAATATTGGAAGCGTAAACAATGGGGCGTTATTAAGGTAAAACTCTTCCAAATGTGGAGCCATCAAGGGTAAGACGCATCAGCTGACTTGATATGTTGAAAGAATAGTATATTAATCACCATACTCATCCCATGAGAAAAACAAACAAGTCTATCGAGAATTTAACAGATTTGCAGATATTCATCAGCTACTTAGATCGGGTGCAGCAAACATGGAATGCAATGAATCAGTGGCAAAAAAGGTTTTACTCTCTATCTACATTAATTAACATAAGTAATCAGCTGGAGAATATACGTAACAAAATCCGAATATCCACAATATCTCATCTCATAACCAATATTTATATGCATAATCCGTCAATCATATTATAATTAACATCTCAAAATTCATTACCGCGGATTGAAAATATTCACGTGAGAAAATGAAAAACAGAGTGCAGACGTACTGATATAATCATCAAAGTAACAAAAAAACAAGTGAAATTTAAGGGAAAATACAGCAAAAATTGAGCACATAATCAGGAGAGCTTGTGTATGGAGAAGGAATATATATATATACCGATCAAAGATGAAGTTGAACACCTCGTCGTTGCCCAAATAATCAATCCTTAGCTCAACCAGCAGCCCCTGGCGGCAATCCACTGCCCGACGCCACAGGTTCTGCTTCTGTTAAGTTAACTCACCAAGGTATCGAAGGTGAATAACTCACCACTTGGCGGGATCGCAGAAAATCCTCCACCAAGTAGTATACACCTTCTCTGCACTTTCCAGAATGTCGACGGTACCAAACCATTTCAAGATATTAGTGGTGATATCTTCCGACAATTCATTCCACAGCGTAGGTTGTCGAAGCGCCATTGGATTTTCATTTTTGTTTTCTATTTCGGAATTCTCCTTCTCCCATTGCTATATATAGACGCTAGTGTTCAAACTTAATCGCGCCAGGAATTCGAATTGGTTAATTTTCTAAAGCATAATTAATTAAGACAATGACTAGCTTAGAACCTTTCTAAATTTTAAATATGTGGAACCGGATACTCCACATCATTTAATATGATCCCTTGTGGTCCCCTCCTTTAACGGTCCTCTCTTTTTATATTTTCTTTCTTAAATAAAGATTTAGTGGTCCCCTATTATATATTCCCCTCCTAAATTAATTAAAATATATGTGGTCCCCCGCAATAATAGTCAACTATTCCCTTGCTTTAATAGTCGATTCTCCATTAACCAATGAGTATTTATTAGAAAATATTCCCCTGTCCCATAGAAGTTGACACACTTTCCTTTTTGGTTTGTCTCACTAAAGTTGACACATTTCCTTTTTAATACATGGACCCACACAAAAACAATTAATCTATTCTCATGGGCCCCACATATCACCTCTAATACAACTACCCACTACACATTAAATATTATTTCTCTCACTTCACTTTACTCCACTTTACATTAAATTATTATATTCCTTAATCTCCGTGTCCAAAAAAAATTATACCAACTTCTATGGGACGGAGGGAGTAATTTTTATTCTATTTTTAAGTTATTAAAATAGTAATCTAATTATTTATATAGAGTATTCTAAATTTTAATAGTGCACTCTCTATTAACCTAACGACTATTTATTTATTAGATAATATTAATTTTTTTGTTTTATTTTTATTTATTTTATTTAAAAAAATAATCTAATTATTTATATAGAATAATCTATTCTAGGTTACTCTTTTTAATTAATTGGGTTACTTCGTATGTACTTTTTTTTATTTTTCATTTTTAGTGTGAAATATTATTGCCTATTTGGTAAATATCTTTTAAATTACTATTTTTAATTAATTATGATCAATTTTTTAGGTTACTGTTTATAATAAAATTTGATTACTCTTTCTAAAAATTAAGTATTTTTTTTATAATGAATTAATTGGATTACTCTATAAAAGTAGTTAGATTACTCTTCGAAATTTATTAGGTTACTTTTTAAAATAAATTAGATTACTCTTTATAATTAATCGGATTACTCTTTAATTCTTAGAACAACAAAGACTTTCAAAAATTAGATTATAAAAACCGCATAAATATGAGTTTTAAAATTATACCGTAATCCATCAACCAAAGTTCACTTAATTTCAATGTTTATCAAATTAGCAAAATTAAAAGAACTACTAAGAGTAATGAACTGACAGAATTGCTAAAAAAGCTAAATAAACAACAGTCAATTAAAAGAAAATATATAAAATGAATTAAAACCTTTCTCATATTGATTTTGAAGGTGGGAAATGAATTTGTTGTCTGTTCGTGGTTATTCATTGTTAAGCTTACGCCACTCATTCTTCATTAAAAAAAAATAATTCTTGGCCACACCCTCTGCAATTGCGCTCATCTTAGTTCACTGCAATCTTCAAAACACAAGTGTTCATCCAAGATTTGACAAGGCGGAAAAAAAATCAGCGATTGAGGAAATAATGTCTCGATTAATTTCTTCGCGTAAAACATCAAATTAGAAAAAATAGTGTGATGCGATGTGAAGGTGTTCACCGCAGCGACGTCGTGCGATGGCGGCAGACTGGTGAGCCGCACACCAGTTCCGGCGGTCTCGATGGGCTCGGGCAGTGGATTTGTTCATATATGGTGGCTGGTCGTAAGATGGAGAATCGGTCACGAGACGCGACGGCCGCTCACGGTGGTAGATCTACAACAGTGGAGATCGATCTCCGGCGATCTGAAGCGACTGTCTGCAACCGCCTTCTACTACTACCGGAAAATGTAAGGTTTTAGGCAGAGAGAAAAGAAGGGCTACAATTTTAGGGAGAGAGAAAATGGGATTGATGGTATTACACTTTCCTTCTGTTCACGCGATTTAATTAACAAAGAGATTCGGTAGCAGCCTGTACTAACCCATATACCCACGAATTAATTTATGTCAGTGATTTGGGATCCGATTCCATGAAAATTTCATGGGACTGGTCTCACCCTAGTTACTCTCATTAATTAATTAGACAATTGAATTACTGAGAACATAATTATCTCGATTGAATAATTATTTGTTGTCCTAAGTAGTATGACGCCATGTATATTAAACTCGATGAGCATGTATAGACACGTGCACTATTGAATTGATAACGTGACATGGGATGAAACTAACTGTAATATTTTTATGAGTGATGGATGTTTATAGCTGAATTCTATAAAACATGCTCTAATTTAAGGGTCATTCTATAGTGCACCGGTGTACCTAGGGATTAATGGGTTAAATGATAGGGTGTAGTGGTAGTTATTGTATTAATTTTTAATTATTTAATTTTATTTAGTGGTTAGGATTAAATAAGATTATGATCTAGCGGTTTACACTGAAGTTGAACTCCTAATTTAAATATATTCCATTAAAATTAAAATTTTGTATATATACGCCCACATAAATCGAACAACGATAAAGAAAAAGAACTTGAAAGATACGAAAAGAAGGCTGTGCACCCGGTAAACCATAGGATACGGTACACACTTTCATAAACGTATATAATTATATATATATATATATATATATATATATATATATATATATATATATATATATATATATATATATATATATATATATATATATACTATGAATAAAAATGTACATAATTTGTTTATTAGTTTTTTTAATGAAAAATTTAATGTAAAAAAATATACTATTATTTAAAAATATATATACACTATCGAATAAAAAATTATATGCATATGGGTGCTTTTTTTTCAATGAAAAATTGACTATAAAAAACGTATACAATTATTAAAAAACATGTATACAAAATAAAATAAAAAGTTATACATATATGAATTTGAATCCGGGTGCATCGAATATAACTCTAAAAAGAATTCAATGACAATATATATAGGCGAATTTACGCTCACATAAATCATACAGCGGAACACGTAAAAGGTATGAAAGAGAATCTATTAATGATATATCCATCAGATGACAGATGACAATATATATGCATTTTCGTAACAAAAACAGACAAATTCAACCTAGTCATTAGTTTCAATTCGATTAAAGCTACTCTAACTATTAAATATATCCCTTAAATTTAAAGATTTATATATATTTTACAAAATATATTAATTAAAAATCGTATTACCTTCTTAACTACGCTCACATGATCCGAACAGAGAGAAGAACGCGTCTCATATATATCTCATATGCTTCGTAAAAAAACAGGGCGAATTTAACTTAGTCATCAGCTTCAACCCACTTATCATCACCATCCATTCTCGACTGTAATCGCTAGTTAAAATATATATTTTCATAATATGATAAATTATGACCTATTAAAATATAATTTTATCGACTGTAATCGCTAGTTAAAATATATATTTTTATAATATGATAAATTATGACCTATTAAAATATAATTTTAAGTTATATATATATATATATATATATATATATATATATATATATATATATAAAAGGTGAATTTAATCTAGTCATCAGCTTCAACACAATCATCATTACCATTTTCCTTTCTCGATTGTAAACCATATCTCGTTTTCGATTGTAATCGCAGCAAGATACTTATAAAGATCAGTTGTTCTACAATAAAAAGATTATTAAAAATTGATTGAGAAGAAAGTAAAATTAAAATACACTCATATAAATCTTTTCGTAAAATATCTTGGCCTCAAGAGAAGATAAATCATTACGCATATATTGTAGATCTCATCTTTCACCATACTTGGTGCTCCTTAATTTAACATTTGCTTAGTTCCCTCACGAATCAATTCCTTCACTTTTGTCGGAGATTTAAAATTAAGTTCGAAGCTTATCAAACTACAAATTTTAATCATTTTTGATTTGCATTGCCCAATTTGGTTCATTAGATTTTGAGGAAGATGATCCGAAAGTGCACATTATATAACCAGCACCTGCTTTGTGAAATATATATAATTATAAACAAAAACATACTATACAGTTATAAAAGAAAAAAAACATACTATACGGTTATAAACAAAAATGTATATATTTTGTTAGTGATTTTTTTATTAGTTTTTTTAATGAAAAATTGAGTGTAAAAAAATACAATTATTAAAATACATATATACACTATAGAATAAAAAGTTATACACATATGAATGCTAATTTTTTAATGAAAAATTGAGTATGAAAAAAGTATACAATTATTAAGAAACATGCATAAAATATATTATAAAAAGTACACGTGTGCACCGGATATCAACTCTATATCCTACTACCTCCGTATCATAAACAAATTCATACTTTCTTTTTTTGTCCGTCTCATAGACAAGTTCACACCCCTAAATAAGGAAATATACATGAATCAATAATCTCACAATACACTTTAATTTTAAAATTGTCACTCCCTTTACAATTCACATAACTTACTTTATTAATTATTTATTTATTATCTAAAATTACCAAACTACTCCTAAAAGTAAAGCAAAATTTTTTTTTTCTTAAAACTCCATATCTACCTTAATCGAGAACTTCTTTTGGGATGGAAGAAGTAATAAATAACGTTTTATATGTTTACAACGTAATTTAGTAAAATCGGGAGTACCAACTTCACTTTACAAATGGTAGGATTATATGTGATCATTTCACAATAAAACTATTTAGTATTTCTGTAATTAATTTTTATTGAAAATACTATTATTTTTTTAAAAAAATTTGGATTAATTATTGAAAATATCATGACTTTAGTCAAAATATATGGTATATGGGGATATTTTTCACGTTAGCATCCGAGCACACCGGATGTTTTGTGCAATTTTTGTGCATCATTTTTTATGTCACACATTAAGTGATTGATACGTAAGAGGGGGGAATAAATCTAATCATTGCCCTCTAGAGTTTAATGATTAGGGTATAGACGTTTTTCTCTCCTACGTGTCGTCCATCTAATAGTATGGTACCAGAGATGATGTACCAAATGACACAGAGAATCCGAGCCGACATCTGAGTGAGGTTGAAGGAAGCGATGTCGAAATTTTCATATTTTGGTTTCGATTTCAAAATTCTCCTTCTTCCATTCTTATATTGACCCGTTAATCGCGTCAGGAATTCGAAAGGCAAAATTTGGTTAATTACATAAAGAACACCTTAATATTGATTAATTAATTACGTAATTGAATTATAAGAACATAGTTGTCTTAGATTGAATAACTTAAAGCTATTCTAAAGCATCCCCAAGAGTTAAATGTAAAATAAAAAATAAAGCTAATGTAAAATAAAAAAATATATCATATTTTGAAGAGAATATCAATAAAAATTAGTTAATATTTAAATTTAGAAAACCATTTTCCGTCTTCAAATTTGAAAAGCCAAAACCACTCTTCATAATTTTTTACATTAAATATTATTTAATTTTCTTTGTATTTTTACTTAACGGAGAGGGTACAGAGAAAATATATCACAATTACACATTGGATCTCCGTCCGGTTCAAAGAGTTCCATTTTTCCATTTTGAAAATTCGTCTTTAATGGTCTCATTTCTCTTTTTTCACACATGAGACTCACACACACACCCCTATTAATATAATTAAAATATGAAACACACACCTACTAATACAATTACCCACTACATATTAAATAATAATATGCTTTAATTCACGTGCAAAAAATAAATAGATCTCTTTGAAACGAATGAAAGGTGTATAATTTTATAAAATAATAAAAAATGCTCTCTATTTTATAAAAATATTTAAATACTCTTTAAATTTTAGACGTCTCTTAAAGATGCATTAACTAATGCGACGCCACGATATTAGACTCTATGACAAATGACAATGCATACACACGTGTAAGTAATGTGACGCCACGTATATCAGACTCCATGTGCATGCATAGACACGTGGACTATTGAATTGTCTAACGAGAGCATTGAATAAAGCCAACTCTAATATTTTTGACTAACGAGAGCATTGAATAAAGCCAACTCTAATATTTTTTTCAAGTGCGCGGCTATTGAATATGATGCCCACGTATATTAGACTCTATGTGCATGACAACGTGTAGGGATGACAACGGGTAGGGTATCCGTTTATTTTGGGGTATCCGTATCCGTATTCGATTAAAAAAATAATTACCCTTATCCGTATCCGTCCCATTTAAAAAATTTATTATGGTATCCGTACCCGTCCCATTACCGTTTATCAATACGTGCGGGTACCCATACCCGTTTAATATTCATTTATTTTATATATATTTATATTTATATTTTTTTATTGTCTAAATAAGTATAATAATAAAAATTACATTATTATTAATTAAATATAAAATAAATATAATATAAATTGTATTATTTTAAATAAATATTTAATAAATATGATTAAATAAAACTTATAACTATTAATTAAATATATAAAATATCTTATAATATATAAATCATATAATGTATATTAAATTTTATAAAAAAAATATATATAATCGTGGTACCCGCGGGTATTTGAGGCATTACCCGTCCCAAACTCTAATGGTATTTTTCACAACTACCCGTACCCATCTCAAACCCATTTACAACTACCCGTACCCTACCCAATAGGATTCGGGTAGATCGAGTACCCGAAAATACCCGTGTAATTGCCATCCCTAGACACGTGCACTAGTGAATTGACTAACGCGGCCATAGAAAGCATTGAATGAAACCAATTCTTAATACTATATTCCCCGTTGCTTGATATTTCCTTTTCTATCCCATGACTTATCAATTATAAAAAAAATATATATAATCGGGGTATCCGCGGGTATTTGAGGCATTACTCGTCCCAAACTCTAATGGTATTTTTCACAATTACCCGTACCCGTCTCAAACCCATTTACAACTACTCGTACCCTACCCAATAAAATTCGGGTAGATCGAGTACCCGAAAATACCCGTCTAATTGCCATCTCTAGACACGTGCACTAGTGAATTGACTAACGCGGCCATAGAAAGCATTGAATGAAACCAATTCTTAATACTATATTCCCCGTTGCTTGATATTTCCTTTTCTATCCCATAACTTATTCTTTATTAAAATACTATACTCCCTCCGTCCCTCCTTAAGAGGGCCAAATGCTTTTTGGCACGTAGATTAAGGAGTATTATTATTTAATGTGTAGTGGGTAGTTGTATTAGTAGGAGTGTGGGTCCCAACATTTAATTGTATTAGAGGGAGTGTGTGGGTCCCATGTGTATAAAAAAGGAAAGGGGACTCTTTGGGTGGGACGACCAAAATGGAAAAATGACCCTCTTAACCTGGGACGGAGGGAGTACATCATTAAATTCTTGGGGTATGTAGTGAAAATTTACTACACGTATCAAGAATCTATTTCATAAAATATGAGATGAAATATAGAATGGAATAGGTGATCTTATTTGTATTTTTTTAAGCGCGCGGCTATTGAGGTAAACGTCATTGAATTAGTAAGTGTGGTTGATACGTATTTCTTGATTTAAAATAATAATGAGTATTAGTAAGGAGTTAATAATAATAAAAATGAAGAGTGTGGGTAATTATTGAATTAATAAGATTAATTAAAAAATTTTAAATTTCACTGTACCAACTACAAGCATCTAGTAAACAATATTTATCCATTCTCATTACCTCCTTCCACTACCCCAATTAAGCAGCCCCTAATCGTATTCTATTAAATCTAAAAATCAACATAGGCGCAATTGAGGTATCGATACACCTAACTAATATAACCATTAAATAAAAAAAAAAAACTACTCCATAATCACTTTTATATCAAATAAAATAAGAAATACTTACTGATAGGTACACACTTTGTACCCCTAATTACTACTAGATACATTGATTTAAAATAATTATTATTTAATACAAAATATTAAAGTAAAATACCAAATATACCCCTAAACCCATATACCTTTAAAACACTAACCCCAACCTCCACCCACCACCGGACCACCGCTGCCGCTGCCGGACCGCTGCCGCCGCCGCCCCCGGCGGCGGAGCTCCGGCGGCCTGTCGCCGGAAAATCTGTTGGTCAGAAAAAAAAAAAAAAAAAAAAAAACTGGTCGCCGGAAAGCTGCCGCGCCGCCGGAGCTCCGGCAGCCGGTCGCCGGAAAAACTGTTCGTCCAAAAAAAAAAAGAAAAAAAAAAACTGGTCGCCGGAAAAACTGCCGCCGCCGGAAAAGCTGCCGGACCACCACATTTTTTTGCTGCACACACTTTTTTTGCTGCACACACTTTGCTGCACATGAACTTTTGCTGCACACAATATTTATGTGCAGCACATTAATAGGGGTAATATTGGAATATCACTATATATTTTTGTACCTAGTAGTAATACTTTTGTATGTTTGTATCTCATAGTAATTTAGGGTTTTTTTGTGTACCTAGTAGTAATCCTCCCATAAAATAATTAAAAATTAAAAATATAAAAATAATTAAGTTGATATCATGTGCATTCAGAGTATACGTTTGTACTTATATGTATATAATTTTTTATTCAATATTGTATTCTCCCTCTGTCCCGCGTTAATGTTTACGTTTTTCATTTTAATTTATCATATGTTAAAGTTTATTCTTTTTTTGTCAAGTTGGACCCACACAATACAATTAATTATTTTATATAGAACTTACACAAAACACTAATACAACTACCCATGATATAATTTTTCTCACCTCATTACACATTAAAATATTATATCTCTTAATGTACGTGTAAAAAGCAAATGTAAACGTGCGAAACAGAGGGAGTACATGTTTCATAATAATTGTATAAATTTTTTACATTCAGTTTTTCACTAAAAAAATTTACAAAAACTTCGCTAACAAAGTTTATATATTTTTATTCATTATTGTATAGTACATTTTTATTAAATAATGTATTATATTTTTTTAAGTGGATGCACGGTACATAAGACTAATTTGCCTAAATAAGGCCAAAATAATTACTCCCCTTAAAAAACTACCAGATTAATCTTAGATACATCGGTATATTGACTGCACTATAAAATATTCCTAAAATTAAATATAAGTATATATTCTCTTTATCAAATATATCTCATTAAAAAATATATTACCCTCTTAATTCAAAAACTTATTCTTCATCGTGGTCTCTCTATTCGGTTAACATTTACTTCATTACTTACTAATTAATGGTGATGTTAAATGTATGTGGATATTATAGAAAATGTATATTTACTAATTAATTTACCTTTTATTAAAAAGAATTAAATTTTAAAATTTTACTCCCTCCGTCAATCGCAAATGTATTTATTTAATTTTTGCTCGTAGATTAAGGAGTATTATTATTTTATATAAAATTAATAACTGTATTAATGGGGAATTGTGGGCCTTGTACGAGTCTTTTACTAAAAAGGAAAAATTAATAGAGTAAATATCAAAATTGATCTTGTAAGTATGACATTTTCTAACTTTAATTCTTTTTCTTTTGCAATTCTCAATTTTGGTTTTTTTGGTCCACTTTTAGTCATTTTAGTCCAAATTTAGTCATTTTTTGTCCAAATTTAGTCCTTTATGTTAAAAAAGTCCAAAAATGATCTGAGAGTATATACATTTAGGACTAAAAATGGACCAAATTTTGAAAAAAAGATCAAAATTGGACCAAAAGGACTAAAAGGGAACAAAAAAGATCAAAATTGAGAATTTCAAAAGAAAAGAGACTAAAGTTGAAAAACGTAATATTTACATGACTAATTTTGATATTTACCCAAATTAATATTTTAAAAGAAAACGACCTAAAATAAAAAAAATAGATACGTTATGATGGAGAGAAATAGTATACCCTAATCCTTAAATCTATAAACCCAAATCAGAAGACTAAATATATTACTCCCTCTGTCCGCTTCTAAGGTATTCATTTTATTATTTTTGGTTTCGGCTTTAAAGGAATCCATTTTTTCAATTTAGTAAAAAAGTACACAATATGGTCCACTATTTCTTTCTAATACAACTACCCACTTTACATATAATAATATCCTTAATCAACTTATAAAAAGAAAATGAATAAATGAATATCATGATGGGTGAGTAGTTAAATAGATTAATATAATAGTTTTGTTGGATGTTCATCTACAAATATCATTACCCATTAATTAATTCCTTCACTTTTTTGTTGCAGAGTCAAAAATAAATTTAAAAATTAATTCGAATTAGAAATTTAACCGTTTAATGATTTGCGATTAATTTATTAATTATTACTCCCTCCGTCCCCTTGAAAGATATTCGTTTACTTTTTGCACATTATTTAAAAAGTATAATAATTTAATGTATAGTAAGGTGAGAGAAATAATATTTTAATGTATAGTTGGTAGTTGTATTAATGTTGATTGTGGAGTCATGTGTAGTAGTTGTGGGTCACATCAATCCAAAAAAAGAAATAAATACTTTGTAATGGAACAGATCAAAATGAAAAAAAGAATACGTGTCAAGGGGACGAAGGGAGTATTGCTCCAAAAATTCCCCAAGTTGAACCTGGTAAGTATATGTGAGTTAATTCATCAATGATTTAAATCATTTCAAATTTAATGGATTTAAAAATGAATAGATTTTAAATTACTTGTATTTTAAATAAATTATTTGAATTTCAGGATAAATTATGAATTTATGAAAGGATCTCAAATCCATAATTCAACAATTATTTTTAATTTTTAAAATAGAATTTTATATATGATAAATAAAAATAATAAAATTTAATTATATTATTAAATATTAAAATCTAAATTTTTATTAAAAATAATTTTTTTTGACGTAGTGAGATGGGGGTGGGAGTAGGTTGGGTGGTAATATTTTTATTATTTAAATATTAAAATTTAAAATTTTATCAAATTTTTTTGGGTAGTGAGGGATGGGGATGGATGAGTGGTAATATTTTTATTATTTAAATATTAAAATCTAAAATTTTATTTAAAAAAATTTGGGTGAGAGGGGGGGGGGGGGGGGGGAGGAGGGTGAAGGGGTGGGTGGCAGGGAGTGGGGTTGAGTGTTAATATTTTTATTATTTAAATATTAAAATCTAAAATTTTATTTTGGATAGTAATGGGTGGGGTGGGGTGGGGTGGGGGGTTGATATGCTGTCACCGGCCTATCAAAATATAATTTAATTTCGACTCACACTTATAATTAGTATAATAGCGAGTACGGGTCGAACCCAAGAGAGTATTATGAATTTTAATTAAATCTAAGTGTTGCAAACATATAAAATAAATAAGAGGGGTTTTGATTGTAAAAAATCATAAATTACGCAAATAATAAATTAACGCAATTTTTAATTAACAAAGTAGATGAAAATTTATTATAAATTAATCAAGTGATTAAAGCTTAGTTTTGGATGTCTATCCCCTCCCATTTACTAAATTAATTAATTACAGAAATTAAGCATCTAGCCTAAAGTGCAAACTCAAATCTCTAGGTTGACGGTACGACCAATCAACCCGAATGTTCTTATGTTCATCAACTAGGGTACGACCACTAAATTAAACTATCTATGAGTGACCCTATGGATTCTAACTCATAAACGCATTAAAAATCTAAACATAGAATTACTAGGCTACGAAATCCGGCTAGGTATCATACAACCTAGATCCTATTACACCTAGAGGGAATAATTTCTATTTGTTACTTAATCCAATTCCTACAATAATTACGCATCATAGTTCATGGAATAACATTCAGCAATTTAACAATTAAATAGTTGATCATGCTAAAATAATTATTAAACAACAATTAAGAACATCAAGGCATGTAATAGAATGAATTTGCACAAAAGTTTCAATGAAAAACTCTTATAAATTAATCTCAATTTCTACGGGAAGTTCACAAAATTCTAAACTAGAAAAGGGGGATTAGCCCCGCATCTTCATAACAAAAACAAAATTAAAATATAATAATAAAGAACCGGTGATGTATGGATTGCTTCACGTCAATCTGCCTTGAAGAAGAGAGAACCGATTCTGCTTCACGCTCTCTACCCCTTCACGTTATTTTCTTCTTTCTTTTTTTTATCAAGTGTCGTGTATAATGCTCCCCAAAATAGATAAAATATCTCCCATTAATATCTATGTCCTGATCCCTAAGTAATCCTACTTGATCTTTTTTCTTATTTATTCTTCCAAAAATATCTCCAGGATCTCTTTCTTTTCTCCTTTTCTTCTCCTCTTGATCGTGACTTTTAACAGATTTAAAGGAGATCTGATTCTTCAAATATGTGGAAGATATGCTGGCTGATTAATTTTCTTATTTGCTCCTTTGATAACCTATTTCCACACCAATTCAAATAATTAAAGGAAAATCTCTCAAAAACAATATAAGTCAATATTAGCACATAAAAATATATAATTAAATCAAATAGACTTTAATTACCACCAAATAATCATGATAAAAAATGATTTATCAAATCTCCCCACACCTAAACTTTACTTGTCCTCAAGCAAACCAAAATCATAGAGAATAGAAAACCAGAAACATCTACCAAGGCAAATGAAAATTACACACTTCAAGAGACAAGCAACCAATGAGCATTCGGAACTAAATGAAACATGACTCTTCACTTAAAATTTACAACTTTCATGGCATCAAATTCCTCAAAATTCCATGGCCTCACAAAGATTCACTCAATAGCACTCAAATGGATGATTTAGGTAGCAAGTTCACTTAAAAATTGAAAAGAAAAGTCATTACCATAGGCTTGCTCCCAAATAAAATCTCTACCAATTTTAGATGAATCATGTGTGCAACAATCAAAGGGTCTTTGAATGGGTTGTAATAGGGCTTTAGGACAGGGTGAGTTAATAAGAGGGATAAAAATGACTAAATTCACCACTTTAAGATATGTGATCTCTACAAATAAAAACATCCATCATTATCCCCAACTTTTCCTTTTTTCACAATAGAATTTTTCTTGCACTTCTAATCTCCCCACACCTGCTCCTTTTCAAGATCCAGAACAGCAGGTGTCACACTTGAAAATTTCAGCAATTCAACTATAAACAATTTCAACAACTCCTTTTTCCCTTTCTTCTTTTTCTTTTATTTTTTTTTCAAGAATTTTTCTCTTTTCATTTTTTTCAAACTCCATTTCTTTTATTTCTTTCTTTTTTTTCTTTTTCTCCTTCTCCAATTTCTTATCAAATCCCCCTTCATCATCAATCTAATATTTCAACAAGATTCACACATTGCAAATTAATAAAGGGTTCAAATGGAAGAGTTAAAGAAAGAAATAGGAATTCATGGTTCATTTATATGCTCATAATTCAAAGAAAAGGCTTAGGCTCAACGTGACTTCCCTAAAGTTTTTCATAATCAGGTGGGACAAAATAAGCCAAAAGGTTTAACCTAAGTGCCCTTATCATTTTATCACACACAACCAATCACAGGATCTTGATGCATTCAAAAGAGCAAGTTTTAGAATGAGCAATTCAAATTCAATGCACTCAAGAAAGAAATTCAATGGAGCTCATAGATGATAGCTCGTTAAGGCTATAAAGCTCATCAAAAATTGGGTATAATTATCATGAAATTCGAAAAAATTGAGCCACTACATTCACAAAAATCTTGCAAAGATTATAAAGTTCCAACAGCTCCTAAACGTCACTGCTAACCCCATTATCATGTGTTACCCTCATCACCTTAAAAGATTTTATTTCTCAACTTCCCAAACTCCACATCAGCATATAAATTCAGAGCACAACAAAAGTAAGACATGAGACAATTTAGCAAAGAGCCTCAGCAAAATATTCAAAACAAACCATACTTACATCACTTTTCTACCCCAATTATCATATAAAATCCCTCCCCATACTTAAACGTTTGCTTTTCCCTAAGCAAATGTAAGTATAAAAGAGAAACTGAATAAGAAATTGGGTCTAGTACACCTGATTTATTTTTGGGTAGAGCTTAGAACACGATCAATCCTTGCAGTTTGTATCACAGCTGCTAATCAAAACAGAAAATTAAGAGGGAACAATCAGACAATTTATTTAAAATAAAATAAGAAAATCGGGTTGCCTCCCAATCAGCACTTTTTTTATTGTCGTTGGCTCGACTTAGGCAAGGTGTATAGTCATCAATTGTAGATCACGTCCTCCAACTCCATTCGTTCCACCTCAACCATCTGGAAGCCATCGTGATACTCTTTGAGTTGGTGTCCATTAACTTTGAAGCTCCTTTTAGAATTCGTGCTTCTTATCTCAACTGCACCATTAGGAAAAACATTAGTCACAATAAACGGACCAATCCAATAAGAACGCAACTTACCAGGAAACAATTTAAGTTTTGAATGATAAAGTAAAACTTTTTGCCCAATGCTAAAATTTTTCCTTGAGATTCTTGTATCATGAAATGCCTTTGTCTTCGCATTATAAATCACTGAATTTTCATAGGCTTCGTTTCTCAACTCTTCCAACTCTTGCATTGGAATTTTCTTTGCTCTCCGGCCTTGTCATAATCCAAGTTGCATTTCTGGATTGCCCACCATGCTTTATGTTCGAGCTCCATAGGTAGGTGGCATGGCTTTTCATAGGCAATTCGATACAGGGACATGCCAATCGGTATCTTATAGGCCGTTCGATAGGCCCATATAATCCTTCTTAGATGGATTAACCGTCTTCTCCAAAATTCTCTTAATCTCATGGTTGGAAACCTCCACCTGACCACTCGTTTGAGGGTGGTATGCAGTGGATGTCTTATGAAACACTGAATACTTGCGCAGAAGTGCTTCCACTGTTCGATTGCAAAAATGCGTGCCCTTGTCACTGATGATGGCTCGAGGAATTCCAAACCTACGAAAGATGTTAGATCGAAGGAAACCTGCAACCACTTTAGAATCATTAGTTCGGGTAGCCTTTGCTTCCACCCACTTTGACACATAATCAACAGCAAGTAATATGTAAATAAAGCCATACGAAGAAGGAAAAGGTCCCATAAAATCCATCCCCACACATCAAAAATCTCACAAACAATTTTAGGGTTTTGGCGCATTCATTTCGTTGAGAAATATTTCCTATGTGTTGGCATCTATCACAAGACTTGCATAATTCATAAGCATCCTTAAACAGTGTATGCCAATAAAATCCACACTCAAGCACCTTGAAAGCAGTTCTTTTAAAACCAAAATGACCACCACATGCATGACTATGACAAATGGTGAGAATCGAATTAAATTCAGTATCAGGAACGTACCTTCTTATCACTTGATCAGAACAACGTTTTCACAAATATAGATCATCCCACATGTAATACTTAGCATCACTACGAAGTTTATCACATTTTACCTTACTCATATCGTCTGGAAACTGATGAGAGGTCAAAAAAATTGCCAAATCAGCGAACCATGGAACAGAGCCTTCTGAAACTGAAGGGGTCAGTGTCAGTTGATCCGAATTTTCCAGATTTTGCAGAATGGCCAGCAGCTATTCATCTGGGAATTTTTCAAGGATTTTATGCTCATCTTCTTCTCTAATCAGCCGGCTTAGGTGGTCGGCCACTAGATTTTCCGATCTCTTTTTATCTTTGATTTCCAAGTCGAACTCTTGAAGCAGCAAAATCCATCGAATCAACCGAGGTTTTACTTCCTTCTTCGTCATAAGATAACGAAGAGCTGCATGATCAAAGAAAACAGTGACTTTAGTACCCAACAAATAAGATCAAAATTTTTCTAAAGCAAAAACCACAACTAGGCATTCTTTTTCCGTAGTGGAGTTGTTGGCTTGAGCATTATCCAAGGTTTTTAAAGCATAGTATATAACATGTGCAGCTTTGTCTACTCGTTGCCCAACACTGCTCCTATGGCATAGTCACTAGCATCACACATTATCTCAATAGGCAAACTCCAATCCGGGAGTTGAATCACAGGTGGTGTGGTTAGCAACTCCTTCAACTGATCGAAAGCTTTCTTACAGGCATTATTCATCTCAAACTTCATATCTTTTTGCAGCAACTCACAAAGTGGCTTGGCTATCTTTGAAAAATCCTTGATAAACCTTCTATAGAAACCTGCATGACCAAGAAAAGAACAAACTTCCCGCACAGATGCGGGGTAAGGCAATGCAGATATAAGTTCTACCTTAGACTTATCAACTTCAATCCCATTCTTTCAAATGACATGACCTAAAACAATACCTTGTTCGACCATAAAGTGACACTTTTCCCAATTCAAAACAAGGTTCGTTTCTACACATCTTTTTAAAATCAATTCAAGATTTCCAAGGCAACTATTAAAAGAATCTCCATAGACACTAAAGTCATCCATAAAGACCTCAATTATATTACCCATAAATTCAAAAAAATACTTACCATACACCTTTGAAATATGGCAGGTGCGTTGCAAAGCCCGAAAGGTAACCGACGACATGCAAAAGTCCCAAAGGGGCATGTGAAGTTTATTTTCTCCTGATCTTCGGGAGCAATTGCAATCTGAAAATAACCGAGAAACCATCAAGAAAACAATAATAAGAATAACCTGCAAGCTTTTCTAACATTTGATCAATGAAGGGTAAAGGAAAATGATCCTTTCTAGTCATATTATTAAGCTTGCGGTAGTCTATGCACACTCTTCAACTCGTTTGTAAACGTGTCGGAACCATATCACCCTTGCCATTTTCAACCACAGTCACTCCTGATTTCTTTGACACTACTTGTGTTGGGCTGACCCACTTACTATCTGAGATTGGGATAAATGATCCCCACACTCAGAAGTTTCAACACCTCTTTCTTTACCACCTCCATCATGGGCGGATTCAATCGCCGCTGGGCTTCTCGAGACGGCTTCGCATCATCCTCAAGCAGAATACGGTGCATGTAAATTGTGGGACTGATTCCCTTCAAATCCGCAACCGTCCATCCGATAGCAGTCTTATGCCTCTTCAACACATCAAGCAACCGGCTCTCCTGCTCGTCTGATAGCTTGGATGAAATAATCACCGGTAAAGTGGAATCCAGCCCTTAGTATGCGTACTTCAAGTGCTCAGGAAGTGCCTTTAACTCCAGCTTCGGTGCCTGTACTATAGATGGA
Organism: Pogostemon cablin; assembly: GCA_023678885.1. Taxonomy (NCBI): domain Eukaryota; kingdom Viridiplantae; phylum Streptophyta; class Magnoliopsida; order Lamiales; family Lamiaceae; genus Pogostemon; species Pogostemon cablin. The sequence continues at coordinate 7,056,251 of CM043009.1, forward strand.
AGAATTTTTGGAAAAATATCAGGTAATTTAACAAAAGCTACATTTACGATGTTCGATCTCTGAGAAGAACTATGTAAAGCATTGGCATAGTGATTCAGCTTCTTATTATCCCATCTGTCAGCGTCCTCTTTCATGATTCTATGATCAGTTGCTGTGTCTAATGCATCCCTGCTAGTGAGTTCGAAGTGTTCCTGGACAATAGGCTCAATAGTACTCACAACAGAAAGCAGGTTAGCATCATCAGGGTATTTTATAGCATCATATATATTAAATTTAATGATCTGCCCATCAAATTCCATTGTGAGAATACCTTCACTCACATCTATCTAAGTGCATGAAGTGTTAAGGAATGTCTCCCCAACAAAATTGGAGTAGAATTTGATGAGTGGTCATTCATTTCTAACACGTAAAAATCAACAAGGAATACGAGTTTGTCTACCTGGACAAGAACATCCTCAACGAGTCCATCCGGATATGCATGTCTTCGATCACCAAGCTAGATGACAACTCCAATCTTTTTCAACTCTCCCACATCCAACTTCTTAAATACTAATCGAGGCATCACATTAATGGAAGCTCCAAGGTCTAACATGGCTCTCTCCACTTTAAAACTCCCAATCTTACAAGGAACCACAAACATGCCAGGATCATTGCGCTTCTGAGGTAACGTTTGCTGGAAGACAGCTGAAATGTTTTCTCCCATCACCACTTTTTCATCTCCTTTCAACTTCTTTTTGTTAGTACACAACTCCTTCAATAACATGGCGTATCTCGAAATTTGCTTAATAATCTCAATGAGAGGTAAATTGATCTCCACTTTCCGAAATACTTCAAGTAATTGTTTATTCTTTTCAGTAGTGTCCGGCTTCTTAAACCTGCTTGGAAAAGGCAAATGGTTAATATTAAAAGGAATAAGGTCAGAATTTTTAATCTGATTTTTTTCGGACCTTCTGACACTGAAGGGTTCAGTGTCAGTATTACATTTCTGCACATCAGATTTTTCCATCCCAAACTGATCGGCCTGATCCTCTACTGTTCCAGAAGGTTCTACATCATCTTTTTCCATGTCTTGGTCAGGCTTTTTGGGCGGTACAACCTCCTCCAACTGTTTCCCACTCTGCAGTGTGATGGCACTCACATTCTTAGGATTAACCTCTGTTTGTGAGGTAACTTACCACTGTTTTGAGCTTGCATCTGACCTACAATTGTAGCTAATTGGGTTACTTGATTTTCCAAGTTCTGGATTGACGATTGAGTTGTCATCTTCAAGTCCTGAATGGATGAATGTGTCATCTCTTGGAATTTAAGATTGCTGGCAGCCAACTCTTTCATCATCTCCTCAAATGAAGCTGCGGAACTTGAACCACCTTGTTGGCGATTTCCACCATCTTGAGGGTAATTTTGTTGCCTATTCACCACTCTCTGCTCTTGAAACTGTTGTGGCCCTCTATTTCCTCCTTGTCCACTACCATACCTGAGATTGGGATGATCTCTCCAACCCTGATTGTAGGTTTGAGAGAAGGGATCATAAGGTCGCCCCATGGCGTTTACTTGCTCATCACTAGGTGTAACCTTGCAATCAAGAGTAGAGTAATCGTTAGTTAAACAATATTGACAAGATGGAGGGTTTACCTCTTTTCCTTTAGCAAGATTCTCCACAGCAAGTGTCAACTTGTTCATAGTTTCCTCCAACTTAGAGTCGTGGACCTCCTTTACTTCTTTAAGTGATGGATCACGTGTGCCAAACTGTTGAGTGTTGGAAGCCATGCTAGCAATCAAATCTCTAGTAGCAGTAGGTGTTTTCATTATAAAAGCTCCACCGCTAGCAGCATCAAGCATGTTTCGATCCATGATCGACAACCCTTTATAGAAGTATTGCAATAGCAACTGGTCACTTATTTGATGTTGGGGGCATGCTGATGTGAGGCATTTAAACCTCTCCCAATACTCATGTAAACTCTCCCCTTGCATCTGACGAGCTCCAGATATCTCCTTACGCAGGACAACAACTCTAGTGGCCGGTGATTAATCATTTTGTAGTAAGGATGACCAATTAAAATAATTTATCGAACCACAGGGAGGTCGATGCTAGAACTTAAGCGAGATCACATTTATCGTAATTTTATAAAACTAAACATCAATAATTGGTTTAGGAAACACAAGTAAATAACAAGTACTAAAGCAAGTAATGATAACAAATAAGATAGTAAAAGATGAGTGGTTTTCCAATTTGAGTAGAAGTGAGATTAACAACACTAATGAAGTGGTAATTTAAGGATTCATGTATTAAACTCATATGTATCAAGGATTAAAACCAAGGGCCAACACATATACCACCAATACTTCCTCTCGAAATGCATAGGTTGTAGATCATTTTCATAACCTCAAAAGAGCTCAAACGTTGGTTCACAATTAAACTATTCCAACTAGGTACTAAGTTTAATTAAAGATTCCCTTCATATGATTAATTGACTTTTCAATCTAACTAATCACATGTTCTATCAATGGGTTCTAAATCCTAAAGGATTTCTAAATATCTTTACAATTTATAATGCACATGAGATGTTTGATGAAATGATTCACTCAATTATCTTAAGCACACAATTGATTTCTCAATCTAATCACATAATTAGAATAATCAAACACACAAAACATCATAGATCTCAAGATATTAAACATCAATGATAGAAAATCAAATATCCCAATCAACACATGAATTTAATTACATAGATCCACAAATTATCCAATGACTTTTATGTTGCTAATCTCACAAGGAAGATTAGCCTTCAATCTTCATAAGATCCTTAACATAGGCATTAGAAACCTTACAAGTCATGGTAAACTTAGAGGAATAACACAAAATTGGAATGAAAACTCCCTTGGATTGGATCCAATTTAATCTCCTTTTTCTTCCTTTGATGATCTCCTACTCTTCCTTGCTTCTTCACTTGATTTGGATGATAGAATTTATGGATAGATGATGAAGGATCAAAATATGGATGAATGGGATGATGAAAATAGTGTAAAATCAATGGATTTGTGTGTGAGGTGTGTGTGGGCAGCTGAATTTCAGATTCCAATCTATCAAAATGTTGAATGAATATCAATATATACCCCTTGGAGACCTTCTAGAAGATGTGTGAAAATTTTCTATTTTAACCGACACGGCTCGTGTGCTGCAGCACGAGTCGAGTCATGTCAGGGTTTATCGGTCAACCCTTACTCAAGAAGGCACACGAGTCGTGTGCTGACGCATGGCCAATGGGTGGCCGTGTTGGATGAATTGAAGCTGTAGCAGATCTCAATTCAGAGTTGAAACGAGAGAGAACGAGCTAAAATAGTGAAGGAAACAGGGCAGCAGCAACACGACTGGCCGTGTCGGGTGCACGAGTCGTGTCGCAGCACACGACCCATGTAGCCAACACGGGCCTATAAGGAGAGGCCGTGCGGAAGCATCAATTCACCCAACATGGCCACCTTATGGCCGTGTTGCAGAGCAAGAATCGTGTTGTGTAAAATTCTTAAAAAAAATTGGATCTCAATTCTGAGTTGAAACGAGGGAGAACGAGCCAAAACAGTGAAAGAGAAAATATGACAGTATGAACAGGGGCCGTGTACAGCGCACAGCCCTATCGCAATTGGCCGTGTGCTGTTGCCTGAAACACCCTGTGGCCGAGTGCAGAACACGGGCTGTGTACCAAACACGGCCCTGTCCAGAAAGGCCATGTGCGAGCATCAGAAGACACAACACGGCCACCCCTGTAGCCGTGTGCTGCACTCGAGCCGTGTAGGTGCTGGGAGCAAAAATTTTTAGAAACTTCTAGAAGCTTCCCAAGGGGTATAAATACCCATTTATTCAACATTTGAGAGGAGATCCGGTTCCTTGGCCCTGCACACACCTCACACACCATTTTCTCCATTTCACACCATCATCTTCATCCATTCTTCATCCTTTGGATCTACCATCATCCTACCATCAATTTCTACATCCAAGTGAAGAAAAAGGATCAAGGAAGAGAGGAAAGTGCAAAGAAGGGGGGGAGATCACCATTGAAGTGACATCAAGGGAGAGAATTGCAAAAGGGAGAAGAAGATCACAATTGGAGACATCCAAGGGAGTTTTCATCTACACTTTGTATTGAATCCTAATGTTTATTATGTTTTGTAAGGATTTTAATGTCTATGTTAATTTTCTTATGAACATGAGAGGCTAATCTCCCTTGTGAGATTAGCAATATGAATTGTGTTAGATAATTTTAAGTATTTGCAAATGAATGATTTTGTTGATTGGGTTATATGATTTTCTATCATTGATGCTTGAAATCTTGATGTTTATGATGATTTGTGTGGTTGTTGTTTTAAACATGTGATTAGATTGAGAAGTCAATTGCATATTTTGGATAATTAATTGAATCATTTCATCAAACACTTCATGTGCATTATAAATTATAAAGAGATTGAAAAGTCCTTTAGAATTTAGATCCCTTTGGTAGGACATCCGATTAGTTTGATTGACAGGTTGATTAATCGTGTGAAGGGGCTCTCATTTCAAGCTTAGTACCTAGTTGGAATTGTTTGAGTGAGAACCAATCATTTGAACTACGTTTTGAACTATATCCTATTCATTCCGAGAGGGAGTTTAGGTGAACTAGTGTTGGCCCTTAGTCTATACCCATGAAACATATGAGTTCATTGCATAATACCTATATTTTCCATGCTTTAAGTATTGCTAGTCTCATCTCTATCTACTTGGCTCATTCATCCATCTTCCATTCATCTATCCTTTTGTTTATTTTGTCATTTCTTGATCAATCCTTCCCTTTATGATCATCTCTATAATACTATGATGAACATGAGATCGCTTAGACCCTAGTACCTTCCTCTCTATAGTTCGATAAATTCTTTAATTAGTCATCCCAACTACAAATGGCTAATCACAGCACGTCCTCTCCTTACAGGTGCGTGTTGGCTACACGGGCCGTGTGCTTTGATACGACTTGTGCAGCTGACACGGCCAGTCGTGTTGCTGCTGCCATGTTTCTTCTTTTTCGTTTCATCTTCCGTCTCTATTTTTGCTTTTTTTTCACTTGTTTTACATATGATTAAGTTCATTCACACACGATTCCATAAAAATACATAACTCCACCAAAAAGTACATAAATATGGATAAAAATACACAAAAACACACATAAAAAGACACTATAATTTAGGTGAAAATATCACTCATCACACCCCCAAACTTAAAGTGTTGTGCGACCCGAACAACAAAAATAATAAACCAAGGGGAGAGAGATTTTCACTCAGGAAAAGACTAAATGAACATAAGTAATAACACATCAATAGCAATAAGAATTACAAACTATGCTAAGTCATCCTACATCATTAAACTCATGACATGATGAATTAGCAAGTCAATCTCAAGAGAACAAAGTGTAATATAGTCCCTTTTAGTCCAAGCCTCACATAGGTTATCAATTTCACTTAACACTCTTTTAAGTAGGGTAAATCATCACTCATCAATTGATTGGCTCGACTCGCTGTAAGCTTGCTCGTGGACTACATTCACAAACCACCAAAGTTTCAATTAATGATCAAAAAGGTCTTTCATTAAGGATGTAATGATAAGCTCTTTGGTAGGGAAGGAAAAATATAGCAATAGTGACTAAACGAGTGTAAGTAATCAAAGAGATGACCAATTTCTCCAACTTCTTCACTTCTCTTTCTTCCTTTCTTATCTTTGCTAATCATAAGCACTAATCATCAACTTCTCTTGGATTTATGAGCTTCTTTCAATGTATGCTTCCTTCTTCGACTTTTAAATATTTGAGCATATTATTATTGCTTTACTCATTTTCTTGTTTTGAGGTTGCATGTTCACTCTTGTTTGTGCTCTTTCAACCTTTTTCTTACTTGTTACCATTTCCTTTCTTTTTTTTTTCTTTCTTATCAAACCTTTCTAGACCACATCTCCTCAATCACTCACACAAAATAGTAAATATATAAGGCTCACGTGAGTAATTAAGGCTTGTAATGTGCATATATCACAATAAATAGGCTTTAAGGCTCAAAGTGGTTGACTAGGATGATGTTCATGGTATGGAAATATTTGGCAATGACTATAATAACAAGGATTGCCTTAGATCATTTCATTAATCCCCACTAATCAGGTTCGTTCCTATAGTCCTTGAGCATGTTCTAGCTTATCAAAACTCAATTGATCCACTCATGAAGAAAAATACCATGTATGCACGGTTTAGGCTTAAATTCTCTCAAGCTTGTCCTCAGATCTTAAGGAACTTATTACACCACATCCATCTCAAATTTGAACAAGTTAAGTAAAACATGTCACAATTTGAAAGTGTATAGATTCATAATCATAACTTGTTATTACTTATCACCATAACATATCATAACTCGATGTTCAAAAATGACTCATAACAAACCACCGACACAAATCCTTAACGAAAATAAGAAAACACACATAACAAAAAGGCACAACAAACAATAAACAAAGCAAACACAAACATACAAGAACAAAATTCACCATATTAAGAAATTAAACACAAAATCCACCCATCCTTGATCAAGATAAAACACATCTCATCTCAACCTTAATTGAAAAGAAATCCTAAATTAAGAAATTAAAACAACCCAAACAACAAATGAGGTATCAAATCCAAAACAACCCAAATTAACTAAAAATGAGCTAAAAAGTGTCGAGCACTAAAAGTACTCCTTCAATTTTCCAGTGGAGGAGGTGGTGTTCTTTGGTAAGCTACCCAAGGATTGTAGGCACTAGGTGACCCCAGGAACAGGAAATTGAGCGTCATAGTGAGCATATCCTCCATGCTTGCTCATCATTGTAATCTCTCATCCTCTGTCTCTCATGGATCTCCCTCATCATCACACCCTGTCTCTGTTGTTCCTCTCGGAACTCTCTCATCTGATCCCCGTGTGATTGCTGAGTCTGCCTAATCTCCCTGACTTCATCTTTTAAAAAGTTCCACCTTGCAATCCCCACTCTGGGTCCCATAAACTATTTCTGTTGCTGAAACTCCTCCTCTTGGACTTCATCTTCTTCTTGCTCAAATACTGAAGGATCTGGTGCTTGCTCTTCAAATTCCACCTGATGCGGTTGCTCCTCTTCACTGGCTCAGCTCTCAGATCTCGTAGCTCCAGACTCTCTTCTACTCTCATCTGTTGGAGCACTGCTTCTAATCATTCTCTATTCTATCTGTAGAAGGCTCTCACAACTGCAGAGTGGTTCTGACTTGCCATAGCTAAATTTTACTTCTTTCTTTGTCCACGCAATGTGGTAAGCTCAGGAGCAGGGAGAGGAAATGGAGCTCCTTTATCTTGCCTCAAGCAATACATATTTCCTATGAACGATAGGAACTCCATCCTTGTGAGCTATGTGTATGTGAGTCCCTCACTAACCATCATGCGTGGCAGACCTCTTAGGTTGATGCCCAAACCTTGAGCAATCATGATCACCATTCCTCTAATTATAATCCCTCGAGTATTTTCTCTTTTCGCTACCCTCTCAGCATGCTGAATGAAGTGAGATGCAATGTTTACTCTAAACTCCTGATATATACTGTACATGATGTACAACTGTTTCTCACCAACAGCTCTACTCTCGAATCTCCCCAGAATTGTATTTGACACGATCTTCTCAAGATACCTCATAATCGGGTTTCTTATAGCTGTCCCCTTTGAAGATCTTGGAATGTACTTCCCAGGTTCTGTTCCATCGTCACCCAACTTTCTCCACCAATTTTGTTAATTAAAACCCCTTTCTGGTAGAAAACTTTAATGACCTCTCATAATCGGACATCCAAAGAACCTATTTATCTCATTCACCGGAACCTTCTCCCACATCTCATTATTCAATTGAAATGTGATCGAGATAGGAAATTTGTTCCTATCCTTCTGAACCTCTAGGGTGCTCAAAAACTCGGCTGTCAGATGGAGGTAAGTGGGAGGTCTCTTGTCGAAGAATACTTCCATATCGACTCGACAGAACAAGGTTGATGAGTGTGTAAATTCACAAGTTTGGCATCATGTTTTGTGCTAGTTTTGAAGAGTTTTGAGATGGAAGTAGGTGGAAAACCTATATATATTGTGAACTAGCATGAATCAGGTGTTAGTGGAGCTATTTAAGTGGTTTTCATAGCAAAATAGGAGTGGAAGTGCCAAAAATCAAAGAGATAAAGTCGAGACCACGTGAACCGCTAAGGAGAGAGGTGGATTCGACCTATTGGAGGAGGGTTTGACCTCTCTAGCAGGTCGAACCAGCGTTGAAAGAGTGCAGGAGAGGGGTTCGACCACGACTTGAGGGGTTTGACCTGTCTACCAGGTCGAACCATGGTCGAACCAGTTCGCGAGAAAGTTAATTCGGCCATGACGTTTGTGGTTTGACCAAGACTCGAGGGGTTTGACCTGTACAAGAAGTCGAACCAAGTGTAGAAATTGTCCAGTAAGTGGGTTCGACCTGTGGTTCGACCTGCAGCCAGTGGTTCGACCTGTTTGCTGAGGTCGAACTGTCGTGCGGAAACTTACCTTATCCGGATTTTCTAAGCCAAAACACATGGGATCACTTGAAAAGCCCATTCCAAGCCCTAGAGACATGATTACAAGTATAAAAGGAGGCTCATGCAGTCAAGGAAGACATCACCAAACACACAAAAATACAATATACAACAACACAATACAAGAGGAGACTAGGAGGAGCTGTGACAGAGGTTCCGCTGGAGATTCAAGTAAGATTGGCCCATCTAACCATGATTGTTCCTAGATCAATCATGGGCTAGAGCCACTTCGGTAGTTCTAGGGTTATGAAGGTTTCATGAGTTGATTTGTATTTCGTGTGTATACTCCGTACAACACTACTTGTGGTTTATTTTATATAAGATTGTGCGTTTTTAATCCATACTCATAGTTGTTTTGTGCATCAATAATCGTTGTGTAGAGTCTGAATGCATAACATGATTATTGACTGAGTGCGTTCACTAATGAGCAGGGTTTATTGTTATAATTCTAAGTAAAGGGGTTCCGAGGTTTTATTAGAACCGTCTTATATGAATGTTTGTTAATTGAATTGAATTCGGGTTAACAAGTAGGATTAAGAGTATAACTTTATAGTACCTAAAAAGGGAGATCAAATCGGGTTAGAGTACTAAGTGCACGGGAAATAATTGATTATGATAGTACCTAGAAAGGGGGATAAAGTATACATCTTGCTCTGATGATACTCACACGTGTCAAAAGCTTATCTATTTGTGTCTATAGAGTAGATTTGCATGGTCTAGCGATGCGTCCATAAACCACAAGGCAGAGTCGGACATCGACACACGAAAGTATGAATTAACGAATGAAACTGGATGGCCTGACGAACTACCTATCATCTTATTTGATCACAACAACTCTTCTCTTGTTCTTGTTATTGATTTGCTATTTTAATTGTTACTTAGTTTAAAAACCAACAATTACAATTCTCAACATAGTCATAATTGCTAGAAAATAACTAAAGTAATATTTATCCGTCCCGTGGATTCGATATTTAACTTGGTCACCTTTGAAACTACAATTGGTATCCTTCATACTTGGGGATTAAAATTGTGTGTTGAGAAAACACCCATCAAAGGTCCTCAGATCACCCTCTATTCCAAGACCCTCCATAGTGGCTTGATCTTAAAATCGAGTTGCCCTAATCTTAGGGATTATATATTCCCATCTCAATGCATACTTCTCCCATTCTGTAAACTCAACTCCAAAATTCTCTGGGTGTATTTCATTCATCATCAACTTTGCATCAAGGTCGGATAGTTCCATATCTTCCTTAACAACAATGAAGTCTTCCTTACGTTTCTTCACTCTTCATTCAGCCATCTGCAATATACAACATATTTCAAATTACCTTTCAACTTCAACTCAAGAAAGAAATGTCTATTGGTTAGAATCCTCACTAGTTATTCAACTGAGTATTGATTCTAGCATGTATTTGTTGGATTGTATACTAAAAGCCTAGCTTTAGTATGAACAATGTTATAACAATATTTGAAATGAGAATCATATGATCAAATGATTGCATCTTATAATTTATTTATATGCACGATGCAATAGTCCATTTACTTTATACTGTAGATAATATGTTATGCGACAACACGCAGAAGATCATATTATCGGTTTCCTTATAAAGTATAAACTGATACTCACAACTGAGATAGACGGGGACCCTCTATCGATATGGTTGTAATGTGATTTAGTATTAGTTTGTCTTGGCTATAGAATCACATTAGTGCACTTGTATGTATTGAGCAGGACCGCTTGAGATCGTTCGACTTATACTGACTTATAGAAGAACTTGATCTATGTTATTATGGAAGTTCGTGCTCTTAATTCCTATACAATAACCTTGACAAGTAGGGCAGTATGTATTTCTTTGATTCATCAATGGGTGAGATTTATAAGTATTAAATCAATATACTCGGTGAGTTGGGAAGTAGTGCTGTCTCTATGGTGTGCTATTGATTGTAGAAGGAATCCATGTCCGACATAGGTTGATGATGTCCTCTTGAGGAGCTCATAAGGTTTATCATGTAAATCTTGAAAGTGGATTAATTTCCAGCATGATAATAAGGTTGAGTGGTACTACTCTCGAATGAGATATTAATTAATTTGAGTTGTCAGTAACTTAATTAATTAATGGACATTGTATTTCTTAAACATGGGGAGACCATCGGGCTTATAATAAGAAGGAGCCCAGAACATAATTTGGGATTGGATGGGTAGTGCAATAATAATATTTTAGTGGACTATATTATTATTATTGGATTTAATTAAAAACTTTGGGCTAAACTTGGTTAATTAAATTCAATTGAGGCCCAGTCCAATTTCTCCTCCTGGTCCCTGCTGTAGCCCAATTATATAAGTCATCTCAGCTCCTGTTAACCCTAAGTCAGTGCCTCATTTGACAGAGAGAAAAGAACAGGAGCAGATTGAGAGAATCCTGCGGATTGTTGCCCACACAACAGTAGGATTCGACTTGGGACATACAGCAGAAAATTGAGAGGTGGTTCACTGCTGTTCATCCTCTACATCGACCCAGAAGTACGGTAAACGATTTAATTTTGCTTCCGCTGTTATTATTTGCCTGAATTCCTAAACAGATCACATTTGAACCACACGATCCAATTGCCAACAATTGGTATCAGAGCTTTGGTTTCGTGGTGAAACGTGAATCGTAAGGTTAGGGTTTTGTGATTATATGATTATGTGTTATGATCTGGATGTAATCGCATGTTTTAGTGCTTATCGTGTTTCAATTATCGCATGATAGAAAGCATGAATAAGGGTTTGTATTATTCTATCTCATGTGATTGCCCTTATTGAAATATAAGAATGAAAAAGAATTATGTTTTATTAATCACTGCACAGTTCACACACGTCTATTCCATCGTGAGAATATTGTGGTCGGTTGGCATCAATGATGGTGTCTGAAGAAAGAAAGGCTGATGAAAGCGATGGCGATGGGCCTGGAGGCATGGTGTCGTGGGCTGATCGAAGCAGGCTGCTAGGCAGCGTGTCTATAGATGATGATGCAGTTGGTGTGAACTGCTGAGAGCAGTAGTCAACGGCGATGGCGTGCAGGGTGGACGGTGGGCTGCGACAAATCCGCGATCTGGGTGGTTCAGACTCAGAATCCGAGAGTATCAGGATGGAATCGTGCACGCTAATCATGCAAGACTGGAGAGCTCTGGCTGGACGACTCGAGGTAATTCTGGGTGAGTCGCCGGTGGATTCGATCGAGTCAGTAGGGATCCGAGAGAGTCCATAGTTTCTGAGCAAATCCGGCGGCACGTCTGTAGTGGGTTCTAGCGAGTCAGCGGTGGATTCCGTCTTATTTTGATCGTTTCTCCATCACTTCCAATTTTTCGATCTTGTCTATCGGTAAGGATAGGAGCAGAAGGTACGACTCCTGTGGGCTGACGGAACCACCACCAAGTGTAGCCGACACCGAGTCGTGCTATTCTGATTGGAGTCATGTACGGCAGATGGTTGGTGCCGTGTTGTTGTCCGGTAATGTTTGGTCTTCGGCGAACGGTGGCTGGCGGAGGGGATGGCTGCAGGTGCGGCCGGCTGCATGTGCGGCGGTGGCTGTCGAAGAGCAGCCTGTGCGTCACAGCAATCCATGGTGGCAGGCGGCCGGAGGGCTGACAGCGCGTCTCCGGCGGGCTGACGGCACGACCGCCGAGAGCAGCGGCGCTGAGTTGTTCACGTGTCTGCTGCCGTGTTTGAAACAGGAAGCGGCTGATGGATATGGTAGGGCAGCAGTTTGGAGTTTTGGGCTGTCTAGCTGGGCCTTATGTTAATTGATTTTGGGCTGTTAGGCCCAATTTTCTTTAAGGTGATTATAGGCTGTTGGGCCCATATTTTATTTATATGCCTGTTGGGCCCAATTCAGTAATATATAAGGGGCTGCTCATTTATTTAATTTGGTTTTGGGCTGCTGGGCCCAAATTTAATTAAATGGTTATGGGCTGCTGGGCCAATCCTGTTTTTAATTAATTGTGGGTAATGGGCAAAGTATGATAAATTAGTTATTTATTAATGGGCTAATTTTGTGCTAGTGGGCTTGGTGGATTTTATTTAATTTTGGGCTGAGTATATGAGTCATGGATAATGTGCTTGATTAATTATTTAGTCTACTGCTCATTTTGTGCTTATTTGTTGCTCTAGGGCCCAATTAATTGATCCACTATTTATGCAATTAATTATGATATATAACTGATTTAATTGTTTTAACTTGACAATTAATTGTTATATATGAAAGGCATGTTCTATGTGATTTATTTATTTAAATTGCTGTTAATAGAAGCATGTTTAAATGTATATTTTATTTGAAATATTATATGCATCTTAAAAGCCCTCGGTGTTAAATAACTAAGTGGGAGAGGGGATTGGTAATTAATTCCCGCGGCCTCCATTATTGGTTTGTAAGTGATGTGAGTAAACTTGCGCGTTGGCAATAGAGCCTTCCTCCTTAACGGATGAGTTTATTCACGGATCACTGGTACAAACTTTTTTAAATAATTATTGTTTGTAATGTGTTGCATATGGACTTGCGCGTTGGCTATAGTGCCTTTCTCCCGAACGGATGAGCTTATATGCAGTTCACTGGTACAAACTTATATAATTGATGGTTGTAGAAAGTTATCTGAGCGCGTGTGCACTTCTCCAACAGTAAGGCACATAAGCTTGGGCAGCGGACTTGGGATCAAATAATGGTGTACACTTAGATGTAAATAATTAGTATCCTCCCCAACGGAGTCACTGCTATTATTTGCATGGCTAAAGAGGAACCGACTATTAATTATTTTATGATAAAGTTAGGTTGACAAATGAAATTAACGGGTAAAACCTTCTCTTGTAAATGTTCTGGTTTGTAAACGTCGACACTAACGTGGCTTGCAGACTCACGGTGCTTGAGATGTCGGTGAATTTTATTTTATATTGTTTTGAGGGAATCAATATAAAAGAATAAAATTCAAAGATTTGATCGGTAAATTTATTTGTGATTCTCTGAATTTTGAATGGTTTTATTTCACTTGTTGTTAACTTAAAGACATTACATTTACTTGTCCAAATTAGTTGATTAGAAAAGAATCTTGGTTTTTGAAAATTACTGCTTAAGAAAATAAAAATGTGTTCTCACATAAGACGTCTCATGATGCCTGTTAATGTCTCTAGTGAAGAGATGAGAGGTTCATATAAATATGATGGTCTCATGTAACTCTTCGGAAACTCGAGTAATTTAAAAGGTAATAGGTCATGATAGAATTTGATGAATGAATTGAAAAATTATGGAATAGAAGTTGAAGGGGAAACCTAAGTCAATTTTAATTCTCCATAATTGCCTAGATGTTTTGAGTAAGTTCTACCTAAATCACAAGAGGATGTATATGGTGGGAAACTTCTGACAAAACATGTGGCAAAGGAAAGCCATGTTCATCATAATGTGAACAAGTTTAATATCTTATTTACTAATGGTTTAAACATGATTAGTGATGGCTTATACTGACTCGAACTGTGTAGATACTGGAATCACTAAATGTTTATCACTGAATAAGGATAAGATTGTTAATAACATGGGTAAAACTACAAAGGTAGTGGCTATTGCAGTGGGAGTTGTTTATTTATCTCACGATAAAGAATAAACGATTGATTATGAGAAATTGTCTTTACGTACGCTTCATAGAAAGAATTTGATTTCGATTTCTATGCATTAACGGATGGATACTTCATTTCATTTAAATGACATGGTCATAGTAATGAGGAATGAGGCTATAATCCGTTAAAGTACGTTGGTGGATAATATGTAAACTCTTGAATCATGTACATCCCACAGATGCAATAAATAGTAATTAAATAATGCATCTTCTAATATTAGTAAGAGAAAGGGACCTTCAAAGATGAACTAAACATACATTTGGCGTCTAAGATTGGTTCATTTTACTTGAGTAGGATTCAAAAGTTGATAGTTGATAGTCGATAGACCGTAAGGTTTATCTGAAGTAGAAACTATTGGACTTGCGAGTCTTGCTTGGAAGTAAAAATGATTAACTGCCTTTTCAAGGCTGTGGGGTGTAGAGCCAAAGATATGTATGTTGGAATTAATTCATTCTGATTCAAGCGAACCTAACAATATCCAGCCGAGAGGTGGTTATGAATATTCAAAGATTATTCTGGATACCGATATATTTATTTGATGAACTGCATGTCTAAGTTCTTGGATTAATTCAAGAATTGTAAGGATGGTACAGTGAAACGTCATGGAAAATATATCATATCATTACGATTCAATCATGTTGATGAAAACCTATTAGGATAGTTAGGAACTAATAATCAGAAGTTGAGATTAAATCTCAAGTTGATTACACCAGGCATGCCCCAGCTGAATGGTGTGGTGGGTAGAAGGTATAAGGCTCTTATGGTTATGATTAGATAGATGATGAATTATTTGGAATAATTAAATTCATTTTATGGATATGCCCTAGATACAGTAATTCGTGAAACGTTTGTCTGTATATGGGATATCCTAGAAAAATGGAGGGTGATTTATTTAGTCCAAAAGATCAAAGGGTAATTGTTAACTCAATAACTAGATTTTTAGAAAAGGACTATGTAATAAATCACAAACCCATGTATAAGTTGTTCTAAAGAAGTGAGAGGAAAACACAAAGTTAAAGTACCAAGTGTACAAGAGGATATGCCACAAGGTAAACTGCAATGCGTGTCACGTCTGATACACAATTACATGTAGTGCCTTGTCGTAGTGGGAGGGTTGTATGACAACCCATAAATATATGTTTTGGGAGAGTCGTGAGACTTGATCCCTAGTGAACATGGTATTGTCCCACGGATACGACGTAGCACTACAAGATGAAAATGCAGAATCTTAGTAAGTTGCAATGAATGTTGAAATAGAATCTACGGATTCTATATTAAGTCTGGGAACTTGTATGACCACTAAATGGTGTAAAAACCATTGCAAGTGGTCAAAGGAAATAAAAGAGGATCATATTGAAAGGTGAAAACCTTGGAAGCAAAGCTTGTTGCGGAAAAGTGTACTCAGAAAGAAATGGTTCGATTATGAGGAAACATGTTCGTTGGTAGCTATGCTTATGTTGATCCGGATTCTTTTATTTATTGCTGCTATGAGGAACAACAAATAGATGTCAAAGACAGCTTTCCTGATTGGAAGTCTTGAGGAAAATATCTATGTAAAGCAACCAGAATGATTCATTGCAAAGTACTAATAGCATTTTGATAGTAAGCTTAAAAATTATCCAGCGATTGACTAAAGCAAGCTTTAAGATCGTGAAGCATCTGTTTTGATTAGGTAATCCAGTGGCGTGGATTTAAATCAATGAGCGGATGAGTCTTGTGTGTCGTAAAGAGTGACGGAAACATGGTGGTGTTTCTTGTACTATACGTAGATAGCATCTTGCTCATTTGAGACAATGAAAGAGTATTATCGGGCGTATGGGTACGGTTAATAAAGCGGTAGAGATGAAGGACTTAAGAAAGGCAAAATATATCCTTTTGATTACGGTAATACGGATCACAAGAAAGGATGTTATGCTTATCTCAAGTTTCATAAAATGATACAGTCCATACTCGCTTAGCATGTGAATTTATCTAAGTGATTGTATCTTAAGACACAGAAAGAAGATAAAGAAGATGAAAGCAGTTCCTTATACTTCGGCGAATAAGGAAGCTTAATCTAAGGAATGTTATGAATGAAGTTGGATATCTGTTTTGCTGGATGCATGAACAGTGGGTATCAACGTAACCCGGAACAAGAATGATGAACTGTGGTAAGACATATATGAAGTGCCTGAGAAGGACTGGAAATAATATGTAAACTTACTGAGCAAATTCACTGCTTCTTGTGGATTACGTAGATTCGGATTTTTTTTTAGTCAGATTGGACGGTAGTAAATTCTCCTCAAATGTTATGTGTTTAATGTTTGGAAGTAGATTCATAATGTGGAGGAGTGTTATATAGAAATATATTTCAGACTCCGGACTCCATCAAGGAAAGATGATAAATTGGAGCCTATGAGGCAGCCAAAGTATCTATATGACTCTAGAAACTTCATGATGGACTTTGAAGTGTTTCTAAGTTTGCCCAAGGTAATCACAATTTACATTGATGATATTGGTGCAGTTGCAAACTTGAAGAAATCACAAGTCCATAAGGCAATTAAACACATGGAGTGCGAGTACCACCTGTTACGAGAAATTGTATGATGAGGGGAAGGTTGTTGTCGCCTAGATTACATCGGATGATGACCTAGTAAATTCATTTACAAGGACCTTAAGGCGAGAGCTTTTAATGGTCGTGTAGTGAGAGTAGGAATCAGATGTATGGCAGAAGACATGACAGCATAGTCTTTTAGTATAAGTGGGAGATTGTTGGATTGTATACTAAAAGCCTAGCTTTAGTATGAACAATGTTATAACAATATTTGAAATGAGAATCATACGATTAAATGATTGCATCTTATAATTTATTTATATGCACGATGCAATAGTCCATTTACTTTATACTGTAGATAATATGTTGTGCGACAACACGCAGAAGATCATATTATCAGTTTCCTTATAAAGTATAAACTGATGCTCACAACTGAGATAGACGGGGACCCTCTATCGGTATGGTTGTAATGTAATTCGATATTAGTTTGTCTTGGCTATAGAATCATATTAGTGCACTTGTGTGTATTGAGCAGGACCGCTTGAGATCGTTCGACTTATACTGACTTATAGAAGAACTTGATCTCTGTTATTATGGAACTTCATGCTCTTAATCCATATACAATAACCTTGACACGTAGGGCAGTATGTATTTCTTTGATTCATGAATGGGTGAGATTTATAAGTATTAAATCAATATACTCGGTGAGTTGGGAAGTAGTGCTGTCTCTATGGTGTGCTGTTGATTGTAGAAGAAATCCATGTCCGACATAGGTTGATGATGTCCCCTTGAGGAGCTCATAAGATTTATCATGTAAATCTTGCAAGTGAATTAATTTCCGGCATGATAATAAGGTTTAGTGGTACTACACTCGGATGAGATATTAATTAATTTGAGTTGTCAGTAACTTAATTAATTAATGGACATTGTATTTCTTAAACATGGGGAGACCATCGGGCTTATAATAAGAAGGAGCCCAGAACATAATTTGGGATTGGATGTGTAGTGCAATAATAATATTTTAGTGGACTATATTATTATTATTGGATTTAATTAAAAGCTTTGGGCTAAGCTTGGTTAATTAAATTCAATTGAGGCCCAGTCCAATTTCTCCTCCTGGTCCCTGTTGTAGCCCAATTATATAAGTCATCTCAGCTCCTGTTAACCCTAAGTTAGTGCCTCATTTGACAGAGAGAAAAGAACATGAACAGATTGAGAGAATCCTGCGGATTGTTGCCCACACAACAGCAGGATTCAACTTGGGACATATAGCAGAAGATTGAGAGGTGGTTCACTGCTGTTCATCCTCTACATCGACCCAGAAGTACGGTAAACGATTTAATTTTGCTTCCGCTGTTGTTGTTTGCCTGAATTCCTAAACTGATCACGTTTGAACCACACGGTCCAATTGCCAACAGTATTCAAGTATAACAAGCAATGTTTATCAAGAACTTTCACATTTTTCCACTCAACTTCAGCAACAATTTTTTCCAAAATTTTTATTGAATCAATCAAGTTCAACATCTTAATCTTTCCATTCTTTAATAAATTATCACCATTTCAATGGGCACAACTTATATCAATAATGCTTCATGCACAAGCTTTTAGTTCCATTCACAACTTCATTTAAGCATTTCATCAAGTACTTGACATTCACATATTTCACAATCAATTCAAACAAGAATTTACTATTCCCTCTTGCTCAAATCCTCGACACCTAACTATTTCATAACAATACCATCAACATAGAAGCATTTATTAATCAATTTAAAACATCACATGCCCTAAGTCATTCATCATTAAAAATTTCCAAATTCAATTTCCTTATGAACCTGATCGTAGTCATTTTTACCTAGATTTTAGGGTCTTTATTTGTGTAATTTCGGATGTTTTTATCCGTATTTGTGTTAATTTTGGTGGAGTTACTGTTACTTTGAGGAATATGACATAAATTGATAGAATTGTGTAAATGGGTTTAAATATGTGTAAAACAGGTCAAGAAATGAACAAAAATAGAGTCGAGAGCGAAAGAAAGATGGAAGAACATGCCATGTTGGTACACGAGCCGTGTGCGGAACATGGCCCTATAACCACTGGCCGTGTAGTATCGTCAGAACTTGCTACTCGCCCAGAAAGATGGTCGTGCGATGGTGCACGGGCCGTGCGTTGCTGCATGCCCCGTGTACGGAGCACGACCTTGTAAGAAAAAACCATGCATTGTCGTTAGAAAATGCTACACGGCCATGACCATGACCGTGCAGCACAGCTCGAGCCGTGTCCGGAAGCATGCACAAACACGCCGAAGTAGGTGTGCCCTACACGGGCTGTGCGCTGCAGCACGGGCCGTGTAGGTGCAAAATCCTGTGTAATTTTCAGAATGTTCTGGAAGCTTCTAGAAGGTCCATAAGTGATATAAAACCATGATCTGTGCGAAATTAAAGGGAGAATTCATTGAAGATCAGATTGGAGCAGTTACACACACTAAAACACCATATTTCCTCACACACTAGTTCCAAAATCCATCTCTACCATCTAGATCCATCAAACCACCATTTAATTTACATTTTAAATCCATAAAACCTTCATCCCATCCATCCTATCACCATTTGAGAAGATTGGAGCATCAATTGTTGAAGGAGTCGATCAATTGAAGAGGAGGAAGGCTTTTCTTATGCAAGGGAAGCAAATCTACTTTTTAATTGTTAATTTTCTTCTTATTATGGCTCAAATGGAGCAAAGCTTGATTTGTAATGAATTAATCACCATGTTTAGTGGCTAGTTTTCTAGTAGGGCTAGTCATATGAGTGGTTGATGGGAAGAGTTAGATATGTAAAACTTGAGTAGTGATTTGAATTGATTTTTGGATTTTCTTCTATGATATATCAATCATGTTTTATTTCAATGTATGTGTGATTAAATTCTCTATTCAATATATTAGGATGGCCATTCCAATGTTGTGAGTGAAGCTTTAATTGAATCATATATTGAGTTGTGCATGTATGTTAGTATAAGGGGAGATAAGTCATACCCTCCTTAGGCTTAGAACATTCATAGAGGGACACTTAAGAAATTGAGTGAAAAGAACCAACTTATGATCAAAGTACCTTAAGGGAATTGAGATTAAGACTAATCTTAGGAGACTTAGGCTTTTAAAAGAGTCGAAAACCTAATTGCCTTGACCATAGGGACTAGGGGTAAATTTGTGATTGCTTTTAATCCACAAGTTAATGAAATTACTATGAAGGGTTTTGCATATCTAGCTCAAGTCTCAACTATAAGTATGATTAGCCTTGCTCTCTTCTAAAGTGTATTCTACATCCATTCCATCAATCATTTGCTCGTTATTTGATCATTTACTTATCTAGTTCACATTCTAGTTATTTGAGTAGAATTTTAAGCATTAGTTTTAATACCAAACCTTCAAACATATTATCTTTACAAAGCATAAATCAATGAACAGTTTGGATACTAGCCAATGTTTGCTTTCCCTTGTGATGACAATCTTATAAATTTTGCACTTGGTCACGCGTATACAATGGTAGAGTACACTTGCTCTTGATATTTTACTAAAAATGCGACTAAGTTCAAGGCACCGTTGCTGGGAAAATGTTAAACATTTGGCTGTAACGAGTTTGAAGTTGATTAGTTTTGATAAGGATTTCTTTTTCTTATTTGTTTACTTGTCTTGGTTGTTTTGGGAGCTAACTTGGAACTTCTTGTAGGTACATGCAAACACGTTCAAGGTCTCAATCTATTGAACCTTTGAACTTGGAATTAGAAGCTACCCTAAGAAGACAAAGACGAGGAGTGTTATAGCCTACGGAGGAAATTATGGAAGAAGTAAGGGATAATGTAAATATGGTTGATGAAGAAGGTAATATGAGGAATTTTCATGGAGGTGATAATGCTAGAGGGGTCTATAATAATCTGGAATTTGTGCCACAAGTGTATGCTCAACAAATGTACTTGCAAAACCAACAAATGCAAGCTATTATTCAAAACTTGATTGTACAACAAGAAGCAAGGAATAACCCTCCGGTGGTGCAAAACCAATCCCATGGAAATGGACATAATGGAGGTGAAATGAACATTCGAGATCATTTCCAACCTCAGTTGGGAATTATGCGATGGGGCCACGGTAAACGTTAATCATTTTGAGATCAAGACGGGATTGATCAACATGGTGCAAGCAAATCAATTTGGCGGTGGTGCTATGGAGGATCCAAATGCTCACTTAGCCTAATTTACGGAGTTAGCCAACAAGATAAAGATAAATGGGGTGAGTGAGGATGTTGTTAAAATGAAGCTTTTCTCATTTTTATTACGAGATAGAGCTAAGGCTTGGTATCATACTCTACCACCGGGATCTTATACCACATGGAGAGAATTGGCACTAAGATTTTTGAGCAAGTATTTTCCCCCTTTAAAGATGTTGCATCTCAAAGGGCAAATCTTTCAATTCAAGCAATTGCCACTTGAGATATTTAGTGAAGCATGGGACCAATTCAAAGAGATGCTAAGGAAGTGTCCACAACATGGATTCACCGAGGAGCAACATATAGGATTTTTCTATGCCGGTTTATAGGTAGTGAGAGGATGCTTATTGATGCTTCGTCGGGAGGTTCGATTTTGGGACAAACTCCGAAAAGATAATTACCATATGTGCGGAAGTAGCTTTGAATACCGGTCAATGGCCCATGGATCATGCATCGGGAATGTATGATAGGGAGAAAATTGCTAAGATTAAAGAAGTGTGCTTGCAACAAGTGAAAAAAGTGGAAATGCCTAAGGAAGACATGACCGATAGGGCAATCACGGAGATCTTAAAAAGGATGAATGCTAACATGAAAGTGTCTCCAAGTTCGACACCTATGGTGAATCAACAAGTGCTTGCAAGTCCTCAACAAGGTATGTCATTGCCTTTGATGAATCAACAAGCGCTTCCTAATCTTCAACAAGGCATGACGATGCCTAATGTGGGTCAATCTTCTCAAATTTGTCTAATGCCTACCTCTATGCCTCAACAAGGTATGTCCTCTAATTTTGGAATGCAAGATGCATAGTGTCCACCGGAGATGACACTTGAGGAAGTTGCCTTCAAGCAAGGAAGGAACTTCTAAGGAAATTTTGAAAATCATGGAGGAGGATATCCACAAAGGCAAAGAGGATGGGGGCAAGGTAACTTTCAAGGGAATTTTAATCAACCTCGTAGGTATGAGAATTCGTCTTATGGAAATCAAGAGAATGCACTTACTCTCTCACCGGGAATCAATCCGGGAGAGAAATCTTCTAATGGTGAAGGGAAGCCTACGGTGGAGGATCAAGTTGCTAAAATGTTTGAATTCATGAAGGAAGATAAAGAAGAAAGAAGGAAAAGAGATGAGGTAAATGATAAGAGAATCAAAGCCTTGGAGACACAAATGAGCCAAATGGCAAGTGAAAGAGGGGATGTTCATCGTCAAGGAAAATTTCCATCTACAACCATTACTAATCCGAAAGATCAATGTAAGGCTATTGAGCTTCGTAGTGGAACAAAATACAAAGGTCCTTCTTTGCCATCAGAAGTAGAGGAGGTAGGGTGTGAAGTTGAGCCTATGGAAAGATTGGATGAAGAAGGGAAAGAGAAAGAAGTTGAAATAGTTGAAAAGGATGAAAGTACCCCTATACTTGAAGAAGAAAAGGTGAAGTCTCCAAAGAAGTGGGAGAGATGTAGAGAAGCAAAACGAAAAGAGAGAGAAGAGAAGTTTGAAAGAGATGAATGGGGAATTCCGAAGTTGCCCGTGGCAATTCCGTTTCCACAAAGGTGTTTGAAAAAGGGATTAGAAGAAAAAATTGCCAAGTTTGTGGAGATGTTGAAGAAGATACATGTGAATATTCCTTTTGCGGAAGCTCTACTTCAAATGCCCAACTACTCCAAATTTTTGAAGGATATTTTGTCAAAGAAAAAAATCTTGGGAGAGTTTGAAATGGTGAACCTCACGGAGGAATATAGTGCAATCTTGCAAAAGAAACTTTCCCCTAAATTGAAAGATCCGGAGAGTTTCACCATTCCATGTGAGATGGGAGAACATGAGAACTACAAAGCTTTATGTGATTTGAGAGCTAATATTAATTTGATGCCGTTGTTAATCTTTAAGAAGTTGGGTATTGGTGAGGTCAAGCCGACATCAGTTACACTTCAATTAGCCGTTGACTTATCCAAAAGGAATTGTTGAAGATGTGTTGATCAAAGTTGGCAAGTTCGTATTTTTTGTTGATTTTGTGGTACTAGATATGGATGAGGATTCAAATATTCTATTAATACTTGGTCGTCTATTTCTTGCCACGGGAAAAGCATTGATTGATGTGGAAAAGGGAGAGCTCACTTTGAAGGTGAATGAAGAAGAAATGATATTTTCATTGAGAGAAGCTATGAGGTATCCCAAGAACAAGGAAGAATGTAGAAGAGTGGAGGTTGTGGACAGCATTGTTGAAGAGCATATGTATCACCTTCATTCCAAGGATCCGTTGGAAATTATCATAAGCCATTCTTACTCTATTGAATCTCTTAAATCTAAATCTTTTTTTTTGTTTGGAAAATGATGAAATGATTGATGATTTACATGGTTTAAATGCGTGTAGGACACTTACAAATGAGGAAGCAAAAGAAGAAAATGTGGAAAAACTTGAGGAAGGACCAAAAGAAGAAGTGCAAAAGAAAAAGAAGGTGGAGTTGAAACCATTGCCGGAGCATTTGAAGTATGCTTACTTGGAAAAAGATGAAACATATCCAGTAATTGTATCCTCTTCCCTTAATGATTTAGAATTAGAAAAATTTTTAAGAGTTTTGAGAGTGCATAAATCCTCTATTGGTTGGAGCATTAAAGATTTAAAAGGTATTAGTCCATCTTTGTGCATGCATAAGATTCACTTGATAGATAATGAGAAATCGTGTGTTCAAAACCAACGTAGATTATATTCACAACCTAGAGCTTTGTAACGGTGGTAGAATTGTGGTTGTATGGAATCCAAAACGTCTTCATTTCGAAAATTTTATCTTAAGTGATCAATCTATTTCGATGAATGCTCGTTGCCTTACAACTTCAAAAGAATTCTTTCTCTCAGTCATATATGCACACAACCGCTATGTTCCTAGGAGGAATTTGTGGCACCATCTTCTCACCCTTTTCCACTCAAACCCACTGCCTTGGATAATGAGAGGTGACTTCAACTGTGTAAGAATGGAAAGGGAAAGGAATAGCGCTACACATAATACTGGGACTAGGGATATGCATGATACTTGCTCCATTTTGGGAATGGAAGATACTTGCTCAACAGGTTGTTTCTATACTTGGTCGAATGGTACTTCATGCTCTAAAATTGATAGAGTGATGACGTGCAAGACCTGGAGAAGTATGGGTTGGGCTCTTCACACCATTTTTCTTCCTCAGGGCACTATTTCTGATCACTGCTCTTCCATCACCTCTTTCCAAAACCCGAGCCCTCACCACATAAGACCATTCAGATTTTGTAATTTTTGGACTAACCATGACAATTTCATTGCTCTTGTTTCTTCTTATTGGCAGGTACATGTAGTAGGTACAAAACAATTCATACTTTGCCAGAAGTTGAAATCTCTAAAAAATCCATTGAAAGAGCTACACAAACAGAACTACTATCACATTTCTGAAAGAGTAGCTAGAGGGAGGGAACACTTGCATAATCTCCGGACTCTTTTCATGTCAAGCCCTCATAATCATGACCTACACCAGGAGATCAGTCAGGAGCTCAAAAAACAAAGGCATTTGGAGGACTGTGAGGCTAACTTTCTTATGCAGGTTCTCAAGCACAAGCATATCAAGAACCATGATCGTGCCACAAAGTACTTCTATTCACTTATTAGGAGCAACAGAGCGAGAAACGGTATTCATTCTCTTCACACTGAAAGCACACCCACCTCTTCATACTAAGAATTGATTGATACGTTCCTATCTTATTATCAATCAATACTTGGTGTGGAGAGTTCGAACTCTCACTCAGTGGAGCAAGAAGTGTTGGACAGAAGACCAAAAATTGCCTTTGAGGATGCCAGTAACCTTGAAGCACCAGTTGATGAAGCAGAAATTAAGGCAGCTTTGTGGTCAATCAACAAAAATAAATCTCCTGGTCCAGATGGCTTCACCTCGGCCTTCTTTCAGAGTGCTTGGAATGTGGTGGGTGGAGATGTGGTGGCAGCAGTGAAGGAGTTCTTTAGGAAAGGGAAGTTACTTAAGCAGTTGAATGCAACATTTGTCTCCTTAATCCCCAAAAAAAGTCATGAGCCGAGAGTCCAAGATTTTAGACCCATTTCATGTTGCAACACGGTGTACAAAATTATTTCTAAAATCTTGGCCACTCGACTAAGAATATATCTTCATTCTTTAATAAATCAATCCCAGTTTGGATTTATTAAAAGAAGGAAAATGAGAGACTGTGTGATGCTTGCGGAGGAGATTTTCAGGGGTTATGGTCGGAGAGTAGGGACTATCTCCCCAATGATATGTTGGCCTAGTGGTTGAGGGGTCAATATTGAGGTGCCCCTGATTGAAAGGTCAGGGGTTCAAGCCCCCCGGAGCGCAATGGTGGAACAATTAATATTGAGGGCTACAAGCGGCAGTGTGGGAGGCTGAAACTCGGTGGGAACCTGCGGCTGAGCTAGGGGGAGGGTCAGCATGGAGCAATCACTTGGGGATCAACTCCTTGTGCGCAGTAGTTAAAGATATTAGGAACCTGTGATCCATTGTGTGGTTACCGCGATTTACTTGGAGGCAGTTCTGAGGGGCCGGGACTGTTTCCTCGAGGACTAGTCGGGCGTAAGCCCGGAACCTCGGTATCAAAAAAAAAAAAAAAAAAAAAAGTAGACATTTCTAAAGCTTATGACTCTGTTAGCTGGAAATATCTCTTTGAATTGCTTACCGGATTAGGATTTACCTCTACTTTTCGTACCTGGATTGAGCAGTGTGGTACTACTACTTCCTACTCTCTTCTCATCAATGGCAAACCGGAGGGGTTCTTCAAAGGCAAAAGGGGACTTCGACAAGGTGACCCGATCTCTTCGCTCTTATTTGTCTTATGCATGGAATATCTTAGTAGATTGATGAGTAGAGCAGTGGATCTTCACGAGTACAGGTTTCACTCTAGAATCTGTAAGCGTGTGGATGTCTCCCACTTGATATTTGCGGATGATCTTCTGATGGTGGGCTATGGAGATGTAGCAACTGCTAAGTGCATTGATAGGGTTTTGAAAGGATTCTCCGAGGTCTCTGGGCTATCTGCTAACCCACAGAAGACTAATCTCATTACTTCAGGAGTTTCGACTCGTGTACGACGCAGGATTGCTAAGATTCTTCCATTCAATTCAGGTACCATACCTTTCAAATACTTGGGAATCCCTATCTGTAGCAAGAGAATTGGACTGGAGGATTTTACACCCCTTCTGAATGACATTAACAATATGATACAAACTTGGTCTTCTAAACTGTTGTCATTCACGGGTAGATTGGAACTTATCACTTCTGGGATCTATGGAATTCTCTCTTTTTGGTGTGGCATAGTTAAAATTCCAATTGTGGTGGTCAAAAAGGTGGAGACCATTATTCGCAGGTTCTTGTGGGGAACGAAGGTGAGCCCAGTGAGCTGGAATGACATCCTTCAACCTAAGAATGCAGGGGGCCTAGGGTTGAAAGACATCACCACTTGGAACAAGGCCCTCTTGGCCGGAGCCTTGTGGGATGTACATAGAGAAGCTTCATCTCTCTGGGTAAAATGGATCCACTCGGTCTATCTCTTGAATTCCCAGTGGACAGTGACCTCTCCCAGTAATAATTCCACATACTTATGGAGAGTTCTCATTGCCATTAGGAATGCTGTAGAGAATGAATCGGAAAGTGATGAAGGAGTGATTGGAGTTATGGAGAAGTGTTGTGAGAATGGGGTATATAAAGCTAGCCGGATGTATGACCATCTGAGAAGTAGACATACAGCGGACTCAAGTTATGTCTATAAGCAGGTTTGGCATAAATGGATAGTGCGGAAGTTCAGCTTCAGACTTTGGTTGGATAATAGAGATAGAGTGGCTACTAAGGATAGGGTATGGTGCACAGAAGAAGACAAACCTGTGGTTTTTGCTTCGAACAGGAGACTACAGCGCATCTCTTCTTTAGTTGCCCGTATACCACTCGCATTTGGGATGAAGTGAGAGGATGGATTGGATGGAGTAGAAGAAACCTATCATCAGTCACAGACGCCTTCCGTAAGATTATGCATTTGGAAAGGAACGCTCTTCATTTTGGCACGAGAATGCTGTCCCCTACTCACGTTGCAGATAGAATTAAAATTCAGATAGCATCCTTGTATATGAATCCTTGATGTTTTTTATTTATTCACCTTAGGCTTCTTGCTTAAGTAGGTTGGATAGGTTAGTTTGATCTTGTATTCGCATCGTACGTAAGTACTTGATGTAACCGTATTCAGTGAAATAACATTTACCAATTTCACTAAAAAAAAACCAACGTAGATTGAATCCTATAATGCAAGAAGTGGTAAGAAAGGAGGTGTTAAAATGGCTTGATGCGGGAATAATCTTTCCAATAGTGATAGTTAATATGTAAGTCCCTTACATGTAGTAGCAAAAAAAGGTGGTATGACTATGTAAGATCCTATACAAATGAAATGATTGCCACTAGAACTATCACGGGTTGGAGAGTGTGTGTTGACTATAGAAAATTGAATAAAAACACTAGGAAAGATCATTTCCCATTGCCATTTATAGATCAAATGTTAGATCGTCTTGCGGGGCATGAGTATTATTATTTTCTTGATGGTTATTCCGGGTACAATCAAATATTGATTGCACCGGAAGACCAAGAGAAGACAACGTTCCCTATGGTATGTTTGCATTTAGAATGATGCCGTTTTGTCTATGTAATGCCCCCGCCACTCTTCAGCGTTGTATGATGGCTATCTTCGATGGTTTAATTGAAAATATAATGGAGGTGTTTATGGATGATTTTTCCGTGTATGGTTCTTCCTATGATATATGCTTGACTAATCTCACCATTGTGTTGCAGAGGTGTGAAGTATCGAATCTTGTGCTAAATTGGGAAAAATGCCATTTTATGGTGACCGATGGGATAGTTTTGGGTTACCATATTTCAAAGCATGGGTTAAAAGTGGATAGAACTAAAGTGATAGCCATAGAACGTCTTCCCCCTCCTACTAGTGAGAAGGGGGTGAGATCGTTCTTAGGCCATGCAGGCTTCTATAGACGCTTCATTAAGGATTTTTCCAAAATTGCTAAACCACTTTGTAAATTGCTTGAAAAAGATTGTCCATTTAACTTTGATGATGAATGTCGTGTATCATTTCAGGTGCTAAAGGATGCTCTCACTTCATTGCCAATACTCATCACTCCGGATTGGAGTTTGCAATTTGAATTGCATTGTGATGCTAGTTATCAATCCATTGGAATGGTGTTGGGACAAACAAGGGAGAAGAAGTTTAGAGCAATCTATTATGCCTCAAAGACCTTGAATGCATGCCAAGTCAATTATACCACCACGGAGAAGGAATTTTTAGCCGTAGTGTATGCTTTTGAGAAGTTTCGACCATACGTGGTTGGAACACAAATGATTGTTTACACGGATCACACGACTATAAAATACATTAAGAACAAGAAAGATGCTAAACCTCGTTTAATCCGTTGGGTGTTGCTTTTGCAGGAATTTGATGTGGTCATCAAGGATAAGAAAGGCGTGGAGAATGTGATCGCGGATCATTTGTCAATGTTGGAAAATGGAGGTGAGAATGAGGATGTAAAGCCAATCGGGAATGAGTTCCCGGATGAAGAATTTTGCTATTGGAGGTTGAGCAAGTATATTCTCTCATTATGAATGTTCCGCCTTGGTATGCCGACTATGTTAATTTCATTGTTTGTGGAATTGAGCCTACATTGCTTAATAAGTACAAGGAGAAGAAGTTTCATGTTGAAGTGAAGAAGTACTTGTGGGATGAACCTTACTTGTTTAAGATTTATAATGATGGAGTGATAAGAAGATGTGTGGCCGAAGAAGAAGTGATGTGGATTCTTGAACTTTGTCATTCGTCTTTGTGTGGAGGTCATTTCGCTCATCAAAAGGCGGGGGCTAAAGTTTTGAAATCGGGGTTCTATTGGCCAACATTGTTTAAGGATACAAAGAAGTTTGTTGCTAAGTATGATCGATGCCAATTGATAGGGGGAATAGGTAAGAGAGATGAAATGCCCATGACCTTGAGAATTGATGTGGATATATTTGATGTATGGGGAATTGATTTTATGGGACCATTTTCCTCGTCGAAAGGATATGTATACATCTTGCTGGCCGTGGATTATGTGTCAAAGTGGGTGGAGGCAATCCCCACTAAGACAAATGATGCTTTGATAGTGCAAAGGTTTTTGAAGAACATTTTTGCTAGGTTTGGAGTTCCACGGGCTTTAGTGAGTAATGGAGGATCACACTTTGTCAACAAGTTGATGGAAAGTTTGTTGAAGAGATATGGAGTGAAGCATCGAGTGGCTACACCATACTACCCTCAAGCAAATGGTTTGGCGGAGGTCTAAAACCGCCAAATCAAGTTAGTTTTGGAGAAGATAATCAATGGAGGGAGGAAGGATTGGTTGGATAAGCTTGATGATGCCTTATGGGCTTATAGGACGGCTTTTAAGACCATTCTTGGTGTGTCACCGTATCAATTGGTCTATGATAAAGCTTGTCACCTCCCCGTGGAGTTAGAACACCGTGCATTTTGAGCTATCAAATGCCTCAATATGGATGAAAGGGAGAGTGGTCAAGCAAGGTTGTTGAAGTTAGTTGAGTTGGAGGAGTTTAGAGGAAGAGCATTTGATAACTCAATCATCTACAAAGAGAATATGAAGAGATGGCATGATGCTAAAGTGAAGGAAAAGACGTTTGCTCCGGGGGATAAAGTTCTTGTATTCAATTCGAGGCTTAAGTTGTTTCCCGGAAAGCTCAAGTCAAAGTGGATGGGCCCATATAAAGTGTTTGAAGTATTGAATGGGCATACATTGAAGCTCAAATGTCCAAATAATGAGTTTGTGGTAAATGGTCATAGAGTGAAACATTACATATCTCCTTCTCAAAAGGAGATAATGTATATGGATACTCTCTCTTCCTAAACTTCTTTGATTTTGGAGTACTGTAGATTTTATTTTCTTTTTGTTAGTAGTTTTCTTGTAGATTTGGTTTGAAGGTGGTTAAGCTCATGAGAAATGCATAAGATGAAGGACAAAGATGCTAAAGATGGAATGATGATGTATGCCACACCACTCTTTACAAACTTAAATTTTAACACTTGTGTTAATTTAAGCTTTGGGGGAGGTTGCGTGGTGGTCATACTTGATCATACGAAAGGAGAAAGATGCACAAGAGTCATTGAAAGAAAAGTTCATGGAGAGCATTGAGAATACGACAAAGGTACGTCTCACCACTTTTTACAAACTTAATTCGTAACTTTTTTCGATTTAATTTTGGGGGGATAATGCGTGGTGTGACTTATACTTTGTTTATTATAGTGTGATGAATCATTTGTAGTGTGATGAATCATACGTATTATGTATCTTGTGTTGTCTTGCAAAATGGTCAGTTTTGAAAATTTTTCTCATGAGTTAGTTGAGTTTTGGATGTTTGGTGGTGTTTTGAGTACATTTCAATCCATGTTTGATCATAATTGTGGTGTGAATAATATTAAGAAGTGTTTAAGCATGAATAGTGAAGTATGAAAAATAGAGAAACAGGGTAAATTGCTACACGGGTCGTGCTCCGCACACGGCCCTGTAGCAATTGGCCGTGTAGCGCCATCAGAACATGCTACACGGCCAGGAGGAAGGCCGAGTTCCGCAGCTCGAGCCATGCAGGAGAAAAGGTACATGGGCCGTGTTCCACACACGGCCCTGTAACAGTTAGTCGTGTAATGGGATCAGAACATGCTACACGGCCTCACTTGAGGCCGTGCAGCGTAACATGGGACGTGCAGGGTCTGTTCTAGGTTTTTAAAATGGGTCATTCCGTACTCATTCCACACGCCCTCCTTCATTCGTATACACTCTGTAAGCACCCAATTCACTATTTCACGCATCTGTATCATCCACCAAGGTTAGTTTGGAGTGATTTTGAGTGAATTTTGTCAATTTTGCACATCAAACACACTTCTCTACATCCAATTGTCAAAAGGTATGAATTTCTTGAACCCTACCTTGTAAATTTTGATATGAATTGATTGAATTGATGTATGGGACTTGTTCTAATATGAATTGGATGCTTGATTGATGATATTCATACATGTTCAATATGAATTTTTGAATTTTTGAAAAGTTGAATTAGGGTTCATGAGGAATAATTTGGGGATTATGTGAGAATTATGAGTGTGAATAATTGTGTTGTGCTAATTGATGAATTATATGAGTGTGATGTTTATTTGAGAGAGATTTGCCTTAGATATTGATGATTTGGGCATGAGGCTATGCAAATTGTATGATAAGAAGATGTTTAAATTTTTGTGCATGCCAAGTGTTCGATGAGATGTCTAAGAGATGATTTTGTTGGAATTTGATGATCATATATGAATAATGTTTGATGATGATTGAATTTGGAATTCATATGTGTGAAAATGATTAGAAGTTGGTTAGAATTGTTGGTAGTTGAGATGAATGTCAATAAAGTGCTTAGTATGAATAAGTTTGAGGTTTAATGATATGAATGAGCTATGTTGATGCATAATAGGTTCCATACTAAGTTGAATAACTACGGTGGAATTTAACTAGGTGCATTAATATTCGTATAAAGGTCATTGGTTATAACTTCAGAATTATTGTTTTGTAGATGGCCGAGAGGAGAGTTAGACCCAGGAATGAGGACTTCATTGTGATAATCGATCCAGGGGAGTTGGCTACTTTGGATGCTCAATTGATTATAGAAGGAATACATCCGGAAGAATTTGGGGTTGAGTTTGAAGATTA
The DNA here is from genome assembly GCA_023678885.1 of Pogostemon cablin. NCBI lineage: Eukaryota > Viridiplantae > Streptophyta > Magnoliopsida > Lamiales > Lamiaceae > Pogostemon > Pogostemon cablin. The sequence goes on from CM043009.1 coordinate 7,088,047, forward strand.
TTGGGGAAAGTACGTGCTTCGTTGGCAAACGTTAGCTCCAAGGATCATGCCCACTCATTTTCAAGACTCGGAGACGATGAGAGGATTTAGATTAGAGGAGGATTTAAGGAAGTTATTTCACTTTACTCAGATGGAAGCTTTCTTCGATAAGAGGCCACCAACCTACTACCATCTCACTGCCGAGTTTATGAGCACTCTACAGGTGAAGAAGGATAGAAATGGATTTCCTCGATGGGTGACTTTTCAGCTAGATAATGTGTTGAGGGAAAAGGTTCCATTGGTATTCTTGAATGAGTGTTTTGGTTGCCCACCATGCGAATTTCATCGGAGCTTTTATGCAGGAGGAACTTTCAACGAACAAGAATGGTGGTCAAGCTTAGTGAATGATGGAACTGAGAGAGCAGGATACGTCCTTAGTGCTTCAAAGGGGATGGCCATCTGGAATTCTGTGATGAGGTATTTAGAGAAGATTATCTCGAACACTATCTTGGGGAGGTTTGAAGGCGGATCAGTTGGAGAGAAGCAGCTTTACATCATGTATTGCATCTATAAGGAATTACCGTTTAATGTTACAGCACACTTTGTGCAACATGTGGAGAGAGTTGCAAAAAGGCAAACATCTCAAGGTTTGATGCTCGGAGGGATGATTTCTATGATATCTCAAGGATTGGGAGTTAATATTGCAAGGATGGAGAACCGGATGGTTAGTGAAGGGTTGAACTACCAACAACTGATGAGGATGGAATTCTCAACTATGGTGGGGAATCAATACTGTTTGAGGCAGGAAAAGGGAGCTTCATTTCCCTTGCCAATGTCGGAGCTCACTATGGTGTATAAGAGAAGAAGACTTGCTAACTTGGCTATGGGAAGTGTGAACCATTCCAGAGTGGTGAGGGCTTTCTATAGAAGAAACATGGATGAAATGGAAGAGGATCTGAGGCAAGTTAGAGTTGTAGAGAATGAAGAGCTAGCCAACTTGAGAGCAGAGCCAGTGTCAATGGAGGGCGATGAGCAAGGAGAACAGCCGGAGAAGTAGAATTTGAGGAGCAGGGCCCTGATCCACCACAGTTTGAGGAAGAAGGGTCACAGCCACCAATGGGACTAAGACAAGGAGATGATAGGTGAAATTATATGATGGATGAGGTGCGTGACATGAGACATGTGCAGCAGACGTATGGGGCACAGATTAGGGAGATCCGCGAGGTCCAGCAAGAGCATGGAAGGCACATTGAAGAGTTGAGAACTAGAGAACATCATAGGGAGTACTATGAGGAAAATTCAAAGGTGCACTCCAACAACATGGAGGAGATGATGACCATGATGTTTAATTTTCAGTTTCCTGCAAATCCTCGTGCGTACATACCGTGGAATGCCTATCATCCACCTCCTCTGCCTCCAGAACAATAAAGGGAGTATTTTGAGAGCTTGGCACTTTTGTCCATTCATCTTAGCCATGATAGATTTTTGGAAGAATATTTGGATTGATTTGATTTTATTCGATTGTGTTGTACTTTGATTGTTTGTTTTTTGGAGGTTTCTTATTTTGGGATTTCTTTATTTTTAGTTTTATGCGATTTTCTTTGAGTTATTTTGGTATTTTGGTTTTATTTTTCATTGATTGGATGTGATGGGAATTTGATCTTTATTGTTATGGATTTGATTTGATGTGTTGATATTTTGATGGATGATTTGATTTATGTATGTTATATGTTTGTATTGTTTGTTGCTATTTTAATTCTTATATAGGTTTGGTTTGGTGGTATGTTTTGGGAAGGAGTGAGTCATTTTTGAATATGAGCTATGATGCATTGTATGTGATGAGTGATGGCAAGCATTATTAATGGTTTCTACTTGTTGAAATTGTGACATGGATTAAATAACTTGTTCAATTTTGAGAAGCATGAAAGGTAATTGGGTTTCTTTTGGTCCAATCAAAAGCTTGTGAGACTTGTGCCTCAATCGTGCCTCCATGGTTAATTCTTGATGAGAGGACCGGTTGAACTTAGACAAACTAGAACTTGCTCATGGACTATAGGAACGAAGCCCGAATGGTTGAAATTTGTGAAATGATCTTAGGACATCCTTGATAAGTGAGTCATAGCCAAAAATTTCCTTACCAAAAACATCATCCCTAGCAAACCATTTTGAGCCTATAAGCCTACTTCTTTGTGATTTAAGCACAATACAAGCCTTTAAAACCCACGTGAGCCTTATATATATAACCTAAGTGTTGGTGATTGAGGAGATGATGGTTTACAAGGTTTTATGAGAGAATTGTGCTCGAAAATAAAGGAAGTGGTGAACAAATAAGAAAAAGATGCAAAGGAGCTAAACAAGATGTATATGCGACTTAAAAAATAAGAAAAAGGAACAAATCAACAAAAATGTGCTCATGAAGTTCAAAAACTGAAAGAAAGGAAGCATGCAAATCAAAAGGAGCTCGAGAAATCCAAGGAATGATAATGATTAGTGCTTTTGATTAAAGAAGAAATTAAAGGAAGCTTGAAAGTGAAGAAGTTGAAGAAAGAATCATCTCTTCAATTGCTTACACTTGAATAGTCACTATTATCCAAAATTTCCTACCCTACCAAAGAGCCTAAATATTACATCCAAAAGTAAAGATCTTTTTGATCACTTGTTGAAACTAGGGTGGCTTGTGAACATAGTCCACGAGCAAGCCTATGATGAGTCGGTTCTAACCGGTTGATGAGTGATAATAAAATCCTATCATAAAGAGTGTCAAGTAAAAACTATAATCTATGAGAGGCTTGGATTGAAAATGATTTGAGTACTCTAATTTCATTCTTAAGATTGAACTTGTTAATCTTTCATGTTATAAGTTTGATGATGTAGGGATACTTAATGTGAAATTGTAGTCCTTATTACTTGTGATGTATTGTGGTTTATGTTCGTTAGGTATTTTCCTAGGTGAAAATTACTCCTCTTGTTTATTATTTTTCATTGTTCGAGGACGAACAATACTTTAAGTTTGGGGGGTTGATCGTAGTCATTTTCACCTAGATTTTAGGGTCTTTATTTGTGTATTTTCAGATGTTTTTATCCGTATTCGTGTTAATTTTGGTGAAGTTATTGTTACTTTGAGGAATGTGGTATACATTGATAGAATTGTGTAAATAAGTTTAAATATGTGTAAATCAGGTCAAGAAATGGACGAAAATGGAGTCGAGAGTAAAAAGAAGATGGAAGAACAGGCCATGTTGGTACACGGACTGTGTGCGGAACATGGCCCTGTAACCACTGGCCGTGTAGTGTCGTCAGAACTTGCTACTCGCCCAAGAAGATGGCCGTGCGTTGGTGCACGGGGCGTGTATCGCTGCACGCCCCGTGTATGGAGCACGTCCCTGTAAGAAGAAGCTATGCATTGTCGTCAGAAAATGCTACGCGGCCATGACCATGACCATGCAGCATAGCTCGAGCCGTGTCCAGAAGCACGGACAAACACACCGAAGTAGGTGTGCCATACACGGGCCGTGCGCTGCAGCACGAGCCGTGTAGGTGCAAAATCCTGTGTAATTTTCAGAATGTTTCAGAAGCTTATAGAAGGTCCATAAGTGATATAAAATCATGATTTGTGCGAAATTAAAGGGGGAATTCATTGAAGATCAGATTAGAGCTGTTACACACACTAAAACACCACATTTCCTCACACTAGATCTAAAATCCATCTCAACCATCTAGATCCATTAAACCACCATTTGATTTACATTTTCAATCCATAAAACCTTCATCCCATACATCCTATCACCATTTGAGAAGATTGGAGCATTAATTGTTGAAGGAGTCGATCAATTGAAGAGAAGGAAGGCTTTTCTTATGCAAGGGAAGCAAATCTACTTTCCAATTGTTAATTTTCTTCTTATTATGGCTCAAATGGAGCAAAGCTTGATTTGTAATGAATTAATCACCATGTTTAGTGGCTAGTTTTCTAGTAGGGTTAGTTATATGAGTGGTTGACATGAAGAGTTAGATATGTAAAACTTGAGTAGTGATTTGAATTGATTTGTGAATTTTCTTCTATGATATATCAATCATATTTCATTTCAATGTATGTGTGATTAAATTCTCTATTCATTATATTAGGATGGTCATTCCAATGTTGTGAGTGAAGCTTTAATTGAATCATATATTGAGTTGTGTATGCAAGTTAGTATAAGGGGAGGTAAGCCATACACTCCTTAGGCTTAGAACATTCATAGAGGGACACTTAAGAAATTGAGTGAAAAAAACCAACTTATGATCAAAGTACCTTAAGGGAATTGAGATTAAGACCAATCTTAGGAGACATAGGCTTGTAAAATAGTCGAGAACCTAGTTGCCTTGGCCATAGGGACTAGGGGTAAATTTGTGCCCTTCACAATCATAGAAGCAATAATCCAACACTTCATGATGAGTCCTAGGCAACCTCAACAATTCCTTCTTATGCTTTAGCACGTACTTGGAGATGTATCCCACATCTTTATCATACTCAAAAACTTTCTATATGCGTCAACTCCAACATTTTTCTCCTTTCTGCCAATCGAATTGATGGCATCGGTTAATTCTTCATCTTGCAAATCTTCTAAAATTTCATCCTCCACATCCTCCTCATCCTCTACATCTAAAGCATCCTTAAAGTATCCTTCTTCACAATACTCATCATCGGAAGGAATAAGAGTAAACCTAGGAGTATCATCCACAGACTTCTTTGTCAAGAACTGACTTCTTCTTTTTCCCTTAGTTTTTTTTTGCAAAGTGGATATCTTTGACAACTTGGAGAGTATTCTGTTAGAAAATTCAATTGCATCATCTCGCAGGTCGCTCATCATATCATACAGACCCTAAAATTAAAATAAAATAGAAAAATATGCACATAAATCAGTAAAACATATATTTTGATAATAATAATAGTACAATGGTTTACTACATGTCATACCCTTATGTCTTGCAACTTAATAATGAACATAACACAACAACTTAACAAAGAGTGTTATCTAAAGGTCAAAAATTCCCTTATCAAACTGATTAATAGCATATTAGAGATAGAAAGATTTATACCTCAAAACTAACTCCATCAGCAGGTTGTTTTCGTGCTTCACCATTATTCATCATCTTCAATTGGCCATTTACAGAAAGTGGGAATGTTTTCTTGTCTAATATACCATATCTAAATTTACCCGCTGTAATCTCCTCATCACAGTGAGCAAACACATTCTCATCTGTCCAATGTGTAATCAACAGTGTGGTGATTGGTTGGGGTATACCCTTCCATACAAGCCTATGGAAATAGAATATTTGAAGCAAAAGAATACAACCCCCAATATTTAAAGTGGATTTATTATGGTGTGCCTTCACACAATTACACAGCTCATCCAAGACATATTCACACCAATCAAGATTACGAATTTTATTGACTCATCGAGAAATTTTGTTACTTCAGACTCTGTATGTTTTGGATGTTTTGAAATTGGAAAACCTTTGTTCCTAGGAATGTGCAGAATATCATAAACATCATCAGCTATAATAGGAATAATATGAAACCCGTCAACTGTTAACAACCGTGCAGAACCATTGAAGTTGTCAACCAACCATTTGAGCATGTCAATGTGATACAACTTAGATATTTTCAAATCTAAAAGTCCTCCAAATCCAATATCCTTGACATCAGATTTTTGTTGGTCAGTTAATGATTGAATCAAGGAATGTAGACCCTGAGGTCTACATAAAATGGTGAATGTCCTGAAAAAATTAATTATGGAATTATGAAACAACAATAACGAAATAACAACTAACGAAATATCAACTAAATTCCAAACCCTGTGCATGAAAAAATATATATCATTTATAACATACTTTTTGCAAACAAAATGCCCCATCCCCTTTGCAAACAAAATAATTTATGCAACTCCATACAGTTACAATAACCATTATAACCTTTGCATACCAAACATGTACCCTTTAATCTAAACAATATACCCTTTACTTATCAACACTGTACCCTTTACACATCATAAAGTTTAATCATAAATAACAATAAATATAGTCATCAGATTATATAAGAGTTGAGATTATTAAGTTAATTGTATGATCATGTTGCTTTTCTTATTTTTTATTTATGGATAATCATGTTGATTTTGGGCATAATATCATTTCAATAAATAATGAATAAATATAATAAAAAAAAGAAAAGCAATTGAAGCACTCGCATGTATATTAAACTTTATTTTTAACATAATTTTCTAAATATATACATGTAATTTAGACAAACAACATTCTAGTTAAATCATACAAGTTAACTATATATGTGGATTCTTTGCATGAGAAAAAATGTACCATATACTCATTAACAGTGCACCATTTTCTTATTAATAGTGTACCCTTTCCTAATTATATACTCTTTGAAACATGCCATAATACCTTTAACTGAAAAACACTATAAAATCTGTACCCTTTATATGTTAACAATGTACATGTTGAGAGTGGAATTTCACGCATTTTATGTATGCACATTACACCGTTTTGCTTAGGAAATTTATCGTTTTTGCATGAAATTGTATATGTTTAAGTATTTACACGATTTTAAGGCTATTAAGGTGTTTTTGTGAGTTTTGAAGGCAGGAAACAGGGTAGAACAGGGTAGGATCGAAAGAGGAGCAAAACAGACCCGGAACGGCCCAGCTCGGGAGCAGCTCGGCGAGCTGCTCGAGCCTAGCTGGGTGCCGAGCGGTGGTAAACGGTGCCGAGTGGGGTCCCACCTGGACCCCAGTGACGTGGCAAGATTGATGGGAGGCCGCTCGGCTGGGTCCAGGCCCAGCTCGAGCCGAGCTGGGTGCCGAGCGGCCCAGTTCAGGGCCCAGACGGGGTCTGTTCGATACAGCAACGTATATATACTCTCAAGTCACGATTCTGAAGCAGTTTCGATCGCGAAAAAGCCCTGCATCAGTCCTAGAAACAATTAGGGAGATCAAAACATAAATTGGAGAGGACCCATCCATAACCCATCATCAATTCACACCTCCAATCCTTCCATATCAGATTGACAACCTGATTTCACCATCCATCCACTTCCAAGAGGGTTCCAAGTGCTAATCAAGGGAGAATCGAGCAATTGGAGAGATAGAGAAGGAACGAAAGACTACGTCTACACTAGGGTTTCATAATTCCTATCTCTCTCTTTCTTTTACTTTGATTTTTGGTATGAATTGCTTAGCCATGAGTGTTGCTTGTGACCTCATGGGCTAATTTTATATACAATTCTAAGGTTTGATGGATTGATTTAATTGATTTGGGGATTTAGACCAAAGATTAGGATTTTATGCAGTTGAGCTTTTGATTTTACTTATTTTATTAAGACATGCTTTTCTGCTTCGTAACGTCTTCATAATATATTCATGACATCCGCTATAATGCTTGGATTATTGTGTTAGCTTGTGTGCGTTCATGAATGGTATTGTCTATCTGTTAGGGATTAGAGTAGCTCCGCTATAAGCACTTTAATTTCATGAACTGGTTAATCAAATACTTGATTAGTTTAGTGGAACAATGCAATTAGACAATCAAGTAGGAAGTGAATAGAACCTTGTAGTAATTCCAGAAAATATCTTGTTAGTCGGGCTTACCATCCGGAGGTATTGTTGCTTGCTTTGATTAGTATCTAGGAATAAGGCTTGGTAATATTTGCGCACCTTAGGATTTAAACCAGATTAGACTGTTAGCTTTGAATCGAATCATATTCGGTGGGATAACAGGGATATGTGGTGTATTTTCAGCGAAATTGCATGAATGAACAATCATAAGTTTAATAACCCAAATTAATTGGTCTCTACCTGGTACCTTAGAACTGTTCGTTATCTCTTGATTAGAAACTTGCTTTTATTTTTCCTTGCTTTTAATTAATTCAGTTATTTAATATTTTTTTATTTAGATTAATTCACTACAAACATTGGAAATTGGTTACTCAATTCTGATTAATTAGTAATTAAGAGTAAAATAAATAATTATCTGTCTCAGTGGGATCGATAATTTAACTTGGGTGCTTGCTGCTACAATTGACATCCTTATACTTGAGGATTAAATTGGAGTGCGCAATAAAAGCCTATCAAGTTTATGGCGCCGTTGCCGGGGACAGTTTTAATTATTTATTTTCTTTTATTACTTAGTTAATTAGAATATTTTTCTTGGGATTTAATTGTTTTACTTTGGATTTTTCTTGAAGTTGCATGCAAACTAGGTCAAAGACGAGAGCACAAGATCTTGAATTTGATCCGGAAATTGAAGCTTCTGCGAGGAAAAGAAGAGTAAAATCAAAGAATACCAAAGCACCTTATAAAGCAATTTTAGAGGAGGAAGAAGTGCAGATTGAGAATCAGGCTATCCTAGAAGAGGCTGAATCGGAGTTTGAATCAGAATCTGAGACAGAACCTGAAACAGCATCAATGGGAGAAAGAGTCGATGAGGATGACATCGTCATCCGAGAAACTTTTAAGTTCACCAATCTAGGAGGATCAGGCGTAGTTGGAGCCGTTCAAGCTGATGAAACGAACGACATAAGGCCAGCCCTGATTCATATGGTGGAGAAAAACCCTTTTGCCGGAGGCGTTTTTGATGAGCCCTATGGCCATCTTAAGCGTTTTAACAGCTACATGGATACAGTGAAAGCTGCTGATGCTACTAATGATAGATGGAAGATGAGGCTTTTTCAGTTTTCATTGGTTGATAAGGCAAGGGAGTGGTATGATAAGCTAAAGGGAGACAGTTGCTCAAATTGGACTGAGTTGCAGCAGTTGTTCGTGGATCGATTTATGCCACCAGGAAAGGTTCTTTTACTGAAACAGGAGATTAATCAATTCAAGCAGCGGAGAGATGAGTCGCTTGGAGAGGCTTGGGAAAGGTTTACTGATGCGTTGAGGAGATGCCCACAGCATGGATTCAAAAAGTCTCAACTCATCAGTGTCTTCTATAATGGCCTTGACAACGAATCTAGAGTGTTGGTTGATGCTTCTGCGGGAGGAACAATTTTTGGCAAAACATCCAATGCCATAGAGAAATTATTTGATGATATCTCTTTGAACTCAAGGGATTGGCCATCTGAGAGGATCCGAGGGACTTATATACTTGGTAAAGTTGCAAAGGTTGAAGAGAAATTTTCTGAAGCTGATAAGAATGATAAGGTTGTTGCTCAATTGGAACAGATGAATAAGAACCTGATTACTCTGATATCAGGTAATAATGGGGGAGGCAACCGAAGGTCTGCAAGCGATGATGTGGTGATGAACCTTCAAGAGGTCGAGGATGCTAATTGGGCTATGGGACAGAGTCTTCAGGGTTCGAGAGCTCCTCAAAATTGGCAAGGAAATAGGTACCCTCAAGGTAATTCGAACCAGAGGAATATCCAAGGGGGAGGTCCTAATAATCAAGGAGGAGATTGGCAGAATCAGAGGCATGAGAACTTCTCTTATTCAAATCCGAATAATGCAGTTCCATATCCTCCTAATTTTGATCATGGTGCTAAGACTGAAGAAGGGAAGTCCAGTATTGACGATGTGTTAGCAAGATACATGAAGAAGAATGATGCCGACAAAAACAAGATCAATAACTGCATTGTTCTGATAGACTCGAATATGACCAAACAGAATGAGGAAGTGAACAAGCAGTTGAAGAATTTGTCATATAACATAGGGCAGATCTCCACTACAGTAAATCAGCAGCAAGTGCAGTTGCAGAAAGGAAAGTTTCCTTCGGATATGAAAATCAACCCAAAGGAGAGTGTTAATGCGATCACGTTGAGATCCGAGAAGCATTGTAAAGGTCCAAAACTGATGCAGGACGTCACAGAACTTGTACAGAATAAAGCAGAACAGAAGCAGTACGAAACAGGGATGGAGCAGGACCGATTAAACGTCGCTCGGCTACCGGCTCGGCCCGAGCAGACTGCCGAGTAGGTTCAGATGCTGTCGAACGGGACTCTGGCTAGTTCCAACGTGTCTTCCAGTTCAGGTGGGACCCAGCTCGGCACCGCTCGACTTTCGCTCGAGCCTAGCGAGCCGGCGAGCTGCCCTCCAGGGTTTTCTGCGCGTCCGAATTCTGTACAGAGTCAATCTGATTTGGAAATTTCTAATAAAAAGTGGCAGAGAGCGAAGAAACTGAGAGAAGCGGAATAGGTATTCGAGAGAGACAGTTTGGGACTTCCAATTACAAAGGTACCAATTTCTTTCCCTTAAAGATTCATGTCAAAAAGCCTTGGTGAGAAGTTCCGTAAGTTCACTGATGTTATGAGGGATGTCCAAGTCACTATTCCTTTCTCGGAAGCATTAGAAGAGATGCCACATTATTCAAGGTTCATCAAGGAACTTATCTCCAGAAAGAGGAAGCTTAACAGTGTGGAGACAGTGAATTTGACAGAGAACTGCAGCTCTATTATTCAGAAAAAGCTTCCAGAAAAATTGAAGGGTCCAGGGAGCTTCATCATTCCCTGTGAGATTGGAAAAGGACCATCTAGGAGAGCACTGTGTGATTTAGGAGCCAGTATAAATTTGATGTCTTTATCAGTGTTCAAGAAGTTTGGTTTGGGGGAGTTGAAACCTGCGTCTGTTGCCCTACAGTTAGCAAATCGATCGTTGACATACCCCGAGGGAGTGATTGAAGATGTGCTAGTGAAGGTATCGAATTTGACTTTTCCTGTGGATTTCCTTGTACTTGACATGGAGGATGAAAAGGATGGTGCGCCTCTGATCTTGGGGCGTCCATTCCTTGCAACTGGAAGGGCTCTGATTGATGTATTCAAAGGAGAGTTAAGGCTTAGGGCTGATGATAAGGAGATTGTCTTTTCTTTGAATAAGGAGATGCAGTGGCCCACGGATCAGTAGCAGTGCAAGTCTATGGATGTAATGGGCACAGAGCATGATGAGAACTTTATCCTTTCTGATGCAGAGTTTGAGAATTTGTCTAATGATGCATGTATTGATTATCTTGAGAAGCTATTTTCATTGGGCAATGCTAGTGTGAATCGGAATAAGAGGTCCACTGTTGAAGTGGGGATGAAGCATGCTGCTAAGGAAGAGAAGCAAAAGAGCCAAAGCATTGAAGTGGTAGAGGAGATCGCAGGACCAGGCGTATCTCTTACTTTTCCTACTACTAACTCTAATGTGATATTTGATAATCTTTTAGTTGCAGTAAAGATGGATGATCCATATCTGAAGCCTCCGAACATACCTCCGGATTTTTATTCATATATTGATGTTGAAAATTCTAACTTGTTTGATCCTTATTTTGCTACGCAGGTTGAGCCTACAATTGAATGGAAGATTGACAAGAAGTAATCAAGCCAGTCATGGGAGGAAACGAATTTAAAGAGTCATATTTCAGTGACAAAGAAGGATGAGATGGTTAGTACATAAAATAAGAGAGGATGGAAGTACTTGAAAGTAAAGATGAGAGAAGACTGTCCTCCGATCCCATAGGCAAAAAGAGGTATCCCGTCGTGACTCTCCGACGTTAAACATGAGCGCTTGTTGGGGGCTGTCCCTTCCGTTTTATTGCTTTTATATGTTTGTGTTGGTGTAGAAGTTTTATTAGGTGTTGCTTGACTGCGGTATATACTTCTTTGCAAACTTAGTTTCTCACTTCGTTTAATCTAAGTTTGGGGGGGTAACGTACATACCTTGTCTTGCAGTGTCGAAATAGAATTTTTACATTGTGTTGTTGCTTGGAGAGTCAATTTTTTGCGGATTCTTAATATTTTTGATTTATTTGAGAATATTGAGGGTTTGATTTTTTGCGATTTTTCAGGTTTCGTGTTTTGTTTTGTGTGTTGTTTGTTGGTCCTAGTGTTAGTATAGTCGATTTATGGATCTCTGTGATGTTTTTTTCAATTTTTCTTAGCACTTGAGGGTATTATATTGTGTGGATGGTTGATATTGGATTGTTGATTAGGAGTTCATGGTGGTATTCATAGAGTTATGTGTTATTGATTCATGCTGTATGATTAAACTTGAGAAACAATTTGAGATTGTGCTTAGATATTGAGATGCTTGAAATTTGATTATGTGCAAGGATGATTAGCTATGTAGCTTGATTAGGTTTGCTCGTTCATTCCTATAGCCATGTGAGATTTGAGCCTTTTGAAATCATGACAAATTGCATGATTCAGTTTATTCATGTGAGTATCGTTCATACACACGTATTCTAGAACTTGGCTTTATATCTTGCTTGAAGCTACGTGTTTAATTAGATGATAGGAAATGATCTTAGGCCATCTTTGTTATTTATTAGTCACTAGCCAAATTATTATCCTACCTATTGAAATTATCCGTAGTTAACCCTTTTGATCCTAAAAGCCTTATTTTGTGGAAGCCTACGTGATAAGCCAATTGCTCCCTTTGTTAGCCTTTAAAAATCCCTACCTAGTAGAGAGTTGAAGGAGTCAATTTGGTGTCTTGAGAAGAAACACAAAAGGAGAATAAGTTGGAAGTGATGAAAATTGTTGAAAAGAGTGGTTAAATTGTTGCATAAAGGGGTAGTGCCCGAAACTAGTACCCTTATTTGAAAAAAAAGGGAAAGAAAAGAAGAAAATGAAAAAATTCAAGTAAGGAAGTTGTGCTTGAAAGTGAAGGAGGAAATCAAGTTGCGAGAGAATTGAAGAGCATTGAAGAAGGGAGAAGAAAGTAAAGTTGTTTGTTGAAAAGCTGTAAGTCTTCTTTGATTCTCTACTAGTGATTGAGTCACGATATCCATATATTTCCTACCTTTACCAAAGAGCCAACATTACAACCTAACGCAAGACCTTTGTGATCCTATTGTTGAAATTATTCCTTTAGTCGAGAGTTGAGATGATTGCCAAGCTTATGGTTACGCGTGTGTTTGAATTGATTATGAGTGTAAACACCATACCCTAAAGTGTATATCTCACACTTGAGCGATGAGCGTAAATACTACCAGAGAGAATGGGTGGATGAGCATTCCGAATGAGTAAAATAGTTGATTTGATTTGTATGTTTTTAGATGGATGGTTATCTTGTATCCAAAGTATGATATTTAAATTGTTATATTGTGTTGAATGTTTTTCTGCTGTGAAATTTCCTCTCAATTACTCTATTGGTTTTTAATGTTGTTGCCTCGGGACGAGCAACAGGTAAGTTTGGGGGTTTGTTGAGAGTGGAATTTCATGCATTTTATGTGTGCACATTACACCGTTTTGCTTAGGAAATTTATCGTTTTTGCATGGAATTGTGTATGTTTAAGTATTTACACGATTTTAAGGCTATTAAGGTGTTTTTGTGAGTTTTGAAGGCAGGAAATGGGGTAGAACAGGGTAGGATCGGAAGAGGAGCAAAACAGACCCGAAATGGCCCAGCTTGAGAGCAGCTCGGCGAGCCGCTCGAGCCGAGCTGGGTGCCGAGCGGTGGTAAACGGTGCCGAGTGGGGTCCCACTTGGACCCCAGTGATGTGGCAAGATCGATGGGAGGCTGCTCGACTGGGTCCAGGCCCAGCTCGAGCCGAGCTGGGTGCCGAGCAGCCCAGTTCAGGGCCCAGACGAGGTCTGTTCGATGTAGCAACGTATATATACCCTCAAGTCGCGATTCTGAAGCAGTTTCGATCGCGAAAAAGTTCTGCATCAGTCCTAGAAACAATTAGGGAGATCAAAACATAAATTGGAGAGGACCCATCCATAACCCATCGTCAATTCACACCTCCAATCCTTCCATATCAGATTGACAACCTGATTTCACCATCCATCCACTTCCAAGAGGGTTCCAAGTGCTAATCAAGGGAGAATCGAGCAATTGGAGAGACGGAGAAGGAACGAAAGACTACTTCTACACTAGGGTTTCATAATTCCTATCTTTCTCTTTCTTTTACTTTGATTTTTGGTATGAATTGCTTAGCCATGAGTGTTGCTTGTGACCTCATGGGCTAATTTTATATACAGTTCTAAGGTTTGATGGATTGATTTAATTGATTTGGGGATTTAGACCAAATATTGGGATTTTATGCAGTTGAGCTTTTGATTTTACTTATTTTATTAAGACATGCTTTTCTGCTTCGTAACGTCTTCATAATATATTCATGACATCCGCTATAATGCTTGGATTATTGTGTTAGCTTGTGTGCGTTCATGAATGGTATTGTCTATCTGTTAGGGATTAGAGTAGCTCCGCTATAAGTACTTTAATTTCATGAACTGGTTAATCAAATACTTGATTAGTTTAGTGGAACAATGTAATTAGACAATCAAGTAGGAAGTGAATAGAACCTTGTAGTAATTCCAGAAAATATCTTGTTAGTCGGGCTTACCATCCGGAGGTATTGTTGCTTGCTTTGATTAGTATCTAGGAATAAGGCTTGGTAATATTTGCGCACCTTAGGATTTAAACCAGATTAGACTGTTAGCTTTGAATCGAATCATATTCGGTGGGATAACAGGGATATGTGGTGTATTTTCAGTGAAACTGCATGAATGAACAATCGTAAGTTTAATAACCCAAATTAATTGGTCTCTACCTGATACCTTAGAACTGTTCGTTATCTCTTGATTAGAAACTTGCTTTTATTTTTCCTTACTTTTAATTAATTCAGTTATTTAATATTTTGTTATTTAGATTAATTCACTACAAATATTGGGAATTGGTTACTCAATTTTGATTAAATAGTAATTAAGAGTAAAATAAATAATTAGTTATCTTAGTGGGATCGATAATTTAACTAGGGTGCTTGCTGCTACAATTGACATCCTTATACTTGAGGATTAAATTGGAGTGCACAATAAAAGCCTATCAGTACACTTAGCTCATTAAGAATGTACTATTTGCAACAATAATGAATAGAGAAAAATAATACCTTGGTTTGGGTTTTTTTGCCTTGTTTGATAGGGCTTCATTTACTTCTACAGTAGTAGATGTAGTTCCCTTCACAGGTTTTTTTTTTTTGCTTTTTTGATGGACCTTGATTTAACTCAGCCATAGCTTCCTTTTTCTATTTCAATTTGTTCACATGTCTTGAAGGACAAGTTTTTTATCTCATGATTGTTATTAAAACCTGAAATGAAAATGTAAAGTAAGTAATCTACTAAAAAAACAAATGTAACCATTATTGGGTTCCCATTCTAACATTTTAACAATAAAAATTTAGCATGAGGTATGTAGGATTAATTTAGCTAGCATTAGTAATAGTTAAACAAGTATAAGATCAAAAACTGATAACTTGTTCTAACTTAAACCTGTTATCAGCAAATTTAAGGTACATTCATAAGTACACAAAAATTTTGAAGTAGCAGTTTGTCATCATAACTTCAGGAGACAAACATAATATTTAATCAAACAAGCAAAAATTCACAGAAAATGTCAATGTTTTGTCAACAGTTGTCAACTATGATTAGATTTCAATAGGGGATTCACTTTTATATCAAGAATTATCAAGACAGAAAAAAAAAAAGAAGTATCCTTACTCTAGAAAACTCTATTGACTCTCAAAGTCTAGGGTATGAGATTGTTTCACCACATTCCACGATCTCTCACATAAACTCACAACTGGTTAATATTTTCAAAAAAATATACGTATACTTCACACATAAAATATACGCAGACATACACATACATACATATATACATCCTATCTCTCTCTCTCTCTCTCTCCCTACATCCATCTTCATATAGACAAACTCACATACAAACACAAATTTTCCATTCCCACTTGAAAATGTTGAAGCAAAACACCACTCCCATTTAGCAAGGGTGACACTTCTCAAGTTTCCAAACTCAGCAGGTATGAATCCAGTCAAGTCATTATTGCTCAAGTTACTGTTGGAAGGCTAAGCAAGTGAGGCAAATAAGATGTGGCATAACGAAAAACAAAGAATTAAGTAAGTCACCAAGAGAGGAAGACATATCACCACTGATCCTGTTATTTGAAAGGTCTCTGTTCCAACCAATCAAGACAACAAGCATCACTATTGTTCATATCTAATTGCAATGAGGTTTAATAATTTGGAGAGTGAAGCTAAAGTTAAAAGGTGTCCAGATTAACAAGAAATCGAACACCAGATAGATGGAATTTTGATACCTGGACAGAGCTTGATGAGCTGTCGCAACACTCGCGATGGCCACCGAAATATCGTTGTTTATTAGCGGCGAGCAGCAGCTGGAAAATTCATCGAGAAGGAAAATGGGAGAGAGAGTGCGTTTATGGAAAAGATGGGAAACGGCGTGTGAAAGATGAAACCCTAGAATGAACTGGATTTTTCTTTAAATAATCCGGGTCGGGTCTATAATTTGGGTAGAGTCTGAGTTGGGCACACGGGTCTAAATACGTGTGTCCGGACACACAAGAGCTTTTGCCTTCAAATAATTTGAAAAAGCGTAGGGCATCTTTTATTTTTAACATACGTTATAGGTATATTTCCAATTGGCTCAAGTATGTCTAATGAGTAGTGATTATTTTCTGTAACACTTTAAAATCATATCATAATAATTCATTCATCATGCACTACAAATGCCTAATGAATTTCATGTAGTAAAGAAATAGTAGATTATAATAGATATAATAGATAAAATAGACCGACGAAGACCATAATTGAACTCCAAAAACTAAAACTTGTGTGCCCTGCACCATGTGTACAAATACCCTTTAATATTAAATGATGTACCTTTTAGTACAAGGAAATGTGCCCTTTATTTTCTGATAATTTTTTTAACTAAAGTATATATCCTTTAGAACAAAATGGTATATTCTTATTAATTAAAGTACATACCCTTTAGAAGTATGGATGGAAGTATGTGCTACGGCTGCTTCAACAATCTAGACGGCGATATTTGATGATTCACATTTTTTCACGAGAACAACATTTCATATACTTCCTCCGTCCCCTGACTACTCTTCTTCCCGTTATCGTACCACGTTGTTTAAGAAAAATTACACTTTTTGACTAAATTTATTGACTTTAAAGTGTATTTTAGTATTTTTAGGTAATAAAATATTATAAAGTAATGGTATGTGTATGAAAAATAAGTGACAAAATTGAAAATTAAAGTAACTTTTGCGGTTATTGGATAAAGTGATGTTTCATTTTTTGAGGGTGTGAAGAATGTTGTGGGATGAAAAAAAAAAAGATGTGATGTGAAGGGTAGTATAGTAGGAGAGAGTATATATATATTATTAAAAACTTATAAAATATGAATTGTGGATAGAAAATTCAATCTCAATACTAACTACTAAGATAATCCTTTCTTTAAAGGCAATTACTAATGTACACAAGTTTTTAGAATCATTCTGGAGTGCACCTGGTGCACCGAGAATTTATAGGGTAAAAATTAAAGAGTAGTGGATAGTTATTTTATTTTATTTAGTGGTTAGATTAAATTGAATCTAATATAACGGTTTAGATTATCGAGGTGCACCGATGCACTGAAGTTTAACTCTAGTTTTTAATATACAATTAGGTTGACCTAAACCCATAACCTGCTATATTTAAGTGATTGAAACCCTAAAAAAACAATTTGGCTCATTTGGCTCTCCTTCATCCCTCATTCTCTCCTCACTTTATCTTCAATATTTCTCAATCTCTCTCCTCTCATTCTCTCTTGCCTCAAATGCGTTCTGATCTCTCTCCCATTCCCACTTCCCACAAATGTAAATTAAGATTTTCATGGAGATGTCTTGTTATTTGACATTTTCATGGAGGCGACATCTCGTCTCCACTCACGGTGGGATCGTGTCTCCACAAACTATCGCGGCTCCACCTCTGTGTTCTTCGTGGTGGTGGCAGCATGCCTCCGCAGTCTCTATATTCTTAGACATTCAAATTAACTTTACCATTTTCCTTCGGTGTTATGGATTTATGTTTTGCATCTAATTTTTTTACTCTTCAAGATCTTCACGGTGTTGCTCTATATATTTCGAAATGTTCATGCATGTAGGATTTGATTCTCTACATTTAGTATAGTTTGTGTATTATTTGATTCTTTAATTTTTAGAAAATTTCATCTATCGAGTTTTCATGATTGTAGGTGTATATTTTCATTGAATAAAGACGGTAGATATGTTTGTATTGAATCAAGGCAGCAAGGGTTGAAAAATGTGAAAAATTACTTATGGTAATTTTGGTGATTGAGAAGCATGAATCTAATATTCAAATTAAAAGTCCAAAAATTAATTTTGGTTCGATGCGCAACTAATGGATAAATACCAATTGTATTTTTTTAGAGTTCATTAATGTATTTCTTATATTAAATAAACGTATAAATTTTTTTAATATTGTATTAAATTGCATTAATTTTTTTATATATGTCTTAACAATTAATTGTATAAGTTATAATTCACTTCTTTATATCTTTTTCTTAAGTAATATATATCTTATTTAATTTTTTTGTTAGATTCACGCTACCTCGGATGAGTTCCAGAACAGTGCAAGTGAGCACCTACAAATTAAATTTTCCCAATCTCCTTAATGTCAAATTAAATTTGTTGTACATGGGTTATTTGGGTTATGTTCGAAGAGTTCTCTCAGATTGTTGTGGTGGAGAAAATATTTACGCACATGTGTATTTATACCACATGAAGTGTATTTCTATTAAACAAATGCATAACATTTTTTTTATAGACGATATAGATGATTTATTAAGAAATTCATATACAACAATAAATTAAAACAAATACAAAATACTTCCAATTCACAAATTTATAATTTTAAATTTTAACTTAAAAAATATACATTCATTAAAAAAATCATATACATTAATGAATTAAAACAAATACAGAATCCTTCAAATTTCAATAATTTATAATTTCATATTTTAATATGAAAAGTATACATTTATTAAGACATTTGTATAGAAAATGAATTAAAACAAGTATAGAATCCTTCCAATTTCACGAATTTATAATTTTACATTTTTAATATAAAAACATACATTTATTAAGAAATTCATATTCAATAGTGAATTAAAACAAATACAGAATTCTTCGAGTTTTATAGAATTTCCTGCTACAAGTAACTATTGTTTCAATTCTCAATATCAGAGCATAGATCCACCTTATATGCACAATCATCATTCCTTCCATTTTCAATTACAAAAGCATATATTTACCATCATCTTTGCGCTCCTTCCTTTTAATTCTCAATTCCAGAAGAACAAATACACCATATTTGTGTCAATTTTAGAAACACAAATCTTCCTCATCTGTATTAGAGATATTACAGATCAAGATCATGATCTAGAAGATCTCTAATATCTTGTAAATATTTTGTGTATCTTTTTGTATCTTTTTGATTAATTTATTTCCTTATTTTGTAATTGTAAATATATTATATATATCCATGTAATATACTCCAAATCCCTCAATTGAAGAGATATTTAATTCTTACATAAGCTCCACCATCTCCGCCTCCTGTGCTAGATAACCAGCCATCTCGTACAATCTCTATTAGAACTCACCCGATGCGTACTCGTGCTAAAGATGGCATTTTTAAGTTGAAGCATCCGGCTGATATTACTCATATTGCTCACAGTGCTCTTCTAACAGCATTGCACACCAATTCGGATCCTCAAGGTTTTAAGTCTGCAGTGAAGTCACCCCATTAGATTGCAGCTATGGATGATGAGTTGCATGATCAATGTACTAATTACAATGCTTGAGTACTAGTTCCTCGTCCCTCTACTGCTAATGTTGTTGGTTCAAAATGGATTTTCCACACAAAGTATCTCGCTAATGGCTCCATTAATCGTTATAAGGCTCGATTAGTGGCTCAAGGGTTCACTCAGATTCCGGGGTTTGACTTCACTCACACCTTCTGTCCAGTTTTCAAAACTTCTACAGTACGCATTGTTCTTACTCTTGCTCTCATGAAAAATTGGCCACTTCATCAGCTAGATGTAAATAATGCATTCTTGCATGGGTTGCTTGATAAGCTGATGAGAGTGGAAATTTACATCTTTTCGGTCTCATAATACCTTATTTTTGTTAAGGAAAGGCCATATATTCATGTCGGATTGCGTAGCTTATGTATTTTACATGATTATGATGATACTAATGGGTTTTATTGAGTTTTGAAGGTTAAAATAGGGTAGAAATGAAGCAGGAAAAAAAACGAGCAAGAAACGGGGCTGAAAAGACCCAACTCGAGTTGTAACATGCAACTCGAGTTGCAAGATGATCTGCAACACAAGTCGAATTGGGGTTCGAAACGTGTCCAGAATCGTCCAGAGAGCTTATTCGAATTGCAAGGTCCAACTCGACTTGCAACTCGAGTCGAGTAGGGGACAGAGCAGCGTCCAAAAATTATCCAGAGAGCTTACTCGAGTTGCAAGGCCTTACTCGACTTGCAACTCGAGTCAAGTTGGGTCCTGAAGGCAGTCTATTTTCAAAGCATCACAACACGACTTGACAGGTGAGTGCTCGACATGATGACACGACTCGTGTAGGGTGACTCGAGTTTCATTTCAACGCAACACTGGTCGTGTTGCCAACTCGAGTTGGGCATCCCAACTCGAGTTGGGTTATTTTGGGCTAAAAATTGGGATTTTTGATTCCCTGTGCATGACAACGTGTAAAAACAACCCAGCCAAGTCAGTTTTCGTGGCCTAAGATATAAAAGGGATCAGATCACATAGAGAAAGGGAGACCGATCATTTACCACAGAACAGAATGTGAATTCAATTCACAAACCATCCACCCACATCCACTCACATCAGATTTCATCCATCCATCCATCCCATCAGTCCGGAGGAAGAATCAAGTGCGTTTGAGAGAGCAATCCAATCGGAGAGATGGAGGAAGGATGCAAGACACGTGGCACTAAGGTTTCGTTTTTCTTTCTTAATTTCTTCTTTTGTGATTTTGTTATGAATTCGATTGCCATGAGGGTTGTTTGTGACCTCATGAGCTAATTCTTTTATAGTTCTAAGGTTTGAAGGTTAATGTAGTTAATTTGGGAATCTATACTAATCCTGTGAATTCATACTGCTGATAATCCTTATTTATTTGATTTATTCAAACTTTGTTATACGTTTGTAATATCTTCATAGCATATTATTGATGTTGCCCGTGATACTTGATATGTTGTGTTAGCTTGTGTGCATACGTATTTAATATTATTTGTTTGCTAGGGATTATAGTAGTTTGCCCGTGAACACAATAATCTTAAGGGCTGGTAAACAAGGTACTTGAGTGTCTTAGTGGAACAATGCAATTAAGAATTCAAGTAGAAAGTGAATAGGTTTGAGTAGTACTTTCAGAGAATATATGTTAGTCAAATTGGCCATCCAGAGGTTTATGAAATTTGCCTTATTAGTATCTAGGAAGGAGGTTCAAAACTATTAAAGCATTATCTCATAATGTATTTCCATTGAGACAGCATGAATGAACAGTAGGATGTCTAGGAGACCAAAACAACTGCATTAAACCTGATACCTTAGAGCTGTTATTTCTCTCTTGATTAATTTTGAATAATTCCTTACTTTTATTTATTCTGTTATTTATTGTTTTCTAGAATTTTAGATATTAATTTATTTAAACACTTGGAAATTGGTTGCATACATTCTAGTTGAATAGTAATTTAAGGTAAAATAAATAATTAACTGTCTCAGTGGGAACGATATTTAACTGGGGTACTTGCCTTTGCAATTGACATCCCTACACTTGGGGATTAAATTGGTGTGCTCAATTTATGCGTAACATAAGCCTATCTATATGGAGCAACCTTCGGGTTATGTTGATTCTCGTTTCCTGAATCATGTCTGTCAACTTCAGAAGGCCATTTATGGACTAAAGCAAGCACCACGCGCTTGATTTCAATGCTTTAGTGCCTTCTTACTAACTTTGGGTTTCACATGCAGCAATGCTAATACATCATTATTTGTTTATGTTCAAGATTCCTCCATGCTATATTTACAACTTTATATTGAGACATTATTCTAACAGGAAATAGTTCTCAATTGATCACTTCTCTAATAGCACGTATTCGACGTGAATTTACTATAAAAGATTTGGGACGTCTGAGCTACTTTCTTGGTCTTGAAGTGCATTACAAAGATGATGGTTTGTTCTTAAGCCAATCTAAATATGCTCACGACATTCTAAAGTGAGCAGACTTGATTGAAGCTAAGCCAGTATCCACTCTAATAGCCTCCACAGAAATTCTTCGGGTTTCAGGGGCTCCTTTCTTGGACTCTATTCACTATCGATCTTTAGTTAGTGCACTGTAATACTTGACGATTACTCGTCCTAATCTTTCCTTTTCAGTCAATATTGTTAGTCAATTTTAGTCTGCTCTAATAGTGGAACATTTTTAAGCTGTTAAGAGGATTTTACGATATGTTAAAAATACACTTGATCATGGCCTCACCTTTCGTCTTGATACCTCATCTCTTTTAGCCTATTCAGATATTGATTGGGCTCGTAGTTTGGATACTCGGCGATCTACATATGGGTATTCTGTAGTTTTGGGCCCAAATCTGGTCTTTTAGAGTGCTAAGAAACAACCAACTATTTCTCATTCCAGCTGTGAGTCTGAGTACCGGGCGATGGCCAATGTTGCTACTGAAGTCATTTGGATCACTCACCTACTTCGTGATCTTCGAGCCCTATGATGAGTGTGTAAATTCACTAGTTTTGAGCTCGGATTCGTGTACTTATGGTGTGCTAGATGGTTGTAATTCAATGTGAATCAATATATATAGTGGAAAGTCACGAATCAGATGTCTTCAAGGCTATTTGAGTTAATTTTCGTAGGAAAAAGTAGTTGGAAGTGATCAGATCCAGAAGAAAGAGAAATTCAGAGGTGAATTCGACCAAGCACACGTGCAGTTTGACCAAGAAGAAAGCCATTCGACCAGCATCTCTAGTCAAACTGGTGGAGAAAACATGCCAGAAGTGTTGTTCGACCACGATCGTGATGTTCGACCAAGCCAGTTGGTCGAACCGTGGTCAAATCAGAAGCTGATGAGTGTGTAAATTCACAAGTTTGGCGCTATGTTTTGTGCTAGTTTTGGAGAGTTTTGATGTGAAAATAGGTGGAAAACCTATATATATTGTGAATTAGCATGAATCAGGTGTTAGTGGAGCTATTTGAGTGTTTTCTTAGCAAAAACGAAGTGAAAGAGCCAAGAATCGAAGAGACGGAGTCGAAGCCACGCGAACCGCCTAAGAATTAGGTGGGTTCGACCTGGCTGGAGGAGGGTTCGACCTCTCCAGCAGGTCGAACCAACGTTGCTGAACTTGCAGAGATGGATTCGACCACGACTCAATTGGTTCGACCTGACCATCAGGTCGAACCATGGTCGAACCAGTTTGCAAGAAGGAGGATTCGACCACGACGTTGGAGTTCGACTTGCCAGTTGGTCGAATCGGGAGCGGGAGTTGTCCAGTGCTGAGGTTCGACCTGGGGTTTGACCAAAGCCTAAGTGGTTCGACCTGTTCAGAAGGTCGAACCTGTGCAGAATTCTTCCAGTAGCGGGGTTCGACCTGTGGTTCGACCTGTGGCCAGGGGTTCGACCTGTTTGACGTGGTCGAACCTATGTGTGAGAACTTACCTTATCCGGATTTTCGAGGCCGAAACGCGTGAGATCACTTAGAAAGCCCATTCCAAGCCCTAGAGACGTGATTACAAGTATAAAAGGAGGCTCATACAGAGAATAAAGAGAGCTTTTGATCGTCAATCGTAAGAGAGACAAGAGTAGAGGTGGTGATCCATCCAGAGGACTGTGACAGAGGTTCGCTGAAGGTTCAAGTAAGAATGATCAATCTAACCATGATTGTTCCTAGATCAATCATGGGCTAGAACCACCTTGGTAGTTCTAGGGTTATGAAAGTTTCATGATGTAATTCGTGTTTCGTGTGTAAAACTCCGTACAACACTACCTGTGGTTTATTTTATATAAGATTGCATATTTAATCCATACTCATAGTCGTTTTGTGCATCAATGATCGTTGTGTAGAGTCTGAATACATAACATGGTTATTGATTGAGTGCGTTCACTACTGAGCAGGGTTTATTATTATAATTCTAAGTGAAGGGATTCCGAAGTATTATTAGAACTGTCTTATATGAATATTCATGAATTGAATTAAATTCGGGTTGATTAATAGGATGAAGAGTATAACTTTATAGTACCTAAAAAGGGAGATCAAATCGGTTAGATTCTAGGCGTAGAAGATAATTGATATGATAGTACCTAGAAATGGGGTGAAGCATATCTCTTGCTCCGATGTTATTCACACGTGTCAAGCGCATATTTACTTGTGTCTATAGAGTAAACTTGCATGGTCTAGTGATGCGTCCACAAACCACAGGGCAGAGTCGGACACCATCACATGGAAATACGAATTGCTAGTGAAACTGGATGACCCGACGAACTACCTATTATTCTTATTGATCACAACTCACTTTTCTCTACTCTTGCTACTTCTTTTGCTGTTTCGATTAGAAGTTATTATCCATTAAACTTTTTCAACTACCAAACATAGTCTAAAATATACTAGAAGATAACAAAATTGATATTTATCCATCCCGTGGGTTCGATATTGTAACTTGGTCATCTTGGCGACTACAATTGATATCCTTATACTTGAGGATTAATTTGTGTGTTGAGAAAACCCCTATCAAGTTGTTGGCGCCGTTGCCGGGGACGGCGTAAAATATCTTTTTTATGTTATTTCTAGTTTATTAGGACTATTTACCTTATTTTGTTGTTTTCTTTCTTATTCGTTTTAGGTGTATGCTCACAAGATCAAAGAAATGTAATCTTGAACCGTATAATCCTGAGATTGGAGCATCATCAAGAAAGAAGAAGAAGAAGAAGAGCAAGGCAAAGACAATAGACCCAACTGAAGCTCTGAATTTTGGAGTTGAGGTTGACGAGCAGATTTCGCAAGTGATTGAGGCTACAACTGAAGTTAATTTGGAAGTAGAAACAGTCAACATGGCAGCGAATCCGGATAATCTAGCCATCCGAGAGGTTTTCAGAAATAATGGGGCTGAAAATTATGAGCCATCTTCATCCCGCTCTTATTAGCATGATAGAAAGAAACTCCTTTTCAGGAGGGTCTTTCGAGGATCCACAGCAGCATCTGAACAAGTTCTTAAGCTATGCAAGTACTAAAAAAGACGTAGGGGAACATGAAGATGCTAGGAAGATCCTTTTGTTCAAATTCTCGCTTACTGAAAAGGCGAGGGATTGGTATGATACTATTAACGCAGCTGAGTGCACCACGTGGGAGCAATTGAAGTTAAGGTTCTTGGAGAGGTATATGCCACCTTCGAAGGTGTTTAAGATGAAGCAGAATATTAACCAATTTGCTATCAGTGGAGGTGAGAAATTTCATGAAGCGTGGGATAGATTCAAGGACATGCTCAGGAAGTGTCCTCAACATGGGTTATCTAAAGCCCAATATATCAGTATATTCTATAATGGATTGGACTGTGAATCAAGAGTGCTACTTGATGCTTCTTCTAATAGAGCATTGCTTACTAAGTCATCCGTTGAGGCCGAGAGATTGTTTGAAGACATATCGATGAATTAGAGGGATTGGCCTACTGATAGAGTTAGAGGTACGTATGTTCTTGGAAAGGTAGCTCAGGTTGAACAAGCAATGGTGAAAACAAAGAGAGAGGATGAGATCGTTTCAAGCTTGTCCAATATCAACAAGCTACTTGAGTCTCAACAGAAGCAGATCAGTGAGATATCTCAACGAGTGCCAATCATGCAGCAAGAGATTATGAATAATGGAACCATCCAAGAAGAATTGGAGGAAGCAAATTATGCCATGGGTCAAAGTATTCAAGGAACGAGGTACCCAAATCAAGGAAACCGGAACTACCAAGGGAATTATCGAGGGAACTTTAATAATCGTGGTCCCTCTGGTAGTTATCAACAGCAACCAAGGAGACCTGAATTTTTATGGAGCAATACAAACAATGCAGTGCAACTCCCGATGGGTGTTGATCCGGGAGAAAAGGTGGAAGAAGGGAAGCCTGGTTTCGAGGATACTGTGAACCGGTACATGGTAAAGAATGATGAAAGAGTGAACCGCCTTGAGGCAAAACTTGAGAAAAAGATTGATGATCACCACAGAGATTTGTCCACTCAAGTGAAAGATCTCACATTGTTGATGGGTACAATTGCAGAGAATGTGAACACATTGACTCAAACTGTAGGAAAAGGGAAGTTTCCGTCTCAGAGTATAGAGAATCCGAAGTTGTGTAATGCCATCACACTGAGGTCGGGAACGCAGTACGAGGGACCGATGAGTTCGGAATCAAAGTTGGAATTTTCTAAGCCTCGGTTCGACCAAAATTCAGAGGGTTCGACTGTTGGCGCTCGATCGTTTGGTTAACGTGACCCATTAGGGTTCCATGAATTTCTAACAAGCAGCGGAAGCAAGTAAACATGAAACGCATTACCTTTCACCAAAGGTTGATGTAGAGGTTGAATTCTCGCTGGCAGTTTGCGCAGTCCCACGAGAATAGCCATAAGTTCCTCTTCTGATGTCGGAATTGAGTGATCTTTATGCTCAGACGATCCTCTCTTCGACGGCTTTCCATCAGTATATAATACATCAAAATCGAAGAACTGTATGATTTTATATGAATTTTGGAACATGACGAACTGCAGCAGCAAACGACCTTCCGGTCTTCTGCTGTATGTCCCAAGTCCGATCTCGACGTCGTGTGGGCGACGATCTACGAGACCTACTCAATCTGCTCTCAACCCTCATCACACGTGAATAATGAATTAGATTAGGGTTACAGATAAGCTGAGGTGACTTATATACATGGGCTACAGCAGGGACCAGGAGGAGAAATTGGGTTGGGCCTCCATTGGGCTTAAGTATCCAAGCTTAGCCCAAAGCTTATACTTAAGTCCAATAATAATAATATATTCCACTAAAATATTATTATTGCACTACCATACCAATCCCAAAATTACGTTTTGGGCTCCTTCT
This sequence comes from Pogostemon cablin, assembly GCA_023678885.1. Taxonomy (NCBI): domain Eukaryota; kingdom Viridiplantae; phylum Streptophyta; class Magnoliopsida; order Lamiales; family Lamiaceae; genus Pogostemon; species Pogostemon cablin. Next base: position 7,114,978 of record CM043009.1, read on the forward strand.
TATTATGAGCCCGTTAGTCTCCCCATGTTTAAGATATACAATGTCCATTAATTAATTTAAGTTACTGACAACTCAATTAATTAATATCTCATCCAAGAGTAGTACCACTCAACCTCATTATCATGCCGGAATAAATTCCACCTGCAGGGTTTACATGATAATCCTTATGAGCTCCTCAAGGGGACATCATCAACCTATGACGGACACGGATTCCTTCTACAATCAACAGCACACCATAGAGACAGCACTACTTCCCAACTCATCGAGTTTGTTGATTTAATTACATGTAAATCTCACCCATTGATGAATCAAAGAAATACATACTGCCCTACGTGTCGAGGTTATTGTATAGGGATTAAGAGCACGAACTTCCATAATAACTGAGATCAAGTTCTCCTATAAGTCAGTATAAGTCGAACGATCTCAAGCGGTCCTGCTCAATACACCAAGTGCACTAATGTGATTCTATAGCCAAGACAAGCTAATACCAAACCACACTACAACCATCCCGATAGAGAGTCCCCGTCTATCTCGGTTGTGAGCATCAGTTTATACTTTATAAGGAAACCGATAATATGATCTTCCGCGTGTTGTCGCACAACATATTATCTACAGTATAAAGTAAGTGGACTATTGCATCGAACATATAAATAAATTATAAGATGCAATCATTTGATCATATGATTCTCATTTCAAATTAATTGTTACAATATTGTTCATACAAAAAGCTAGACTTTTAGTATACAATCCAACAATCTCCCACTTATACTAAAAGACTATGCTGTCATGTCTTCTGCCATACATATGATTTCCACTCCCACTACACGACCATTAAAAGCTCTCGCCTTAATATCCTTGTAAATGGATTTACTAGGTCATCATCCGATGCAATCTAGGCGACAACAACCTTCCCCTCATCATACGATTTCTCGTAACAGGTGGTACTTGCACTCCATGTGTTTAATTGCCTTATGGGCTCGTGATTCCTTCAAGTTTGCAACTGCACCAATATCATCAATATAAATTGTGATATCCTTGGGCAAACTTAGAAACACTTCAAAGTCCATCTTGAAGTTTCTAGAGTCATACAGATACTTTGGCTGCCTCATAGGCTCCAATTTATCATCTTTCCATGATGGAGTCCGGAGTCTGAAATATATTTCTATATAACACTCCTCCACATTATGACTCAACTTCCTAAAATTAAACACATAACCTTGAGGTGGATTTACTGTCGTCCAATCTGACTAAAAAATCCAAATCTACGTAATCCACAAGAAGCAGTGAATTTGCCCAGTAAGCTTACATATAATTTCCAGTCCTTCTCAGGCACTTCATATATGTCTTACCACAGTTCATCATTCTTGTTCCGGGTTACGTTGATACCCACTGTTCATGCGTTCAGCAAAATAGATATCCATTCTCGCGCATAGCATTCCTAAGATTAAGCTTCCTTATTCGCCGAAGCATAAGGAACCGCTTTCGTCACCTTTATCTTCCTTTTGTGTCTCAAGACATATTTTCTTAGATAAAGTCACTTGCTAAAACAAGTAAGGATCGTATCAATTCATGAAGCTTGAGACAAGTATAATATCCTTTCTTGTGATCCGTATTACCGTGATCAAAAGGATATTTTTGCTCTTCTTAAGTCCTTCATTTCATACCGCGTTATTATCCATACACATACGCCCGACAATACTCTTTCATTGTCTCCAATGAGCAATATATCATCTACGTATAGTACAAGAAATACCACCACGTTTCTATCACTCTTTTCAATACACAAGACCCATCCGATCATTGATTAGATCCATGTCACTAGGTTACCTCATCAAAACGGATGTTTCATGATCTTGAAGCTTGTTTTAGTCCATTAATGGACACTTTTAAGCTCACTATCACAATGCTCTTAGCTCTTTGCAATGAATCATTCTGGTTGCTTCACATAGATGTTTCCCTCAAGATTTCCAATCAGGAAAACTGTTTTGACATCTATTTGCTATCCCTCATATTTCATATGAGTAGCAACAGATAAAAGAGTCCGGATCAACATAAGCATAGCTACTGGCGAACAGGTTTTCTCATAATCGAACCCTTTCTTTCTGAGTATACCTTTTCCCAACAAGCTTTACTTCTAAGGTTTTCACCTTACCGTATGATCCTCTTTTATTTTGTATGACCACTTCCAATGGTTTTCACACCATCCGTGGTTCTACAATCATCCAGATCTTATTTAGAATCTATTGATTCTATTTCAACATTTATTGCAATTTGTTAAGATTTCGCATTTCTATCTTGTAGTTCTTCGTCGTATTCGTGGGTTAACTCCATGTTTACTAGGGACCAAGCCTCACGACTCTCCCAAAATATATATCTATCAGGATTTAGAACAACCCTCCCACTACGAGAAGACACTACACGCAATTGTGTATCAGATGTGACACGCGTCGCAGTTTACCTTGTGGTATATCCTCTTGTACACTTGGTACTAATACTTTGTGTTTTTCTCTCACTTGCTTTAGAACAACTTATACATGGGTATTTGATTTATTACATAGTCCTTTTTCCAAAAATCTAGTGTTTATGTTAACAATCACTCTTCGATCTTGTGGACTAAATAAATCATCCTTCATTTTTCTAGGATATCCCACAAATAGAAAAATATTCTTACGAATTACTGTTCCTAGGGCATATCCATAAAATGAATTTAGTAATTCCAAATAATTCATCATCTATCTAATCACTACCATAAGAGTGCTATTCCTTCTATTCGTCACACCATTAAGGTGGGAAATTCATTTCCGAAGGTACCTTTCTCTTACTAGATTAGAAGACTCATTATTAATTACTATTTGTCGCATCCAGGGGATAAACATGATTTAAGAGTGTACAAATTGTTCACCAACGTACCATAACAGATTACAACTCTATCATTCATTATAATGACCATGTCATTTAAATGAAATGGAGTATCCATCTATTAATGCATAGAAACCGAAATCAAATTCTTTCTATGAAAATGTACGTAAAGACAATTTCATAAAATCAAACGTTTATTCATATCGTAAGATAAATAAACAACTCCCACTGCAATAGCCACTACTCTTGTAGTTTTACCCATGTCATAACAATCTTATCCTCACTTAGTAATAAACATTTAGTGATTCCAGTATCTACACACTTCGTGTCAGTAAATGCCATCACTAATCATGTTTTAAACAACTAGTGAATAAGATATAAAACTTGTTCACATTATGATGAAAATGGCTTTCCTTTGCCACATGTTTTGCCAGAAGTTTTCCACCATATACATCCTATTGTAATTCAGGTGGAACTTACTCAAAAACATCTAGGCAATTCACAAAGAATTAAATTGATCTAGGTTTCCCTTCAATTTATACTCCATGCTTTCCCAATTCATTCATCAAATTAAATCATGATCTTCTGCCTTTTAACTTTCTCAAGTATCCGAAGAGTTACATGAGACCATCATATTTCTATGAACCTCTCATCTCTTCACTAGAGACTTAATAGGCATCATGAGACGTCCATTGTGAGAACACACATGTATTTTCTTAAGCAGTAAAATTCAAAAAAAAGATTCTTTTCTAATCATCTAATTTTGGACCAGTAAATATAATTTCTTTTAGTCAACAATAAGCGAGATAAAACCATTTGAAATTACAGAGAATCATAAATAAATATACCGATCAAATCTTCGAATTTTATCCTTTTATATTGATTCCCTCAAAACTATATAAAAATAAAATTCACCGACATCTTAAGCACCGTGAGTCTGCAAGCCACGTTAGTGTGGACGTTTACAAACCCAAACATTTACAAGAGAAGGTTTTACCCATTAATTTCATTTGTCAACCTAACTTTATGACAAAATAATTAATAGTCGGTTCCTCTTTAGCCATGCAAATAATAGCAGTGACTCCGTTGGGGAGGATACTAATTATTTACACCTAAGTGTACACCATTATTTGATCCCAAGTCCACTGCGCGAGCTTGTGTGCCTTACAGTTGGAGAAGTACACACGCGCTCGGATAGCTTCCTACAATCATCAATTATAAGTTTGTACCAGTGAGCCCCACATAAACTCATCCGTTAGGGAGGAAGGCCTATTGCCAACACACAAGTTCATGTACCACATTACAAACAATAATTATGTAATGAAGTCTGTACCAGTGATCCGTGAATAAACTCATCCGTTAGGGAGGAAGGCCTATTGCCAACACGCAAGTTTACTCACATCACTTACAAACCAATAATGGAGGCCGCGGGAATATTTACCAATCCCCTCTCCCACTTAGTAATTTAACACCGAGGGTTTTTACATGCATATGATATTCAGAATAAAATACGCAACGCTAGCATGCTTCTATTACGGCACATAAGGCAGTAAATCACATAGAGTCATGCACACATATATAACAATAATCAATAATTAAATCAATCATTAACAGTTATATATCAGCGAATTCGATTGTTCGCCACCAGGCACGAATATCAGCAAAGACTTCCAGACTATCAAACTTTCAAAATTTTCAGATTGTCCAATTTTCGAAACCATCGATATCGACCGTCGATGTCGTCCAGATTATCAAAATCATCGATATCGACTAGATTATCAAATATTCAAAAAACATCAAGATTATCAAAATTTCGAAGCTATCGATATCGATCGTCATATCGTCTAAATTATCAAAATCATCAATATCGACGAGCAACCATATATAACAATAATAGATAATTAAATCAATTATGTCAGTTATATATTAGGAATCAATTCAACATCCATATATAACAATAATAGACAATCAATTGTAGCAGTTATATATTAGGAATTAATTCGAAATTCATATATGACAATAATAGATTATTAAATCAATTATAGCAGTCATATATTAGGAATTAATTCGACATCCATATATAACAATAATATACAATCTATTATGGCAGTTATATATTAGGAATTAGTTTTCCTAAAATTGGATGTCTTATCCAACACTCTAGCAATACATGCATATAATATACCAAATATAATACGCAATCTAGCATGCTTCTATATAAGACAATAAATCATAGAGATCAGGCATCCATATATATATAACAATAATAGACAATTAAATCAATTATGACAGTTATATATATTAGGAATAAAAACGCCTCTAAATTTTAATGTCTTGTCCGACACTCCTACTGTGGAATCGATGCCTTACGCAACAAGCAGGATTGCTTGTGCCCCAAGACGTCCATCGTCATATCCCATCGCCAATCATGTCAGGGAGCGCCCCAAGTGCCTTGACGAGCGCCCCTCGCCCGGACTGTCGCTCGTCCAAGGGCCTACTTGCATGGAACCAAGTTCAGCCCAACGCGCAACACCAAACTACACCAACTGTCGTTCGTAGTTTGAAACTGAAAGAACCTCAGAATCCAATCTCCACCGTCCAGAATCTACTACTGTAAGTGCTAAACATTCTGTCCAAATTACAGATCGATCCAACGGTTATTTGGTGAGAAACGGCTCTTTTCTCTCGACTGCGCAAAACAGAATCGCCCAAATATCTGCTTCTGTTTTCAGCGTACTCCGAGCAAGAAAAGGCTACAAATTCGATCTCCACCGTTCAGAATGTACATCCACAAGGTCTGAACGTGTTGACCAAATTACAGCTCGATCCAACGATTAGTTTGTCAGAAACGGTACTTTTTCCTCGACTGCGCAAAACAGAATTGCCCAAATATCTGCTTCTGTTTTCAGCGTACTCCCAGCAAGAAAAAAAACTCCAAATTCGATCTCCACCGTTCAGAATGTACATCCACAAGGTCTGAACGTGTTGACCAAATTACAACTCGATCCAACGATTAGTTTGTCAGAAACGGCACTTTTCCCTCGTCCCTCGACTGCGCAAAATAGAATCGCCCAAATATCTGCTTCTGTTTTCAGCGTACTCCCAGCAAGAAAAAAAACTCCAAATTCGATCTTCACCGTTCAGAATGTACATCCACAAGGTTTGAACGTGCTGACCAAATTACAGATCAATCCGACCGTTGAAACTCTGGTTATTGCCTCTGCAATATCACTACGCTGGTCTCAAAAGCGTGATTCTATTTTTGCCCTCTCTTTCTTCCTTGCATGTGAAATTGACGAACAGTTTTCGTCGAATCCTCTCACACACAACCATGGACGAATAGATATGATATAGGGTATATATTACATAGGGATATTCATGGTTTGTGCAATTAAACCAAAACCCTAAACATGTGATCCTAATTCCGAAAAATTAATCACATAAACCCTAGCCTAACGTGTCACGCTTCACCACGAAACCGAAGCTCTGATACCAATTGTTGGTGCTCGATCGTTTGGTTAACGTGACCCATTAGGGTTCCATGAATTTCTAACAAGCAGTGGAAGCAAGTAAACATGAAACGCATTACCTTTCACCAAGGGTTGATATAGAGGTTGAATTCTCGCTGGCAGTCTGCGCAGTCCCACGAGAATAGCCATAAGTTCCTCTTCTGATGTCGGAATTGAGTGATCTTTATGCTCAGACGATTCTCTCTTCGACAGCTTTCCATCAGTATATAATACATCAAAATCGAAGAACTGTACGATTTTATATGAATTTTGGAACATGACGAACTGCAGCAGCAAACGACCTTCCGGTCTTCTGCTGTATGTCCCAAGTCCGATCTCGACGTCGTGTGGGCGACGATCTACGAGACCTACTCAATCTGCTCTCAACCCTCATGACACGTGAATAATGAATTAGATTAGGGTTACAGATAAGCTGAGGTGACTTATATACATGGGCTACAGCAGGGACCAGGAGGAGAAATTGGGTTGGGCCTCCATTGGGCTTAAGTATCCAAGCTTAGCCCAAAGCTTATACTTAAGTCCAATAATAATAATATATTCCACTAAAATATTATTACTGCACTACCATACCAATACCAAAATTACGTTTTGGGCTCCTTCTTATTATGAGCCCGTTAGTCTCCCCATGTTTAAGATATACAATGTCCATTAATTAATTTAAGTTACTGACAACTCAATTAATTAATATCTCATCCAAGAGTAGTAACACTCAACCTCATTATCATGCCGGAATAAATTCCACCTGCAGGGTTTACATGATAATCCTTATGAGCTCCTCAAGGGGACATCATCAACCTATGACGGACACGGATTCCTTCTACAATCAACAGCACACCATAGAGACAGCACTACTTCCCAACTCATCGAGTTTGTTGATTTAATTACATGTAAATCTCACCCATTGATGAATCAAAGAAATACATACTGCCCTACGTGTCGAGGTTATTGTATAGGGATTAAGAGCACGAACTTCCATAATAACTGAGATCAAGTTCTCCTATAAGTCAGTATAAGTCGAACGATCTCAAGCGGTCCTGCTCAATACACCAAGTGCACTAATGTGATTCTATAGCCAAGACAAGCTAATACCAAACCACACTACAACCATCCCGATAGAGAGTCCCCGTCTATCTCGGTTGTGAGCATCAGTTTATACTTTATAAGGAAACCGATAATATGATCTTCCGCGTGTTGTCGCACAACATATTATCTACAGTATAAAGTAAGTGGACTATTGCATCGAACATATAAATAAATTATAAGATGCAATCATTTGATCATATGATTCTCATTTCAAATTAATTGTTACAATATTGTTCATACAAAAAGCTAGACTTTTAGTATACAATCCAACATCGACCTGGTATTCAGGTCGAACCCCGGTCGAACCTTATCGGCCAGAGCACTCTGTTTTGACACAAGAGCGGTTCGACCAACATGCAGAGGGTTCAACCAACTTTTCAGGTCGAACCCAGGTCGAACCTCATCGGCCAGAGCACTCTGTTTTGACGCAGGAACGGTTCGACCACGATCAAAAGGGTTCGACCAACTCTTCAGGTCGAACCCAGGTCAAACCGAAGGATAGAGATTATACAGTGAAGCGGTTCGACCAAGGGGCAGTGGTTCGACCTCCAATGCTGGTCGAACCCAAGTCGAACCTCCGGAGCAGAATGAGATCAGTCTTCCAGGAGAGAGGTTCGACCAATACAGTCCTGGTTCGACCTCACAAACTGGTCGAACCCTAGTCGAACCTCGCCGAGATGTTTTGATTGATGCACCTGTTGTTCCTTTTGATGTTGATGCAACTCCAGTGGTACGGAATGAGCAAAGTACAGACATAATAGCTGAGAAAAAATGGGAAAGAGCTAAGCGATTAAGAGCCGAAAAGGAGAAAGCGGAGAAGGTTGATCGTGATGAATGGGGGATTCTCAAAACAAAGATACCTCCACTGTTTCCCTACAAGCTAGTGAAGAAGGGGTTAGAAGAAAAGTTCAAGAAGTTTTCAGAGATAATGAACAAGATAAGCTTGAACATCCCTTTTTCAGAGGCAATCATGGAGATGCCATATTATTCTCTATTCCTTAAAGACATATTGATGAAGAAGCGAAGCTTAACCGGAGTTGAAACGGTAAACTTATCTGAGAATTATAGCTCAATTATTCAAAAGAAGTTGCCACCAAAGATGAAAGATCCGGGGAGCTTTACTATTCTATGTGAGATCGGGAAGGGGCCAGCACGGCGAGCTTTGTGCGATTTAGGGGCAAGCATCAATTTGATGCCGTTGTCCATCTTTCAGAAGCTTGGTTTGGGGGAGCTGACCCCGACAATTGTTGCTCTCCAATTGGCAGATAGATCAATGACGTTTCCGAAAGGTGTTGTTGAAGATGTTCTTGTAAAGGTGGAGAAGCTAGTCTTTCCTGTGGATTTCCTTATACTAGAAATGGATGATGACAAAGATAATGTTCCTTTAATCTTGGGAAGGCCATTCCTTGCTACAGCTGGAGCTATGATAGATGTTCGGAAGGGAGAACTGAAGTTGAGATGGACAAAGAAGAAGTACTTTTCAATTTGGACAAAGCAATGAAGATGCCAATAGAGTCCCAATGTTATAGTATTGACGTGGTGGAGGAGATTGTGAAGGAGGATATGTCTCTGATCTTGTCAAAGGATCCTCTTGAGACATGTTTGATGAAGTCTCTTACTTATCCCACTACGGAGCTTGACGGACTTTCTAACGAGGTATGTATTGAATTTCTTGAAAACTTACTTGCTTTGGGTGATGACAGGTTTGCATTGGAAAGAAATAAAGTGGAAGAAGTCAAATGGACCAGGAAGTACTTGCCTTTGGATAACGAAAACACTCCAGTGGAGAAAAGAAAAGAGGAGTTGAAACCATTGCCGGACCACTTGAAGTATGCTTTTCTTGGTGATAATGCACAATATCCGGTAATTGTATCTTCTTCCCTTAATGATGATCAACTTGAGGAGTTATTAGATGTCTTAAGGAAGTACAAGTTTGCAATAGGGTGGTCACTTGATGATTTGAAAGGTATTAGTCCTTCGTATTGTATGCATCGGATTAGGTTGTTGGATGAAGCCAAAGCTAGTGTTCAGAATCAGCGTAGGGTGAATCCCGCAATTCAAGAGGTGATAAGGAAGCAAATTCTTACGTGGTTGGATGCTGGAATTATATATCCTATTAGTGATAGTCCCCATGTGAGTCCATTGCATGTAGTTGCTAAAAAGGGGGGCATGACTGTAGTGAAAGCTGAGGATGGAGAAGCTATAGCCACGAGAATTCCTACGGGATGGCGTACATGTGTGGATTACAGGAAATTAAATAAGAACACGTGTAAGGACCATTTCCCTCTTCCGTTTATGGATCAAATATTGGATCGTCTTGCAGGGTATGAGTTTTATTGTTTCTTGGATGGATACTCGGGGTATAATCAAATCATGATTGCTCCCGAGGATCAAGAAAATACCACTTTTACTTGCCCCTACGGGACCTTTGCTTTTAGGAAGATGCCGTTTGGATTGTGTAATGCGCCTGCTACTTTTCAAAGATGCATGATGGCGATTTTTGATGGTTTGATAGAGATGATCATGGATGTATTCATGGACGATTTTTCAGTCTTTGGTTCTTCTTTTGATATGTGTTTGTCTAACCTTACTGTTGTTTTGAAGAGGTGTCAAGAAACTAATCTTGTCTTGAATTGGGAGAAGTGCCACTTCATGGTGAAGGATGGGATTGTTCTTGGGCATCATGTTTCCGCCAAAGGATTACAAGTAGATCGTGCTAAAGTGGTGGCAATTGAGAAGCTTCCACCACCGACCAATGAAAGAGGAGTGCGGTCCTTCCTTGGACACGCCGGTTTTTACAGGAGATTCATTAAAGACTTCTCAAAATACTCTAAGCCCTTATCTCATTTACTTGAAAAGGATATTCCTTTTGTGTTTAATGATGAGTGTCTAACAGCTTTTCAAGTTTTGAAAGAGGTGCTTATTACTGCCCCTATCTTGATCACACCGGACTGGACTCAACCGTTTGTACTTATGTGTGATGCAAGTGATGTAGCATTGGGTGTGGTGCTTGGGCAGCTAAGGGAGAAGAAGTTCTGCGCCATTTACTACGCAAGTAAGACTTTCGATGCGGCACAGAAGAATTACACGGTAACTGAAAAGGAGTTTTTGGTTGTTGTGTATGCATTCGATAAGTTTCGTCAGTATTTGGTTGGCATGAAGACGATTGTGTATACGGATCACTCAGCGATTCGTTATTTGATGGAAAAGAAGGAGACGAAGCCTAGAATTATAAGATGGATTCTACTACTGCAGGAGTTTGACTTGGAGATTCGGGATAAGAAAGGAACAAAAAATGTGTTGGCAGATCACTTGTCAAGGTTGGAGACTAGGGAGCATTGTGATAATTCTTTCGAGTATATTGAAGAGATGTTCCCTGATGAGAAGATCATGGCTGTGGCTGTTGAAGGTACCGAGAGAGCATGTGTGGTTGCAGCGCAAGGTATGGATCCATGGTACGCGAATTATGTTAATTACATTGTCATTGGAGAAATTCCAAGGGATCTCAACCGATATCAACTTGCGAAATTTCGTAGGGAAGTTGAGACATTTATATGGCATGATCCATTTGTTTACAAGATTTGTACAGATTCTATTGTCCGAAGATGTGTACCCGAGATGGAAATGGAAAGTGTGCTTGAGTTCTGCCATGCACAACCGAATGGGGGGCATTTCGGAGCGCAAAAGACTGCAGCTAAGGTACTTCAATCCACTCTTTATTGGCCTACATTGTTTAGAGATAGTGAGAGCTATGTGGCGTCTTGCGATAGATGTCAGCGCATGGGTAATATAGGTAGGAGAGATGAGATGCCAATGCAATCTAGCATAGTTGTGGAGATATTTGATGTATGGGTGATCGATTTTATGGGGTCTTTTCCCCCTTCGAATGGGTTTCTCTACATTCTTCTTGCGGTGGATTATGTTTCGAAGTGGGTGGAAGCGGTTCCTACTCATGTTAATGACTCGAAAGTTGTTTTATCTTTCCTGAAGAAACATATTTTTGCCCGTTATGGAGTTCCTAGAGCATTAGTTAGTGATGGAGGTTCCCACTTCGTCAATAATTTTCTGGAGAAGGTGCTTAAGAATTATGGTGTTAAGCATAGGGTTACTACACCCTATCATCCGCAAGCGAATGGGCAGGCAGAGGTCTCCAACCGTCAAGTAAAGCAGATTCTGGAGAAAGTGGTAGGAACTAATAGAAAGGATTGGGCTATGAAGCTTGATGATGTGTTATGGGGGTTCCGGACCGCTTATAAGACGGTGTTAGACATGTCACCGTATCAAATTGTCTATGGGAAGCCGTGCCACTTACCTGTAGAAATTCAACACAAAGCGTTTTGGGCTTTGCGTCGCTTGAACTTGACCTTAAGGATGTGAAGGAGTTGAGGATAACTCACATGAATCAATTGGATGAGTTTAGGAGTCGTGCTTACAAGAATTCAGAGATTTATAAGGAAAGAATGAAGAGGTGGCATGATTCCAAGATCTTATACAAGGAGTTCAAGCAAGGAGATGAGGTACTACTTTTTAACTCTCGTTTGAAGCTTTTTGCAGGCAAGTTGAAGTCTAAGTGGACGGGACCGTTCATGATTCATCGAGCCTTAGGAGGGGGAGTTTTGAGCTTATTGACAAAGATGGAGACGTTATCATGGCGAATGGGCATCGATTGAAGCATTATAGGTCGCCGGATGATGCGTGTGTCATTTTTGATGATACCTTGTTCTGATTTGGTACCATCGTGACTCTACAACGTTAAACATGAGCGCTTGTTGAGAGCTTACTCTTCCGTTTTATTGCTTTATTTCTTTTGTGTGAGTAAGAAATTTTTATATTTAAGATGCTTACTAATCGGCAATTACATCTCTTTTCAAACTTAGTTTCGACTTACGTTTTTACTAAGTTTGGGGGGGTGTGATGTTATTACCTCATTGAAGCATTAAGAGTATAATCTTTTCTTTGTATTATTTGTTAGGAGAGTTGGTTTTTGCGGCCATATTGAAATTTTAATCGATTTTGATGTGATGATTTTTTACAACTTGCCTAATGTTCAGTGGTTTTTGGTTGTGTTTTCTTTTACGTAGATACTCATGAATGATGTTATGTGGAACAATTTCTGAAGTTGTGCTCTAGATTGTACCTAATGAAGTTGTGTTGAAGCTTGAAGTATGTAGTGAATGAAGAACACTCAGTTTTGGAAATCAGGAGGAAGGTTCGACCATCTCTAGGAGTGGTTCGACCAGAGCCAGAGGTCGAACAAAAGCAGAGGAAGTCGAACCTGCGTTGAAAGTTGTCCAGAGAGGAGGTTCGACCTAAGACATAGTTGTTCGACCTGATCAGAAGGTTGAACCTAAGGTCGAACCTGTCAGTTGGAAGCACTATGTTTTCCAGAAGAGGGGTTCGACCAATTCGAGGAAGGTTCGACCTGTTTAGCAAGTCGAACCCCTGGTCGAACCGAGAAGATCATTTGTCCAGAAGAGAGGTTCGACCTCGCCATCCATGGTTCGACCTGTTCAGGTGGTCGAACCCGAGGTCGAACCAAGCCAGGTACGCGATTTAAGTTCGATTTTTCAGAGGGGTTCGATCACTTTTTCCAAACACCAAACCTCGAACCCTCTTCGAACCTCTACACCCTTGCACAAATTCTTCAATTACACTTGATTTTACACCGATTACACAACACTACACCTTGAATTTTCGATTCGGTCGCGGATTTGGGCGGATTTCATCGCGAGTTAGGGCTGAAATCGCGATTTTTGGTTGTTGTGTGTTCTCGATCGGTTGTTTCACCATGGGCAAGTCACAAGGTATGTTTTTCCAACTCAATTACTCTAGGATTGAAGGTTTAGGTAAGAAATTCGATGTGAATAAGAGGATTGATGTTGAGTATGGTTGAATTTCATGGTGAATGTTGATATTATGATTTGTTTCATATGAATTCTTGTTTCTTGGTTTTTGGTTGATTGATTATTGATAGAACTTGGATTTTTATGTGGATTAATCAAGGATATAGAACATATCATAGAATGAGCATGTTGATTTGGTTTGAAATTGATGAAATTGAAGTAGTTCATTGAGGGAAACATGTTGAATTTTTGATTGAATTGCTTGAATTGCTTAATGCATGCTTGTTGGTTATGTTTTGATGATTAAGGAAGGTGTGATTGAAGATGTTTTGGGAATGTTGAATAAGCAAGTGGTGTTGAGATGATAGTTTGTTTGAATATGCATTGATGCTTGAAGTCTTGAGTAGAGTATGTGATGTGCTAGTACAGTACTTGCTTTCTTGTCTTGTTGGTTGGATTGAAGTATTTGTTTTCAGGAAATGGACAAGGATCAAGTAAAGGAAAAGGAAAGGCAGAGGAGGAAAGATCGAAGAAGAGGCATAACAGGCCTTCAAATTTGGACAAAGTAACAAGAAAGCTGAGGCTACAAGATCGTTTACCTGATAACTTTAAGATTAGGATGCAAGATTGGGATGAGATTAAAGAGAAGTGGGAAGAAGTTTCAGACAAGATAGCTCGCACTCGATACCAAGATGATGAAGCGATGAGGATAATGAGAATAGGGGATGATATATTTTGGATGTTTGATCAAGTAGGGATCCGAAGATTCATGGAGTTGAAGAGGCCGACGTACTTTCATGTTACAGCGGAAGTAGTTTGCTTGTTTGAGATGGAGAAGGACCCGCTTGGATACCCCTATCGGTGTACGTTTCAGCTTGGTGGAGTGAGTAGGAGATGGACGTCTGAGGATTTCAATGAGCTGTTTGAGACGCCTTTGGAGATCCCTCGTTTAGAAAATGCTGCTTCAGTGTAAAGCGGTTTTGGAGGGAGATCACTGGGGAGATTCGTGATTATAAGACCAGACAGGCTCGTGCTTCCATAATAAAGAACCCTGTCATGAGGTACATGGACCGCATCCTGAGCAACACGTTGTTCGCCCGCTCGGAAGGGAGTGTTGTGTCTAGAGGAGAGCTATATGCCCTGTGGTGTATGCTGAATGGAGTAAAGTTCAATGTTGGAGCTTATTTTATTGCGCAGCTGAATCGATTCAAGACCATTGGTTTTCAAAAGGTGAATATTGGAGGGTTATTGACGATCGTGGCTGAGCATTATAACTTGGATCTCACCGGCATTACACCAGTAGAAGGAGAACCCGATTTGATGATGAGCACGTGCGCGAAGGGAGGATTTGCCCATTTTAGAAATGGAGATTGGTTTTTCCCGAGAGGTCTCAAGCCTTTCGAATTTATGTTCCCCTTCGACGTGAGCAACTTGACAACTATTCGGGAAGCAAGGAATAAGTTAATGAATTCTCTTGGACACACCGCTTTATCCGTGGCAGTGAAGTCGAGTGGTGATTGGAGAGCAGTAGCACAGATGTGTGCTGAGGGGAGGATGGCTGAGTTACAGCAGATCGTTGATCAAGGAGAATTCCGTCCACCTCAGCCACAGCAGCCTGAAGAGGAGGATCAGGTAGATGAGCAGCCGGAGATGGAGATTCCGGAAGGAGAGCAGCATGATGCGCCTCAGCATGCTCCGGTACCGCAGCAGCGGCGAGCAGTTCCAGGTACTCGGGAGCAGCTTCGCTTGATTCATGAGCAGCTGATCGCGGTGGTAGCTGCATAGCAGGAGACGAACAGGCAGCTCGCGCTCGCTAATGCCAACTACGCCACGCTGAACGAAAGGTACTTTGCCTTGGATGAGCGTGTTAGTAGAGTGAGTAGTCGAGTGGATATGATGGATAAGCACATTACCAGTCTGTGCCGAGCTGTGAAAAATAGAATGGATGAGGATGACGATGATGATGAGGATGATGATGCTCCTAGGGAGTAGTTTCAGGTTTTCTTTTGGCTTCTCCGATTCATCTTATCTCCCATTCTTCTTTTTATTTTTACAGATTGGGGTGTGATTCATGTGTGAGTGGCATGTACCTGATATAGTTGATCTTGTATCGTTGTTTTGTATATGAGTTATTGATTTTGTGCATTCATATGTTTACGTGTTTATTTTCATTTGGAAAGAGCATGAATAATTTGTTAAGTATATGGAATTCATGAGGAATTGATTTTGATTATGTGCTATGAGGAGTATTAGGAATTGATTACCTATGTGAGGATTTGAGCCTTTATCATGATTAATCATGATAGTTTATTCTTGAGAGAATCATTCGTATGAACGTATTCTAGAACTTGGCTTGGAGTCTTGTGTGAAACTTACAATTAATGAAATATTAGGATATGATCTTAGGCCATTTTTGATTAATTGAGTCACTTAGCCAAATTTTACCTTTCCTAATGATTTTATAAATCTTTGGTAGCCCTGTTTGAGCCTTTTAAAAGCTTTTTCTTTGGCAAGCCAAATATAAGAGCCTTAATTACCTTATTTGAGCTTTGAAAATACCCTATTCATTGGTAGAGAGAATAAGGTGAATAAGTGTGGAAGAAACAAAGGGAAGATGGAATGAGGTTCAGTAAGAAAAGTGCATGGTTAAATCTTGTTAGGGATAGTGCCTGAAATTGGTATCCCGAATTGCTTATACATGGGGCTTGAAGTTTTTAAGAAGCAGTCGAACGATGTTCGAGAAGGGTAGTGCCTATAACTGGTACCCGAGTAATTAAAAGAAGAATGATGTTGATGCAAGGAAGAGAAGGAAAATTGAAAATTGCAAGTGCAAGAGAAGAATTGGAGGAGAATATGAAGCCGAATGAGAAATCAAGAACCTCCAAGGTAACTCTCTACTAGTGTTTAAGTTACTATGACCAAATTTTCCTACCCTTTCCAAAGAGCCAACATTACAACCTAGAAACAAGTCCTTTGTGATCCTAGTATTAATCTAATGTAAGTTGATTTTTGAGACCTTTGCCAAGCTTATGGTTACGCGAGAATATGAATTGATATGAGTGTTATACTAGCCTATAGTGCCTCACGCACGAGCGAAAGAGAGTAAAGACTTATCTTGTCAGTGAGATTACTTAGTACTCCGAATGGTGTGTGATTGGATTGATTTTACATGAGTGACATATTTGATGCAAGTAATTCTTGTTTGATTCAATGAAGTGGCATGTGTAATATGTGTTGTACTAGATCTTGTTGAATTATACACGACTCATGTGGTTTAAATTGGTTACCTCGGGACGAGCAACATGTAAGTTTGGGGGTTTGATGAGTGTGTAAATTCACAAGTTTGGCGCTATGTTTTGTGCTAGTTTTGGAGAGTTTTGATGTGGAAATAGCTGGAAAACCTATATATATTGTGAATTAGCATGAATCAAGTGTTAGTGGAGCTATTTGAGTGTTTTCTTAGCAAAAACGGAGTGAAAGAGCCAAGAATCAAAGAGACGGAGTCGAAGCCACGCGAACCGCCCAAGAATTAGGTGGGTTCGACCTGGCTGGAGGAGGGTTCGACCTCTCCAGCAGGTCGAACCAACGTTGCAGAACTTGCAGAGATGGATTCGACCACGACTCAATTGGTTCGACCTGACCATCAGGTCGAACCATGGTTGAACAAGTTTGCAAGAAGGAGGATTCGACCACGACATTGGAGTTCGACTTACCAGTTGGTCGAATCGGGAGCGGGAGTTGTCCAGTGCTGAGGTTCGACCTGGGGTTCGACCAAAGCCTAAGTGGTTCGACCTGTTCAGAAGGTCGAACCTGTGCAAAATTCTTCCAGTAGCGGGGTTCGACCTGGGGTTCGACCTGTGGCCAGGGGTTCGACCTGTTTGACGTGGTCGAACCTATGTGCGAGAACTTACCTTATCCGGATTTTCGAGACCGAAACGCGTGAGATCACTTAGATAGCCCATTCCAAGCCCTAGAGACGTGATTACAAGTATAAAAGGAGGCTCATACAGAGAATAAAGAGAGCTTTTGATCGTCAATCGTAAGAGAGACAAGAGTAGAGGTGGTGATCCATCCGGAGGACTGTGACAGAGGTTCGCTGAAGGTTCAAGTAAGAATGATCAATCTAACCATGATTGTTCCTAGATAAATCATGGGCTAGAACCACCTTGGTAGTTCTAGTGTTATGAAAGTTTCATGATGTAATTCGTGTTTCGTGTGTAAAACTCCGTACAACACTACCTGTGGTTTATTTTATATAAGATTGCATATTTAATCCATACTCATAGTCGTTTTGTGCATCAATGATTGTTGTGTAGAGTCTGAATACATAACATGATTATTGATTGAGTGCGTTCACTACTGAGCAGGGTTTATTGTTATAATTCTAAGTGAAGGGATTCCGAAGTATTATTAGAACTGTCTTATATGAATATTCATGAATTGAATTAAATTCGGGTTGATGAATAAGATGAAGAGTATAACTTTATAGTACCTAAAAAGGGAGATCAAATCGGGTTAGATTCTAGAGGTAGAAGATAATTGATTATGATAGTACCTAGAAAGGGGGGTGAAGCATATATCTTGCTCCGATGTTATTCACATGTGTCAAGCGCATATTTACTTGTGTCTATAGAGTAAACTTGCATGGTCTAGTGATGCGTCCACAAACCACAGGGCAGAGTCGGACACCATCACATGAAAATACGAATTGCTAGTGAAACTGGATGACCCGACGAACTACCTATTATTCTTATTGATCACAACTCACTTTTCTCTACTCTTGCTACTTCTTTTGCTATTTCGATTAGAAGTTATTATCCATTAAACTTTTTCAACTACCAAACATAGTCTAAAATATACTAGAAGATAACAAAATTGATATTTATCCGTCCCGTGGGTTCGATATTGTAACTTGGTCATCTTCGCGACTACAATTGATATCCTTATACTTGAGGATTAATTTGTGTGTTGAGAAAACCCCTATCAGAAGCCTAAAAAGATGCACCTACAGTTCAACTAGAAAGTTTGAAATTCGACCAAGATTCGGAGTGTAGATGCATCCGATGTACAGGTCGATTCGACTAGGAGTTCTACTAGAGGGAATCGATTCGACCTGGGTTGTTGGTCGAACTGACATGTGAAAAATTATCATATTCGTATTTTTACACCTTCAATGCATGTGTTCGCTCAAGAAACCCATACAAGGCCCGTAAGGAGAGTTTACAAGTATAAAAGAAGAGCTTTCGCAGGGGAAAAAGAAGAATTCATCATCCATCCATCACCAAAACCCTACCATCATCCGAAGGATTCGTAAGGAGAGATTCGTCTGGCGAGTCAAGTAAGATCATACCAACTAGCCATGATTGTTCCTAGATCAATCATTGCCTAGAACCGCTCCGTAAGTTCTAGAGTTATGAAAGTTTTATAAGTTAATTGAATTTTCATGTGTAAACTCCATACAATACAACTTGTGGTTTATTCTATATAAGATTGTGCCTTTTTAATTCATACTCACGATCGTTTTGTGCATCATTAACTGTTATGTAGATTCTGAATACATATCTTGGTTATTATTTGAGTGTGTTCGCCGCTGAGCAGAATTTCATGTTATAATTCTAAGTGAAGGGATTCCGAAGTCTTATTAGAACTATCTTATATAGATACTTGTTAATTGAATCTTATTCGGGTTAATAAGTAGGATAAAGAGTATAACGTCATAGTACCTATAAAGGGAGATCATATCGGGTTAGAGTACTAAGTGTATGGGAAATAATTAATACTGATTGTACCTAAAAAGGAGGGTGAATTATATCTCTTGCTCCGAGGATATTCACACGTGTCATACGCATGTTTACCTGTGTCTATAGGGTGAACTTGCATGGTTTAGTGATGCGTCTATAAACCACAAGGCAGAGTCGGACAATAACGCATGGAAAGGAAATTAATAAGTAAAACTGGATACCCGAAGAACTACCTAATTTCTTATTTGATCAACAACTGTATTTTCTCTATTGTTTCTTTATTTAATTTTCTATTTAAATACATGTTATTTAGTTTCTAATTATTCCAAACCAATTTGTCAACATAGTCTTAGTTAACTAGAAAATAATCGAATTGATAATAATCCATCTTTCTTGTTCGATAATCACTTGTTGCCTATTGAAACTACAATTGATATCCTTGCACTTGGGGATTAATTTTATGTGTTGAGAAAATGCTCATCAAGTTCTTGGCGCCGTTGCCAGGGACGACATTAATTATTAGTTGATTATTTCTTGTTTAATTGAGATTATATTATTCTTGTCTTTAATTTCTAACACTTAAATTTCTTAGGTGTATGCTCACTAGATCAAAGACAGGTGATTTAGTGCCTTATAATCCAGAGATCGGAGCATCGTCGAGGAAGAAAAAGAAAAAGAACAACAAGAACAAGATCATAGACCCAACTAAAGCTCTTAACTTAGGAGTTGAAGTTGACGTGCTGAATTTGCAAATGATTGAAGCTGCAACCGAAGTTAATTTAAAAGTAGAAGCAATCAACATGGCTGCAGACCCTGACACACTTACCATCCGGGAAGTCTTTAAGAAAACGGAGCTGGCAATGCTAGGCTGCTAGGAGCAAGAGGAACTGGAACAGATTTTGATTTTCACCCTGCTCTTATCAGCATGATTGAAAGGAGTCCCTTCTCTGGGGAAACATTTGAAGATCCTCAGCAACATCTAAATAAGTTCCTTGGGTATTCAAGTACACAAAAAGATGCAGGAGCTCATGAGGATGCGAGGAAGATAATATTATTTAAGTTCTCGCTGAATGAAAAAACGAGAGATTGGTACGATAATCTTGATGTTATTGAATGTGATACATGGGAGGAGTTGAAAATGAAATTCTTGGAGCGATACATGCCACCTTTAAAGGTGTTCAAGATGAAGTAAGAAATCAATCAATTTTCTATCCATGGCAATGAGAAGTTTCATGAAGCTTGGGACAGATTCAAGGACATGCTTTGGAAGAGTCCACAACATGAGCTATCTAAAGCTCAATATATCAGTATTTTCTACAATGGGTTGGATTGTGATTCTTGTGTTTTACTTGATGCTTCTTCTAATGGAGCACTGCTTACGAAGTCACACAATGAGGCCGAGAAGCTTTTTGAGGATATTTCGATGAATTCAAGAGATTGGTCGATTGATATTGTGAGAGGCACTTATGTCCTTGGTAAGGTAGCGCATGTTGAAAATACTATGGTGAAGTTAGGAAGAGATGATGAGATCGTCTCTAGTTTGACTAATATTAGCAAGCTACTAGAGTCTCAACAAAATCAGATTATGGATTTATCCCAGAGAGTACCAATAATGCAGCAGGATGGTGGCTATGAAGGAGCCAGCCAAGAGGAGATCGGGGAGGCAAATTACGCCATGGGTCAAAGTATTAAAGGAATGAGGTACCCAAATCAAGAAAATCAGAATTATCAGGGAAATTACAACAATCGTGGTTCCCCGGGTAACTACCAACAACCAAGGAGGCCGGAGTTTTTGTGGAGCAATCCTAATAATGCAGTGCAACCTCCTATTGGTGTTGATCCGGGAGCTAAGGTGGAAGAAGGGAAGCCGAGTTTCAAGGATACGGTGAACATGTACATGGCAAGGAATGGTGCAAGAGTAGACCGTCTTGAGGCCAAATTAGAAAAGAAGATTGATGCTAACCATGAGAATTTGTCTAAGCAAGTGAAAGACCTTACATTATTGATGGGGGAGATGGAAGAAAACGTGAATAAGCTGACTTAAACTATTGAGAAAGGGAAGTTTCCATCGCAAAGTATTGAGAATCTAAAGTCTTTTCACGCCATTACGTTGAGGTCTGGAACGCAGTACGAGAGACCAATGAGGCCAGAATCAAAGTTTGAAGAGACATGAGCCTGATTCAACCCCAATTCGACTTACATAGATGGTCGAACTATACAGGAGAGGTCGAACGGGGCACCTGGGCGACATCCGGAAGTTGCAGAAGGCAAGTTCGATAAAAAAATATCAGTTCAACTAACCACCTAGGTCGAACTCAGGTCAAATTCCACTGTCCAGAGCACCCTATTTTGTTTGATGCCCGATTCAACTAGGATCACTATGGTTCAACAACCCCATTGGTCGAATCGACTTGTAAGGGGGAGAATGAACTTTCAAGTGAGCAGTTCGACCATTACTCACCGAGTTCGACCAACCACCCAAGTCAAACTCAGGTTGAACCATCTTGTTCTATATTGTTTTCTGAGTTGAATGCTCCACATGATGTTGATGCTACTCCAGTACCTTCCAAAGAGCATAATACAGAGATTATAGCAGAAAAGAAGTAGGAAAGAGCTAAAAGATTAAGAGCCAAAATGATAAGGCGGAGCAGGTTGAACGTGATGAATGAGGGATTCCCAAAACAAAGATTCCTCCACAGTTTCCTTACAAGCTAGTCAAGAAGAGATTGGAAGAGAAGTTCAAGAAATTTTCAGAGATCATAAACAAGATAAGTTTAAACATTCCTTTCTCTTAAGCAATCTTGGAGATGTCGTATTATGCCTGTTTCCTGAAGGATATACTTTTCAAGAAGAGAAACTTAAACGAAATTGAAACAGTTAATCTGTCAGAGAATTGTAGCTCGATTATACAAAGAAAGCAGCCAGCTAAGTTAAAGGATCCGAGAAGCTTCACGATTTTATGTGAAATTGGAAAAGGGCCAGCACATAGAGCCTTGTGTGATCTTGGGGCAAGCATCAATTTGATGCCCTTGTCTATTTTTCAAAGGCTTGGTTTGGGGGAGTTAACTCCCACGATAGTTGCTCTACAACTAGCGGATAGTTCTATGACTTTTCCGAAGGGTGTTATTGAAGACGTTCTTATCAAAGTAGAGAAGCTAGTCTTTCCAGTAGATTTTCTTGTTCTGGAGATGGAAGATGATAAGGATAATATTCCTCTTATATTAGGGAGACCTTTCCATGCTACTGCGGAAGCTATAATAGATGTGCAGGAAGGTGAGTTACGGCTAAGAATGGATAAAGAAGAGGTCTTATTTAACCATGACAAGTAATGAAGATGCCAAAGGAGATGCAATGTCATAATATTGATGTAGTGGAGGAGATTGTGAAGGAAGATATGTCTTGATCTTGTCGAAGGATCATCTTGAGACATGCTTGGCGGAGTCTCTTACTTTTCCCACTACTGAACTAGATGAACTCTCCAATGAGGTATGTATTGAATTTCTTGAATACTTGCATACTTTGGGTGATGACAGGTATGAATCAGAAAGGACAAAGGTTGAATAGGTCAAGTGGGCTAGGAAGTACCTACCATTGGATAGAGAGAGCACACCTCAAGAAGAGAAAAAAGAGGAGTTGAAACCGCTACCGGAGCACTTGAAGTATGCCTACCTAGGTTACAATGGAAAATATCTTGTAATTGTATCTTCTTCCCTTGATGATGATCAACTTGAGGAATTTTTAGATGTGCTTAGAAAGTATAAGTCTACGATTGGTTGGTCTCTTGATGATTTAAAAGGTATTAGTCCTTTATATTGCATGCATAGAATTAGATTGTTAGATGAGGCAAAGAGTAGCATTCAGAATCAGCGAAGGGTGAATCCCGCTATTCAAGAAGTGATTAGGAAGCAAATCCTAATGTGGCTTGATGCAGGAATTATTTATTTCATTAGTGATAGTCCCCATGTGAGTCCATTGCATGTTGTAGCTAAAAAGGGGGCATGACTATTGTGAAATCTGAAGATGGAGAGTCATTCGCCACTAGAATTCTTACGGGATGGTGTGTGTATACGGATTACAGGAAACTGAATAAAAATACATGCAAAGACCATTTTTTCCTTCCTTTCATGGATCAAATGCTTGATCGTCTTGCAGGGTATGAGTATTATTATTTCTTGGATGGGTACTCGGGTTATAATCAAATCATGATTGCACCCGAGGATCAATAAAAGACTAATTTTACTTGCCCTTATGGTACTTTTGCCTTTAGAAAGATGCCTTTTGGTTTATTTAATGCGTCTGCTACATTTCAGCATTGCATGATGGCAATATTTGATCGGTTGATAGAAAAGATCATGGAGGTGTTTATGGATGATTTTTCAGTGTTTGGTTCCTCCTTTGATGTTTGTTTATCTAACCTTGCTACTGTTTTGAAGAGATGCCAAGACACTAATCTTGTCTTGAATTGGGAGAAGTGCCACTTCATGGTAAGAGATGGGGTTGTTCTTGGCCATCATATTTCGGCCAAGGGATTGTAGGTGGATAGAGCTAAGGTAGTGGCAATTGAGAAGCTTCCTACACCTACTAATGAAAAGAGAGTGTGGTCTTTCCTTGGACATGCCGGCTTTTATAAAGATTTATAAAAGACTTCTCGAAATACTCCAAGCTCTTATCTCATTTATTTGAAAAGGATTTGCCTTTTGTTTTTGATGAAGAATGTCTAACAGCTTTTCAGATTTTGAAAGAGGCACTTACTATTGCACCTATCTTGATCACACCGGATTGGACTTAGCCGTTTGTACTTATGTGTGATGCAAGTGATTTAGCACTTGGAGTGGTGCTTGGGCAGTTGAGGGAAAAGAAGTTCTGCGCCATTTACTATGCGAGTAAGACTTTTGATGCTACACAAAAGAACTACACGATGACTGAAAAGAAATTTCTAGCTATGGTGTATGCATTCAACAAGTTTTACAGTATTTGGTTGGCATGAGGACGATAGTGTATACGGATCATTCTGCGATCCGATACTTGATGGAGAAGAAGGAAACAAAGTCAAGGATCATTAGATGGATTCTTCTTCTGCAGGAATTTGATATGGAGATCCAAGATAAGAAGGGTACTGAGAATGTTTTGGCAGATCACGTATCAAGGTTGGAGACAAAGGAGCACTGTGATGATTCTTTCGATTACATAGAAGAGATGTTCCCTGATGAGAAGATAATGGCAGTGCTTGTTGAAAGAGCAAAAAGAGCATGTGTGGTGGCTACCCATGTAATACCCACTAATAATATATTTATATATATATCGGTATATTGTAATATTTATTTATAGTTATAATGATAATTATTATATATATAAATATTGTTAGTAGAATATATAGTAAGTATATATATATTATTATATTCTATATTGAAGCACATGTCGATTGATTTGGATAAGACAATAAATTAGATGAGTTAGTGATGTGGGAAAGGATAAACTTAGGCAGGCAAGTTGAGTAAATAAATTTTATCTCATTACCTTCCATATATATATATACCTGTTCTAAAAATAATTATGGGGGATTTACGGGAAAATCAAAGACGTTAAAGAGGTGAGTATATGTATATTTATACACGTCTATTCATACACATAGTATATAATTATTAAAATATTTTTTTATATATAGATATATATATTTATATATATATATATAACTACCGTATATATACATATATATAAATTTTATATTGTTGCCTTTGTAAATTATTTACTTCGTAGTTGTTTCTTAACATGTTATATACAAAAATGATCGTCTCAATGCGTAGATTCCATATATAACTCTTTTGTGAAATGGATTTCGTATGAGTAAGAAAAATTTAAGACGAAGCTTTCGACCCTCTAATGGCATGTTTTATTTCGTTACGACATAGCTTTGATATTATAGGTCATTTTGAAGCTCTCTTCACAAGGATCACAAACATATAATTAGTTTTGAGTTTGGACGTAAAATGGAGGAAATTAGAAGATACCCACTTCGTACAAAAAGTTTGTCCCCTTTAAACTTTGTTATTTTCATGAAAAATTGGTATGCATGTGATCCTCACCTTGCGAGGACTCCATACGTACTTTTGAATTTTCAAATGGAGTTGTATAACTCAAGTTGGGTCATTTTGTAATAAGGTTAAAGTTTAGGATAAGTTTAAATGAGAATTTAATATAATGTAGGGACTTGATTGCAATTTATAAAAATATATAAATTAAATAAACAAATTAGAAAAACTTAAAACATACAGAATATGTATGCAGTATATTAAAAGTTTTGCATAGTTTAAAATATACTGAATGCATGCGTATTTTTTTTAATTTCTATTATTATGTTTTTATTTATTATTTATTATTTATCTTATCTTATTTTATTTTATTTGATTTTATTCTATTTTATTTTATTTTATTTTAACTTAACTTATTATATTAAATATTAAATATTTTTAGGTGTAGAATATATATTTAATATCCATTTTTAATAAAATTAGTGTCATTTGTATTCGTATTTTTAATACTACAATTTATTACTAGAATTGTAAATTATGATCGTTAAATTATTATTTTTTAAAAATTTTAAGATATGTATTACTATTTATTATTTTATTTTAACTCTTTTTATTTAATGATTAATTATTTATATTTTGTTAAGTTAATAATTAGTTTATTTTAATTATACTATATTAGAAACTTAGCTTAAGTACTAGAAATTATTTTTTTAGAAATTTAGTTTTAGTAATAGGTATTATTATTAGAAGTAGAACTCAGTTCAGTATACCCTTGCAGGCATACCGGGTACCCAAGGACAAGTCTAGTCAAGCCTACTATTTTCCCTGAGATTTTAAGGTGGGAGTAACTTTCATTCTTTATCGAGTGCTACATTTTTATGTCATGATTGCTATGTTAAGATGTGATATTTGTTACTAATATGTCATGTTATGTGCCATGTGTGCTTTTAGTTCGATGATAAATATTTTCTACTAACACTTGTATGGGGTGACGACTCGGTACACATATATCAACTAACACAAATTACTGACTATGTCGGTTCAATACTAAAAGATATTTCAAGTATGCTAACATTGTAATGGGGTGACGGCCTGGTGCACATATACCAACTAACACAAGTTATCGGATGACGATTCGGTCTAAAATATTTTCAATGAGTTATCGAACAACAATGTGCAAATTATTTTATTAAATTGACATATGTTACATTTTATGGTATGTTTGGCATGCATATCTATTTTTAACTGTGCAATCATTTAAGTTAACCCACTGAGTGTATTTTAGACGCTCACCCCATATTGATTTTCAGAACAAGGTCCAGAAGATGAAGATGTCCCTACGATTGTTCCAAGCCCATAGAGGACTTTATATTATATCTTATATTTGGTATTTTGTTAGAACTTTATTTCAGATATATCATCTGAACATACTACTTATGGATATTTCACTCTACTCGGATGAGTAGACATTAATATGTAATAATCTCTATGCAACTTTCACTTTATTATATCTTTGGGGATTGATTTTTATTTTATTTCCGCTGCGTTTTCTCGACCTCATTATTATTATATTGGAAATTTTATATCTAGTAGTCCCAACCCCATTGCGTAACCTGAGGCGTTACAGCGTGGTATCAGAGCGGTCTATCTAAGACTTGCTCAAGTACCTGACTTATTATTTATTACTGTACCCTAGGATTTTGACTATTTTATGATTACGTCATAAATACGCTTTAGGATTTAATGTGTGATTATTTTAATTCTTAAATATTTTAAATTCTTTAATGAACTTAGAGTAAAATTAAATTATGTTAACCAGATAGAAGCAGTTATTGCTCACATTAACGTTGTTAGAACCCAACGAGCCGCCCTTCGTGGCAGGACTGAGATTGATGACTTAGGCATTCATTTTGCCTTAATGCTCATTATTCATCATTAGAATTTTCATGGAGCTCGAAGGGTGACAGAGGTGCAGTACTGCTTCATCCTCATTCATACCTTACCCGGCGTGTGGGCTAAGATTGCTCGGCAGATTTATTTTGAGATGTTCGTGGTTCTTCCAGGGCACTAGCTGAATTATGTGGCTTTTAATGTATGTTTGTACCACACATGGGCCCTTAGAGACCAGACACCTCCCCCCTGTCGGATTCCTAGGTGGGCCGATGATGCATATCCCTATGGCTATACTAGTGGATCCTATTGAAGTATTCGTTGATATACCTGGTGATTTCGAGGTTGATGGGGATATTGCTGATGGAGTGGTGGAGGATTAGGACACCCTAGCGGTTAGCCTAACTCAGACTTATTAAGATTTTGCTATAGTTAGTAGCGACACGTTCCAATAGAGGGAACCTTTTTGACCCATAATTGGGTGATGTATATAGGTAACCTAGATGTCGCACTAAATAGGCTTTCTTGCCAGTATTCTAGACTAAGAATGACTCTTAGATGCATATGTATACTTAACAATCAGAGTGCCAACGGCACTATTTTGCTATTAATAATATATATATGTGTATATGTAATTATATGTGTGTTTATACATCTTACTCATTATATTTTAATGATATACTAGCATATAATAATGATGAGTATAAAAACTTTGAACAGATCATGAGTCGAAGAATACCACAAAACCTACCTACAAATAAAAATCTTGAAAACGTTTATGGCGATCCAGGAGATGATTTAGTGATAATCCTTCGGGGATTGGCTCAACAATTTCAAGCAAACTCAGCACGACTACCACCACCACCAGAATCTATTCCTAGAAATGAACCAGCCTTGGTAATTGAACAATTCCGACGTTTCAACCCACCAACATTCAATGGAACAGAGGACCCTGCGGAAGCTGAAAAATGGTTGAGGTCGTTGGATAAAATTTTCACCTATCTTGATTGCACTGATGCACAGAAGATTGCGTGCGCTGTTTTCCAGTTCGTGGGTGAAGCTGATTTCTGGTGGGAGGCGTACGGACACACCAAAATACCTGAACAAAAAGCAAGGAAGACATGGGAAGACTTTAAGGATGTGATAATTCAAAACTACATGCCTCAATTATTCCGAGATGAAAAAGAAAGTGAATTTTTGCACTTAAAACAGGGAACAATGAGTGTTCTCGAATATGAAAGAGAATTCAATCGGCTCTCCAGATTTGCCACACACCTTGTCAACACGGAAGAAAAGAAAGCTAGACGATTTGAAAAGGGATTGCGATCGGAGATCAGCACTATCTTGGCTGGACAAGGGACGATGACTTTTGCAGATGCATTTTCTAGAGCTCAAAAAATTGAGTCTCGATAGAAGAATAATAGTAACCAAAACAAAAGGCGATAGAGATACCTGCAAAGCACAAGTGGGGAGGACCGGTGATCGGAAAAGAAAACCATAAGATTCAGATCAAGCAAATTAAAATCGAAGGTTGATCAGGAGCATTGCCACTCGGAACAAATTCTCCCTGCCCAAAATATGGAAAGAATCACCTTGGAGCATGCTTATATGGAACTGGAATATGTTATAGATGCCGTCAACCGAGACACACCATACTGGAATGCCCAAAGACTAAAGCAGTAGGAGGATCGAGTGCTAGACCAGCACGTGCATATGCTATGACACAGCTGGAAGCTGAGAAAAAACCAAAAATAATGGCAGGTATGCTATCAGTATTTGGCACTCCCGCTCTTATACTTTTTGATATGAGAGCCACTTATTCATTCATATCTGCTAAAATGTATAAGAAAGTAGAGAATAATTATGAAAAGTTAGACAAATCAACTCATGAGGTTAGTATACCTTCGGGTAACTCCATCGAACCATAAAGTTGTGTAAGAATATGAAGATATGGATAAATGACAGAGTCCTACTTGCAGACCTTCATGTAATTGAGATGAAAGATTTTGATGTAATTTTAGGGATGGATTGGCTTAGAGCTAATCATGCAGTAATCAGATGTCGTGAAAAAGAAGTACAGTTCCAACTCTCAGAAGATGAAAAGTTTACTTTTCACGGAGCTAAAGCTGGAGTAATACCGCGAGTTATAACTGTAATAAAAGCAATCAAAATGATGAGGAAAGATGGATGTCAAGCATTCTTAGTGAGTATCGTGAAAAGTGAAGATGAGAAGACGAGCATAGAGGATATTCCTATCGTGCGGGAATATAAAGATGAGTTTCCAGCAGATTTACTAAGCTTGCCACCTGAAAGGCAAGTAGAATTTACAATTGATCTAGCACCGGGAGCAGCACCAGTCTCAAAAGCACCTTATCGAATGGCTCCAAAGGAGTTACAAGAACTGAAAATCCAAAGAACACTTGGAATTGGGTTTCATACACCCTGGGAAGCACATGTTTTAATCGTAAAGAAGAAAGATGGTTCATTTAGGATGTGTATCGATTATCGAGAACTGAATAAACTTACCATCAAGAATAAGTATCCCTTGCCAAGGATTGAGGATTTATTTGATCAGCTGGGTGGTGCTAGCATTTTTTCCAAGATAGATCTGAGATCTGGATATCATCAAGTGCGAATCAACCAGAGCGACACTTCGAAGACTGCTTTTAGAATACGTTATGGACATTATGAGTTCATAGTAATGCCTTTTGGTCTCAGCAATGCACCAGTAATTTTCATGGATTTGATGAATCATGTTTTCCACTCGTACTTGGATAAATTAGTGATCGTGTTCATTGATGATATCTAAGTGTATTCTAGAGATTGGAGACAACATGAAGAACACCTGAGAATCGTTCTAGAGACACTAAGAAATGAAAAGTTGTATGCCAAATTCAAGAAATGTGAGTTTTGGTTAGACAAAGTTGTCTTTCTTAGGCACATTGTGTCAGCTCGAGGAATCGAGGTGGATTTGGCCATGGTAGAAGCAATATAGAAATAGAAGACACCTACGAATGTAGGAGAAGTACCGAGTTTCATTGGATTGGCTGGATATTACAGAAGATTTATTGAGTGATTTTCGAAGATTGCAGGACCTTGACGAAATTAACTCGTAAGGAAGTTAAATTATATTGGACAGAAGAGTGTGAAAAGAGTTTTAACCTTCTCAAACAGAAATTGATCACCGCTCCTGTACTGACAATTCCTGATGGAACAGAAGAATTTGTCATCTATAGTGATGCTTCAAAGCAAGGATTGGGATGTGTTCTGATGCAACGTAATAAAGTAATTGCATATGCGTCTAGACAACTCAAGATCCATGAACAGAACTATCCAACTCATGATTTAGAATTGGCAGCGGTGGTGCATGCTTTGAAGATTTGGAGACATTATCTGTATAGAGCAAAATGTCAAATCTATACGGACCACAGAGCTTAAAATATTTTTTTGAACAGAAGGAGTTAAACATGAGGCAAAGGAGATGGTTGGAATTATTTAAGGATTACGATTGTACAAAACTATATCATCCAGGGAAGGCAAATGTGGTAACAGATGCTCTAAGAAGAAAAGAAAAAGGGGAATTAGTCTACTCTATAACAAACCAAGAATTATTGATGGCAGAGTTCTCTCGGATGAGTTTGGAAGTAGTGATACCTCCAAGTAGCATTGAAACAGTATTAACTGCGCTACTGATTAAACCCTCCTTAAGAGATAGAGTCAAAGAACTTCAAGATGAAGACAGATTTCTCAGAAAAATTAAGGAACGCGCTAAGATTGGGAAAGGAAAGGGATTTGCTCTCACAGACGATGGAACACTCGTATTTGGAAAAAGATTATGTGTTCCTAAAAATGAGGATCTTATTAGAGAATTTTTATCAGAAGCTCATTGTACTCCATACACGGTACATCCAGGAAGAACCAAGATGTATCAAGACTTGAAGAATGCATTTTGGTGGAGAAATATGAAGAGGGATATAGGCCTATTTATCCAAAAGTGTATGACTTTCCAGCAAGTGAAAGCAGAACATCAACGACCCTCAGGACCCTTGAAGCCATTAGAAATTCCTAAGTGGAAATGGGAGCACATTTACTGGTCTACCAAGATCAGTGCGAGGAAATCAAGCTATATGGGTGATAGTGGATCGTTTGACCAAGTCAGCGCATTTTCTTCCAGTGAAAATGACTCAATGAATGGATAAGCTTGCACAAATTTATCTAGAAGAAGTTGTCAGATTGCATGGCGTACCAATTTCTCTAGTTTCTGATCGAGATCCAAGATTTACATCAAAATTTTGGCACAACTTACAAAACGCAACGGGCACAAAGCTAAAATTTAGCACGGCGTTTAATCCTCAAACCGATGCCCAGTGTGAAAGGAATATTCAAACATTGGAAGACATGTTGAGGGCATGTGTCCTAGATTTTGGAGAAAGTTGGGAAAGATATATAACACTGATAGAATTTGCTTACAACAACAGTTTTCAAGCCACAATAGGCATAGCCCCTTACGAAGCACTCTATGGAAGGAAGTGTAGATCTCCCCTTTATTGGGATGAAGTTGGTGAAAAGAAAGTTCTAGGACCAGATATAGTAGAAAAGACAGTGGAAGCAATTAAAAAGATCAGAAGAAGAATTTTGACTGCGCAAAATCGACAGAAGTCTTACCATGATAAGAGACGCAAAGATTTGCAGTTCCAGAAAATAGATAAAATTTTTCTCAAAGTCTCACCAATGAAAGGAATTTCTCGCTTTGGAAGGAAAGGAAAACTCAAGCCAAGATACATTGGGCCTTACGAGATTTTGGAGCGAATCGGCGAGTTGGCATACAAATTAGCTTTACCTCCTGAGCTAGCTGGGGTGCATGATATATTTCACGTGTCCATGCTACGGAAATATGTGTTTGATCCAAGCCATGTTGTTAACCACAAGGTTATAGCAATTGATGACAACTTAGCGTATGAGGAATTTCCTATAGCCATTCTTGACAGGAAAGTTCATAAGCTAAGGAATCGTGAAGTTACTTTAGTTAAAGCTCAATGGAGCCGACACAATATAGAAGAAGCAACATGAGAACGTGAAGATGACATACAAAATAAATATCCAAACCTACTCATACCTAGTAAGTGAAATTTCGAGGACGAAATTTTTATTTTAGTAGGCGTGGATGTAATACCCACTAATAATATATTTATATATATATCGTATATTGTAATATTTATTTATAGTTATAATGATAATTATTATATATATAAATATTGTTAGTAGAATATATAGTAAGTATATATATATATATTATATATTAAAGCACAAGTCGATTGATTTGGATAAGACAACAAATTAGATGAGTCGGTGATGTGGGAAATGATAAACTTAGGCAGGCAAGTGGAGTAAATAAATTTTATCTTATTACCTTCCATATATATATATATATATATATATATATATATATATATATATATATATATATATACATGTTCTACTAATAATGATGGGGGATTTACGGGGAAATCAAAAACATTAAAGAGGTGAGTATATGTATATATATACACGCCTATTCACACACATATTATATAATTAATAAAATATTATATATATATATATATAACTACCGTGTATATACATATATATAAATTTTATATTGTTGCCTTTGTAAATTACTTACTTCGTAGTTGTTTCTTAACATGTTATATACGAAAATGATCGTCTCAATGCGTAGATTCCATATATATAACTCTTTTGTGAAATGGATTTCGTATGAGTAAGAAAAACTTAAGACGAAGCTTTCGACCCTCTAATGGCATGTTTTATTTCGTTACGACATGCTTTGATAGTATAGGCTATTTTGAATCTCTACTCACAAGGATCACAAACATATAATTAGTTTTGAGTTTGGACGTGAAATGGAGGAAATTGGAAGATACTCACTTCGTACAAAAATTTTGTCCCCTTTAAACTTCATTAGTTTCATGAAAAATTGGTATGCATGTGATCCTCACCTTGCGTGGACTCCATACGTACTTTTGAATTTTCAAATGAAGTTGTATAACTTAAGTTGGGTCATTTTGTAATAAGGTTAAAGTTTAGGGTAAGTTTAAATGAGAATTTAATATAATGTAGGGAATTGATTGAAATTTATAAAAATATATAAATTAAATAAACAAATTAGAAAAACATAAAACATACAGAATATGTATGCAGTATATTAAAAGTTTTGCATAGTTTAAAATCTACTGAATGCATGCGTGTTTTTTTTTAATTTCTATTATTATGTTTTTATTTATTATTTATTATTTATCTTATCTTATTTTATTTGATTTTATTCTATTTTATTTTATTTTATTTTAACTTAACTTATTATATTAAATATTAAATATTTTTAGGTGTAGAATCTTTATTTAATATCCATTTTTAATAAAATTAGTGTCATTTGTGTTCATATTTTTAATACTACGATTTATTACTAGAGTTGTAAACTATGATCATTAAATTATTTTTTGAAAAAATATTAAGATATGTATTCCTATTTATTATTTTATTTTAACTCTTTTTATTTAATGATTAATTATTTATATTTTGTTAAGTTAATAATTAGTTTATTTTAATTATACTATATTAGAAACTTAGCTTAAGTACTAGAAATTATTTTTTTAGAAATTTAGTTTTAGTAATAGGTATTATTATTAGAAGTAGAACTCAATTTAGTATACCCTTGCAGGCATACCGGGTACCCAAGGACAAGTCTAGTCAAGCCTACTATTTTCCCTGAGATTTTAAGGTGGGGGTAACTTTCACTCTTTATCGAGTGCTACATTTTTATGTCATGATTGCTATGTTAAGATGTGATATGTGCTACTGATATGTCATGTTATGTGTCATGTGTGCTTTTAGTTCGATGACAAATATTTTCTACTAATACTTGTATTGGGTGAAACTCAGTGCACATATACCAACTAACACAAGTTACTGACTACGTCGGTTCAGTACTAAAATATATTTCAAGTATGCTAACATTGTACTGGGTGATGGCCTGGTGCACATATACAAACTAACACAAGTTATCGGATGACGATTCGGTCTAAAATATTTTCAATGAGTTATCGAACGACAATGTGCAAATTATTTTATTAAATTGACATATGTTACATTTTATGGTATATTTGGCATGCCTATTTTTAATTGTGCAATCATTTAAGTTAACCCACTGAGTGTATTTTAGACACTCACCCCATATTGATTTTCAGAAAAAGGTCTAGAAGATGAAGATGTCCCTACGATTGTTCCAAGCCCATAGAGGACTTTATATTATATCTTATATTTTGTATTTTGTTAGAACTTTATTTCAGATATATCATCTGAACATACTACTTTTGGATATTTTACTCTACTCGGGTGAGTAGACATTAATATGTAATAATCTCTATGCAACTTTCACTTTATTATCGCTTTGGGGATTGATTTTTATTTTATTTCCGCTGCATTTTCTCAACCTCATTATTATTATATTGGAAATTTTATATCTAGTAGTGTCCCAACCCCATTGCGTAACCTGGGGTGTTACAACCCAAGGGATGCATCCATGGTATGCGGATTATATAAATTATATTGTCGTAGGAGAAATTCCAAGAGATCTCAACCGATATCAACTTGCAAAATTCAAGCGGGATGTTGAGACTTTTATATGTTATGATCTGTTTTTCTACAAGATATGTATGGATTTCATAGTCCGTAGGTGTGTCGTCGAGATAGAGATAGAGAGTGTTCTTGATTTTTTCCATGCACAACCTAACGGGGGGCACTTCGGAGATCAAAAGACTGCAGCAAAGGTACTTCAATATGCTCTTTATTGGCCAACTTTGTTTAAAGATCGTAAAACCTATGTGGCGACATGCGATAGATGTCAAAGGATAGGGAACATAAGTCGAAGAGATGAAATGCCACTTTAGCCAAGCATTGTTGTTGAGATCTTAGATGTATGGAGGATTGATTTTATAGGGTCTTTTCCTCCATCTAATGGATTTCTTTACATCCTTATAGCAGTAGATTATGTTTCTAATTGGGTGGAAGCCATTCCCACTCGCATGAATGATTCAAGGACTGTGTTGTCTTTCTTGAAAAAATATATCTTTGCCCGCTATGGAGTTCCTAGAGCACTAGTGAGTGATGGAAGGTCTCACTTCGTCAACAAGCTTCTTGAAAAGGTGCTTAAGGATTATGGAGTCAAGCATAGGGTTACTACACCCTATCACCCTCAAGCAAATGGGCAAGCTGAAGTCTCCAACCAACAAGTGAAATAAATTTTGGAGAAGGTAGTCGGAACCAATAGGAAGGATTGATCTATGAAGCTCGATGACATGTTGTGGGGATTTCGGACTGCTTAAAAGACGGTTTTGGATATGTCACTGTATCAAATTGTCTATGGAAAGCCGTGCCACTTACCCATAGAGATTCAGCACAAAGCTTTTTGGGCATTGAGGAGTTTGAACTTATCTTTAAAGGATCAAAAGGAGTTAAAGATGACTCACATTAATCAATTGGATGAGTTCAGGGATTAAGCTTACAAGAACTCGGAGATCTACAATGAGAGACTGAAGAAAAATGGCATGATTCAAAGATCTCATACAAAGAGTTCAAGCAAGGTGATGAGGTATTACTTTTTAACTCTCATTTAAAGCTCTTCGCAGAAAAATTGAAATTGAAGTGGACGGGGCCGTTCATTATCCATAGAGCCTGCGGAGGGGGGAGTTTTGAGCTTATAGACAAACACGGACACATCATAGCGGCGAATAGGCATCGATTGAAACATTACAAGTCACCGGATGATGCTTGCATCATCTTTGAGGATACCTTGCACTAGTTTGGTACCATCGTGACTCTCCAACGTTAAACAAGAGCGCCTGTTGGGGGCTTTTCCTTCTATTTTATTGCTTTATTTCTTTTGTGTGAGTAAAAAAAATTTATATTTGACGTGGTTACTTATCGACAATTGCATCTCTTTGTAAACTTAGTTTCCACTGTAGTTTCTACTAAGTTTGGGGGTGTGATGTACTTACCTCATTAAAGCACCGAGAGTATAATCATTTCTTGGTACCGTTTGTTAGGGGAGTTAATTTTTTGCGGCATATTAAAACTTTAACTGATTTTAGTATGTCAATTTTTTGCAATTTGCCTAATGTTCAGTGGTGTTTGGTGTTATTTTTTTAGTGTCGTATGTGGAGTTACACATATATATTAAGTTTAAGGATTAATTCTCAAGCTAAGTTTGCTCCGTTTTGGTACCTAATATTCATTTTTGAGCTTGAAGTGTGCAAGGGATGAAGAAAATTTGACTTTGGAGCTTCAGGTATCCGATTCGACCAAGGGTGCAGGTCGAACTGAAGAGCTCAGGTCGAACTGGTGATCAGAGAGTTCGTTACAGGTCGATTCGACCACAAATGAGGAGGTCCGACCAAGGCTTCGACCAAGACGAAGGTCGAACTGAAGATCAGAGAAGTTTGTATAGGCCGATTCAACCAAGAAGGATTTGGTTCGACCAACAAGTAGGTCGAACCAAGGTCGAATCGCGAACCTAAAAGTTTGAACAGAGGAGTTCGACCACGATGTTGTGATTTGACCAAGTTATTTGGTCGAATCGAGGTCGAACTTAGTCTCCAAAAACGTGGTTCGACCACGTTAATCCAATTCGACCACTACAGCGGGTTGAATAGTACCAGGTAAGTCAGTTTTTAACCCCATTTTTCACTCTCATTCGATCACTTTGCACACCACCTTCACTTGAATTCACTCTGAATTGAAAGCCCTTGATTCTAAACCTCGATTCCATTCAATTTCGCTCTGATTAAACCACATTCCACATTCCTTTCACTCAATTCATTGCGTTTTCGGAACAATCTAGTTGCAAAACTAGGGTTCGTCGTGATTTTGAAGGATTATCACACTTTATCATTCTTTAGCCATGGCCGGTTCAAAAAGTACATTTTCTCGACTCTATTACCTTAGGATTGAAGTTCTAATTGTCAATTGCAAGTGTATTTTGAGTTTTTTTGTGTGAATTCATATGAACAATTGATGTGATTGTTTTGATTGTTTAATTGTTATCAAACCTTGATGTTTATGTGAATTTGGGAGTGATTGAGGAGTGTGAGATGAAGCATGCTGGATTGTGAGTAAATTGCTTGAGTTGAGTAGTTATTTATGTTGGATTGTGAGTAATTTGAGTAGTGATGCATGCTTGTGGTTATTAAAATCGTTTGTTGATCTTATTGCATATTTGATGTTGGAATGAAGTTGAGTAAGCATTTGAATTGAATTGTTTAATCATGAGGATGGAACATGCTTTTTGGTGTGACTATGCATTGAAAAACTTGAAGTCTTGAGTAGAGTTGAATGCTAGTTGAGTATGAATTAGCTTGGTTTTCCTTTTTGGTTGTTGGTTTTGAAGTATTGTTTTTAGGAAAAGGAAAGAAAGCTGAGGTGCGTTCCAAAAAGAGGCAAGATAGACCTTCTCGTGAAGATGCTGTGACAAAGAAGTTAATGCTTCAAGAGAGGTTGCCTATGAATTTCACGATACAGATGAATGATTGGGATGATATCAAGGATAAGTGGGGTGATATATCAGACAAGATTGCTAGAACGAGGTATCAGGATAATGGAGCGATGGTTACAATGAGCATCCGAGATGATATCTTGTGGATGTTTGATCAAGTAGGGATTCGTCGCTTCATGGAGTTGAAGAAGCCTACGTACTTTCATGTGACTGTTGAGGTGCTTTGTTAAATTATTGTCAAGAAGGGTTCGACCCATCTCCCATATGAGTGTACATTCCAGCTTGGAGGTGAGATGAGGACGTGGTCAGCTGAGGAGTTGAATGCGTTGTTTCAGACTCTGAGAGTGATCTCTAGAAATGAGAATGGATTCTTTAATGCTAATAACTTCTGGAGAGAGATTTCTAGGGAGGATATGAATTTCAAGATAAGTAGTGCTCGTGCTTTGTTGATTCAAAATCCGGTGCTCCGCTACATGGATCGAGTGTTGAGCAACACACTATTTTCTCGATTTGAGGGGAGTTGTGTATCAAGGGGAGAGTTGTATGCCCTCTGGTGTATGCTTAATGGAGTGAGATTCAATGTGTATCTTATTCATTAGTTATACAGGTTCAGAAGCTCTCTGTTTCAGAGAGTTAACATAGGAGGCTTGCTTACTACTGTGGCTAAGTATTATCACATGGACTTCACAGGTATTATACCCATTTTTGAGGATCCGGACTTGATCATGAGTATGTGAGTGGAGGATGGATTCATTCATCTTCGTGATGGAGATTGGTTCTACATGAGAGGGTTGAAGCCCTTTACTTTTATATTTCTATTTGATATGATCGAGTTGACTTCTATCCAGAATGAAGGCAACAAGCTGATGACCGCGCTGGCGCACGATGCTCTCTCCATCACTTGCTTGACAAAAGGTTATTGGAGGACTATAGCTCAGATGTACGCTGAGGGGATGATGGAGGAGCTTCAGATAATTGTAGACGAGGGGCATTTTCAGCCACATCCTCGGCCACAGCCACAGCAGCAGTAGGAGAATGGAGAGGATCAGGTGGATTCAGAGATGGGAGATCTGCAGCCACAGAAGATGCCACCACGTCCCATTCCAGCATGGCCACTGCAGCAGTGGGTTGGTCCTGATGCCTATTTTTAAGAGCAGTTTTGATTGATTCATGTGCAGTTCACCACACTGGATGCAACCAGCAGGAGACGAATAGGCAGCTGGAACTGGAAAATGCGAACTACGCAGCACTGGATGGGAAGTACAACACACTGTAGAATAACTATGTGGAGATGGATAGGAGATTGGAGAGGATATGCTCATGAGCACAAGTTGGATAGAAAGCTAAACAGTCTGCATAGAGATTTAGATCGATTGCGCTCAGAGATGAGTGATGGTGATGACGAAGAGGGTGCGAGCGATGATGATGCTCCGGAGAAGTAGGATGCACTGGGTTTTTGTTCTTTGTCGGTTTCATCTCATCTCCCTTCTCTTTTCTCTTTACAGGATGGGTATTTGTGGTGTGAGTGGCATGTACATATATTTATATGATTGGATGTTAGATTGAGAGGTGATGATTGATACTTGAGGGTGGAATTGGTTGGATATACTTGTATGGATTGTCATGATATGAGGGTTCTTTACTTTAGTATGATGCATTCATATTTTACATGTGTTAATTTTTATTGATGAGAAGCATGTACAACTTGATAAGTATGTGGAGTTCTGATGAGTGTGTAAATTCACAAGTTTGGCATCATGATTTGTGCTAGTTTTGGAGAGTTTTGATGTGGAAATAGGTGGAAAACCTATATATATTGTGAATTAGCATGAATCAGGTGTTAGTGGAGCTATTTAAGTAGTTTTCATAGCAAAAACGGAGTGGAAGTGCCAAGAATCGAAGAGACAAAGTTGAGACCACGTGAACCGCCAAGGAAGGAGTAGGGTTCGACCTGGTTGGAGGAGGGTTCGACCTCTCCAGCAGGTCAAACCAGCATTGTGAAGCAGCAGAAGGTGGGTTCGACCACGACTCAAGGGGTTCGACCTGTTTGATCAGGTCGAACCATGGCCGAACCAGTTCGCGAGAAGATGGGTTCGACCATGACGTTGGGGTTCGACCTGACAGTTGGTCGAACCAGGAGCAGAAATTGTCCAGTGGTGAGGTTCGACCTGTGGTTCGACCAAGTCCCGAGGGGTTCAACCTGTACAAGCGGTCGAACCAGTGTAGAATACTTCCAGTAGGTGGGTTCGACCTGTGGTTCGACCTGTGGCCAGTGGTTCGACCTGTTTGACGTGGTCGAACCTACGTGCGGAAACCTTACCATATCCGGATTTTCGAGGCCAAAACGCATGGGATCACTTGAAAAACCCATTACAAGCCCTAGAGACGTGATTACAAATATAAAAGGAGGATCATGCAGTCAAGAAAGACGTCCAATCACGGAACAACACAAAATAAGAGAGGAGAAGAGAGGCCACAATATACAACACCCCACAAGGGGGGATCACCCCCCAACCATCATCCTTTTCTCCATCCATCCATCACTTTGAAGATTCGTTTGTGGAATCAAGAGGAGAACCAAGAGGAGGATTCAAGAGGAAGAAGGACGCGATGATGTCACATCTAGGGTTTATTTGTTTCCTAATTTATCTGGTATTTTCTGGACATCCGGGTAAGATCTATCCAACACCCATGTGTGTTTCCTACAACACCATGGGCTAGAGCCTTTTTGGTAGAACTAGGGTTGTGAAGGTTTTATCTAGTTAATTGAACTTCCATGTGTACACTCCGTACAACACTACTTGTGGATTTATTTTATATATGATTGTGCTTTTTTAATCCATACTCATAGTCGTTTTGTGCATCAATAATCGTTGTGTAGAGTCTGAATACATAACATGGTTATTGGTTGAGTGCGTTCACTGTTGAGCAGGGTTTTATGTTATGATTCTAAGTGAAGGGATTCCAAATTCTTATTAGAACCGTCTTATATGAATACTTATTAATTGAATTGAATTCGGGTTAATAAGTAGAATAAAGAAGATAATTTCATAGTACCTATAAAGGGAGATCATATCGGGTTAGAGTACCAATCCTAGAGGGAAATAATTGATACTGATAGTACCTAAAAATGGGGGTGAAATTATGTCTCTTGCTCCGAGGTTATTCACACGTGTTACACGCATGTTTACTTATGTCTATAGAGTCGATATGCATAGTTTAGTGATACATCCATATTTCACAAGGCAGGGTTGGACATTGACACATGGAAGGGAAGTTAAGTAGTAAAACTGGATTATCCTAGAGCTACCTATTCTTCTACTTGATCTACTTTCGTATTCTTCAAGTGATACTTAATTTATTTGTTATTTTAATTACTTGTTTATTAGTTTAATCATCCTAAACCTCAAACTTAATTGCCAACTTATCTTAATTAATTTAGATAATAATTAAATTGATAATACGTCATCCCTTGGGTTCGATATTCACTTGGTCACTTGCTTAAGCTGCAATTGATATCCTTAATATTTGGGGATTAATTTTGCATGCAAAGAAAATGCGCATCAAGTTCTTGGCGCCGTTGCCGGGGACGGCTGTTATTATTGATTTTATTATTTCTAGTTGATTAAGATTTTTTTTCTTTTATTTGTGAATATTTATTTCTATCTAACCTTGAATTTTTCTGAGTTACTTGTGCGCTTGTAAAAGGAGAGGGAGGAAAAGAAGGAATAACACATTGATCTAAACATGGCCGGAGCAAGGCAGAATTCGGATAATATTGCCATACGTGAACTTTTCATGAACTTTGGGAATGTCAACATGGGGTTGATAGGAGCAAGGGGGAAGATGATGATTTTGAGATACATCCCACTCTTATTAACATGGTAGTGAAAATCCCTTTTCTGGAGGTTGTTTTGAAGATCCATATCAGCATCTCCGAAGATTTCTTGGTTATGCAAACACTCAAAAGGGCAGTGGAGCAAATGATAATGCTAGGCGGATCGCCTTATTCAAGTTCTCTTTAATTAATATGACGGAAGCTTGGTATGAGACCCTTGATCCAGCCGATTGCAATACATGGGACCAACTGCAGCAGAAGTTCTTTGAAAGATACATGCCACCCTCAAGGATCTTAAGAATGAAGCAAGAGATCATTCGATTTGTTATGAATCAGGGTGAGAAATTTTATGAGGCGTGGGACAGGTTTAAAGACATGCTCAGGAGGTCTCCACAGCATGGAATGTCTAAGGCTGAATACATAAGCATCTTCTACTATGGATTGGATTGTGAGTCACGTGTTTTTAT
Source organism: Pogostemon cablin (assembly GCA_023678885.1). Lineage (NCBI taxonomy): Eukaryota > Viridiplantae > Streptophyta > Magnoliopsida > Lamiales > Lamiaceae > Pogostemon > Pogostemon cablin. The sequence goes on from CM043009.1 coordinate 7,156,801, forward strand.
TGATGCATCATCAGGAGGAGCGCTGTTATCAAAGATAGCACTTGAAGCGGAAAAGTTGTTTGAAGACATCTCTATGAATTCACGTGACTGGCCAATAGAGAGAGATAGAGGATCATATGTACTTGGCGAGGTAGCGCAGGTTGAACATCAAGTGGTGAAGCCGAATAGGGATGATGAGATCGTCTCTACTCTAGCTAACATCAACAAGTTACTAGAGTCCCAGCAGAGGCAGATTACAGAGTTGACACAAAGGGGCCTAATATGAAGCAGCAAGAAGTGAAGAGTGAAGAAGATACCTTCAATCGATACATGGCTGAGAACGATGCAAGGGTTGACCACATCGAAGCTAGAATGAATGTTGATCATGCAGATTTATCTAAGCAAATGAAGGAGCTTACCTTGATTATGGGGCAGATGACCACGAACGTGAATCAATTGACACAAAAATTGAAAGATAATGCCATCACATTGAGGTCTAGAACGCAGTACGAGGGACCTATGAGGCCAGAATCAAATTTGGACATGTCTAGGGCCAGGTTCGACCATGGTTCGACCAACATTGAAGGTCGAACCATACAGGGGAGGTCGAACCAATGCACTGGGTCGAACCCGACAACTCGGAGCACTCTGTTTTTCCAGAACACTGGTTCGACCAAATCAATCATGGTTCGACCTGTCCAATAGGTCGAACCCAGGTCAAACCACACAACTTGGAGCACTCTGTTTTGTCGCAGCAACCGTTCGACCACGACGGACATGGTTTGACCTATCAAACACGTCGAACCCAGGTCGAACTAGATGGTGGAAGGAGTACAGTAGGCCGGTTCGACCTAGGTGTCCGTGGTTCGACCTACTCAATAGGTCGAACCCAGGTCGAACCTCAAATTTAAAAAAAGAGCTGTTGCCCAGAAGGTAGGTTCGACCAGTACGTGCCTGGTTCGACCTGTTCCACAGGTCGAACCCTAGTCGAACCCATCCAGAAGTTGACCGTTTCTGCGCCGAATGCTCCGCATGATGTTGATGCTACTCCAGTACCATTACATGAGCAGAATACTGAGCTTACAATAGAGAAGAAGTGGAAAAGAGCAAAGAAGTTGAGAGCGGAGAAGCTTAGACTGCAGATGGATAATGAAGATATGGTTTTCTCTCTTGATCATGCAATGAAGATGCCCATGGAGACCCAATTGTGCAAGAGCATTGATATAGTTTCTAACTTGTTTAATCTTGATTTTTCTAAGATAGGTGATTCTGAATTTAAGTGGAAGGTTGACAAGGAGGAGTCTAGACAGCCATGGGAGGAAGAAAATTTCAATGATCATATTTTTGTGACCAAGAAAGGTGAGGTGTTGAGTGTAGACAAGAAGAGGGAAAGAAAGTATTTGAAGGTGAGGATGCGACAAGACGGTCCTCCGATCAAGTAGTCTACAAAGCGGTAATCCATCGCGACTCTCCGACGTTAAACATGAGCGCCTGTTGGGGGCTTGCCCTTCCGTTTTATTGCTTTATTTCTTTCGTGTGAGTAAGAAATTTTTATATTTAAGGTGCTTATTATTTGGCAATTACATCTTTGCAAACTTAGTTTCAACTTACGTTTTTACTAAGTTTGGGGGTGTGATGTACTTACCTCATTGAAGCACCAAGAATATAATCTTTTCTTTGTAATGTTTGCTAGGGGAGTTGATTTTTTGCGGTATATTGAAACTTTAATCAGTTTTGATGTGTCGATTTTTTACAATTTGCCTAGTGTTCAGTGGTGTTTCTAGTGTGTGGAGTCGATTACATAGTCAATTAATTCTTTCTTATAGTTCTCCTATTTTATTATTGATGAATCCTGTGATGATGAGTTTGTTTGAGCTTTGATGATAAAAAAGGGTAACTAGGTGGCAAGACGAGTTCTACATTGAGGTTTCGACTCGAAGAGCTCGTGCATTCTTTGAAGAAAAATCAGGTGTCCTCGTTTCTTTTTTCTAATTTTTATATGTGCTTTTAATTCATAGGAGTGGAAGGATTGTGTTTATTGAGTGAGTGGCATGTATATCCTTGGATATTGTTGTTAGGATAGAGGGATTCATGAGTGTTGAATACTTGTATGGTTGATTTGATATATGGGCTGGATTCTATTTTTGTGCATTCGTATGTTCATGTGTTAATTTCTATTGATGAAAAGCATGTATAATTTGATAAGTATGTAGAGTTCTTGTGGAATTGATCTTAATTATGTGCTATGAGGAGTACTTAGGATTCTATTTACCTATGTGAGAATTTGAGCTTTGATAATCATGCTTGATCATGATTGTTTTATTCTTGAGAGGATCATCCATATGAACGTATTCTAGAACTTGGCTTGGAGTCTTGTGTGAGACTTATAATTGATAAATTGCTAGGACATGATCTTAGGCCATTATTGTGTGATTAAGTTACTTAGCCAAATTTTGTCCTTCCTAATGATTTTATTAAACTTTGGATGCCCCGTTGAGCCGTTAAAAAACTTTTCTTTGGTAGCCGAAGTAAATAACCTTATAAACTTTTACTTGAGCCTTGATTAACCTATTCATTGGTAGAGAGAGTTGAGGTGAGTAAGTGTTGCAAGAAGAAAAAGGAAGATAGAATATGGTTGGATGAAAAGAATATGGTTAAATTTTGTTTAGGGGTAGTGCCCGAAACTAGTACCCCGATGATTTTTATACATGGTGCATGAAGCTTAGCAGCTGATGGCCTATACATGAGAAGAAGGGTAGTGCCTAAAACCGGTACTCGAGCTGTCTAACGAAAGGATGATGTTGATGCCATGAAATGAAGGAAAATGCATGAAAAGAAGAGGACAAGTTGGAGGAGATATTGCAGCAAGAAGAAGAAATCGAGAACCTCCAAGATAACACTCTACTAGTGTCTTAAGTCACTTTACCTAAATTTTCCTACCTTTTTCCAAAGAGCCAACATTACAACCCAAAAACAAGTCCTTTGTGATCCTAATAAAGAGTTGATTATAAGTTGATTTCTGAGACCTTTGCCAAGCTTATGGTTACGCGTGAATATGGATTGATATGAGTGTTTATATTAACCTATATAGTGTCTCACGCACTTGAGTGAAAGAGAATAAATACTTATCTTGTGAGCAAAATTACTTAGTACTCCGAATGGTATGTGATTGGATTGGTTTTGCATGAGTGATATATATGAAGTAATTAATACTTGTTTGATTTAATGAAGTTGCATGTGTGATATGTGTTGTACTTGATCTTGGTGAATTATACACGACTCCTGTGGTTTGATTTGGTTGCCTCGGGACGAGCAACATGTAAGTTTGGGGGTTTGATGAGTGTGTAAATTCACAAGTTTGGCATCATGTTTTGTGCTAGTTTTGGAGAGTTTTGAGGTGGAAATAGGTGGAAAACCTATATATATTGTGAATTAGCATGAATCAGGTGTTAGTGGAGCTATTTAAGTGGTTTTCATAGCAAAAACGGAGTGGAAGTGCCAAGAATCGAAGAGACAAAGTCAAGACCACGCGAACCGCCAAGGAAAGAGTAGGGTTCGACCTGGTTGGAGGAGGGTTCGACCTCTCCAGCAGGTCGAACCAGCATTGCAAAGCAGCAGACGGTGGGTTCGATCACGACTCAAGGGGTTCGACCTGTTTGATCAGGTCGAACCATGGTCGAACCAGTTCGCGAGAAGATGGGTTCAACCACGACGTTGGGATTCGACCTGACAGTTGGTCGAACCAGGAGTAGAAATTGTCCAGTGGTGAGGTTCGACCTGTAGTTCGACCAAGTCCCGAGGGGTTCGACCTGTACAAGAGGTCGAACCAGTGCAGAATACTTCCAGTAGGTGGGTTCGACCTGTGGTTCAACCTGTGGCCAGTGGTTCGACCTGTTTGACGAGGTCGAACCTACGTGCAAAAACCTTACCATATCCGGATTTTCGAGGCCAAAACGCGTGGGATCACTTGAAAAGCTCATTCCAAGCCCTAGAGACATGATTACAAGTATAAAAGGAGGCTCATGCAGTCAAGAAAGACGTCCAATCACAGAATAACACAAAACAAGAGAGGAGAAGAGAGGCCACAACATACAACACCCCACAAGGGGGGATCACCCCCCAACCATCATCCTTTTCTCCATCCATCCATCACTTTGAAGATTCGTTTGTGGAATCAAGAGGAGAACCAAGAGGAGGATTCAAGAGCAAGAAGGACGCGATGACGCCACATCTAGGATTTATTCGTTTCTTAATTTATCTTGTATTTTCCGTACATCCGGGTAAGATCTATCCAACACCCATGTGTGTTTCCTACAACACCATGGGCTAGAGCCTTTTTGGTAGAACTAGGGTTGTGAAGGTTTTATCTAGTTAATTGAACTTCCATGTGTACACTCTGTACAACACTACTTGTGGATTTATTTTATATATGATTGTGCTTTTTTAATCCATACTCATAGTCGTTTTGTGCATCAATAATCGTTGTGTAGAGTCTGAATACATAACATGGTTATTAGTTGAGTGCGTTCACTGTTGAGCAGGGTTTTATGCTATGATTCTAAGTGAAGGGATTCCGAAGTCTTATTAGAACTGTCTTATATGAATACTTATTAATTGAATTGAATTCGGGTTAATAAGTAGGATAAAGAAGATAATTTTATAGTACCTATAAAGGGAGATCATATCGGGTTAGAGTACCAATCCTAGGGGGAAATAATTGATACCGATAGTACCTAGAAAGGGGGTGAAATTATGTCTCTTGCTCCGAGGTTATTCACACGTGTTACACGCATGTTTACTTGTGTCTATAGAGTAGATATGCATGGTTTAGTGATGCGTCCATATTCCACAAGGCAGAGTCGGACATTGACACATGGAAGGGAAGTTAAGTAGTAAAACGGGATTATCCTAGAGCTACCTATTCTCCTACTTGATCCACTTTCGTATTCTTCAAGTGATACTTATTTTATTTGTTATTTTAATTACTTGTTTATTAGTTTAATCATCCTAAACCTCAAACTTAATTGCCAACTTGTCTTACTTAATTTAGATAATAATTAAATTGATAATACGCCATCCCTTGGGTTCGATATTCACTTGGTCGCTTGCTTAAGCTGCAATTGATATCCTTAATACTTGGGATTAATTTTGCGTGCAAAGAAAACGCGCATCAAGTTCATTGTGAAATTAATCTTGATTATATGTTATGAGGAGTACTTAGGATTCTATTTACCCATGTGAGAGTTTGAGCCATTTGAATCATGCTAGTTCATGATAGTTTATTCTTGAGGGAATCATTCATATAACTGTATTCTAGAACTTGTCTTGGAGTCTTGTGTGAAACTTATGATTGATGAATTGCTAGGACATGATCTTAGGCCGTTATTGGTTATTTGAGTCACTTCGCTAATATTTTACCTTACCTGTTAATATATGTATCATTGTATGCCCTTTTGAGCCTTAAAGCTTTTTCTTTGGCGAGCCTTGATAAAAAGCCTTATTAAACCTTGACTTGGGCCTTGTTGAATATCCTATTCATTAGTAGAGAGTTGAGGTGCAAAAGTGCTTGTAAGAATGAAAATGTAGAAGCTTGGTGGAGAAGTATGAAAAAGGAAGAAGTTGGTTAAATCTTGTTTGGGGGTAGTGCCTGAAATTGGTACCCCAACTGAAGGGTAGTGCCCCAAATTGGTACCCTTGATCAATAAAGAAAGATGATGTTGATGCAAAAGAAAAAGAAGGAGAATAAAAACCATGAAGATTATGAGAAGAAGATGAAGAAAAAGATGAAGTTGTATGACAAAAAGCAAAACTCCAAGGCAAGTCCTTTGTGATCCTAAATTCCCCCACCTTTACCAAGGCAAAACTCTACTAGTGAATTAGTCACTTTACCTGAATTCCCCACCTTTACCAAAGAGCCAACATTACAACCCAAAAGTAAGTCCTTTGTGATCCTAGTAAGGAATTGATGTAAGTTGATTTTTGAGACCCTTGCCAAGCTTATGGTTACACGGAAGTATGAATTGATATGAGCGTATACTAACCTATTAAAGTGTATATCTTTTACACTAGAGAAAGAGAGTAAACACTTATCTTATGAGCTAGGTGACTTAGTACTCCAAATTGCGTAATAATTGAGTGATGTTTTGCTAGGATTGACAACGGGGTGGGTATGGGGCGGGTTTTAACAATACCGTCCCCGAACCGTTTAAAAATTTTTATCCCCGAACCCGGCCCATACCCTGTCGGGAAACTAATTTTGCACCCCATCCCCACCCCCTGTCGGTGTCGGGTATCCCCGTTCCCGAACCGAAATCCTTTTTTTAAAAATTTATTATAACTATTATATTATTTTAAAAATAATGAAATTATAATTTAAAAAAATTTAAAATACATAAAAAAAATATAAAATAATTAAAAAATAAATATGATATTTAATTCAAAGTTTACACATATAATTACTTATATATATATATATATATATATATATCAGGACGGGTTCGGGGCGGGGTATGTAAACACCATCCCCGGCCCATTTTTATTTTTATTTTTTCGATTTTCCCTGAAACCCGAACCATATCAGGTCAAAAGTAAAAAAAACCGTTCCGTTGGGATCGGAGTCGGCTCAGTTGACTTCAGTTTCAAATTCCATTGACATCCCTATGTTTTGCATGAATGATATATATGATGCTAGTAATACTTGTTTTCAATTGATGAAGTTGCAAGTGTGAATATGAATTGTATTGAATGTGGTGGTCAAGTACATTTTATACTACTCTATAGTTTTTGATTGCGTTGCCTCAGGACGAGCAACATGTAAGTTTTGAGATTTGATGAGTATGTAAATTCACTAGTTTCGAGCCCGAATTCATGTACTTATGGTGTGCTAGATGGTTGTAATTCGATATGAATCGATATACATGGTGGAAAGTCACGAACCAGGTGTCTTCAAGGCTACTTGAGTTAAAGTTCAAAGAAAAACGAGTTGGACGTGATCGGATTCGGATGAAAGAGAAATTCAGAGGTGAATTCGACCAAGCAGGCATGCAGTTCGACCAAGAAGGAAGCCGTTCGACCAGCATCTCTAGTCAAACTGGTGAAGAAAACATGCCAAAAGTGTCGTTCGACCAAGCCAGATGGTCGAACCGTGGTCGAATCAGAGGCCTAAAAAGATGCACATGCAGTTCGACCAGGAAGTTTTTTATTCGACCAGGATTCTAGTTGAATTCGAGACCCACAACTGATGTACAGGTCGATTTTACCAGGAGTTCGACCAGAGAGAATCGATTCACCCTGGGTTGTTGGTCGAACTGACGTGAGGTAAATTACCATATTCATATTTTTACACCTTCAATGCGTGTGTTCGCTCAAGAAGCTCATCCAAGGCCCATAAGGAGAGTTTACAAGTATAAAAGAAGAGCTTTCGCAGGAGAAGAAGAAGAATTCATCATCCATCCATCACCAAAACCCTACCATCATCCGAAAGAATCGTGAGGAGAGGTTCGTCTGGCGAGTCAAGTAAGATCATACCAACTAGCCATGATTGTTCTTAGATCAATCATGGGCTAGAACCACTCCTGTAGTTCTAGGGTTATGAATGTTTTATGAGTTAATTGAATTTCCATGTGTAAACTCCGTACAACACTACTTGTGGTTTATTCTTTATAAGATTGTGCCTTTTTAATTCATACTCACGGTCGTTTTGTGCATCATTAACTGTTATGTAGAGTCTGAATACATATCTTGATTATTAATTGAGTACGTTCACAGCTGAGCAGAATTGCATGTTATAATTCTAAGTGAAGGAATTCCGAAGTCTTATTAGAACTATCTTATATATATACTTGTTAATTGAATCTTATTCGGGTTAATAAGTAGGATAAAGAGTATAACGTCATAGTACCTATAAAGGAAGATCATATCGGGTTAGAGTACTAAGTACACAGGAAATAATTGATACTGATAGTACCTAGAAAGTTGGTGAATTATATCTCTTACTCCAAGGATATTCACACGTGTCATATGCATGTTTACTTGTGTCTATATGGTGAACTTGCATGGCTTAGTGATGTGTTCATAAACTACAAGGCAGAGTCGGACAATGACGCATGGAAAGAAAATTAATAAGTAAAACTGGATGCCCGAAGAACAACCTAATTTCTTATTTGATCACAACTGTATTAATTTGCTAATTATTTACATGTTATTTAACCTAGTTTCTAATTATTCCAATCTGATTTATCAACATAGTCTTAGTTAACTAGAAAATAATCGAATTGATAATAATCCGTCTTTTGGCACTTGGTTGCCCATCGAAACTACAATTGATATCCTTGCACTTGAGGATTAATTTTGTGTGTTGAGAAAACACTCATCACCTTGACAACTAATTCTCCTATTCTCCCAGTGACAATAAGAGCGCTGTCTTCTTGAGTCAGAATCCAGTAGCTCATAAACACCCAAGGCACATTGACATTGATTATCATTTTGTGTGTGAGCTTGTTTCTAGTGGTCGTCTTTCAACACAATTTGTTCTTTCCTCGCTCCATCTTGCTGATATTTTTACTAAAAATCTTCCGCGTCCATTATTTGAATTCTTTCGATCCAAACTTTACGTCTGTTCCCATCTGCGCCGCTTGAAGGGGGTATTAGAGATATTACAGATCAGGATCTAGAAGATCTCTAATATCTGTAAATATTTTGCGTATCTTTTTTATTTTTTATTTTGTAATTCTAAATATTATATATATATATATATATATATATATATATATATATATATATATATATTCATGTAATATACTCCAAATCCATCAATTGAGGAGATATTCAATTCTTACAATCTGCGCCACCACTGACGTAGAAATCAACCGCGCTGACCCCTTCTCAACTCCAACTCAATTACATATACGTGGTTTCTGTCTCAACAAACACATAGAATCATTTAACACACCAAAATTTATATAGAATTATGAATTTTTTAATTACCAATCTCAAAGCGCTAGAGAGAGACAGAGAGTAAAAAAGAATCCGTTGTGGTTGAGAGAGAGTAGAGAACCACCTCTCCAATCATCCTCTACCTCCACCGTTTTCCAACCTCCGTTTGCCCTAATCAGCCGCCAGCACAATTCCCAATTCCACCAAACAATCTAACTAAATCATTCACCTCACCCATTTTTGATTGATTTATGAGTGAAAACCATGGTTTCCCTCTAAATATCTGATATAGAAATGAGAGATTGGGGAGTGATGGAGAGAGAGAACATGTGAGAGTAAAAGAATGAGGTTAACTTGTCAATATATATATATATATATATATATATATATATATATATATATATATATATATATATATATATATATATATATATAGTTTATTTTTAAATATGGATTTGGGGATGGCTATTTGCACCTTTGGAATTAATAAACGTACCAGAAAAATATTCAATAAGACATAATTACCCTTATAAAATTTATATCTGCTCGGTTGTTACAACCGAACAATCTCTCTCTTATTTGTTCGGGTGCAACAATTGAACACAACAAGTTTGTGATTTTTTAATTCATATATACATTATTGAATAGATAAGATAATAGATAAGTTTCATGGACATGATCAATCTTTAAACAAAAGATGGTGATTCTCTTCCAGTGAAAGTAAACAAGTTTTTGTTGATTCTATCAATGGGACAGTGGCAGTGGTTACGATTTAGACGAATTTATAACCACTACCATTGACACTTGTTTAAAGATTGATGATGTCATGAAACTTATCTAAAACATTAACTTTTTTCTATTCAGTTGTTGCAATCGAATAGATAAGATAGATGAATTCTTTATTCTATTCGGTTGTTGATACCGAACAGAATAGATGAATTCTTTATTCTTTTCAGTTATTGCAACCGAACAGATATAAGTTTTATAAGGGCAATTTTGTCTTATAGAATATTTTTGGGGTGCGTTTAGTAATTTCGGGGATGCTAGTCCCTTCATCCCACAATTATGTTCACACTTTCCGTTTTTTTCAGTCCCACACTTATCTTCACCACCCAAAACAGGAAACTTCACATTAACCAACAACCTCAAATTATCTTAATTTCAAAAATATCACTCACACTTAACACAAATAACATATCCCCTCCGTCCCATTTCAAACTTTACGTTTGCTTTTTGTACGTAGATTAAGGAATGTAGTATTTTAATATGTAGTGAGATGAGAGAAATAATAATTTAATGTAGAGTGGGTAGATGTATTATTGTGTTGTGTGGGCCCATGGAGAGATAAATAATTAATTTGTGTGGGTCCATTTACTAAAAAGGAAAATGTAAAGATTGAAATGAAATATCCAAAATGAAAATATGCAAAGATTGAAATGGGACGGAGGGAGTATTTTATAATTTAATTATTACATAAAAATACAATAATACTCCTAAAAAGTCAATAAAGTTGGTAAAAAATAACATTTTTTAAACTATGTATCTAAGTGGGGGGCGAATATAAGTTCAGGATAGAGGGAGTAATAATTTAGGTACAAATGTACAGTAAAATAGTACTACTCTCCTTTAAATTATTGCTCACATTTTATAATAAAGAACTAGTATGTAACCCGCGTACGGAATCATCAAATATTTAAATAAAGAAAAATAAAATGAAAAAAAATAAAAGTTCTTATTATTTATGTTATATTGTATTGTTTGTATGTGTAAAAAAAGTCTTCATATATTGCAGTATTTATCTCAATATATAATTTTGTTTTATAAATTAAATAAAGCGAAATAATAGAACTCTTATTTCAACCATTACTGTAATATTTGTATTTATAAAAATTCAGCCAACATTATGAAGATTTTGCATAGTCATTTCTGTTCAAGTGTTTGTTGAACACATCATTTTTATTGATTTGGTGTATTAACTGTGCATTAAGTGTACATATGTTTTTTATTAATAAAAATTTAAGTCTTGATGATAATGCATGTAAAATATATTATAAGTAGATCATTAATTTTAAATTAAAATTTATTTTGAATATATATATATATATATATATATATATATATATATATATATATATATATATATATATATATATATATATATATATATATATATAATTCATTGTGGAACAAATATAAAATGACAAAAACTTGTGTGCCCCAGGGCACGACGTGCGCCCATACATTTTAGTATTAAATTGTATATCCTTTAGTATAAAGATGTGTACCCTTATTTTTTTGAAAAAAATAAAAAATAATAAAAAAAAGTTATATCATTTAAAACAAAATGATGTACCCTTATTAATTAAAGTGTATACACTTTAAAATAAAATTATATATTCATACCAATCTTATACACCTGGGAACATAAGAGACCAACTCATATAGAATAAGTTTAAATTTTATTTTGATGGTAAGTATACAAAAGAAAAATGTGATTTTCTTTTTTATTGATTTTTACATCTAGTTGGGGCTCTCATGCCTTTGTAGCCTACAATACTATGCTGTCTACATGCAACATATATATTTTTTTTAGCTTTTGAATATGTACTCAAGTAAAATATGCTCTCCCACTTTTTCGACAATCATGAATCTAAGAGGCTAATTAACTGTGCATCGATGATATTGATTAATCTATCATTTTGAAATGAAAAATTATAGCGAACTGGGCAAGTCATACCTCACCATTGAGCATATAATATAATGAATTATAGTAAGCATGATAATAATATAATAATAAGATTTATATGAAGCTTTAGGCAAGAGGAAATTATTTGACTTATTTGAATGAGCAAATCACATGATATTATGTGGCCATCTAGTTGAATGAGCAACAAATGAGCTGAACTTGGCCATTTGGTAAAATGGCTTTTTGCTTGTTTAGTCTAATGGCATAAAATCAACGTTATACCATGAGCAAAAATGAGTAAAAAATTTAACTTTTGGCGTGAATACACAGAATCTGCTTCTTTAAGCTAATGAGCATAGAAACATAATAAATAGATGGAACACGGAAATAGAAACATTAATTATTCTTAAAAGATTTTGTTTTATGGTGATTTGAGAAATAGATTCTCAGAGACCTGCAGTTTGGAAATTTGTTAAAGAAATTAAGTAATATAATCAACACTAATATATGTCTAAAATAAAAATTAAGTAAAAGAATTCATAATTAAATTATAACAAAGAAAAAAGATAAAGAAATGTACCATTTCTAAGAATGAATTAACACATGGAGAGGTACGGTTGGATAGATCAAATACTGGGGAAAAAAGAAGTAAAGAATAGAGAAGAGAATGAACTTATCAAGGATTAGAGAGTGAAACGTCTAATCAGTTACAAAGAGAGCACCAAATTAAATGAGAAAAGATAAAAATAATTCAATAATCTCAAATTTTGACACATAAGCAATGGAGAATTGTAGAGATGGCACCTAAGCAATGAAGGATTGTGAAGATGGCACCTAAGCAAGTAGCGCTGTCAAAATGGGTTAGGCCAACCCGCCCCAACCTGCCTTAACCCACCAATTTCAACTCAAAATTAATCCGCCCCACTTCAAACTCATTAGAGTGTGGGTTAACCCACACCGCCCCACCAACCCAACATCAACCCAATTTTAAAAATTAAAATTTAAAAAAGTGGCATACAACTTTAGATTTTAATACGGAGTATTTAAATAATAAAAATATTATCATCTAACCCTACCCCCTACCCACCCCCACCACACCCCACCCACCAAAAAAAATTTTTAAAATTTTTTTTAAATTTTAATATTTAAATAATAAAAATATTATCACCCAACCCTACCCCCTACCCACCCCACCCCACCCCCCAAAAAAAAAATTTTTTTAATTTTAATATTTAAATTATAAAAATATTATTACCCAACCCTACCCCTACCCACCCCAACCCACTCCCCCCAAAAAAAATTTTTTTATTTTCTTTTAGATTTTAATATTTAAATAATAAAAATATTATCATCCAACCCCCACCCCTACCCACCCCCCACCCCCCACCCCCCACCCCCCACTCACCCCCCACCAAATTTTTTTTAAAATTTTTTTAAGAATTTAATATTTAAATAATAAAAGTATTATCACCCAATTCTACCCCTACCCACCCACCCAATATTATTTTAGATTTTAATATCCCCTAATTTTTTTTAATTTTAGATTTTAATATTTAAATTATAAAATAAAATTTGGGGGTGAGTAGGGGGGTAGGGTAGGGGTTGGGGGTAGGGTAGGGGTGGGTAGGGGGTAGGATTGGGTGATAATATTTTTATTATTTAAATATTAAAATTTAAAAGAAAATAAAAAAATTTTCGGGGGGTGAGGGTGGGTAGAGGGGCAGGGTTGGGTAATAATATTTTTATAATTTAAATATTAAAACTTAAAAAAATAAAAAAAATTTTGGGGGTGGGGTGGGGTGGGGTGGGGTAGGGTTGGGTGATAATATTTTTATTATTTAAATATTAAAATTTAAAAAAAAATAAAAAAAAATTTGGGGTGGGTGGGTAGGGGTAGAGTTGAATGATAATATTTTTATTATTTAAATATTTAAATCTAAAATTTTAAAAAAATTTGGGGGGTTGGGTGGATGGGTGGGTGGGGTTGTGGGGGTGAGTAGGGATAGGGTTGAGTGATAATATTTTTATTATTTAAATATTAAAATCTAAAATAAAAAAAAAAAACTGGCCGACCCACAATAATCCGACCCGTAATGGGCCCAACTCGTGGTGACCCAACCTATTTGGGTCAATCAAATGACGGGTTGTGATTGGTTATTGGGCTGGTTCAGCCCAATAATTCAAATTGACAGCTCTATAAGTGAGTGAAAACTCTTATTTATTATAATAAAGATGAGAAATAAAAAATAAAAAAATAGTACGTTTACATCTGTAACAACTCCGACTCCGAGTCACACCCAACCATTAAACATTTATCAAATCTAGATCCGCTATTCCTTCCAAATCTCAACTTCCTTTAATTTCCTTATCTTTAAACACTTCATGTCCAAACCATTTAAGAAACAAGAATAAAACTGGGTACAAGTGTTAGTTTTTCGTTGCTTTCCTTTTCTTAGATTCAATATTATCTGATCTCGCTGTAGAAAATGAGCAGAAAGGCAGCTGCAGGCAAGTTTATTCATGAATTCGGTAATTTTTCTCTTCCATTCTCTTCCTTCTCTTCGAATTTGCATAATTTTGGGTCAGAGCTATGGGCATGGGCGTTCTTCAGACAGAAAACCCACAAATGATTTCGTAAGCAGAATTAAGGAATTAGATGATGCTGTTTTCTTGTTTCGTGAAATGGTTAAAATGCAACCACTACCTCCTCTTCCTGTTTTTACCAAATTGTTGGGTCGCGTAGTGAAGTTGAAACACCACACTGTTGCCCTCTCCATGTTCGACGAAATGCGCCAAAGAGGTATGCCTGTGGATGAGTTCGTATTTAGTATCGCAATTAATTGCTTTTGCCTTCTGAATCGGGTGGACTTTGGGCATTCTCTATTGGGTACTATCTTCAAGAGCGGTTATTAACCTGATGCAGCAACATTCAACACCCTCATTAAAGGCCTCTTTTTGGATCATAAGGTCGTGGAAGCAGCCACATTGTTCAACAACCTGTTGGTTTTTAAAATCTGTGAGCCTAATAATATCACGATTCTCACTGTGATTAATGGGCTCTGCAAAGCTGGCCAACCTATTCCTGCCCTTGAATTGCTCTCTGCATTGGAAAAAACCAAATGGAAACCCGATGTCAAGGCTTATATTGCACTGATTGATGGATTTTGCAAAGTTGGAATGGTGGATGATGCTGTAAAACTATAAGCTCAAATGATTGACGCTGGCATTTCACCCGATGTTGTCACATATAGTTCGATGATCCAGGGCCTGTCTGATGCTAATCGATTGGATGACCCTATAAGCCTTTTAAATGAAATGTCCAAACGTAAAATCTCTTTGGATGTGATTACGTTCAGTGTATTGGTGGATGCACACTGCAAGCGTGGAAGGATGAAAGAGGCAGAGGGTGTTTTGGAAGATATGATGCGGAAAAATATTTGTCCAGATGTGGTCACATACGCTACATTGATAGAAGGGTATTGTATGGAAGGGAACATGAATAAAGCTAGAGAAATGTTTAATGCCATTGCTGAGAAGGGTCTTAAGCCGTGTATCATTGCCTATAGCAGTTTGATGGATGGGTACTTGTTGGTATTTGAAAGAGTGAAAATATTTAATAGGGTGAAAATAAATATGGATGTTTTTGGAATAGGTAGATAGTGTCGTGTATGAGTGTTGGCTTATGGCAGGTGGCTGGAGTGAAAGTAGTGATTAGGAATGGAGTATTGACTTTGATAGTGGAATAGGATGTATAGATGGGGCAGGCTGATAATTTGGGAGTTTTTTTCATAGTTTTTAACTCAAGTACATCAACCCCTATTTATAGATGTATATGTCGGTGGTGGACAACCCAGAACATTCCACCGACTTCATTATTTTATCTGCTAATCCTCTTGGACTTTCTACACAATTCTTGTACAATCACTTTTTCTAATTTATTAGAATATCTCTATTTTAATTTCTAGATTCTTCATCGATGCTTATCTTTTTCTTTCTCCGGATGCTTCTCGAATATGCATCAACTTTCAACACTCCCCCTTGATGCTTATTTGGATGATCCCGAGCTTCTCTCGTAGTAACTCGAATCTTGATCTAGGTAGAGCCTTTGTAAAAATATCTGCTAGTTGCTCTTCTGTGCCAATGTGTTTGAGCTTGACTTCTCCATTATTAGCTGCTTCTCGTAGGAAGTGATATTTGATGGAGATGTGTTTTGTCCTGCTATGTTGTACGGGATTTTTTGCCATTGCTATTGCTGACTTGTTGTCGCAGTAGATCTCTGTAGAATTTTCTTGGTGTTCTCCCATATATCCAAGAATGCGTCTTAGCCATATAGCTTGACTCACTGTTAGAGCAGCAGCTACGTATTCTGCTTCTGCTGAAGATTGTGCGACACAGTCTTGCTTTTTAGATGCCCACGAGAATACTCCTGAGCCGAGTGAGAATGTATAGCCTGAAGTACTTTTCATATCATCTGCTGATCCAGCCCAGTCGCTGTCAGTGTAGCCAACTAGCGTTGAGTTTTCTTGTGGCTCATACCAAATGTCATAGTCTTTAGATCCTTGTAGATATCTCAGTATCCTCTTTGCAGCTCCATAGTGGACTTGGCTTGGACTCTGCATGAATCTTGATAGTAGACTCGTCGCATACATGATATCCGGCCTTGTAGCTGTTAGATATAGAATGCTTCCAATGAGGCTTCTGTATGTTGATTCATCCGCCTTTGGAGCGCCATCTTCTTTGCAGAATTTTTCATTTGTGATAAGGGGAGTTGCTACAGGATTGCATCTTTCCATCTTGAACTTCTGTAGCAGATTATTTGTATATTTTCTCTGCGAGATAAATATCCTATTTTCTTTTTGACTTACCTCGATACCGAGAAAGTAGTTCATTAGTCCGAGGTCTGTCATTTCAAATGTCTTCATCATGTCTGCTTTGAACTCTTTGATCATGTCTTCATCGTTTCCTGTATAGATAAGATCATCAACATATAAGGAAACGATTAGTCTTTTATTGTTACCTTGGGTCTTGATGTAGAGAGTTGGCTCGCTTTCACTTCTTTTAAATCCTTTGTTGATAAAGTAGCCATCTATGCGACTGTACCAGGCCCGTGGAGCTTGTTTTAACCCATATAGTGCCTTTCGTAGTCTTAGCACCTTGTCTTCTTGTCCTTCTGCCACGAACCCTTGAGGTTGTTCAACATAGATCTCCTCTTCAAGGTATCCATTTAGAAATGCTGATTTGACATCCAGCTGGTATATCTTCCATTTCTTCTGGGCTGCTAGTGCAATGAGAGCCCTTATTGTATCCAGACGCGCTACTGGAGCAAATGTCTCATTATAGTCGATCCCTGGTAGTTGTGAGTAACCTTTGGCTACCAGTCTTGCCTTGTGTTTTTGGATTGAGCCATCTGGATTAAGTTTAGTCTTATAGACCCACTTAACTCCAATGATTTCTTTGTTGCTTGGTAGATCCGCCAACTCCCATGTGTTGTTCTTCTCGATCATCTTGATCTCTTCTTCCATTGCTTTGACCCATTCTTTTTCTTTTACAGCTTCTTCAAAGCTTGCTGGCTCGATCGCTGCAAAGTTACATGTCTCATAGATTTCTCTTAGTGACTTCACCTTTCTCGGTGTTTCATCTGAGTCTGGTCCTTCTTGAACTTGTGGTGCTGGAGACTCAGGACTTGGAAGTAGTGGAGATTTTGGTTCTTCTTCTTGTCTTTCTTGATGCTCAATAGATCGACGTATTTGTGGCATCATGATACTTTTCTTCTCAACTTTTTCTTCATCCCAGTTCCATGATGCATTCTCATCGAACTCGAGGTATTTGAATTAGAATATAGATATAGATGAGTGAGGCGTGATCAAATATTGGTAATAGGGTGGCGTGAGATTTAATAGTAGATGGAGAATAATAGAGTGAGGCGAGTTTGATAATGGAAAATGGGTTTACAGTGGAGGATTTAGTAATTGGTATTAGATTGAAAAAGTATATTTGATAGTGGGTTTCTTTGTTTTGAGACTATAGAGTCGATAGCCTTTGGACTGAGTGCTATATCCAAGAAATATGCACTTCTCGGTCTTCTCTTCCAGCTTGTGTCTCTTTTCTTTTGGGATGTGCGCGTAGCAAATGCTCCCAAAAACTCTAAGATGTTTTGCTGATGGCTTCCGTCCACTCCAGGCTTCAACTGGTGTTTTATTTTGTACTGCCTTTGTTGGACACCTATTCAGCAAGTAGACTGCAGTGTAGACAGCCTCTGCCCAGAATACCTTAGGCATGCCTTTCTCTGCTAGCATTGTTCTTGCCATCTCCATTACGGTCCTGTTCTTTCTCTCTGAGACTCCATTTTGTTCTGGAGCGTAGCCAACTGTTAATTGATGGTTGACTCCTTCTTCTTCACAGAATTTGTTGAATTTCTTGGATGTGTACTCCGTCCCTCTATCACTCCGTAGAACTTTGATGCGATGACCGCTTTGATTCTCCACTAGATTCTTGAACTTCTTGAAGATAGAGAAGACTTCTGATCTTTCTTTCATGAAGTACACCCAGGTCATTCTTGTATAGTCGTCAATGAAGAGAATGAAGTACCTGTTCTTCTCGAATGTTGGAGTCCTCATTGGCCCGCATACATCAGTGTGAACCAGCTCCAAAGCTTGTTTGGCTCGCCATGCTTGTTCTGATGGAAACGGCTTCCTGTGTTGCTTGCCTTCCATGCATTTTTCGCATACATCCTTTTTTGGTTTGATTGGTGGAAGATCTCTCATCATATTCTTCTGTTGGAGTAGATTTAGCCCATAGAAGTTGAAGTGCCCAAACCTCCGGTGCCATAGCCAGGATTGGTCTTCATGAGCTTTTAGTGCTGTCTCCACATAGTTCCACTGGATGGGAAAATTTCTTTGATGCTGCATTTTGACTACAGCAATCACTTGATTTTTGTTCTTTTTGTCGTAGATGATGCATGAGTCACCTTTGAATACTAGTGAGTATCCTTTCTCCATCATTTGACCCACGCTGAGTAGATTTGTGCGAAGTTTTGGTACCAATAGCACATCATGAATGTACCTCGTACCTCTTCTTGTGTTGATAGCTATTGTGCCTTTTCCTTCAACTTCCACTAGGTCTCCGTTGCCCAACTTCACTTGAGATTTGATATTTTTGTCAACATTTTGAAAGATCTTCTCGTCTCCTGTCATGTGGTTGCTGCACCCACTGTCTACGTACCACGTATCATTTTTTACTTCTGATGCGACATGGTTCGCATAGAAGAGATTATCTCCATCTTCTTTTTCTTCAGAGTAGTTGGCCTGGTGATCTTTCTTGGAGCGACAATTTTTCTCCAGATGTCCAAATCTTCCACAACTTTTGCATTGTGGTTTGCCTCGGTACCAACAATCTTTTTCGAGATGATTGGTTCTTTTACAAACTCCACATGGGGAATATTTTTCTTTCCTATTATTGTTATTTTCTCCAATTTTTCTCCCCCCAATTTTAGAATTCTGAGACCGTATTTTTAATTTAGACTGAAAAGCATTTTCAATATTTTCATCTTCATTTATGCTCAGTCTTTTTTCATAGGCTTCTAAAGAACCCAATAAATCTGTCACTGCTAATTTTTCTATATCTTTAGTCTCTTCTATAGTAGTGACTATTGGGTTGTATTTAATAGGGAGAGATATTAAAATCTTTTCCACTATTTTCTTATCTGTCATATCTTCCCCATAAGATTTTAGTTGATTTACTACTTCTCTCAGTTGAGTGTAGTAATCTTTTACGGTCTCAGATTCTTTCAATTTCATATTTACGAAATCTCTCCTAAGAGTTTGTAGTTTTAGATTTCGTACCTTGTCACTCCCTTGGTACTCCTCTTTTAAAATATCCCAGGCTTCCTTGGATGTCTTCGCTCCACTGATCCTCGGAAATAGAGACTCCGCCACAGCCATCTGTAGAATGTAAAGCGCCAAGTTGTCCTTCTCCGTGTTTTTGTCTAGTTTTTCTTTGTCCGTACTAGACAAAGATGATGCATCTGCAGGGATAGTGTACCCCTTGTCGATGATCTCCCATAGGCCTTGAGACATAAAATATGTCTTCATTTTAATGGCCCAATAATTGTATCCTTCACCTGAAAAGTTTGGGATTGGGATCTGATGGGTATTGGCTAGAGAGGACATTTTTTAAGGTATGGAAATAGTTGGTGGGTATAGTGTAGGTTTTGGTGATAATATGTGGAAGCTTATTTTAACCCAGTTAATGAACTAACCGGGCTCTGATACCACTGTTGGTATTTGAAAGAGTGAAAATATTTAATAGGGTGAAAATAAATATGGATGTTTTTGGAATAGGTAGATAGTGTCGTGTATGAGTGTTGGCTTATGGCAGGTGGCTGGAGTGAAAGTAGTGATTAGGAATGGAGTATTGACTTTGATAGTGGAATAGGATGTATAGATGGGGCAGGCTGATAATTTGGGAGTTTTTTCATAGTTTTTAACTCAAGTACATCAACCCCTATTTATAGATGTATATGTCGGTGGTGGACAACCCAGAACATTCCACCGACTTCATTATTTTATCTGCTAATCCTCTTGGACTTTCTACACAATTCTTGTACAATCACTTTTTCTAATTTATTAGAATATCTCTATTTTAATTTCTAGATTCTTCATCGATTCTTATCTTTTTCTTTCTCCGGATGCTTCTCGAATATGCATCAACTTTCAACAGTACTGCAAGAAGGGAGAGATAGAGGAAGCTTTGCATCTTTTTCTCGAAGTCCCTCGTAAGGTCTAAAGCATGACGCATATACATATAACATCATGATTTATGGATTATTTAGCATTGGTAGATATGCTGATTGATGGAAGCTTTTCAATGATATGGAAGCTCGACAAGTACGTCCTAATCTACTAATTTACACTACATTGGTGTATGGCTTGTGCAAGACTGGGAAGACTGATAGAGCACTTTTATTTGTACACGCATTGGAAGAAGAAGGTATGAATCTTGATATAATAATCTATGATACTCTAATTTGTGGATTATGCAAAGATGGAAAACATAAAGCTGCAACAGATGTTTTGAATGAATTACCTTCTAGAGGCTTGCAACCAAATGTTCGAATGTATACAATGATTATTTGTTCGCTTTGTGAAGAAGGATCCTTGGAGGAGGCAAAACAGTTGCTCGTAAAAATGGAGGTAAGTAGCTGTGCACCCGATAGTTGTGTTTATAATTTTATTATCCAGCGTTTGTTGAGGAGAAACGAGCTCCCGAAAGCAAAACCGTTTTTGGAGGAAATGCATGAAAAAGGATTGTGGGCGGACATAGCGACTATATCCATGTTGCTTGATCAGCTCCAATTGCTCGGAGAAACTGATAGGGATGTGTATATGAAAATGATTAACAAAGTTTGTGCCTAAATAGGCTTATGTATTTCGTTATCTGACATTGTGTTACTGCTCATTTATTTCAGAAACTGTTGAAACAATATCGAAAATTTTATAGAGTTATGTATATACTGTGCATTATTTATTTATTTATTCATTTATTTTTAAAACAAGTTTAATTAACATAAATTTCAGCTTCTTACAAGCACAAAAAAAAAAACTCACATTCACGTTTTCTTCTCTCTGAGCTTGATTACGCTAAAATGTCAAATTAGTTAAATCTGAAAAATGAAAAAATAAAACGAGTTTCTGCATAACTCAAAAATGTTAATTAATATTGCACTCATACAATAGCCCTCAAATTCAGTCAAATGATTTTTTCATTTTTCTGTAAATGCCATATAAGTTGGAGGGAAGAAATGCAAAAAATAATCTTATTGTACCCTTAGTTTTACCAAAATCAAAATTGCCTGGAAACATCTTGTAGAATGCAGTTTACAGCCACCAAAGCTAGAAAAGAAACACACGATCACAAACAACATTAAAACTAGAGAGAGCTAGAGTGGCTCCTTACGAAGATGTAAGTGACACGATCACACAAACAAACACGTATCTACAGTGATCACCAGGAACTTAACACGAAGAAGAGAGCCTGTCAAGTTATATGAACTTGAGAGTAGCACCTCTCTATCATATATCCAGCTGAATGGAACTTTGATGCCGTTTTTGCCCTTGCTTGACCTCTCTCCTCTAACTTCTGACTCTCGGAGGCAATCCACAGACGCAGTCTCTTGCCGTGTAGACACCAACTAGTACTGTTCCATCAATGTCGATTTGAGCCAGCTTGAAGTCCCCATGCTCCCTGCAGTATTTCCCAAGATATGGGTTGTTTTCAGGGGGTGTTTGGCTGGGATATTGGGTGGTGTCAATGGAAATTGAGGTATATTGATTTTCATTGTTAATACTCCCTCCGTTCCATCCAAAGAGTCTTTTTTTTTATTTTGGGCGTTTCACACAAAGAGTCCACTATTCTTTTTTACACACATGAGACACATACACACCTACTAATACAATTAAAATATGGGACTCATGCTCCCACTAATACAACTACTCACTACACATTAAATAATAATACTTCTTAATTCACGTGCCAAAAAGCAAAAACTACCTTAGTGTGGGATGGAGGGAGTACTTATTTAATCTAATAGGTCATTCCCATTAATTTAATAACCACCCTACCGTTCAATCACTTTCAATCTTATTGTGATTGATGAATTCAAAACAAACATCCCTAAGTTGTGCTATCATTTACGCTCGTTATTATTTTGTTATAGATTATAATTTTAAGTTGTGTCATTTTCGCTCCAAATAATATTATTTGGTCATCTACTCTCTTATTGCTTTATTTTAATAAAACTTTTAATTAAATATTTCAGAGACAAATTGACATTTGAAGAGACTGGTTGTCATGGATTAGAATCTGACACATCAAAGAGGGTGAGTTGGGCAAATAAACTCAACACAGTGAAGTTGAATCAGTTAGTTAATGACATTTCGTACACTGGTGCTGATAGAGTATGGCTTCAACTAAGGAGATATTGAGAGAAGTCTTGTTCAGTATCACTTCAAAAAATTTGTAATGGTTTCATGTTAATCTTGGAATTAATATTTTATTTTAAGTAATTCAACATAATTACTAATGTTTTATTTAGTCTTTTCTATTAATAACATATAATAAATATTTAAAATAAATAATAATAATAATAATAATGAGTTTTAATATATTTTTACATTTAAATGAATAAAAAGTGATATTTTTATATTTAAATTAATTACGGAAATAAAAGATAAAAATAAAATGTGATGCTCGATTAATAAATAATTTACTACTAATAAGTTTAATATTTTTATGATATATAATTGTGATAGAAAAAATATTCATGTATAACATTTCCTGTTTTATAGTTTTATATATTCACAAGTTCCTAATTAAAGTAAAAAAATAATTCAGGCCAAAAATTGATAATTAACCTATTTTCATATCTTGAATTGAAAATATTCCTATTATGTATATCACATCCTTTTATATTAATAAAATGATCATCTTCTCAACACAAGGGTAAATGATACATTCTGGATACTCAATTGGGATCACCTGTTACATAATGGTGTTTCATCTCTTGTTACATTAAATAAATATTTGCCACGTGTCATAATCAAAGACCAAAATTCAATATATGCCCCAAGGGTTTAATGGTCATTTGTAGGGTATAATTTTTTATACAAGGAAACACTAATGAAACATGAAA
This sequence comes from Pogostemon cablin, assembly GCA_023678885.1. Lineage (NCBI taxonomy): Eukaryota > Viridiplantae > Streptophyta > Magnoliopsida > Lamiales > Lamiaceae > Pogostemon > Pogostemon cablin. The sequence continues at coordinate 7,180,089 of CM043009.1, forward strand.
TATGTAATAGGGAAGTCAACTTAATTAATATTCCCTCTGTCCCATAATAATTGTCTTACTTTCCATTTTCGTCCGTCCCATAATAACTGTCACACCCAAAAATGAAAATTTCACATCAACCAACAATCTGAAAAGTTATCTTAATTTCAAAAATACAACTCCCACCTAACACACATAACATATTTTATAATTTATTTAATACTTAAAAATACAACAATACCCCTAAAAAGTCAATAAAGTTGGTCAAAAAGTAACTTTTCTTAAACTTCATGTCTACAGTAACTACGACAACAATTATGGGACGGACGAAGTAGTAAATTAAGATGAATATATATTTAATAATAAAATATAAAAAAATATTATGATAAAATACTACTTCCTCCGTCCCACCCAAAGAGTCACTTTTTTTTCTATTTTGGGTGTTCCACCCAAGAATTTTCTTTCCTTTTTTACGTACATGGGACCCACACACACCTACTAATACAATTAAAATATGGGGACCTCACTCCCACTAACAACTATCCACTACACATTAAATAATACTCCCTCCGTCTCATTGAAATGTACGCGTTTCCTTTGTAAATTAGCGCGTATGTTTCAATGGGATGGAGGGAGTAATACTCCTTAATCCACCTACAAAAAGCAAATACACCCTTTGGGTAGGACGAAGGGAGTATATTTTTAAAATAAAAATATCACACGTAGTAAAATCCGTGTATTATGTGGGAGAGATAATAATATTTTAATATTTAGTGGGTGAGTATAATAATATTTTGTTGGGAGTCATATCAATCCATAAATGAAATGAATAATTTGTCATTTAATGTTTAGTAAGGTGAGAGATATAATATTTTAATGTGTAATGAGTAGTTGTACTAGTGTTGAGAGTGGGCTCCATGTGTGATGGGTGAGTATAATAATATTTTCTTATGGGTCATATCAATCCAAAAAGAAATGTGGATACTTTGTGTTGGGACGGACCAAAATTGCAAAATTGATACGTATCAAGGGGGCGGAGAGAATATATAACCTAAATAAGGCAAAGACTGGTGTGAAATCGTCTCATGTAAGCCCTTGCGTGAAACGGATAAAAAAGTGATGATATTATTATTACTTTCGCTTTAAAATGTTACCACTTTTTATTTATACTATAAATTGTTCATGAAATAGTGCACTGCATCATTATCACATTTTATCGACTGGGTATCACTTTTCATTAATGATGTTATCATTTTTTATTCGTTTCACGTAAAGACGGTCTCACACCAAACTTATCCTATAAATAATTGTTTATTTATTTATAAAATACAATTCAAATAAATAAATAATTATATAATATAGTATGGCTAATATAAAAAAAATTAAATATAAAAAATAAATAATTGGAATATAATTTCTTCGGCAGTAAAATCTAGTTCAATCATAAAAACAATTCTTGAGGTGAATTTATTACAACTTCTATTTTCGAATAAACTGATTGAATCACCCATCCTTTCCAGTTTTAGAAACACAAATAAAAATATTTTTGTTTAGAGAAATGAATTGCTCTCTAGTTATAAAAAGAAAACGGGCTATTGTTGAGTTGATTGGGCCTAATGTTATATAATTGGACCGGCCCAATGGATGATGTGCGTACAAAAGATCCAAACCATTTTAGAAACAACATATAATTGACCTAAAATTGTTTTGATTTAGAGAGCAGTTTTGGTGTTTCAATAAATGTTAGAATATCGAGTTACAAGTGTTTTTGTTTTTCCTATTTTGGATTCACAGCGAAAAAAATGAGCAGAAAGTCAGCTGCTTTTCGAACCAGTTGTGGCCAAGTGTTTTCATGAATTGGGTAATTTTACTCGTCCATTCTCTTTCTTCTCTTCGAATTTGCATAACAGGGGTCAGAGGGATGGGCGTTCTTCAGCAAGAACACCCACAATTGATTTCAGCAGCATTAAGGAATTAGATGATGCTGTTAGCTTGTTTAGCAAAATGTTGAGAATTCGGCCACCACCTTCTCTTCCTGTTTTCAACAAACTGTTGAGTCTCGTTCCCTGTTGCCCTCTCCATGTTCGACGAAATGCGCCAAAGAAGTATTCATGTGAATCAGTTCACGTTTACTATCGCAATTAATTGCTATTGCCTTTTGAATCGGGTGGACTTTGGGCATTCTCTATTGGGCGCTATCTTCAAAAGCGGTTATAAACCGGATGCAGCAACATTCGGAACCCTCATTAAAGGCCTCTTCTTGGATTATAACGTCGTGGAAGCAGCCACATTGTTCAATAAGATCTTGGTTTTGAAAATTTGTGAGCCTGACGATGTTATGATTCTCATTATGATAAATGGGCTATGCAAAGCTGGCGAACCTATTCCTGCCTTTGAATTGCTCTCAACTTTAGAGAAAACCAGATGGAAACCCAATGTTAAGGCTTACAGCACACTGATTGATGGATTTTGCAAAGTCGGAATATTTGATGATGCTTTAAAACTATTCCCTCAAATGATTGGCAGTGGCATTTCACCCAATGTTGTCACATATAATTCGATGATCCAGGGCTTGTCTGATGCTGATCGATTGGATGATGCTATAGGCCTTTTAAATGAAATGTCTAAACGTAAAATCTCTTTGAATGTGATCACGTTCAATATATTGGTGGAAGCATATTGCAAGCGTGGAAGGATGAAAGAGGCCGAGGGCATTTTGGAAGATATGATGAGGCAAAATGTATGTCCAGATGTAGTCATATACACTACATTTATAGAAGGGTATTGTATGGAAGGGAACATGAATAAAGCTAGAGAAATGTTTAATGCCATTGCTGAGAAGGGCCTTAAGCCGTGTATCATTGCCTATAGCAGTTTGATGGATGGGTATTGCAAGAAGGGAGAGCTAGATGAAGCTTGGAATCTTTTTCTCGAAGCCCCTCGTAAAGGTCTAAAGCATAATTCATATACATATAACATCATGATTCAAGGATTATTTAGCATAGGTAGATATGCTGATGGCTGGAAGCTTTTCATTGATATGGAAGTCGACAAGTACATCCTGATCTACATATTTACACTAAATTTGTGGATGGCTTGTGCAAGAGTGGGGAGACTGCTAAAGCACTTTCATTTGTACGCACAATGGAAGAAGGAGACACGATTCCTGATATAATTACATACAGTACTCTAATTCATGGATTATGCAAAGATGGAAAGCTTAAAGCTGCAACAGATCTTTTGAATGAATTACCTTGTAAAGGCCTGCAACCAGATGTTCAAATGTATACCATGATTATTGGTTCGCTTTGTGTAGAAGAGTCCTTAGAGGAAGCAGAACAATTTCTCGTAAAAATGCAAGAAAGTGGTTGTGCACCCGATAGTTATGTTTATAATGTTATTATCCAGGGTTTGTTGAGGAAGAATGAGCTCTCGAAAGCAAAACCATTGTTGGAGGAGATGAATGAAAAAGGATTATGGGCGGATACAGTCACTATATCCATGTTGCTTGATCAGCTGCAACTGCAAGGAGAAGCTGAAAGGGATGTGTATATGAAAATGATTAACAAAGTTTGTGCCTAAATATAGTCTAAGGGATGTGTATATGAAAATGATTAACAAAGTTTGTGCCTAAATATAGTCTATAGGCTTATGTATTTTTGAATGTGAAATTGTGTTACTGCTCATTTATGTATAAGCAATAATCAAAATTTTATAGAGTTATGTATGTACTCTGCTTTATTTATTTATTTATTTTTAAAACAAGTTTAATTAACATAAATTTCAGCTTCTTGATACAAAAAACCTCGCTTTGATTTTCTTCTCTATGAGCTCGATTAAAGATGTCAAATTAATTAATGCACAATGAAAAAGTTTCTGCATAACTCGAAAATGTTAACTAAAATTGAACTCATACACAATTGATTTTTTTCATTTTTCTGTAAATGCCATGTAAGTTAGGAGGAAGAAATGCAAACAATAATCTTATTATAAAAACCTTAGTTTAATCAAAATCAAAATTGCTTCGAAACATCTTGCAGAATGCAGTTTATAGCCACCAAAGCTAGAAAAGAAACACACGATTAAAAAACAACATTAAAACTAGAGAGAGCTAGAGTGCCTCCTTATGAAGATGTAAGTGACACGATCACATAAACAAACGTGTATCTACGGAGATCACCATGAACTTAATACGAAGAAGAGAACCTGTCAAAAATATTGTTTCGAGTGCAAAGGATTTGGACACTTTGCTGTAGATTGCCCAAATCTGGGGATAATTACTCTCGTTGAAGAAGAGTATGAAGAGGAGCAAGAAGAAACAACACCAATTTATGATGAATATGATGATGATGTTACTTACGAGGATCATGGAGAATCTTTGGTGATACAGTGTAACCTCGATGCAACCTATGTTGCTGATGATGCATGGCTTCGTTACAATAATTTTCACAAAAGGTGTACATCAATTGACAAGGTATGTGATATCATTGTTTATGATGTGAGTTTGGAAAATGTTGTGGCTCCAATTGTTGAGTGTTTAAATGGAGTAAAGTTTCAATGGTCCAAGGATCAGTGGTAGCGGATTCACTCGACGCTACTAATTGCGGAATCACTCTACGCAACCAAGCCTTGTGCTTGTAGTTTTAGAGGAATCACTCAACTCTAATATCACAAAGTTTGTGAGAATAATTTTTTTGTTCATAAGGTTCTGTACTTCTCATTCCATGCCTCAAAGGATTTAAATACATGATTTGGAACATTACTCCAATCATGGATACATGAACTTGGACTAAAACCCTTTAACATTCTAACATTGGAAATAATTAGATTAACTGAAAATAATAAATAAACACTTAATAATAAAGAAGAAGACTAAAAGGTAGTGTTGCTGCAGATTTTTGAGTGGACTGCCACCTCTTGGTAGATTGACCATAACTTTTCACACAAAACTCCAAATTGTGATCTTCAAAATTTATTAGAAACTAGACTTTTGTGTCTTTCCAACGGTATATTCCACAAAGTCTAATATATTACCAATCAGAACAGATTTTTTTTGAAGTTGGACGTTCTGCACTGCATCATTCTCCTCGGGTTCAAAAGAACTCGTCCTCGAGTTCGAGTTTAGAGCAGACCAAAGTGTTGCATCAATATTCTTCAGCTCCTCGCCAGATATCCATGCATCCTCAGAGCTTGGTTTCCCATTCCAATGAACAAGATATTGAGTATATGTGCCACGACGTGTAGTAATCGACCTAATATCCAACACATCAATTGGTTCACGAACTGAATTTGTGGATAATGAAGCAATTGATTCTTTATCCATGAATGGTTCAGATTCTTCACCATAATATGGATATAAATCGCTTATATTAAACATGGGACTTATCTTGAACCCCTCAGGTAAGTCGGGACGGTAGGCATTTGGACCAATCTTTTTGAGAATGCCCCAAGGCCCAAATTTCCTTGGTTTGAGTTTGTTGTATGTACCAGCTGGGAACTTTTCCTTCTGAAGATAAACCATTACTAGATCACCCTCCTCAAATTCCTTTACCCTGCAGTGTGCATCAGCTTGAGATTTGTAAATCTGAGAAGTTTGCTTAAGCTGCTCACGAACCTATGTATGGATGTCTCTAACATGGGAGGCAAATTCCTCAGCATCCATACTGATCCTTGATTGAGTTTCTGGATGTGCTAAGTCTAAAACTTGATTTACCTTTTGACCATAAACCACCTCAAAAGGAGTCTTTTTGGTAGCCCGACTCATAAAACTATTATATGCAAATTCAGCTTGTGGAAGAACAAACTCCCATCTTTTTAGATGCTCACCAACCAAACCTCGAAGCATGTTTCCAAGTGATCGATTGACCACTTCAGTTTGGCCATCAGTCTACGGATGGCAAGTACTAGAGAAATTTAACTGAGTTCCAAGAAGCCTCCAAAGAGTCTTCCAAAAATTACTCACAAAACGGACATCACGATCAGAAGTTATGGACTTAGGGACCCCGTGAAGACGCATTACTTCTCGAAAGAACATGTGAGCAACCTGCGAGGAATCTGTGGAGTGTTTGCATGGTATAAAATGTGCCATCTTTGAAAATCGATCCACTACTACGAAGATACTATCTCTGCCCTGCTGCGTTCTTGGCAAACCAAGAATGAAGTCCATAGATAAATCTTCCCAAGGAGCATTTGGTGTTGGAAGAGGTTGGTATAAACCTGTATTTTGTGCATTTCCCTTTGAACGTTGACAGATGCCACATCGTTGGACAAAATTTGCCACATCCCGTTTTAAAGATGGCCAATAATAACGTTCCTTTACTAGAGCTTCCGTCTTATCTCTTCCAAAATGTCCTCCAAGACCATCCCTCGTACTGCGTTCCCGACCTTAATGTGATGGCGTTGCAGGACCTTGAATTCTCAATACTTTGAGACGGGAACTTCCCCTTCTCAAGAGTTTGAGTAAGCTTGTTAACACTTCCTGCCATCTCCCCCATCAGTAACGTAAGGTCCTTCACCTGCTTAGATATAACCTCATGGCTTGCATCGATTTTCTTTTCAAGTTTGGCCTCAAGGCGGTTAACTCTTTCATCATTCTTGGCCATATACCTGTTCACAGTATCCTCAAGACCCGATTTCCCTTCTTCCACCTTAGCACCCGGATCAACACCCATCGGAGGTTGAATCGCGTGCACACTATATATATATATATATATATATATATATATATATATATATATATATATATATATATATATAATTGAGTCATTAATATGTGTAACCGAATCATTTATTTTAACGGAATGAACAATAAAGTCAAAAAGCTATTCCTTAAAAATAGGATATATGAGTTAAAAATTTTCGAAAAACCCACAAGGGCCCTGTCCAGCATTACTCCCAAATATTTTTGTTTAGAGAATTTCTCCCTACTTATAAAAAGAAAACGGAATGAACCACATGGTTGAGTTAAATGGGCTTAATTATATATAATCGGGCCGGCCCAATGGATTATGTCCATACAAAAGATCCAAATCATTTGAGAAACAAGATTATAATTGACCCAAAATTGTTTTGATTTGGAGAGCAGTTTTGGTGTTACAGTAAAAATCTTTAGATATCCAGTAACAAGTGTTCAATTTTCCTACTCCTATTTTGGATTTACAGTGAAGAAAATGTGTAGAAAGGCAGCTGGTTTTCGAACAGGAGTTGTGCCCAAGTTTTTTCATGAATTCACTCATCCATTCTCTTTCTTCTCTTCGAATTTCAATAACTGGGGTTGGAGGTTGTGATCGGACCAGAGGCTCCTCTTGTAGCTGGTCTTGCTAATGTTCTTGTCAAGGCCGGGATATTTACATTTGGCCCTTCTTCTGAAGCTGCTGCTTTAGAAGGCTCTAAGAATTTCATGAAAAGATTGTGCGATAAATATGACATCCCAACTGCTAGCGGACAAGCTAAAAAAGATTAGAAAAATATGCCGACAAGTTCAATTACACTATAAATTATAATGAAATTTCCAATTATACTCAAACAGACATGGCAAATTCATACAGTGCAGACTCTACTTCCTCGGGGGACAAAAAAAGTTACCAAATTCAAACTCTACAGTCACAACTCCAAATTCACTATACTTTAAATTAAATTGCAATTCTGCAAAATCCTAAAATCCTAAAGACGGAATACCTGGTTATCCATATTTGCTACTGCTAATTTTCGACGTGGAGATGACGATGGATTGAACGACATGCCGGAGGCCCGGACGGAGCACTGTGTTCGATAGAAAAATCGAGAGTTTGAGAGAGAGAGGGAGAGTATGGGAGGGATGAGTGCCGATGAAAAGAGAGAGAGAGATACAGGGAGTAAATAACAAAAATTTTGAGATAAAGGGGTCAAAGATTCTCTCGCCAATTTCAATGCCATTAAAATCGGTCCTTTTAACCGCTGGGCAGTAATTGCGAGATTTCAAAAAAAAGGAAAAGATATGACATGTGTCAGGGGGTAAATTAGGAATATACACCAAAAAACCCATTCTACATCAATACACACCCAAGACCATTCTTTGAAGCATCACTATAAACCTTGAAGTTTCCTGTCTCCATAGGAATAGTTAAGATCGGTGCTGATGTCAACCGTCTCTTCAATTCCTAAAAACTTTGTTCATATGCCTCCGTCCATGTAAACCTCACATCCTTTCTGGTCAACTGTGTTAATGGTGAAGCGATCTTGGAGAATCCTTCAACAAACCTTCGATAATATCCCGCTAATCCAAGAAAGCTACGAACCTAGTGGGATTTGAGGGCTGTGGCCAGTCATGGATTGCTCTAACTTTGCTTGGATCCACTGAAATTCCTTCTCCCGTGGCTTTGTCACAACATCTTTCAAACTTATTGCATTTCTGATGGAAAGAAGTGCATCGTGATGATCGATTCTGGAAGTTGTGAGAATATGGTATCACAATCGATGGTTGAAAAATTGAATTCAACCTGAAGGAGGTCAATTCGACCTGCCCTTCAGGTCGAATCGATGACACAGCTTGTACAGAGGGTGGATTCGACCACGACAGGAGGATTCGACCTGGGCATCAGGTCAAATCGAGGTCGAATCTATTGGCTGGGATGCTAATTCGACCTCGTCGCGTCGATTTGACCTGGTCAGTTGGTCAAATCGAATGCCTAGGACTTACAGTAGGCTGATTCGACTTCCGATTCGACTTGTGTTGGTCGATTCGACCTGTTGTTGAGGTCGAATCGATGCTCGGGAACTTACCATATCCATATTTTTACACCGTCAATGCGTGTGATCACTTAAAAAGCCCATGCCAAGCCCAGGAGATGTGATTACAAGTATAAAAGAAGGCTTATGCAGCATCATATTGATTCATTGATCTAGATACATTGAAGAACCAAGACGTGGAGACATAGAGTTAGGAGGAGAGTGACCTTCCATCATCCGGAGGGGCTGTGACAGAGTTCCGCTGGAGATTCAAGTAAGATTGTCCAACTAACCATGATTATTCCTAGATCAGTCATGGGCTAGAGCCGCTTCGGTAGTTCTAGGGTTATGAAGGTTTCATGAGTTAATTTATCTTTCGTGTGTAAACTCCGTATAACACTACTTGTGGTTTATTTTATATAAGATTGCACATTTTTAATCCATACTCACGGTCGTTTTGTGCATCAATAATTATTGTGTGGAGTTTGAATACATAACTTGGTTATTAGTTGAGTGTGTTCACTGCTGAGCAGAGTTTATTGTTATAATTCTAAATGAATGGATTCTGAAGTCTTATTAGAACTATCTTATATGAATACTTGTTAATTGAATCATATTCAAGTTAATAAGTAGGATAAAGAGTATAACTTTATAGTACCTATAAAGGGAGATCAAATCGGGTTAGAGTACTAAGTGCACGGGAAATTATTGATTATGATAGTACCTAGAAAGGGGGGTAAAGTATACATCTTGCTACGAGGATATTCACACGTGTCATATGCATATTTACTTGTATCTATAGAGTAGATTTGCATGGTTTAGTGATGCGTCCATAAACCACAAGGCAGAGTCGGACACCATCACACGAAAGTATGAATTAATAAGTGGAACTGGATTGTCTGACGAACTACCTACTATCTTACTTGATCATAACTCACTTATCTCTTCTTCTTGTTATTTTTACTTGTTATCTTAATTATTAGTTGTTACTTACTCTTCAATTACAAAACCATTATAATTTCCAACATAGTCTGTTTACTAGAACATAATTAAATTGATATTTATCCGTCCCTTGGGTTTGATATACAACTTGGTCACCTTCGAAACTACGATTGATATCCTTCATACTTGGGGGATTAATTGTGTGTTGAGAAAACGCCTATTAAGTTTTCGGCGCCGTTGCCGGGGATGGCTTAAAATATCTTTTTGTTATTTTTAGTTTTATTAGGACTATTTTTCTTGTTTTACTGAACCATATAATCCTGAGATCGGAGCGTCATCGAGAAAGAAGAAGAAGAAGAAGAGTAAGACCAAGACCATAGATCCAACTGAAGCTCTTAACCTTGGAGTTGAATATATTAACTGATGTTTGCTTCACAATGTAGGCATTATATGTCCTTCATCCAACCTTCGGATTAAGATCTGTTATTTTCGCAATGCAACTATTCGTAGACAAAGTGGTATGCCTGATTTTACATATTTTACATACTCTGTAAATCGTTGTCTCATTCTTACTTTTTAATTTATAGCTTTGTTCCATGGGGTTTGCTAATGGTGGAAAAACATTCTTTCTATGGGATGGATGCATGATGCTCTGCATATCATTCATATTGGAACTTGAAGTGGCATATTTCATGAATCTCGTGGTGATTTTTCTATATTTTAAATGCGCTAAGACAACTTTAGAGCAGATCTTCGCGGTGTAGTTTTTGAAGGGTCATTTTACCATTTTGGTCGTCCCACCCAAATAGTCTCATTTCCTTTTTTGGACCATGAAACCCACCCACACCCACTAATATAATTAAAACACCCACTAATACAATTAAAACATGGGGCCCCCACACCTACTAATACAACTACCCACTACACATTAAATAATAATACTCATTAATTCACGTGTTCAAAAGCAAATGAGACTCTTAACCTGGGACGGAGGGAGTATATTATATATATTTGGTATCCAAACAAATAAAATTGGAGCAAATTAATGACCATATATTGTACTAAGGTAAGTTGATGAAGAGCAGCTGCAGAAAACAACCTCTTGATCTTCTGTTGTATTCCCAAGTCCAATCTTGACATCGTATGGGCGACGATCTTCAAGATCCTCTCAATCTGCTATTCTCTCTTCTCTACTCACAGTTAGACGTGTAATACTAGGGTTTCTGGACAGTTGAGATGACTTATATATAGGCAACAGTAGGGACCAGGAGGAGAAATTAGAGTCGGACCTCTATTGGGCTTAAGTATCTAAGTTTAGCCCAAAACTTATAGTTAAGTTCAATAATAATAATATATTCCACTAAAATATTATTACTGTACTGCCCAATCCCAAATTAACGTTATGGGCTCCTTCTTATTATAAGCCCGACAGTCTCCCCATTTTTAAGATATACAATGCCCATTAATTAATTAAGTTACTGACAACTCCATTAATTAATATCTCATCCGAGAGTAGTTTCACTCAACCTCATTATCATGCTGGAATAAATCCACTTGCAAGATTCACATGATAATCCTTATGAGCTACTCATGGGGACATCATCAACATATTTAATAGGACATGGTTTCCTTCTACAATCAATAACACACCATAGAGATAGCATTATTTTTCAACTCACCGAGCTTGTTGATTTAATTACATGTAAATCTCACCCGTTGATGAATCAAAGAAATACATACTGACTTACGTGTCGAGGTTATTGTATAGGGATTAAGAGCACGAACATCCATAATAATAGAGATCAAGTTCTTCTATATAATTAGTATAAGTCCAACGACCTCAAGCGGTCCTGTTCAATACATATAAAGCGTGATTTTATAGTCTAGACAAACTAATACCAAATCACACTACAACCATCCTGATAGATTGCCTCCGTCTATCTCGATTGTGAGCATCTGTTTATACTTTATAAGAAAACCGATAATATGATCTTCCACGTGTTGTCGCACAATATATTATCTACTGTATAAAGTAATTAGACTTTTACACAAACATATAAATAAATTATAACATGCAAAACGTTTGACCAAATGATTCTCATTTTCAAATAAAATTTTAAAACATTGTTCATAGAAAAGTTAGACTTTTAGTATACAATCTAACAATATCATGTGCAGCTGGGTGCTCGCTTACACCTATAAATGTATGACTTTTTATTCAATACTATTATATACATAATTCTTGATAATTGTATAGCTTTTTTACATTTAATATTTTTTAAGTGTATAATTTTTATTCAATATTGTATATATAATTCATAATAATTGTATAGTTCTTTTACATTCAATTTTTCATTAAAAAAAAATTACAGATACTAGCTAACAAAGTGTATATAATTTTTTTAATTGGTCTATAATGTATTAGTTTTCTGAAAGTGGGTGCATGGTGCACCCGGATGTACCAAATAATTAGCCTTTTTTTTAAGTTCAATTTTCGTCTTATAACTTTACATTTTTCCAATTTTAGTCTTTTAATTTGTGTCAATTTTAGTTCTATAATTCTTCACTATTTCAGTTTTAGTTCTTTTGTAAAAAAAATTAAAACTTGAATGACTTGCAAAGTTCTTTAGGCTATGTTTGGATTAAGGGATTTACGTAGGGATTTATAAATTTTTCCCTCAAATCCTTCCTCCTTGTTTGGATGATAAATCAAATTCATAATTTTAAATTAATAAATTTATTTCTTTATTTTTTTGAAAGATTTTCAAATTCTTATTCAAAGCATGTCATTTGAAATCCTGACAATGAACGAAACATATTTTTAAATTTATGAAAAAATAATAAATAAAATTAATAAAATAAATTAGAAAATATAATTTTTTGTTATTAAATCTCTTATTTACGCCTTTTCTAATTCCAATTAGGCTTAAGTTCACAAACCACACGCCTGGCGCTATTGCTACTGGAATTATTTGAGTTATTAAAATATTGTTTTTTTAAACATAAAATGTAATAGTAGGTAGAGGGAAGTTGATAATTTAGAGAAAAAAAATAAATAAAATTTTTAAAATGATGAAAAAAATGTAAAAATTAAATAAAATTGTTGGGATTAATGAATAATGTGTAAAAAGTACGTATATGTATAATGTATTTTACCATTAATGAAATGCGTATAAGAAACTCACTGCAAATTAAAATTAATATCTCTCAGTTTACGTGAAAAAAAAATATAAATATTAAAAGGGAGGGAGTATACAATAAAGACATGGAATGGAGTGATTAAATTCAAAATTAAAAATTAATATCACACAAATAAAGGTAAAACATTTCTTGAGGGGTTACATGTTGATTCCACTTTGATTTTCGAATAAACTAATTGAAACACCAAGCCATTTCGATTTTGAAAACTCCAGTAAAAATATTTTTATTTTATACCGAACAAGAATAATGCACGAAAAAAATTACTCCCTCTAATACATTCACATTTTTCATTCTAATCCGTCCCAAAAATACTTTCATACCCTAAAAATGGAAAACAATACATAAAATTAATAATCTTACAATACTATAATATTACAAAAATACCACATTCTTTCTACATACAATCTAATCAAAGTCAACTATATCATACACATTATTATATTCAATTACCCTAAATACCCTCTCTTTCTTACATCACTATAATAAAAAGTTACTTTTTTTAAATTTCGTGTTACCAAAAACATGAATGTATTCTTGAGACAGAGGGAGTACTAGTTATTTAAAAAAAAAAAAAAGGATTCCACTTTTTAATTGAGTTAATTGGGCCTAATGATAAATAATCCAGTAGTTAAAAAAAAACGGGTGTAACAACATTGTTGAGATAATTGGGCCTAATGATATATAATCTGCCCCAAATGGATTATGTCCATTCAAAATATCCAAACCATTTATGAAAACAAGAATAAAACTGGGTACAAGTGTTAACGCGTTGCTTTCCTTTTCTTAGATTCAAGATTATCAATCTGAGTGTAGAAAATGAGCAGAAAGGCAGCTGCAGCAGTTGTGCCCAAGTTTTTTCATAAATTCGGTAAATTCTCTCTTCCATTGTCTTCCTTTTCTTCGAATTTGCATAATTTGGGTCGGAGCTATGGGCATAGGCATTCTTCAGCAAGAAAATCCGCAAATGATTTAATAAACAGAATTAAGGAATTAGATGATGCTGTTTTCTTGTTTGGTGAAATGGTTAATATGCGACCACTACCTTCTCTTCCTGTTTTCTCAAAATTGTTGGGCCACGTTGTGAAGATGAAGCACCACACTGTTGGCCTCTCCATGTTCGACGAAATGCGCCAAAGAGGTATTCCTGTGGATGAGTTCATATTTAGTATCGCAATTAATTGCTATTGCCTTCTGAATCGGGTGGACTTTGGGCATTCTCTATTGGGTAATATCTTCAAGAGCGGTTACGAACCCAATGTCACGACATTCAGCACACTCATTAAAGGCCTCTTCCTGGATCATAAGGTCGTGGAAGCAGCCACATTGTTCAGCAACCTGTTTGTTTTTAAAATCTGTGAGCCTAGTGATATCATGATTCTCACTGTGATTAATGGGCTCTGCAAAGCTGGCCAACCTATTCCTGCCTTTGAATTGCTCTCTACTTTGGAAAAAACTAGATGGAAACCCAATGTTTTCGCATATAACTCACTGATTGATGGGTTTTGCAAAGTTGGAATGGTGGATGCTGCTGTAAAACTCTTTGCTCGAATGATCGAAGTTGGCATTTCACCCGATGTTGTCACATATAGCTCGATGATCCAGGGATTATGTGATGTTGATCGACTGGATGATGCTTTAGAACTTTTAAATGAAATGTCCAAACGTAAAATATCTTCCAATGTGGTTACGTTCAGTATATTGGTTGATGCATACTGCAAACAAGGAAGGATGAAAGAGGCCGAGGGTGTTCTAGAAGATATGATGCGGCAAAATGTATGTCCAGATATAATCACTTACAGTGCGCTGATAGACGGGTACTGTGTGGAAGGGAATATAGAAAATGCTCAAGAAGTATTTAACTCCATTGCTGAGAAGGGTCTTAAGCCGTCTATCGTCACCCATAACAGTTTGATGGATGGGTACTGCAAGAGGGGAGAGATAGAGAAAGGTTGGCATCTTTTTCTCGAAATCCCTCGTAAAGGTTTAAAGCATGATGTACGTACCTATAGCATAATGATTCATGGTTTATTTAGCAGAGGTAAATATGCTAAAGGGTGGAAGCTTTTCTATAATATGGAATCTCAACAAGTAACTCCTAATATGTATACTTACAATATATTGTTGGATGGCTTGTGTAAATCTGGGGAGATTGCTAAAGCACTTCCATTTCTCAAGGAAATGGAGGAAGAAGGCATGATTCCTAATATAGTTACATATGGTACTATCATTAAGGGATTGTGCAAAGATGGAGAACTTAAAGCTGCAATAGATCTTTTGAATGAATTACCTTGTAAAGGCTTGCAACCAAATGTTCAAATGTATACAATGATTATTGGTTCGCTTTGTGAAGAAGAGTTCTTGGAGGAGGCAAAACAATTGCTCGTAAAAATGCAAGAAAGTGGTTGTGCACCCAATAGTTGTGTTTATAATGTTATTATCCGGGGTTTGTTGAGGTGGAATGAGCTCTCAAAAGCAAAACCATTGTTGGAAGAGATGCATGAAAAAGGGTTGTGGGTGGATACGGCAACCATATCCATGTTGCTTGATCAGCTGCAACTGCAAGGAGAAGCTGAAAGGGATATGTATATGAAAATGATTAACAAAGTTTGTGCCTAAATATATATTTAGTCTGCAGGCTTATGTATTTTTGTAACTGAAATTGTGGTACTGTTAATATTATGTAGAAGCAATAATCGAAATTATATAGAGTTATGTAAGTACTTTGCTTTATTTATTTATTTATTTATTTATTTATTTATTTAACATAAATTATAGCTTATTGGTACAAAAAACTCACTTTGACGTTTTCTTCTCTATGAGCTCGATTACGCTGAAGCTGTCAAATTAATTAATTCTGCACAATGAAAATACAAAACGAGTTTCTGAATAACTCGAAATTGTTAAGTAAAATTGCACTCATACACGAATTCATTTTTTCATTATTATGTAAATGCCATATAAGTTGGGGAGAAAGAAATGCAAACAATAATCTTATTATAACCTTAGTATAATCAAATTCAAAAGTGCCTCGAATGAATGCAGTTTAGAGCATACAAAACTAGAAAAGAAACACACAACAAACAACATTAAAACTAGCTAGAGAGAGCTAGAGTGGCTCCTTACGAAGATGTAAGTGACACGATCACATAAACAAACGCGTATCTACAGAGATCATCAGGACTTAACACGTATCATATGCAATCAAGCCACTTCTTGTGAATCAAGCTGCAAAAGTTGATGTTGTCGCAAATGCAGCAGATCAAGAACAACAATCAAAGGCTAGAAGTGCAATTATCCTATGCCTTGGAGACAAAGCACTAATGGAGATTCCAAAGGAAACTTCAGCCAAAGGAGTATGGAAGAAACTGGAGAAGTTGTACATGGTTAAAAGTTTGGAAAATAGATTGTACATGAAGTAGAAGTTATACTCTTTTAGAGTATCAGAAGATAAGTCAGCTATCAAGCAATTAGATGAGTTCAACAAGATCATTGATGATCTGGAAAATATAGATGTGGCTCTATCAACTGAAGATAAAGCTGTCATTCTCATGTCAGCTCTTCCAAAGTCCTTTGAAGGATTGAGAGATACTCTCTTGTTTGGTAATGCTGAACAATCACTCTTGAGTAAGTGTTGTTGGCTTTTAAGGCAAAGGTGCTTCACAAGAATACAAATTCACAAGTTATTGGAGAAGGTTTAGAGATAAAGAAACAGAACCAATGGAGCAAGAATAACAAGAACAACAATGCTGATAAAAGGAAGCCAGAAAGGAATCAAAGTGCTCCATCAAATTAGGAAGAAAACAAGAATTGCTATCACTGTAATAAGCTTGGGCATTTCAAGAAGCAATGCTTCAAATGGAAGGCAATGGTGGCAAAAAAAAATAGTTGAAAAGGGAGGAAATAAGAGGCCACATGCAATCAGGTAACAACTACTCAAGTTGGTTCAGATTCTGATTTCATTGAAGCAATGTCAGTATGTTCTAGTTCAGTGACAAATGAATGGATTATGGATTCAGAATGTACTTTTCATATGACTTCTAGAAAAGATTGGTTTACTGAATTAAGATTACAAGATGAGGGATCAGTCATGCTTGGTGATGATCACACCTTTAAGATTGAAGGAATAGGTTCTGTCAAACTTAAAATGTTTGATGGGAAAATCAGATTGTTAACTAATGTCAGATATGTACCAAGTTTAAGAAGGAATCTAATCTCTCTTGGAATATTAGATTCACAAGGTTATGAATACCATTTAAAGGGATGAACACTTACTATCATAAAAGGAAGTTCAGTAGTTGTTACAGGAATTAAGAGGTCTGATTTGTACCTCTTAGATGGTTCTGTAGTGACTGGACATATCAATGCAATCAAGGATGATAGTAGTGTTAAAACATAGTATGAGAGGCTTGGTCATATAAGTGAAAGAGGCTTGCAAGAACTTGTAAGGCAGAAGTTGCTAGAAATCAGTTCAACCTGTAAGTTAGATCAGTGTGAAGCTTGCATATTAGGCAAGTCAAAGAGGTTAAAATTTGGTCCTGCAGATCATAACACCAAGGCAAGGTTAGAATATGTTCATTCTGATCTCTGGAGACCTTCCAAGACCTCAACAATAGGGGGTGAGAGGTATTTCATATCCTTTATTGATAATTACTCAAGAAAGGTATGGATAAGAATTTTAAAAACAAAGGATAAAGCACTCTCAGCTTTTAAAATTTGGTTGACAGAAACAGAACTTCAGACAAGAAGTAAGATTAAATGCTTAAGGACAGATAATGGGCTTGAGTTTGTTTCACATGAATTCAACAAGTTTTGTCAAGAAAAGGGAATTAAGAGGCACAAAAATGTGCTGGGAACTCCACAGCAAAATGGAGTGGCTGAGAGGATGAATCAGACTCTTCTTGCAAGAGTTGGATGCATGATGAGTAGTGGAGGTTTTACAAAAGGGTTTTGGGGTGAGTTAGTATCAACTGCAGCTTATTGATCAACTTATCTCCATCCACAACACTCAAATTCAAATCATCTGAGCAAGTATGGACTGGAAGGATACCAGATTACAGTCATCTAAGAGTAATATAGGTTGCCAGGTGTATTCACATCAGAAGCAGGACAAGCTTGATCCAAGAGCTGTTAAGTGTGTGCTTGTGGGATATCCAAGAGAAGTAAAAGGTTACAAATTATGGTGTTATGAAACTAACAAGCTCATTGTTAGAAATGATGTAACATTTAATGAAGATAAGATGTCTCTAGTTGAAAAAGGTGTTGATAAGCTCATCACTATAAAGTGTGTTTGAGACAGTGATTAGAAAATCGAACCAAAGGCCGAACCGGTGACCCTAACGGTTCACGGTCGGACCTGTCGAACCGGTTGGTTCAACCGGAAAAACATAAATTATATATTTTTAAATTTTAATAATAATTTATTATTTAATATATAATTTTATATTAACATATTTAGTGTACATGAAAAATAATAGATTAAAAGAATAAAGTTAGATGTAAAAATAATATAATTTTTTATTTTATTTTATATTAATAGTTAATCTAATTCAAATTTACTTTGAAATTGAAAGAAAATTAATTAAGAATATTAAATTAAAATAAAAATGAAAAGAAAATTGTTAATTCATTTTATTTGTTGGCTCTAATTTTAATCAATATTCATTCAAAATATTTTTTTCAATTATTTAGATACAATTAAGTAAATAAATTTATTTATTAGAAATTTAAAAAATAATGAGAGATAAATTACTAATGTATATGCTTGTAAGAAATTGAAAATATCCCACATTGATTAATTATAAGAAAGAAATAGGTATTGGATCTCTATATATAAAGACCACTTTTTATCTCTTCTTTTCCATCACCTTCGATATCCCACATCGGAAACTTAGTAAAGAGGAGAGGTTTTGTACATCTATATATGTGATGATCACTACTTCCTATTTTTTGCATCCATCATATTTTGAGATGTTGGCTCCCAAATTAGTCAATGAATCTCAATACGAAAATTAAAAAATTAATAATAAATCTCAATACGAAATTTTTTAAAAAAAGAGAGAACCGGTAGTTTTTGATTTGATCTGTTCAGCCGGTTATTTCAATTTGAACCGGTTCAAATTGATTTTACCAAGTTTAACCCATAAAATAGTTTTTTGGGTGTGTCCGGATCAGTTTCTGGACCGGTTCAACCGATTGAACCGACCGGTCCGGTCCAATTTTCTAATCATTGGTTTGAGGTGGAGCATGGTGATAAAGTAATAGTACAGCAGAATCAAGAAGTTGATCTGATTAATAATGCTGTACAAATCTAATGCAGAAAGAGAAGCTGAATCACCTGGTTCCAGTGCTAGAAGGACTTTAAGTAGCTATCAACTTGTTAGAAATAGGTTGAGAAGGAAAATCAAAATACCTATTAGATACATAGAAGCTAATATTGTATCATATGCTCTCTATATGGCATCATATATTAAAATCTATGAGCCAAGGACATACTCAGATGCAATATCAGGAAAGGGGAGTGTGAAGAGGCTAGATGCTATGGAAGAAGAGTTGCAATCATTAACAAGGAATAATACTTGGATGATTGTTGATAAGCCTGCAAACAAGAAACTTGTAGGTTGTAAGTGGATATATAAGAAGAAACTAGTTACAAGTAAAGAAGGAGGAATAAGGTAAAAGGCAAGGCTTGTAGCAAGAGGTTTTTCACAACAAGAAGGTGTTTGATTATAATGAGATCTTCTCACCAGTAGTAAAACATTGCTCTATTAGAATCTTGTTGTCATTAGTTACTCAGTTTGATTTGGAATTACATCAGATGGATGTAACATAGCTTTCTTACATGAAAATTTAGAAGAAAAGATATACATGAAGATCCCTGAAGGTGTCAGTTTGAAGGGTGCAGATTCAAAGGCTTGTCTCCTGCTTAAATCTTTGTATGGACTGAAGCAAAGCCCCAGACAGTGGTACCTCAGGTTTGATGATTACATCACAGCAAATGGTTTTGTCAAAGCATGTATGATAGCTGTGTATACATAAGATGCAAGGATGGATGCTATACTTATCTACTAATTTATGTAGATGATATCTTAATAGCATGCAAGGATATGAAAGGAATTAATGTAGTAAAGGATACTTTGAGAAAAGAATTTGACATGAAAGATTTGGGAGAAGAAAGAATGATTCTTGGCATGCAAATTGAAAGGGACAGATCAACAGCTCAATTAAGGTTGTTTCAAGAGTCTTACTTGGATAAGGTTTTTAAGAGATATAATATGAATCTCTGTAAAGGTGCTTCAATACCAGTTAAGCAAGGGTTGAATCTGTCATCAATTTAAGGTCCACAAACAGATAAGGAGAAGGTAGAAATGAGCAACATACCATATGCAAGTGCTATTGGCAGTTTGATGTATGCAATGGTATATTGCAGGCCAGACTTGGCTTATGTTATGAGTATGATTAGTAGTTTTATGAGCAATTCTAGACTTTTACATTGGGATGCAGTAAAGTGGACATTCAGATATATCAAAGGAACTATATCAGTTGGATTAAAATTTCAGAAACAAGTCACTTGGGACAGAGCTATTGTTGGCTATGTGGATGTTGATTATGCAGCAAATTTAGATACAAGGAAGTCAATAACATGCTATGTGTTCAATCTATTTGGTACAGCAATAAGTTGGAAGGCTACACACCAACATATAGTAGCACTTTCAACCACTGAAGCTGAGTTTGTTGCTCTACAGAAGTAATCAAGGAGGGTGTTTGGTTTATTGGAATTTTGGAAGAGTTTGGTGTTCAGCAAGATGCTATTGAAGTATATTGTGACAACCAAAGTGCTATACATCTCTCAAAACATCAGGGGTATCATGAAAGGACTAAAGATATTGATGTGAGGCTATACTTCATAAGAGACATGATAGAAGAAAAGTTAGTAGATGTAAAGAAGATTAAGACATCAGAGAATCCAGCTGATACATTCATTAAGGCCCTACCAGTTCAGAAGTATGAATTGTGTAAAAGTTTTATTGATCTTCATTAAAAGAAGGAAAGAAATTGAACTGCAGCCTATAATTGCAGCAAGGTGGAGAAGATTTATGACTTGTGATGATACATGGTCTAAGGTGGAGATTTGTTGTATATAGACCATGCATGCATAAGCTTGTATGGTGTAGTTCAGCAACATACACGTGGAGGATTGACGATTAAGAAAGCAATAAGCATGATCAATGGTTGTGATCAGCTATTAACAGCAGATCGGAGCCATTGGATGAAGTCTTGAGGCATGCAGCTGGATGATGAATTTAAGTGAAGAATCTAAGTTTGTTGAGTTAGTTAGTTAGTTGCGTAACAAACTAATCTAGCTGGCTTTAACACTTGAGTTTGCTGATCTAGCAAATATTGAGTTGATGCTCTTTAAATAAGCAGCAAACATAGCAGTTAGGCAATCTAATTCATTTAGTTCATCTTCTTCAAGAAATTAGGATTCTTAGAAGCTTAGTTCATCATCTTCATTAAGTGGTTGTAACTGGTACATCATCATAGTGATTTTCTTCTCCTTAAGAGTGGATGTAAGATTTAAGCTGAACCACTATACATCCTTGAGTTCTTGTTCGTTTTTGTTTCAATTCAATTTGGTTCAATACGTGAGTGAAATGGGAGGAAGATAGAGTGTGTGAGTTTGATAAAAGAGAAGTTCAAACTTGCATTCATTCATAAGAATCCAAGTTCAATAGCCTTAACAAAATGACTAGGAGCAAATAATTGATAAATCTCTGCAAAGCTCTTGTCCTCCCCATGAAGAATAAAGTAATGACTGTTATGGAATAAATATCAGGCCCAATTGATGATATTAAAACGGCCCAATGAAATAAGCCCAAGAAGGTATGAAGTCAATGAAGGCCCAGATTTATTCTGATTACCCCTGGAGATAACGAAGGCTACAAACCCGGGAATAATTATTGGATATCCTCGAGAAATAACCCCTGGCGCTCGAGGATGTTTTGGATGATAGCGAGAGAAAGACAGAGGCAGTAATAATATGTGACATAGTGGTCCCCAGTTATTTGTTAGAAAAAGATCCCACGTTAACCAATGAGGAATGAGAGCATCAAGAAGGCATCAAATCTGTTATATGATGATTCTAGAATAGGACACTTATCAATCATTAATTTGAAGGAATAATCTAGAAGAAAAGAAGAATCAATTCCAATATAGAGGGAGATAGAGAAAAAATGATGTAACACACAATCTATGAGCAATACCACTATGAGAAATATGAAATTTAGCTATTGAATTCTACCTTTCCCCTAATCTATCTTCTTCTTGAATCCATCATCTCACCGTTGGATTACGTTGAAGTCTAGTGATGAAAACGAGCCACAACATTGGTGCCGTCTGTGGGAAGTTATTATTTTGTTATCAAGTTTCATATCTGATCGTGTTTCTCAGCAAAGATGATGGATGGAGATGAATCTTTTTATTCTCCATGGGGAACCCGTCGGCAGAGGCGCGTGGTTCGAAGTTCGGGAAGCGTTCATGTCCAGATCCCGAATATACCACCGGCGCAACCTGTGGAAGATCCAATGATGTGCATACCTCCAACAGTAGTAAAAATACCTATCTTGGGCAATCTGGAGAAGACCCAAGAATTTTCAGAGAGATTGCAGTCGTTGTTCAACGAATTTGTTGTTCCTCTTGTTCTTCCAACGTGATTGAACTTTGAAGAGGTTCAGCAAGCTCTAGTCGAAAATCTACGTGAAAAGCTCAATCGGAGAAGAGAGGCTCCGATGGAAGATCTGCGAGAAAATCTTAACAGACGCAAAGAAGTCCCAGAAGAGGGGTGTCGAGAGAATGTCAACCATAGACATGAAGTGTCAGAACAAAGGAGAGCGGATCCCCCACCTCATGACGCCAGGCGAGTTATAAATGAAGCTAGGACTCGGCAAAACCCGCCAGAGTAAAGTGTAAATAACTCATCCCAGGGAAGGGTGCACGATCGCCTGGGACCAAACGGGTCGAGACACCAACCTTACGCTGAAGGATCTGGTGAAATGTCACAGGGCGAGCGTTTGGGGAAACCTCTAAGAAAAGAAAGTCTGCACCCTCGAGAAGGATACCCAGCTCTCCACTTTCCATCATTCCTGAGGATGAACCGCAAACACACGCGGTGAATCCAGGGGATAGAGTCACGGATCGCGGAGATACTTCCCTAGTTAATCGTTTGCTGAAAAAGATTAGAGGATCTGGACAAAAAACAACGGCTAGGAGAAGATGGAGGTTCTCTAGCAGATCTGGGTAAAACCCTGTTCACAGAAAAGATCCGTACAGCGCCTAGACAAATGAAGATTAAGGTACCTAATGAATCCCTATTCAATTGTGAATTAGATCCATATCAACATATCAATACGTACCAACTATGGATGGGGGCTCAAGGGAGTTTAGAGGCGACTTAGTGTCGCATGTTTCCTTTAACTTTGGGAAACAAGGCTAATGATTGGTTTGCCATGTTACCACCCAACTCGATCGGAAGTTGGGAGGATTTGGTGAATGCCTTCATCACTCAATATTCCTATCTGGGAATAGTGAGGGAACCAAAACATAAACTGGCAAGTATTAAGCAGGGAACAAATGAATCAATCCGTGTTTTTCTCAAAAGATTTAATGATCAGAGAGCCAAAGGGGAGTCCATGGGCGATGAAGCCTATTTGGTCACCGCAATGGGTGCCCTACACCCTGAGTCTGCATTATGGAAGGCAGTACAATTCAAGCCGTCGGCCACCTATGGCGCGTTCCTGGCTTTGGCGAATGAATATAGCCAAGCAGAAGAAACCCTGGTACTGGTCAAGAAAGTAGAAGAGCAAAATAAGAAAAAGCCAGTAAATCAAGGAAACAAGGAGTATAAAACCCCTGCAAACTTCAGGCCAATCACGAATGCAGAGGAACCATCCAATATCCAAGTCCTACAGGAAGAAACTAGATGCTCGGTGGAGGAGATTTTCTATCAAATAAGAAATTGACAGATCTGGGCATCCCCGGGATAATTAAATCCCAGGAGATTTTGCCAATATCATCAATATGCAGGACATAACACTGATCAATGCAGAGATCTAATATATGAATTATGGAGGTTATATAAAAGTGGAAAATTGAAGGAAATATTGGCACCTGCAATACATCGCCCAAGAGGAGGAGGGAATCACCTTCACAACCATGGTAGACAGTAAGAGTTACAACAAGAAAGACAGAATTTACCACCACCACCACCGGGGTTGCCACCCCAGGGAGCGATTCAAATACCAGTTCCAGGGAATCATCCGCCTGGAGAGATTCATATGATGGAGATCCAGCAGGAGGAAAAATATATTGGCACATCTCAGATACTGTCGGGATTGTCAAAGAAAAAGAGAAAGACAGAACTTCGAGAGCTGGATCAACAAGAGCCGAGAATATATTCTCTGTATTTAGTTGAGGGACCGGATATAACCTTTTCTAAAGAGGACTTCTACGGGGTAAAGAACCCACATACGGATCCTCTTGTGGTATCAGCAAACATCTCGGGGATAAAGGTCCACAGATGCCTAGTGGATACAGGGGCATACGCGAATATCATGTTCAAGTCAGTTTTTGATAAATTGGAAGGTGACCGACACCATTCGGTACGCCCATGTTGCAATGAAATTCGAGGATTTGGCAACACCGTGACCAAACCAATGGAGGAGATCGATTTAATGGTTCAAGTTCAGAGTTCCGATGGAAAGGTGCAAGTCTCATACTCAATCAACTTTAAGGTAGTGGATCAGATCTCATCCTATAATTGCATACTATGAAGACCATTCATCCATACTTTTGGTGCTGTCCCATCAACACTTCATCAGTGTCTAAGTTTTAGACTCTAGATGGAAGGACAACTACCTTAATCGGAGATCAGAGGATAGCACGAGAATGTTCATTTATAGAAAAGATGGAGGGCTTGAACTGTTATGATCCTAGCTTTGAGATGCTCGCCTTTGAGAATATAATGGATATCGAACCCCGGGACAAAAAGAATAAGGAGGAGCAACCTCGAGAAAAAGTCATGATGAAAAAGATTCCATCCTACAAGGATATCTCTCAATTGATGGAGGATCCGACAGTTCCTGAATTGGATCCCCGAGTTATATTGTCAAAAAACTCCTCAGCAGGTGAAGAAACCACCGAAATGCAAGTTGATCAAGAAAATCCTTAGATCAAAGTAAGAATGTGATTGACTTTACAGGGAAAATATAAGGAGGAGATGATGGTCTTACTTAAAGACAATTCAGATGTATTCGTGTGGGATCCTACCACTAAGCTAGGAGTCGATCCTAGATATGCATGCCATCGCCTGAATATAGATCCGCAAGCTCCACCTTTCCACCAGAAGAAAAGAAAATTTAGTCTCGAGAAAGATGCGGCTTTGAAAGCCGAAGTTATGCGACTACTGGCGAGAAAACTCATTCGAGAGGCAGAATATCCAAAAAGGGTACAAAACCCGGTGTTGATCAAGAAGGTGGCATCGAATACCTGGAGACTTTGTGTGGATTTTACCGATCTTAACAAACAATGCCCAAAGGACAGTTATCTACTACCAGCTATCGACAGACTGGTTGATTCCACCGCATGACATGAAATCATGAGCTTCATGGATGCCTTTTCGAGATATCATCAGATTCTCATGCATCCAGATGACCAGGAAGATACTGCCTTTTTTGCAGGTAGAGGAATATATTGTTGGTGCAACATGCCTTCTGGGTTAAAAAATACAGGTGCCACCTATCAACGGTTGGTAAATAAAATGTTCAAGGATGTCATTGGAAAGTTTGTGAAGGTGTACGTCGACGATACCCTGGTAAAGAGTTTAAAAAATGAAGATCACTTTGAACATTTGTCCAAAGTATTTTCAATTTTCAAGGAATATGGCATGATGCTGAATCCCAAGAAATGTACCTTTGGGGTATCCTCGGGAAAGTTCCTATGGTACATCGTCAGTCAAAGAGGAATAGAGATGAACCCAACCAAGGTAAAGGCAATACTGGATATGTAGCCCCCGAAACATGGGAAAGAAGTTCAGAATCTGATAGGAAGGATAGCGGCACTAAGCCTGTTCATATCCAAAGCATCGGATAAATGTAAGCCCTTCTTCGATATCTTAAGAAAGAAGAAAAAGTTTGAATGGACAGGGGAAAGTCAAGACGTATTTGACAAGATCAAGGAAGAATTATCCAACCCCAAGATCTTATCAAAGCCATTGCCAGGGGAAAAGCTACAATTGTACATCGGAGCCTTTGATACCGCGGTGAATGTAGTTTTAGTTTAGAACAGAAGGCAAAAAATGTATCCTGGTATATTACGTCTGCCAGGGATTAAGAGAGGCTGAGTTTCGCTACTCGGTCTTAGAAAAAATAGATTTGGCATTGGTCATGAGCTCAAGAAAACTGAGGCCGTATTTCTTGGAGCATCAATTGAAGTATTAACGGCATTACCGTTGCGTCAAGTGTTGCAAAGGCCAGATGCAGCTAGACGACTTTTAAAATGGTCAGTAGAACTAGGGCAGTATGACATCATGTATGCCCCTACGACCCACTATAAAAGCACAGGCTTTAGCAGATTTTGTGGTAGAGTTAACATTACCTGTCCCAATAGAGAACAAGGTAGAAGAGCCATGGAAACTATATGTGGATGGCTCCACCACAGCCTTAGCCTCGGGTGCTGGGATTGTACTGAAAAGTCCATCATGGGGAAAGTTCTCATCCGCTATAAAATTTGGATTTAAAGCAACAAACAATGAAATAGAATATGAGGCCCTATTAAATGGTTTAAGAATGGCAATGTCTTTAGGAGTGAAAGCCTTGATAGTTTTTAGCGATTCTCAACTAGTGGTGAACCAAATCAAAGGAGACTTTGCTACAAAAGATGGCCAAATGAAAAAGTATAGAGATTTAGTGATAGAGGCTATGAAAAAATTTGGTCAGATTTTTATCAAATACATTGGGAGAGAAAGAAATGCAGAAGCAGATGCATTAGCCTGATTAGCAACGGTTGTGAATGCGGAGGAGCTGAATAATATCAACATCACCCAGCAAAATAAGCCTAACGATAACATGGTCTTAACCATGGAAGAGAAAGACAAGGATAATTGGATGACTCCAATAATTAAGTTCCTAAACTCGGGAGAGCAGCCAGTGGATACTACTAAAGCCAGACAATTGAGATCAAGGGCAGCAAGATATACCATGTTAGAAGGAGTCCTATATAAAAGGGGTTATATGACACCACTACTGAAGTGTTTGGCTCCTGAAGAAGCTGAGTACATACTAAGGGAAATTCATGAGGGTATTTGTCGTAATCATATCGGAGGACGTGCCTTAGCACACAAGGTTATGAGACAGGGATATTTTTGGCCGACATTAAAATGGGAAGCTATGCAATATGCCAGGTCTTGTAAAAATTGCTAGAAGTTTGCTCCGATAATTCGGTCTCCTCCAAAAAAGTTATTATCAGTCTTCAACCCCTGGCCATTCGCTAAATGGGGGGTAGATATCATAGGGCCACTACCGATAGAAAAAGGGGGAGTAAAATTTGTGGTGGTAGCAGTGGATTATTTCACTAAATGGGCAGAAGCAGAGCCGTTAGCTACCATTAATGAAGCAAAGATGGAGGATTTTTTATGAAAAAATATTGTATGTCGCTTTGGGATCCCAAATGCCATAGTGACAGACAATGGGAAGCAATTTGACAATGCGAAAATCAGAAAGTTCTGAGAAAACTTAAAGATAAAGAAACTCTACTCTACCCCTTATCACCCGCAATCTAATGGACAGGTTGAAGCAGTGAACAAAATCATAAAGCACACGCTTAAAGCCAGGTTGGAAGGGCTTGATGGACATTGGCCGAAAATGTTACCCGGGGTGTTATGGGCCTACAGAACCACCTCGAGGAATGCAACGGGAGAAACCCCTTTCTCCATGGCATATGGAGCAGAGGCAATTATCCTAGTAGAAATTGGAGAGCCAAGCTTCAGAGTTTCTCATTATTCAGAAGAAAGAAATCAGGAGGCTTTAAAGCTGGAGTTGGACTTGCTAGAGGAAAAAAGGTTGGCAGCAGATATCCACAATCAGGTACTAAAAGGAAGGTCGGAAAGAGACTGCAACTCAAAGGTGAAACTAAGAGAATTCAAGCAGGGAGATCTAATTCTGCGAAGGATACTACAAACAGCCCCAGGAACATTTGGGAAAGAATGTGAAGGCCCTTTCACTATTGCTAGAAGATTGAAAGGTGGAGCATACAGGTTGATCAATGAGAAACAAAAGGAGGAGCCACACCCCTGGAATGCACAACATCTGAGGAAGTTTTACCAGTGAGGCAAAAGCAAAGAAAGTTATATAATTTTCGTTTTGTTTTCAATCAAACACCATGATGTAAGAAAGAAAAGTACTCATTATGAGCAAGATCATGAGAAATTAGTTCAATGAAAGGTTAGCGTTAAAACATTTTCAAGTAGTTAGAAGCACAAGTCAAGTATAAAGGGGAAACAAAAGCAAGTTACAGGAACCAGCACCATCAGTATTCTTAAAAAAAAAGGAAGAGGAAGAAGAAATCTAGTCAGGCTATATGCCCAGGAAAAAGAAAAAGGAAGAGGAAGAAGTTATCAGATAAATCAGAAATTCAAAAGCATAGTGATAGAGGAAAAATAGAGAAAGATATCAGAATCCAGAAGGCAAACGCAGCGCCACAAACGTCAAGCAAAAAGTAAAATAAAAAAGAGAAGTTTAACAATCGTCGTTGGAAAATCAAGGAAGACTTAAATCACAGAAGACTTTAAGCTTAGTCTCGGTAGCCTCAGCCCGAGCAACCACTTCCTTCATGCGGTCAGCTTCAATCTGTAAACGAGCATTCAGCTCAGCATTCTGTGTCTCCAAGAAGGCTACTCTAGCAGTCAACCAGGTGACCTCATCAGAGGAGGAAGCCGGATCAGGGTTTACCATCTCGGGTTTAAACAACTTTCGACACTCATCAAGTTCTCGGGCCATGTTAGCCAGGTTGGATACGATACGCCCAGCCTCAGAACTTAACCCATGATCTGGAAGATTGACAGTAGGAATAACAGGCTGTGGAGCAGAACCCCGGGGCAACTTAGTTTTCTTCCGAGCTTCGGGATGCTTGCCCTAGGCAATTCTTTTCTTTCGAGCATTTTTAAATTCTTCTTCAGAGGATTCACCTGATTGATACTGTTGAGCGATATCGCGGATAACCGAATGGGTTTCAGAGTGTGTCCTCGCACCAGAAGATCTATGCCGGGGAATAACTTCCACTATATCATCGGAGCCAGATTCCAGATCTTCGGGTGTTTCTTTCTCAGGGGAATCGGATAAAGTCGAATGTGTTTACCGAGAGGAAGGACCAACATCACCATACTTCCTTTTGCGACCACGAGGTAACCCATAACTCACATCTTCATAGGGAACCAGAGGCAAAAACAGTTTATCTTCAGAAGAAAAATAAAGAATGTTGGTAAGAGAAATAAATATAAACTCAGAGCACAGGCGATAAATAAAGGGTACCTTCCAGAATAGGAACTCCACGACAAGCAAGGTTGGCGGTAACTAACATCTCTTCAGACAAAAGGGTGGAGACTTAGAAAGGAAAAGCCATATTCATGAGCAGATTGTAAGCTTTTTTAAAACTGCGACTGAGACTATCAAAGCCATGACGTTCAGGACCTGCGAAACAGACCGTAATATCAGTAAAGAGATAAAGTATACCCTAGCCAATAAAAATTGGGTCAGGAAAAGAAACTCAGTGAGAAAATGAAAAGTTTTCTTATATTACCAGGAGGTAAAGGACGGAATAACAAAGAAGATAACGGAGAACTATCAAAATCAGACGAAGCCCAATAATGACCCTGCAGCCAAAACCAGGAGGATTCCCATTTGCGACCAACAATGTCGCTTCCTCCTATCAATTTTAGCCCTCGGGGCATCAAGCAATAATAACCAGCGTGACGAAGAGCAAAAGTAAATAGGAAATTGATTTCTCGGGGCTCAACAAAATGATGCCCAATCAACCGAAATAAATAGATAACTAAAAGAAGATTCACTCAGGAAGCGGGAAGGATTTGAACAGGGGTTATCCCCCGTGCAGACACAAATGCATAATAAAAGAGGCCAAAGGTAATCGAAGCCCGGCAGTGAATAACACCTCATTAAAAGAAATAGCACCAGCAGGAGGGACATTAATCCTAGCATCAGAAACAGGAGCAAGAAACTGAACACGGTTATATCCATAAACGTCATGAAGGAGATCTACGTCAGCCTGAGTAACTTCACTGGGCCAAGAATAGACATCCTTATTGACAGGAGGCTTTGACGAAGACGAATAGATGGAACAGTATTAGGCTCAGGGGCTTGCCTAGGACGAGGAGTGACAGGCACGCGAGAGGCTGAACCACCACCACGAATATGGATGCCACCGCGGCCGCAACCACGACTGCAGCCACGACCACGAGAGGCACCGTGATGGTTAGAGCGCTGTAAAGCATGAGGGAAAGATTCGCCGGGACTAGCATCAGACGAATTCACAGACACAGTGAACTCTTGTGAAGCATCAAAATTACTACGAGCCATCGGAGAAGATAACAGGAAGAGAAGTAAGAAAATAGGGTAAGTAGAAGAGAAGAGGAAAGAGAGAAGAAGGAGAAAGAGAAAGGGGATTGAAATATATTACTTAGACGAGAAGTTGAAAGTATGGGTACGAAACCTAGGCAGACAGTTGGGCTGATGTCAGTAAGGTTCAAATTTTAAATTTGATTAGTTAAAACGTGGGATCGTGTGGCCCATTTAAAAAAAAGGGAGAATATGGGGGTGTAAAACCCAAAAAATACCGGGAATATTTTCCATTAATGTTTAAAACTGACAGAATACAGGAGAAGGATAATCAAATCTAAAAGTACATTAAGATTCAGCCGCGTCATCTAATGGCTTGGAGAGAATATCTTTTGATAAGTCAAGGAGGTCGTTTGTATCCGCCTGAACGGGAGCTGAAATATCCAGAGGATCCATCTGCGAAGAAGGATCTTTTCCGGGGAGCTCGGCATTGGTCGCTTCTTCTTGAACCTCGGAGAAGAAGGCCTTATCTGACAATAAGGGTACTTCTGGAGAAATCGCAACACTAGAGGCATTCTCTGCTAGAAAGCCAGAGGAAATGAAATTCTCTGACTGAGCATCTTTTTCAAGAGGGTGCTCGGTGATGAAATCTGAGTAAGCACCAAGGACGCCAAAATCAAGGTCTTCTTTTAAACTAGCTCCTGGAGGCCTAGGAACTTCAGCCAAACTTTCTTTCAATTCTGCATGAATGGCTTCCAGATCCTCGGGAGTTAACTTCCCAGCTAATTTTTCAACCACAGTTATGTAAGCAGAACATAAACAAAAGATGCGGGTAACCGGCAAATCATGTTCACGAGATTGAGTCAAGGACTTAAAAACTGTTATATATTCGGCATGCTAAAAAATACAAGCATCGACTGCCACCTGCACTTGATCAGATAACTTCTTTTTCTCGGTGGATGCACTTACGCGCAAAGCCTGAAACTCTTCTTCCAAACGAGAAAGACTTTCTTGGCAACGATCATGCTTTCTTGAAAGATTGGCAAAAGACTTTTCAGAACGATGATGAATTTCTCTTTCAGATTCAAACTGATCGTGGAAATAATCTCGAGCTTTCAACAAATTTGATTTCTCCCGCTCAATCGAGGAAAGCTTTGCCTTCAGATCTTCTAACTCCTGAGAGTAAGCTTCATAATCCCGGGACAACTTCTCTATATCTTCAGAGAGGTTGGTTATAAAACTGGAGGCTTGACCAAGATGGCCCACAACACACATCGACTTAGCTTGAGGGCTCATTTGAGTGATGGCGGCCGCATTTTCCTCTGTCCACGATCGAGAGGGATAATTCATGGCGGTTTTCAAATAGTTTGGTAAACTGGTAGAAATTTTGGTGTCTACTGATTGGAAATAAGTGGCTCCAGTGCCATCCAGAGAAACAGTGGATTTGGAGAGAGCAGCATTCCTTTTAGGGTTCATCGGACAAAAATGAGTGGATTGACACTCGAAGGAAGCAACTCCAGAAGGTGACTTAGAAGAGCCATCTAGAGATTTAATAGGAACTTTACGAGAGCCTCCTTTGGTAGATTTACCTTTGGATCGGGAGAAAGTAGTTTTCACAGGAGCCAGGGCATCACTCCCTAAATGAGGAAGAGGATCCTCAGGGATTTCAATCAAGCCCGGAGTGTTGGAGAAACACAGGCTTATCGAAAACAAAGTCAGAGGGAGAAACCCGGGGCTTCTTTAAGGTCGAGATATCTTCAGGAGGACTGAGTAAAGGCCTCTTAGAAACAGAAAGGGCTGAGGATGATGTCAAGCGTTCGCTGGCTGGAACTAAACGAGAACGCTTCCCTGGAAATAATAAAAAAAGAAGATCATTATACCAGCATAAAAAAAGAGCAAAGTGGAAATATGACAAGACAGGAACTAAAGAGCGGTGTTGGAGGCCATAGAAGAAATTTCAGGGGATAACTGGTAGAGCTGAAGATTTTGGTCCGTCAGGAGACGAGACAAATGACGCCGGGCAGGCGTCAGTAAGGAGATAGTCTCTAAATGAGTTTTGAACCTGCGAGAGAGACGATCTAAGGAAGAAATGCCAGAAGTTATGAACAGAAAACATCAAGAAAAATGTTAGATACTGAAGATATAACAATTATACCTCAAGGAACAGACTAGAAACTACACTCACAAGGAGGAGAATCCTGAAAATAATTAGAAATTACATCTTTCTGAGAAGCCGAAGAGCTGCTATCTAAACAAATAGGGGTGTCCCCGCCCCAAGGACCAGAAACCAAGAACCATTTGTTCTTCCAGCCTTTATTAGAGCTGGGGATACCGATAATAAGACCGAGATGACTACGAGGGAACAAATAGTAACACCCCCAGGTGTTATTCTCGGCAGTAAGAGAATAGATATATTCGACTTCTAAAGGGAAAAAAATATCCAAATTGACGGAACAGAATAAGCAAGCAATATAGAATGGACCATCCATTAGGGGCGAGCTGGGCCGGAGAAATTCTCCAGGGAAGAAGGAAGCGAGAAATAACAGCAAGAAGAGGAAAACGCACACCATTATGTAACATCAGCTCATATGCGCCGACATAACCTCGGGGAGGCCAACACATACGACCTTGTGGATTAGGTTTGTGGAGAATAATGGAGGGTGGACAATATAGATTCAGAAATTTCAATTTCTTCAAAGAAATTGTTGAATGGCAAGTACGAACTCCGAAATCTGACCCATCCGCACAAGTGGTCATACCGACATTGGGAGATATATCAATGGGTGTCTCATCTTCACTAAGTGATAGAATAGAGCAGGTGTTTAGGGAAGGAGCCCCAGATCCAGAGGGCGAAAGAGAAGGAGTATAATCGCTATCGAGATCCATAAGTGAAAGAGAAGATTGAGTACCTGGAAGTGAAGACAAAAGGTCGTAGTTGATCCACGCGAAGAAAAGAAGAGCAGATGAAAACCCTAGGAATACAAAATGGAGGAACGAAGCAATAGATTCGGAAATGGAAGAATGAGCAGTCAGATTGGAGTTGGGCCACTTATAAAGTCCAACCTGAAGAAAAATACTGGAAGAAGAAACAACGCGTTTGACTAAAGTTTCAACCTCGAAAAATGTTGTTACACATCATTTTCTGAGCTTGAGGGGCTAGTGTTATGGGATAAATATCAGGCCCAATTGATGATATTAAAACGCCCCAATAAAACAAGCCCAAGAAGGTAGGAAGTCAATGAAGGCCCAGGTTTATTCTAATTACCCCCGGAGATAACGAAGGCTGCAAACCCGAGAATAATTATTGGATATCCCCAGGAAATAACCCCTGGCGCTCAATGATGTTTTGGATGACAGCGAGACAAAGACAGAGGCAGTAATAATATATGATATAGTGGTCCCCAGTTGTTTGTTAGAAAAAGATCCCACATTAACCAATGAGGAATGAGAGCATCAAGAAGGCATCAAATCTGTTATAGGATGATTCTAGAATAGGACACTTGTCAATTACTAATTAGGAGGAATAATCTAGAAGAAAAAAAGAATCAATTCCAATATAGAGGGAGATAGAGAGAAAATGATGTAACACACAATCTATGAGCAATACCACAATGAGAAATATGAAATTTAGCTATTGAATTCTTCCTTTCCCCTAATCTATCTTCTTCTTGAATCCATCATCTCACCGTTGGGTTACGTTGAAGTCTTAGTGACGAAAACGAGCCACAACAATGACCCCATGGAGAATGTGTAGAAGAGTGAAGAAAGTGGAGCTGCATTGTTATAAAATCCCTGCAGATAGAATTCAGAAATCCATGGTCACCACAACCATTGGCAAAGCAGTAAGTGCCCTGCCCTATTGCAATTATCATTGGTATTTGACAAAGCAGAGCTTTACACCATGAACCCGATTTACACAAGTTTTTGTGTTAATTATATATGTTAAACTTGTCTATGATCAATTTAGAATAGAGTTGATAAAATGTGTGGGTTCAAGATATTACTCCTTGTCCTCTCGCATATTTATTGTTTCACGTTGTTGTTTAAAAAAAGTTGTTCTTTTTTACTAAATTTTAAACTTTAAAGGGTATTGTAGTATTTTTATGTGTGTGAAAAATAAATGACAAATTTGGAATTAAAGTAACTTTAAAGGTGGTTGGATAAAATAATATTTCTTCTATAGAGTATGAAGGGTTTAGTGGGACAAACAAATTAAGAAAGTGTAAAGTATTTTGTGGGACAGAAGGAGTAATACTTTCATTGAGAAGAATATTCATTTCTCAACAAAGTAATTTTATGTACTAAAGAGTAGTCGCACAGTAAATTACTGTGCAAAATTTTGATGAGTAATATTCTTTATTCAGAAAATTACAATAGTTCATCTCTCTAAAATGTAATTTTCAATGTGTATATCAGGGTGCATATATGAACTCGATTCTCACAAGTGTGTCTCTCACAAAATAATGTTATCATCTTTTATTTGTATTATTAATTGTTCATGAAATAAATTATTGTATTATAATACTTTTATATTAATTTGAATATAATTTTTTTTAATATAAACTTTCTTAAGTGTATGTCTATTTTCAATATTATATATGATATTAATAGAGATTCTTTAAAATCCATAACCAAGCAAATGTAAATTTCAATTAAGAAAATGAAAATAATTGATTAACATAGATAATAATGATATACTGTGTAATTAATTAACTTTAAATGAGAGTTAATTAAATTTAGGGCTCACTAAATACACACCCTTTTTATTGAATATACACCTCATTAATATATAATTAAAATGTGTATTTTGAAAAAATCTAAATTACCCTTAATTCATTAAATACACACCCTTAATTTGTTTTCATTTTTTATTTTGCAAGAAACCTATTTTTCATTTATATTATTTATTTATTCAAATTTTCGGTTGATATCATAGTTTCTTTTCTTTCCATAGACGGAAAATGATATTTTTCCATAAAATTTAGGGTTTATCTAGGATTCTTTTTCATTTTGCATTTGATGGCTACGATAGAAACTCAAAAGTAATTCGATGAAATGGAGATTAATTGGGACAAGTTTTCGTTAATTTGGGTTCGTTGTTGCTGCTTGATGTATTGATTAATTTAGAAAGAATGTGAATTTAATTTTATTGCTATTTTATTCTGGATTGTGGACATATGAATGAGAAGGAAATCCAAAGATATGGTAACTAGTACGTACTTGAGACTTTGAAGATCGATTGGATACTTTTTTATGTTTTAGGTAAATTTGTATTCCAATGATCAAGGGATTCATTTTCAATATATTCTTCTGCACTTTATCTCCAACACGCGAGATGAAATTGTGTAGTGTGAATGAAAATAAAAAAATTGGAGGATGAATTGAACCTTTTTTTTCACACATATTCACTTGACTTCGGTAGAAGATTCCTGCCATGGGATTTAGAGGTGAATAAAGTGCCGGAGTTAGTGAAGAAGAAGATGTAGCGGTAATTTATGGTGATGTTGGTGTTGTTAAGGGCAGGTATAATTTTAAAAATATTATTGGGGTGTGTTTAATTTTAAAATTAAAAAGAGTAAATTTGCGTTTTTATGGGTGTATATATAATAAAATTAAAATTTAAAAATTAAAAGGGGGTGTGTATTCTATAAATGGTATGTGTTTAATAAAATGGGGTATGTATTTAATGGCACTCTTAAATTTAATTTTGTACTTGTGGGTTTGCAAATGAGATCACCTGTTACACAATAATGTTTCATCTCCTATTACATAAATTAAATACTTGTCACGTGCCACATGTCATAATCAAAGGCCAAAATTCAATACTTGTCCCAAGGGTTTAATGGTCATTTATAGGGTATAATTTTTTTATACGATGAAACACCAATGAAACATGGAATGTGTAATAGGGAATTCAACTTGATACGATTGAAGTCCTCCTCCATTAATTAATTATGGAACATGATCTTTTAACTGTGTTATTATTATTTCTTTTTTCAAACAATTGACATAGAATGTCTCAAATACGTTATTGCGACATTTCTTTTAATATTTATATAGATTGATATATGATGGGTAGAGAAATTCAATCCCTTATTTATAATTAAGGCATCTTACAATGAAATATATATATATATATATATATATATATATATATATATATATATATATATATATATATATACACGACTCACAACTTATCATATTATCTTCATATAGTATTTTTTCTTTTGTAATTTTTTCTTTCTCCCATCAGCTATATATTTATCTCTATGTCATGTTTAATATTTTTCTTTTCACAAAATAGGAAAATATGGCCATGGTTATGCACCAAGCAAGAAGGGTAATCCGGTGAAGCCTGCAGTGTTGGCGAAGATCTCCGGTGACAAATCAACTTTTTACAAGTGTAGTTTTTTGGGTTTTCAGGACACATTGTTGGATGATATGGGTAGGCATTACTTCAAGTTTTGCACCATTGAAGGAGCCATTGATTTCATCTTTGGAAATGGTCAATCCATTTATGAGGTAATGAATTATATGATAGTAAATTGCATTTAGCTTCACTTTAATCAAGTTAGAGTGTGCTACAATCAATTTTCTTGACATTTGTCTTAATTTGGCTAAAGAATGAGAAAAATACTAGTGCAAAATTTTGATTTAATCCAACTAGCATTTAATTATATATCCTAATGATGGATCAACCTCCCTTTGAATGTTACACATGATATTTATCAAAATCTTTAGATTACTATATATTCAAGAAAAACAATAAATATAATCTTATACAGATTTTCAATAACTAAAGTTTTCTTTCTCTATCCCACTTCAATTATCTAAATATCCAATGTCCTGTTCCATTTTGGTGTTAAATCTACTCGGTCTTTTTCCCTAGAGTTGATATTTTCCTTTTAGGGTATACATTCATTATATCCTACGTGTCAATCATCGAACAATTTGCAACAAGAGATGTAACATCAAAATGTAACAGGAGATATGAACCGTTCTTTCTCTAGCCCACTTCAATCTCAAAAAAGAAACAAACCTCTCAAACATACCGATCTTTTCTAGCTATTAATGTGAGCATGCAATATTATCTGTAGAAATGCAACATAAGGTTGAACATAGGAATACCAAACCCAGATTCAACAGGCTACATAGCTGCACAGGCAAGAGCAAGTCCAGATGGGAGTGGATTTGTGTTCAAAAAGTGCAAAGTATTTGGCATTGGGAAAGCATTCTTGGGAAGAGCTTGGAAACCTTATTCTAGAGTCATATATTACAACTCATTTCTCTCGAATATGATTGTCCCTCAAGGATGGGATAGCTGGGATTACGATGGTCATGAGTAAGAATTCAATAATATTTCAAACTTCTTTCCCTATTTTGTACTGTCATAAATATTTCATGCATTGAAATTAATCATCATCTTAATTTGTAGAGTAAACTACATGTGGTTGCCTTGATCAGGAAAAATATAACGTTTTCTGAGGAACGATGCCAAGGATCAGGATCGAACAAGTCGAACCGAGTGAAGTGGGAGAAAACTCTATGCCCAGAAGAGTTGCATATGCTTTCAACCATTTCTTACATTGACAGTGAAGGATGGATTCGCAAACTACCTCGACAACTAGGACTAATAACCTAATCTCACTCATCCAAAATAAGGACACCAACTTTTTTTTATTTATTCTTTCTTTTTTTATGTATAGATTTTAGGATTATTAGAATCTTAATTTGTGCATGTACAAATTAGCACTTGCACAAATAACAGCAACTACCTTTAAAACACCTTCTTGATCTAAATGAATGCTGAATAAATTGAAGAGTAACACTTGTATTGGATAGTCTAAACAGTGAGATCGTTTTATTATTATTATTATTATTATTATTATTATTATTATTTATCACTTTTCATAAAATATTATCACTCCTTATTTATACTCCAAATCATTCATAAAAGAGTTCACTGACTTCCTCATCATTTTTTTAATTTACATAAGGACTATACATGAGAAGTTCTTCATAGTTTGAACCCTGTTCAAACCCTCATTCTAGACTTGTAAATAAATACCTACACTACAAAGGATGAAACATGATCCAAAGATGACCCCTGCAAAAATACATTAAAAAAAGAAAAAAAAAGTAAAAAACGAAAAAATCGTGAATGTCTACCATGCTAAAAAATACTTTTTTTGTACTATATACTCACCAATAACGAGTGTAGGATGTAAGAGAATCCCTGCAATTACCCCACATACGTACGTATCTCCTCACACTTGTTTTTCATTCACAAAGAAATGGAACTAATTAACAGCGCAGAGGAGTGTAAGATTTCTTAGAGTCAAATGGGCTATAAGATCATCATTGGATTCATCATTATGTTGGAATTATAATCATTACCATAGTCTCTCCTTGCAAACAGAACTGGGAATATTCTCGACAATATTAGAACCAAACTTAATGGGACATTTACCTCGTATGATAAAGATTCTATAAAGGATCTGCACGAATCCCCCTGAATTTATTATAAAATAGATCATGAATAAAATCAGTGATAAATAGTTGAGAAAAAAAGTCATATCTATTTCCTATGTTTTATGTCTTGTGGTGATATGAGATGTTCATAAAGTAACACAAGCAAAGTAGAAATACAACTATTTTCCCAAATTCTTAGCAATCAACTATATATCACAAAACTTTGGTTAAACAGGGTATAAAGAAATCAAAGAAACAGATTCCCATGACGTGAAAATGATGATAATGTTATAGCTTACACGTATTTCGTGTATCTCACTGGAAATTTTACAGATTGCCTTGGTTTTCAGTGTAAAGAATCTTTAGTTATATTGATATTCTAGAACCAAAATCAAAACTCTATTAATCTACAGGATTAATCCAGTACATCTCTAAAATAAATTTTAGACGGACATGTTTCCTCATAATCCAGACATAGGTCACCTATAAAATGAAAAGTTGAGCTAAAGTGATCATTGATGCTAATAGGCAAGCAATAAACTACATCAACATCACTACAGTTTGAAGACTTGGTTAATTAGGAGGATTTAATTAATAAACCCACCCTGCATACATGGATCCGTCGGAAGAAAGAAAATCAGGCTGCCTTCTTGGATTCACCTATACGACTACATTAATACCAGATACATGGTCTCTGGGATAACCAGTCATGCAATCATTGTTAAAGTTCAAACATATTTTCTTTTACCACCAGGGTTTCTCATGCTCCTAGTATAGGTTATGAAACAGAAAATTAAGGAAAACAACCACAAAAGGGAATCCACGAGGACACATGAAATGGGAAGTAATGATAGCCTAGAGAAATTCCAAACAAATTACGAGTGGAAGATGTCACCCAAAAAGAAAATGAATATGTCAAAGACTATAAATATGTACCAAAGGTTTAGGTATTGTAGGCGTCAGGGGAATTATTGTCTGCACTGCTTAATAGCCAATTCCTCCAGCCGCTGGCTGTTATTAAGTAGCTGCAGTGAATTAGAGATGGAATACTCAAATCAAATCTGGCATATTGATCAAATGTAAATTAATAAATAACAGCCAAAGCAATTAGACAGTATTCACTCTGGGAGTAACAACAACTCGAGCTGGAGGATTTGACAATGCCTCAGCCATGTTGATACCTGCAGGAGTCCCACAAATAGCCACAGTCTGTTGAAGACACTAGTGGCTTGTGCCATTATTGGCAAGAATCAATGGCACATCTGCTAAAGCAGATGTCCATTGATAGAACTCGATCGAAGAGAGAAGACTCTCCTGATTCCAGTTATGTCTTGCTTAATTTTCAGCAGTTGGAAGTGATGGAAATTCCTTCTCAAA
The DNA here is from genome assembly GCA_023678885.1 of Pogostemon cablin. Taxonomy (NCBI): domain Eukaryota; kingdom Viridiplantae; phylum Streptophyta; class Magnoliopsida; order Lamiales; family Lamiaceae; genus Pogostemon; species Pogostemon cablin. The sequence goes on from CM043009.1 coordinate 7,220,387, forward strand.
AGGCTTTTGAATGCCACAAGGCTTACTTCCCCTTGAAAGTTCAACATTACCGTTGCTTTGCCTGCCTCTTGTGTCCTCCAATCGTAGGGGCAATAATTCACCAGGGTTTCTTGAAATCAATGATTGAGATCACCTAAAGGCAATCTAATCAACATTGCCATTTAGTAAATTTCCTCTTTTGCACAACCATTACTGCTTGAAGTAAGCTTAGAACCACACAATGAACTTCCGTTCACTAAGCTTAAGCTGTCTTTCTCACTGTTGCTCCTTAGAGAACGAGTTTGGTTGGGATACAAAAAAGGGGAAAAAAATAAAAACAGAATTTTATAGATTAGAAAATATGCAAAAAAACAAATAGTAGAAAATTATTCATCTTACAGACTTAAACCAACAACCACCACCTTCCCTCAAACATAATCAAACCACCCCAAAGCAGTTCTTCCCACCTCATAATGCGATTAATATTTCCCCCCAAACTAACCCAAAAATCACAACCGATAAAACAGAGCCTGTACGAACAACAGCGAGAGGAGGGAGAATGTAAAATAGAGAAAGAGAGAAGAAGAAAACCGATTAGAGAAGCACCGGAACTTCAATCTGGAATTTTTCGGCAAGAAGAGAAGGAGAAAAGAGAGACCTACAACAGAGAATCGAATGAACACTTGAGAGACTGCATCTTCAACGGATGAGTAACTGATACGGCCCAGTCCAATAATTTGGCCCAATTACTGCTCAAGGCCCAAGCCCAAAAGGGTAGTGGAGTGTGAAACCCAGTGACTTCTAAAGCAGTTTGCTTTTCTGGAGTGTTCGTAATTAGTTTGTTCTATCAATCAGAATTTCCCTTTCTCCAACCTTTTTTATAATGACCTCTAATACGTTTTCAATAGAATTCGAATATGGATCACTCCTCTTAATAAATTTCAATAGAATTCGATTTGTAAGAAGCTCAGTAATTGGGTAAGCTAGCTCATATGGTTATTCTAAATAATTAATCTCTCCGTTCATCCTCAATGTATGTATTTGCTTTTTTACACGTGGATTAAGAAATATTATTATGCTTTTTTACACGTGGATTAAGAAATATTATTATTTTATGTGTAGTAGGTAGTTGTATTAGTGGAGGGTGTAGGTCCCATGTTTTATTTGTATTAGTGGAGAGGGTGGTCCCATAGTCCACAAAGGGGAATTAATAAATTGAGGATAGACGGTTCAAAATAGTAAAATGGATAGATTGACAGTGGAAAGAGTGAGTACTATTTTTTAATACAAAAATTTCAGTAAATGAAATTGAATTCATTTTGAATACTTTCAAGCATTGAAAAAATATTTTTGAGTATCAAAATATTTTCGGATACTTAACTCTTTTTTAATATAAATCATTTCAATAAATAAAACTCAATATATTTTGAATACTTTCAAACATTAATTGAAAAAATATTTCTGAATAGTTAATTAATCATTAATAATCACAATCCTAAATAGCCAAAATATATTCAGAATCCTAAATAGTCAAAATGTATTCAGAATAGTTGTATGCAATGTATCATGTATTCAGATGTTGATGCCGACAATATAATATGAGTTATCTCACACCTATTTTTTAGAGAAATTAGTAGGATATTTTATCTTTCTGCATTACACCTTTTAATTTTTTAATACAATTAAAATAAAGATAAAATAATATTTTATACATTTAATTTGTTGTTATGTAATATAACTTTGTATATCTAGTAGTAATATAGGTATCTTATACCTAAAGCATACAGTTTTCTATTCTTCGCCAATTATTCTATATAACCGGTCGGTTAGGATTTAGGAAATAGGACTTGGTTACAACCTGCATTTTTATGCTTTCACATATTTTTTTTAATTAATTATTAATTTCAATACTCTTTAATCCATCAAATGTTATGATTTATATTTTGTCAAAAACTCCTGTGCATCCGGGCGCACGGACCACACTCCGTGCGCCTTTAGAATTTTGTGTTAAATGGTATACCATTTAGTATACAGATGTGTACCCTTTATTTTTTAGTATACAGATGTGTACCCTTTATTTTCTAAAGAAAATTATTGTGTGTATCTAGACGTATGGACAACACTTCGTGCGCCTTTAGAATTTTGTGTTAAATTGTATATCATTTAATATAAAAATATGTATCCTTTATTTTTTTAAGAAAAAAATATTAATGAAAAGTTTATACTCTTTAAAACAAAATGGTGTGCATTTTTATTAATTAAAATATAGTATACCCTTTAGACCAAAATAATATATCCTTACTCATAATACTAAATTTCTAAAAATGTACGAAATATGTTCCCGTATTCATGCAAGCCTCGTTCTTATATTTTAATACTCCTTACGAGTAATATATTTAATATAGCAAAGACTAGTATACGCCTGGATTTTTTTTCAAATTCTTAAGACAGATCTTCTCAGAAAATATGGGTCAAAAAAGTCACGTGAGTCTTTCCCTTTTTTAGATCCAAATTTATCTTTCTCTCTCCATATATTCTTCTTTCCTTTCTCTCTCCTAAGATCCAAATTTATTTTTCTCTCTCCATATATATTCATCTTTCTTTTCTCTCTTCTTTGTGATCGCAATTCATCTTTCTCTCCCCAGATTTATCTAGATCTTTCCACTACCATTCTCTCTCCATTATATTACTTTCTCACCCTTTGAGTCTCTCTCTTGAGCATCGGTAGAAATTTCTTGGATACACTCAGGCAGATCTGCGATGGGCTGAGGCCGCTTGGCGTGCGGTGACCATCAACGGCGAGCTCCAGTAGCGTCGGTGAAGGGGCAGTTTTGTGATTGGGCTTGGTAGTGTGATTTTTAGCATGACGGGCCTTTTCAACTTGGAAAATGAAACTTTTATAGGAGAGGAGGAACTTTCGAACGGATAGCAGTTTCAATTTTACGTAATAAGGTTTCATTTGATGTGCATATATATAAAAGCATGACCTAGTTTGATGTGTTTTATATTCAATTGTTTGTCTTTGTTGGAAATAATTAGAGTTGTTTGTCTTTGTTGGAAAATAATTAGTGTCTGCTATGGCATTGTTTTTTTTTTCTTTTTTGTGTGTATGATTTTATTTCCTTTGTGATTCAAGGTTTGAAGTTCCAATTGATTTTGATTTTCTGAGTTCTCCTTATTAGGTTATCGTGTTTTAGTAAGATTAAGGCTTTTAGTTGTCTCTGTTGCTACAAGTATACTGTATCAAATTATATAGAAACGAATCAAAACCAAACAAGTAACATATTTAATGTATAAGGATGATTTTTTTCTAGTTATTTTATTTAATGCATAATGATAAATTTTTCTAATAAAATAATTAGGATATTCTTTGAAATTAATTAAATCATTCTTTAAAATTAATTGGATCACTATTTAAAATTAATTAAATTATATGTTAAGTTATTAAATCACTCTATAAAATCTCTATAAAATTAATTAGGGTATTCTTCAAAATTAATTAGATTACTCTAGAATTAACTAGATCACTCTATAATACTCCATACGTCCGCCACAAAGGAGGACATTTGCTTTTTGCACGTGGATTAAGGAGTATTATTATTTAAGGTGTAGCTGGTAGTTGTATTAGTGGGGTGTATGAATCCCATAAATTATTATATTAGTGATGTGTGTGGGTCTGATGTGTTTAAAAAGGGAAATGTGGACCTTTGGTGCGGACGCCCAAAATGGCAAAATGTGGACCTTTCTGGCAGACGGATGGAGTATTAATTAGGTTACATTTTGGAATTAATTAGATTACTCTTTAAAATTAATAAAATTGAATGCAATCTATATGCTATTAGATCACTTTATAAAAATAATTAGGTTACACTCCTTTGGAATTAATTAGGTAATCTATATGCTATTAAATCACTTTATAAAAATAATTAGGTTACCCTTTGGAATTAATTAGGTTTCTCTCTATGATGAATTAAGTTACTCTTTTGATTTAAAAAAATTATAAAAATAATTAGGTTACCCTTTAAAATTAATTAGGTTTCTCTTTATGATGAATTAAGTTACTCTTTGATTTGAAAAAAAATTATGTATGTATCGTGAAAAATTAAATTGTATAAAATCTTTAAGTCAATGTATCACTTTAAAAAAATAATTAGATTACTTTTTAAAATTAATTGGATCACTTTTTGAAATTAAATTGATCATATTTTATTTGAGACTCTAATTTAATAATAAAACTCAATATTAAAGTTGTAATTTTCTTGTTCGCTTTGAACATGGTGTGAAAATAAAGAAAAGAGAAAAATTATAAAATTCAAAAGAAATACACATGTGATAACTAACCCATAAACCAAAAAATTCAAAGAGAAATAGACATGTGATAATTAAGCAATAAACCAAAATCTACATAATTTCTTTCTCTTTCTAATTACACCCATCACTTCTTCTTTTCTTTATTCTCACCTAATAATTTCATTTCTCTTTCTTAAAAACCCATCACTTTTTTTTCTCTCTCACTCTGATATTTCTAATACCACCCATCGCTTTCTCTCTCTCTTAATAATATCATTTATCTTTCTTAATAAAGCCCATCAATTCTTACTTTCTTTTCGCTCTAATTCAATACTCCCTCCGTCCCGAGTATTTAGGTAATAAAATATTATATATTTTTGCCAAAAATAGAATGGGTAAAAATACGTGGGACATCCCAAAATAGAAAGTGGGTAAAAATACGTGGGACGGAGGGAGTTTTTTTTTTTGAAATTTTGAGTATTTTGTGATTTTCTCAAATGTGATGTAAAAAAAAATTTGTAGAGAAAAAGAGATGAATAAATAGAAAGAGATGCAATTAAGAATGTGGAATAAAGTAACTCTATTTCTTCTAATGACGAGAACTTGAAGGTCCAGCAGTGTCGCTCCGTTGGAAGCGATTTCAGGCGCGGAGAAATGGAGAAGAAGAATCGCAGCGGTGATTATCGACAACTAACGACGGTAGTTGCAGCATCATCCGGCAATAGGAGTCGTCAGGGCAAAGTGGCGCTCGGTGGTGGAGTGCTGTCAGCGGCAAGGTGAAACTAGCTACAAATTTTTCAATATTGAAAGTTTGGAATTTTTATTTTGAAGAGAGGAGCATGTTTACGGAGAGGAAAGAGGATAAATGCAATATAACTATGTGAGGAGAGAGAAGAGACGAACATGTTTACTTGTTAGGAGAGAGAAGGGAGGAGCATGTTTGCTTATTTTTAGGGAGAGAGAAGATAAAAGGAAGCAAAATTAATGAAGGGGAGCACGTGGTATTGCTAACAGAGATCCGAGAAATTCATATAGGCATGATTTAAAATCCAATTGCATGAAATATTTATGGGACTTGTTCCACCCTATTCCCTCTCATTTAATATATATAAATGATAGTGTACAAACAATTAAACCCGTTAATTCACCAAATCTTTATGAATACAAGGTATATTTATATAATTTTTTATTCTATTTTGTATATATATTATTCTATTTTATATACTCCCTCCGTCCTCTTTAAGGTTTACACTTTCCATTTTGGGTTGTGTCACGTTAAGATTTATATTTTCTTTTTTTGTCAAGTTGGCCCCACATAAAACTATTAATTATTCCATATAGGGCCCCACACAATACTAATACAACTACCCACTTTACATTAAATATTATTTCTCTCACCTCACTATTTCTTATTATATTATATCTCTTAATCTCCGTGCAAAAAGCAAACGTCAACGTTAATTCGGGACGGAGGGAGTACATGTTTTTTTAATAATGGTATACTTTTTCACACTCAATTTTTCATTAAAAAATTATCATGCATATGTGTATAATTTTTTATTCAATAATGTATACATATTTTTTAATAATTGTATATTTTTTACACTCAATTTTTTATTACAAAAACTAACAAAATAAATTATATACATTTTTGTTCATAATTGTATATGTTTTTGTTCATAATTATATATGATATGAAAGTGGATGCACCGTATCGTGGAGTGCATCCAGGTGTACAGTAGTATTAGCCTAATTATAATTTCATCCTTATATTTTATAATACCTCCGGCCACTTACAAGGTATCCATTTCACTATTACTGGCGTCCGCTTCAAATGTATCAATTTTATCTATTTAGTAAAGAAAGTACACAATATGACCTACCACTTCTCTCTAATAAAACTACCCACTTTACCTATAATAACAATACTCCTCAATCCACGTGCAAAAAGCAAATAAAGACTTTAGAAGTGTCCACGTACAAACAATAAATGATTACCTTATAAGTGGCGGTGGTAGTAGTAACATATTTTACCCCAAGTTTATTATTTGTCATTAGGACTTAAAATCTTAAAATGTAATTTAGGGATAAAATTGTATTTTCACCATTATAATTTATAGAATATTTTTACCCTTAATTAGGTGATATATATGTTTTAGGTTTAGTCTTCCAAATTTTGATTTAGGAGCACTTGATTTAAACTTTTGGATAATTATTATAGAAATTATTAATGACGTTAATGGTAATGCAAATAAAATTAAATAAAGATGCAATGAATCAATGAGAATAATTAAAAATTTATTCTTTTATTACATTACCCTTCCCATTAACTTTTATATCAAGTGCCCGCATAGTAAACCTCTCTTGTAAGTCTTTCCTATATAAGCTACAAATCCTAAGTATTAACCCATAACCACTACCTCGGGATGAATCTCTCACCAATTATTATTATTTTAATTCTTTCTTTATCATCCTTTATCTCTCTTAATTTGATATAAAATTTAAATTAATTATAAAAAAATCCAAAATAAATATAGAATAACATTATTTAATAATTTATTAAATCAACTTAAACTCAATCAAATATCTTCTATGATTTAGAGTTAATTTTAAAAATATAATTATAATTAATTTACTTCTATGGTTTATGGTATATTTTATTTCTAAAGTTTAAAATTTAGAATTGATTCTAAGAGTGCTATAATATTATTATTGTAATTTTAGACTTATATTATATAGTTTAAGACACATTATACCCATATACTAGAGTTTAAGCATAATGATCTTCTAATAATAATATATACTAAGTAGTACAAAATATATAATAATATTATTAGGAGATACAAAGTATATATTTCCTCCGTCCGCTTCTAAGGTATCCATTTTACTATTTTTGGCATTTGCTTATAAGGTATCCATTTCCCCTATTTAATAAAAAAGTACACAATATGCCCACCACTTTCCTCTAATACAACTACTCACTTCACATATAATAATAATACTCCTTAATCCACATGCAAAAAGCAAATGGATACCCGTGCAAAAAGTAAATGGATACCTTAGAACTAGATGGAGGTAGTATTATTACTACCAGATACAAAAATAGATAATGAAAAGTCTCAACTACCCTTCATGAATGTCACTGAATAAAATGTATTGAGTACACTAAGTATATTGTGCAGATTTCTTATGGTAATCCGATAAAAAAAAATATATCTAAATATTTTGAATACTTATCTAAATATTTCTGAATATTATCTTATATAATATAATTTTGATACGAAAATATGCTTAAATATTCTGAATAATTATCTAATTATTTATAAATATTACAGATTTATTATCGTATTCTAATTTGATACCAAATATCTTATCTAAATATTTCTGAATTTCTTATCATAATATAATTTGGATACCAAAATATATATAAATATTTTGAATACTTATATATATTTTTATGTAAATATTTTTGAATAAATCATGAGGATATTTTTATTGATAATACCTTATCTAAATATTTCTAAATACATGCAAACTTCTTATCATAACATAATTTGGATACCAAAATATATATGGTGAGGATATTTTTATCGATAATATCTTATCTAAATATTTTTGAATACATGCAAATTTCTTATCATAACATAATTTGAATACCAAAATTTATATAAATATTCTGAATACTTATATAAATATTTTATGTAAATATTTATACATTGTGAGATATTTTTATCAATGATATAATCTGAAGTCATGAGAATTTTTTATTGTACCAAAATATATGTAAATATTTCTGAAGACATCATTTTTAATTAATTACTCCGCCGTCCCAAAGATATTAACACACTTTTCTTTTTGGGTTGTCCACAAAAATTGACATATTTTCTTTTTAAAAATATGGACCCACACAAAAATAATTTATTTATTTACATGGGCCCACAAACACATTACACTCACCACTAATACAACTATCCATTACCAATTAAATATTATTTCTCTCACTTTATTTTACATTAAATTATTATACTCCTTAATGTGCGTGCAAAAAAAAAGTGTCAATTGTTATGGGACGGAGTGAGTAATTAATTTTGAATACAATGCAATTAAACCTATTTTTTTTATATTTGATCCACAATTGACTAATCCCAACATATCTTCTATTTTCATGGAGATATTAAAGGTTAATTATTTCTTAAGAGTGAGACTCCGTGCACCCGGGCGCACGGAACACATTTCGTGAGCCTTTGCAATTTTCGTGTCCTTTTACAATTTAAACCCCTAGTAATACATAGGTTCTATTTTCATGGAGAGATTAATGGTTAATTATTTCTTAAGAGTGAGGCTCCGTGTGCCTTTGCAATTTTCGTGCCCCTTTACAATTTAAACCCCTACCAATACATTGGTTTAAATAGAATATAGGAGGAGGGTTGTGTTCACATGGAAACACGGAGTATCCCTCCGCGTCCCGAAGGCGCAGGAGCTTTTGCCATTTCTTAATACAGTTAAACTTAAATATATGATTAAAGTGATATTTGATTAATATAATTTGAATATTATACCTAATAGTAATAAAAGTTAATAAAATAAAATATATGTATAAGTAATGGACCTACTATATAAAAAATAAAAATTATTAGAAATATAATGGTACAAAACCGCGGGTCCATGTAGGACCGTAGTATACAAATTGGCAGTTGCTCTCTAGCTCTCGTATTCCTTTTTTATTTTTCATTTTTTTCATTAGAAAATTAGCATCAGTTAACTTTGGTAGAAATTATGTAGCGGGAATAAATTATGTAAATCAAAAGATAACAATACTAAAATTAAAAATTTATATCAATAAAAAAAATTATATTCTAAAATTGTATCAGAAAAAGTATTTATAATAAAAAATCAATAAAAAAAAAGGTTATTTCCATATACATATACTCCACTCCTTATATCCTTATATATATTTGGTATCCAAACAAATAAAATTGGAGCAAATTAATGACCATATATTGTATTTTTGAGTTGGTATTTGTGAATCCGAAAAATAAAGTTAATTTCCATGCAACTTATTCAGTAATACACATATAGTTTTTTAATGAATGTATTTTTTTTAATATTTATTTGTATATTAAAAAATTAATAGGAATTAAATTCGTTAAAATTTTACTAACAAACAGTATAAAGTTTTATTCGTTTGTGCATATATTTTTACTAATAAGTGTATATTTGAAAATTGGATGTGAGTGTATGGACTAGCGTCTGTGCACTAAAGTGTACAAGATATTATACAGAATTTTTAATTATTTTTCTAGTAGTGTAATTAATGAAAAAAAAAAGAAAAACATATTTTGTACATATTTAAAAGTTTCACCTTATATGAAAACTTTAATATTTCATAAAATTCTTAAATCAAAATCTTTGCTATAAATGACATGAATCCTCAGCTCATATTCATATTCATTGTAATTAAGGTAAATCCAAGTTATATATATATATATATATATATATATATATATATATATATATATATATATATATACACTGTAATTAATGGGTACATACATGCAAAATTTTGATTTCATCTCTAGCTAACTTTATATATAATAATTTTTTTGTTATAAAAATATATATCTTTTCAAACTTTTCTCCTCCTGAGAATTCATTAAAGGTCATGGTTTCATCATATGTATTCAGTTGTATTCTTTTGTGTATTTGTTTTGGATTTGAATTGATAAAGGGAGAGTTAATTACTGTGGATGCATTAAGCAAAATGGGCCATTCGACTGTTCAAGCTGCCATTGATGCTGTCCCTTCAAACAACAAAAATTGGATTACTATCCAACTCAAAGCCGGAGTTTACAGGTATTATTTTTACATACGTCTTATACGTAAATTCTGTTACTCTTTAGTATAAAAAATTTATTCTTTGAACATATAAATTATTATTCTTCAAATATTATTTTTTCTCAAATATTATATTTTTAAAAAGGATTATGTACACTAAAAAACTATTTTTTACCAATAGAATATTATGTTGACAAAAACTTTAGTTTCATTATTAAATTGGTTTATTAATTAATGAATTAACAAACAAATCTCATTAATAATTTTATGTTTAAAAAGTGGTGGTTAATAAATGTTTACCAATGAAAATCTAATTCCATTAGTAATAGTTAATAATAATTTGTTGGTAAATAACCATGTATATTAATTATTTCCGTGGGTAAAAACATAATTGGAAATTCATTAGTAAAAAAACAAATATAATTTATTTCAGTTGGCTGTGTTGATAAATTCTGTTTAAAAATGAGTTTTTTTTTTAAAAGTGATAATTACAAGTTGATTTTAGAAGGTGCACTTTTTTTTTTCTTTTTTTTAAAACTATATGTAGTGTATATGGGGTGCACCCGGGTGCAATGTGTATGTCTTTTTATTCTATTTTGTATACATATTATTCTATTTTGTATACGTGTGTTTTGTAATAATTGTATATTTTTTCACATTAAGTTTTCATTAAAAAAACTAACATCCTTATGTGTATAATATTTTATTAAATATTATATACAATTTTTCATTAAAAAAATTAATAATTAAATTGTATACATTTTACTATTAGTTGTATATATTCTTATTTATATTTGTATATGGGTGCACCCTATCTTTAGGTGCACCCGGGTGCACACAATAAATTACCAACTATATGACCTTTTTTTAAAAAACAGTTTTTTTTTTTAGAATTTAAAAATATATTCATTAAGATGGATTTTAAAGATGGTCTTTGAATGAGACTAAAAATACTTTAACGGATTATAAGGGTTTCTTTTTGTTAAAGAAAAAAAATAAAGTTCACCAATTAAGTAGAGATAAATTAATTAAGTAATTTAAATGTAATTAAGTATGTGTGTTGTGTGTGGATGTATAGAGAACAGGTGAAAATCCCAATGGACAAGCCCTTTATTCATCTAAGAGCTGAAGGGATTGGAAAAGAATATGTTTTATGGGGCAACCCCGGCTTGCTTTCTCCAACATTTGAATCCTTGGCTGATAATATCATGGTTTCAGGAATTACTTTTATGGTAAGTCTTTTTTTTCTTTTCTTTTCTTTTTTTTTTCTAGAATCATGATTTATTAATTTGTGATCAAAATAATTTACAACCGAATATGATTTACATATAAAATTGAATATTCATACATGTTTTAATAGTAATGCTTGAAATTGATTTCCTACTAATAAAAATAATGGTGTTTTATCACCAAAAAAAATACTCCCTCCGTCACGAAGAAGTTGGTATAATTTTTTTTGGGCACGGAGATTAAGGAGTATAATAATTTAATGTAAAGTGAAGTAAAATGAAGTGAGAGAAATAATATTTAATGTGTAACGAGTAGTTGTATTAGAGGTGATATGTGGGGTCCATGAGAATATATTAATTGTTTTTGTGTGGGTCCCATGTATTAAAAAGGAAATGTGTCAACTTTAATGGGACAAACCAAAAAGGAAAGTGAGTCAACTTCTATGGGACGGAGGGAGTAGTAAATTATCATTTTTGAGTCTAAATAATTTTTTCCATCGATTAGGGCCCTGAATAACTATCAATTTAGAGCCTTAATTTATTAAATATTATCTCATATTTTAATAATTTAGGGTCTAAAATCAGGCCCTAACAGATAAAAAAATAATTTAAACCCCAAATTGAAACACTCATTTTTTCGGGATTTGAATTGATAAAATTTCATTAATAATTAAACTATGGTTCTGGTTTTGGTTTCTCCGGAAGGATATGAAAAAAATTAAAATTTACATGCAGTGTACGTAGGAATAGTACAATTAAATTCCACACGAAAAATATAAAATATGAATCCTAAAAGGTTTACATGTTTAATTATGAGTTGATGAATGAATATATATATATATGTAACTTCATTTTAATTGTACAGAATTCTTACAACTATCCACCTAAGAGGAGCAAAAATCACGTAATGCAGGCGGTGGCGGCGAAGATCTCCGGTGACAAATCGGCTTTTTATAATTGCAGTTTTCTTGGGTTTCAAGACACATTGTGGGATGATCACGGAAAGCATTATTTTTTTGGCTGCTATATTGAAGGAGCCATAGATTTCATTTTTGGAAATGGTCAATCAATTTATCAGGTAAATTGACACTTTATTTATTTAGTTATATATAATATATTTTACATTAATCTTTCTTCAATTTCTTAATTTAAACATGGAAATATATAGGAATGAATATATTAGTGGTTCGGATTCTCTAAACCTTAGGATAACCATTGGATTTTAATCATAAAATTGTACTATTAATTGATATGCATTTATATGTATATTATACCCATAAAAATACAGTTGAGTTGCATGGTATTATGCCCAAGGTTTTTGTGAATGAGAGTTCCATCAAATTCACAAAACATTTTGAAAAATGCACAAAATTTAGGGTTCTTGTGCTACAATAATAATAATAATATTAATATTATTATTATTTTACAAGGCTAGTTTTGCCATGTATATTTTGAAGGTGACAGATTTAAATTTTAAATATTGAAATATTACTAGTTACTAGGCATTGTATATGAATAGATTTGATATGTTGAGTATTGGGTTGATATATTCTTACAACCTAACACTAACAGTATTTATATTGTTTGATTGTAGAGTTGCACGATATCAGTGAATATAAAAGCTATATACCCTGCATTTCAAGGTTTCATAACCGCACAGGGAAGAGGAAATCCCAATGAGAACACTGGCTTTGTATTCAAACAGTGCACGATAACCGGAGAAGGGAAGGCGTTGCTTGGACGACCTTGGAGAGACTACGCACGCGTCGTTTTTTACGACTCGTTTCTCTCGGATGTCGTTGTACCTGCAGGATGGTATGCTTGGAAATCAGTTGGCAAAGAGTAATATTTCTCTCCATACTTTTAATTTCTGCATATTTCTGTCTCTATTTCTTTACCAAAATCTCACTATCACATTCCTCATTTTGTTCACATATATAATGCATGCAATTTCTTCATGAATTAATTTATTTCATGCACTATAATACACCACTGAGTATGAGCATCATGATATTGAATTTATATTGTGTAAAATTTTGTTATGGTGTCGTGTCAATGCAAATTTTTTCTTCTTTTGTATGGTGTTAGCTGCAAGAATTCTTGTTAAGGACATATTGATCAACGTGATGAATTTGTTGGTGGTATAATGATAATGGTTAAATGTGTTGAAATCAGGAATCAGCTGACATACGTAGAAGAGCAATGCAGAGGACAAGGATCAAACAAATCGGGTCGGGTTAAATGGGAGGCAACCCTACCCGCACAAGCCTTGCAATCACTAACAAGCATGTCATACATAGACAACGAAGGATGGGTCCCTAGGCTTCCATCTCCAAATTAATTACTAAAATACCATTTCATTCTTTATTAGTTGTGTGTGACAAATTTTTATTCACTTACAAAATTAATAAAGGTGGATCAAGATCTTCATTAATTATCTATTAAGGTTTCGAAATTCATGTTTCTATATAATTCAAAGTTGTTGTTACTACGAAATTAAAGTACTATATTGATCATTTATTACTTGCTGCAGGAATTCCTTGAACTTAATATATTAAAAATTGTTATGCTACTACATACTTTAATTAACTAGAAGTTCATGTTACTCGCAAATTATATTTTATACTATAGTTTAAGTAATTTATAATTTTAAATTTATTTTAATTTAACCACAATCAATTTAGAATATCTCTTCATGTATATGAGTGCATAGAGTTAAAAAAAACATTGTTTAATATATATATATATATATATATATATATATATATTAATTATGTTAGATAAATGAAGAGTATTTTGATTAAATCAAATAAATAAAAAATTTTGAAATAAATAGTGTGTGTGGTGATACTATAAGAATGTTAGGTCCAAAATTTATTAAATATATATGATTGATATAAGGTTTAAATCCTTTAAAAATTCCCCACCTCCTGGAAAATTTTTAATTCATCACATCATTTTGATGCAACATTTTTTGCACGAATTTTAAAATTAATTTATTAAATTGTTAAAAAACAATTATAAAATGAATGTGAATTTTTAAATAGTAAATAATTAATATAACTAAATCAATTCATTAATTTAATATTTATTTTTATTTATAATTAGATTAGACATGTAAAAGTGAATGATTTTATATTTATTCTAAAAAGAAGTATTTTATTGTTGATTAATTACGTAGTTATGTAAGACGGGTGAAAGTATGCATATTATATTAGTATATTGTGTTTATTGATAGTTAAAGTAGATATGTTGTAAATCATATAATAGCAATTTATAGTCTATAATCATATTTTAATGCATAATTTATTGTACCTAAAAAAAATCATTTCACAATTGATAGTAATTTTTACATATATATATATATAACAAATATTTTAGCACGCCTCACATACTATTTTACATAATTAGGCACTGTATCATTGTCTTGTTTACTTTTTTTTTTCTTTTATGAAATTCTCTTTTTCATTTGTCAATTACATGAAAAATTGCTTGAACGGATAGGTTTTGAAGTGATTGTGCAATCCCCAGATACAAACATTTTCGTTTTAGAGTTTTAGGTTAAAAGATTTCCATATTTCTTTTGTTACATTTCATTATTATTGTTATTGTGTTTTTATTTGTTCAAGATCATTGTTTGAGGTTTGTAATTTCTAATACTTTAATTTTTTTTTTCACTTAAATCTAATGAAGCATAAAAATCTCTTTGAATATGAGTTGAACATGGAGCAATTAGTTTAATGTTAAGTCGTGGGGTGAATATATTAGATTCAACTCAATATCTTCATGAAAAATAAATATCCCCACTAAATCAAAGCTAAAAATGAAAGTTAATATGTACATTTATTTCCAAACGAATGTTTGTTAAAATTTTATATAGAAAGATACAACAAATGAATATTTTTCCAGCTCTGAACTTCTAAATACTTTTTCCTTCAAGGTACCGGGAGTTAAAAGCATTTTATCCTTTTAACTATTTCTCTATTTACTTTTATAATCTTACTAGTATTGTGCCCGTGCGATAAACGGGATTAATTAAATTATATATTCATCATTACGAATATATTGACATATTCATCTTAATGATAGTATATGATAAAAATATCAGGATAGATGGAGTATTATATTTAAACATACTATTTATATATTAATTTATACTGTAAAAATATTTAAGTTTTAATTTATTTACTTGATTTATATACAATATAAGATTGATTTTCATAATTTTACATTGGATATTTTAACATGTAATTTTCGCCATCCGTCTTATTACACATTTAATATTTCTTCATTGTTTGTTTCAATACACATTATACACTCCAAAAATAGAATTGCAATAAATACAATATAATTTTAATGCAATTTATTTATTTTAAAAACATCACATATACTTTATTTAGTATTTAAAAAAGAGACATTCTCTTGTGAGACGGGTTTTTCGTGAGACGGGTCGACCCATTACTAAAATATGCTTATTATATAGTTAAAGTATGTTTTCTGTAATTAAAGTATGTCAATAATGAATCATATTATAACACCCTAAAATCATACTTTAATTCATCATTTACCATACTTTAAAAAACATACTTTAACAATCATTAAGCATACTTTATTTATATAATAAGCATACTTTAACACGTTTCACAAACCGTCTTATATAGGTAGCGTCTCATAAGAGAGTTTGTCTTTAAAAAAACTACATTACTCCTATACAGTTAAATATATAATAAGTCAACAAAACAATTTTTTTAAACAACATGGTATAGTAAATCATTGTAGAGACAAAAAGAGTATTATATTTTCATAAGTTCTATACAATACTAACTTATGAATAATTCATATATATATATATATATATATATGGTATATATATATTTATATATATGGTATATATTTGAATAGATATTCGATTAATTATTGAATTTATTCATCTAATGTTAAAAAAATTAATTAAAATTAAGTATATCATTAATAAAATAAAAAAATTGATGACATTTAGAAGAAGTGAAGTATTAATTTACGAATAAAATAGAAATAACTT
The DNA here is from genome assembly GCA_023678885.1 of Pogostemon cablin. Classification (NCBI taxonomy): domain Eukaryota; kingdom Viridiplantae; phylum Streptophyta; class Magnoliopsida; order Lamiales; family Lamiaceae; genus Pogostemon; species Pogostemon cablin. Next base: position 7,236,761 of record CM043009.1, read on the forward strand.
TTTTTTTTCATTCTGAATGAGTTTATTGAAAATAATTTTTATTTCAATTTCAACGAAATGTACTCAATAAAAATATAGTAAATTTTTTTATTTTTGTAAATTAATAATTGAGTGAGATAATCAATCAAATATGGAGTAATATATAATATTTAAAAACTAATTAAGAAAGTTAGGAATTAATTTATCAGTTTCCTAAAATTACAAACTTTTATAGAACCAACAATATACTTTTGTATAAATTTAAATTATTGTTATTGAGATAAGTTTTAATATGGATCCATTTATCAAAATCTTAAGTAATATAAATTTAAAATAATTTAATCAATACTCTTTTATATAAATTTTTAACTATTTTATTTAAAAAAATTATCTCATATATTTCTCATATTATAAATTATGGGTCAACATCTAATCATATCAAGGTTAGAATATTGATAAAATTATATCAATATTGAAATTTGTGTTAGTTGACATTTAGCCCATAATTAAACATTACATAAATGGTTCCAAATTTAAAATTCATAATTTATCAATATGAGTGATAATAATTATTGAACCAATTACATTATTATTAATTCATTTAAATAATATCCAATTAAATTATACTCTTAAAAAATATTTTTCACATTTCAAATTGATATATACAATTTACTATAAAAATATACATGCACAAATAATGTATACAACTAAAAACTTAATTTAAATAATAATAATAATAATAATAATAATAAACATCGAAAGCAAACCTTTTTACATACAACAATTGCATTAAATAAAATGACATGCATTAAATGAAATAATTGTATAGTATTGATGTTTCATGTTTGGAACTGATTTAGTAAACTTTTGATGCTATAATTTCTTATATAAGAATAATTTAAAAGAAGAATTGGAAAGACATATAATCGAAGGTATAAAAATATCTAATATGGATTATGCATAAAAGTATTTTAAAAAAAAACCTAATGCTATAAATATGATATAAGTATTATACATTTTATAACTTTTTCACAAATAATCACTTCACTTTGAATTAAATTCTACATATACAATAACCCTATCAAGGAATTCGACTTACCTTTTCACAAATAATCACTTCACTTTGAATTAAATTCTACATATACAATAACCCTAAATTCAGGGGAGTTCGACTTCATTAGTTTGAAATTGTACATGATATCATCTTCAATTTCAAATTAAAGGTATTAGTGATAAACATCATTTTATAATCAACATTTATCTTCAAGATTGGAATGACTTGGATGCAAATCTGTATTTCATTTCGACCAACCTATTAAAAAAATATCATAATTATTCAATGAGTTACGAAGATGGGGATACACGATAAATATAAAAAGTAAAATAATAAAAAAAAGTAATAGCGTGTGCGAAACGAATCTCAAATCCAAAGAGGATTTAAAAACACATATAATTAGATGAGATAATTCATAATTACAAAAAATTACAATGACATAACAATATATATAATAGATAAACATACATCAATTTTAAAATATTTTAAAAAATATAAATAGTTATGGAAACGTAAATAAATAAACCCTAAATATACATTACATATAAATCTTCAAATAAATAGAAAAAAAAATGATTAAGAATATAACTTAAAAGAAACATATAAAAATATATGAACAAAATAAAATAAACTAAAAAAGTATTAAAAGTAATTGGGATAAATAGGAATGTAAATTTGACTATGTGCAATAATATAAAATAGTTGATTGATTTGATATTTTTTTAAAAAAAAATTAAATCACACTTAACCTATCAAGATTAGCTTCTAATCAATTGAAATTAGTATATAATGATTGATTAGTACTTAAATTCATCATTAAATAAATAAAACTGAAATTACACAGAAAATGAAAGTTTAATAAAAAAATATTAATATTAAAAACTCAAATAAACGTCTTTATATTTTTACCCTGTTAATTTCATGTGCACCCAAGATCACCCACAAATTATATTTATATTAAAAAATAAATAAATTAATTATAAACTTTAAATAATATATACATATATATTCTAATTCTCATTCTTAAAAGAACACATTAGATATCTCAATCACACCTCATACTGTCAATGAAAATTAAGATGATTTTTTAAAAATGAGATTAAATAAAATGAAATAGAAATAGCATATCATCAACAAAAAGAATATATATTAATTGGTTAATTATGTTGTGCATCTGGTGCACCCTAAAATAGGGTGCACTAATGTATACAAATACAAACAAAAACATATACAATTATGAACAAAAATGTATACAATTTAATTGTTAGATTTTTTAATGAAAATTGAGTGTAAAAAATATACAATTATAAAAAAATATGTATGCACTATTGAATAAAAAGTTATACACATATAGATGCTAGTTTTTTAATGAAAAACTTAGTGTGAAAAAAATATAAAATTATTAACAAACACGTATACAAAATAAAATAACATGTATACAAAATAAAATAAAAAATTATACATATATGGATGCACCTAATATCAACTCATATTAATTTATCATCACTTTAAATTAAAATTGCTTGATTAACGCTAACAAATGAAAAGTAAATTAATGTTTGAAGTAAATAACTTAATTACTGTATAATAATGAATCAAATCATATTAATTGGCAAAAGCTATATATAGAAATACAAATTAATAAATTCACGAAAAGAATATAATTATTTAAGGTGTATTATTTTATTTTTTTCTAAACTAAGCGACACATCATTAGAAAGGTACATGAGGTATGTCATATCTTCATAAAAAATCTCTACAGTAATAATTTAAGGATTTTAATTTAATCAATCAATAATAGTAAATTAATGTTTGAAGTAAATAACTTAATTACAATACATTCATTAAATCCAATCATATTAATTGACAAAAGCTATAAATATAGAAATTCGAATTAATAAATTCATATTAATAAAAAGAATATAATTTTTTAAGGTGTATTAATTTTTTTTCCAAAGCGACACATCATTAGAAAGATATTTGAAGTATGTCATATCTTCATAAAAAAATCTCTACAATAATAATTTAAGGTTTTACTTTAATTAATCTAAATTAAATATTAGGTAAATGTAGTCATATACTTATACAAATCAATTTAATTAGGTTTTAAATATTTTTAATTGATAAATAAAGAATACTTTATATATATATATATATATATATATATATATATATATATATATATATATAATATTAATGCAAAAATTATTTAAAATGTAAATAAATAACATTAATATCCTTATTCTGAACTTGTTTATATATTTTAACTAAGTTTAACTATAATGACAATTGAATACTAAAAGTTAATTTGAAAAATATTTATATTATTTTAAATAATTAAGTTTCAGTCATTAAAAAATTATAAGCAAATTTATTTCAAAACTAAAAGATAAAATTGTAACAATCAATATACATATAATAATCTATATAAAAGCTCATTAATTATTTACTATTGAATGATTCAATGAAAATATAATTATCAATCATATAATTTAAATATTTTAAAATAAATTATTTTACATGGACATAAAATAATAATAAAATGCAAAACATTGAATTAATATGTATAATTGGTATACTTACTTAAATTTTAAAAGTGATGAATGCATATAATATTGAATTGTGTTCATATAATTAATATAAATAAAATAATTTCAATAAGATTAAAATAAATTTAAATATAAATTAATAGGTTGTACATATAATATAAAATTAATTGTAGATATTAGAACCTAAATTATATATATATGCGATTGTGATGTTTTTTTTTTAAAATTAAAATCATAAATAAAAAAATGATGAATATTTAGATCTTAGAAAAGATATTCAAAATTAAATAGAAAAAAAAGTACATGAATAATAATTAATAGAAAATTATAATATACATGATTATTGTCTCTCAACAATAAAATTGAATTTTGTCTGAAATTTTGGATTTGACTTTGATTTTTTCTTCTTCTTTTTCTCCACTTTCTTGTCTACTCGAACTTTATCTTCATAGGAGGAGAATCCTTCAAAACTGCAACACAAATTTTACTAAATTAAATATAAAAAATAATGAAAATTATGGATATGAATAGTACTAAAATAATTCTTTTAAAAAATTACTAATAACATAATAATAAGTGCAAATAACCATGCTCAAAAGAGAAAAAAAATAAAACTAAATCACTACATATATATACTTCACAACAAAAAAGAAAAAAACATAGAAAGTGAGAGAATAAGAAATAAAATACTTCACTACAAGAAACTGCCAGAATACCGATGGATTTACCGACGGAAAAAAATTGTCGGTAATTACCGACGGTTTACCGACGAATTACTGACGATTTATTGATTTAATGGGATTTATTTTTAAAAAATCATCAATAAAAATTTCTGACGGTTTTTACGACGGATTACCGACGGAATTAGCGACAGATTTTTTTTTGTCGGTAAATTCGTCGGTATTTTGGAGGGAATAAATCCCGGAAGATTACCGACGGATTTATCCGTCGGTAAATATTCGAAATTTTATTTTTTAAAAAAATAATTTTAGTCTTTAATTTACCGACGGATTTTTTCCGTCGGCAATATAATAAAATTTATTTTTTTAAAAAATAATTTTAGTCTTTAATTTACCGACGGATTTATTCCGTCGGTAAATATACAAAAATTTTATTAAAAGAAAATTAATTTTAGTCATTAAATTACCGACGGATTAATCCGTCGGTAAATATATTAAATTTTATTTTTTAAAAATTAAATTAGTCTTTAATTTACTGACGAATTATCCGTCGCTAAATATATCAAATTTAATTTTAGTCATAAAATTACCGACGGAATTATTCCGTCGGTAAATATATGAACTCAAAACCCTAGATAACATTCACTTTGTCATTCTCTCCCCCCATATTATTCACGCCGCGCCATGCTCCCTTGGAGGTTGGAGAAGAACCCTACCACTCCACCACGAGGTCTGTATTTTTTCTTCTCCGACGCCACCTTCCTCCTCGTCGTTGATTCGTGGGCTGTCGGAGGACAGGAGGCTGTCGACGTCTGAGCAGCGGTTGGATAGAGGGCGGTGGCGGAGGGCTGGACGAGGGCTGACCGGAGCCCTAGCGCTGCAGCGGTGGAGCGCGAACGGTGGCGGAACGGCGGTATCCCCCGGCTGACAGCAGACGGCAGAGCGAACGGAGTTGATTGATTATTGGATGATCAACTGTAACCTCGTAAGTGTAATCTACTCTGTAAAGTATGCCGCATTTATTCATAATTGATTAAATTTTGAAAATCAGGCCTCTTTTTAGTTGAAATTTTATATTATTCATTATATCGTAATCAAAATGCAAAAAGTCATTTAAAATAAATGAGGGATTATTTGGGAGGTGGCTACAACATTAGGAATAATTTAGCAAATACTGGAGTAATATTTATCAAGGTTGTTTAGAATACATTTTGCAAGATTAAAGTATGATTTTAGCACACACCGGATTCCTTTCCATTGGAAGGCCATAAGTAGAAACTGAAATTGAGGTGAAGAAATAAATACAAGTGCTGTAAGTTGAACCGAAGAGAGTAGATATAAGGTGAGGCTAGGACTGCCAGCCATGATTCCAAGTAGAAAATTGGAAACTAAAAAAGACATTACCTTAACCTCGTAGTGGGTATGGTATCTGTTCTGTTCTGTTGATAGGGAGAGGAAGAAACAAGTGGGGAAGATAGAGAAGCAAGTTGGACACACATTATAGTGATAATTATGTGACTGTCCCCCTTAAATGTTGAAATTTAAAATTATTGTGATTGTTAATGAAACAAATTCAATTCTTTTGATGAGTTTGCATTTACAACCTATTGTTTTCCACGATATAACTATGAGATTTAAGATCACTAGGAATCTGCTCCTCTTAATAACTTAGAATCTTCTTGAGGTAAACTATGATTGATTCAGTTCTTAATTTCCTTGGACTTAGGATTCCTTGACTGGTCCTTTAGATTGAAGTAGTTGTTTTGTTTGTTTCTCTTGGAATATTCTTTAGACAATTACATTTATGCTTGTGAATGAAAATAAACTAAAATCATATTCTCCCAGCAAGATAATATATTGTGGAAACCTTTATGCTCTTTTGGTAGCCTCATTTTGTCATTCTAAAAATTTTGTTATGCTACAGCTGTGAAATATCTTTGAGAAATTTGAAGCCCAATATGTTGACTCTGTTTGATAACTTTTCTATTGTAGGTTTAGTGCTGCAGAAGATGAAGAGGAGTCTCGTCGAAGTGTACTACGTAGAACAACAATTGGAAATGGTCTTTATCTTCTTCTTGCTCCCTGGATTCTGTGGACCAACTTTTATCTTACAGAAATTTAACTATGAACTCTTATGTAGCAGGGCCCCCTGAATCTGTTTTTGACTCGGCTTAAGTAATGATGTTATCTTTTATTTAATACTCCATATTTCTTCATGCAAGTTCTTAAACTTTTTTCTCTAACATTAGTTTAAATGTCAATCAAGGAAAATATTGATCTTCTTGGAAGCACTCGAGTTGGGAGTCGGAGGGTTATCCAAATTTCAGTTGGTTTCATGATCTTCTTCTCAATTTTAGGTAAACATAATCATATTGGTCTCAGTTGATTAGAGTTAGTAATTGGTGTTGTATGACTTTTTTTTTACACTATCAGGAACAAAAATAATCAAATGCTCTCGGGGATTCGATGTGCCAATCGACTGCAAACTGATGTATATATTGATGCTGATGCCGATTTAGGAGAATTTATAATGAAGATCATTTAGTCAAATATTTTGTATCCATGATTTAGTAGAATTATTAGAATTGAATATTTTGTGGTGAATTTGGATTGTGGAAATTTTATAATTTAAATATTATATTAGATGAATAATTTATATTAAGTAATGTTTTGAAGGATTATTTAATATGAAATTTTAATTGTTTTATGGGTATTTATATTTAAAATATAATATAGTAATTTAAATTTAAATTACTGACGGAAAATTTTGTCGTCAAATTTTTTTTTTTAAATATACATAATTTACCGACGGATTTTTCCGTCGCTAATTTACCGACGGAAAAATCCATCGGTAAATTCATCGCTATATTATCCTTTCCGACTAATTTGTATTGTTTGATTACCGACGAATATCTTTTTTTACTGACGAAAAATTCCATCGGTAATTACCGACGGATTTAAAATTCCATCGCTAAAAAATTACCGACGCAGGTTTTCGCGACAAATTCATTTCCGTCGGTAATCTGTCTGTAAGTAAGTTAGCGATGAATTTTTTACTTTTTACCGACGGAATCTTCCGTCGGTAATCAGACAGTTTCTTGTAGTCTAAAGTGATATTTCACACCAACTTGATTCAACATATATACACAAAAAAGAATTAAATACTATTAAATTTCAATAAAATCAGCATTAAATTAAAATATCAATTAGTAACATAAATCAAGCATTTGCATATTGTATTATCAGATCACAATAAATAGAAAATTAAGAACGATAAGAGCACAAAAATTTTAAAGGCTAAATGTATAGGTAGTGGGTGATTTTTTTAATTTTAATTTTTAATTATTTAAATTAGTTAATGTTAGAGATTAAATTAGAGTTTAATCAAATTGAGCAGAATGAATAAATTTCCGGAAAATGGAAACCCTAAATCCAAAACCTACACAACACTTGTTGATATTTACGGACAATCAGAAAGATTTAACGGTGCAATTGAGTGCTTAGAGGCAATGATGAGTGATATTTTCACCTAGATTTTAGTGTCTTTTTATATGTGTTTCATATTATTTTATCCGTATTTTATGTTCTATTTGGTTGTGTTTTGTGTTTTTTTGGAAATATGTGTGAATGAGCTTAAACCTATAATTTTCACTTTTTATTTGATGCTAAACATGATAAGGAAGATGTAGGAAAAAGCGGATCTCAATTCGGAGTTGAAACGAGGGAGAACGAGCCAAAACAGTGAAGGAATCAGGACAGCAGCAACACGACTGGCCGTGTCGGTGGCACAAGCCGTGTCGCAGTACACGACCCATGTAGTCAACACGGGCCTGTCCAGAATGGCCGTGCGGCAACATCTATTCATCCAACACGATCATCCTTTGGCCGTGTAACACAGAACGACTCGTGTGCCGTTTGTCCTGACACGACACGACCCGTGCTACGTAGCACGACTCGTGTCGGCACCAGAACAGGATATTTTTTATAATTCTTCTAGAAGGTCTCCATGGGGTATAAATACCAATCCATTCAACATTTTGAAAGAGATCCGAAATTCCACTTTCCCCACACACCTCACACACCATTTCTTCCATTTTTCACCTTCATCTTCATCCATTCACCATCCATTAGATCTACCATCATCCCACCATTAAAACCTTCATCAAATTGAAGAAAAGAAGCAAGGAAGAGAGGAAGATTGCAAGGAAAGGAACAAGATCACCATTGAAGCTCTTCAAGGGAGTTTTCATCCATACTTTGTAGTTAAACCTCATAGTTTCATCATGTTTTTGAAGGATCTTAATGTCTATGTTAATTTCCTTGTTAATATGGTAGGCTAATCTCCCTTGTGAGATTAGCAACATGAGAGTTGTTGGATAATTTTGGGGATTTGTGTATTTAAGTTCATATGTTGATTGGATCTATGATTTTCTACCATTGATAATTAATTGCTTGAATTGTATTGATGATTTGTGTGTTTAGTTGTTCTAGATATGTGATTAGATTGAGAAATCAATTATATGCTTAGGATAATTAAGTGAATCATTTCATCAAACACTTCATGTGCATTATAGATTGTGAAGAGATTGAGAAGTCCTTCATAGTTTAGAACCCTTTGGTAGGACATGTGATTGGTTTGATCGAGAGATTGATTAATTGTGTGAAGGGACTCTCATTTAAGCTTAGTACCTAGTTGGAATTGTTTAAGTGAGAACCAATCCATTGAGCTATTTGATATGCATATCCTATCCATCTCTAGAGGGAGTTTAGGTGATTTTAGTGTTGGCCCTTAGTCTTCAATCCATGATACATATGAATTTGATACATAATTCCTAGAATTTCAACTTCTCAATTGTTGTTAATCTCACTTTTAATCAATTTGGTAAACCACTTTCCATCATCATCTTGTTCGTTTGATCATTGCTTGCATTTGATTGCTTGTCATTTATTTGTTTACAACCAATCCCATTGATAATTCGTCTCTATAAAATTACAACAAACGTGAGATCGCTTAAGTACTAGTGCCTACCTCCCTTGGGTTCGATAATTTCTTGAATTGGTCATTCTCCACTAAATTATGGCTAATCAGGCAACGAAATCAGATGGATTGAAACCTTCTTTCATAATGTATAATGCTTTGATCAATACCTATGCGAGGAAATAATTGTAAATCTGCAATTTGATCAATAGCAGGTACATCCGTACATGACGTATATCAAGAGATTTCTGTTGCACCTTCTGTCGCACAAAGTATAAATCAAGCTCAATATGCTTCAAAGTATAAATCAAGCTCAATATGCTTTGTTTGAGCATGCAAGACAGGATTTGCAGTAATCTGTACTGTACTCAAATTATCACACCATAGAACATGAGGTTTAGAACTTTGAATCTGAAGCTCACTAAGGAGCCCCTGAGCCCAACTTATTTTTGCCACAAGACTTGCCACACTACAATATTCCATCTCAGTCGAAGACCTGGAGATAGTATGTTGCTTTTTGGATTGCCAAGAAATCAGATTTGGACCAAGAAACAAACAATAACCTATTGTTGAACATCTGTCATCCAAATTCGATGCCCAGTTTGCATCTGAATAGCCAACTAGATTAAATTGGTGAGAAAGATCTAGTGTAAAAGAAAATCCAAAGCTTATTGTCCCATTAAGATATCGAAGAATGTGTTTCACTGCTTTGAAATGAGACTGAAGAGGTTTGTGCATGAATTGACAACTTTGTTGACAGCAAAAGATATCTCCGGACGTGTGATAGTAACATATTTCCAAGCCCAACCAAACTCCTATAAAGCTAAATGTTAGACACCATATCATCTCCATAAGCTGATAGTTTTTCTCCAGTTATCATAGGAGTGCTAATGCACTTTGCATTTTGCATATTAGCTTTGCACAAAATATTCTTAATATATTTTGTTTGAGAGAGATGAAGACCTGCACCTGATTTGTGAACTTGAATACCTAAGAAATGTCTATTTCTCCCAAATCTCTCAAAGTAAAAGTTGAGCTTAGTTGAGCAGTCAAAGTCTGAACTTCTTGAGGATTACTACCAGTGACTAAAATATCATCAACATATACCAATACATACAGAGTATCAACAGCGTTGTATCTGACAAACAAAGAATGATCAGATTTTATTCTGTGTAGCCCAAAACTGAAGAGTGCTTGATAGAGTTTCTCGTACCAGGCCCTGGGTGCCTGTTTTAACCCATAAAGAGACTTCTACAATTTACAAACATAATGAGGATATTGAGGATCTTCAAAGCCAAACGGTTGATGCATGTAAACTTCTTCACTGATATCACCATTCAAGAAAGCATTAGCTATATCCAGCTGCCTAATCTGCCATGTCTTAGTGAGAGCAATAGTTAACACTATTCTTATCGTAGTCGACTTAATAACAGGGCTAAAAGTTTCTAAAAAATCAAAGCCTGCAACCTAACTAAAACACTTTGCTACTAGTCAGGCCTTAAACTTATGAACTGTACCAGAATTTTCCTTCACCTTGAAAACCCATTTATGGGCAATAATATTCTTATGAGAAGGTGGAGGAACCAATTGCCATGTATCATTCCTTATGAGAGTTAAATACTCATCTTGCATTGCTTGTTTCCACCTGTCATCTAACAATGCACTAGCAGCATCAATTGGTTCTTTGAAACTAAGAAACACCTTCGGTTTGAAAATGCCATCCTTTCCTCTTGTTTGCATTGGATGGGCATTAGTGATGAGAGAACCACCTAGCCTGAGCAGATCGGAAATGAGCAATGGATCTAGAGGTCGACTCAAGGGTAGAAGCAGGTGATAAATGAGGATGAGACTATAGTGACTCAAGGGAAGACGTAAGTGGAACATGAGTGGGTTGGAGAGACTGGACAGTAGGCAAAGAACTATGAATAGAAGTTTGAGTAATAAAAGAACCTGAAGCTTGAGTAGAGCAAGATTTAGAGAAGGGAAAAGATAGTTCATTAAAAATTACATCCCTAGACAGAAAAATCCGACCCTCCATACATTTATAACCTTTGTGACTGAAACTGTAACCCAAGAAAGTGCAAGGAGATGATTTGTATGTTAATTTGTGAGTATTATAAGTTCTCAAATCTGGAAAGCATAGACAACCAAAAGTCTTAAGAAAATCATATGTGGGAGAAGAATGGAAGAGAACCTCAAAAGGTGACTTATTATGAAGAATGGGTGTAGGAAGCCTATTGATCAAATATACAGAAGTTTGGAATGGTTCATCCCAATATTGAAAAGGTAAGGAAGCATGGGCTAATAGAGCAAGGCCATTTTCAACCATGTGTCTATGTTTTCTTTCTACTATACCATTTTACTTATGAGTATAAGGACAAGGATGTTGATGAGAAATGCCTTGAGAAGTGAGATAATCAGTGAATGGTCTAAACTCTCCCCCCCCCCCCCCCCCCCCCAATCAGATTGAAAAATGTTAATTTTGTATTCCAACTGAAGCTTTACTTGTTTCTGGAAAGCTATAAAAGCAGAAAAAGCCTCGGATTTAGCTCGAAGAAGATAAACCCAAGTATATCAAGAAAAACTATCAACAAAGTGAATGTAATATTTATAACCACTTGTTGATGTCACATGAGATGGACCCCATAAGTCGGAATGAATAAGATGAAGAGGTTCTGTGTAAATGCTCTTAGAACTTGGGAAAAGAAATTTATGTAGCTTCCCTAAATAATAGGCTTGGCAAACATTCTTAGCGCATTTAGTAGGTTTAGGAAATTTGCAATGTTGAAGCACTAGAGAAACAGTTTTATCACTTGGATGCCCAAGTCTGGAATGCCAAATATCAAAAGTAGCTGAAGTAGAGAAAACATTACAAGAAGGAATTGAATGATCATTAGATTGAAAAGGAGAGGCAGAAGCCATATTACAACTAAGAGAATCAGAAAGAGTACAATCAGTATGATGGAATGGATATTTAATAACTGGGGAGAGATTAAGTTGAGCTTTGGGAAAGACATATAAGCCGTGATGAAGATGGCCTTGAAGAAGAATCAAATGTGAAGAAACATCCTTGACAAGAAAACAATCAGAGTGGAATTGAAAGTGTACGGTATTATCTTTGCAAAATTTGGAAACGATTCTTTGTGATCTGAGGAACATGTAAAATTTGGGTAAGTTGCAAAGGTTCAGTAGAATCAAAAAGAGAGGTAAACAAGGTTGAACCAATGTGATGAATGGGAAGACCCTTACCATTGCCCATTTTAACCTGCTCAGAACCAAGATATGGATCTTGTTGAAGAATGTTGGTAGAATCAGTAATCACATGATTCGTGGCACCAGAATCCGGGTACCATTCCTCTGTATCAGTATACCAAACATTATCATTACCAGCAAAATAATTGGCACTGAAATTACCTATCTTAGGAGGAGAATGAGACTGAGAAAGCTCAGCATGAGCTAGATTCCCTTGAAAAGGTGAAGTGCTTTGAGTACGAAGCTGAGACAGTCCCTGAAATGACTGATCAAAGCGATAGTAGCAATCAGCAACAATATGGCTTGCTATACCACATAATTGACATTGAACCCAATTAGAGCTAAATCCCCGATAGCAACCTCGACCACAATTGAACCGGCCACTTCCATTTCCTCTAAAAGTACCTCGAGAAACAAATCCTCTACCATTTTGAGAATAAGGAGAAGTGTATCCTCTGTCATTTTGAGCATAAGGAGAAGCGTAGGTTCAGAATCCAGGATGTGAAACAGCAACATGAGCCATTGCAGACTCAACGAATCTCATATTACTCCCTAACCGATTCTCAAGTGCAAGAAGGCTTCAATTTCAGCAACCGTGAATGGCTCCACACTAGTGTTGATAGAGAGAACAAAAGTTTCATACTCCGAAGGCAAACCATCAAGTATAGCATCAACATGATCTTTTTCAGTAAGAGGATGACCAACCAAAGAAAGCATATCAACACAATGTCGAACCTTCAACAAATACTCATTGATGGAAAGAGAGTCTTTCCTTTGATTCTGCAACTGAAGCTTGTATTGCCCAACCTTCACTCTAGTTTGCGAAGCAAAATAGACGCCAATAATATTGCAAACCGAAGCAGATGTATCACAACTAACCAATCGAGAAATTAATTCATCACTAATCGAACCAAGGATCCATGAGAGAATCAATTGATCTCGTTGCTCCCACTCGAGAAAAGCAGGAATGATAATACCAACTAATTGTATCTTTAGTAGTCAAATAACGAGGTGGTGGAGGCACAGAACTATCCAGAAATGATTGAAGACGATGGCCATGAATTGCAGCAGAGATCTATTTGCGCTAGATCAAAAAATTCTCAGAATTCAACTTCGAAGAAAGAGGATGCGCAAAGGTGACCGGAGCAAAAGATGAAGAAGTACTGTCGAAAGTCATGGCAAAAGAAATCTGACGGAGAATCACCGATCACCGGCCTGATACCATGTTAATCTATAGAAATCTCATGAGAGAGAAATGAAAGAAAGAGATAAACGAATACTCAATTAATTAGAAATCTTTACAGTTTACCCTATATATAACAGAGATCTGGGAAGTTACGTAACAAACTAAAATATCTACATAACACGTGGCAATTCATGACAGCTGTCATGTAACAGACCCATATCCTTCAATACTCTTCACTTATATTTGCCCACATATTGTCTTCTTCATCCTCTTTGCACTTCCTTTTTTTTCGCAAAATCTCCATCTTCTAGATCTTCTTGGCCCTTATTCAGTTTATCCTTTATATTCCCTTATTCATTTTTTTCATCTTTGAGAGAGAATCGAGCTCCACACTGGCTTCTCCTTCTCTTTTTGGGCTTGAATCGACATCCAAACATCCTCCTAATTAGGGATTTGTTCGTATTCCTCCTCTCCACTCTCCGAAGAAGAATCAGTACTTGGGTGAACCAACGCCTCATAAGAGACGATCTTTCTCATGGGGGGGAGAAGCCCATTCTGATCGTGCCATTTCTTGGAAGACATGTCAGCAGACAGAGTTCTTCCTGCCTTAATCATTTCGTAGTCGGATTGAAGAATGTTAACGATCCAGGAGAGTCCTCATTCGCAGGTGGAGATGGAATGTTGCTGAGACTCTTTCTTACAGGCATATCATCGAACACTCAGAGATCAACTCCTTTTCTTTTCTCTGCAAAGAGTGAAGTGGATCAAAGGTATGAGTAAACAGAGCAGAAATCTACAAGAATTCAAAATTGGATTTTGACGGTACCTTAAATCAAGCAAACAACAGCATCCTATTGGATGCCAGTTACAAGTAAATTTATGAGAAGAAGAAGATGTAATTCAAGTATGGAAGTGTTGAAAGGATTTTGCTTGATTGTGGGTGGTATTTATAAGAGGTTAACATGGAAGGACGGCGAGCCAAAGAGCCTATGTCCATACCAATGGATTATTATAATAATTAGTACAGTGTATTCTTCATTTTGGCAGGTGAGATGTTCAAATGTATTAAAAAAATTGAACAGTCACTATTTCAAATGTATGTACAATATATAAGTCAAATTTATAATAAATTAGCTTAAATAATAATAAAGGTTAAGAAAGTAATAAAAAAAATAGTACAGGGATAAAGTGGGAAGAAAAAATTTCTCAAATCCTTTCCACTTTTAATATATTAAAATAAGATTAAGATTAAGATTAGGATATAAGATAGGTTAAAATTTGTGTGTCAGTGCCTCTAAATCTTATACTTTTCGAAAGTTATACTCTTATTATTAAATCTTATACTTTTGGTATAAGAGTTTGTATCCTTAATTTTTTTTAAAAAAAAATTTATCTTTTTTAATCAAATATTCATACTATTCATATCTCACCTAACCTTTTCAATAAAAATAAAAAATTATTCCCTTATTAATTAAAGTGTATACTCTCTAAAAAATATTATACTTTTTACACCGTGCATAAGGAACACAAAAAACAAACTCTAACTAATATAGTGATACATGATAATAAAAAATTAATTAACAGTGAATAAACACGAAATATGCTAACATTCTTTAATAAAAAAAATACCTGATATTAGAAAAATGAACGTAAGACATCAGAGAAATGAACGAAGTATCACGTATGATTTGCTCTATTTGTGGCTTTGCTCAATAAATAAATAAATAATATATATATATATATATTCCTGTAACAAACTTATGGCTTGTGGGTCAATTGTTATTTAGGGATGTGGTCTGTTGCCTAAACTAATTTCTCAGAGAGGATTGTGATAAATTTTGAGAAAACGTGAATGACTGTGGACTTATTTGCCAAAAAAAAAGGTTGCTATAAAGAATAGATTAATGGGTTGGATATTTGAGAGATAAAAACTCGTTATTTTGAAGTGTGATACCATTTGAGCTTAGTCGTTTAAATTTTGATGTGAATTTCTTTCTTTTAACTTTTAGCGATGCATGGAAGAATGACTCACATGCCAATTATTTTTTTAGGAATGTCGTCTGTTGGCCAGACTAATTTAAATATTTGCAAAAATGCTTATTTTGACTAAGTATAAGAAAAAATGCACACTTTAAATATGAGTTTATCGATTTACCCCTATTATATGTGTCACTTTTTCAGACTTAACTGGAAGACAAAACACTACAAGAAACAGTGAGATTAGCAATGGAAATTTTCGTTGCTAATGTTAGGAAAATCCATCGCTAATCAGTTTACTGACAGATTACCAACGAAAATCAAACGGTCGCTATATCGATCGTCGGTAATTATTTATCGATGAATTTTTAAATCCATCGGTAAATACCGATAGAATTTTTCATCAGTAAATAAAACTATCCGTCGGTAATTATGCAACTCAAATTCATCGAAAATCAAAAAAATTACGACGGAATTAGCGACAGAAATTATTCGTCCCTAATTACCGATGGAAATATTCATCGCTAAGCACAAAATATGTTGTCAAACAAAACTTATTTTAGCGACGAAATTATCAACGGAATAAATTATCGACGAAAAAATTCGTCGGTAAATACAAAATATGGAATTATAAAAACTCATTTTAGCGATGGAATTACCGACGGAATACTATACCGATGGAAATCCATCACTAAATACAAAATATGAAATTATAAAAACTCATTTTAGCGACGGAATTACCGATGGAATACTGTACCAACGGAAAATTCCATAGCTAAATACAAAATGTGTTTTCATGTAAAACATAATTTAGCGACAGATTTAACGACGGAAATGTAGAAAGTGAGATTTAATGATGAATATTTCTGTCGTTAAAATATTTTTATATTTATATTATATATTTCTAAATTAAAATTAATACCTGATAAATCCACAAAAATTATAATTAAACTTTCAAAACAAGTACAACCTAATATAAAATCTCCACAATTTCAAACAAAAATTCAAAATCATCATAAAATATTAAATTCTACTAAATTCTAAATACCAAATATCTTAATACGTTAAACATGCTCACAGCTTTCGAATCAACTTCATCATCTGCATCAACATCAGTATCATTATGACCAACACCTGATGTAGAACCACCACCAAAATGAGAAGCCAATTGATGCTGGGCATCGGTCTAGTCCCTGGGCCACCTGGATGGCTACGGTAAGCCTTTGGGGTTCGTCCCATATTGGATGTGCTGGACAAATATTGTGGGTATAAATGTGGTGTGGCAAACCTCCACTCTTGATCACGATTTTGAGGTGGAGTTATGCTCTGGCATTTATAGCCTACATCAGTTGGTATCAGAGCCGATTGTGGGGTCGGGGCTCCAAGGAAGGATGGATGATGCAGGGGCATCGGTCCAGCCCCTGGGCCACCTGGATGGCTGTGGTAAACCTTTGGGGTTCGTCCCACATCGAATGTGCTGGGTAAATATTGTGGGTATAAATGTGGCGGGGCAAATCTCCACTATTGACCATGATTTTGAGGTGGAATTAGGCTCGGGCATTTATAGCCTACATCACCAATGAATCACCACCTCGTAACAATTCCATAATTTGTTGCACTTGGGCTTGAATTGATGATTGCATCTTAACTTGCATCTCAGTACGCATCTCCGTAATCTTTTCATCTAATTGTCTCTTAAACTCTGCTTCAGTAAACATCGACGAAGTAGGAGCTTGAGTAAAACTAGATTGACTGTTTGTACTTCCTTCGCCCAAATTTCTAATGCCAAAGATGCGACCTTTTTTTATTCTATGGTACGGCGGAAGATATCTCCATATCAATTGGAGGAGCATCAGGCATTTGACTTAACTCATCTTTCTTCTGTTGTATTGCTTTCTGTGAATTTACATTGTTAGTAACAAATAAGTAATCAAATATTATAAATTTAACATTATACTAAAAATCTAAAATGCTTAACAAACATGAAATATTATACGTACAACCACATTTTCAGAAACTGCATAGCACACTTTCCTTCTTCATCCGGCTGGTGATACCCAAGAAAAATGTCATACTCATTGGGTTCTCTATTATTCTCCTTTTCCTAAATAGCCAAGAAAATAAATGAAGCAATAGTCGTGTACATAATTACTAAATTTATATCAAATAGACCAACGTAATCTATAATAAATTCATCCAATACAAAGAACCTGATTAAGAGAATACACTTGACTAAATATTTTATTTAATAGAGATAAGCAAATTACACGACGTTGAGAAATACTTAACAGTAACTTTATTTCAAATTTAAAATCTAATTGATGCATGGTGTATATATATCAAAATGACCAACGCAAACTACGACAAATTCATCCAACACCCATTAAATAGAGTAAGATCCAAGCATACGCTATTTTTATATGAAAACACATTGATATAAATTACTATTATACCTCAACTTTATCATGTCTCATACGACTGAAATGAATAAAAAATATCAAACTAATAATAACATTTTCAAACTAAAGACTACAAAGATTAATTAACAAAATAGATATTCATAAAAAATAAGAGATAGAAACTCACGAATGCTATAGCGTAGTCACAAGCTGCTCTAGAACCTCCTTTATGGCAACAAACACCATTACCCTCTCCGACCGGCTCGCTTAGACGATTTCTCTTATTCTGTTCAGCCTTTGCTATCTCATGTGGATCTTCCCAATGAGAAATGAATGCAACCCAAGTCTCATCACTCATATATTATGGTTTAACCTCCTTATTTTTCCACAATTTCTTCTACTCATGGACTATGCCATTATATCGACGAGCTGTTTTGCTTTTGAATTTGCACCGAACTAATGCATCGATGGATGAGTGCCGCACATATTTTTTCTACATAAATAAGTAAAGCATTAAGATTATATTTATATTATTTAACTAAGAATATATATATATATACACACACACATACACACATACACACATATATATTCTTATGTAAAATAGAACCTTAAACTTTTCAATGCATACCTCAAACTCCTCAAAATATATGCGTCTGGTCTCCTTAGATACCTTCTTCCAGTGAGTTGCTCCTTTTTCAATGCGACAAAAAAATATCTCTCTAAGTAGCTCGAATATGTCATGATCAGGACTTAAACTGCAAATCAAGCAAATCATGGTTTACATAAGGTAGTTTATAATTAAACACAGTAAAAGAATTATAAGAAAAAAAACTTACTAGTTGAATGCAATTTTTACTTCTAGCAGTTTATCCTTAGTGTGAGAATTCTCAACGGCAGATGACGTTGATGGTGCAGGAAGTGGAGTTGAGGTTGATAGTGCAGATGGTATATGTGTTGGAGCTGAAGTTGATGGTGTAGAGGACATTGATGGAGCAACTAAAAATGATGGTGCAAATAGTGTTACAATAGGCCCAGAAGCTGTTGGGAGTGTAAACGAAATTGTAATCGGGGGGTGCAAGTGGTTCAGTAGATGTAGATGGTAATGAAATTTGACCCCGTCTACCCCGACCCCGACCACGTCCACCAATATGTCCATCAGTACGTGTATTAGTGCGTCCACCTACCATCTGCAGCCAAAATAATTGTTAAAATTCAATTTGTCAAGCTATACATTATATAAAATATTAGTAAAGTACAAAAGTAAACAAAAAATAAGAGAGAAGGAACTCACAAAAAATATTTTACCTATCACAAAAACGTTTTACCTATCATATATATACTGTGAAATACATCTTAAAATTCAGTTTCAGAATAATTTTCTGAATCTAAATTATTTAAATTTTCAGAACTACTATCAGATTGCAACTCTTCATTGATATCATATTCCTCATCAATGATTTCCATGAATGCACTACTTTCATTGTTTAAGTATGACGGACCATCATCTGATTGCACATTGTTGGGCTCATCTATGAATTCCTCCTGAAATGCAGTAGAATCTTCACAACTTGTAGACATTTTCTAAATGTTTAACTTTGACTTTACCTTTACAAACTGGCAGCCAATCACTCTTTGTCCTCGTCTCCGTAGGATATGTACAATAATACACTTGGACAACTTGAATTGCCAATAAAAATGGCTTTTTTTTTAATTTTATTTTCCATGTAGGATTGGGCAGTCAAAATTGGTCAAAATTTGACCGGTGGCTTAATTTACAATCCCTTACTAAAGTTGTGTACTTTTTTTGCTAAATTTTAAAAGTATAGACTAATTTGCAATTGAAACAAATGTGAGGACTTTTTCTGCAATTAACCTATTAATTATAAAGCTTAAATGCAATATATGAGTTTATTTAACTACAAATATATTAGTTGATATATGTGTATTTGGATGCACACGTGCACCTATATACGTATTGTATATGTTTTTCTTAATTATATATTTATAAATTTTATTATGTTCCATTTTTACATTCAAAAAGTCAATAAAAATTTCCCTAATAAAGTGTATAAGTTTTTATTTATTAGTATATACTAGTAATACACCCGTGCGATACGCGAAAAATTACATGGAAAAAATATTATATAAATTATTGTATAAAAAATAATAACAATAATAGTAATAATATACAAATTAATAAATCAAAATAAATAAAAAAAGTTTTTTGTAAGACGATGTTTATGTGAGACAGATTTAAATATTATTGTTACCTATAGATAGTAAATTTTTTAGTAGTATATATATATATATATATATATATATATATATATATATATATATATATATATATATATATATATATATATATATATATATATATATATATATATATATTCCCCCGTCACAAGTTAAAGTTTACGCTTTTCATTTTAAATTGTCCCAAGTTAAGGTTTACATTTTATTTTTTGTCATTTAGACCTACACAAAATAATTAATTATTTTATGTAGGACTCACACATAATACTAATACAACTAATAGAACTATATGATATTAAAATAATATACTTCTACTTTATATTACAACAATCTAAAATTTGGGATAGATTCTCCCGTGCGATCCACGGAAATAAATATTAATGTAATTTTAAATTAAACATATATATATATATATATATATATATATTCTTTATACCATGAAATATATGTGTTGTTACAAGAAATGTGTTTACATAACATGGGTATGTGAATTGAATCTATTATTAATTTAAAATTCATTTATTATTAAAATTTAATTTTAAACCGTTAAAGTATGATTAATTAAAGTATAATTAATAATTAATTAAATGTTATAATTTTAAGGTGATTGTGATCTATTAAAATAATATTTTAAAATTGTTAAAAACATAGTGCATATAAACATTTTTTAAAAAATAAATACCTCTTTTATATAGCCATAAAATGATAAAATATGTTATTTATAGTTTTTAAATACTTCATTTGATTATATGTGTGATGCATCGTGAAATGGACGAATAATTAATAAGATCACAATATGGATACATCGATCAACATATTAAAATCATTTGAGTTCCTTTCATAAAGAAATATAAAATGAAATAGAGTGTAACAATAAATTTTATATTTATAATAATAAAATAAATACAAATTGAATTACAATAATAATTTACATGGATTAAGCTTGAGAATTTAAAAAATAATTTCTATCTATCATCTAATTTTATTCTCTCGAATCAATTTGAACTTTGACTTTGACATATTGTGTTGACTGACTTGACTGCGTTGACTGTGTGTATTGAGTCGGATATTCAGTTGAAACTTGTCCGAACTCAAATTTGGGGCTTTGTAATGTTTGTCCAGAAGTGTCGAACCTTTGTTTGAATTAAACGTACTTGATGTGAAAAATACTCGATTTGGGGGGCTTAGCGCCTTGATCTCGGGTTGTATGCTATTCTTGACACGAAAAACACTGAAGAACTTAGTGTATGAAGAACACTTGATTTAGGGGCTTAGCACCTTGATCCCAAATCTTATGTCGTTCTTGGCTTGAAGATACTTGAAGATCTTGAGGAGCGTTGCTCGTGTTTTAATCTCTTCTGAGGGTCATTGTCTTCAGATGCTTTAGTGTGTCAAATGAATAGAGGATGACCCCTTTATATGGGTGAGAGGTGAAGATACCCCCATAAATAATGACTTGTATTCTGATTGGTCCAGAGCTATTTGGGCCATTGATAGGCATTTTTTACGCACTTCAATTAAATCCCCAAGTGTGAAGGATATCAATTATAACGGTAAGTGACCAAATTTATTTATTGAACCCAAAGGACATCTAACTATTTATTTTCTAATTATTACTAGTTTAATCAGAATAGGGTAACCAATTTTCAAGAGTTTTTGAATTAATTAACAAAATAACAGAATAATAAATTACTGAATAAATTAAAAGCAATAAAAATAAAACAAGTTTTAATCAAGAGACAAACGACAGTTCTAAGGTATCAGGTATAGATCAATTAATTCAGATTACTAGACCTTCAATTGTTCATTCAATTTGTTTCAATAAAAATACACGACTTAATCCCATTAACCACCAGATATGATCCAATTTTAAGCTAACAGTATGTTCTGATTTATTTCCTAAGATGCGCGAATATTACCAAGCCCCCTTCCTATATATTAATCAAAGCAAACAGCAATACTTCCGGATGGTAAGTTCGACTAACAAGATATTTTTCTAGAATTACTACAAGGTTTTATTCACTTCCTACTTGAATGTTTAATTGCATTGTTCCACTAAAAAAATCAAGTATCTAATTTATCAGTTCATGGAATTAAAGTATTTATAGCGGAACTACATCAATCCCTAACAAATAGACAATACCAATCATGAACGCACACAAGCTAACATAATAATTTAAGCATTATAGCGGATGTTATGAAATTACTATAAAGACGTTACAAAGCATATACGCAAGTCTGAATAAAATAAATAAAATTAGAATATCAACTGCATAATATCCCAATTTTGGTCTAGGTTCCCAAATCAATTCAATCTAACCATCAAACCCTAGAACTGTATAAGAAATTAGCCCATGAGGTTACAATATTCAACACTCATGGCTAAGCAATTCATGTAACAAATCAAGACAAAAGAAAGGGAAAGATAAGAAACAAGAAACCATAGCGTAAGCGTAGTTGGGCGTTCCTTCTCCATCTCTCCGATCGTTGGATCTCCCTCAATAATCGCTTGGAACCCCCTAGAAGATGGATGAATGATGAAAGAAAGATGTGAATCTGATGTGTGTATCTTGGACAGCAATTCACGATAGGTGTGTGTGAATGTGAGTGGGTTCTACTCAATTTGTGTATTGATCTCCTTTTTGTATCTTGGACATTTAACAGAGCTTTTTCACATCGAATCCAGCCAAAACAAGATCTGGACATAACAAATACACTGTAGAATCAAACAAGCCGCGATTGGGCTAAAAAAATGCCCGCTCGGCACCCAGCTCGGCTCGAGCTGGGTCTTGGATGCTGCCGAGCGGCACTCCAGCTACATTAGGATGACTTTCCACGTCATGTAGGACCCTATGGCACCTAACTCGGTCAAAATTAGCTGTCGAGCCACACCAGCTCGCTCCGAGCGGTCAGCCGAGTAATGGAGACTGCACTGCGTGATTCCACTATTTCGAGCATAACTTCCTCATACGGACTCTGATTTGAGTAATTTTTGTGCCAAAATGATCCTCTTTTCCGTGTTTTTTCAACTATATATCACGATAAATTTGGACTTCTACACGAATATAGAAAAATTATACAATGTGGACATGTATTTTTCAGCATTCCTTCACACTTTCACTATTCATTGTAACTTTGAAATTTTGATCATGTTTTACCCTTGAAAACTCAACAAAACACCTTAGTAGCATCTTAATTATGCAAGATATGAAAACTACGAAATTTTACACAAAATCATGGCCACATTCTATCAAAAACGGTGTAATGTGAGACCTAAAACACGTGAAATTCCACTCTCAACAGCCATATCCTGCGGGCTTGGGCCTCCAACTTGATTGGACCATAATTGGGCCTATTTTACTTAGGCCTGAATTAATTTTTATAGCCTTTTTTGACTTAGGTCAGGCCTCATTTGACTTAGGCTTATTTGACTTGGGCCAGACCTTATTTAATTTAAGCCCCATTTGATTTGTTTGGGCTCAAATTAACTATCAATTATTTATTAATCTATTTTAGGAATTAATTTATTTAAATTCCAAAATAAATTAAAATTGATATTTAATCAACAAAATCCACGTGTTATCATTTGATTGTACCGTGAATTTTAGTTGCTTACAAATGCCCCCTTGATATTTGTTCAAGGACACATTGTGTTTATGTGAAGGAATAGAAAAAAATCCTTTTATTTTAATGTAAAATAGTTTCAAATTGCAAAACTTCTTAAGTTAACAACAAGAATAAAATTATTTGGCCTAAGAACAAAACACCTTCGTTGGCCTAAATAATTTCTCATCTCTTTAGAAGCCCAACCTTTTCCCTGTAATTTTCAATATGACCCTGACTTATGCATTGCTGGACAAGACTTAGCAAATGTAAAATTTCTAAATTTTAATTAAAGCAGAAAATCTCCCAATTTTTTTACCGCAATTTATGTCTCAGCCGAACAAGACTAAGCAAATCTCAATCAAAATTTCTCAATTTTAATTAAAGTAGAAAATCTCCCAATTTTTGTAGAGATTCTACCACCACAATAATTTTTATATATACTACGGAGTCCTCCCTATATAAATGGAGTGTATGTCTCAAGTAATTCACCGCGGCAGTTTGGCACTACGTGGACGACGGTGGGGTGGAAATGTCAACAATAATTTCCAGCAGATCTTGGTTGTACTGTGATTGGACTTCTTCCATCAGAAGCGGCGTTTGTCTTGGTTGATTGCAAAGGGCGTTTATCTTAGTTGATTGCAAAACAATGAATTGACGGGTTGTCCCTTCACAATTGTCCCTTTATGATTGTCCCTTTGAACGATTGTCCCTTTAAACGATTGTCCCTTCGAATGGTTGTTCCTTTACGAATTGTCCCTTTGCACGGTTGTCCCTCGATTATCCCTTTTAATGGCATTGTCAGTTGTCTCTCGGTTGACAGCTTCTTGCAGCGGTTGTCACTGGTGGCGAGTGGCAGAGATTGATCGACGACTGATGGTAGCGAACTTTGTCTTCGAAAGCTGCTGCATTGTGGAACTCCAGCAAAAGGTGGATTGACTCGACAATAGCAATGAGTCAACACAGGGCACGAGCTATAAATAAAATGAACCTCGGTGTGTTCGTGACTTGGAAATGAGATGCTATAAACCCGGTTGTTTGTAGGGTTCTAGTGGGGCGACAATGGTGATGGAAGCTTCGATTCATCTTCCAGGGCGCTATCTCTGATGGTGATAGTACCATTTCCAGCGACGACTGTCGGTAATTCTAGTAGCAGAAAGGAGGCTAGAAGTGGAGACAACGTCAACAATGTTTCGGTGGATCTTAGTGATAATGTGGTGTTGACTTCTTTCGGCAGTATCGTTGGCTAGACTTGTGTGGTGGTTGATGGAGGTGGATGCGCGGACTTTGCAGTTTCCAGCAATGACCTTCAACGGCTCTGACAATTGAGTGATGGCAGGTCCCATCGGCTTTACATGGTGTCGCAGTGGGGAGATCTGGCGGCATGACTTGCATCTGTTTCCAGTGGCTGCAGCACACGTGATGGCTCGGCAATCGAAAATTGACTGCTTATGGGCGCTGGATTCTCCGACTGTTGCTTCGTGAGATTTCTAGCTGGGACATCCTTTGGTGGCTCGTTCAAACAGCGATTGCATCTCTGGAGGGGGTGGTAGATCTTGCTGGTTGGTGCGTGATTGTCGAGATTCATAAATGGAGAATGATCTATGGCAGCATCCCCAGTGGTGCGGACTCGATCTGCAGCGGCGGACAGTGGCTTGACGAGTGAGTGTGATCATCAATTAAAGTGTTTATAGCGGATCTAGGTTCCCAAATCAATTCAATCTAACTATCAAACTCTAGAACTGTATAAGAAATTAGCCAATGAGGTTACAATCAACACTCATGGCTATGCAATTCATATCACAAATCAAGGCAAAAGAAAGGAAAAGATAAGAAACACGAAACCTTAGCGTAAGTGTAGTTGGGCGTTCCTTCTCCTTCACTCCGATCGTCCGATCTCCCTCAATTATCACTTTGAACCCCTTTGAAGATGGATGAATGATGAAAGAAATATGTGAATCTAATGTGTGTGTGTCTTTTGCAGCAATTCACGATGGGTGTGTGTGGATGTAAGTGGGTTTTCCTCAATTTGTGTATTGATCTCCCTTTTGTATCTTGGACATTTAGCAGAGCTTTTTCACGTCGAATCCAGCCAAAACACGATCTGGACGTAACAAATATATTGCAGAATAAAACAGGCCGCGACTAGGTAAAAAAAAGCCCTCTCGGCACCCAACTCGGCTCGAGCTGGGTCTTGGATGCTGCCGAGCGGCATCCAAACTATAGTAGGACGACTTTCCACGTCATGTAGGACCCTATGGTACCCAACTCATCCAAAATTGGCTGTCGAGGCACCCAGCTCGCCCCGAGCAGTCAGCCGAGCGGCAGAGACTGCATTGCGCGATTCCACTGTTTCGAGCATAACTTCCTCATACAGACTCTGATTTGAGTAATTTATGCGCCAAAATGATACTCTCTTCTGTGCTTTTCCAACCATATATCATGATCAATTTGAACTTCTACAAAAATAAAGAAAAATTATGCAATGTGGACATGTGTTTTTCAGCATTCCTTCACACTTTCACTCTTCATTGTAACTTTGATCTTTTGATCATGCTTTACCCTTTAAAACTCAATAAAACACCTTAGTAGCATCTTAATTATACAAGATATGAAAACCACGAAATTTTACACAAAATCATGGCCATATTCTATTAAGAACGGTGTAATGTGAGACCTAAAACACGTGAAATTCCACTCTAAACAGCCATATCCAGCGGGCTTGGGCCTCCAACTTGATTGGACCATAATCAGACCTATTTTACTTGGTCCTGAATTAATTTGTATGACCTTGTTTGACTTAGGTCAGGCCTCATTTGACTTATGCTTGTTTGGCTTGGGCCAAACCTTATTTAATTTAAGCCCCATTTGATTTGTTTTGGCTCAAATTAACTATCAATTATTTATTAATCTATTTTAGGAATTAATTTATTTAAATTCCAAAATAAATTAAAATTTATATTTAATCAACAAAATCCACGTATCATCATTTGATTAAACCATGAATTTTAATTGTTTATAATGCCCCCTTGCGATTTGTTCAAGGACACTTGTCTTGATGTGAAGAAATCACAAAAATTCCTTTTATTTTCATGTGAAGTAGTTTCAATTTGCAAAACTTCTTAAATTAACAAGAAGCATAAAATTATTTGGCCTAAGAACAAAACACCTTCATTGGCCTAAATAATTTCTCATCTCTTTATAAGCCCAACCTTTTCCCTGTAATTTTCAATACGACCCTGACATGCCTTGCTGGACAAGACTCAGCAAATCTCGATCAAAATTCCTAAATTTTAATTAAAGTAAGAAATCTCCCAATTTTTTTACCGCAATTTATGTCTTAGCTGAACAAGACTAAGCAAATCTCAATCAAAATTTCTCAATTTTAATTAAAGCAGAAAATCTCCCAATTTCTACCACCAAAATAATTTCTATACATACTTCGGAGTCCTCCCTATATAAATGGAGTGTATGTCTCAAGTAAATCACCGCGGCAGTTTGGCACTGCGTGGTCGACGGTGAGGTGGGAATGTCAACAGCAATTTCCAGCAGATCTTGGTTGTACTGTGATTGGACTTCTTCCATCAGAAGCGGCGTTTGTCTTGGTTGATTGCAAAGGGCGTTTGTCTTGGTTGATTGCAAAGGAATGAATTGACGGGTTGTCCCTACACGATTGTCCCTTTACGGTTGTCCCTTCGAATGATTGTCCCTTCAAACGATTTGTCCTTTGAACGGTTGTCCCTCGATTGTCCCTTTTAATGGCATTGTCAGTTGTCTCTCAGTTGACAGCTTCTTGCAGCGGTGGTCGCTGGTGGCAAGTGGCGGAGATTGAGCGACGACTGATGGCGGCGAACTTTGGCTTCGAAAGCTGCTGCATTGTGGAACTCCAGCAAAAGGTGGATCGACTCGACAACAGCGATGAGTCACACATGGCACGAGTTATCAATAAATTGAACCTTGGTGTGTTCGTAACTTGGAAACGAGATGCTGTAGACCCGGCTGTTCGTAGGGTTCTAGTGGGGCGACGATTGTGATGGAAGCTTGGGTACGTCTTCTAGTGATAGCACCATTTCCAGCGACGACTGTCGGTAATTCCAGCGGCAGCCAGGAGGCTAGAAGTGGAGACAACGGTGGCTGGAGACAACTCCAACAATGTCAACAATGTTTCGGTGGATCTTAGTGACAATGTGGTGTCTTTTTTCGGCAGTATCGATGGCTGGACTTGTGTGGTGGTTGACGGAGGTGGATGCTGGATTCTCCGGCTGTTGCTTCGTGAGATTTCTGGCTGGGACGTCCCGTGGTGGCTTGTTCAAACAGCGATTGCATCTCAGGCGGAGGTGGTAGATCTGGCTGGTTGGTGCGTGATTGTCGAGATTCGGAAAGGGAGAACGATCTCTGGCAGCATCCCCAGCGGTGCGGACTCGATCTGCAGCGGCGGACAGTGGCTTGACGAGTGAGCGTGATCAGTACAGACAATGGACCTCGGCGGTACGCGTGGCTCAATTTCGGCAATGGACCTTGGTGATTGCAACTGAATCGTGTGGACTTGGCGATACCGTCTTCCAGTGAGAGGAGCGGCGATGTACCGGCGCAGTAGTGATTCGATTTAGAGGGCGTTGCGGAAGATCCGGCAGTCGACCGTCAAGCTGCAGAGATGGCGGGTTCAATCTCAATGTTGGAGAAGGAGCACCGAATTTAATTTTTTCCTATTTTATTCAGCAATATTAAAGAAGTACCTACAAAATTTGGATTTCCTTCAACATAGCAAGAATTCTTTTTTTTTTTTTTTAACACCACAACCTTTTGGATTTCCTCACCACAACAAGAATTTTGGAACTCTTCATCCAATTTTATGTTAAATCACTATGTTCTCCTTGTCAACTTTTTGCATCTAAAACTCTTTCATATTTCAATTTATTGATTGTCTCACAAACTTGATGTGAATAGAACGAGACATGACTGAACTTAGCAAAGTACTAAGCTGCTTACGTACCTCTTTACAGAGGATCACATCATTACGTAGTTTAAAGGGATATGATTTGATTTGGATGGGGTGCTGTGTACAGTTTATACTCATGCGAGCCAAGAGTTTGTCGTACACAGTTTATTCTCATGCGGACCAGGAGTTTATCGTACATAGTTTATACTCATGCGGACCAAGGGTAACATGCAATTTAGGCTCATGCGTCATGGAGTGTTGATCTTGAATTTGCTGACAATTTATACTCATGTCAATGAGTCTTTGTGTGGACATTTTTCACTCATATCGAGGAGTATTGTGTGGACTGTTTTATCTCGTTTCGAGGAGCATTGTGTGGATAGTTTTATCTCATGTCGAGGAGCATTGTGTGGACAATTTTATCTTGTGTCGAGGAGTATTGAGTGGACTATTTATCTCGTTTCGAGGAGCATTGTGTGGATAGTTTTATCTCATGTCAAGGAGCATTGTGTGGACAGTTTTATCTTGTGTCGAGGAGCATTGTGTAGATAGTTTTTGCTCTTATCAAGGAGCCTTGCATTTGATTTGTGTTAGATAGTTTAAAATCGTATCAAGGAGTGGAGCATGGATAATTTTAGCTTATATCAAGGAGCGTAATGTGGACTTAAGAGAATTCAGATAGTTTATGCTCGTATCAATGAGCATTGTGCAGACAATTTTAGCTCGTGCTGAGGAGCTTTGACTTGGGAGATTTTAGATAGTTTAAGCTCGTATCAAGGAGCATAATGTGGACAGTTTTCGCTCGTGTCAAGGAGCTTTGAATTTGATTTGTCAACAGTTCATTGCCCCCAATCTTGGGATGTATTGTTTTCTCTTGCTTCCACTTCATTTCTATGAATCTTTATGGAAACTGCATTCTTTGTTGGTGGTTCCTCTTCCACGAGCTCATCAAAAGACATGTCATCAAACTCATAGGAGCCTTGAATAGATGGCCATTCAATGTCATTTGATATCAAGCTCAACTCCATGTCGTAAGCTCTTGTAGCCCACTCTTCAAAAGTTTTAGGCCGAATTCCTTAGAGTATATAGCGGAAATTCCATTGCATCCCTTGAATGCATATTTCTATTACTGAAGTTTCTAGTAGCTTTTCTTTGCAATTGAGGCTTAGGCTTCTCCATATGTTGATGTAATCGAGGACATATCCTTCATCACTTTGCCGATTATTTATTAGCTCCATCATGCTGACAGTTCTTCGTGTGCTATAGAAACGGTTGAGGAATTCTTTTTCCATTTGCCCCCAACTGTCAATGGAGTCAGATTCCAAGTTGATGTACCAATCAAAGGCATTTTCTTTTAGAGATCGGACAAATTGTCTCACCATGTTATCTCCAGAGGTCCTAACATCATTGCATGTCTCGACGAAGTGTGCCACATGCTGTCTTGGGTTGCCTTTGCCATCGAATTATTGGAATCTTGGAGGTTGGTAGTCAGTTGGCATCTTCAAGTTGTCAATTCTCTTTGTATGTGGCTTCTTGTAAGCAACAAGGTATTTTGAGCTCCCTTCAAACTTGTCTTTTATTGTTTCTAAAACGATGTTCTTTAATTGGTTGATAGGAAGCATGCCGTCAGCTGAAACTTGCATATTTTCTTTAACTTGCTTATTTTCAGATGTATGTTTTTTCGTGGAGTCTTCTTCCTCTTGCTCATCCTCAACTTGTTTCTCATTTGCACGACTTGTCTCCACATTCTCCATTTCTTCATAAGTACGAAGATCTTTACGTCTTGAGCTTCCATGTGCTTGTTGAGTCCTTCAATGGTTCTCATCATACTTACGAGTTGTTCTTCAATGGTCATAGCATTTGCTGTCATCACTACAGCTATAGCTAAGGCAAATGGCGAGCTTGGCGTTGTACGAGGAGTTGAGAAAGCAAAAATATTTTCACCACCCTTATCTCCGTATGGCTTATTGAGAGTAACTCCAACTGAAGGACTTATTTCCAAAGAGGTTTCACCTTTTGTAACTATGTCAACATCTTCAGTTTGCAATTCTGAAAGCTTAAAGGCAGTAGGACTTTGTATTGAAATCTTGAGTTGAGTTGTCTTTTGAATCTCTTTAGTTTGCATCTCCGAAGTCTTCAAGGGAGAAGGTCTTCTTATTGCAATCCTGAAATGAGTCATGCTTTGTATCTTCGAACTTGAAGAGAGAAGAGATGAGAGGTAGAGACGGTCCCACTGGGTATGCCAAAATTTGTAACAATAAATTTTGTATTTAAAATAAAATTAATACAAAAGAATTACAATAATAATCCAGACGGATTAAACTTGATAATTTAGGAAACAATCTCTATTTATCCTCTGATTCTTCTCTCGAACCAATTTGGACTTTGACTTTAACTTGTTGTGTTGACTGCGCTGACTGTGTCTGTTGAGTCGGATCTTCAGTTGAAGCTTGTCCGATCTCAAATTTGGAGCTTTGAAATGTTTATCCAGAGGTTTCAAGCCTTTATTTGGATTAAAACGTACTTGATGTGAAAAACACTCGATCTGGGAGCCTTAGCACCTTGATCCCAAGTCTTATGATGTTCTTGACTCGAAGAAACACTAAAGAACTTAGTGTATGAAGAACACTTTATTTGAGGGCTCAGCACCTCAATCCCAAATCGTATGTCGTTCTTCACTTAAAGATGCTTGAAGATCTTGAGGAGCGTTGCTCATGTTTCAATCTTTTTAGAGCGTCGTCGCCTTTGGGTATTTGAGTGTATGTCAAATGAATGAAGGAGGACCCCTTTATATAGGTAAGAGGTGAAGACCCCTTCATAAATGACTTGCATTCTGATTGGTCCACTCTATTTGGGCCATATTCTGCGGGCTTGAGCCTCCACTTGTTTGGGCTGAAACCAGGCCTATTTTACTTGGGTCTAATTTAATTTGTATGGGCTTATTTGCCTTAAGTCATGTGTCATTTGATTTGAGCTTACTTGACTTGGGTCAGACCTTATTTAATTTAAGCCCCAATTTAATTTATTGGGCTTAAATTAATTATCAAAATTATTTATTAATCTATTTTTTAGGAATTAATTTATTTGAATTCTAAAATAAATTAATAATTGACATTTAATCAAGAAAATCCACATGTCGCCATTTAATTAGACCGTAAATTTTAATTGCTTACATTTACCACAATAGAAAGAGCTTAGATTTGAGATTATGTGCCATATAATTTGACAAAAGTGAAATGGAAAGAGAGATATGTAAGTTGGCTGCTGCAAATAATTTAAAAGGTACCAAATTGGGGAAGAGAGAATGTGAAAGAGAGGGAGAGAAGATTTTCGATGAGGGTTGAAATCAAAATTTTATTTACTAACAACAATTTCACAGATACTGATATGGATGTCTAGAGATTGCCCAAATCAGAATTTCAGACAATAGGGCCAATCATTCTATCCATGTACACTAATAAAAGAATACCAAGAAACTATGATTATGGCTATAAGAGATTTGAGAGATGTAATAACGTAAA
The DNA here is from genome assembly GCA_023678885.1 of Pogostemon cablin. NCBI lineage: Eukaryota > Viridiplantae > Streptophyta > Magnoliopsida > Lamiales > Lamiaceae > Pogostemon > Pogostemon cablin. Next base: position 7,269,137 of record CM043009.1, read on the forward strand.
AAGAATTGTATATTATTTATGAGATCTGTACAACTATATATAATATACAGAGGGTGAGAAGATAAATAAATAAATCAATTACAATAAATAAGATATATTTCTTGATTGATTGATTGATAGAATCAATCTTATCTGTTTTGTCTTGATTGATAATCCTCCTTAATACGCCCCCGCAAAATAGACATTCCATTAGCAACGGCAATTTTGGAACGTAACAGCTCAAATCTTGCTTTCGAAAGTGGTTTCGTCAATAAGCCTGCAAGATGATCAAGTGTGCTGACATGTCATATAGCAGTCCTTTTGATGAAAGATCTCGGACGAAGTGAATATCAATGGCTATGTGTTTCATCCTTGAGTGCTGAATTGGATGAAAAGCAAGTCTCGTTGTACTTATATTATCGCATAAAATTCTGGGTGTGATACTCAGCCGAGGCAGTCGAGGCAAGTGCACGATACTCAGCCTCTGTGGAAGAACATGCTACACCAGTTTGCTTTCTTGATCTCCAAGAGATTGTGTTTTCATCGAAAAACACTATGTATGCAGAGGTGGATTTTCTGTTCGATAAATCTCCCCCGAAGTCAGAGTCAGAGTATGCTGTAAGACGAAGGTGAGATGGTTGTCGCAGAAGTAAGCCGTGGTGAATTGTCCCTTTTAAGTAACAAAATAGTCATTTAACTTCACCCCAATCATCTGCTTTTGGTGATGCCATGCGCTGTGCTAGTCTATTCACTGTAAATGAAATATCTAGTCTTGTTTGAGCAAGATATTGTAGGCCATCTATGGCTAGGGGTGGGCATTTTTTTTCGGGTTTCAGGTACCTGATCCTATCCGAAAAAAAATAAAAAACCCAATTTTTTTTGGGTAATTTCGGGTTTCAGATTTTGGGTATTGAAAATGTACCCCAATTATCCAATCGGATACCCTATATTTTTATATTTTTTTACACTCTTATATAGTATTAATTATAAAAAATAATTTGATTTATGAAATATTAAAATTTTTATCCATTCTTAATTTTTTAATCATAAAATATATTTATTATCCATTAAATATTTTTAATTAAATTTATTTTTTAAATTATCAATTATTTTTAGATAATAAAAACACAATTTTGAATTCATTAATTTTAATATGATTTAAGTTATTATATACTTTAATGTATAAATATTTTTAATTAATTAGCTAAAAATAACATATCAAAATATATAAATTTAAATATGTCGTGATTCTCATCAATTAACTTTTTTTTCTCTTTTTCTAATTTCTTACTTTACACACATCAATTAATAACTTATTAAAATACATTACATGATCAAAATTCAAAACAAACATTGGAGTACTAATTTATTTATTTAATTAAATAAAAAAATCCAAAACAAACCTACTCTTAATGTCAAAATAGTGGAAATCTTCTCCCAATTTTTCAATGATACAAAAATATTAAAAATCGTAAATTAAAATAGTGATTTGTAATTAGTTTATTGTTAATGCATATATTAATATTAGGACAATTAAGGAGAGAAAAATTGTGAGATCTGCATAATCCCATGTGTATCACACACACAACACATAAAGTTAGAAATTCAAACACATACAGTTATAAATGTTTTTAATTAATTATTTAAAAACGAAGAGAAAATGATAAAAGAGATCAAATAAAATATTACCTCAAAAATTACACATTAAAAAAAATTATTTAAATCACACCTAATTAATTTATTATAAAAATACTTAAAAAATAAAAAAATAAAAAGAGGTATTTTCGGGTACCCGCATTGAGTATCCGATATTTTTCGGGTACCCGAATTTTCAGATCTAAGAAATTTCGGATCGGGTTCAAAAAATAAAATTCCTAATTTGAATTTTCGGGTACCCGATCCGAAAATTCGAAATACTCGAAACCCGATCCGATGCCCACCCCTACCTATGGCGCTCCTATAAGTTGTTGGATCAACTCCGCCGATGCACTTGGTACTCCTTGGATTGCTAGGAGTGCGTAAAGGTTTCGCTCCATCCATGTGATATCTCCAAAGCAAGTCGATAATATAGTTATGTTGAGATAGAAATAAACCTTCCTTGCATGCGGCCACTTCAACACCAAGAAAATAGGAAAGGCTGCCCAAGTCTTTAATAGCAAATCTAGATTGTAACTTGTTAATCAAAGTAGCAATATGCTTAGAATTTGAACATGTAACAATTAAGTCATCCACATACACAAGTACATATATTCTAATATCATTGTGATTAAACAAAAATTAATAATATCTTTGGATTGAGCAAAACCAAAGGACAAAAGAGCAGAACTCGAGGCATTATACCATTCTTTTGAAGCTTGGCGTAAACCATAAAGGAATTTGCGAGGGAGACACACATGAGATGGATGAGTGGAGTCAACACATTTAGGTGGTTGAGACATATAAACGGGTACTTTCAAATTCCCATGGAGAAACGTATTATTGATGCAATCTGTTTTAATGGCCAATTAGCTGATAGAGCAAGAGTTAATACAGTCCCGAATAGTCACTGGTTTAACTACGGGACTGAATGTTTCATGATAATCAACTCCAGGTTATTGATGAAATCCCATTGCAACCAGATGAGCTTTATACCTTTCAATCGACCCATTCGAGTTCCGTTTAATATGGAAAACCCATTTGCAATTGATAATATTAGCTTGTGGTAGAGGAGGTACAAGATTCTATGTGCCATGTTTTTGTAAGGCTGTGAATTCGTGTGACATAGCTTGTCACCAATGGAGTTGGGATAAGGCTTGGGAGAGACATGTAGATTCAATGCCTACGGATAATGGATACTTTGTGGCTGCATATAGTTTCTTTGGTTTGAAGATATTATTTTGCGCACGAGTGCGCATGGTGTGATTTCGAGTGATCGATTGAGAATGTGTGGGTGGCGGTAGACTCGACGGTGGTGGTAGATTTATATTTTGGATAGATGGTTGAGAATCTGATAAAGCTTGAGTAGAGGGGGAAGACATAGAGAGATTTGGTAATGAAGTTTTCGAAGTTGTATAGGGAAGTAAGAATAGAGGTGAACTTTCTGTGTTGTTGTTAGTGTCATCTGGCAACTTAATTTTATTAAATGACCAAAATATAAAAACTAAAAATTTGACATGCCTGGAGATGAAGATGCGGCATGTCTCCGGATCATAGCACTTATATGCGCTTTGACTTGTAGAGTATCCGACAAAAATGCATGGCTTATATGGAAAATTTTGTTTACCAATGTTATAAGGCTTAAGCCGTAGAAAGCAGATACAACTAAATATACTGAGTTTTAAATAATTAGGCACAAAGTGAAACAATACCTCAAACGGGCTCTTTCCGCCCAAGATTGGAGTAGGCATCCGGTTAATGAGAAATGTGGTCGTTTGTATAGCAAAGGCCCAAAATGAAAGTGGTAGGTGAGCATGGTGTAAAAGATAATGAGTTAAATCCATAATATGACGATTTCGGCATTCAGAGATACCATTTTGCTGTGGGGTGTAAGGCGTTGTGGTGAGCCAATTAGTTCCATTTGCCACAAGATATGGCTTCATTGCTAAAACTCTCCTCCATTGTCAGAATAGAAATTTTTAATCTGCGTATTGAATTGTTTTTCCACAAGAGCTTTAAACTTATTAAATATTCCTGCAACTTGAGATTTTGAAGTTAATATATAAACCCAACAATATCTACTAAATAAATCTACCATTAACAAAAAGTAATGACAACCATCAACAGAGGTAGTAGATGAAGGACCCCAAACATCCGCATATATGTATTCCAGAGGATAAGTTGCAATAAATGAAGAGGTACCAAAAGGTGTTCTATGAGCCTTGCTCACACGGCAAGAAATGCAATCATCTGTTAAAACGTCTAATTTATTCAAAACTAATAAATGAAATTTAGATAGTATGAGAGAGCTTGTTCGTCAAGACGGATGGCCTAAACGAGCATGCCAATGAGTTGGTGAAGTTCGAACACCCATTGCAATAACCTTCTCTCCAGAACTTGAGAGTGAAGGTTGTAGTTGATAAACACCATTATTGCATGGTCCGTGGGTGAGGCACGGCCCTGTGATGAGGTCCTTAACCAAAAAATAATTAGGAAAGAACTCCATAGAAACATTGTCAGTTTTCGTAAATTGATGAACCGAATATTAAATTTTGAGAGGCGTTTAGAACACATAAAACATTAGATAACAGAAAAGTACAAGATGATGTATGGATATGAGTTATAACGGAGTGTGTAATAGGCATGCTAGAGCCATCAGCAATTTGTATTTCATCTGTGCCATCATACTCGGAATGAATGGAGAGATTACTTAGGTCACCTGTTAAATTATGAGACGCTCCTGTATCTATAAGCCATGAGGTATTTAACGTAGAATTCCTTGGTGACTGAGTAATATTAGCCGACACATTAAGATGATGACAATATGGCGCTGTGTGGCCAGTGAATCCACAAATTTGACATGTTACCAAGTGATGTCGACTCCAATTATTAGGGTAGCGGCCACCACGTCGACCGCGTCCATAACCTCCTCCACGTCCTTGATTATTTGTAGTATTATTTCCACGACCTCCATTGGGATGTTTGGCATTGTGTCTGTCCTGAAAATTTGGGTTGGATTGAGCAACATTAGCAGTTGCAACTAATTGAGAAGTTTCAGTTTCTAGTTGCTTTAAATAAATTTCATGCTCGATGAGTCGATCACGTAATTCTTCAAAATGAAATGGAGTTTCTCTTGTGCAGACTAAACTAACGATGTCTTGATAATCTTGCCCTAGTCCATTGATAATGTCGAGTGTAAGATCATCATCCTTTAAAGGAGTATCAATAAGTCCGAGTTTGTCGGAAATTACTTTGATGTAATTCACATATTCAGAGATAGATCGTGACCCAATTGAAGCTTTTGAGAGGGTTGTTTCTAATTGCATCACATGTGTTCTCGAGGTACTTACAAAAGCTCAATTTAATATAGACCATGCCGATTTTGTAGTCGTGGCCGATGATAGGATCGGTAGAATGTCTGGAGAGACAGATCCAAGTATGGTAGCGAGTAGAAATTGGTTTTGTTGAAACTAAGAAACAGAAGCAGAGGCATCTTTTTGGGCATCCGGCTGAGGGGTGTCACCGGTGATGTGGCCAATTAGATTGAAATCATTCAAGAGTGCTGTGAGATGGTTTCTCCCTGATGGAAAATTGGAAGTGGTGAGTTTAATAGGCATATGGTGGTGGGCAGAAATAGGGATAACTGTAGATGGTGAAGTGGAGGAAGAGGTGTTCCCATCAACAGTGGAATTTTCAGTGATCGACATAGTCACAGATTAGGATCGATGATGGTCTCGTTAGAGAGAGGCTTAAAAAATTGATACTCCCTCTGTCCCATAAAAGTCGATATAATATTTTTTGGCACGGAGATTAAGGAGTATAATAATTTAATATAAATTGAAGTAAAGTGAAGTGAGAGAAATAATATTTAATGTGTAGTGGGTAGTTGTATTAGAGGTGATATGTGGGGTCCATGAGAATAAATTAATTATTTTTGTGTGGGTCCCATGTATTAAAAAGGAAATGTGTCAACTTTAGTGGGACAAAAAAAAAAGTGTGTCAACTTTTATGGGACGGAGAGAGTATCATATAAGAGATTTGAAAGATGTAATAACGTGAAAATAATTGTATATTATGTATGAGATCTGTACAACTACATATAATATACAGAGGGTGAGAAGATAAGGAAATAAATCAATTACAATGAATAAGATATATTTCTTGATTGATTGATTGATAGAATCAATCGTATTTGTTTTTATCTTGATTGATAATCCTTCTTAAAAATGGCCTTAGCTTATCCAAATCAAACATGGAGTCTTGCATGCAATGGATGGACGAAAAGGATGACCGATCTGTGATCTATGTATTATTTGGAAGCGCAGTCAGTTTGCTAGATAAGCAAATGGAGGAAGTTGCACGAGGCCTAATCGAAAGCCAGTGTAACTTCCTTTGGGTTGTGAGAGACTCAGAGCAGAGCAAGCTTCCTAAAGATGTGGTCTCAATGGTAAAGGAGAAAGGAGTCATTGTGAATTGGGTAGCTCAGCTACGAGTACTTTCCCATCGGGCCGTGGGGGGTTTTCTCACGCACTGTGGTTGGAGTTCGACTCTTGAAGCAATGAGTATGGGTGTGCCGATGGTGGCTATGTCTCACTGGACTGAACAAACGACCAATGCTAAGATGATATCCGACGTGTGGACGATCGGAGTTCGTGTTGAGCCGACGGAAATGGGGTCGTCTTGAGAGAGGAAGTCGCGGCTAGAGTAAACGAGGTTATGCAAGATGGTGGTATAGGAGATGAGTTGAGAAGAAATGTCCTAAATTTGAAGGATTTTGCTGTGAAAACAGTGAGTGAAGATGGAAGCTCTAATATAAACATTATAGAATTTGCAACACTTCTAAATGTCTAACCACTTCTCTTGACACGGTTATATGTGATAATCAATTGTTAAAGTATTCTTATTAAATATGATTGTTGGTATTTAATATACTATGTCAGTAGTGTATTACTTCTCCCGTCATACAAAACTCTTCTTACTTTCCTCATTTGTATGTTCCACAAAATCATTCACACCTCAATAAAAGTAATATCATTTCATTCAACAATCTCAAAAGTTACTTTTATTTTTAATTTGTCACTCATTTTTCACACAAATATTATTACTTCATATTTTTTTATTAAATACTACAATATCCTTTAAAGTCAACAAAATTGGTAAAAATACAACTTTCCTTAAACAATAGTATATATGAAGCGTTTCGTGGGATGAAGGGAGTATATATTATTACACTCTGAAATCATATTTTAATAATCATTCATCATATAATTTAGAAAAACATATTTTAATTGACAATGAACACACTTTACTTATATAATAATCATACTTTAACACGTATAAAGACTTCTCACATGACTTTGTTCATAATTATCTCTTCACAAACGCTTGTATAAACTAGGTTTACACACGTTTGTATGTAAGCCCTGTTACTTTTTAATACATTAAAAATTACTATTTGGACACATAAATTGCTACTTTTCAAAATTAAAAAATTACTCTTTAAATTCTTGTAACCTCTAACTTTTCGATTACTTTTTATTACATGAAAAATTAATCTTTAGAGACATGAATTATAACTAATCTGTATAAAAATTATTACTCTTAAAAAAGTAATTTTTTATATATTAAAAAATAATTTAAAAAAAATAGAATTTAAATGTTAATCATATAAATTCGGTTTATATGATACCAACTCTTATCTCTTTCGGTTAGGCCCCACAGTGATGAGGCTGTAGCCTCTAAGATGATTCTTTAATAAATTTCAAATTAAATTTATTACGACGACTTCAGCGATTTTGCTTTCAGTTTTGACCGTTGGAGTGTTCTTATAGTTGCATAGCATGTAAATTTATGTTAACACGCCTTGCTAAAATCCTTAATAATTTTGAAAGTGCTCAAATAACGTAGTTTTTTTAATAACAAACCCATCACGACATTTAATTAACCCTAAAAACTTAATAAATTAGTAAATAAAATGGTGTACCCCACCATTAGGGGCCCCCACCGCCCCTGCCCTGGGGATTGGTGGAGGAGGTAAATCGCAGGATGTGCCTCAAGTGGCCCCACCCTGCAACAACCAAACTAAGCTGGAAGGCCTTTCCACCCTCCCCTCTACCACTTGAGCTATGCCCTGGGGGCAATAAATTAGTAAATAGAGCACCCTAATATAGTGGTTTTAAAATTGGATCAGATAATGAACGGTATAGGTAACAATTCGAGATTTAAAAAAAAAATTATCACATATTTTCAATTATAACAAAAAAATAATTAAAAAAAACAGAAAAAATAATTAAAAAAACGAAAGAAAGAAAGAAAGGAAAACGAAAAAAAAAAAAAAGCAAATATAAACGGTTGTAAAATTTAAATTTGGTAGACTAACTCCATGCTAGTAATGCTCAACTAAAAGTTTATGGCAGCAGCTTTAAAAAAAAAAATTATGGCAGCATTCTACTTGCACTATAAAACAAGCTTTGATTAGAGACAAAAATTAGAGACGGAATGTTAGTCGTCTCTATTTGCGATTCGAATCTCTTGTTACATTTTGGTGTTACATTTCCTATTACTAATCGTTGGATGATTGACACTTAGGATAAATTATTCTATACCCTAACAATCAACCTTAAGGGGAAAGGTTGAGATTTTTCTCTCCACATACGTGTCACTCATCTAACGCGTGTAACAGGAAATATAACACCAAAATGCAACAGGACATTCAAGATCCTCTATTTGAGACGGTCTTTTTGAATTAGAGAAGGAATTCTCATTGACCATTGGTCAACAATAATAAATTTAACATTGAGACGGTATTTGAAACGGCTTCAAGGAAATAGAAAAAATTGACTAATTTTTGGAAATTTTCGTGGTCTGATGCGCAGCCTCACGATTTTAAGCATAACTTTCTCGTTCGAACTCCGATTTTAGCGATTCTTACGCCAAAAAGATCGCCTCTTCCGTGATTTTCCAACCATATATCATATAATTATTTTTAACTTCTACAAAAAATACCGAAAAAATATGCAATGTGAACATGTGTTTTTCAGCATTTATTCACACTTTCACTCTTCTTTGCAACTTTGAACTTTTGATCTTTTTTTACCCTTCAAAACTCAACAAAATACCTTAGTAGCATCTTAATTATGCAAGATATGAAAATCATGCCATTCTACACAAAATCATGGCCACATTCTATAAAAAACGGTGTAATGTGAGACCTAAAATGCGTGAAATTTCACTCTCAACAGTAGGCCGGTACTAATCAGACAAGGGAAGCACATTATTAAATGAATACCTCATCTAAAAGCTTAAACTTATAGAGAGGTGAATTATTTTATATTTAATCAAGCTACTCTAACACGCTCCCTCATATGCAAGTGGGAAATTTTTACCTCAACGTGGAATTTTCTTATAAATGGATGGCGGTGAGGTTCGAACATTAGAACTTTACTAGGCCTTGGCTCCACCATGTTAAATGACTATCTCATCCAAAAGATTAAGTTGGTAGATGCAAAAGCTTGATACCCTGCTTCGGTCGAAGAACAAGCAAGTGCTTGTTGCTTATTTGAGCTCTAGCAAATTGGATTTTTTCTAAGATACACTACGTAGCCAATGGTAGAGACATAGTCATCTCTATTGCCTGCCCAATCGTCATCCGTAAAAGCATGCAAGTTTAAGGGTGAGTTGCGATGCAGGATTATACCCTTGTGTAGAGAGCCAGCAAGATATCGAAGTATGCACTTCAAGGCATTGAAGTTCTCATTTGTTGGCTTATATATGCATATAATGTAAATGCCAATTAACACAGAAGGCCACATCAGGTCGTGTAAGAGACAAGTATTGAAAACTACTATGTAGAGCCATGTACTCTGTTGGATTGGATAAAGAACAACTCGATTGCAAGCTCAAATGAGTAGTTGACATAGGCGTTGGAGATGGTTTAGCTTCATGCATATTTGTCTTTTCAAAAATATCAAGTATATTTTTTCTGACTAAGAAAAATGCCACATGTATGAGGAGTAACTTCTACGTCCAAGGAATATGACAAGTTTCCCAAATCTTTCAATGAGAATCGAGCAGCGAGTGAGAAAATAAATTCAGTCACCACAATATTATCTTATCCTGACACAATAATATGTAACATTACTCCTTAATCCACGTACAAAAAGAAAAAACAACTCTTTACATGTAACGGATGGAGTAGTATATCTTCATGGTATATATACATAACATTAATATAACTCTTACTTTATATTAAAATATTATATTTTCTCTATTCTATAATTATTGTCTTTGTTATTTTAGACACGGAGTTTTAAAAAAGTTACTTTTTGACTAATTTTATTGACTTTTTAGATGTATTGTGGTATTTTTAAGTAAATAAATTACTCAAAATATGTATTTTTGAAATTAAGATAACTTTTGAGGTTATTTGTTGAAGTGAAGTTTTTTTTTTGAGTAAGATACTGATTGTAGGACAGACGAAAACGAAAAGTAAGATACTTATTATGGGATGAGGTGAGTGGTTAAATACCCTCCCTCTTCCCTCCAAATTTCAACTTCATACTATCTGATCCGTACCAATTTAAATTTTAATAAAACATAATTAATACTCCATCCGTCCCACACTTATGTTCAAATTTTTCGTTTTCATCTGTCTCACAATATTCTTCACCATCCAAAAAAGATTTTTATATTAACCAACAACCTCAAAAGTTAACTTAATTTCAAAAATATCATTCCCACTTAACGCATTTTATAATTTATTTATTATCTAAAAATATCACAATATCCATAAAAATCAATAAAATTGGTCAAAAATAATTTTTCTTAAACTGCGTATGTACCGTGTCCACGAATATAAATTTGGGAAGTATATAGTACTCCCTCCGTCCCAACTTAAACTTCACACTTTCCGTTTTGGTCCGTCCCAAATTCAACTTTATATTTCCATAAAAGGAAAAAACAATTAACTAATATCTCTCCAACATACTTTAATTTCAAAATTGACATCATATTTTTAACAAACATATTATACTTTATCATTTATTTATTACCCAAAAATATCATACTACACTCAAAAGTAAGTCAAAAATTGACTTTTTTTAAACTTCGTATTTACAATAAATGTGAAGTTGAATTTGGGCGGAGAGAATATCTCTTAGGTACGCTTTATTTTCAAAATGTTATTGAAATCCGAAGGATGAAGTATCTCTATTATTCGTGCTAATAATTCTCACAATGAAAAAGTTGTTCATGGAGCGCATCGAAAATGGCAATGCCAACCATGCTGCATGTTACCTCACTCTCTCTCACACACCACACACAGTGGCCACACCACACCACACCTAAATATATATACATATATAATATGTTCAACCCAGAGAGAGAGAGAAAGACAAATACAGGCCAAAAAAACAGACAAAGACAGTACAGAACAAGACATCGCTGTCTTGTTTCCTCCCAAACCCACCACTCCAACCCCCATCCTACCCCAACCCAACCCACCACCTTTTTTAACTTCAAACACAAACCACTCCTCCTCCAAGGCCACACAACAGGATTTTCTTGCTGACAGATTTTCTTAAGAGAGAGAGAGAGAGAGAGAAAATGTATTCTGCTTTGCCAATACATAGTTTGGCAATGGAGGGGGTTGGTGTGGGGGATTACCAGGGGTCCTTGGACGGCACCAACTTGCCTGGGGATGCCTGTCTTGTCCTCTCCACCGATCCCAAGCCGCGCCTCCGTTGGACGGCGGAGCTCCATGAGAGGTTTATTGATGCTGTCACTCAGCTCGGTGGCCCTGATAGTCAGTCCCCTGTTTCCCCCTTTTTTTCTTAATAGGTTTTGGGTTTTTTTTTTTTTTTTTTTTTTTTTGCTGTGAAATGATTTGGGTTGAGAAATTTATGAAGTTTTGAGTGTAGAATAGCTTGAAATTCTGCAAGGAAATGACTCTGGAATGCTATTAGTAAATTTGGTAACATTAAGTTCAAAATTTTAGTGGCTTTGAATGTTGAAGAATTGAGCTATGTGTGTGTGGGGGGGGTTTCGGATCTTCTGTTACATTTGGTGTTACATCTCCTGTTACAAATCGTTGGATGATTTGACACTTAGAATAGACTAATCTATACCCTCACAATCAACCCCAAGGGAAAAGGTTGAGATTAATCTCTCCGCACACGTGTCACTCATCTAACACGTGTAACAGGAGATGTAACACCAAAATGTAACAGGACATCCGACGCCGGGTGTGGGGTTATATGTATATAATTTTAATTTTGATATGTATTTATGATATTATGCTTTAATAAATTGGTTTCCTTATAACTTCCTGCCCCAACTATTTTGTTAAATAAAGGGACCTTAGTTTCTATACATTGTGGCATAATTTATTTGAATTTGCATTGTTTTTTAGAGTGTATTTTGGTTCATAAATCAATACCTGGTCTGAGAAAGCTTATAAATGTGTTAAATATGGTGTGAATATAAGTATTCCTTAATTTTTAATTAGTCTAATGTGATATTATAATTCACCTCAACAGGTTTCATTCCAATAGTTCCATTGTACCCTTGTTTTTAAGTCCCTGTAAGTGTAATTAGTGTGTAAACTCTCATATATTTACCAATATTTAAAGCCTATTAGACAGGAGTAATATATACTCAATACACAATCTTAGTATTTCTATGTTAATCTTTCTTATATTCTCATTTGAGCAAGTTTAGTGTGAGATCATCTCATGAAATAATTTCGGTACCACGTAAAAGGAAATCCGACATTCTTTCAAAACAAAGTAATACCTGTACGGTCTAATGGACAAATCCATGAGACGCACTCATGCAAGTGTTTACCTTCTTATGCCTCATTTGGCATATTTGCATTTTGTTTTGATTTTCTCTGTAAATATAATAATTTGCATCTTTCTGGCTCGATTAAATTGCAATTAAATGGCAAAGGCTGCATTTATTCAAGGACTGTAATGAGGCTTTTCATGATTCTGTTTCCATTGGTTGATTCTAATGTGTCTGACTTCAAATATATGAAGATTGGAAGATGTTTTGTCTGGCTCAAATAGACATTCACAAAGGTTTCTATGCAAAGCTCATGAAGAATATTAGCTAGCAATACTATGTTAAATCATTCAAGCTTTAAATTTCGTCGTTTTGTTGGTAGGTTGAAAAGCTAATTTCTTGTTTTCATTGCAGAAGCAACTCCAAAAACAATCATGAGAATAATGGGAGTTAAAGGCTTGACTCTGTACCATTTGAAGTCTCATCTTCAGGTATGATCTAAACATAATATAGGGAAATCTTCTTAGTATCTACTTTAAGATAAAACTTAATCTAGAGCTTCCTTCTAAAAAAAGAAGATTATGTATATATTACTTCAAGAAATGGCACTCTCTTAACAAGCATGAACAATTTAGTAATCTTATTTTATCACAGAAATTCCGATTGGGGAAACAAGGGAGCAAGGAGTTAACTGACAATTCAAAAGATGGTAACTGCACAAGTATCATTTTGTAATATTCATAGTAGTTTTCGCTTGAATAGCCGTTTTCACGTGTTCAGCTGTTAGCTTGTGAGAGAATATAAAGAATATAGACCTAAAAACTTACAGTAAATCATGTCAAAAGTACAATACTAGCCATTTGTCCAAACAAAAGTAACAGAGTAGAAGGGGTTGATGAAAGTTGAAGTTTGTGAAATAATGCATTATCTCTGTCTCGAACGCATCTTTACATGTACTGTTTGCAAAGATGTCAATAAAAGTCAATTTTTAACTTACTTTTGGAGGTAATTTTGTATTTTGGGTAATAAAGAAGCTGTAAAGTATGTTATGTGTGTTACGAAAGGGTAGCAATTTTTGAATTTAAAGTGTGCTAGGTGGTTATTGACTGATTGTGTCATTCTGTGAACTTTAGTTGGGAACGGGCTAAAACGGAAATTGTGAACTTGTGTTCGGGATTGAGGGAGCATTACCCTGTAACAGGGATCAAGTTGATGAAATTAATCAAAGATATATATATTATCTTGGAAAGTTTTGAAAATTGCTTTCATAGATCAGGTTTTGACAATTTGCTTATTCAAGGCTTGATGGTTTAAGGAGTTTCTATTCAAGGCTTGATGGTTTAAGCAGAAGTTATTTACCTTAAGATTGGGGATAATAGATTAGCTGCCTTAGCAATGCTTAGAGATTATCATCCTACTGGTCTTTGTATGGAGCAAATGAGAATAAAATCGAGTTCCTAAGGGGTTATGTATATGCATACGTGCGACACTGATAGTGTCTGCTTCTTGCTATAGGTGTGGTCACCAGCCAGAGCTAATTTATTTTTCTGGTATTAAAATGGTTGCAGTATCTGGTGTTGCGGAGAGTCAAGATACGGGATCATCCACATCAGCCTCATCGAAAGTGATGGCGCAAGATATTAACGAGTACTTTCCTCCTCCAAGCTGTTTCTTGATAAATATAGTTTCTTATATGCAAATGTGCATGGTTGTTGTTTGAAATTCTGTAACAGTGGTTTCCAGGTCACTGAGGCTTTGCGCGTACAGATGGAAGTTCAGCGGAGGTTACACGAGCAGCTTGAGGTTCCTTCTTATTTTATTTTTCTTAAAGAATTTGAAGTTTGTGCATACTTGCCCAATTTTGTAGTGTTCATGATCATATATGGTTGTTCCACATGTTTGTTAAAAGACATGAGATGGAAATAATTGTCATGAAAATTTGATTGTGCGATTTCGTGTTAAAGCTGAACCCTGAGAGTTGCTTCTTGTGAAACTCGAACTAGGTTCAACGCCATCTCCAGATTCGAATAGAAGCACAAGGAAAGTATCTACAGTCCATACTCGATAAAGCTTGTAGAGCCCTCGACAGTCAAGCAGAGGCTGCCTCAGTCGGGTTAGAAGCCGCCAGGGAGGAGCTCTCCGAACTAGCTATAAAGGTTGCTAATGACTGCAACGGGATGTTACTCGTCCCTCCAGTGTCTCAAAATAACTCAGATATGCTTAACAAACACGTTCCAGTTATCCCAGCTCGACTTGGTGACTGCTCGACAGACAGCGGGTTGATGCCAAGTGGGAGCCCGATTTCTCCGTCTATGAAGAAAAGACCGCGGCCAGTGTTCAGCACCGGAGACTCGGTGCCCCTGGATTGCTGTATGAGGCCAGTGGAGTGGATGATGTCAAATTTTGGATGATACATTCATTTAAAGAAACGAATATGGTTTTCTATAGTGTTCCTCTGTGTTTGAACTATCAATGGTTATGTAAATTCTTCGAGAAGATAGGAAGCACTTTTCTAGTGAATATGATCCATTTATAATTTACTTTTCTTTGTAGACAGTAGGATGAAACGTCGAATACTAATAAAAATGCAGCATTCTTTGGATATCGATCGGTAAACTCTTATTCATTTTACTTGTGTTATATTATGATGAATTTGGGCCTGTACACATTTTGAATCTTTCAAAAAATCGTTACTGTTAAACTAATAGTTCCTCCTTCCTCCTCTTAAAGAAAAAAAAAGAGCAAATTTTTTATTTTTATTTTTATGGTATGTCTCTTTGATGGCTATTATAGTGTGCACTCGAGTGCAATTAAAAATAGGGTGCACTCACATACAAATATACACAAAAATATATACAATTAAGAGCAAAAATGTATATAATATAATTGTTAGGTTTTTTAATGAAAAATTAAGTGTAAAAAAATATAATTATTAAAAAACATGTATACACTATTGAATAAAAAAATTATACACATATACATGTTAGTTTTTAATGAAAAATTTAGTGTAAAAAAAGTATACAATTATTACAAAATACGTATACAAAATAAAGTAACATGTATACAAAATATAATAACATATGGTGCACCCCCTTGCACCCGGTGCATCCAATATACACTCCTCTTTGATAATTGAATTAAATAAAGTGGATAGTATAATTTACTTTTTGACTAAATTGTGTGTAAAAAATATTGACTTTTTTGTGTATTATTATTATGTATTATTAAAAGTGTATTTTTTTTTTGTGTGCAAATTATTTAGGGATGGAAAAAAAATAAAGTACATAAGTATTTTGGGGAACAAAGGAATATCATTTGGAATAAAAGTTAATATTCTTTACATCCTTTTAAAACTTGCATACTTTCTTAGGATTTGAGCATAAATTCTTTTTAGTTCATCCAAAAATAACTTGCACACTTAAAAATAAAAATAATACAATCATACCAATAACTTTATTATGCACACTTAAAAATGAAAATAATCCATCATACCAATAACCTTATTATACTATAACGGCTCGTTTGCTAGGTAACATAAGATAAAAGAAGTATTATAGGGTAAGTATTATAAAGGTTGATATAAATGGGTAATATAAAAAAATAAATTTGTTTGGTAGAATGTAAAAAAATGAAGATTAATATTGTGAGGGTATTTGGTAGATAGTAGTAATATTATGTATAAAGTGTAATATTACTTATATACCCTCGTTAAATTTGTATATTGCCAATTACATCCTTTTATAATATAATTAAGAGATAATCATGACAAAAATATTATTTAAGTTATTTTGTTTTCTTTACGGCATAAAATTTAAATTTACACAATTAACAAATTAATTAATTCCAAATATTTGTACATTATTATATTTTGAAATTATAAATGTTTTTTTAATTATATAAATTTAGATAATAATTATTTTGCTTTATTTAAAATCCAACTCACTAAAGTATTACAATGATTATATATTTGGCCATTTAATCATCCTATCATTCACCATCCAACAGTGCACATTTAAAATGATAATTGCTGATAAAATCCATAGTTCAATTACTATTCATAATACACATTTAAAATGATAAATTGCTGATAAAAATACATACTTTCAAGAACTGATGACACCAGAAATTTCAATAATTGTCCAAAATTAAAACTGGCAAATCATTACAACTCATAAACTGAAATCCTTGTAATCTTTTAGATTCTTAATCAACTATAACCTTGCTGCAATCAAAATGAAAAGTTTATTATAGTTGAAGCATAGAGTAAGTTCTTCAAGCAGTAAAAGCTTATGACAGATTGATGTATAGAGAGTAGTAGCTATACATTTCAAGATAAATAGGATTCTAATTTCTATCTTAAAAGCACAACTAAATGGAAACAAGAATAGCATCTCAATAATCCATTGAAATACTATTAAAACCAAAATATCAGCATGACGATACAAAATTCATGAAGCAGAAATTAACATGCACATGAGCATTCTATCAACTTGGACAATTTTTCTTTACAAGAAATGAACTTAAACAAAATGGATGAATGTGGTTGATTACTAATCAACTAAACATAACTCCTGAGACGTGATAGCTCTAATTAATAATGCCAAGCCCACAGAAACACAAAGAATCATAATTCTATTATTCATCTATAATAAAATCATAAATATTCATACCAATTAAAATACCATCTAAAAAGATAAGCGGTTACATTTGAAAAATAAACTAAATACTCATTTAATCTTATTAGCTTCCCATTGCGGGTGTTGTAGCCATGCCTTACGTGAAATAACAATACTGAAAGTAGCCCTTGATTTTAATGAAGCCGAACATGTTTTATTTTCTTAAGAAACAGCCTAAACCTGACTGCATTATCTATGACCACAATTCTCACTGGCAACCCCAACTTGTCCAAGAAATTGGCCTAAGTAATATTATAATATCTTAGCTCAACTAGATTTTTTTTAGAAAGCCCAAAACCTATTTATTTATTTTAATGGCCCAAAAGGCCAGCCCTATCTTAGCCCAACTAGATTTTTTTTAGAAAGCCCAAAACTTATTTATTTATTTTTATGGCCCAAAAGGCCAGCCATATCTTAGCCCAACTAGATTTTTTTTAGAAAGCCCAAACTTATTTATTTATTTATTTTATGGCCCAAAGTTTCAGCCCATTTAAATGGCCTGATATATAATTATTAAGGCTAAAGTAAAAAAAAAAAAGAGAAGAACGGGAGAAGAAAAACAAAAGAGGGGAAAGAAGAGAGTGAAGAGGAGAAACCCTTGTTCATCAAATTCTCCCTTACAACCCTCATCCTAGGTGGTTTCTAAGTTGTTTTGAGGTAAGTGGTGTGTGAATTAAGCTTTCTTCTTCCATGGTTTTGTAATTTTGTATGTGGGTAATTCGCAGACTGTTCGAACTAATTTTGACATAGCTATTGCCCTCGAAAGTTTGCAAACTTAATTTCTGTACGTAGCTGAACTCGTTAGCTTTCCGTAGCCATTTGAAACGCCTCAATCTGATTATTCTACAATTAGTTATGATTTTTCTCGTAAACTGCCGCTAGCTGGAAATTTCAGAATTTTTATGTCGAATTCAAACTTATTTTCTATCGTTTCGTTTAGTTAATGTATTGAAACGGGTTATGTGGGATTGAGAACTGATATTAAGGAGTTACATGCCATTTTTATTTAATATCGACTCGTTCGAACTCGATTAGGATTTATTTTTAGCAATGAAAGGGATGTTACCGCTAATAGTTAGTTATATTTGATTTGTCTTTAATTGCTCATCTTCTTTCTGGGTAAAGAACCATCGACGAAGGGCAAGGGACCGACTTCAGATTTCGGAGAGAGTTAATCACTTCCTTGTGAGTTGATAATTCGAGAACGCCTTCTCTTGTGGGAAGTATGGACCCTCGATAAATGTGCATTTATTTTAGTTTTAGTTAATTGATAAGAAAATTATTTGGTATTGTGTTACGTTGTAAAGAGCCTGATTGGCTCGATTGCTCTGGTTAGAGCACTGTTAGCCATTTTATGAGTATTATTGATTTTAACTTATATTGAAGAGCCTTGCCGGCTCGATATCTGATAGCATTTATTGTGAATTATTTGAGAATTGATTTCTGGTTATTCTAGTGTGCTATTAAGACTCTAACTTGAGTCGTTATTCATCTTATGATGCATATACATATGTATGCCTGGTACCAAGGTTAAGTAGCCCGAATTGGTCACGGTTCGAGTGAGTTGGAGCGACATTGATTAAGTAGCCCGTATTATCGCGGTTCGGGTGAGTTAGAGTGACAACCAAGTTGCCCATTGCTTGGAAAACCCAAGTGAGTTAGATCTAATGGGGCACCTGTCCATTTGCCAAATACTGATACTCTGGAGGGTGATCGTTAGATGGATCAGTTTATTATAGGCTCAGTCAACGTCACCGATGTGGGACATGCATGTCATATATGTTTATATGTTTGATCATTTCAAGTATTCACGTCGATATTGAAATGTGAACTTTAGCACTTGGCGTGTTGAGAAAGAATATTAATGTGCATTTTATCTAGAGTTGCGGTGACGGGCTTGGACTGTCTCTCGACGGAGAGCTCAGTTCGAGGAGGATATTGACTACCCACGCGTCTTTTATGTGATAACATGTTGTTTGAACTAATTGTGTTATTCGTAAATGTGCACTAAGGTTTTTATTTTCATTAATATGTATACTGAGCGAGAAATAGTTATTGTGGGACGAAATGTTGGATTTTATGTTTTGAACCGCGAGTGGGAATACATGCTTCGTATAAGGGTCGGGGTGACCGGCTTATCACCTCACTGAGCTAGTGGTTTTGCTCACCCCCATCATTCTTTCCTTTTCAGGCTGTTGATATCATTTTGGTTGGAGGTTTGCCTATCGTTGTTCGTCATCCAATCAGTGTTTTGGGTACTTTCTCTTTTATGTAAATTGACGGATTCATTGGCGAGATTGTATAGTTTATATTTGGTGACCCCCTTGATGTTTTTTTGATACTCTCGCGATGTTATATCGTTCATGTATATTTTCTTTAAACTAAGTTACATCGTTGTATTTTGTACCTTTGTAAATCCTTATTGATACTTTATGAGATGATGTCCTCGGGTTGTACCCATTGTTATCAGTTGTTCAGTTCTACAGGTATTTGATAGCAAGCCTTACGTTTTCTATAAACTTTATGGAGTGGAGTGCACCCATTCCGCGAAATTTATGGTTAACGTGGCGGTTGTCGCGTTCTGTCTGGGGTCTGGGCGTGACAACTTTCTTGGTATCAGAGCCTGGTTTTATGATTCTCATTCTTTTTGAGTCGAGCCAATGGGTCCAACTTTATTTCTATGTCATCCTAAGGTATCGTATTGCCTTGACGTTGACCTTGCATTTTCTTTCCTTTCTTCCTTTCAGTCATTATGGCACCTTCAGTTCGTCGTCGAGGTCGAGGTCGAGGACACGCTCCTCGTGATCCTCCGAGTCCTCTACTCTCTTCTGTTCCTCGTGGACCTCGAGGACATGTTTCTTCTGATCATGCTGTTCCTCCGACGGTTACGGACCCTATCAATTCTGATCATAGGGTGCCAGTTTCCCAGGTAGAGCAACCACGGGCCCAGTTGTAGGTTGAGCACATGATGACACCGGAGCAGTACCAATTGTATTATGATCACATTCGAATACATGGTGTTCCACTATCTACAACGGCTCATACGACTACGACTGTCACTGAAGAGGTTCTTCGTGCTAATGAATCGATTCGACCTACAACTAATGTACCAGTTTTTACTCCAGAAATGGCTTTAGGAGGTTCTACTTCTCGAGGTGCACTTTTTATACCTGATTTGGTGAAAGCAGTTGAAAACATGGGGACTTCGAAATTTTACTGTGCAACAGATGCTTCTAAAGCGGGGGCATGGTTAAAAGAGATTACAAAGACCTTTGACACCTTGATGATTGAAGAATGTTATCGTGTAGTCATTGCGACCAAGCTGTTAGGCCCAGATGCACGACGATGGTGGCAGAATCTAAAAGAGACATCTTCGGTTACTATTATGTGGGTTATCTTTGTGGAATGATTCAAAGATCGATACTTCTCTCAGTACATCAAGGATCAGAAGAGAAAGGAGTTCTTCAACCTCTTTCAAGGCATTATGTCGGTCGTGGAGTACGAAAGCAAATTTCTGGAATTGCGAGAATTCGCTCCTGAGTCATATACGATGAGAGACTTATACAAGAGATTTGAAGATGGTCTTAATTTAAATATTCAAGATCGCATCAAGTCCGGAGATAAGTATGAGAGTCTTGACGATCTCGTAGCCCTGAGGGTAGAAGGTTTAGTTCAGACGAGATATAAGCTTGCAGAACGATCTCAAAAGAAAAGGCAAGGGAGGGCATTTCCAGGAAATGCATCGAAGGTGTATAGGGGTGTGGGATCTTCGCGTGGCGCACCAAGTTCGGTATCTATTAGTTTTCCTCAACCTCGGAAGGAGTTTAGTAGAGGCGGGAGCAATGTCTCGGGATCGGTTGGTGAAAATCGCAAGTGCCAGAATTGCTTAAAATATCACGACGGCCCCTGTAAGGCTCCTCAAGTATGTTTTCAGTGTCGACAGCCGGGGCATATGCGAAGTTCTTGTCCTCAGCTTATGGGAGCAAGCAGTCAGGGTTCTAGTCAGCTTCGTGGTAAACTAACATATTCTACACCCAGAGATACTCGATCTGCAGCTACCAGAGTGCCCGATGCCTCAAGCGGCCCTAGTACTCAATCACCTATGCAAGGAAGGAAGCAAACTAGAGTATTTCATATTTCCCAGGAAGAGACTCGCTCAGATCCGAAGGTTGTGATAGGTAATTTATAATCTGAGTATTTTCACATGCTAGATCTAACCCCGCCTTGTTATGCCACTTGATTATGAATAAAATATTTGTAAGAAATTCTATCTTTCCGAATTTTTAAATCACAATCTCACCTAATATTGCTTCTTTAGGCCATGTGTTTGTGGGAGACCATCAGGTCTACGCTTTATTTGACCCAGGTTCTGATAGGTCTTATATCCGGGATGATCTTACTACGATCTTAGATTATCCTATCTCTCATTTGTCACTTGGAATCATCGTTCATACCCCTCTTGGAGAGCGTCTAATTCGTGATTCGGTATTCCTTGGTTGTCCATTGATGATCAAAGTTGTCATTTTAGAGGCTGAATTGATACCATTGCCTTTGATTGATCTTGATGTTATTCTTGGCATGGATTGGTTTTCTTCTTATCATGCAATTCTCAATTTCCACGAGAAGCTTGTTATTTTTCGTAGATCAGGATTCTCAGAACTTATTTTCGAAGGTAAACTTCAAACGAGATCCCTCTCTTTTATTTCAATGTTGACTGCGCATAAATTAATGCGTGAGGGTTGTGAGGCATTCTTGGCATTTGTCATCGATACTTCTCTTTCTGAAACTAAACTAGATGACATCCCGATCGTGAATGAATTTCCTGATGTCTTTCCCGAAGACTTACCAGGACAACCTCCGAATCGAGAGATTGATTTTTCCATTGACGTATTTCCTGGAATCACACCTATATCGATTACTCCATATCGAATGTCGCCTGCTGAGCTCAAGGAACTCCAGACACAACTTGGGGAATTATTGGAGAAGGGGTTCATACGATCTAGCACATCTCCATGGGGTGCTCCAATTCTTTTTGTCAAGAAGAAAGATGGATCACTTCGCCTATGTGTCGACTACCGTCAATTGAACAAGGTGACAATTAAGAACAAATATCCTCTTCCAAGAATCGATGATCTGTTTGATCAATTGCAAGGAGCAACTGTGTTCTCAAAAATTAATTTGCGATCCGGTTATCACCAACTCAAGATTAGGGAATCTGATATCCCTAAGTCTGCTTTTCGAACTAGATACGATCATTTTAAATTCTGTGTTATGCCTTTTGGACTCACAAATGCTCTTGCAACTTTTATGGATCTTATGAATCGGGTCTTTCGGCCGTACTTAGATAAGTTTGTCATCATCTTCATAGATGACATTCTTATTTATTCTAAATCGGACGACGAGCATTCTCATCATCTAAGAATTGCTCTGAACATTCTCAGAGACAATCAGCTTTATGCTAAATTCTCGAAGTGTGAATTTTGGCTTCGTGAGGTAAGCTTTTTGGGTCATCACATTTCTAAAGAAGGAATCTACGTCGATCCAGTGAAGATTCAAGCTATACTAGATTGGGAGCGTCCAAAGAACGTGACAGAGATTCGTAGTTTTTTGGGATTAGCTGGATATTATCGACGGTTTGTCAAAGACTTTTCGTTATTAGCTTCATCTTTGACTAAATTGACTCGAAAAGGGGTAAAATTTGAATGGAGTGAAGAATGCGAGGAAGCATTTCAAGAATTGAAAAGACCACTCGTTTCTGCTCCTATTCTTGCTTTGCCAGACCCAGCGATTGGAGAATTTACCATATATAGCGACGCCTCGAGACAAGGATTAGGATGCGTTCTCATGCAAGAAGGAAAGGTTATTGCCTGCGCTTCAAGGCAATTGAAGAAGAACGAAAAAAATTATCCTACACATGATTTAGAGTTGGCTGCAATCGTCTTTGCATTGAAGATCTGGAGGCACTATCTGTACGGTGCAACTTGTCGGGTTTTCACTGATCACAAGAGCTTAAAGTATATCACCACGCAAAAGGAGCTCAACCTCAGGCAAAGGCGATGGAAGGAGTTGATTAGTGACTATGACTTAGTCATCGATTATTATCCTGGCAAGGCGAACGTTGTTGCAGATGCTCTGAGTAGAAAGTCCTCTACCTCACTTACTTCGATTCAATCTTTTTATCTTCCTATGTTGGATCAATTTAAATCTTTACACATTTCGCTCGATTGTGAAAAGTCTAATGATTCTGCCTTAATCGCCAAATTCGAGGTTAGACCTACCTTGTTCGAGCAAATTCGAGAAAGACAATCACACGATGTTCATTTACAACAGACGATGGCAAAGCTAAATCAAGGAAAAGAAACAGAATTTCAAATTTGGGATGATGGACTTCTTACTTTTAAAAATCGTGTTTGTGTTCCATCAGAACTTGATGTTCGTAGAGCTATTCTTGAGGAAGCCCATTTTTCAGCCTATGCTATGCATCCTGGTAGTACCAAAATGTACAGAACATTTCGGGAGCATTATTGGTGGCCAGGTATGAAACGGGACATTGCTGAATTTGTATCAAAGTGCTTATCATGCCAACAGATTAAAGCGGAACACCAAAAACCAGCCGGTATGCTTCAACCACTACCTATTCCTGAGTGGAAATGGAAAAACGTCACAATGGATTTTATTTCTGGTTTACCTCGAACCCAAAAGGGTCATGACCCAATTTGGGTCATTGTCAATCGTCTGACAAAATTGGCACATTTTCTTCCAGTGCATACCAACGAATCTTTAGAGAAACTTGCCAAGTTATATGTCGATGAGATCGTGAGATTGCACAGAGTACCAGTTTCAATCATATCTGATCGTGATCCAAGATTCACTTCCCATTTTTGGCCTAGTCTGCAGAAAGCACTTGGTACAAAATTACTATTCAGTACCTCATTTCATCCACAGACTGATGGACAGTCAGAGAGAACTATACAGACACTAGAAGACATGCTACGTGTAGTGGTGTTGAATTTGGGAGGTAGCTGGGATAAGTACGTGACTTTGGTGGAGTTCGCTTATAACAACAATTATCATTCAAGTATTGGAATGCCCCCGTACGAAGTTCTGTATGGCCGAAAGTGTCGAACACTGCTCTTTTGGGATGAGATTGGCGAGAGACAAATCGAACAAGTAGAGCTTATCGAAGATGCGAAGGCAAAAATACAACTTATTCGAGACAGACTTAAGGCAGCGCAAGATCGACAGAAAAGCAACGCAGATAATAGGAGGCGCGATTTGTAGTTTAATGAAAGAGACAAAGTTTTTCTAAAAGTTTCTCCATAAAAAGGCGTGTTGCGATTCCGCCATCGAGAAAAGTTGAGTCCAAGGTATATTGGCCCGTTTACGATTGTGCAAAGGATTGGTCGTATCGCGTATCGACTTGAGCTACCATCGAAATTGTCGAATATTCACGATGTCTTCCATGTCTCTATGCTTAGAAAATATGAGCCAGATCCTTCGCACTTGCTCAAATATCCCCCAGTTGTATTAAAGGAAAATCTATCGTACGAAGTACAACCTGTTCAAATTGTAGATCGCCGAGAGAAAATACTTCGTAACAAGTCCATTCCTATGGTGAGAGTTCTATGGAGAAGTGATCAAATTGAAGAAGAAACATGGGAACCAGAGTCAGTCATGCGTCAACACCATCCAAATCTCTTTTCATCTCTAGGTACGTTTATGTTTCGAGGACGAAACTTTTTAGAGGAGAGGATACTTTATAATATCTTAGCTAAACTAGATTTTTTTTAGAAAGCCCAAAACCTATTTATTTATTTTTATGGCCCAAAAGGCCAGCCCTATCTTAGTCAAACTAGATTTTTTTTTTGAAAGCCCAAAACCTATTTATTTATTTTTATGGCCCAAAAGGCCAGCCATATCTTAGCCCAACTAGATTTTTTTTAGAAAGCCCAAACTTATTTATTTATTTTTTTTTTTTGGCCCAAAGTTTTAGCCCACTAAAATGACCTGATATATAATTATTAAGACTAAAGTTAAAAAAAAAAGAGAGAAGAATGGGAGAAGAAAAACAAAAGAGGGGAAAGAAGAGAGTGAAGAGGAGAAACCCTTGTTGATCAAATTCTCCCTTACAACTCTAATCCTAGGTAGTTTCTAAGTTGTTTTGAGGTAAGTGGTGTTTGAATTAAGCTTCCTTCTTCCATGGTTTTGTAATTTTGTGGGGTTTTTCTTTTTGATATGTGGATAATTCGCAGACTGTTTGAACTGATTTTGACATATCTATTTCTCTCGAAATGTTACAAACTTAATTTCTTTACGTAGCTGAAATAGTTAGCTTTCCGTAGCCACTTGAAACGCCTCAATCCGATTTTTCTACAATTAGTTATGATTTTTCTCGTAAACTGCCGCTAGCTGGAAAATTTCAGAATTTTTATGTCGAATTCAAACTTATTTTCTATCGTTTCATTTAGTTAATGTATTGAAACTAGTTATGTGGGATTGGGAACTAATGTTAAGGAGTTACATGCCATTTTTATTTAATATCGACTCGTTCGTACTCGATTAGGATTTATTTTTAGCAATGAAAGGAATGTTACCGCTAATAGTTAGTTATATTTGATTTGTCTTTAATTGCTCATCTCCTTTCTAGGTAAAGAACCATCGACGAAGGGTAAGGGACCGACTTTAGATTCCGGAGAGAGTTAATCACTTCCTTGTGAGTTGATAATTCGGGAACGCCTTCTCTTGTGGGAAGTGTGGACCCTCGATAAATGTGCATTTATTTTAGTTTTAGTTAATTGATAAGAAAATTATTTGGTATTGTGTTATGTGGTAAAGAGCCTGATTGGCTCGATTGCTCTGATTAGAGTCCTGTTAGCCATTTTATGAGTATTATTGATTTTAACTTATGTTGAAGAGCCTTGCCGGCTCGATATCTGATAGCATTTATTGTGAATTATTTGAGAATTGATTTCTGGTTATTCTTGTGTGCTATTAAGACTCTAACATGAGTCGTTATTCATCTTATGATGCATATGCATATGTATGCCTGGTACCAAGGTTAAGTAGCCCGAATTGGTCACGGTTCGGGTGAGTTGGAGCGACATTGATTAAGTAGCCCGAATTGTCGCGGTTCGAGTGAGTTAGAGTGACAACCAAGTTGCCCGTTGCTTGGCAAACCCGGGTGAGTTAGATCTAACGGGGCACCTGTCAATTTGCCAAATACTGATACTCTGGAGGGTGATCGTTAGATGGATCAGTCTATTATAGGCTCAGTCAACGTCACCGGTGTGGGACATGCATGTCATATATGTTTATATGTTTGATCATTTCAAGTATTCACGTCGATATTGAATTGTGAACTTTAGCAATTGGCGTGTTGAGAAAGAATATTAATGTGCATTTTATTTAGAGTAACGGTGACGGGCTTGGACTGTCTCTCGACGGAGAGCTCAGTTCGAGGAGGATATTGACTACCCACCCGTTTTTTATGTGATAACATGTTGTTTGAACTAATTATGTTATTCGTAAATGTGCATTAAGGTTTTTATTTTCATTAATATGTATAATGAGTGAGAAATAGTTATTGTGGGACGAAATGTTGGATTTTATGTTATGAACCGCGAGTGGGAATACATGCTTCGTATAAGGGTCGGGGTGACCGACTTATCACCTCACTGAGCTAGTGGTTTTGCTCATCCCCATCATTCTTTCATTTTCAGGCTGTTTATATCATTTTGGTTGGAGGTTTGCCTATCGTTTGCTCGTCATCCAATCAGTATTTTGGGTACTTTCTCTTTTATGTAAATTGACGGATTCATTGGCGAGATTGTATGGTTTATATTTGGTGACCACCTTGATGTTCTTTTTGGTACTCTAGCGATGTTATATCGTTCATGTATATTTTCTTTAAACTAAGTTACATCGTTGTATTTTGTAACTTTGTAAATTCTTATTGATACTTTATGAGATGATGTCCTCGGGTTGTACCCATTGTTATCAGTTGTTCAGTTCTACAGGTACTTGATAGCAAGCCTTACGTTTTCTATAAACTTTGTGGAGTGGAGTGCACCCATTCCGCAAAATTTATGGTTAACGTGGCGGTTGTCGCGTTCTGTCTGGGATCGGGGTGTGACAAATATCATAATATGAATCTCATACCTTAATTTCCTAATTAAGCATTGGCTGATAATTATACTTTCATAAAAGGCTCAAATTTTAGTAATGGGAACAAACACTCTCTCTAAATTTCCTCATCCATAACAACAACATCAATCAACGAGGAAATCTAGCAACAAGAGTAGAATAGTCAAGAATGAGCAAGCATTTATATAAAAATATATATATGTTCATCTAAGATACTATTTGCAGTTTTATCTATCCCCAAATTCACGAAAATAAATTCATCGCAGTAGATAAAACAAAACACACATGCCCATTTATTTCAAAGTTTAGCAATATATTAGATAAGAAGCCAAAAAATTCTCAAATGTGAACTGATTAATAGCTTAAATGTGTCTGCAATTAAGAACACAAAAAATCGCATCACTAGTAGAGATTTGAAATTAGGCTTCTTCATAATTCTACTATCACAGTGACAAATCCTTGCTTTATAAGATTTTCTTTATTTCCCATGTTACTTCAAGCCTCAAACAAAGAATGATAATATTTTAAGCCTCAAACAAAGAACGATAAGATTTTTGAAAAATTATCAACAGGTAATGAAAGTTCAATGTATCAAGCCTTGATTAGAAAGGAAAAATGCATCGATCATTTTGGTTATCGAATTGGTTTTACCTCTTACTGACATAATTATTAACTCAGTAACTCTTCCTAATCAATTTTGTTGGAAATAAGCAGTAAAAGGAGCTAAAGAACAATAATTAGTAGTATCCAAATGAAATTTAATGGCAGATGAAGGAGGTGAAATCAAATTGACTATTATTTCGAAACCCTAGACCAATTATCAAATCAATATTTTTTCTTGTTTTAAATCGAAATACATTACTTGGGTAGGCGAAAGTTGGGTGGGCAGGAGCAGCGCCGTCGAGGAGCGAGGCTTGCTGTATCTAAACTTTGTTGAACTACACCTCTCGATCCATCTCAATGATCATGCGGCTGCAGGAGGTTCACGTCGGCGGTCGAGCTGCTGTCGTCTCTTCAAATGGTGGTATTTTGCCGATGCTCTTCATGCCTTGTCGAACAATTGGAGTCGGAGATATGAGAACCGTCGCTCACCCATGCTGCTGAATGAAGGCCGCCAAGTTGCAATTTGGGTGGTAGACTGTTGTGCTGTCTCCCAACTCTCAAGTCTCAAACCCTTTCTTGACGGTTTACATTTTCAAGGGGTCAGAATGGTAATTTCAATTTATTATACGGACAACTATTCAAACCCATATTCCTAATACTACGAATTTGTCCATGTAAGGGGATAATTTTTTTTGCCCTATAAGTTTGGCCATGTACAATTTTTGTCCAAAAAAATATAACATTTGGGCATTTGTCCCACTATCTTCATAATTGCACCAATGTTGCTCCGTTTTTGCCAGAATTTGATATTTTTTGCCGGAATCGATCACGTGCATATCACGTGACATCGGATTTGGTATTTTCCGATGGTAATTTTTTTTTGCCCCGTAAGTTTGGTCATGTACACTTTGCCCCAAAAAAGATAAGATTTGGGCATTTGTCCAAATATCTTTATAGTTGCGCCAATGTTGTCCCATTTTCTCCGAAATGTGTCATTTTCACTAGAATCGATCACATGCGTGTCACGTGATTATCAGATTTGGTATTTCCCGATGAATTTACTGACCTGGCGACACAGTGACATCCACATCAATAACAACAATAATAATATTTTATTAAAAATTTAATTAAAAAAATACCCTCCATCAATGCACTCAATTCTCACATGCCCTCTACGTACTTTCACCATCTTCGCAACCATTGGATCTTCCGCTCGCGCCACACTACTAACGTCACAAAGCTCCCCATCATCATCTACTTCCACGGCGGAGTATTCGTATTCTTGAGCGCCACCACTCCATATTCTTCCACGAGTCATGCAACCGTATGGTTGCTCATATTCCTTCCCTCATCGCTTCCGTCAAATAATACCTAGCATTAGAGAGTCATCTTTTGGAGGCGTACAACAACCTTATGGACGAAGTAAAGTGGGCTAAAACCTAAGCACTCGCCGGCAATATTTCTACCACGTGGGGATGGGTGCACTTGATATTGATCTCTAGATCACAATAAAAATCGCGAGACTGATAATGAACCATCCGTTCTTAAGTGGGGTGCGAAGGACTGAATCGGAGCTAAAAGAATGCCTACGACCCCATCCTCCTATGCATGGCTCTAATATCATGTGGTTGCTCGCACTGTCAGAGGGTACAGATCGAGGCCATGTATACTGTGATTCGTTCGTTGGTGGTAGACCCTTGGAGGAGAAGATCAGACAGTTGCTACCCATGGTGGTAAGAGGGTACACAGGGGATCCCTGATTGACAAGAAGAGTGAGTTTGCGTAGATGATGGAAGCACATGGAGGGAATGTGAGAACTAAGTTCATCGATATTGAGGGTATTTTTTTAAATTAAATTACCAATAAAATATTATTATTGTTAATGTGGATGTCACTGTGTCGATAGGTCAGGAAATTCGTCAGAAAATACCAAATCCAATAATCACGTGACATGGACGTGATCAATTCTAGTGAAAATGTCAAATTCCGGGATAAATGGGGTAAGATTGGCGCAACTTTAAAGATATTGGGACAAATACCCAAATCTTATCTTTTTTTGGGGTAAAAATTGTACATGGCCAAACTTACGGGGGCAAAAAAAATTTCCCGTCGGGAAATACCAAATCCGATGATCACTTGACATGCATGTATTCGATTCCGGTGAAAATGTTAAATTCCGGCAAAAAACGGGGCAATATTGACGCAATTATGAAGATAGTGGGACAAATGCCCAAATGTTATCTTTTCTGGGGCAAAAATTGTACATGACCAAACTTATGGGGTAAAAAAAAATGTTATCCCTCCATATAAGCTATGTAAAGCAAACTGTGATTTAGTAACGGGTGCCTCCATTTTCTAATATCTACTATCAAACCTGTAAATGCAGTACAATACCTATGAAAAGACCACAATATGGCATACCAAATGAAGCAAGCCTAGGATTACTAAAATATCACCTTTTTATTTTTTCAAAATTTTTATTTAATTGAGTTGACGTTTAAATTTAGGGTAATTATGTGGGGCACCTGGTGCACCTAAAGGTTTAATGTTTTAAGTTAGGGTATAATAGTAATTACATACTTTCGCCGTCTTACAAAAGTATGCATGCCTCTTCGACACAGATTAAAAAATGTGATAACTTTTAGGGATATTATGATATTTTTTTTTGTAATAAATAAATGATAAAGTATGTTATATGTGTAAGGTAAATGTGGTTTTTTTGTAAATAAAATATATGAGGAATGGTGATTGTGTTTGACTTTTTGCTTTTTTAGGAATGTGCAAACTTTTGTGGGACAACTCAAAATGAAAAATGTCATCCGAAATGGGACGGAGGGAGTTTT
The DNA here is from genome assembly GCA_023678885.1 of Pogostemon cablin. Lineage (NCBI taxonomy): Eukaryota > Viridiplantae > Streptophyta > Magnoliopsida > Lamiales > Lamiaceae > Pogostemon > Pogostemon cablin. Next base: position 7,299,798 of record CM043009.1, read on the forward strand.
TAAAAGGTTAGTTATTTATAAAAGTTCAAGAGTGAAGATTAATCATTAAATAATTTAGTGATTTAGATCTTAGGCAAAGACTTGTGTAAGACCGTCTCACGTAAGGACTTACGTGAGAATGCCAGAAAGTGATAACTATTTTAAAAAGTGGAAAATGATCTCACATGAGACGGCCTCACGCAAGACCTACCCTAATCTTGCATGTGTCTAATAAGACTCTTAAATTTAATATGATTTGTTGAAGATTGTCACACGTACTCCAATAGCTAAAATGTGTAGAAATTGGTATTGAATTGAAAAGAATAATTATTTTTGGTCTAAAATAAATTCGAGTAGAGATACGTGAGCAAATTGACATTCAAACATTATACATGGTCATCTATGTGCACATCGTCGAACATATAATCGGCCATGTAGTATTAGTTCGTAAACTCCAATTTTAAGACAACATTGACACAATTTATTACTGTTTGGTACTAAATTAAAATTTTCTTTTATCAGAGTTGAAGTCGATAAGGGTTATAAAGCTAAATTGATTTTAATTCTTATAGTTTAGTACTTCTCCTATACACAATTCATCTTCACGCCTTTTTATTTTCATTAGTTAACAACTTATCTTCAAACTTCATAAAACGTAATAATACTAAACCTAATTTATTTTGAATGAAATTGCATAGAAGAAGGGGGGCAATGCGGAAATGATATCTTTAATATGGATGAATAGGCATAGAAAAAAGAAATCTATCTTTATAATGTAGGTGAGAAGTACTCCGCGTAGCTGCATATGTGCTTTTCATCGGTGCATCGGTATTGCAGTTTTAAATGAAGTTTTAGATGAGAGGCACTTCTCATCGGTAGTCGGTACATCAACGTTGAAGTTTTAGACGAGAGACACTATAAAGAGAATGGCGTATCTGTTGGGTTGGGTTTCCAAATATGTGAAGAGCCCAATATCCAACAAGGTGGATAAGCCCAAGTAGGTCCGATACTTGGTTTTATCTTGTCTCGTAAGTCATTGACGGAAGAGAGAAGAAAAGAGGGCAAAAACACAATTCACGTTTTTTGAGAGAAAATCCAGCGCAGTGATATTGCAGAGGCAGTAACCGGAGTTTCAACCGTCGGATCGAGCTGAATTTTGGTCAGCACGTTCGGAACTTGTGGGGGTATATTCTGAACGATGAAGATCGTGTTTGGAGCTTTGTGTTGACAGGAATACGCCGAAAACAGAAGCAGGTTTTTGGGCGATTCTGTTCTGCGCAGTCGAGGGGAAAGAGCCGTTTCTCACAAACAACCGTTGGATCGAGCTGTAATTTGGACAGCACGTTCAGAACTCACAGGGGTTAATTCTGGACGGTGGAGATCGGATTCTAAGGGTTCTACAGTTGCGAACTCAGAACATCAGTTTGCGTAGTTTGGTGAGGTCTTTCTAATCTCGTTGTTTGTTATCAAGTATTGATTGTCTTGATACGTTTGTGGTACGTCTGTGGTGGCAGATTGTAACTCTTGGACTTTTTGTCTCATAGTGAAGTGTTTGGTGGGCTTCGGTCCTGTGGTTTTATACCTTCTCACATTGAGGAGATTTTCCACGTTAAATTGCTTGTGTTGTGTGTTGTTGATTGCTTGCTTTATCGTGCATTATATTATTAGGATTGTTTCCTACTAGATTCACACAAGAGAGGGATAATTGATCATTCTGCTGCGTAGACGAATAGTTTATTATTTGATTATTCGTGTGTTTATCCCAATAAAGTGGTATCAGAGCGGGTTTTTGCTCTGTGCCTTGTGGTGAATATGGAAACCAATACTAATAGAATGGTGAATCTCAATGGTTCTAATTATCATGTGTGGAAAGACAAGATGGAGGATCTTCTTTATGTGAAAGATTATTATTTGCCTGTATTTGAAACTAAAAAGCATGATGATAAAACAGATGATCAATGAAATATATTGCATCGTCAAGTATGTGGTTACATTAGGCAGTGGGTGGATGATAATGTATTGAACCATGTTAGTGGAGAAACACATGCACGAACATTGTGGAAAAAGTTGGAGGAACTGTATGCTAGAAAAACTGGGAACAACAAGTTATTTCTAATCAAGCAGTTGATGAATTTAAAATTCAGAGATAGCACTCCTATGACGGATCACTTGAATTTATTTCAGGGCATTATTAATCAATTGTCGGAAATGAATATCAAGTTTGAGGATGAAGTACAGGGCTTATGGCTTCTTGGTACATTGCCGGATTCATGGGAGACATTCAGGACATCTTTGTCTAATTCAGCCCCCAATGGTACCATTACAATGGATTTGGTTAAGGGCAGTGTTTTGAATGAGGAAACAAGGAGAAAATTGCAGGGCCCTTTACAACAATCAGAGGTTTTGGTTACAGATAAGAGGGGGAGAAGTAATAGTAGAGGTCCAACAGGCAAGCAAAAAGGCAGGAGGAGTAAATCTAACAGACATAGCAAGATTGAGTGTTGGAATTGTAAAACTCCAGGACACATAGCAAAGTATTGCAGAAAACCCAAGCAAGATGACAAGAAAGAAAATGGAAAAGAAAGAAAGAATGAAGAAACAAAAGATAATGATCGAGTGTCTGCTGCAACAGGTGATTTTCTTATCTTTCGTGATTATGAAGTTGTCAATCTTGCATGTCGTGAAAGCAGTTGGGTGATTGATAGTGGTGCATCCATACATGCCACATCTCGTAGAGAGATGTTCACATCTTACACGTTAGGTGACTATGGAAATGTTAGGATGGGTGATGATGGCTTAGCTAAAGCCATTGGCGTTGGAGATGTATGTTTGCGGACTAGTAATGGTGCTATGCTAGTTTTGAGAAATGTGAAGCACGTGCCTGATCTTCGGTTGAACTTGATATCTGTTGGGAGACTTGATGATGAAGGTTTCTGCAGTGTGTTCTTCGATGGTCAGTGGAAGCTTACAAGAGGTTCTTTAGTTGTTGCTAGAGGTCAAAAACACTCCTCATTGTATTTGATGCAAGCAAAGCTACTTGATGGCTCTATTAATGCAGTTAAGAATGAGGGGATAGTTGAGTTGTGGCACAGTAGACTCAGTCATATCAGTGAAAAGGGATTGAAGATTTTAGAGAAGAGAAATCTCATTCCAAGCTTGAAAAATGCATCTTTAAGGAAGTGCTCTCACTGTTTGGCGGGAAAGCAAACTCGAGTTGCTTTTAAGACCTCAACTCCTACCAGAGCATCATGTATACTCGATTTAATTTATTCTGATGTTTGTGGTCCTATGAAAACAAGAACTCTTGGTGGTGCTTTATATTTTGTTACTTTTATAGATGATCACTCAAGAAAGACCTGGATCTATATGTTGAAGACGAAAGATCAGGTGCTCGATGCATTCAAGCAGTTTCATGCCTTAGTTGAAAGACAGACTGGGAAGAAGTTGAAATGTATCAGATCGGATAATGGAGGGGAATATATTGGTCCTTTTGATGAGTATTGCAGAGAGCAAGGTATCCGACATCAAAAGACTCCTCAGTTGAATGGTCTTGCAGAAAGGATGAACAGAACATTGGTCGAGAGAGTAAGATGTCTGCTATCAGAAGCAGGATTGTCTTCATCATTTTGGGGTGAGGCTCTGAGTACTGTTGTACATGTTTTAAATCTTACTCCGTGTGTTCCTTTAGACTTTGATGTTCCAGATAGAGTCTGGTCAGGAAAGGATGTTTCCTATAATCATTTGCGGGTCTTTGGATGTAAGGCATTTGTGCATATTCCCAAAGATGAGAGGTCTAAGTTGGATATGAAGACTCGACAGTGTGTGTTTCTTGGTTATGGCCAAGATGAGTTTGGTTACAGTCTTTATGATCCCGTGGAGAAGAAGCTTGTCAGAAGTCGGGATGTTGTGTTTGTTGAGGATCAAACCATAAGAGACATTGAGAAGACGGATAGCTCAGTTTCTACACTTGGTGATGACTTGATTGACTTGGAAATTATTCCTCATGGTCAAGGTCAAGTAGAAGCTGAAGAGGAGAATCAGGATCAGCCTGATTTTGGTAATGACGAGCATGTCGATTATCCTTTGCATGATGAAGAGGATATCGATCAGCCGCAACCACCTGATGTTCCAGAACAGAAAGTTTAAGAACCACCTAGAAGAAGTAGTAGAGCTCATGTACCTTCTAGGATGTATCCTCCTGATCAGTATGTGCTCTTGACCGACGGGGGAGAGCCTGAATGCTATGGAGAAGCAATTAGTGGAGAACACATGAATGAATGGTTAGAAGGAATGCAAGATGAGATGAAGTCCTTGCATGAAAATGACACATTTGATCTGGTGAAACTACCAAAGGGAAAGTATGCTTTGAAGAACAAGTGGGTGTACAGGATAAAACAAGATGAGCACACCTCAAAGCCTCGATTCAAAGCTAGATTGGTTGTTAAAGGTTTCAGTCAGAAAGCAGGAGTTGATTTTGAAGAAATTTTCTCTCCGGTTGTCAAAATGTCTTCTATCCGTTTTGTGCTTGGTTTGGCTGCTAGTCTTGACTTGGAGATTGAGCAGATGGATGTCAAAACTGCTTTTCTTCATGGTGAGCTAGATAAAGAGATTTACATGGTGCAACCTGAAGGTTTCAAGGTGAAGGGAAAAGAAGACCATGTATGCAAACTGAAGAAAAGTCTCTACGGTTTGAAGCAAGCACCTAGATTGTGGTATCAGAAATTTGAGTCAGTTATGGGGGAGCAAGGCTACCAGAAGACTATTTCTGATCATTGTGTGTTTGTTCAGAAGTTCTCGGATGATGATTTCATTATATTATTGCTGTATGTTGATGATATATTAATTGTTGGCAGGAATGTTTCAAGAATTGACAGGTTAAAGAAACAGTTGAGCAAATCCTTTGCCATGAAGGATTTGGAGCCAGCAAAGAAAATCCTTGATATCAACATCACCCGAGATAGAGCAAACAAGAAGCTGCACTTGTCACAGGAGAAGTATATTGAGAAAGTGCTTGAGAAATTCAATATGAGCAAAGCTAAAGTGGTTAGTTCTCCTATTGCCACTCATTTTAAGCTTGGTGCTCATCATAGTCCTTCAACCGATGAAAAGAAGGAAGCAATGAGAAGAGTCCCATATGCTTCAGCTGTGGGAAGCTTGATGTATGCAATGGTGTGTACGAGGCCTGACATAGCTCATGCAGTTGGTGTTGTTAGTCGTTATTTGTCTAATCTGGGAAAGGAGCATTGGAATGCTGTGAAGTGGATAATGAGGTATCTACGAGGTACGTCTAGTTTGAGACTCACCTTTGGAGGTGGGAAGCCCGAGTTAGTTGGCTATACCGATTCAGATATGGGATCTGATGTGGACACCAGAAAATCGATTTCTGCTTACCTAGTGACATTCGCAGGTGGCGCTGTGTCATGGCAATCAAGATTGCAAAAGTGTGTTGCACTCTCCACAACAGAATCAGAGTACATTGCTGCAACGGAAGCATGTAAAGAGGTGTTATAGTTCAAAAGGTTTATGGAGGAGATTGGATTGAAGCAACAGATGTATGTAGTATTTTGTGATAGTCAGAGTGCTATCCATCTCAGCAAGAATGCTGCATTTCATTCAAGATCGAAGCATATTCATGTGAGATATCATTGGATGAGGGATGTCATCAATGATAAATTGCTTGAGCTTGAAATGATTCATACAGATGATAATGGTGCTGACATGATGACGAAGGCATTGCCTAGAGAAAAGCTCGAGGTATGTCGTGTGATAGCCGGAATGGCTAGTCTCTCCACATAATCGGAAAGGAGGAGATTTGTTGGGTTGGGTTTCCAAATATGTGAAGAGCCCAGTATCCAACAAGGTGGATAAGCCCAAGTAGGCCCGATAGTTGGTTTTATCTTGTCCCGTAAGTCATTGACGGAAGAGAGAAGAAAAGAGGGCAAAAATACAATTCACATTTTTTGAGAGAAAATCCAGCGCAGTGATATTGCAGAGGCAATAACCAGAGTTTCAACCGTCGGATCGAGCTGAATTTTGGTCAGGATGTTCGAACTTGTGGAGGTATATTCTGAACGGTGGAGATCGTTTTTGGAGCTTTGTGTTGACTGGAATACACCGAAAACAGAAGCAGGTTTTTAGGCGATTCTGTTCTGCGCAGTCGAGGGGAAAGAGGCGTTTCTCACAAATCAACCGTTGGATCGAGCTGTAATTTGGACAGCACGTTCAGGACTCACAGGGCTTGATTCTGGAAGGTGGAGATCGGATTCTGAGGGTTCTACAGTTGCGAACTCAGAACGTCAGTTTGCGTAGTTTGGTGAGGTCTTTCTAATCTAGTTGTTTGTTATCAAGTATTGATTGTCTTGATACGTTTGTGGTAGTTCGTCTGTGGTGGCAGATTGTAACTCTTGGATTTTTTGTCTCATAGTGAAGTGTTTGGTGGGCTTCGGTCCTGTGGTTTTTTACCTTCTCACATTGAGGAGGTTTTCCACGTTAAATTGCTTGTGTTGTGCGTTGTTGATTGCTTGCTTTATCGTGCATTATATTATTAGGATTGTTTCCTACTAGATTCACACAAGAGAGGGATAATTGATCATTCTGCTGCGTAGACAAATAGTTTATTATTTGATTATTCGTGTGTTTATCCCAACAGTATCTCTTAGTAGGAAACTGAAGGAGAGATTTTCAAATCCTACGTGTCAATTTTTTGAGAGATTATAAACTGACGTGGTGAGCCCATATTTTATTATTATTTTTCTTTTTAATTTTAGAATTTATTCAATTTATCATTGTAACATACTCTCTCAGTCCGCCTTTAAAGGTACAATTTGTTTTTTACACGTGGATTAAGGAATATTATTATTTAATGTGTAGTGGGTAGTTGAATTAGTGGAGGTGTGAGTCCAATTTTTTAGTTGTATTAGTGGGTGTGTATGAGTCCCATATATAAAAAAAAAGAAATGAGACCCTTGGGGCGGACGTCCAAAATAAAAAAATAATACCCTCGAAAGCGGATGGAGGGAATACATTTTAGGGATTTTAATGCTAATTATGATTTTTTTCATTACTTAATTAATTTTTAATGACAAAATTTATGGTTTTTTAATTATATATACTCTCTTCATTTTGCCCAAAGGGTAAATTTTGCTTTTTGCACGTGGATTAAGGAGTATTACTCCCTAAGTCCAATATTAATCTATCCGTTTACTTTTTGTACGTAAATTAAGGATTATTATTATTTTATGTATAGTGGGTAGTTGTATTAATAATGTGGGTGAGTCATGTATTTGAATTATACTAGTGTGTGAGTAGATTCCATGTGTCTAAAAAGGACAGTGATTTCAAAATCGGACAAGATCGGCCGATTCAATCGTTTCCGCCGGGAACCGTAGCCAACACACCGGTCCAGAAGAACATATTAACTGCTTTTGATATTTAACTTGAAATAATCGGATCGAACCGGTCAAAACCGGTAAACCAGTTCAATCGGAAAATCGCCGGTGTTCTATATTCAATCTCATCTACATCCTCTTCGTAGACAGATCCATAAAATGAAAGAAAATATTAAAAATTCCATCCCTTCGGTTTCAGATTAACACACAAAACAAGCAAATTAATTAAATATTCGCTGCAAACTTCTCGATTGGTGCCCGGATTGAAGAAAAAATGACGTGAAATGAGGAGGAGAAGGCCAATAGTTCAAATTCTTAGAAAGAGAGAGAGAAAGGTGTTGCGTCTTAGACAGAGAGAGAGGTGCGGCGATGTCCATTGGAGTTGGAGAGAGAGGGAGAAGCACCGCTCAAATTGAGAGAGAGAGAGAGAGAGAGGGAGCGTCGATGTCTGTAGAGTGAGAGAGAAAGGAGCGACACTGATGAATAATTATTAGGTATATTTAAGTTATAATCCTACTTTACAATTTCACATATTAGTGGAGTTTTAGGTGGGCTTGTTGGCTTTGCTTTAAAGAAACTACAATGGGCTATCTTTATAAAAAAAAAAAGGGCTTTATACATTAATAATTTATGTATTTTACTAAATAATTTTATTTATTATATATATTTTAATGATTATTATAAAATATAATAAAAAATAAGTATATTTAATTTTTCCGGTCGAATCACCGGTCCGATCGGTCGGACCAGTTGAATCTCAAACAGTTGGCTCCACCGGTTTGATCTCCAGTCCGATTATAAAAATATTGAAAAAAGAAAATGGATAGATTAAGAGTGGACGGTCCGAAATGGTAAAATAAATAGATTGACAATGGATGGAGGGAGTATAATTTAATGTGTAGTGGGTAATTGTATTAGTGGGAGTATGAGCTGATGCGCGTTTTCTTTGCACGCAAAATTAATCTCCAAGTATTAAAGATATCAATTGTAGCTTAGATAAGCGACCAAGTTAAATATCGAACCCAAAGGACCGCGTATTATCAATTTAATTATTATCTAAATTAATTAAGACAAGTGATAATAAAGATTGATGATTTAATTATTAAACTACTAAACAATTAATTAAAATAATAAATAAAATAAAATATCACTCAACGAATACGAAAGTAGATCAAGTAGGAGAATAAGTAGCTCTAGGATAATTCAGTTTTACTCATTAATTTTCTTTCCGTGTGTTGGTGTCCGACTCTCCCTTGTGGAATATGGACGCATCACTAAGCCATGCAAATTTACTCTATAGACACAAGTAAATATGCATGTAACACGTGTGAATAACCTCAGAGCAAGAGATATAATTCCACTCCCCTTTCTTGGTACTATCAGTATCAATTATTTCCCCCTAGGATTGGTACTCTAACCCGATATGATCTCCCTTTGTACTATGAAATTATCTTCTTTATTCTACTTATTAACCCGAATTCTCAATTCAATTAACAAGTATATACATGATAGTTCTAATGAGTTTCGGAGTCACGTCACTTAGAATCATAACATGAAATCCTGTTCAGTAGTGAACGCACTCAATCAATAATCAAGATATGTATTCAGACTCTACATAACAGTTAATGATGCACAAAACGACTGTAAGTATGAATTAAGAAAGCACAATCATATATAAAATAAATCCACAAGTAGTGTTGTACGGAGTGTACACATGCAAGTTAAATTAACTAGATAAAACCTTCACAACCCTAATTCTACCAAAGAGGCTCTAGCCCATGATGTTAAGAAGAACAATCATGGGGGTTGGATAGATCTTATCCGGATGTCCGAAAAATTACAAGATAAATTAGGAAACGAAATAAACCCTAGATGTGGGCATCATCGCTTCCTTCTCCGTCTTAAATCCTCCTATTGGTTCTCCTCTTGATTCCACGAACGAATCTTCAAAGTGATGGATGAATGGAGTAAAGGATGTGGATGATGGTTGGGGGGTGAACCCCCCTTTTGGGTGTAGGATGGTTGTGTTGTGTTTCTCTCCCTCCAATATGAGAATTGATCAATAATGATGTGATCCACATCCCCTTTTATACTTGTAAGCTCTCCTTATGGACCTAGGATTGGCTTTTTCTTAGAAAACACGAAAATATCCATGCACACGCACTTGGAGTGTAAAAACACGCACAAATTCGGAAATTCTCAGAAATTCTCGCTGGCAGCTGCGCAACTTAACAATTTTCAGCATATCTTCCTCTTCAAAACTTCGATTTGAGTGATTCTTGCGCTCCTACGATCTCTCTTCCTTGGCTTTCTATGCATGTAAAGAACTCACAAAAATCCAATAATTGAATGTGTAAAAAGTCATGCAAAGTGGCACAGCCGTTCTGTTCAGCACAACTTGCGCGACGTTACCACTTTGATCATAACTTGCGCGACGTTACCACTTTGTACTAAAGGGTGTATATGAGACCCATGTATATTAAAAAGAAAAGTGAATCCTTTGAGTGGAACGCCAAAAATAAAAAAAAAAGAGACCCTTCGAGTGGGACGGAATAAGTAAGTAATTAGTGATGAATTCTTATAATGCAAAAGAAACTATTTGTCGGATAATTGATTTTTTATTAAAAGCTATAATTTTTATATAACAAATTAAAATTTATTTTTTATTTAACTAAAATACCTTTAATATCTTAAATTTATGGAAAATTAATTTTTTTAATATTATAATATTACGAGTAATATTTTGGATTTTAAATTTTTTTAATATTATAATATTATTATGAGTAATATTTTGGGTTTTAAAAAAAAATTACTTCAGTGGTTGTACACTTTAGATATTAGTTACTCCCTCCATCTCATGCTAATGTTAATGTTTGCTTTTTGCGAAGACATTAAGAAGTATAATATTTTAATGTGTAGTGAGGTGTGAGAAATAATATGTAATATAAAGTGAGTATTTGTATTAGTGTTGTGTGTGGGTCCTACATGGAATAGTTAATTGTTTCGTATGGGCCCAACTCAATAAAAAAGAAAATGTGAACTTTAACTTGTGACAACCTAAAATGGAAAGTGTAAACCTTAACATGGGACGGATGTAATATTATTTATTATTAAAAATGTTATCAGTTTTTATTTATATTATGAACTATTTTACAATTTATGAAATAGTTCATAATATCATTATCACTTCTTTTTTTATGTTGCATCACATTTCATTGAAATATTATCATGTTTAAGCGTCTCAGGAAACTACGAGACTGCAATGTTGTTAAACGACCACCTCATCTAAAAACTTAAACTAATAGATAGTTGAATCATTTAATACTTAATTAAATCACTCTAACACGCTCCTTCACATGCAAGAGGGAGTTTTCTCATAAATGGGTGGCGGTGAGGCTCGAACCATGGACTGTGATACTATGTTAAACAACCACCTCATCTAAATCACTCTAACAAATATTACAAATTTTCATTAATTCAAGTATCATTTTTTATTAAAAAATTATCACTTTTTATTCGTCTCATAAAAGTCTTCATGTAAGAGAATGGTTACTATTTACATGTTGAGTGAATGCCCTACAATCCACATTCACATGGTATTACGTTTACCTTTTCTCAGGTAAGAATTGTCCAAAATTATAATGCAATTAATTTCAAATTTGAACCATCTCATAAAATAACTTTTCTAAACTTTTCTTAAGTTAAAATGAGTTGTCGGTATTTGAAAATTGAAATCATATTATTCTGAAATGGGTAAATTTGTATTTCAATTCCAACAGTACAGTACGATATACATGAGTACTGAAATCATATTACTGAGTCTGGATTAATTTACCTTTTTTTTAGTGTAGGTTAACCCACTTTATTCATATCCATCTGTTTGTTTACTTGAGGGGTTTTAAATTAATTATTTTCCAAAATTATCCTAAATCACATTTTCTTCCCTCTTCTTTCTCGATACCCCTCATCTCTTCCATTCTTTTATGGGAAAAATCTTTTTTATACAACTTTGCTAGTGAGTGTAAGTTTTACACCCCCTTGAGTTTTTTGTTAGTTTTTTTATCCCAAAATATGAAATTGGGTAACTAATGGGGATATCAAATTACCATGCTATCCCTCCTCACGTGAACTGGCCCTTCTCTTGAACCGGATCACCACCAGCAAAAACATTATTCAATCCAAATTAATCGAAAAATTCAAATCCCTAATTCCCTCTCCAAAGATTTCTCCAATTAATAGCTCCAAAAATTCAATCACCCATATAAGAATCCACGATCAGCGAAGCTGAAACTAGGGGATAGTGATCATTTTTTATCGGATAAGTTCTGCTCTCGCCCAATAGAAGATAGGTCGAGCCAACCCAGATCAAGTATTTCATAATGCTACTTGAATTTCTAATGGAATCAAATGAATACGATATCTGAAGATTTTAATAGAATTCATGTAAGTGTACTCAGAGTCAGCGGTAGATTTAACATATTTATCATTAATTGGAACAATTGGTGGTTTTATTAGAACTTTTTTATGTGCAATTATTAATGGATGTTCTTTTTTATGAATCTTCGTACACTGAATTATTTCAAAGAGTTATGTTTGATGAATTGGCTAAGTGTGTCAATATGTTTCGAGGGAGCAAGAATTATAAAGATGTTAAAGAATTATAAAGACATTAAAAATGACATGTGTATACCGTTGTTGTTTCATATTGTTTGACATTGCAACTCCTATTAGTGGATATTTAATTGGCTTCTAATGGTATTTTTGTTTTGAATTAGAAAAGCATAACAAACAGGAAATAAACAATGAACTTTGATCACATAAAAAATAGAAGCTATAATAATGAAATAGAAAACAATGAACATTATCTTTAAGTTGTTCTATTTAAATTGATGGACATCCACTGAGGCGTGGGATGAACCCTTATTGATGATTCACCTTAGCCAAGAAACATGACTACAAATTATGGTTAATTAACTGAGTAAAGAATCAGTCAATGTGTGCTGGCAAATTATCACTGAAAACTAACTCCCAAGATGGATTGTTGTTAGTTGATTTTCCGTGATTATAGTGAACCAAAATGTCTGTTACCCCTCTCAATCAAAAGATCACGTGGCAAGGTAGAAATACAGTCATGAAGAGTGCTGATGTTCATCCCAATTGATATATAATGAAGTCCACCAAAGTCATCCTTCTGTGAATTGTCATTCCTTATTAAAAACACTGATGTGCTAACTCCTCCTGTCAAACCAACTTCTTAATAGATATACAACGGGTGAGAATTCCTCAACCCACAACTAACTAACATAAGTGGATTTGTGTTACATTGACTAGTGTAAGGCTTACCCAAAAATGAAAAAAAAATTATGTCACAAATGTATTACAAGCTTAATAAGTTAGTTATTGTACTTTTTAAATAACCATATATGCACCCTAATTACTTTTTATTGTGTACTGACAAATGACGGACATATATATCTTGATTCATTATAACGGGTCTTAGGATGGGACTGCATTTGTTGGTGCCGAATCCTAGGCATTGAATGTACGTAAACTAAGAAGTGTCCACATAGTGTCGAGCTTGAGGAATGCACTTAATGATTTAATTCCTGAGAAACTAGGCAACGATATGTGTGTCCGAGAGAAGATCACAGATGCAGCGATGTGTGCAGTTTGCTTTGTGCCGAGCAACCTGAGATATTTGTTATTACTAAAAAGAAATTTGGTTCCCATCTTGATAACCAAACAACTGGTGGTGTAGTTGGGAGCTGTTCTTCACTAGGCAAACCCGGTGGATTGAAATCTTCTAATCCAATAATGATGATGTCCCAAGACGGGAAGATCCTGATAGGAGGCATGTTAGGAAGGTTGTTATTAATTATGGGAGCATAGAAAGTGGTGTTAGAGCGGATGGAGATGACACAGATGATTTACTTCGAACACCATTTGGAGATGAATGTGGGTCATCTGACGAGCATATGTCGGATGCAATTCCTGGCTCTGATTCATCTGATAGTGATGGCGATCACTGAAATAACTTTAATGTGCAAATCAATATGCCTGAAAGTGTGAAACAATGGAGTGTCCCATGTAAGCCGGATTCATTCAGTGTTGAGAAAGCATGGATGGTCTAGCAAAGGATGCGACCTATGGAAGCAAAAAGGAAATGAAGTTGGGAGTTACTGTGTATAATTTGAAGCGTCGAGCTGGTTTTTGGGTGTATAGGTCCGAAGTATGTGAAATGCAAAGGCAAGTCGCCTTGCGAATTTGTCTTTTGCTCCACCGGGTGGGATGATATTTGGAGATGCACCCACTTTGTTGGACACATATGCATTAAAGACTTGAATAGAGTCAAAGACTGTGTCATCTAAGCTTCTTGGGACATTATACGCTAACCATCAAACTAAGAAGTGCACATCGATGTCTCCTTCATTACTCATTGAAGATCTGAAGACAAGATATGACGTCTCAATACTATATGATCATGTTCTTTTTGTGAAGAAATGGGTGATCAATCTAATGTATGGTAATGATTCAGAGTCGTTTAAGCTACAGCCAGCGTACCTGAGAGCATTGGGAAGGGAGAATTGATGAGAGTGAAAATTCATGTATTTTTGGATCCGATTTGATACCTCTTTGAGTGTTTAATTTCTATTATGCATACAAATATTAATACTTTGAATTATTATCGACTAAAAAGTGCTTGAGAGGTATTTTATTGTGTTTTGATAGAAATAAGGATAAAAAATGCTAAATTAGAATGAAGGGTGAATTTGTGCAATATGTCAAGGAAACTGATGACTGCATTTTGTAATTTTTCTATATGCATGTAGAAGTCCAAACTGGTTAAGTAATACAATGTTAGAAAGCCACTAAAGAGAGGGTCGCGTGAGCGCAAGAATTACCTTAATCAGAATTCAGATGAAAAAATTATGCTCAAAATCGTGAGGTCATGCAGCTGCTAGTGAGAATTCCGAAAATATACGAAAATTACCCTCTTTTCCTTATTTTCTTATGGCCAAGTTATTTCCTAATTTCACATACCTCCATATCTTCCATAATTATATTTTCCTTATTTTTCAAGATCCCACATCCTTTTTACTCCTTATTTTATTCCATTTTCACACCTATATATACTCTATACTCATCACCACATAAAGGTGTGGAGAACCCTCCTAATCTACCACAACCACATCACTTAGGGTTTTAAACCCTAATCCACCATATCCACCTTTCATATTCTACCCATCATCCGCCATCCACCATCTGGAGAGGATTCAAGAGAGTATTCGTCTACTTGATCGGAGACGGGAATTCTAGAGAGATAAAGTTGAAGAAGGAGAACCAAACAAATAAGTATTTCTTTTTTTACTTTATTCTTTCTAGTTTTTAGACTCATGGGTAAGTCTTCTACCTTAGACATGATTGTTGCTTGTAACACCATGGATTAAGTATCTTTTTGGTTATGTTAGGGATTTAGACAGTTTTGACTATGTGATTTGATTACCCTATACTTGGATTTATTATACTGAAGATTATTTATTTCCTTATTGAAAAAGATATTTTAAAACTTCATATTATTGTGTTTTTGAGTTTTGATTCCTTTTATTCATGATGGTATCACTAATTGATAGTTGAGATGATTCTTTATTTCTGTATGATAGTTGTTGTTTCCTGTGACAGTCTTAGGGAATTGGCCTATAATTCCTAAGAGTGTTAGACAATCAATTTGGAATATTCATTACTTGGTAAAATATCATTATTAGGTAATTGGTAAGGAGACAAAAGGTGTTAATAAATGTGTACCTAAAAAGGGAAGTTTGGTGCTTTAGCCTTTAGTGAAATTTAGCATGAAGTACCTATAAAGGAAGAGAGAGTTAATTCCTTATCGATCCTAGGATTTGCAGCTCATTGTAAGTGTTAGATTCTACCTGATCAAGAAAGTTTAACTAGGCTTAGCGATACTCTTATAAATATCTGCAGGTAATTAATTTGGGTTTAGAATAATCTGTCACATGTTAAACTGGATTGTCTTTAGCATTATCAGTCTCTTATCTTGGAATACCTGATTGTTTTCTCACCAGCATATCTTATTTTATTTTTTATTTATTATTTGATTTTCATAAATTGAATTTGTCTTAAATAGAAATAGTCATATTAGATTTATTTGTCACTCTGACACTATCCCATGTGTTCGATAATTTAACTTGGTCACACGCGCACTACAATTGATCCCTTATACTTGAGGGTGAGATTCATATTTTTGAAAGAAAATAGAGATCAAGAATATAGGAAGTCATGTAGCTCTATGCACATTAGATAGAGATCACGTCGTCCAGAATTTATTTGTTGTACTATCCGCCTCCATATTCGAATTTAGGCGATATGGAAGGCCTGTGATTGTGGTAGATGGTGCTCATTTGAAGGGTGGGTACAAGGGAGTGGCATTTTGCAGTAACTCAGGATGCAAACTAACAATTATTCCCTCTTGCAGTAAGAGTGGGTTCTACAGAGAACAACAAAGATTGGTCATGGTTTATGATGCAGTTGCGGGAGGCTTTCGGATGGCCAGATGAGTTGTTGATTATTTCAGATCAGCATAAAAGCATATGCCATGCAGTGAGAGTGGTATACCCAGGTGCGACACATGCATTTTGCTATTACCATTTGCGCAAGCAGGTCATGATGCACAATAAAGGCGTTGTGTACTTGTTCTAGACTGCTGCTAGAACTTACGACAGATCTGAGTTTGAGCGGTGAGTCTAGAAATATATACTTGTATGTATAAATAAATATTTGTAAAAGGAATTACCATGTTGTTTATACTATTGACCTATTCAATTTACTTGTTGAGCAGGACTATGAAAACATTAAGTAGCAACTGGAAATTTGAAAGCTTGTATTTGAAGGTGAATGAAATAGGAGCGGAGAGGTTGTCTCGTGTGCTATGCCCTGTTAGGAAATTTGATTTCGTCATGAATAATGCTACAGAGAGTTTGAACAGATGTATTTCCTGGGCTCATTCGCTCCCAGTGGTTTATTTTTTAGAATCAGTGAGGCAAATTATCATTGGTTGGTTCACGAGTCATCTTGAAGTGGCAGAAACAGAGACTGGGCCTCTATGTCGAATCATTTCTAGTGAGTTGTCCCGTGTAGTTGAAGCTAGCATGGGATTGATAGTCATTTTGATGGAAGATGATACCTACATGGTGAAGAGCACCACAAATAGTTGCGTAGTAGATTTGGGAAATCGGTTATGTGACTGTGGAGTATTTCAAGCAAATATGATTCCATACGTCCATGCAGCGGCATCAATCAGGTTGGAATTATTCCTTGATTTATAAATACTACTTTCAGTTTTCTTTACATAGAGGACTATATTCTGATATTTTAATTACAACATTAAAGTAAATGGTGTTATACTTATCTAGGTTTGCAAAGTATGATGTGAACTCCTTTGTTGGTGATTGCTACTTGAATGAGAGGGTGAAGGGAATGTGGGGTGGTTTGGTGCTCTCTATTCCCGACCTATTTGAATGGCAGTTTAGGATTACATGGAGATGATGTTTGTAACCCACCTGATTGCCCGAAACAAGCTAGCAGTCCTAAATGATCTCGGATAAAGTTAGCAAAGGAGAAGCATTTCAAGAAGCGAAGGACTAAGTGCTGCAGTAGATGCAAGGACAGCGGTCACAACAGAAGTACCTGTTCTTCCTACCAGTTAATTAATGAAAAGCAACTCAACGACCTATATGTAAGGGTAGCTAGACATATG
The DNA here is from genome assembly GCA_023678885.1 of Pogostemon cablin. Classification (NCBI taxonomy): domain Eukaryota; kingdom Viridiplantae; phylum Streptophyta; class Magnoliopsida; order Lamiales; family Lamiaceae; genus Pogostemon; species Pogostemon cablin. The sequence goes on from CM043009.1 coordinate 7,316,937, forward strand.
GGTGATATCATGAAAAATTAAAGTTACCATTGTTTTTTATAAGATGGTGAACATGTTGCTTAGATTAGGGTCCATAGAGTGCAATCCTTGAAGAGTTGTTCATATTGATTGGCTGTTGTATATCACTTGGTGATTTTACTATGATGTGATTTTTATTTGTTAAGGTGTTTCAATTGAGATTGTTTAATGAAGCAGTTATTTTGAAATATATCTACCTATGCCGGAGTAGAAATATATGTAGGGATTATACATGGAAGTACCCCACTTAAATTAATATATGATTTTAGTTAAAAACATGTAGTATTGAATGTACGTATCTCCACTTAAATTAATATAGGTTATTATGTTTGTTTATTGTCAAAACGCTTAATACTATGAAGTAGCTCCTCCAACATTGATACATTATATACTGGGAACAGAAGATGAAGCCCTACATTGGGTATGAAATACAAATGGATATTACTGCAAAATAAACATTCCCATCAAAATGTTGGATCTAGAGCAACCATCATTCAACAAAACAACCTCCTAATCTGCCATGCTCGACACTCGTAGAATCGTCGACCCGAATTTGATTCAGTCCAAGAAGTTCGCAGCTTAGCATTTGTACCACAATAACAGGCCGTAAACCTTACCCCTCCTAATATAAATGACAAATTTGTGGTTGACATACCCTCCTGATGTAAATTGACGAATTGAGTGAGGTGTTGGTGGATAAGACAGTTAGGGTTCGTAGCTGGTTTCTTATTTGTGATTTTGATTTGGGGGTTTGACACATTTGGGGAAAAACACCTGTTTGCAAACTCTCTTATACACACACGTCCCTTCCCACTAGTTAAATATAAAAAAAAGTGAAAAATGTAAACAAAAGAGTGTCTGTTATTTTTTTCCTTTTATACTTAAAATCTGTAAAATAATCTACTGTGTATAATTATCATAATTGTAATATTGTTTAAATATTTTAATCTCCCATAAATATATTATAAGATATTTCTCAAGATATTTTTACAGGGATTACGTAATTGATTAATCATTCTTTTAGTAAAATTATAATTAAAAAAATGAATAAAAAGTTACTACATAATATTCAAGTTAAATAATGCGGGTGATTATGCGGTGTACAAGGTGCACTGCAGAATCACCATAAATGAGTCCAACTAGAATGCACTGGATGCACTTGGATAATTTAAACAATTAGATTAACATATATTTCAATCTCCACCATTAAAAAGAAAAAATAATTATTTTTTTAAAATAAAAAACTTTTTTTACTACTTATTTTAAACTATAAATTTGGGGTGCACCACAGAATTACCCATAAATTTATATACTTAATTATTATTGGAATATTTATATACAAAGGTGAATGTAGCTATCAAACACAAAATTATTAAATCAATCATATTATGACTATTATTATTATTATTATTATTATTATTATTACAACTCAACAATATTAGTTAATTAGACGCATATATTTAATATTGAATATATTTTATGTACTATTACATAATTGGCAAAGACTTGGGTGAGACCGTGATCGTTGTCATTTTCACCTAGATTTTAGTGTCGTTATTTGAATATTTTTGGATATTTTATCTGTATTTGTGTTGTTTTTGGTGGAGTTATTGTTATTTTGAGGAATGTGGTATGAATTTATAGAATTGTGTAAATAGACTTAAATATGTGTAAAATAGGTCAAGAAATGGATAAAACGGAGTTGGAAGCGAAAAGAAAATGGGAGAACAGGGCATGTTGGTACAAGGGCCATGTGCGGAACACGGCCCTGTACCCAACAGCTGTGTAATGTAATCAAAACTCGCTGCTCGCACCGAAAGATGGCCGTGCGCTGGTGCACAGGCCGTGCGTTGCTGCACGCCCCATGTGTGGAGCACGGCCCTGTAAGAAGTAGTCGTGCATTGTCGTCAGAAAACGCTACACAACCATGACCATAGTCGTGCAGTGCAGCTCAAGCCATGTCTGGAGCACGCACAACACGCCGAAGTAGGTGTGCCCTACACGGGTCGTACGCTGCTGCACGGGCCGTATAGGTGCAAAATCCTGTTTAAATTTTAAAATGTTCCGGAAGCTTCTAGAATGTCCATAAGTGATATAAAACCATGACTTGTGCAAAATTTGAAGGGGAATTCATTAGAGATCAGATTGGAGCAGTTACACACACTAAAACATCACATTTCCTCACATAGTAGATCCATTTTCTATCTCTACCATCTAGATCCATCAATTCACCATTTGATCTACATTTTCAATCCATCAAACCTTCAATCCATCCATCCTTCCATCATTTGAGTAGATTGTAGCATCAAGGAGAGAAGAATTCAAGACATTGAAGAGAAGAAGAGGTCTTTCCATGCAAAGAAAGCCAATTTACTTTCAAAGTGTTGATTTTCTTCTTATTATGGCTCAAATGGAGCAAAGTATGTTTTGTATTGATATAATTACCATGTGTAGTGGCTAGTTCTATAGTAGGGCTAATCATATGAGTGGTTGAGGTGAAGAGTTAGATATGTAAAACTTGAGTAATGATTTGAATTGATTTGTGGATTTATTTTTATGATATATCAATCATGTTTCATTTCAATGTTTGTGTGATTAAATTCTCTATTCATTATGTTAGGATGGCCATTCCAATTTTGTGAGTGGATGTTTAATTGAATCATATATTTAATTGTGCATGTATGTTAGTATAAGGAGAGGTAAGCTATACCCTCCTTAGGTTTAGAACATTCATATAGAAACACTTAAGTAATTGAGTGAAAAGAACCAACTTTTGATCATAGTACCTTAAGGGAATTGAGATTAAGAACAATCTTAAGAGATTTAGGCTTATAAAAGAGTCGAGAACCTAGTTGCCTTGGCCATAGGGACTAGGGGTAAATTTGTGATTGCTTTTAATCCACAAGTTAATGAGAATTATTATAAATGATTTTGCATATCTAGCTCAAGTCTTTACCATAAGTATGATTAGCCTTGCTCTCTTCTCAAGTGCATTCTACATCCATTCCATTATCATTTGCTTGTTATTTAATCATTTACTTTGATTAGTTTAAACTCTAGTTAATTGAGGAGAATCGTAAGTCATAGTTTTAGTACCAAACATTCAAACATATCTTCTTTACAAAGCATAAGTCAATGAACAATTCGGATACTAGCCAACGTTTGCTTTCCCTTGGGACAATCTTATAAATTTTGCACTTGGTCACGCATATACAACAACGATAGAGTACACTTACTCTTGACATTTTACCAAAAATGCATCTAAGTTCATGGCGCCGCTTGCCTGGGAAATGTTAAACATTCGGCTATAACGAGTTTGAAGTTAATTAGTTTTGATAAGGATTTCTTTTATTTATTATTTTTTTACTTATCTTGGTTGTGTTGGGAGCTAATTTGGAAATTTTTGTAGGTACATGAGAACTCATTCAAGGTCTCAATCCATTGAACCTTTAAACTTGGAATTGGAAACTACCTTGAGAAGACAAAGAAGAGGAGTGTTGGAGTCTACGAAAGAGAATATGGAGGAAGTAAGGGATAATGCAAATATGGTTGATGAAGAAGGAAACTTGAGAAACTTTAATGGAGGATATAATAATGCTAGAGGAGGTTATGACAATCAAGAATATGTGCCACAAGCTTATGCTCAACAAATGCACTTGCAAAACCAACAAATGCAAGTTATTATTCAAAACTTGTTGGCACAACAAGAAGCAAGGAATAACCCTCCGGTGGTTCAAAATCAACCTCGTGGAAATGGAAACAATGGAGCGGGAATGAATGTCCGTGATCATTTTCAGCCACAATATGGGAATATGGAATGGGTCCGCCATTGAATGTGAATAATTTTGAGATAAAGATGGGGTTGATCAACATGGTGCAAGCAAACCAATTTGGTGGTGGTACTATGGAGGATCCAAATGCTCACTTAGCCCAATTTACGGAGTTGGCAAACACAATAAAATAAATGGGGTAAGTGAGGATGTGATCAAAATGAAGCTTTTCTCATTTTCATTGAGAGATAAGGCTAAGGCTTGGTATCATACTTTACCACTGGGATCCTACACCACATGGAGAGAGTTGGCACAAAGATTCTTGAGTAAGTATTTTCCACCATCCAAGATGTTGCATCTTAAAGGGCAAAATTTTCAATTCAAGCAATTGCCACTTGAGACATTTAGTGAGGCATGGGACCATTTCAAAGAGATGCTAAGGAAGTGTCCACAACATGGATTCCCCGATGAGCAACAAATATGATTTTTTTATGCCGGTTTACATGGAAGTGAGAGGATGCTTATTGATGCTTCGGCGGGAGGTTCTATTTTGGGACAAACTCCGTAAAGATCAATTGCCATATGTAAAGAAATAGCTTTGAATACGGGTCAATGATCCATGGATCGTGCACCGGGAATATATGAAAGGGAAAGAATTGCTAAGATGGAAGAAGTATGCTTGCAACAAGTGAAGAAAGTGGAAATACCTAAGGAAGATGTGACCGATAAGGCAATCACGGAGATCTTGAAAAGGATGAATGCTAGTATGCAAATGTCTCCAAATTTTACACCGGTGGTCAATCAACAAATGCTTGCAAATTCTCAACAAGGCATGATTATGCCTAGTATGGGCCAATCTTCTCAAAGTGGTCAAATGCCTACCTCTATGCCTCAACAAGGTATTCCTTCTAATTTTGGAATTCAAGATACTTGGTGTCCACCGGAGAGGACTCTTGAGGAAGTTGCCTTCATGAAAGGAAGGAATTTCCAAGAAAATTATGGTGGTAATTTTGGGAATCATGGAGGAGGATATCCACAAAGGCAAGTAAGATGGGGTCAAGGAAACTTTCAAGGAAATTTTAATCAACCTCGTAGGTATGAGAACTTGTCTTATGGAAATTAAGGAAATGCCCTCACTCTTCCACCGGGCATTAATCCGGGAGAGAAGGCTCCAAATGGTGAAGAAAAGTCTACAATGGAGGATCAAATGACAAAGATGTTTGATTTCATAAAAAAAGAGAAGGAGTTGAATGCTAGATTCAAGGCTTTGGAGACACAAATGAGTCAAATGGCAAGTGAAGGGGAGATGTTCATCGACAAGGGAAATTTTCATCTACAGCCATTACTAATCCGAAGGAGCAATGCAAGGCTATTGAACTTCGTAGTGGAAAAAAATACGAAGGGCCTTCTATGCCAACGAAAGTAGAGGAGGTAGAGTGTGAGTTGAGCCCATGGAAAGCTTGGATGAAGAAGGGAAAGAGAAAAAAGTGGAAATAGTTGAAAAAGATGAAACTACCCCTATACTTGAAGAAGAAAAATTGAAGTCTCCAAAGAAGTAGGAAAGATGTAGAGAAGCAAAATGAAAAGAGAGAGAAGAGAAGTTTGAAAAAGATGAATGGAAGTTGCCCGTGGCAATTCCGTTTCCACAAAGGTATTTGAAAAAGGGATTAGAAGAAAAATTTGTCAAGTTTGTTGAGATGTTGAAGAAGATACATGTAAATATACCTTTTGCGGAAGCCTTACTTCAAATGCCCAATTACTCCATGTTTTTTGAAGATATTTTGTCAAAGAAAAGAAGCTTGGGAGAGTTTGAAATGGTGAATCTTACGGAGGAATGTAGTGCTATATTGCAAAAGAAACTTCCCCTTAAATTGAAAGATCCGGGGAGTTTCACTATTCCATGTGAGATGGGAGAGCATGAGAACTACAAAGCCCTATGTGATTTGGGAGCTAGTATTAATTTGATGCCGTTATTAATTTTCAAAAGTTGGGTATTGGTGAGGTCAAGCCGACATCGGTTACACTTCAATTAGCCGATAGATCATTGACTTATCCAAAAGAAATTGTTGAAGATGTGTTGATCAAAGTTGGCAAGTTTGTATTCCCCATTGATTTTGTGGTATTAGATATGGATAAAGATTTGAATGTTCCTATAATACTTGGTCGTCCATTTCTTGCCATGGGAAAAGCATTGATCGATGTGGTGAAGGAAGAGCTTAATTTGAGGGTGAATGAAGAGGAAGTGATATTTTCATTGAGAGAGGCTATGAGGTATCCAAAGAACAAGGAGGAATGTGGAAGATTTGAGGTTGTGGATAGCATTGTAGAAGAACATATGTTCATCTTCATTCCAAGGATCTGTTGGAACTCATCATAAGCCATTCTTACTCTATTGAATCTCTTAAATCCAAATCTTATTTGAGTTTAAAAAATGATGAAATTATTGATGAATTGCATGATTTAAATACTTGTAGGGCATTCACGAATGAGGAAGCAAAAGAAGCAAAGGTGGAGAAACTTGATGAAGGACCAAAAGAGGAAGTGCAAGAGAAGAAGAAGGTGGAGTTGAAACCATTGCCGGAGCATTTGAAGTATGCTTACTTGGAAAAAGATGAAATGTATCCGGTAATTGTATCCTCTTTCCTTAATGATTTAGAATTAGAAAAGTTGTTAAGAGTCTTGAGAGAGCATAAATCCTCTATTGGTTGGAGCATTAAAGACTTGAAAGTTGAAAGGTATTAGTCCATCCACGTGCATGCATAAGGTTCATTTGATTGATGATGAGAAGTCGTGTGTTCAAAACCAACGTAGATTGAATCCTATAATACAAGAAGTGGTAAGAAATGAGGTATTAAAATGGCTTGATGTGGGAATAATCTTTCCAATAAGTGATAGTCAATATGTAAGTCCTTTACATATAGTGGCAAAAAAAATGGTATGACAATTGTGAGATCCGATACAAATGAGACCATTGCCACTAGAACTATTACGGGTTGGAGAGTTTGTGTTGATTATCGTAAATTAAATTAAAATACTCGTAAAGATCATTTCCCATCGCCATTCATAGACCAAATATTGGATCGTCTTGCGGGGCATGAGTACTAATATTTTCTTGATGGTTATTCCGGATACAATCAAATATTGATTGTACCGGAAGACCAAGAGAAGACAAATTTCACATGTCCCTATGGTAAATTTGCATTTAGAATGATGCCATTTGGTCTATGTAATGCCCCTGCCACTTTTCAGCATTGTATGATGGCTATCTTCGATGGTTTGATTGAAAATATTATGGAGGTATTCATGGATGATTTTTCTGTGTATGGTGCTTCTTATGATATATGCTTGACTAATCTCACTGTGGTGTTGCAGAGGTGTGAAGAATCGAATCTTGTGCTAAATTGGGAAAAATGTCATTTTATGGTGACAGATGGAATTGTCTTAGAGTATCATATATCAAAGCATGGTTTAAAAATTGATAGAGCTAAAGTGATAGCCATAGAACGTCTTCTCCCTCCTACTAGTGAGAAGGGGGTGAGATCGTTCTTAGGCCATGCAGGCTTCTATAGACGCTTCATTAAGGATTTTTCCAAGATTGCTAAACCGCTTTGTAAATTGCTTGATAAAGATTGTCCATTTAACTTTGATGATGAATGTCGTGTATCATTTCAGGTACTAAAGGATGCTCTCACTTCATCGCTAATACTCGTCACTCCGGATTGGAGCTTGCAATTTGAATTGTATTGTGATGCTAGTGATCAATCCATTGGAGTGGTGTTGGGACTAAAAAGGAAGAAGAAGTTTAGAGCAATCTATTATGCCTCAAAAACCTTGAATGCATGCCAAGTCAATTATACCACCATGGAGAAGGAATTTTAGCCGTAGTGTATGCTTTTGAGAAGTTTTGACCATACTTGGTTGGAACACAAACAATTGTGTATACGGATCACGCGGCCATAAAATACTTTATGAACAAGAAAGATGCTAAATCTCGTTTAATCCGTTGGGTATTGCTTTTGCAGGAATTTGATGTGGTGATCAAGGATAAGAAAGGTGTGGAAAATGTGATAGCGGACCATTTGTCTAGATTGAAAAATGGAGGTGAGAACGAAGATGTAAAGCCGATTGGGGATGAGTTCCCGGATGAAGAAATTTTGCTATTGGAGGTTGAGCAAGTATGTTCTCTCATTGTGAATGTACCACCTTGGTATGCCGACTATGTTTACTTCATTGTTTGTAGAATTGAGCCTACATTGCTTAATGAGTATAAAGAGAAAAAGTTTCATGTTGAAGTGAAGAAGTACTTATGGGATGAGCCTTATTTGTTCAAGATTTGTAATGATGGAGTGATAAGAAGATGTGTGGCCGAAGAAGAAGTTATGGGTATTCTTGAACTTTGTTATTCATCTTTGTGTGGAGGTCACTTCGCTCATCAAAAGACGGGGGCTAAAGTTTTACTATCGGGGTTCTATTGGCCAATATTGTTTAAAGATGCAAAGAAGTTTGTGGCTAAGTGTGATCGATGCCAAAGGATAGGGAGAATAGGTAAGAGAGATGAAATGCCCATGACCTTAAGAATTGATGTGGATATATTTGATGTATGGGGCATTGATTTTATGGGACCATTTCCCTCGTCGAAAGGTTATGTGTACATCTTGCTAGCCGTGGATTATGTGTCAAAGTGGGTGGAGGCAATCCCTACTAAGACTAATGATGCTTTGATAGTGCAAATGTTTATGAAGAAGAACATTTTTGCTAGGTTTGGAGTTCCACGGGCTTTAGTGAGTGATGGAGGATCACACTTTGTCAACAAGTTGATGGAAAGTTTGTTGAAGAGATATGGAGTAAAACATCGAGTGGCTACACCGTACCACCCTCAAGCAAATGATTTGGTGGAGGTCTCAAACTGCCAAATCAAGTTAGTTTTGGAAAAGACAATCAATGGAGGGAGAAAGGATTGGTCGGACAAACTTGATGATGCTTTATGGGCTTATAGGACGGCTTTTAAGACCATCCTTGGTGTATCACCGTATCAATTGGTTTATGGCAAAGTTTGTCACCTCCCCGTGGAGTTGGAACACCATGCATTGTGGGCTATCAAATGCCTCAATATGGATGAAAGGGAGAGTGGTCAAGTAAGGTTGTTGAAGTTAGTGGAGTTGGAGGAGTTTAGAGGAAGAGCGTTTGATAACTCAATCATCTACAAGGAGAATATAAAGAGATGGCATGATGCTAAAGTTAAGGAAAATACGTTTGCTCCGGGGGATAATGTTCTTGTATTCAATTTGAGACTTAAGTTATTTCCCGAAAAGCTCAAGTCTAAATGGATGGGGCCATATGAAGTGATTGAGGTGTTGAATGGACATACATTGAAGCTCAAGGGTCCAAATAATGAGTTTGTGGTAAATGGTCATAGAGTGAAGCATTACCTATCTCATTCTCAAAAGAAAATAGTATATGTGGATACTCTCTCTTCCTAAAAACTTCTTTAATTTCGGAGTAGTGTAGATTTTACTTTCTTTTTGTTTTTGTTTTGTAGTTTTCTTGTAGATTTGGTATGAAGGTGGTTAAACTCATGAGGAATGCATAAGATGAAGGACAGGGATGCTAAAGATGGAATGACGAAGTATGCCTCACCACTCTTTACAAACTTAAATTTTAACACTTGTGTTAATTTAAATTTTGGGGGAGGTTGTGTGGTGGTCATACTTGATCATATGAATTTAAAAAATGCACGAGAGTCATCGGGAGAAATTTTCATGAAGAGCATTGAAGAAACGACAAAGGTACGTCTCACCATTTTTTACAAACTTAATTCGCAACTAGTTTCGATTTAAGTTTGGGGAGTGCGTGGTGTGACCTATGCTTGGTTTATTAGTGTGATGAGATAAACCATGTGTATCTTGTATCTTGTATTGTCTTGCAAAATGGTCAATTTTGAAAAATTTCTCATGAGTTAGTTGAGTTTTGGAATGTTTGGTGGTGTTTTGAGTACATTTTGATCCAATTTTTTGGAGTGTTTGAGCATGAATAGGGTGTGTGAAAAGTGAAAAAATAGGGCAAGAATGAAGTGAAGTATGAAAAATAGAGAAAAAAGGCAAATTACTACACGGGTCGTGCTCCACACACGGCCCTGTAGCAATTGGCCTTGTGGCAGCATCAGAAAACACTACACGGCCAGGAGGAAAACCGAGTTCCGTAGCTCGAGCCATGCTAAAGGGAAGGTGCACGGGCCATGCTCTGCACACGGCCCTATAACAACAGGCCGTGTAGGAGCATCAAAACACGCTACACAGCCTTATTTAAGGCCGTGCTACGAAACACGGGCCGTGCAAGGTTTCGACCATATTTTTAAAAGGGCTGTTCTGTACTCACTCCACACGCTTTCTCTCATCCGTACACATCCAGTTCATCCTCCCAAGCACACAAATCTTCCACCCAGGTTAGTTTTGAAGGATTGTGGGTGAAGTTCGTCAAGTTTGCACACTAAACACACTTCTCCACATCCAATTGTTGAAAGGTATGATTTCTTGAACCTTAACATCTGAATTTTGATGCAAATTGAGTGAATTGATGTATGAGGATTGTTCTAACTCGAATAGTATGTGTAATTGATGATATTCATGTATGATTCAATTTGAATTCTTGAACAAGAAATTGAATTAGGGTTCATGAGGGATTATTTTGGGGATTGTATGAGAATTTTGAATTTGAATAATTGAGTTGTGTTTATTGATGAATTACATGATGTTGATGTTTATTTGTGAGAAATTAGTCTTAGATATTGAGGATTTGGGCATGAGGCTATGAAAGTTGCATGTTGAATAGAGGTTAAAAATTGGTGCATGCCAACTGTTCGATGAAATGTCTAAGAGAGAATTTTGATAGAATTTAATGATCATATAAGAATAATGTTTGATGATGATGGAATTTGTAATTCATTTGTGTGATCATAAGTAGAAGTTGGTTAGAATTGCTCATAGTTGTGATGAATGTCAATAAAGTGCTTAGTATGAATAAGTTTGAGGTATAATGATATGAATGAGTTCGTTAATGCATAATAGTTTCCATTCTAAGTTGAATAACTAAGGTGGAATCTTTGTTAAGTGCATTCATATTTTTATTAAAGTCATTGAGTATAATTTGATAATTGTTATTTTGTAGATGGCCGAGAGGAGAGTTCGACCCAGAAATGAGGATTTCATTATGATTACCGACCCTGCAGAGTTGTCTAATTTGGATGCGCAGTTGACTATAGACGGAATTCATCCAGAGGAGTTTGGGGTTGAGTTTGAGGATTATTGGGGAAAGTATATGCTTTGTTGGCAAACCTTTGCTCCAAAGATCAAGCCCACTCGTTTTCAAGACACAGAGACGATGTGAGGACTAGAATTAGAGGAGGATCTAAGGAAGCTATTTCGCTTTGCTCAGATGGAGGCTTTCTTCAATAAGAGGCGGCCAACTTACTACTATCTCACTGCGGAATTCATGAGCACTTTGCAGGTTAAGAAAGATAGGAATGGGTATCCTCTTTGGGTGACATTCCAGTTGAACAATGTGTTGAGGGAAAAGGTCCTGTTGGCTTATTTGAATGAGTGTTTTGGTTGCCCGCCATGTGAGGATCATCAAAGCTTTTATGAAGGAGGTGGTTTCAACCAACAGGAGTGGTGGTCAAGCTTAGTGAACGATGGATCTGAGAGAGCAGGGTACGTCCCTAGTGCTTCAGAGGAGACGGCCATACAAAATCCTGCGATGAGGTATTTACAGAAGATCATCTCGAACACTATCTTGGGAAGGTTTGAAGGCGGATCAGTTAGAGAGAAGCAGCTCTACATCATGTATTGCATCTACAAGGAGTTACCGCTTAATGTTGCAGCACACTTTATGCAACATGCAGAAAGAGTTGCAAAAAGGCAAACATCTCAAGGATTGATGCTTTGAGGGATGATTACAATGATAGTTGAAGGATTTGGAGTTAATCTTGCAGGGATGGAAAATCGGATGGTTAGTGAAGGGTTGAACTACCAACAATTGATGAGGATGGAATTCCTAACTACGGTGGGGAACCAATATTGTTTGAGGCAGGAAAAGGGAGCTTCATTTCCATTGCCAATGCCGGAGCTCACTACGGTATACATGAGAAGAAGGCTTGCAAATTTGGCTATGGGTAGTGTGAACCATTCCAGGGTTGTGAAGGCTTTTTATAGAAGAAACAGGGATGAAATGGAAGAGGTTCTGAGGCAGATTAGAGTTGTAGAGAATGAGGAGCTAGCCAATTTGAGAGTAGAGCCAGTGCCAATGGAGGGCGATGAGCAAGGAGAGCAACCGGAGCAAGTGGAGTTTGATGAGCAGGGCCCTGATCCACCACAGTTTGAGGAAGAAGGGGCACAGCCACCAGTGGGACCAGGCCAAGGAGATGAAAGGTGGAACTATATGATGGATGAGGTGCGTGACATGAGACATGTGCAGCAGACATATGGGGCACATATTAGAGAGATCCGCAAGGTCCAGCAAGAGCATGGAAGGCACATTGACAAGTTGAGAGCTGGACAACGTCGGAGGAAGTACTATGAGGAACAATCAAGGGTGCACTCCAACAACATGGAGGAGATGATTACCATGATTTTCAACTTCCAGTTTCCTGCAAATTCTCGTACTTACATTCCGTGAAACACCTATCATCCACCTCCTCCGCCTCCAGAACAATGAAGGAAGTATTTTGAGTGCTTGGCACTTTTGTCTATTCATCTAGCTATCTTGAGAATTTGTGGAAGAATTTTTGGAGTGATTTGATTTGATTCGATTGGGCTGTACTTTGATTGTTAGTTTTTGGGAGGTTTCGTATTTTGAGATTTCTTTATTTTCAGTTTATGCGATTTTCTTTTAGTTATTTTGATATTTTAGTTTGATTTTCATGGTTTGGATGCAATGGGTATTTGATCATATTTGTTATGGATGTGTTTTGATGTGTTGATATTTTTTTATGGATGATTTTGTTTATGTATGATATATGTTCTTGTATTTTTTGTTGATCCTTTGATCATTATGTGATGTTTGTTGTTATTTTTATTCTTGTATGGTTTGGTTTGGTGGTATGTTTTGGGAATGAGTTGAGTAATTTTTGAATGTGAGCTATGATGCATTGTATGTGATGAGTGATGGCAAGCATGTTAATGATTTCTACCTGTTGAAATTGTGACATGTATTATATAATTTATTCAATTTTGAGAAGCATGAAGGGTAAATAGATTTCTTTTGGTCCAAGCAAAAAGCTTGTGAGACTTGAGCCTCAACCGTGCTTCCATAGTTAATTCTTGATGAGAGGATCGGTTGAAATTAGACAAACTAGGACTTGCTCATGGACTATAGGAACGAAGCCCGAATAGTTGAAATTTGTGAAATGATCTTAGGCAATCCTTGATAAATGAGTCATAGCAATAAATTTCCTTACCAAAAACATTATTCCTAGTAAGCCACTTTGAGCCTATAAGTCTATTTCTTTGTGAGTTAAGCAAAATACAATCCTTTAAAACCCACTTAAGCCTTAAATATATAACCTAAGTGTGGGTGATTGAGGAGATGATGATTTACAAGATTTGATGTGAGGGATGTGCTAGAAAAGAAAGGAAGTGATAAACAAGCAAAAAAAAGGATGAAAAGAGCTCAAGCAAACGTGTACATGTGACCTCAAAAGACAAGAGAAAGGAGAAAATCAACAAAAATATGCTCGTGGAATGTAAAAGTCAAAAGAAAGAAAACAGGCAAATCTAAAGAAGCTCAAGAAATCCAAGAAATGATAATGGTTAGTGCTTGTGAATGAAGAGAAAGTAAAGGAAGCTTGAAAGTGAGTAAGTTTGAGAATGGAATCATCTTTTCAACTACTTACACTTGATTAGTCACTATTATCCAAAAGTTTCCTACCCTCCCAAAGAGCTTAAACATTACATCCTAAGATAAAGACCTTTTTTATCACTTATTGAAACTAGGGTGGCTTGTTAACATAGTCCATGAGCAAGCCTATGGTGAGTCGGTTTTAACCGGTTGATGAGTGATGATAAAAACCTACCCCAAAGAGTGTTGAGTGAACTTTAAAATCTATGAGAGGCTTGGATTGAAAGGGATTTGAGTACTCTTTTGTCATTCTTAATATTGAACTTGTTAATTTTTCATGTTATAAGTTTGATGATGTAGAGATGTTTAACATGAAGTTGTAGTCCTTATTACTTGTGATGTACTGTGGTTTATGTTCGTTAGATGTTTTTAGGTGAAAATTACTCCTCTTGTTTATCATTTTTCATAGTTCGAGGATGAACAATACCTTAAGTTTGGGGGATTGATCGTTCTCATTTTCACCTAGATTTTAGTGTCGTTATTTGAGTATTTTTGGATATTTTTATCCGTATTTGTATTATTTTTGGTGGAGTTATTGTTATTTTGAGGAATGTGGTATGAATTTATAGAATTGTGTAAATGGACTTAAATATGTGTAAAACAGGTCAAGAAATGGATAAAAACAGAGTTGGGAGCAAAAAGAAAATGGGAGAACAAGGCATGTCGGTACACGGGCCGTGTGCGGAACACGGCCTTGTACCCAACAGCCGTGTAATGTAATCAGAACTCGCTGCTCGCCCAGGAAGATAGCCGCACACTGGTGCACGGGCCGTGCGTTGCTGCACGCCACGTGTGCAGAGCACGGCCCTTTAAGAAAAAGCCATGCATTGTCGTCAGAAAATGCTACACGGTCATGACCATGGCCGTGCAGTGCAGCTCGAGCCGTGTCCAGAGCACGAACAACACGCCAAAGTAGGTGTGCCCTACACGGGCCGTGCGCTGCTACACGGGCCGTGTAGGTGCAAAATCATATTTAAATTTTAAAATGATCTGGAAGATTCTAGAAGGTCCATAAGTGATATAAAACCATGACTTGTGTGAAATTTAAAGGGAAAATTCATTAGAGATCAGATTGGAGCAGTTACACATACTAAAACACCATATTTCCTCACATAGTAGATCCATTTTCCATCTCTACCATCTAGATCCATCAATTCACCATTTGATCTACATTTTCAATCCATAAAACCTTCAATCCATCCATCCTTCCATCATTTGAGAAGATTGTAGCATCAAGGAGAGAAGAATTCAAGACATTGAAGAGGAGAAGAGGTCTCTCCATGCAAGGGAAGCCAATTTACTTTCAAAGTGTTGATTTTCTTCTTATTTTGGCTCAAATGAAGCAAAGTATGTTTTGTATTTATATAATTACTATGTTTAGTGGCTAGTTCTATAGTAGGGCTAATCATATGAGTGGTTAAGGTGAACAGTTAGATATGTAAAACTTGAGTAATGATTTGAATTGATTTGTGGATTTCCTTTTATGATATATCAATCATGTTTCATTTCAATTTTTGTGTGATTAAATTCTCTATTCATTATGCTAGGATGGTCATTCCAATATTGTGAGTGGATGCTTAATTGAATCATATATTGAATTGTGCATGTATGTTAGTATAAAGAGAGGTAAGTCATACCCTCCTTAGGCTTAGAACATTCATAGAGGGACACTTAAGTAATTGAGTGAAAAAACCTACTTATGATCATAGTACCTTAAGGGAATTGACATTAAGAACAATCTTAGGTGATTTAGGCTTGTAAAAGAGTCGAGAACCTAGTTGCTTTGGCCATAGGGACTAGGGGTAAATTTGTGATTGCTTTTAATCCACAAGTTAATAAGAATTATTATAAATGGTTTTGCATATCTAGCTCAAGTCTTAACCATGAGTATGATTAGCCTTGCTCTCTTCTCAAGTGCATTCTACATCCATTCCATTGTCATTTACTTGTTATTTGATCATTTACTTTGATTAGTTTAAACTCTAGTTAATTGAGTAGAATCGTAAGTCATAGTTTTAGTACTAAACATTCAAATATATCTTCTTTACAAAGCATAAGTCTATGAATAATTCGGATACTAGCCAATGTTTGCTTTTCCTTGGAACGACAATCTTATAAATTTTGCACTTGGTCACGCGTATACAACAACGATAGAGTACACTTACTCTTGATATTTTACCAAAAATGCGACTAAGTTCATGGCGCCGATTGCCGGGAAAATGTTAAACATTTGGCTGATTTTTACAATTTTTATCCATATTTCATATTGATTTTTTAATTAAATTGACGTTGCAAAGCTCTTTTAGTTACAACTTGAGTGAATTTTTTTTAAAAAATTTGGTCTTCATTAAAATATAAACCCCCTTGTGAAAAATGGGATTGAATATAAACTCATTATCTAGATATATGAATGAATTTCATCCATATTTCATACTGATTTCTTAATTAAATTGACGTTGCAAAGCCCTTTTATTTACAACTTGAGTGAATCATTTTTTTTAATATGGTCTTCATTAAAATGTGGATCCTTGCTAGTATGAAGAATAATATCAAGTAATACTACTTGTCTACAATTACCTAAAACTCTAAACCCCTAAACCCTAGAACCCTATACCCTAAATCCTAAACCTTAAAACCCTAAACCCTTAAACACATAAACCATGAACCCAAAACCACACATACTCTAAGGTAACACTAAGAACCCACCTAAAAAAGGTGAATGAAAAAGATTAAAAGAAAAAAAAAATTTTATCACTGACATAATGTGGTGCAGTTGTACAATGTTAATATATTCTCTATCAAGTGTAATATATATCACGTTATATTTTTCTGTGAGGTATAATTACTTTAATGATATACGTGGCAGTTTATATGACTCATATATTCCCTATTTAAAGGTAGAGAATGCCTGAAAAAAAAAACCCTAAATCCAGGATGAATCGTGGAGGTAAGTCACGTTTATATGTAAATCCATAATAGGTTTTTCTTATGGGCAGTGATTATTCTTCTATTAAAATTTCCCTTTAGTATTTAACATGATTCAACTTTGGAATGAGATTTGTAGTGACTCTTTTTCGTTTTATTTCAGCAGAAATAGGATGTAACTCAAATAGAAGGATCGATCAGATATTTGAGGACTATCACAAATGGACCACGATTGAAGAAAAGTGTTTGCTGGAAATCATGTGGGAGTTTTGGACTTGAATCCCTCAGCCAAAATTCTTAAAGAAATTATGGGTGTTGCTTAGTACAGAATCGATAAACACATAGGGGCAGCGACAGTCTCCAAGAAATTAACAGACTTGGCTAAGCGTTATCAACTCTGCCTTAAAATCTCAAAAGAACTGGGTGTATTTTCAACTCCATATCTGATAAGTTCGAAGCCAACCAGAATACATGGGACTGTATAATTTAGGCACAATATTAAAGCATTTTCTTTTTAAAATCTTATTTATTAAACTACGGAATTTCATAATTCCTTGTACATGTTTTCAGTTGGAACCCTGATGCGTATTTTCTTTGCACACAAAATTAATCCCCAAGTATTAAGGATATCAATTTGCAGCTTAAGCAAGCGACCAAGTGAATATCGAACCCAAAGGACGGCGTATTATCAATTTAATTATTTACTAAATTATTAAGACGAAGACAATAAAGTTTTAGGATTTAATTATTATACTAATAAACAATTAATTAAAATAACAAATAAAATAAAATATCACTCGAAGAATTACAAAAGTGGATCAAGTAGGAGAATAGACAGCTCTAGGATAATCCAGTTTCACTCATTAATCTCCCTTTCGTGTGTTGATGTTTGACTCTGCCTTGTGGAATATGGACGCATCACTAAACCATGCATATCTACTATATAGACACAAGTAAACATGCGTGTAACTCGTGTGAATAACCTTGGAGCAAGAGATATAACTTCACCCCCTTTTCTAGGTATTATCAATATCAATTATTTCCCTGGCCAATTGGTACTCTAACCCGATATGATCTCCCTTTATAGGTACTATGAAATTATCCTCTTTATCCTACTTAATAACTCGAATTCAATTCAATTAATAAGTATTTATATAAGATAGTTCTAATAAGACTTCGAAATCCCTTCACTTAGAATTATAACATATAATCCTGCTCAGCAGTGAACGCACTCAATCAATAACTAAGATATGTATTCAGACTCTACATAACAGTTAATGATGCATAAAACGACTGTGAGTATGAATTTAAAAAGTATAGTGTTATATAAAATAAACCACAAGTAGTGTTGTACGGAGTTTACACATGAAAGTTGAATTAATTAGATAAAATCTTCATAAACCCTAGATCTACCAAAAAGGCACTAGCACATGATGTTATGAAGAACAATCATGGGAGTTGGATAGATCTTACCCGGATGTCTGGAAAATTACAAGATAAATTAGAAAACAAAATAAACCCTAAATTTGGTAGTCGTCGCGTCCTTCTCCATCTTGAATCCTTCCCTTGGTTCTCCTCTTGATTTGACAGACGAACCTTTAAAGTGATGGATTGATAGAGGGAAGGATGTGGATGATGATTTGGGGTGATCCCGTTTGTGGGGTGTGTAGGATGGATGTGGCCTCTCTCCAATCCGTATGATCTCTATGATAATGTCTACACCCCCTTTTATACTTGTAAGCTCTCCTTATAGGCCTTGGATGAGCTTTTACTTGAGACATACGTTAAATTTGGTAAAAGAAACCCAAAACTACCAAAAATAGAACCAGCGACATTCTGTTAGACTTGACCTTCAGAAGTCGAGCAAGGCCTCCAAGTCGAGAAATGGTCGAGCAAGCTCTCTGTAAGTTTTTGATCATTTTACTCGACAAAACTCCATCTGTTCGACCAAGATGATTCTGGTCAAACAATTTCTTTTGGTCGAGCAACACTAGCGCAGTCTCACCTTTTCGTGCATAACTTCCACATCCGACCTTCGATTTGAGTAATTCTTGCTCTCATTTGATCCCTCTTACTTGGATTTCTGTATATATAAAGAACTCATAGAAACTCCAACATTTGAATATGTAACAAGTCATGCAAAGTGGAATAGTCGTTCTGAGTAGGAACAGCTTGCGCGATGTCACCACATTGATCATAAGTTTCTCATTTGGAATCAGATTGAAGTGTTCTTTATGCCTAAACGACCCTCTCTTCTGTAGCTTTCCAACCATATATCACACATCAAATTCAGATCTCTACACAAATACAGAATAATTACACAAGGTGGACATGCATTTTTTAGCATCATTGCACAAATTGCACCTTTTCTCCAACTTGGCACTTTTGATCATTTTTCCACCTAAAACACAATAAAACACCTCAAGTGTACCTTTTTCTCACATATATTGAATATAAGACACTTGTGCTAATATATAATAATAATACTCATCAAAAAATTATTAAATTGGACACTAAAACACGCTTATTTTCACTCTCAACAAACCTCGCCCAGCCAAGTTCATTTGTGAACTTGAGCCACTCTGGTGGGACATGGACATTACATTCTCGATTATAGATCATTTCAAAAGAAATACATATGCCAGTGGTAGTGGATTGGGACGCCAGAAAAATGAAGAAATTGGGGAAGTGGAGGGTAGTGATGCTGATGACGGGGTGGTTGAGGACGCTGATCCACATGATAATATATAGGGAGTTACCTAGAAAGTAAGACACTTGGTGAATGTTCCATAGAGAAGAAGCCCTTCTTACATAATAGATGCATATTTAAGACTTATTTTGCAATTTGCGTTGTTGTTGTAACTTGAAACAGGAGAATCTCATACCTGTTTAACTTTCAAATCTTGATGCAGTACCTCCTCCATCTAGATGGTTTTTCCTATCGGTTATTATGTGACCTTTACGAATCTATTTTATTTGGATCCTCATTAATTAAAGCTCAAGTAGATATTTTCATAAGCATGTTTAAGTTGTCGATTGAGTAGATATATAAGTTACCTATACTAAAGATAGGCCCAGGTCAATGAATAGATCATGGAATGTTAAAATAGACCACCAAAAATAAAAAAGATTTTCCTTTTTACTAAGGTAACCCATGAACTAAGCTTGGGCCCACATTCATCCATCAAAGCCCAAGTAGCAGATTAGAGTTGCCGATTGGTTGTTTTTTATGTTGCTGGTACAAAAGATGAGGCCGGCCCAGTAACATAATCATTGCTTATTAAAAAAGATAACATTAAAAGATTTTAGACTTAACCTTGGGCCTACATTCATCCATCAAAGCCCAAGTAGCAGGTTTCAGTTGCCGATTGAGTTGTTTTTTATGTTGCTGGTACCAAAGATGAGTCCGGTCTAATAACATAATCACTTCTTATTAAACAAGACAAAATATAAAAGGTTTTAGACCTAAATAAAGTAGAACAAGAAATAACCTTGGGCCCACATTCATATACCAAAGCCCAAGTAGCAGATTTCAGTTGCCAATTTATATTACCGGTAGCAAAGATGAGTCCGGCCCAATAACATAATCATTGCTTATTAAACAAGATAAAATTTAAAAGGTTTTAGACCTAAATAAAGGAGAAGGACAAATAACCTTTGGCCCACATTCATCCATCAATGCCCAAGTAGCAGTTTCAGTTGCCGATTGAGTTGTTTTGTATGTTGCCGGTACCAAATATGAGTCCGGCCCAATAACATAATCATTGCTTATTAAACAAGACAAAATTTAAAAGATTTTAGACCTAAATAAAGGAGAATGAGATATAACCTTGGGCCCTTATTAAATAAAGTCGAAGTAGATGGGCTCCTAAAGATAGGTCCGGGCCCATAAATAGATCATGAATTGTTAACATAGACCACATAAAATAAAATAAAAAGGTTTTCCTTTCTATTAAGGTAACCCATGAACTAAGCTTGGGCCCACATTCATCTATCAAAGCCCAAGTAGCAGGTTTAAGTTGCCGATTGAGTTATTTTTTATGTTGCCGGTACCAAAGATGAGTCCGGCCCAATAATGAAGTAGTAAAATATTATTTTTTTAGTTATATTGAACTTAGCATTATTGTCTTTTTGTATTTAAATCAGAGGTTCAACCTTCTTTTATATCATAAAATGATGATAATAATAATATTAATAATAATATTAATAATACTAGTGTGATTAAATTTAATAAATACATAATAAATAAAATACATAAATAATGGTATATTTATAAGACAGATAGGGGGGAAAATGGTTTTTTTACTTTTTTTAAACATATTAAAATATGGATATATTATTTAGAAGGATTCTAATTGATTTTGTGCAAATAATATTGATTAAATTATACATTACATAACTAGAATATTAGGATACTTAATATTAACCTGGAAATTAATTAAGTCCCTGCAGTAATGGGTCAAGTCCAATAATGCTGAAATATATCCCAATCAGATCATTTTTACATCAAGAAAGAGATACAGGGTGCAGTGACAAAGTAGAAATTTTTTCATCCTCATAATGCATTACCCTAAAACTCAAAAATACACGCGATGTACATGCAAAATGTTAATGCTTGGTCTTTCTAGCTTCGAAGGGCATACAAATCTCCGCAGAGCAGTCATCTATATTAGTCAATATTCATATTTTTCAGTGTGTCCAATGACCTTAGCCCTACTGCAGCCTCCAAATAAAGGCAGCAAAACAAATCACAATCATTCCCAGTCACTTGTTGTGGTAATTTGGTTACCTTCTCAACTTTGAAAGGTCGCTTCACATCAACGCCTTCCCTGATATTGTAATGGTCAAGTTGGCTGCTAATTACCCTCCCAAACATCTCACATTGTGGAATATAGTATTTCCTCGATATTCTATAGCTCGAATCATATATCAAGATCTTATTATTACGAAATTGAACTTCGTATAGAACCCAATGATTGCCAAGGACATGGGCCACTCCAAAGAACTTCTCCATTTTATTCCAATTCTGACAAAAATCTCCTTTAGGGAATTCACCTGTCACGTAGCCCAACAACGACTTCTCATTCTCTTTCCAGTCCCAAACTTCTCCCCTTTTCACGGCTTCCTCCTACAGCCCAACAATGCCCGTCACCCTTTGCTACACCTCAAATACGATGGATTCAAATGGATGGCCAAAATCAATCACAAAGTTATAAAACAGAACACCAGCAAACACAAAGTTGCGTTCATACTAAAAAAATAAACTCTACAACCATCCACCCAGTAGCAAGACACTCTGAAGACCTTTTCACATTATGGACCATGAGCTTAATCAGTATATCAAGCATCTGAGATATAAAAAAATGTAGTTTTCAGTTCAGCATCACTTTATTTCATATATATTCAATCATCCACCACATATACCTCATCGTCTATCCATTGTCTGGATGTGAATAGATAATCAAAAAAGGATGGCTGCACAAACGATTGAAATCTATGTCCTAAATTTATAAAAACATTGTCTGCTTTCTTATTCGCTGAGTACCACGCATTGAAGGAATTCGCAAAATGATCAGCATAGTCATCAATAGGTTTTTTGGGACAGGACACACAGGCCACTTTCCTCTCTTTTTTGTGCGTCCACTCTTCAAATCTGCATCAATACTTAAAGCATGAAAAATCTAGGTATCATGCAATGAATTCATATGTGTCATGGGAAAAAGGCTAAGGGCCAACACTAAGATCACCTAAACTCCCTCTCGGAATGAATAGGATATGGAATGACATTCATTGGATTGGTTCTCACTCAAACAATTCCAACTAGGTACTAAGCTTGAAATGAGAGTCCCTTCACATAATCTATTGACTTCTCAATCTAATAAACGATATGTTCTATCAAAGGGTTCTAAACTATGAAGGACTTCTCAATCTCTTCACAATCTATAATGCACATGAAGTGTTTGATGAAATGATTCACTTAATTATCCTAAATATGCAATTGACTTCTCAATCTAATCACATGCTTAAAACAATTAAACACACAAATCATCATAAATCTCAAGATCTAAAGCATCAATGATAGAAAATCAATTAACCCAATCAACATAATCATTCAATTGCAAAATACCAAAAATTATCCAACACAATTCATATTGCTAATCACAAGGGAGATTAGCCTCTCATATCCATAAGAAAATTAACATAGACATTAAATTCCTTACAAAACATGATAAACAATTGGTTTCAATATAAAGTTTAGATGAAAACTCCCTTGGATGTCTCCAATGGTGATCTTCTTCTTCCCCTTGCAATTCACCTCTCTTCCTTGCTTCTCTAGCTACTTGGATGAAGGATTTGATGGTTGGATGAAGGTAGATCCAAAGGATGAAGAATGGATGAAGGTGAAGGTGAAAAAATAGAGGAAAAGGTGTGTGAGGTGTGTGTGGAAGAGTGAATTTTGGATCTCCTCTCACATATTGAAGTATTGGGTATTTATACCCCTTGGGAGACTTCTAGAAGGATTCTGATTTTTAGCAGAAATTTACACAGCACGAGTCGTGCTCGGCAACACGGCCATAAGGTGGCCGTGTTGTGTGAACTGATGCTCTCGCACGACCATTCTGGATAGGCCCGTGTTAGCAACACGACTCGTGCTGCCAACACGACTCGTGCTACTGGACACGGCCTTAAGATGCCCGTGTTGAACGAACTGGTGTTGCCGCACGGCCATCTCTTACAGGGCCGTGTTGGGTACACGGCCCGTGTTGGTGCTGGCTCCTGTATTTCTTCACTGTTTTGGCTCGTTCTCCCTCGTTTCAACTCCGAATTTAAGCTCATTCACACACATTTCCATAAAAACACAAAACACAACCAAATAGAACACAAATACGAATAAAAATATACGAAAACTCACATAAAAAGACACAAAAATCTAGGTGAAAATATCACTCATCACACCCCCAAACTTAAAGTGTTGTGCGTCCCCGCACAACGAAAATGATAAACCAAGGAGAGTGATTTTCACCTAGGAAAAGACTAAACGAACATAAGTAACAACACATCAATAATAATAAGAATCACAATTTATGCTAAGTCATCCTACAACATTAGATTCATGACATGAAGAATTAACAAGTTCAATCTAAAGAGAATGATAGTGTAATACAGCCCCTTTTTAGTCCAAGCCTCACATAGATATCAATTTCACTCAACACTCTTTAAAGTATGGTAAAACAACACTCATCAATCGATTGGCTCGACTCGCTATAAGCTTGCTCGTGGACTATATTCACAAACCACCAAAGTTTCCATTAATGATCAAAAAGGTCTTTCATTAAGGATGTAATGATAGGCTCTTTGGTAGGGTAGAAAGAATATAGGTAAGAGTGACTAATCAAGTGTAAATAATCGAAGAGATGATCAACTTCTCCAACTTCTCCACTTTTCCTTCTTTCTTTCTTATCTTTGATACTAACAAGCACTAATCATCAACTTCCTTGGATTTCTTGAGCTTCTTATGATTCATGCTTCCTTTCTTGGATTTTTAAGTACTTGAGCATATTATTGTTGCTTCTTTGCTCATTTTCTTGTCATGAGGTTGCATGTTCATTCTTGTTTGTGCTCTTTTCATCCTTTTTCTTGCTTGTTACCATTTTCTTTCTTTTCTTGCACAATTCTCATCAAACCTTTCTAAACCACATCTCCTCAATCACTCACACAAAAGGTATGTATGTAAGGCTCAAGTGGGTAATTAAGGCTTGTAGTGTGCTAAATTCACAATAAAATGGCTTTAAGGCTCAAAGTGGTTGACTAGGGAAGATGTTCAAGGTAGGAAAATATATGGTAATGACTATAAATGACAAGGATGGCCTAAGATCATTTCACTAATCTCCACAAATCGGGCTCGTTCCTATGGTCCTTGAGCAAGTTCTAGCTTATCAAATACAACCAATCCACTCATGAAGAAAAAAACATGTATGCACGGTTGAGGCTCAAATTCTCACAAGCTTATGCATTGGACCTTAAGAAACTTATTACACCACATTCATCTCAAAATTGAACAAGTTAAGTAAAACATGTCACAATTCGAAAGTGTAGAGATTCTTAATCATAACTTGTCATCACTTATCACAACAATATGTCATCACTTATGTTAAAAAATGACTCACAACATCCCAAAACAAACCACCAAACATACCAAGACAAAAATAAGAAAACACACAAAACATAAAATAAAGACTCAATAAACAAGAAACAAAACAAAAACACATAACATGCAAAAACAAAAATCACCATCATTAACAATAAAGCACACATTCTATATCATCCATAACAATGTAAGCTCACAATCATCCCAACCTTTGATTGAAAAGGAAATCCTAATTTACGAAAATAAACATCCCAAAAACATAACACATGAAGTAGCATGCTAATCCATTCAATCCAAATCAAAATCAATTAGAAGTGATAAGGTGTAGAGTACTCCCTCAATAGGCATTTGGAAAGGAAAGTGTTTGCTCCAAGCTCCATTCGTGCTTCCAATACCCTTCATTCATACTCAAAACTCATACAACACCATTAGCTCCACAATTGCATTAAAAATATGGATTCACATGCACTTCAACACAACCAATCATACCAAAATCAAAACAATACTCATGAGAAAAATTTTAAAATTAGCCCAAAAATACGAAAAGTATATGCCTTCAAAACAAGGTATGTCACACCATGCCATATCCCCCCAAACTTAAATTGAAACAAGAGTTTTGACTTAAGTTTGCAAAAAAAAAATGGTGTGATGAACTTACACCTTCAATTCAAGCTCTCTTCGTATCTTGAAAACTCATTCTTCTCACAAGCACGATCCACCTACAAGGCCAAAATGCAAGAAACAACAAATCCACCATCTTTATTGAAAGCAATAAACAAAGCAATAAAGATAATGATGGGTTGCCTCCCATTTAGCGCTAAGTTTAACGTCTTCAAGCCGTACGGGATATGGAGAACTCATCGGAATGGCCATGAATATCTTTCGTCCTTGCCATCGAATTTTAATCGTTGTGCGTCTTCCTCTATTAGGCATTTGTGGCAAGTGACGACCTCAGTTGCATCCTTCGAGCATGGCTTCAAAAATTCGACTCTCTTGAGCTTACACTCCATTGCCCTCTCCATTCTTGAACACCACTTATTCCTCCTTACCAAATAGATCCCCAACAACTGGCTCCTGTATTTCTTCACTGTTTTGGCTCGTTCTCCCTCGTTTCAATTCCGAATTGAGATCCGCTTTTTTCCTATGCCTTCCATATATGTTTAAGCTCATTCACACACATTTCCATAAAAACACAAAATACAACCAAATAGAACACAAATACGGATAAAAATATACGAAAACTCACATAAAAAGACACTAAAATCTAGGTGAAAATATCACTCATCAGGAGCCACGTAGAATTCAATCATTATTTAATTTCTATACACAGATTTCCTGCAGGACATATATTAATTTACCTTGTATAAACGGTCTGGTTCAGCAAGCACATTGCCCTCCTCCTACCCTGTTTCACTGATCCCGATGGGAACTCCAATGTCATTATTCTCATTTTGATCGCTACAATGCATGGGAATATCAACTGCCTGCATTAATTCACAAGGCTATACCACAAAAATCATTAAATGCACAATACCTTCTTCTCACAATCTACATTCACTGCAGGTGATTGTGGTACTCTATTTTTATTTTTCCCGATGTTTACATCAGCCGTGTACGGATATGCAGCTCCGACTAGATTAGGAGAACGATGTTGGTCCGCCAGACCCTTTGTCGTAGTTTCTTAAATGATGCCAAAATGGTGCATCAGCAAACGAATATTACGGCTGTATTTTTCTAGCCTGCTTTGTGTTTTTCATTCTCACTCACCAGGTGCCTCACAAGTCGATATATCTCTCTGTTAGATGGTGTTGTATCACCATCTCGCAAGTCCAGATCATCTGCACCATTCCTATTTTTATCAGCTGATGAGTGCGCTCTCTTGATTGCATCTTCAAACTGGACGTCCTCCACTGTCTCCTTTAACAACACTGTCTCTCACTGCACAGCACTCAAATAGCATTCGGCAACCTTCTCATCAGCAGTGGGCTCCAACCGTCTCTTAATGACAACCTACAGATGCACAAAATAAAAACATTAAAATGCTTACTCTAACCCTTTTTACCACTTCGTCTGATCCACTATTCATAAAGTTATCACAACATACGTGATCTCCACTCAGATCATCTCCGTGAAGATCCATGAAAACTGACTTCTTCAGATCTGAAGAACGTGGAGTAGAACAGCACGACCATCAAAGGATTCTAGGAATTTTGTGTTCTTTAAAATGCAATATCTCGGGAAGAGAGCTGTTATTGCTTCATAAGCCCAGACCAGTAAAGCATATGTAAACCCATTGGCATTTACAATCTTCCTAGAAATCTTAGGCTTCTTTCTCCGATCATTTTGTTCACTTCCACAGGGTCTAAGACTACGTCTAATATCGAATGTCAAGAATTCTCAGGCTACTCTACCCCACGGATACGAATTGAACATCTCCAAATCATTTGCCAGCCAAATATAATGCATATCAACCTTTTTGGGCCTGTGCCCTTTGCTCAAAAGCATCCCATATACCACCCATAATAAAGCTAGCTTCATATTATCATCGCTACCTCCATTCTACCTCCATTCTACAGTAACTACATAGGCATCAAGGTATCGTTTTTTTATTATATAGCTCTCAACTGTTTAAGGTTTGGAATCAAAGTTTAATCCCGTTATAAGGGCAAACTCGCACAGCCCAAACTCTGCCTCTTGCCTATTCACATGGAACACTATTCGGTCTGTGCATTCTGACGTGTCCTGTGAGTAAACCAATTGCAAGTAAAGCTGCCCTTGAAAATTCATTGGGGGATTCTCAAGAAATGCCCAAAGTAGCTCTGCTCGAACTGCTTCAGCTGTATAGCCTTTAAATCCTTCTTAATCTTGGCAATCACTAACATGTCTAGCGATCTGCCATCCTTGCAAAGTGCCGATCTGGATGACTAAAGAGAGCCATGGTCAGACCACCTACAATACGTCACATGTACAATGCCTTTAACATGTATTTATATGAATATCATTCTAACTAAAATTGCAATTACCTATGCAATAGGCCATTAAAACACATATTTCACCAGAACACTTCTAATCTGCCTATTAATTAACAGATGCATTCAGTTATCAGCTTTTCCCTTTAATTACATGGAAGAGCATCAGCACTGCCTACTGAATTTATAACAATTCATCAGATATTAACATCTATCATGCAGATATGCTATGGTTGTAAAATATTATGGGTAGTTCATTGTACTGGGTGGAACAAACAACTTGGAAATTTCTCAAATCTTTATTCTGTTCCATTTATCATTTACAAAAATCAACATCCTCTACATAAGTCGCCTATGCAATTATCTATCTAAGTCATCCACCAAACAATATCAAGACATGTATTACCTATAGTCTCCAACTACCAGATTCGTGGCCTGTACTCACTTTCCACCACAGGGATGTACTCTGCTTTTTTCTCCGACGACACCAGCTTCTTTGAAATGAATACAGCCGAGTGGATTGCTTCTTCTCAAGTCCTGGACTTTTCAAAATTTAGGAGTAGAGCTCTTCTTCGATGATCCTCAAATGTTTGAAAGATTTAGGAATTTGGATTATATATTGTCGAAATTTCAATTAAGGGTTGTTTCTTCCCAATTATGCAATCGAGATCAGTGGGGTATACCAAGGTAAATCGAATTGCCAAATTAAAAAACCGACCGTTCTGATAAGGGGACAATATAGTCATTACATCCATTAAATGGCTATATCCCCTTGAAAACTGAGTGGTCGGTGGAAAAACTTGGAAGGCTCTACCCACTTGCATACAATTTCCATTTTTCACTTCTTTTTTTCTTAATTGTTCCCCCCTACTCTCCTTCATTCTGGCTCATCTCACATTTATATGTTATTACCTCTAAACAACTTCTCTCCTATTTAATTTTATAGGCTGCAACCCTCTTCCTCACCTCCCAGTATCATTTGATACTTGAAACCAATGTTATAATATATTTTAGAGAGAGAAATAGCGGGAATAAGTGTTAGGAGGGGAGGTGGCACTGTGGTTGGTGATGGATTCTTAAATTTAGCCTCGAGGTTCAGTAATGGCAGAAGCGCCGTGGTCGGGAAATCAAAATGGGGAGAGGAAGAAACTCAAATCGTTTGAATGAATAGAGATACAGAATGTGGTTAGTAGGGGTGTGCAGATTGGGATTCGGTACGAATTTTTAAAAACTTCGTACCAAAATTTGATCAGATTTTTAAAAAAAATAATCTGATATTGAATCCGTAAAGAAAAAATCTGATATTAAATACATACCGGAATTCGGTTCGGTTCAGAATGCATTTTCGGAAAAATAGATTTTGACGATACGGAGCGAATCGAAGATAATATTATATAGAGTATATATTTTTTAATAAAAGGTAATAACACTTTAAAAAATAGAAAAGACTGTATTATTTCTTTACAGTTCACATTGAGATTTTCACAAGACATATAAGAAGAGATAATATTTTAATAAAAAATTATATTCGAATTGATGAAAAGTGAGAGTGCTGCATTGCATTATTTCATAAACAATTTATATTATAAACAAAGAATGATAAATTTTTAATGAAAAATGATAATATATTTAATAAAAATTGATAATTATTTTAAAAAAATGTAAAATAGTCTTACATAAGATGACCTCATGTGTTGACCTAAAAAAAATAATAGTGCTAAGAAAAAAAAATTAATAATTTTAGATTTTTTTTAAACCTTTAACTTTAAATTTAAGGTGTATTTTAATTAAAGTCTATCTAATAATATTTTAGACATAAATATGAATTACTCTCTCCATCCCGCATTAAGGTTTACACTTTTCATTTTGGGTTGTCCTACGTTAAGGTTTACATTTTCTTTTTTGTTAAGTTGGCCCCACATAAAACTATTAATTATTCTATTTAGGGCCCCACACTATACTAATACAACTACACACATTACATTAAATATTATTTCTCTCATCTCACTCTCTCTTAAAATATTATATCGCTTAATCTCCGTGCAAAAAGCAAACGTCAACGTTAACTCGGGATGGAGGGAGTATAATTTAATTTTTGCATTTTATCTTCATTAAATAAATATAAAATATAATAATTATTTCTTAAATTTACGACTAAATTTAGACTTTAGAGATATAATTTACTTTATTCATTATGTTTTCTGAAATAAAACTTTGAACTTTGAATATATTATTTTATTTATTTTCTATTTTTCTAGAAATTTATTTTACTTTCTGAAATATTTTCTAATATACAGTAATAAAAAAATATTTAGAACATTAGATATATTTTTAAATTATCATTTGTAATATTATAACTAATTTTAATTTATTAATTATGATCACATTATAATTAGTAGAGTAAAATTAATTAATTCATGACATATAAAGTATAAACTTTAAATAATAAGATAAATATTTTATATATAATTTTACTGCATAATTTAAATTTGATTTTTCGGTACGATTCGGTTCGATTCGGTTATATCTAATATTTAGTACGGAAAAATAAAAAATATCCAAGTCCGTACCAAACAAAAAATCAGTTCGATTCGGTTCGAAAAAAGTCAAAATATCATAAAAAAATTTCGGTTCGAAATTAATTCGGTACGGTTTTGGTTAAATTTAATATCGGTGCACACCCCCACTGGTCAGGGTGATTGGAGATAAACCTCAGAATCGATTCAGCCAAAGCAGTGGTGGGGAGATACATATTGAACTCGAAATTGGGATTTCATCCTTCGAATTGGATTTGCGCCAAGGGTATTTTGGTAAATGTATTCAGTTAATCTTCACGCAGAAAATTATCCTCCCAATTTGGGCGGATCAATTAACCTTGCAAAGTCAGATACAGTACCGGGCCGACAGAAGCCCGATTGTTATCCATTTTTATTAACCTGGAAAGTTAACAGGGAAGAGAAGGGTTTAATGAGGATTAACTCTCTTAAACACTCTTAACTAAACGTCCCCTATTTTGATAACGACATCAAACTTTCTCCTCTCTGGATATCTCCGAAAAAAACCCCACTGAATAGAGATGAGTCGTAGGATAACGTCTTGCGTAATTCAGCGGATTCAGAGAGGAATTGCTGCAAAATCTTGCAACGAATCCGACATGTTTACTCATCCATTTTCTCTCTTTTGTTCGAATTTGCATAATTTTGGTCTCAATGGTAGGGGCGGCTCACCTAACTCTAGAATGGATTTCAGTTTTAAGGATGTGGAAGATGCTATTTGCCTGTTTCGAGA
Source organism: Pogostemon cablin (assembly GCA_023678885.1). NCBI lineage: Eukaryota > Viridiplantae > Streptophyta > Magnoliopsida > Lamiales > Lamiaceae > Pogostemon > Pogostemon cablin. Next base: position 7,347,947 of record CM043009.1, read on the forward strand.
TGTGGTAAGAATGCAATCTCAGCCTTCTATTCGTGTATATAACAATATTTTGAGTGTTACTGTTAAGATGAAGCACTGTAAGATTTGAGAGTTGAGATAAATTCACCGTATGACAGTGAGGAGTATATTGCCCGTATATATGATGATACAATACAACAGAATCCGCAATTAGTGGAGATAAATATTGAAGATATACAACAAATTAAGATCTCCTATTTTTATACATTATTTCCTCCTATTACCTCCCGTCAAGTGATGCGTGGGGTGCAAACAAACGCAGAGCTTGGATCGTAGAAGTTCAAATGCAGGTCGGGGCAGACTCTTGGTGAAGATGTCGGCCACTTGTAGATGAGAAGGAACAAACTGCGTCCGAAGTTTTCTCGAAGAAACAAGTTCACGAATAAAATGGCAATCAATGTCTTTGTGCTTCGCCCTTTTGTGTGCAACAGGATTCTGGCTTAGAAAGATCGCACTCTTATTGTCACTTAGGAGCAAAGGCGGACTAGAGCAAGACTGACCAAGCTCACGAAGTAAGCTTGTCACCCAAACAATCTCAGAAGCTGCATTCGCCATGGCGCGGTACTCTGACTCGCAGCTTGAGCGAGCCACAGTAGGTTGTTTCTTTGCACTCCAAGAAACAAGATTACCACCGAAGAAAATAGAGTAACCATAGGTGGATAGACGAGTCTCAATACATCTGGCCCAAACCGCATCTGAATAGCCCACAATCGACTTCTCTGGACAGTGAGTGAAGTTGAGACCGTAGTGAATAGTTCCTTTCACATACCATAGAATACGCTTAACAGCAAGAAAATGATCATAGGTGGGAGACTGAATAAACTGGCTAACAGAGTTGACTGCAAAAGACAAGTCAGGTCGGGTGATAGTCAAGTACTGCAAAGCACCAACTAAAGACCGATAAAAGGTTGGATCAGCAAAAGAGGATCCAGTACTGACCAAAGAATCACCGGCAGTCAGTGGTGTAGAAACGGGCTTGCAATCCAGCAAATCAGCACGCTCCAAGATGTCGTGAGCATATTTTTCTTGCCCAACAAAAAGACCAGTAGAAGTGTAAGAGATTTCTAGTCCCAAAAAATAATTCAATCTCCCAAGATCTTTGATCGAGAACTCAGCATGAGTGCGAGTAATAAACCTCTGTAGCAGAACCTGATCATTACCAGTAATAATTATATCATCTACATAAAGTAGAAGATACAGAACCGAAATACCTTTGTGAAGATAAAACAAAGAGGAGTCTGACTGTGTCTGTTTAAAGCCCACTGTGAACAAATAAGAACTGAACCTCTGAAACCAAGCCAAGGGGGCTTGGCGAAGACCATATAAGGCCTTCTTAAGGCGACACACATGATGAGGATGGCGCGGATCAATAAAGCCAGGTGGTTGAGCCATATAAACCGGTTGAGTGAGAATTCCATTCAAGAATGCGTTCTTTACATCCAACTGATGCAGAGACCACTGGTAATGTACAGCAATCGCCAAAACAGTGCGCACAGTTGCTGCTTTGACGACAGGACTAAAAGTGTGATGAAAGTCAGCGGTGGGAACCTGAGTAAATCCTTGAGCAACAAGACGAGCTTAATGACGCTCAATGGAGCCATCTAACCGAAACTTAGTCAGAAACACCCATTTGGAGCCAACAATATTAGTGTTGGAAGGAGGGGTTACCAAATCCCACGTCTAATTTTCCTTCAAAGCATCAATTTTCTCTTGTATTGCAGCCATCCAATGAGGATACTTAGCAGCGGATTTGAAGCCACGAGGCTCAAAGACAAGAGCCAATGAGGAGAGAAGTGCTGTCGATGCAAGGTCAATCGGATACTTAGGTTTAAAAATACCAGCACGCGCATGAGTCACCATATGATGTGGAGGCAGCCGTGCCGGTGGTGGAAGTTGCGGCGCGGCCAGAGGTGGAGTCGGTGGCGCAGACAGAGGAGAGGGAGCATCATCAACATGTGGTGTTGGTGGAACATCATCAAGAGAGTCGGCATGAAGATGATACGGAGTTGGCTGGTGTCACTCCGTGCTAGGAGGAGCAGGATCCAAAAAACTCAAAACGGGCAATCCATCAGGAGAGGAAACAGAACTACCAGTAAAAGGAAAAACCTGCTCATCAAACTAAGCATGCCGAGTTATGTAAATGCGGGTGGAAGAAGGATCGAAGCACCGAAACCCTTTATGAATACTACTGTAACCCAAAAAGATACAAGCGCGACTGCGGGACGAAAGCTTATGGGATGCATAATCTTGCAAAAAAGGAAAAACCCGACATCCAAAGGGCTTGAAAATAGTAAAATCAGGTATATGGTGGAAAAGAAGCTCATATGGAGATTTAGTTTCCAATATTGCTGACGGAAGCCGATTAATAATATAAACTGCTGTAGCAAAGGCCTCAAACCACAACGTTGCGGGAGCAGAAGCATGAAATAGCATGGAGAGACCTGTCTCAGTAATATGTCTATGTTTCCTTTCCGCTCTACCATTCTGCTGCGGAGTGTAAGGGCATGAGAGCCGATGAAAAATTCCATGTTGAGCCATAAAATCATTCACACGCTTGTTCACAAACTCAGTGCCCCCATCAGATTGAAAAACTTTCATAGAAGGAGAAAATTGATTGCAGACAAACGTATAAAACCGAACCAAAACTTCATAAAATTCAGACTTAGCATGTAATGGATAGAGCCATGAAAAACGAGAGAAATCATCCACAAACACAACATAATAACAGTAGCCAGCAGAAGAAGTAACAGGCGATGGCCCCCACAAATCACAGTGTATCAAATCTAGAACAGATGAAGCACGCTTTTCATTCAAATTAAAAGGTAATTTTTTGCCCTTAGCCAATTGGCAAGGCGAACACAAAGTCGGATTGGATAATAAAGATGTAACTGATAGATGTCCCAGTTTATTCAAAAGTCTTATCAGAGAATACCACATCAACATGACAGTCCGATGTTAGTTTGCTAATCGACAACAGATTTTTAGTAATTTTCGGAACCACCAAGACATTCAACAAATTTATATCAGGTGATAAATGACTCGAACCAATGTGAGAAATAGCAAGAGAATGTCCATTACCAACTGTGACAGAGGCATTACCAGAGTAAGGCTCAAACGAGTCCAAAGAAGTGTTGTTGGGCATCATGTGAGCGGAGGCTCCTGAGTCCACATACCAGTCGGAGGCCGGAGCCGGAGAGGAGATAGAACACGCAGCATTGAAGGCTTGGGCTAGGTCAGCCCGCTGTGAGGGCCGAGAGGGTTGAAATCCAACCTGCTGTTGAAGCTGCATATACCGGGGGCACTTATCGGCATAGTGCTCCCTCCGGCACAGCTGGCAACGTGGTGTGAACCACTGTTGGCCACCGCGGCCACGACCTGCATAACCGCCACGACCAGTAGCATTGAACCTTCGCTGCTGTCCACCCGTCTGCCCTCCATGCTGCTGTCCACCGCTCTGGCCTCCACGCTGCTGGGAGGGATAAGAAGCAGACGAGCTCGCGTCAGCTGCAACAAAGGCAATCGTAGAGGGCGCCGCAGCAGCATGAACCCTCTCCATGGACTTCGACATCAATTCAAATTGGGCAGCTTGATGAAGCAACTCACAAAAAGATGGAATCAGATGCATAGCCAGCCGAGTATCCGCGAAACCAGTGAATGAAGGACCAAGACCTTGCAAGAACCAGTGACTCTTGTCACTTTCATCAACAGGCTTGTTGATCGCAGAGAGCTGATCACACAAGGCCTTAAATCGTCGACCATAATCGGCAACAGGTTGGTCATCTCGGCGAAGAGACAATAGTTCCTCACGGAGCTGATGTGCACGAGAAGTGGATGCATGCACAAAGGCAGATTCCAGTGCATGCCATGCCGAATAGAAGTTCTCACAATCCAGAACTTCTGCCATTGCTTTCGGCTCCAGGGTTGCGTAAAGCACACCGAGCAATTTCTGGTCACGTAAAAACCACGAATTGTAGGCGGGATTGGGTGATTCAATGCCTTCCGCATCGACTAGGGTTTTTGAGGGAGCAGTTGATGGACTAGTGATAAGATCAAGGAATTCGAAGGTAGTAGTCATAGAGATGAACTGTCGTTTTCAAATAAGATACGTGGAGGAGGAGAGTTTAATTTGCACCAAATTTATCATAGCGGTAGTCTGAGAAGAGGGGTTAACGGCCGGAGCAGCCATGGAACAGAAAAGGATAAAGAGAGGGGAAGAAGAAGAGAGTGATGCAAAAGAAAGGAAGACGGTGATTACAATCAGAGAAGAGAGAAAAGGTAGGGTTTCTGGTGATGCTCTGATACAATGTAAGATTTGAGAATTGAGATAAATTCACCGTATGACAGTGAGGAGTATATTGCCCGTATATATGATGATACAATACAACAGAATCCACAATTAGTGGAGATAAATATGGAAGATATACAACAAATAAAGATCTCCTATTTTTATACATTATTTCCTCCTATTAAGCACCACATTGTTGCCCTCAACATGTTCGAGGAAATGCGTCAAAGAGATATTCCAGTGAATGAGTTCACGTTTAATATCGCAATTAATTGGTATTGCCTTCTGAATCGGGTGGATTTTGGGCATTCCGTTTTGGGTACTATCTTAAAGATTGGTTTTCAACCTGATGCAGCCACATTCATCACCCTCATTAAAGGCCTCTTTTTGGATCATAAGGTCGTGGAAGCCGCAACATTGTTTAAGAGGCTTTTGGTTTTGAGAATTTGTGAGCCTAATTATGTTATGATTCTCACTGTGATTAATAGGCTTTGCAAAGCTGGCCAACATATTCCTGCCTTTGAATTGCTCTGTATTTTGGAAAAAAACTAGATGGAAACCCAATGTTAAGGCTTACAACACATTGATTGATGGATTTTGCAAAGTTAGATTGGTGGATGATGCCCTTCAGTTGCTCTCTCAAATGATTGATAATGGCATTTTACCTGATATTTTCACGTATAATTCGATGATTCAGGGCTTGTTTGATGTTGATCGATTGGATTATGCTATAGAACTTTTAAATGAAATGTCCAAACGTAAAATCTCTATGGATGTGGTTACGTTCAGTATATTGGTGGATGCATACTTCAAGCACAGAAGGATGAAAGAGTCAGAGGGTGTTGTGGAAGATATGATGCAGCAAAATGTATATCCAGATGTAGTCACTTTCAATGCGCTGATAGAAGGGTATTGTGTAGAAGGGAATATGCATAAAGCTGAACAAGTATTTAACTCCATTGTAGAGAAAGGCCTTAAGCCTTCTATAGTGACTTATAACAGCTTGATGGATGGGTACTGCAAAAAGGGGGAGATAGAGAAAGCTTGGCATCTTTTTCAAGAAGTTCCTCGTAAAGGTCTAAAGCATAATTTATATACCTATAACACTATGATCCATGGATTATTTAGCATAGGTAGATATGTTGATGGTTGGAAGCTTTTCAATGATATGGAAGCTCGACAAGTATGTCCTAATATACATATTTACACTACATTGGTGGATGGCTTGTGTAAAACTGGGAAGAGTGATAAAGCACTTTCATTTGTACGCACAATGGAAGAAGAAGGTCTACTTCCTAATATAGTTACATATGGTGCTCTCATTAATGGATTGTGCAAAAGTGGAAAACTTAAAGCTGCAACAGATCTTTTGAATGAATTACCTTCTAAAGGCCTACAACCAGATGTTGAAATGTATACCATGATTATTGGACCACTTTGTGAAAAAGGGCCCTTGGAGGAGGCAAAACAGTTGTTCCTAAAAATGAAGGAAGGTGGTTGTCCACCCAATAGTTGTTTTTATAATGTTATTATTCGGAGTCTGTTGAGAAGAAATGAACTTTCGAAAACAAAACCATGGTTGGAGGAAATGGGTTTGAAAGGATTGCTGGCTAACACAGCTACCATATCCATGTTGCTTGAATCAGCTGCAGCTGCAAGGAGCTGCAAGGAGAAGATGAAAGTGATGTGCTTAAGAAAATGATTAACAAAGTTTGTTCTTTAGTATTATCCCCTTCGTCCTGGGCAAGGGTCTCCATTTACTTTTTGTACATAGATTAAGGAGTATTATTATTTTATGTGTAGTGGGTAGTTGTATTAGTAGTGAGCGGTGGGCCATATGTGGGGTCCTTTTACTAAAAAGGGAAAACGGGGACCTTTGAATGGGGCACCCAATATAGTAAAATGGGGACGTTTCAGTGTGATGGAGGGAGTATATTACTTGTTTTTATTTAATCGTTTTGTTGGTTGGTTGAAAAGCTAATTTCTTGTTTTCATTGCAGAAGCACCTCCAAAAACAATCAAGAGAATAATGGGAGTTAAAGGCTTGACTCTACCATTTGAAGTCTCATCTTCAGGTATGATCTTAACATCATATAGTGAAATCTTCTTAGTATCTAAATTTCAAATAAAATTTAATCAAGAGCTTTCTTTTTAAAAAAATAAATTGTGTATATATTTCTCCAAGAAATGGCACTTTCTTTAACAAGCATGAACAATTGTGTAATCTTATAATACCGCAGAAATTCCGATTGGGGAAACAAGGAAGCAAGGAGTTAACTGACAATTCAAAAGATGGTAACTGCACAAATATCATTTTGTAACATTCATAGAAGTTTTCGCATACGTAGCCGTTTTCATGTGTTCAGCTGTTAGCTTGTGAGAGAATATAAAGAATATAGACTTAAAAACTTACTGTAAATCATGTTAAAAGTACAATTCTAGCCATTTTCCAAATAAAAGTTAAAGAGCAGAAGGGTTGATTCAAGTTGAAGTATGTGAAATAATGTATTATCTCTGTCTCGAACTCATGTTTGCATGTACTGTTTGCGAAGATGTTAATAAAAAATCAATTTTTAACTTACTTTTGGAGGTAATTTAGTATCTTGGGTAATGAAGAAGCTGTAAAGTGTGTAATGTGTGTTACGAGGGTAGCAATTTTGAATTTGAAGTGTCTTAGATGGTTATTGATTGATTGTGTCATTTCTGTGAACTTTAGTTGGGAACAGGCTAAAACAGAAATTGTGAACTTGTCTTCGGGATTGAGGGAGTATTACGCTGTAACAGGGGATCAGGTTGATGAAATTAATCAAAGATATATATATATATATATATATATATACTTTGAAAGTTTTAAAAATTGCTTTCATGGATCGGCTTTTGACAATTTGCTTATTCAAGCCTGGTTTCAGCTTGATGGTTTATGGATTTTCTATATATAGGTACTAAGCAGAAGTTGGTTACCTTAAGATTAGGGATAATAGATTAGTTGTCTTGGCAATGCTTAGAGATTATCATCTTATTGGTCTTTGCATGGAGCAAATGAGGACAAAATCGAGTTCATAAGGGGTTATGTATATGCATACGTGCGACACTGATAATGTCTGCTTCTTGCTATAGGTGTGGTCACTAGCCAGAGCTAATTTATTTTTTTGGTATTAAAATGGTTGCAGTATCTGGTGTTGCGTAGAGTCGAGATACGGGATCACCCACATCAGCCTCATCGAAAGTGATCGCGCAAGATATATACGTGTACTCCAAGCTGTTTCTTGATAAATATAGTTTCCTTATGCAAATGTGCATGGTTGTTGTTTGAAATTTTTTAACAGTGGCTTCCTGATCACTGAGGCTTTGCGCGTACAAATGGAAGTTCAGCACACGAGCAGCTTGAGGTTCCTTATTTTATTTTTCTTAAAGAATTTGAAGTTTATGCATATTAGCCCAATTTTGTAGTGTTCATGATTATGGTTGTGCCACATGTTTGTTGTAAGATATAAGATGGAAATAATTGTAATGAAATTCGCGAAAGTTGATTGTGTTAAGCTGAACCGTGAGAGTTGCTTCATGTGAAACCCGAACCAGGTCCAATGCCATCTCCAAATTCGAATAGAAGCACAAGGGAAGTAACTACAATCCATCCTCGATAAAGCTTGTAGAGCCCTCGACAATCAAGCAGAGGCTGCCTCAGTCAAGTTAGAAGCCACCAGGGAGGAGCTCTCCGAACTAGCTATAAAGGTTGCTAATGACTGCAACGGGATGTTACTCTTCCCACCAGTGTCTCACAATAACTCAGATATGCTTAACAAACACGTTCTAGTTATCCCAGCTCGACTTGGTGACTGCTCGACAGACAGTGGGTTGATGCCAAGTGGGAGCCCGATTTCTCCGTCTACCAAGAAAAGACCGTGGCCAGTGTTCAGCACCGGAGACTCGGTGCCCCTGGATTGCAGTATGAGGCCAGTGGAGTGAATGATGTCAAATTTTGGATGATATATTCATTTAAAGAAATGAATATGGTTTTCTTTATTGTTCCTCTGTGTTTGAACTATCAATGGTTATGTAAATTTTTCGAGAAGATAGGAAGCAATTTTGTAGTGAATATGATCCATTTACCTTTGTAGACACTAGGATGAAACGTTGAATAGTAGTAAAAATGCAGCATTCTTTGGATATCATTAATTCATTTTACTTGTGTCATATTATCATTATTATGACGAATTTGGGATTGTACGCTTTTTGAATCTTTCAGAAAAATCATTACGGTTAAATTTGGGGTTTCTAAAATTCAAATTAGGCCAAATTTCTTATGACAAACTCTCTTGTGAGACCTTAATTTTGTTAGACTAGTTAAAATATGTCTATTATATTGATAACGTATATTTAGTTATTATTAAAGTATGTTTTCTAAAATATAAAGAATTATGAATTAAAGTATGATTTTATGGTGTTATAATATGATTCATTATTAACATACTTTAATTACAAATTAACATATTTTAACTATATAATAAACATACTTCAGTAATGGGCCAACCTATTTCACGACCGTCTCACAAAAAACCCGTCTCACGAGAGAGTAACTCATTTCTTATATATTCTCACATCTGAACCCAAAGTAACATCTTTATTACTTTAACTAATAGTTCATCTATACTCAAAATACATGCATGTAAGTGTGTACTTTTGTGTTGAGTTTAAGAAAAGTAATTTTTTTGTGTAGTATGTTTTTTGAATAATTGAATGAAATAGAATGTAAGGTAAAATAGATTTTGACTAAATTGTGTGTAAAAAAAGTTACATTTTTATAATATTATATTATTATAAGAGTATTGATGTTTTTTTTTGGAAAGTTAATTAGGGACGATCCAAAAAGAAAGTATGTAAATATTTTTGGGACAAAATGAATATAATTTTGAATAAAAATTAATATTCTTTACATCCATTAAAATTTGCATATTTTTCTTTTTAGTTCTTAAAAAAAAGTTTATTACATGAAGTCCCAACCTTTTCGTCGATTAAAATCAGTCTAAACTCTCAATATTATACAAAAAAGTCCACCACCTTTAAGGTATGTTGCAAATTAAGCTAATTGGGCAATCAACACTGACCGATTGTTGACATGGCGTTGACCTTTGTCACGTCTGTTGGCACTTGGATCGTTTGGTTAACATGACCCGTTAGGGTTCCATGCGTTTCTATCATAGTGGAAGCAATAAATCATAGAAACGATTACCATTCACCAGGGTATGTAGACGATGAAGGATTCTCTCTGGCAGACTGTGCAGTCCCACGAGAATGGCCATAACGTCCTTGTCTGATATCGGAATTGTATGATCTTTGTGCTCAGACGATCTTGTCTTCAACGGATTTCTGTCAGTATATTGATCATCAAATTTTGAGCACTGTACGATTTTATATAAATTTCGAAAGGTGGTGGACAGCAGCAGCAAACAACCTTCTGATCTTCTGCCGTATGTCCCAAGTCCGATCTCGACGTTATGTGGGCGACGATCTACGAGACCTCCACAATCTGCTCTCAACCCTCATCACACGTGAATAATAAAATAGATTAGGGTTGCAGATAAGTTGAGGTGACTTATATACATGGGCTACAGCAGGGACCAGGAGGAGAAATTGGATTGGGCCTCCATTGGACTTAAGTATCCAAGCTTAGCCCAAAGCTTATACTTAAGTCCAATAATAATAATATATTCTACTAAAATATTATTACTGCACTGCCTTTCCAATCCCAAAATTACGTTTTGGGCTCCTTCTTATTATGAGCCCGTTAGTCTCCCCATGTTTAAGATATACAATGTCCATTAATTAATTTAAGTTACTGACAACTCAATTAATTAATATCTCATCCAAGAGTAGTACCACTCAACCTCATTATCATGCCGGAATAAATTTCACCTGTAGGGTTTACATGATAATCCTTATGAGCTCCTCAAGGGGACATCATCAACCTATGACGGACACGGATTCCTTCTACAATCAACAGCACACCATAGAGACATCACTACTTCCCAACTCATCGAGTTTGTTGATTTAATTACATGTAAATCTCACCCATTTATGAATCAAAGAAATACATATTGCCCTACGTGTCGAGGTTATTGTATAGGGATTAAGAGCACGAACTTCCATAATAACTGAGATCAAGTTCTCCTATAAGTCAGTATAAGTCGAACGAACTCAAGCGGTCCTGCTCAATACACACAAGTGCACTAATGTGATTCTATAGCCAAGACAACCTAATACCAAACCACACTACAACTATCCCGATAGAGAATCCCCATCTATCTCGGTTGTGAGCATCTGTTTATACTTTATAAGAAAACTGATAATATGATCTTCTGCGTATTGTCGCACAACATATTATCTACAGCATAAAGTAAGTGGACTATTGCATCGAACATATAAATAAATTATAAGATGCAATCATTTGATCATATGATTCTCATTTCAAATAAATTGTTATAAGATTGTTCATACAAAAAAGCTAGACTTTTAGTATACAATCCAACAATCTCCCACTTATACTAAAAGACTATGATGTCATGTCTTCTGCCATACATCTAATTCTCACTCCTACTACACGACCATCAAAAGCTTTCGCTTTAAGGTCCTTGTAAATGGATTTACTAGGTTATCATCCGATGCAATCTAGGCGACAACAACCTTCCCGTCATCATACGATTTCTCGTAGTAGGTGGTACTCGCGCTCCATGTGTTTAATTGCTTTATGGGGTCGTGATTCCTTCAAGTTTGCAACTGCACCATTATCATCAAAATAAATTGTGATAACCTTGGTCAAACTTAGAATCACTTCGAAGTCCATCATGAAGTTTCTAGATTCATATAGATACTTTTGCTGCCTTATAGGTTCCAATTTATCATCTTTCCATGATGGAGTTTGGAGTCTGAAATATATTTCTATATAACACTCCTCCACATTATGACTCTACTTCCTAAAATTAAACACATAACCTTTGAGGTGGATTTACTGTCGTCCCTATCTGATTTGAAAAATCTGAATCTATGTAACCCATAAGAAGCAATGATTCTGTTCGATAAGCCCATATATAATTTCCGATCCTTTTCAGGTACATAAGTATATGTCTTACCACAGTTCATCATTCTTGTTTCGGGTTACCTTGATACCCACTGTTCATGCCTTCGACAAAATAGATATATATTCTCGTGCATAGCATTCCTTAGATTAAGCTTCCTTATTCGCCGAAGCATAAGGAACTGCTTTCATCACCTTTATCTTCTTTTTGTGTCTTAAGACACATTTCCTTAGATAAAGTTACATGCTAAACGAGTAGGAATTGTATCTATTCATGAAGCTTGAGATAAGCATAACATCCTTTCTTATGATCCGTATTATCGTGATCAAAAGGATATATTTTGCTTTTCTTAAGTCCTTCATTACATACTGCTTTATCAACCACACCCATACGCCCGACAATACTTTTTCATTGTCTCCAATGAGCAATATATCATCTACGTACAGTACAAGAAATACCACCACATTTTCGTCACTCTTTTCAATACACAAGACACATCCGCGCATTGAATAAATCCATATGCCTGGATTCTTCATCAAAATGGATGTTTCATGATCTTGAAGCTTGCTTTAGTCCATTGATCGACACTTTTAAGCTTACTATCACAATGCTCTTAGCCCTTTGCAATGAATTACTCTGGTTGCTTCTCATAGATGTTTTTCTTAAGACTTCCAATTAGGAAAGCTATCTTGACATCTATTTGCTATCCCTCATATTTCATATGAGTAGCAACAGATAAAAGAGTCCAGATCAACTTAGGCATAGCTACCGGCGAACAGGTTTTCTCATAATCGAACCTTTTCTTTCTGAGTATACCTTTTCGCAACACGTTTTGCTTCCAAGGTTTTCACCTTATCGTATGATCCTCTTTTATTTTACAGAGCCACTTTCAATGGCTTTCACACCATCCGTGGTTCTACAAGCAGCCAGATCTAATTTAGAATTCATCGATTCTATTTCAGAAACCATTGCACTTGCTAAGATTCGGTATTTCTATCTTGTAGTTCTTCGTCATATCCGTGGGTCCATTTCATGTTTACTAGGGACCAAGTCTCATGACTCTCCTAAAATATATATCTTACGGGTTGCCGGACAACCCTCCCACTACGACAAGGTACTACACGCAATTGTGTATCAGACGTGATACGTGTTGCAGTTTATCTTGTGGTATATCCTCTTGTAAACTTGGTACTTATACTTTGTGTTATCCCTCTCACTTGCTCTAGAACAATTTATACATGGCTTTGTGATTTATTACATAGTCCTCTCCAAAATCTAGTGTTTGTGTTAACAATCACCCTTCGATCTTTTTGACTAAACAAATCACCTTTCATTTTTCTAGGATATCCCACAAACAGACAAACATTCATATGAATTACTATTTCTAGGGCATATCCATAAAATGAATTTAATAATTCCAAATAATTCATCATCTATCCAATCATTTCCATAAGAGTCTTTCTCTTTTTAGGATCAGAAGACGCATTATTAATTACTATTTATTGCATCCGTGGAATAAACATGATTTAAGAGAATAAATTGTCAATAACGTACCATAACAGATTATAGCTCCATCTTTCATTACTATGACCATGTCATTTAATGAAATGGAGTATACATCCATAAATGCATAGAAACTGAAATAAAATTTTTTCTATAAAAACGTACGTAAAGACAATTTCTCATAATCAAATATTTATTCATATCGTAAGATAAATAAACAACTCCCACTGCAACAGCCACTACTCTCGTAGTTTTACCCATGTATATTATAATTTCATCATCACTTAGTTGCAGGCGTTTAGTGATTCTGGTATCTACACACAACATGTCAGTAAATGCCATCACTAATCATGCTTCAACGAATAGTGAATGAGATACTAACCTTGTTCACATCTTGATGAAATTGGATTTCCCTCACCACATGTTTTGTGAGAAGTTTCCCACCATATACAACCTCTTGTATTTCAGGTAGAACTTGCTCAAAACACCTAGGCAAATTATGGAGAATAAATTGATCTAGGTTCCCCCTTCAATTTCTACTCAAAGAATTCCCAATTCATTCATCAACTTATCCATGACCTCTTGCCTTTTATTCTCAATCAAGTGTCCAAAGAGTTGCATGAGACCATCATATTTCTATGAACCTCTCACCTCTTCACTAGAGACTTTAATAGGCATCATGGGACATCCTTAGTGAGAACACATATTTATATTTTTTTAAGCAGTAAAATTCGAATCCAAGATTCTTTTTTAATCATCTAATTTTGGACCAGTAAATATAATTTCTTTTAGTCAACCATAAGTGAAATAAAACTATTTGAAATTCAGAGAATCATAAAAAAATACACCGATCAAATCTTCGAATTTATCCATTTATATTGATTCCCTCAAAACAATATAAAATATAAACTCACTGACATCTCAAGCACCGTGAGTTTGCAAGCCACGATAGTGTGGACGTTTACAAACCCGAACATTTACAAGAGAAGGTTTTACCCATTAATTTAATTTGTCAACCTAACTTTATGACAAAATAATTAATAGTCGGTTCCTCTTTAGCTATGCAAATAAAAGCAGTGACTCCGATGGGGAGGATACTTATTATTTACACCTAAGTGTACACCATTATTTGACCCCAAGTCCATTCCGCGAGCTTATGTGCCTTACAGATGGAGAAGTACACACGCGCTCGGATAACTTCCTATAGTCATCAATTATAAGTCTGTACAGTGATCTGCACATGAACTCATCCGATAGGGAGGAAGGTCTATGCCAACGTGCAAGTTCATGTGCATCACATTACAAACATAATTATTAAAGAAGCCTGTTCCAGCAATATCCATGAATAAACTCATCCGATGGGGAGGAAGGCTCTAATGCCGACGCGCAAGTTTATTTACATTGCTAACAAACCAATAATGGAGGTCGCGGGAATTAATTACCAATCCCCTCTCCCACTTAGTTATTTAAAACCGAGGGTTTTTACATGCATATAATATTCAAAAATTAAATACGCAACCTAGCATGCTCCTATTACGTCAAATAAGACAGTAAATCAAGAGTATCATGCATAGCATATATAACAATAATTAAATAATTAAATCAAATTATAACAATTATATATCGGCGAATTCGATTGTTCGCCACCAAGCACGAATATGAGCAACGCGCACGGGGATCGACCTGAAGAAAAATTTATCCGCTGGGCACACCACACGAATTTTCCTTGTCCGCCAACCTGCTCCACCATTCCGGCACCCTGCTCGACATCCATATGCCAAGTTGCCCATCCATCGTGTTTTAATGCACATGCAATCCAAATATATAATAATAATTGACAAATAAAATCAATTATTGGCAATTATATACAAGGAAAAATAATAAAATTGCCCAAGAATAAAAGGGATTTGACTTGGTCAATAAGCATGAAGCATGTGACTTGCTCAACAAGTTGGAGGAACTTGTGCTCCAACCCATCACCATCACACGTTACCACAGCAGGCACAAACCTCTCTCCTAATGCATTTTGGCAACCAGAAACCGCCGAGAATAGCGGCCCTTTATCAGCCTTCTCTCTGTCCGTCGGAATTGCTGTTCGCCGAAAATCCTAGATGACCGCTGGACAGGTTGGCGGTGCCCATGATCCGCACCAACTTAGAACGCCACTAGCACCGTCTGCCTATCCCAACCGTGAAGTCTCTAGAGCCACCACGTTCTACCATCGGCCAGCTTCCCAGCCTCGCCAACCTGTCATGGTTGATCCTCAAGCAAGAGAGATCCGCCCAGTTCGCTGTCGGGAGCATCGCTGGTAGTGACTACCAGCCGTCCGTCCTCAACAGGCAGCCGCGAATCACCAGAGCCGCCTCTAGCGACAGCCATTGGTAGCTTCAATTGTCGACGATCTCACACGCGATGCCATTGCTAACTTCCTCCGACAGCAATCTGCCTAACGGCAGCATGACTTGCGCCATCCGCCAATCGTGTTGAAATATTTAATTTATTCTCTCCCACATCATTATTACACTTATAATCTCTAGGCCCAACAGCTAGTTTCTGTAATGTTAGTACCGGCTAGTTTCTCAATCTCCTATAAATAGCTTTGGATTTGTATCTTGTAAAAACAACACAATAAGATCAATGAAATCTTTTCTTTCTTCATTACTCTTTCATTTTTAACATGGTATCAGAGCAGGTTAATCCTGTCTCTTAGCTCTTCAAATCTGTTCAAACATTCCATATACACCTCTTAGGTGTCTGATTCAAAGAGAGGTTAAACCTCTTCTCTGTCATCAATCTATCAAGTCTGCTTACAGAATCCAATTACACCTTAAAGGTGTTCTACTTCTAATAAGAGGTTTAATCCTCTTCTGATATTTATCTTCAGAGAACCTTCAGAAAATTGATTTTTAAAGAGGTTCAAGCATTCAACAAAACACCATTAAAGGTGTCTCAATTCAAAAGAGGTTCAACATCTTCTTCAGTCAATCAAGTCTGTCTACAGACTTCAATTACCTTCTCAGTCTCCGAGCTTGAAAATAGCGGACACTGAGCCCTACAAGTCGCCAGTTTCGCACCATTGCCACTTACAGTCCATCGGAGGCCTTCGTCGCGGGTGGTCTCGTTGCAGCCCTTCGCCGACTGTTAACATTGACAGCCGCCACCACCGCTCGCTGTAGCTGTTCGTTGGCAACGACCTTCTCGGGCAACGATCACCCGTCAGCCGCCGACTTACCTCTTAATCGCGCCGATTGTCTCGCCAACTCGCCGGAGGAGTCCTTCGTTGACTGTGACAACATTGACAGCCGTCACCAATGCGGTTGTTGTTCATTGCTGTACTCGTGTGTTGCCGCCCCGTCACACTCGTCGGCCTCGACTACGTCGAGCCACCGGATCTATTATTGATCACTGCACGGCCGTCGCTGTTCCTCGCCGAGGTCAGTCTCGTCGTCAATTGCCAAAGAAGGCCGCACTGCCACAACTGGATCTACCACCGCACATCCACCGATTGAAGCTACCGCTCGAAGGTCACCGGAATCGCGATCTATTCGTTCCGCCGCCCATCGCCAGCAGCTCACCACCGCTGCCAGCCGCTCATCGCTGCCGAAGGATTCCAGCCACCATGGTTCGCAAGCCCAACGAGCTGCCTACACCGTTGCAGCGATCGTCCAAACCCCATCATCGCGGTTCTGTGGCGGAGAGAAATTTAGGGCACAAAGGTTGTGTTCCCTTCATGGATCGGTGTTTAAAGAAAAATGAAGTTGGGCTTCATCTCAACACAGCTCATGTCAATATAATGGGCCCAAACCAATTTTTTTCTCTTGTGGTCCAAGTTGCTCAAGCCCTGCAGGCCCAAACTCGAATCCAATCCACTAATACAGTGGATGCAGGTCCATTTCCTTCTAATATTTCATTGGGCCCAAAATATTTAAATTTTAATTTTGAAAAAAGGCCCACTCATTTTTCAATTTTTCAAAACCCAAATTTTTTAAATACAAAATCCTTTAATTACTCTAGCATGTTTTCATCAAATAATAATTTAATTGATTTCTCTAAAGCTTGGGTGGTTGACTCCGGAGCAACTGATCATATGACCGGAAATCGTTCTATTTTTCTAGAAAACTCCTTAATTTTAGACAACTCTCAAAATGTTAAAGTAGCTAATAACACTTCCGTTCAAATCCTTGGAAAAGGATCAAGTTATCTTTTTTCTAAAAAGATCGACAATATCCTTTATTTACCATCTTTTACTTTGAATTTGTTATCCGTTAGTAAGATCACCATGGAATTAAATTGTCAAGTTATATTTACTGACATTGATGTTGTATTTCAGGAAAGATTGACGGGACGAACGATTGGTAAAGGAGTTCGTATCAATAATTTATACCTAATTAACTTCCCTAGTATTGCTTTAAATGCTGTTGATATGTCCCTTTGGCATAAACGTCTTGGACATCCGTCCAATTCAGTTTTCAACAAAATATTTCCTAATTTGTCATATCATGATAAGTGTGATATTTGTTCTTTATCTAAACACACACATCTTCCTTACACAAATTCCTCTTCTAATTCAAAGTCTATTTTTGATTTGATCCACTCGGATGTTTGGGGTCCCGCCCCAACTACATCTTATAATAGTTTTAGATATTATGTTAGCTTTATAGATGATTTTTCAAAGCATACTTGGATATTTTTACTTAAAAATAAAAGCGAAGTTTTCGCAAAATTTCAAGATTTTTTCGCCTACGTCAAAAATCAGTTCAATAAGTCCATCAAAATTTTTCGAACGGATAATGGAACTGAATTTATAAACTTAAATTTTCAAAATTTTACAAAAAGTAATGGAATTATTTATCAAACTTCGTGTCCCTACACACCCGCTCAAAATGGGGTCGCGGAGCGGAAAAACCGTCATCTTCTAGAAGTCACTCGTTCTCTTCTTTTTCAAAACAATGTTCCAAAACATTTCTGGTCAGATGCTCTTCTAACCGCCAATTACCTTATCAATCGTCGACCTTCCCCTAATCTCAATAACCTTAGTCCCCACAAAATTCTTTTTAAAAGGGATGTCGGTCTTGACCACTTACGCATTTTTGGATGTACGTGTTTTGTTCACATTAACCGTACCGATAAACTCAGTCCTTCTTCGGTCAAAGCTATTTTTCTTGGCTACTTAGTACCTCAAAAAGGTTACAAGTATTATGATCCTATTAATAAAAAGCTCTATATTTCAAGAGATGTTACCTTCAATGAAAATGATCCTTATTACTCTATTGATAACTCCTCCATTGATACTAATGACTTTGTTTTTCCTATTTCAGCTCCGACTGATCTTATTTCTTCTCAGGATCATCATAATGATTTGATCAATACGATTCCTCTCGAGGATGATGAAAACACATTCGAAGAAAATGCTCCGATAGGGGGAGATCAAAACCAAAACCCAACTCGAGCTAATTCACCTCGGAGATCTCATCGACAAACTCGGCAGCCTACCAAACTAAGAGACTATGTCACTTCTTCGGTATCATATCCTATCCAAAACTTCTTATCTTATTCTAACATTTCAAAAGAGCATCATGCATTTTTAAATTGCATAAATCAATCTGAACCTAAAAGCTTCGAAGAGGCTAATTGTTGTCCTACTTGGCGTAAAGCAATGGAAGAAGAATTAAATGCTCTTGAGAAAAATAATACTTGATCACTTGTTCATCTTCCTAAAGGAAAAAAGGCCGTCGGGTGCAAGTGGTCTATAAAATTAAATATGATAGTTTGGGAAAAATCGAAAGATATAAGGCCCGACTTGTTGCTAAAGACTTCACCCAAACTTATGGAATTGATTATGAAGAAACTTTCGCACCCGTCGCTAAAATGAGCACCGTAAGAATCCTTCTTTCTATAGGGATTAATAAGAATTGGTCTTTTCATCAAATGGATGTTAAAAATGCTTTCTTACAAGGAGATTTAGAAGAAGAAGTATACATGGCTCTTCCTCAAGGCCTTAAGAATTCGGATCCTTCTCTTGTTTGTAAACTTCACAAGTCTATTTATGGTCTTAAACAATCTCCTAGAGCTTTGTATTCTAAACTTAGTCATGCATTACTCTCTCAAAATTTTCAAAAAAGTTCCGCTGACTCATCATTATTTTCTCGCACTTCTCCAAACTTATCAATCATTGTTTTAGTTTATGTTGATGATATTATTATTACCGGTGACAAGGAAACGGAAATTCAAGAAGTCAAAAATTTTCTTAAACAAACTTTTGATATCAAGGACCTTGGCATTCTTAAATATTTTTTGGGAATTGAAATAGCTCACTCTAAAAAAGGATTATTCCTTTCTCAAAGAAAGTACACTCTTGATTTGCTCAAGGAAATGGTAAACTTGGCATTAAGCCCGCTATTACTCCTATGGAAACCAATGTTAAACTCAACTCAGAAGATGGATCTCCTATTCAAGATGTGGGCATATACCAAAGACTTGTAGGAAAACTTATTTATTTAACAGTTACTCGTCCTGACATTGCTTTTTCTATGAGTGTTGTTAGTCAATTTATGCAGGCACCCCGGACTACCCACCTAGCTGCTATTGATCGGATCCTTCAATACCTGAAATCAACTCTGGGACAAGGAATTTGGATAAAGAACAACAAAGATGTAAGCATTTAAGGATATACTGATGCTGATTGGGCAGGAAGCTTTGATCGGCGATCTACTACCGGCTTTTGCACTATGGTTGGAGGAAATCTAGTAATATGGAAAAGCAAAAAGCAAAACGTAGTGGCTAGATCAAGTGCCGAAGCTGAATACGGGCAATGGCATCAACTGCCAGTGAACTTACTTGGATAAAGCAACTACTCGAGGATATGGACGTTCAAATCCAAGGTCCAATTCAGATGTATTGTGATAACAACGCTGCGCGTCACATAGCATCAAATCCAGTGTTTCACGAGCGTACAAAACACATTGAGGTGGACTGTCATTTCATCCGAGACAAAGTCCAAAGCGGAATGATTCAAACGCCTTATATTGGGACCAAAGATCAACTTGCTGATATATTCACCAAAACTTTAGATAAGACTAGACATAAATACATTTTAGACAAGTTAGGAGTGATCAACCCGTTCACTCCTACACTTGAGGGGAGTGTTGAAATATTTAATTTATTCTCTCCCACATCATTATTACACTTATAATCTCTAGGCCCAACAACTAGTTTCTGTAATGTTAGTACCGGCTAGTTTTTCAATCTCCTATAAATAGCTTTGGATTTGTATCTTATAAAAACAACACAATAAGATCAATGAAATCTTTTCTTTCTTCATTACTCTTTCATTTTTAACAAATCGCCTACTCGCCGTCGGTAATCAGCCACGCCTGCCGCTAAGTTATTTGTCGATGTCTGCTGATGTGGGTGGCTCCCAGCAGTCGCTTAGACCACCCACCAGCCAAGTCACGCCGCCATCGACAAAACTCCGTGCGTGCTGCTTGATAGGCTTTTTCTGCGCACTATAATTTAATCCCCAAGTATGAAGGATATCAATTGTAGCGGTAAGTAACCAAGTTAAATTATCGAACCCAAGGGACAGCTAACTATTTATTTTCTAATTATACTAGCTTAATCAGAATAAGGTAACCGATTTTCAAGAGTTGTGAATTAACTAAAATACTTAAATAATAAATTGCAGAATAATTAAAAGCAATAAAATAAAATAAAAGCAAGTTTCTAATCAAGAGATAACGAACAGTTCTAAGGTATCAGGTAGAGACCAATTAATTTGGGTTATTAAACTTATGATTGTTCATTCATGCAGTTTCACTGAAAATACACCACATATCACTGTTATCCCACCGAATATGATTCGATTCTAAGCTAACAGTATAATCTGGTTTGAATCCTAAGGTGCGCAAATATTACCAAGCCTTATTCCTAGATACTAATCCAGCGAACAACAATACCTCCGGATGGTAAGTTCGACTAATAAGATATTTTCTGGAATTACTACAAGGTTCTATTCACTTCCTACTTGATTGTCTAATTGCATTGTTCCACTAAACTAATCAAGTATTTGATTAACCAGTTCATGAAATTAAAGTGCTTATAGCGGAGCTACTCTAATCTCTAACAGATAGACAATACCAATCATGAACGCACACAAGCTAACACAATAATCCAAGCATTATAGCGGATGTCATGAATATATTATGAAGACGTTACGAAGCAGAAAAGCATGTCTTAATAAAATAAGTAAAATCAAAAGCTCAACTGCATAAAATCCCAATATTAGGTCTAAATCCCCAAATCAATCAAATCAATCCATCAAACCCTAGAACTGTATATAAAATTAGCCCATGAGATTACAAACAATCCTCATAGCTAAGCAATTCATAACAATAATCAAAGTAATAGAAAGGAATAGATAGGAATTGTGAAACCCTAGTGTAGGAGCAATCTCACGTTCCTTCTCCGTCTCTTCAATTGCTTGATTTTCCCTTAATTAGCACTTGAAACCCTTGTGGAATTGGATGGAGGATGAAATCAGATTGTAATCTGATATGGGTGTGACAGGAGTGTGGATTGATGATGGTTTATGGCTGGGCTCTCTCCGATTGACGTCTCGATCTCCCCAATTGTTTCTAGAATTGATGCAGGACTGATTTCGCGACCGAAACTGCTTCAGAATCGTGACTTGAGGGTATATATACGCTGCTGCATCGAACAGGTCTCGTCTGGGCCCGATTTTGGGCCGCTCGGCACCTTGCTCGAGCCGAGCTCATGGCCGAGCGGCCCCCAAACCAGCCGAGCAGCATATGGTTGGAATGGGGCTATCGTGTGGGCTCTGAGGGACCCCAGCTCGGCAGCTTTTGGGCACGTGGAAGGGCCGCTCGCCGCGAGCTACCCGCAGAAACTGCACTGCGCGATCTCACCGTTTTGAGTATAACTTCTTCATACGGACTCTGATTTGAGTGATTTTTGTACTCACGCGTTCCTCTCTTCCTTGGATTTCTATCCATATAAATAACTCTCAGAAACTCCAATATTTGAATATGTAAAAAGTCATGAAAGTGGCTGCTCGGTACAGCATGTGCGACGTTAGCACTTTGATCATAACTTTCTCGTTTGGAATCCAATTGGGGTGTTCTTTATGTCAAAATGACCCTCTCTTCTGTGGCTTTCCAACCATATATCACATGATCAATTTAGACTTCTACAATAATACAGAAAATTTGTGCAACGTGGACTGTATTTTTCAGCATTCCTTCTCACTTTCACTCCTCATTCCAACTTTGAACTTTTGATCATGTTTTACCCTTCAAAACTCAACAAAACACCTTAGTAGCATCTTAATTATGCAAGATATGAAAACCATGTCATTCTATACAAAATCATGGCCACATTCTATCAAAAACGGTGTAATGTGAGGCCTAAAATACGTGAAATTTCACTCTCAACAAACCCCCAAACTTACCTATTGCTCGTCTCGAGGCAACGACATATAAAACCAATAGAGTAATTGAGAGGAAATTTCACAACTTCACATCCAAGAAAATATAACAATTCAAAATCATACTTCAAATACTAAGACAACCATCCATCTAAGAACATACAATTCAAATCAACGACTTCACTTTTTCGGAATGCTCATCCACCATTCTCACGGGTAGTATTTACGCTCATCGCACAAGTGTGAGATATACATTTCAGGGTAAGGTGTTTACACTCAAAGTCAATTCAAACACACGCGTAACCATAAGCTTGACAATCATCTCAACTCTCGACTAAAGGAATAATTTCAACAATAGGATCACAAAGGTCTTGCATTAGGTTGTAATGTTGGCTCTTTGGTAAAGGTAGGGAGTATATGGATAAGGTGACTCAATCACTAGTAGAGAATCAAAGAAGACTTACAGCTTTTCAACAAACAGCTTTACTTTCTTCTTTCTTCTTCAACGCTCTTCAATGCTTCTTGCAATTTGATTCCTCCTTCACTTTTGAACACCACATCCTTACTTGAAATTTTTTTTTT
The DNA here is from genome assembly GCA_023678885.1 of Pogostemon cablin. Classification (NCBI taxonomy): domain Eukaryota; kingdom Viridiplantae; phylum Streptophyta; class Magnoliopsida; order Lamiales; family Lamiaceae; genus Pogostemon; species Pogostemon cablin. Next base: position 7,370,850 of record CM043009.1, read on the forward strand.
CTTCTTCCCTCTTTTCTTTTCTCTTTTTTTTTTTTTTTCAAATAAGGGTACCAGTTTCAGGCACTACCCTTTTCATGGGGTACCAGTTTCGGGCACTACCCCTTTATGCAATAATTTAACCACTCTTTTCAACAATTTTCATCACTTCCAACTTATTCTCCTTTTATGTTTCTTCACAAGACACCAAATTGACTCCTTCAACTCTCTACTAGGTAGGTTTTTTTTTTTTTAAAGCTAACAAGGGATCAATTGGCTTATCACGTAGGCTTCCAACAAATATGACTTTTCAGGCTCAAAAGGGTTAACTACGGATAATTTCAATAGGTAGGATAATAATTTGGCTAGTGACTAATAAATAACAAAGATGGCCTAAGATCATTTCCTATTGTCTAATCGAATAGGTAGCTTCAAGCAAGATATAAAGCCAAGTTCTAGAATACGTGTGTATGAACGACACTCACAAGAATAAACTAAATCATGCAACTAGTCATGATTTCAAAAGGCTCAAAATCTCACATGGCTATAGGAATGAACGAGCAATCCTAATAAAGTTACATAGCTAATCTTTCATGCACATAAATAAATTTCAAGTATCTCAATATCCAAGCACAATCTCAAACTGCTTCTCAAACACAATCACACATATAATCAAGTGCCATGAAAAACCAGAAAATCATCCTAGAGAACCATAAATCGACTACACCGACACTAGGATTAACACAAAACAAAACACGAAACCTGAAAAATCGCAAAAAATCGAACCCTCAATATTCTCAAATAAATCAAAAATATTAAGAATCCGTAAAAAAATCGACTCTCCAAGCAACAACACAATGTAAAAATTCTATTTCGACACTGCAAGACAAGGTATGTACGTTACCCCCCCAAACTTAGATTAAACGAAGTGAGAAACTAAGTTTGCAAAGAAGTATATACCGCAGTCAAGCAACACCTAATAAAACTCCTACACCAACACAGACATATAAAAGCAATAAAACGGAAGGGACAGCCCCCAACAAGCGCTCATGTTTAACGTCGGAGAGTCACGACGGGATACCTCTTTTCAACTACTGGATCGGAGGATAGTCTTCTCGCATTCTTACTTTTAAGTATTTCCATCCTCTCTTATTCGCAGCGCCAACCATCTCACCCTTCTTTGTCACTGAAATATGACTCTTTAAATACTTTTCCTCCTATGACTGGCTTGATTTCTTCTTGTCAATCTTCCATTCTATTGTAGGCTCACCCTGTTTAGCAAAACAAGGATCAAACAAGTTAGAATTTACAACACCAATATAAGAAGAAAAATTTGGAGGTAAGTTTGAAGGCTTCAGATATGGATCATCAATTTTTCCTGCAACCAAGAGATAATTAAACAACACATTAGAGTTAGTAGTAGAAAAAGTAAGAGATACGCTTGTTCCTGCGATCTCCTCTACCACTTCAATTCCTTTGCTGTCATGTTTCTCTTCCTTAGCAACATGCTTCGTCTCCTCTTCAACAGTCTCTTCTTCAACAGTGGACTTCTTATTCTGATTCACCATTTCAGAAGTGGTCTTCCTTCTCTGTTCATCTCTAGCATCACTCAAAGCAAGCAAGTTCTCAAGATAATCTATACATGCATCATTAGATAAACCCTCAAACTCTGCATCAGACAAGGCGAAGTCCTCTACTACTTCCACAGACTTGCATTGCTGCTTATCTGTAGGCCACTGCATCTCTTTATTCAAAGAGAAAAAAAACGTGTTTAAATAAATCTAAAAAATTAAATATATATATCCTAATTAAATTAGCAATAAAAGAAAAATAAACAATTAAACTGTCCCCGGCACAACGGCGCCAAAAACTTGATAGGCTTTTTCTGCGCACTATAATTTAATCCCCAAGTATGAAGGATATCAATTGTAGCGGTAAGTAACCAAGTTAAATTATCGAACCCAAGGGACAGCTAACTATTTATTTTCTAATTATACTAGCTTAATCAGAATAAGGTAACCGATTTTCAAGAGTTGTGAATTAACTAAAATACTTAAATAATAAATTGCAGAATAATTAAAAGCAATAAAATAAAATAAAAGCAAGTTTCTAATCAAGAGATAACGAACAGTTCTAAGGTATCAGGTAGAGACCAATTAATTTGGGTTATTAAACTTATGATTGTTCATTCATGCAGTTTCACTGAAAATACACCACATATCACTGTTATCCCACCGAATATGATTCGATTCTAAGCTAACAGTATAATCTGGTTTGAATCCTAAGGTGCGCAAATATTACCAAGCCTTATTCCTAGATACTAATCCAGCGAACAACAATACCTCCGGATGGTAAGTTCGACTAATAAGATATTTTCTGGAATTACTACAAGGTTCTATTCACTTCCTACTTGATTGTCTAATTGCATTGTTCCACTAAACTAATCAAGTATTTGATTAACCAGTTCATGAAATTAAAGTGCTTATAGCGGAGCTACTCTAATCTCTAACAGATAGACAATACCAATCATGAACGCACACAAGCTAACACAATAATCCAAGCATTATAGCGGATGTCATGAATATATTATGAAGACGTTACGAAGCAGAAAAGCATGTCTTAATAAAATAAGTAAAATCAAAAGCTCAACTGCATAAAATCCCAATATTAGGTCTAAATCCCCAAATCAATCAAATCAATCCATCAAACCCTAGAACTGTATATAAAATTAGCCCATGAGATTACAAACAATCCTCATAGCTAAGCAATTCATAACAATAATCAAAGTAATAGAAAGGAATAGATAGGAATTGTGAAACCCTAGTGTAGGAGCAATCTCACGTTCCTTCTCCGTCTCTTCAATTGCTTGATTTTCCCTTAATTAGCACTTGAAACCCTTGTGGAATTGGATGGAGGATGAAATCAGATTGTAATCTGATATGGGTGTGATAGGAGTGTGGATTGATGATGGTTTATGGCTGGGGTCTCTCCGATTGACGTCTCGATCTCCCCAATTGTTTCTAGAATTGATGCAGGGCTGATTTCGCGACCGAAACTGCTTCAGAATCGTGACTTGAGGGTATATATACGCTGCTGCATCGAACAGGTCTCGTCTGGGCCCGATTTTGGGCCGCTCGGCACCTTGCTCGAGCCGAGCTCATGGCCGAGCGGCCCCCAAACCAGCCGAGCAGCATATGGTTGGAATGGGGCCATCGTGTGGGCTCTGAGGGACCCCAGCTTGGCAGCTTTTGGGCACGTGGAAAGGCCGCTCGCCGCGAGCTACCCGCCGAGCTGCAGAAACTGCACTGCGCGATCTCACCGTTTTGAGCATAACTTCTTCATACGGACTCTGATTTGAGTGATTTTTATACTCACGCGTTTCTCTCTTCCTTGGCTTTCTACCATATAAAGAACTCTCAGAAACTCCAATATTTGAATATGTAAAAAGTCATGAAAATTGGCTGCTCGGTACAGCATGTGCGACGTTAGCACTTTGATCATAACTTTCTCGTTTGGAATCCAATTGGGGTGTTCTTTATGTCAAAATGACCCTCTCTTCTGTGGCTTTCCAACCATATATCACATGATCAATTTAGACTTCTATAATAATACAGAAAATTTGTGCAACGTGGACTGTATTTTTCAGCATTCCTTCTCACTTTCACTCCTCATTCCAACTTTGAACTTTTGATCATGTTTTACCCTTCAAAACTCAACAAAACACCTTAGTAGCATCTTAATTATGCAAGATATGAAAACCATGTCATTCTATACAAAATCATGGCCACATTCTATCAAAAACGGTGTAATGTGAGGCCTAAAATACGTGAAATTTCACTCTCAACACTGCTCCATCTCCGAGTGCCCTTGCCTGTTCGCCGTCAACCCGACTCTGCGACTCCACAAATGATTAGAGCTATTTTCACCTAGATTTTAGTGTCTTTTTATATGTGTTTTCATATTATTTTATCCGTATTTTATGTGTTATTTGGTTGTGTTTTGTGTTTTTATTGAAATGTATGTGAATGAACTTAATTCGGAGTTGAAACGAGGGAGAACGAGCCAAAACAGTGAAGAAATACAGGAGCCAGCACCAACACGGGCCGTGTAGCCAACACGGCCCTGTAAGAGTTGGCCGTGCGGCGACACCTAGTCATTCAACACAGGCAACTTAACGTCGTGTCCAGTTGCACGAGTCGAGTTGGAAGCACGAGCCGTGTCATCAACATGGCCCTATAAGAAGTGGCCGTGTGCCGACATCAGAAGAGCCAACACGATCACCCTGTGCCCGTGTTACAACACACGACTCGTGTTGCAGTACACGAGTCGTGTTGCGTAACACGGCCCTGTAAGGCGAGGCCATGCGGCAGCATCAGAAGACACAACACGGCCACCTCGTGGCCGTGTTGCAGAGCACGACTCGTGCCGTGTATTTTCCAGCTGAAATTTCCAGGTCCTTCTAGAAGCCTCCATAGGGGTATAAATACCCCTTTATTCAACAATTGGCAAAAAAAAGGATCCGAATTTTCCATCCTCTACACACACATCACACACCATTTCTTCCATTTTCCACCATCATCTTCATCCACCCATCAAATCTTCCATTTTTGGTGCTAAAGACTTCAAAATCAAGACCTAGAGGTGAGATCAAGAAGAATAGAAGATTCTCTTCAAGAAATTGATAGGGAAGAATCCATTCATTTTGTATTTCCTTAGATCTAAGACTATGGGTATTTTTAATGAATCATTTATTTGTTTTGTTACCCTTATCATGTTAGGCTAATCCCTCTAGTGGGATTAGGAGCATGAAGAGCATATTAGATTTATATTATCATGTGGATTAAATTAGTTTTTGATTTAATTGATGTTGATTTCTATTCATGGAGTTTAATTGTCTTGATGTTGTGATGGAATGATTTGTTATTCAAGAATGTTTATTGGTTTAATGGATTGTTGATCAATGGATTATTTGTGGTAATTAAATGCTATCATGATGTTCATGTATGTATTGCTTGGAGTGAGACGGAAACGACCCTCTATAGTATTAGGAAGACATGAATAGACATTGAGTTTGGGTTTGACCGAATGGATATTTGAATTCAATGAGGGAAACCAATCCATTCGTTGGCCTTAGTACGCAAAAAGGGAGAGTTTAATCTAACTAGTACCTAGATGGAAGGGGTTAATGTTGGGCTTTGATCTTAGGTGCTTTTGGGAGTCTAAAATGGATCAACAACCTTTGTAACCCGAAAGGGTGCTTAGGATACTATCGTGATCACCCTTAGTCTACATCAATTGAGTTGAATTCCTTTTGCATGATAATATGAATCGAGTGTGCTTGGATGTTTCTAATCCCATGTTTTTCCATACTTGAACTTTAGCACCCATTTTCTTTACTTGTCATTTCTCTTATTTGCTATTCTTATTTACTTGCTCCTTGCTTTAGTTGTTAATCATATCAAAACCCCCCCGATCATCTTTACAAAAACGACATGAACATGAGCTCACGTATTTCGCTAGTCCGAACATAACTCCTTTGTGGATTGATAATTTTTCTTGGAATATACTACTACAACGATCGAGTATTCTTGCTCGTGAGTGCTACAAAAATAGGCAAACAAGAAAATGGCGCCGTTGCCAAAGGGGAGTTTAACGGACTAGTCGAGTACTGTGTTATTGTTTTAGTTGTTCTTGATAAGGATTCTTTTTATTTTTTTTTTATTATTTGTGTTTGTGGTCTCACTCTTGGCCTTTTCGTGGGTGTTTTATGATCACAAGATCAAAGGGAAATCAATCGATCATTCCTTTGAATTTGGAGATTGAAAGGACCGCACGACAAAGGAAGCGAGAGAGGCGTAAAGCTAGAAAAGGAAAGATGGAAAATCAACGGGAGACAATGTTAATTATGACCCACCCCAAGATCCTTTACAAGATCAAAGGGGGGTACAAGAAGGAGTGCAAGAGAATCAAGCGGAGATAATGAGGAATTTCTTTGCTCAAAATCAAGAGTATATGCATTTGCTTGCCAATCAAGAAGCTCCAAGGATATTTCAACAACAAGAGTTGCCAAGGCCTAGTGCAATTCGGGATTACTTCCAACCGAGAGCCGTGCACAATATGGTTCCTCCGGTTCAAGCCAATGATTATGAAATCAAGACCGGATTGATCAACATGGTCAAAGCAAATCAGTTTGGGGGAGGTCCTCTTGAAGACCCGAACACTCATCTATCTACTTTCTTGGAGGTTGCAAATACCGTCAAGATGAAGGGAGTGTCAGAGGATGCTATTCGAATGAGGTTGTTCTCTTTTTCTTTAAGAGACAAGGTTAAAGCATGGTACAATACAATTCCTTTGGGAAGTTGTAATACATGGGAAGATCTTGAGCAAAGGTTCCTAAACAAATATTTTCCTCCTTCAAAGACGCTCCAATTGAAGAGCCTTATCACTCAGTTTAAGCAACTTCCGGATGAAAGTTTTTATGAAGCATGGGAACGCTACAAAGAGATGCTCCGAAAGTGCCCTCAACATGACTTTCATGAGAATCAACAAGTGGCTTTCTTCTATCAAGGGTTGAGCCAACAACATCGGATGCATGTAGATGCCTCATCCGGAGGATCTATATTCGGAGTGGATGCGATGAAAGCTATGGAAATTTTTGAAGATATTGCAATGAATGCTTATCAGTGGCCGTCTGAGAGAATTTTGGGAGGTTATGCATTTGGAAAGATAGCTCAAGTGGAGAGTGTGAACAAAGTGAAGAGTGATGTGTTTCAAAATGAAGGAATGAAAGAATTCAATGAGAGCATTCAAGCTTTAACAAAGCAATTGAATTTGATCACTCAAGGAGTAAGTCAAGGGGGAAGCACGAGTGCTAATTCGAATGAGGAGAGCAATGAGAAGCAAAATGTAGAGGATGTTGTCTATTTAGATGGGAGAAATTACCAAGGAAATTTTCAACGTCAAGGGGAAATTTCAAGGTAACTATCCTTCTAACCAAGGTAATTATCAAGGAGGATATCAAGGGCAAGCTCGGGTGAGTAATTTCAATCAATCAAGTGGAGGTTATCAAGCTCCAAGGAAGCATGAGAATTTCTCTTACTCTAATCCTCAAGCCGCCGTGTCATTTCCTCCGGGATTTGATCCAAGTGCCAAACCATCGAATGGAGAGGGTAAAGCATCGGTGGAAGAGACATTGCTAGCATTTATGAAAAAGATGGAGGCTAGAATGGAGGAAAATGAGAAGAAGTCCGACAATAGGATGAGAGCTTTTGAACATCAAATGGGACAAATTGCTTCCTCCGTTGGATCTCAACATCAACAAGGAAAGTTCCCCTCTACCACGGTAACTAATCCTAAGGAGCAATGTTTGTATGTTACCGTGTGCAACATGGAAAGTAAGGTGGAGAAAGGGTTGGTGGAAACAACAAACATTGATTCCAAGGTTGAAAAAGTAGTTTGTGATGAAATTGTGTCAAACGTGGAGGAGGACATTGGCATTGATGAAGATTGGTCTTTGGATGATGAGATGATAATTGGTGAATGTTTGTCTTTGTTGGATGAGGAAAGTAAGTGTGATGAAGAGATGATGTTGAAACAAGATCATGACATTATTGAAGTTGATGCTTCATTAAAGGTGGAAGACCCCGGTAAATTCGTTCTTACTTGTAAAATTGGAAATGGGGAACACTTTAATGCTATATGTGATCTTGATTCAAGCATTAATGTAATGCCTTTGGAGATTTTTGAAAAACTTGGCATTGGGAGGTTAAAGGAAACGGATGTGGAAATCGGAATAATGGATGGTTCAATGATAAAGCCCCATGGAGTTGTGGAGGATACGTTTGTGCAAATAGAGGATTTTGTATTTTCGGTGGATTTTATGATAGTTGAGAAGCAAGCGGATCCTTGGATTCCATTAATTTTTGGAAGGCCGCTTTTGGCAACCGCAAAAGCAAAATTTGACATGGATAAGAAGGAACTCACATTCCGATCACATGAAAGAGAATTGGTGTTATCAAGCAAGAATTTAATAGTGCGAAATCTTCATTTGAAGCCACCCATTAAGCCTCCGGATATTCGAGATGAAGTGGTAAGTGCGATTTTAAAAGATGAAGAATTAACTAATTTTATGCTTGAAATTGCAGAAAATGTCTCTTCAAAAAGAAATAAGCTTGGGGAAAATCCACATGTTGATTTGAAGATTGATAAAGGGCTTATGGGATTTAAAAATGTGAGAAAAAGAGGAAACGAAGTGAGCTCAAGTGTTAAAGGAGCACGAAGTGTGGATAAAAAGGTTGTTAAAGAGATGTTTAAAGTGAAGATGAGGCCCGATGGGGTCTTGGATTTCTCCGAATGTTAAGAGTTTAAATTCATCCGTCTTGAAGATGTTAAACTTAGCGCTAAATGGGAGGCAACCCATTCTTTTTATCTTTTGTTGCTTGTTTGTTTTGGCCTTGTAGGTTGATTTTGCTCATAAGAGAAAAATTCTCATTGAAGAAAAGAGAAGTGCTTCATGGATTCAAGTTGACATGTTCCACCACTTGTTGCAAACTTAATTTGTGACTCTTGTCTCGAGTTAAGTTTGGGGGGCGCTAGTGCATGGTGAACATAACTTGATTCGTTTGGATGCATAGGCTTCTCCACAAGAAGATCACCAAAGGAAACTACAAGGGTAAGTCTCACCACTTTTTGCAAACTTAAGTCTCAACTCTTATTTCGATTTAAGTTTGGGGGGAGAGTGTGTGGTGTGACTCACCACTTGAGTATGATTCTTATGAAATTGGACAAATTTTAAAATTTTTCTCATGAGTTTGGGTTGATTTTGGCATGATTGGTGGTGTTGAAGTGCATGATAGTCCATATTTATAATGAAATTGTTGAAATAATGGTGTTTGTTGAGTGTTTGAGCATGGATGAGAGGTATTGGAAGCATGATGGAGCTTGAAGCTAACGCTTTCCTTACCAAATGCCTATTGAGGGAGTACTCTACACCTTATCATTTTACTACTTGAAATGAATTGAGTTTGATTTGGATTGTTGTGACTAGCATGCTACTTCATGTGTTATGTTTGTGGGAGGTTTACTTTCGTAACTTAGGATTTCCTTTTAAATAAAGGTTGGGATGAATGTGTGCTTAATTTTCTTATGGATGATGGTATTTTGTGTTTTTGCATGTTTTGTGTTTTTGTTGTGTCTTGTTTGTTGAGTCCTTATTTGTATGTTGAGTGTATTTTCATTCTTGTCTTGGGATGTTTGGTGGTTTGTTTAGGGATGTCGTGAGTCATTTTTGAACGTGAGTGATGATAGGTTGTGGTGATAAGTGATGACAAATTATGATTAAGAATCTCTACACTTTCAAATTGTGACATGTGTTACTTAACTTGTTCAATCTTGAGATGAATGTGGTGTAATAAGTTCCTTAAGGTCCGAGCACAAGCTTGTGAGCATTTGAGCCTCAACCATGCATACATGGTATTTCTTCATGAGTGGATCGGTTGTGTTTGATAAGTTAGAACTTGCTCAAGGACTATAGGAACAAGCCCGATTAGTGGAGATTGGTGAAATGATCTAAGGCCATCCTTGTTATTATAGTCATTGACATATATGTTCCCTACCATGAACATCATCCTTAGTTAACCATTTTGAGCCTATAAGCCCATTTCTTGTGAATTTAGCACATTACAAGCCTTAATTACCCATTCAAGCTTATATATACCTTTGTGTGGGTGATTGAGGAGATGGTAGCTAGAAAGGATTGATTGATTAGTAAAAGAAGAAAAAGGACATGGTAAACAAGCAAGAAAAAGGATGAAAAGAGCAAAAGTAAAAAATGGACATGCAACCTCAAAGCAAGAGAAAGAGTAAAGCAACATTAAAATGCTCAAGTAAACAAAATTCAAAGAAAGGAAGCATGCATCAAAAGAAGCTCAATCCAAGGAAAGATTAATGAATAGTGCTTGAGATTGTAAAGATAAGAAAGGAAGAAAGAAAAGTGGAGAAGTTGAGGAAACTGGCCATCTCTTTGATTACTTACACTTGTTGAGTCACTATTATCCATATCTTCCCTACCATACCAAAGAGCCTATCATTACATCCTAATTAAAGACCTTTTTGATCATTGATTGAAACTTTGGTGGTTTGTGAATATAGTCCGCGAGCAAGCTTATAGCGAGTCGAGCCAATCGATTAATGAGTGTGATTTACCCTATTTCAAAAGAGTGTTGAGAGACATCAATATCCATTGTGAGGCTTGGACTTAAAAGGAACTATATTACACTTTATTCTCTTTTGATTGAACTTGTTAATTTCTCATGTCATGATTTTAATGTTGTAGGATGACTTAGCATAGTTTGTTGTTATTATTGCTAACGATGTGTTATTACTTATATTCGTTTAGTCTTTTCTAGGTGAAAATTTCTCCTTTTGATTTGTCATTTTCGTTGCTCAGGGACGAGCAACACCTTAAGTTTGGGGGGGTGATTAGAGCTATTTTCACCTAAATTTTAGTGTCTTTTTATATGTGTTTTCGTATTATTTTATCTGTATTTTATGTGTTATTTGGTTGTGTTTTGTGTTTTTATTGAAATGTGTGTGAATGAACTTAAACTTAAGATTTTCAATTCGAAGTTGAAACGAGGGAGAACGAGCCAAAACAGTGAAGAAATACAGGAGCCAGCGCCAACACGGCCCTGTAAGAGTTGGCTGTGCGGCGATACCTAGTCATTCAACACGGGCAACTTAAGGTCGTGTCCAGTTGCACGAGTCGAGTTGGAAGCACGAGCCGTGTCATCAACACGGCCTTGTAAGAAGTGGCCGTGTGCCGACATCAGAAGAGCCAACACGATCACCCTGTGCCCGTGTTACAACACACGACTCGTGTTGCAGCACACGAGCCGTGTTGCGTAATACGGCCCTGTAAGGCGAGGCCGTGCGGCAGCATCAGAAGACACAACACGGCCACCTCGTGGCCGTGTTGCAGAGCACGACTCGTGCCGTGTATTTTCCTGCTGAAATTTCCAGATCCTTCTAGAAGCCTCCATAGGGGTATAAATACCCCTTTATTCAACAATTGGCAAAAAAAAGGATCCGAATTTTCCATCCTCTACACACACATCACACACCATTTCTTCCATTTTCCACCATCATCTTCATCCATCTTCATCCATCTTCATCCACCCATCAAATCTTCCATTTTTGGTGCTAAAGACTTCAAAATCAAGACCTAGAGGTGAGATAAAGAAGAATAGAAGATTCTCTTCAAGAAATTGATAGGGAATAATCCATTCATTTTGTATTTCCTTAGATCTAAGACTATGGGTATTTGTAATGAATCATTTATTTGTTTTGTTACCCTTATCATGTTAGGCTAATCCCTCTAGTGGGATTAGGAGCATGAAGAGCATATTAGATTTATATTATCATGTGGATTAAATTGGTTTTTGATTTAATTGATGTTGATTTCTATTCATGGAGTTTAATTGTCTTGATGTTGTGATGGCATGGTTTGTTATTCATGAATGTTTATTGGTTTAATGGATTGTTGATCAATGGATTATTTGTGGTAATTAAATGCTATCATGATGTTCATGTATGTATTGCTTGGAGTGAGACGGAAACGACCCTCTATAGTATTAGGAAGGCATGAATAGACATTGAGTTTGGGTTTGACCGAAAGGATATTTGAATTCAATGAGGGGAACCAATCCATTCGTTGGCCTTAGTACGCAAAAATGGAGAGTTTAATCTAACTAGTACCTAGATGGAAGGGGTTAATATTGGGCTTTGATCTTAGGTGCTTTTGGGAGTCTAAAATGGATCAACAACCTTTGTAACCCGAAAGGGAGCTTAGGATACTATCGTGATCACCCTTAGTCTACATCAATTGAGTTGAATTCCTTTTGCATGATAATATGAATCGAGTGTGCTTGGATGTTTCTAATCCCATGTTTTCCATACTTGAACTTTAGCACCCATTTTCTTTACTTGTCATTTCTCTTATTTGCTATTCTTATTTACTTGCTCCTTGCTTTAGTTGTTAATCATATCAAAAAAACCCCCCCGATCATCTTTACAAAAACAACATGAACTTGAGCTCACGTATTTCGCTAGTCCGAACATAACTCCTTTGTGGATTGATAATTTTTCTTGGAATATACTACTACAACGATCGAGTATTCTTGCTCGTGAGTGCTACAAAAATAGGCAAACAACAAACCCGCTCGGAAATAACAAAGGACTCGTTCAAAAAATCAAGAGGACTTGCCCGAAACAGTACTGCATCTGGTCAAAACCGTTTGGCCAGATTCAAAACAGCCATCAACTCGCCATAATCTGTTGCAAACCCGATCGGCCATGAGGAAAACCCAATCAAAAATTGGGCCAGACTCGCCCGGAATCCTCCTGGCTCCATGAGCCCTGCACCCATTAGCAACTGCCACGGATTTCTGGCAGTCACAAACCAGCCGCTGTCTAACTCCGCCAACTTGCGTAGCTTTTCCAAGCCCTCGCCGGTATGCCTTTCTGTGTTAGCCACGGCTTGCCATCTTTGACAAATTCGCCTAGTCAACACCGTGGTCCTCTGATTGGCTATGGCATTAGACTTGCTCGTAAAAAACTCTTATCAGTCCCACGCAATCTGCTCATTGATCATCGAATTCTGAGCATTGTATAATTTTATATAAATTTTGCAAGGTGGCGGACAGCAACAGCAAACTACCTTCTGATCTTCTGCTGTATGTCCCAAGTCTGATCTCGACGTCGTGTGGGCGACGATCTACGAGACCTCCTCAATCTGCTCTCAACCCTCATCACTCGTGAATAATAAAATAGATTAGGGTTCCAGATAAGTTGAGGTGACTTATATACATGGGCTACAACAGGGACCAGGGGGAGAAATTGGGTTGGGCCTCCATTGGACTTAAGTATCCAAGCTTAGCCCAAAGCTTATACTTAAGTCCAATAATAATAATATATTCTACTAAAATATTATTACTGCACTGCCTTTACAATCCCAAAATTACGTTTTGGGCTCCTTCTTATTATGAGCCCGTTAGTCTCCCCATGTTTAAGATATACAATGTCCATTAATTAATTTAAGTTACTGACAACTCAATTAATTAATATCTCATCCAAGAGTAGTACCACTCAACCTCATTATTATGCCGGAATAAATTCCACCTGCAGGGTTTACATGATAATCCTTATGAGCTCCTCAAGGGGACATCATCAACCTATGACGGACACGGATTCCTTCTACAATCAACAGCACACCATAGAGACAACACTACTTCCCAACTCATCGAGTTTGTTGATTTAATTACATGTAAATCTCACCCATCGATGAATCAAATAAATACATACTGCCCTACGTGTCGAGGTTATTGTATAGGGATTAAGAGAACGAACTTCCATAATAACTGAGATCAAGTTCTCCTATAAGTCAGTATAAATCGAACGATCTCAAGCGGTCCTGCTCAATACACACAAGTGCACTAATGTGATTTTATAGCCAAGACAAGCTAATACCAAACCACACTACAACCATCCCGATAGAGAGTCCTCATCTATCTCGGTTGTGAGCATCTGTTTATACTTTATAAGGAAACCGATAATATGATCTTCCGCGTGTTGTCGCACAACATATTATCTACAGCATAAAGTAAGTGGACTATTGCATCGAACATATAAATAAATTATAAGATGCAATCATTTGATCATATGATTCTCATTTTAAATAAATTGTTATAAGATTGTTCATATAAAAAAGCTAGACTTTTAGTATACAATCCAACAACGTCAACTTACATGTCATCTTTACATTTATTGAATAAAAAACCACAACCATTACTTAATTTGCAATTTAATCCTAACCTTTAAAATTTTTACAAAAAAGAACATCAAATTATATTATTTTATTAAATTGCATAAATCTAATAAAATTAAATATTTTATATTTAAATTTTAAATTTGTAAAAAAATATTATGTTAAATATAAAATTCTAACATAATATTAATTCAATTAAAAAAATACAAATTAATACTCTCTCTATCCAACAGAAACATTTACGCATTTTCATATTGGACGTCTCATAAAAAGGTTTACATTTCCCTTATAGTAAATGGGATCCACCCAAAACATTTAGATATCACCATGGGCTCACAATGCTCCACTAATAGAACTACTCATTATATATTAAAATATTATTTCTCTCACATCAATACACATTAAAATGTTATACTTCATTCTTAAATTTCCATGCAAAAAGCAAATGTAAACGTTTATACGGGACGGGAGGGAGTATATTAAAAAATTAATTTTTTTATTTAATCTTATCATGTGAAAAAAATAATTAACATTTAAGTAGAAAAAAAATTAATCTCTAAATATTTAAATTTTATTTATTTTTTCAAGATTTTACAAATTATAAATTTTTAGAATGAAAGTTATATTAAGTCAAAGATTTGGGTGGGAGCGACTCATGAGAATATTTTCCTGAGATAAATAAAAAGTGATACAATTTTAGTAAAAAATGATGCTCTGATTAAGGAAAAGTGATAATGATGCAGTGAATTATTTCATGAATAATTTTAAGTATAAATAAAAAGTGATACAAGTTTTATGAAAAATGAACGTATTATCTTTAATAAAATATTATAACTATTTTAAAAAATAAAAAAATTGTCTCATATGTGATGTGACGGTCTTACACTAAACTTGTTAAAAGATATGAAATATATTTTAAAATAGTTATCACTTTTTATTAAAGATAATGGAGTATTATTTTATATAAAAATTATACTCCACTTTTAATTTATACTTAGAATTATAGCTAATTCAAAAGATATTAATTTATTTAACTAAATTAACATTAACAACAGCAAATAACTTTTATAACAAAACTAACCAATATATTCTCTTTGGACTTTAATACTAGTGCTATTCAACTAATAATACCAATGTGTCCCATGTTGGTATGGATGTCGATATGGGTGTCGGTGAGTATCCCATGTCGGTATGGGACTCACAAACACCCACTAATACAATTAAAATATGAGGTTTATACTCCTATTAATACAACCACCAACTACACATTAAATATTAGTAATATTTTTCTTAATCCACATGTAAAAAGCAAAAGACCCTCTTTGAGTGGGATGGGGGGAGTAATTTTTTTTCATATAATAAGAAAAATCATTTTTTAATATATTAAATTGTTGCAATACTTTTTAAATTAAATCAATATTATGTTAGAATTTTATATTTAACATAATAATTTTTTAAAATTTAAAATTTAAATATTAAATACTCCCTCCATCTCGGCCTAATAGTTATGTTTGCTTTTTAATTAATATAGTTATTTTGTTTATGTGTATTGAGGTGAGGGAAATAATATTTTAATGTAAAGTGGGTGAGTGTATTAGTGTGATGTGTGGGCCCATGGAAAGAGAAATAATTAATTTTTGTAGGTCTCATATGCCAAAAAGGAAAATATAACCATTAGAATGGGACGCCCAAAAAGAAAATATATAACTAATAGGATAAAACAAAGGGAGTATTTAATAGCAAAAGTTAATGCCACGTTATAATCGGGCAGCGTTGACTGCCATATGAGCTTAATTTGTAACATACCTTAAAAGTGATGGACTTTTTTTGTAAAATATTAGTAAAAGTTTAGACAAATACTCAATCGGCGAAAAAGTTTGGTTTTCATGTAATTAAATCAAAGAAAAAATTACACTTTAAAAATAAAAATAATACATAATATCAATAACTTTATAATATTATGAAATTATAAAACCATTATCTTCTTTTTTTTATTATTTAATTGAGTTGACATTTAAATTTAATACGATTGGTTGAAAATTGTCATGTGTACTCCAATTGCTAAAATGTGTAGAAATTGGTATTGAATTGAAAAGAATAATTATTTTAGGACTAAAATAAAATTGAATAGAGAAATGTGTCCAAAGTGACATTCAAACCTCATACATTGGCATCTACTTGCACCTCTTCGAACATATAATCGGTCACGTAGGGTTAGTTCGCTAGAAAACTGTAATCTTAAGACAACATTAATACAATTTGTTACCGTGTAGTACTAAATTGAATTTCTCTTTTTTATCAAAATTAAAATAGATAAGAATAATGAAACTAAATTGATTTTAATTCTCATAGTTTAGTAGTCTAGTCCTTCTCCTGTATAAAACTCATCGTTCACACTTTTTTATTTTTATTAACAAGCGGCTATTTGCACTCCAAAATTATTAGACGAACCCCGATTACTAAACATAACCCATTAAAACTAAAACTTAAATATTTAAATTACTAAATACACCTCATACAAAGATAACTTTACCCTTTTAATTAATCACAAAAAAAAATGTGTAAGAATATTAAAAAAGACAGGAACTGCATTGTGAATGTGCCGCGACTGTTTAGAAGAGAAAGGAGAGGGAAGAACACCAGATTTAGTGATTATTTATAAAAAGGTACTTACATCTTCTCACATAATCATATTTTAATGGGTCAATAAATAGTAAGTACAAAACGTATTTAAAAATTATTAAGCGATACATTCGCTTCAAAAAATTACCAATAAACAAAAAATTATATTTTTGTTTTTCCCATAATACCTATACCTATCTGTACATTAGTGCATTGTTATAATGGAAATAAAAATACATTATTTATATGAATGTACATTAGTGTACAGAGAAAGAAACTGAAAATACGCGATTAAATTGAAAAACCCTACTAATATACATTAGTATGCATTCTTGAGAGAGAAACAAAAAATACGTGATTAAACTGAAAAACCCTATGAATGTACATCAGTGTGCATCTTTGAGAGAGAAATGGAAAATACACGATTGAAACTATTGTTAATACATTAGTGTACATTCTTTGAGAGAAACAGAAAATACACAATTAAATTGAAGAACCCTACGAATAACATTAGTGTGCATCTTTGAAAAAGAAACAGAAAATACGTGATTAATTAAATTGAAAATATGGTTGATATAATTATTCTTAAATCTTTCATTAAATCTCTCACTCATTGTTTTTATTTGATTTAGTGTACATTAGTATTCAATGAAACTAGTGTTAAGTGAAAACGTTGAAATATTTAGCGTGCTACATAAGCGTAAAGTTAGAAAAAGAAATATATATTAAGATCAATATTTATTAATAATTAAATTATATACACGTGTACCTATCAATAATAATCCCTATTTTAATTTTATAAATTATTAGGAATTATCTAGCCATTACGAGGGTGAATAATACTGCATCCAATATATAATGTAGTTAATTTCAAATTTGAACAAGTCATAAATAACTTTGGAAAATTTTCATAATCTAACTTTTAGTCTATGTTTTGAATTTTGGACTTCGTTTTAAAAGTGTTTCATTTAAAGGTATAAATTTTACTTTTTTTCAAATTAAGACATATTGTAATTTTTTTTCTAAATTAAATATATAGAATAATGTAAAATATTAATAAAAATAATTTTAAAGATTTGATTTAAAGGTGTATAATAATACTCCCTCCGTCTCCTTTCAAGGGTATCATTTTTTCATTTTGGACGTCCGTCCCCAAGGGTCTCATTTTCTTTTTTATCCACACACACCTACTAATACAACTAAAAAATGGGACTCACACCTCCACTAATACAACTACCCATTACGCATTAAATAATAATACTCATTAATCCACGTGCAAAAAGCAAATGACACCCTTAAAGGCGGACGGAGGGAGTACTTTATATGGGAGAATTTAAATAATATACAAAATTCATTATGCAATATCTTAACCAACATTTTTTTTGTTATCATTTTTAAACAATTGTATTTTTTGAACTTTTTTACCCTTACAATTCAAAATTAATACCTAATGTATCCCTTGTTTAGGTCATCCACATGGGTCCATTGACATCGATTTCAGTATGGGCTATCCACACGGCCGACGGTGGTGTGGGTCACCCATACAGCCGGTGATGGCCAGCAATGGATGTGGGTCACTCACACGGTGGCCGGCGGCCGACGGTGGGTATGAGTCACAGTGTGGGTTACCCACACCGATGACGGCCGGCGGTGGTGGTTGCCTATGGCAATGGGGTATGTGGGTGATTGGATTTAGACTTAGAATTTTTTTTTTTAATTTTGGGGGAAGGATATAATGATCTTTTTAGGGGGTTTTGGTTAAAAAGAAAAAAAGTTTTTTCAGTTATTGGTAATGATATTTGGATATGGAGTGTTGCGTATATTTGCCTATTGTCACTTTTTTATATTATATTATATGATTTGAAATGAAAAAATAAATTTTATTGTAGTCTTAAAATAAGTAAAAATTTTCATAAAAGTCAGATTCAAATTTGAAAAAAAAAATTAAATTTAAGATTCCTCTTGTGCACATGATATATCGGTGCACTTGATCGATCTTAACCATTAAATTAAATTTAAATCGATCTCCACCATCAAATAAAATAAATAATTTATTTATTTACAAAATAAATACCCACTATACCTTATTATTAAGTGCCAATATCTAAAAATACCTAAGATTCAATGTAAATTTTTAATTTTACCAATCATTGAAAAAAGTTATTAGTTCTACCCATGTGCCACTTTTCGGATTGTTTTGCCCTCGAAAAAAATAAAAAGTCAGACTAGTCAATCGGGTCAACTGATCAAAATTTTCACTTATCAATACTTGTCGGTAGCCATATAGGTTATATATGGGTAACCATGTCGGAATACAACCTCATTTCTACTTAATTTTCCTCATATTCCTCACGCTTCAAAAAGGTATCAGAGCCCTAGGTTTATTTATTTATGAATGGAAAAATTATTATAAGCTTATATCACTTAACGAGAGGAGAGTTTTATGAGATATGGATTCGAACGAATATTCGACATCCGAGAGTAACATGACTATTAGCCTTGTTCAAAGGTGGAGCAACAGAGACTTCTGGCTCGTTGGATATGATCAGACAAGAAGCTCTATACAATAATACTATAATGTGTTGTATAGACAATATGAAGAAAAGGAGTACGAGGACGCCGATCGATTTTGGGATAATCTCGATCGAAGGTGGAAACTGGCGGACGCCCGTGCTAACCTTACCAAAAAGGAACATCTGAAGGAAGGCCGCCAGATGGAGATAAAATACTCCAAAAAAGTATTAAGAAATATAGTGGAACTCCAAAGTTTCACTGAGATCCATGAACGTATTCCCAAACACGAACAATGGAGGAGACGACCAAAGATCGAGACAGATAACTCTAAGATGAACAAAGATCTTAGAAAATTGCAGAAAACAGTGAGATTCTTTGGAGAATATTGCCAAAACATGTTTAAAACGGTAGCTGAGATCAGCTTCCAAATGGATAAGATAGAGACGTTGCAAAACAAACAACATGATCTCATCAAGAAATTGAAAGATCAAGTAATGTCCCTGGAAACCAAGGTGACAGGGAGAAGGCAAGGAGGAAGGTTACCACCAATCTTCGGAATAGAACCCCTTTTAAACCAAAAGAGAAAAACGATGGATGTCACAATGCCAAAGTCAGAAAGTGAGAAGAAGATCACCATCCTTCAAGGAGAATCTACATCTCTGGATGGAAAGAGAAAATCTTGAAGATCTACAAGATCTATGAGTCCTTCCAAGGACTATCAATAGTAGATCTAAATATGAATGATGGAGAAACACCATGCTCACAACAACAATCACAGGCTTCACCGACACAACGTGATCCGAGCCAAAATGAAGAAACCTCTGGACTACATGAAGTCTAGGGAATAAGACAAGAAAAGGTAACCCAACAACAAGGAAACTTTAGGATGAAGGCGATGTGATTGTCAACAGGAGCAAGCCGAGTTCGAGGATCTAGTCTACACAACACCCTATATGATCGGTCTCACCTTGAACTGATAAATCCATATGGGTTGATCCTAAACCTCGACACTCTAGACTTCAAGAACAGAGAGCCCCTGATCGACGAATGGACCAATGCAATGAAGATTGCGGGAGGCGCGCTACTAGAGCTGGATAAAGAAGGGTTCATAAGATTCCTAACTATGAGCCTGGATGGATCAGTAAAATGCGTCTAAGAGGATCTCTCAGACGAAGTCAAGAAAGAGGCCATGGAAGGTGAAGATCTCGGCAAAATGGTGGATCGCATGGCCAAGATCTTCAAAATCCACTTCATCGGAGTAGGTTACTTTGAGGGAATGGAAGAGAAAAAGAAGAAGTATGGGAGTGCCCTATACAGCTTGGAACTACTAGACATCTGTCACGTAGATGAGTACATCAAACTCTCTACAGAGTATAGATGGAAATCGAAGATCAAGGAGGAGGAAGTATTCCACCTGTTCTTTGCTAAGATCCCAAGCCCATGGAGAGAAATTCTGATAAAAGAATATGAACCATGCGAGTTGGATTCAATAGCAAGGAGAATGTCTTTCCTCAAAGCCAAGATTGCAGAGTGGTGCCATCAAGCATCACTAAACAAGAACTACAAAAGACTAAGGGGAATCAACAAGACAGTACCCTTATGTTGCGAGAACAATGATCTCCCAACGATCATTGGAAGAAGTCCAAGGAAGCAGAAAAGGATGAAGAAAAATCATCCTTACACACAAAGAAGCGGATGATGGAGGTCTAGAAGTCTAAGATCCTTTTGGTCCAAGCAAAAGGCCCGAATCTATAAATCGAGGTAAAGGTCCAGACCATCCAGATGGAGTTCAAGAAGTCAAGCTTCATCCTCAGGATCAAACCAGAGGAGTACATGAAGAACTCCCACAAGAAAGACGTTCCGAAGAGCAGCTACACGAGCTAATGAAAGATTTAAGGATTTTAACTGCTATACATGTGGAGCTAGATGGCATATCTCACCAGATTGCCCAGAGAACTAGAGGCGGGGAGTACGACAATTCAAAATTACTCCAAAAATGGATGAAGCTATTTACTTCTAAGATCTGGTACAGGTATATCAGTTTGAAGATATACCCTCAGACGAGAGCATCTATGAAGAAGAATTCTTCAGCCAAGACAAATCTCTGAAGATTAGTCGGAGTGAAGAAGAGAACTTCAAGCAAGAGATACAAGAAGATATGTCTGGATTCTTTTCCCAGATATTGATTTCTCATAAAGCCCTTATGAGAATCATGAAGGAGGATCCAAGGCTCAACCTATACGATGGATTCACAGTGGGGAGGTATCGACATTGCTGTCTTTGATAAAATGATCAAGAATATGAGAGAAGAATGCCTAGGAGGACTCTCGGGAAATCTGTACACAGAAAAGGTGGCATCCTACATTTACCCAATGACAGACCGAGATTTCAGTAGGGCACTCATCCTTCATCAAGATTTCAAAATAAAGACTTGATGAAGGAAGGGAATAAGCCTATTCTATCATATACAGTATCTCGTATGTACTGTCCAACACTCATCATTTGGATTTATTCCAAATGAAGGAGTATATTGAGATACCAAAAGTATTCGAGAAAGTTTTATATGCAACTAGACCAGAGATAATGGAAATACTGCCAATCCACGATATGAATTTAAGGATCAAGGATAAGCCAGTCTGGAATAGGCAAAACAGCCTCAGATTCGAGAAAAGAAAGATTTCTTTCCAGGAAGACAGGATGATTAGTGAAAAAGGGAGAAAGAAGCCGATCGTGGAGGTAATCCAGGAACCAGAGAAGTTCACAACCACAGGTGAACTAAAATACCCAGAAGGATGGAGAGAAGTCGATGTGATATTTGACATCACTAAAAAGAAAAAGTGTATTCCTTGTGATATCTTGTATTATCTCCAACAACCAACAACTGAGAGATACCAAGGATAGCTCAAATTAGGTAATCTTGAGCTAATAATCGAAGGAGTTGCAGGAAGATTTTTAGAACAACTAGTGTTGGGATTAGAGTTACTCGAGGATCACAAACTTTGGGAACGACTACAAAATGGAACGAAATTCACGGTCAAGGGAAAAAGATACAAGGTTCAATAGAAGAAGCTCAGGGTTATAAGCTCTGATCCACCAATGACCACAAGTCCATTTTCGATATATATCACCATCGGGATGATATATAAAAAGCATCGTGCAGAGTATTTTGCGGCATACATTGATTCAGGAGCCAAGATCTGCAAAGCAAAAGAAGGAGTCTTTTCTAAAGACTCAAGCGAAGAATTGCCAACAGTACTAGGAAAAGATTTCTCTCAGAGGGTACTAATCCTAAAAGAGGAATCAAGTAAGCGGAAATCATGTTCGGAGGAGTGGATCGTACCCCATGGTACTAGGTGAAGACTCCACCAATAATTTTTATAATACCGAATGGATATTCTGTTAGAAACAATTTTCTACAGACATTCAAGCGTTTTACCTAAGAAAACGCAACAAGAAGGCTTATTTTCATAACCCTTTGTGAACATAAGATCATAGCACCAAGGCTACGTAATGCATTTCAGAGAAAAATGCCATTCAGATTTCGCAGCAAGCGTGGTGATGAAGGAAAACTTAGACATCCAAAGATGAATGATCGAAGAAAATATAGCAAAGCAGTACTTTAAATGAGAATCGAGACCAGAGGAGGATGAAAGATAGAGAAACTAAAAGAAAACACAATCCACCTTCTCAGGGCAAGCTTGGGAGAAAGCTTATAGAAAGATGCCACAATCGAAGAGCAAACATCTTTGGAGGACGCCAAAAGGAAGATACAGAGAAAATTCAATGAGGATCCTCTGGCCTGGTGGGGCAATAACGAGCTCAAAGCCTCTCTCAAAGTGAAAGAAGGAAAGGAGCATGAGTTCGTATGATACAAGCCTATCCTAATGAACCAAGAAGATCGTAAGGATATGCAGCAAATACTTAAGGAACATCTGGACCTTAAGTTAATATCACCAGGAGTATCTCCATACAGCAGTCCAGGATTCCTAGTTCGAAATCATGGAGAAGTCAAGCGGAAAAAGCCGAGACTTGTGATCAACTACTAAGGGATCAACAACATCTTAGAATTCGATGGATACTACATACCAAATAGAGAACACTTGGTTAATTGTATCAAGAATGTCAAGGAATTCTCAAAGTTCGATTTCAAATTTGGGTTCTACCAGATTATGATAGAAGAAAGAAGCAAGAAGTTCACAGCCTTCTCCATACTATAAGGCCATTATATCTGGAATGTCATGCTTATGTGCTTAGCGAATGCACCCCAAATATACCAAAGGAAGATGGATAATCTTTTCAAAGATGATTTCTCATTCATGTTTGTTTATGTGGATGACATCCTCATAGCCTCAAAGAGCATTTGGCGCATCTGAAAGTATTTTCAAAAGTATGTCACAGGGAAGGATTAGTGCTTTCTGAAAAAAAAAACAGTAATTGCAACTAGGCAGATCAAGTTTTTTGAAGTCGAGATCGATGAGTCTAGAATTATTCTACAACCACACATTTTAGAAAAGGTTCTAGGATATCCTGAAAATTTTAAGGACAAGAAGCAACTCCAAAGTTTCTTAGGAGTTGTCAACTTTGCTGGAATGTTCATCAACAATCTGGCGCAATACAGGAAGGTGTTCAGTCCTCTGTTGAAAAAAGATGCTGAATTCAAATTGGAGGAATCACACAGAGCAATGGTTAAACAACTAAAGTAGGTTTACAAGAAGCTCCCCAAGTCAGCCATTCCTAATGACGAGGATGATCTGGTACATATACAGATGCCAGTGACCATTAGTGGGCAGAAGTTCTAACTAAGCCCATACCTGAAGGAGAAGTGACATGCAAATACTGTAGTAAACTCTTTGCGGAAAATGTAGCGAAGAGGTGACACATCAATGAAAAGGAGTTCTTTGCGATTCGAAAGACGTTCAAAAAATGGTCGCTATTTCTTCTCGTGAAGAAATTTATTCTTAAAATTGATAACACAAGCGTCAAAACCTTTTTAAAAAATAAAATTAAATCTAAACCAGAATAGGCTAGACTTTTAAGATGGCAAGTAGAGTGTCAATATTATGATCTTAATATTGTCATTATTAAATTCGTTGATAATGTTTTGGTAGATTTCCTGACGAGAGATGGAGTAAGCTGAAATAGACTCCATCCTGACTGTTTCAAGGCATCTGATGGACAATCTTGAGTTGCTCCAATGCAAAGCGTGTTGGAAGAATACAAGAGAGCGATCAGACCAAACTGTCTAATCGCATACAAGATTGAATTCACAACAATGCGAGTCTATTCGAGTCATTACGAGAGCTACTTCTCCGGGCTGTTGATAGCAATAACAATCGACAAAAGGAGAGTAGTCGAGAATGAGGCTCTAAACCCAGAGCAAGGGATTCAAGTACCCTTAGCACAAGTCCTAGATTGGAATCTCCAAAAGAGGAACCGGTCCAAGAAAAAATTGAAGACCTAGGGTCACATCTAGAATCGATGAGTCAACCCAGCACCTCTGGGGTCAAAGAGGGAGAGATCAACCTTAAGCCTATGACGGGCACTGCTAAGGTTGGTATGCTAATTCTCTTATTGGCAGGAACACTAGGCCAGCTGGGGAAAATTGAACACCAGATAAGGAATTCGACCGGAGAAATGCCGAGTGGATATATATGGGGAATATCCCCGAGTTTGGATGTGAGAAAGATCAAATCCAAATGATGTAAAATAATGGTATGATTTTGGAGCGCTAACTTCAATATATACTATTGCACCAAGTTTCCCAGAGCTTTCAAAACTGCAAGAGTGGCTAGGAAACACAGTTTTTAAGGCATGGGAAAACAACGCAACTCTATCCAGAGAAGATGTATTGGAGCTTTACTTCACCAGTGTGGCTCCAGAACCAGTCGAGAAAGGCAACCATGAAGCCTTCTATTTCATCAAGCTAAGAAGACCCGATGTCTCATCATCAAATAGGATTAAGGAGTCTTCTGAAAAGGAACCAGTCTTGGTTTCTATATTTTCTGAAGAGCAGATATCTATGCGTAGAGCGAGGGGTTCGTACGCCTGCATTAAAGCAATAGTGGAGGTGAGTTCCCATTCAAGTTCGAGCACAAGTCTTTGAATGAGTCTTTTCTGTTGAATACTTTAATAGGGAAGAAGGCAGGGTTTGCTGAGAAGGCCTTCCAGGAAAAACAAGACCTTCTTTGGAAAACAAGATTCCGATGAGTAAACAAACTCATCGGAGATATTGCAACATGGCCTATTTTGGGCAATGGACAAACAAAGTATACACAAGCTGTTCCTCCCAAACAGAACCAGAGTTTGGAAAAGGAATAAGGTTGGGCATAGGGATGATCAGGAGTGCTGAACCACCCCCAGCAAAAGAGACACGTGAAAAGAAGAGGGTAAAATCTCTTCAAATTACCCAAGAGCCAGGAGAATCTTCAGGCACCAAGGAAGATAAATGGCTCTCAAAAAAGCAAGAGTCGGATGACTTTTCCAAAGGGGTAAGGAGCTATGTGATTCTTGCAAAAGCCAAAAGAGGGATGGACCAGATAAGGGCATCCAATGAAGAGAAATGGACCAACCAGCTGCAAAAGATTAGAATCCAATGAGAATGACGTAAGCAGTGACGTCAGCACAATGATATAAGCAGTGACGTCAGCCAAAGTAAAGAGGCTTTAAAATCTGGATTTCACATCTGAAAGCCTCTATAAATAGCAGAGCTGAGAAAGTAGAAGGCATCAATCATTCCCCTCTATTTTCTCTTATTCAATAAACATTGTATCTTTCTTTCTTTTCTTGTATGAGTGTTTCCATTTCAGCTACCATAGGTTGCTAGAGGAGTCTTCTCCTCTTATTTAAGTAGTATGAGTGTGTAATAATATTTTTCTTTCCATAAATAAATAATCTTGCCCGTAGTATGTAACCTTCCATTATATTTTGCAACATTAATCTCCATATTTTCTGACGAGAAACAATAGAAGTATCTTGTACACCCGGTGTAGGAAACAAACCAGGGTTGTGCTGAGGTCTGCTGAAGGAACGGGACTGAACCATCACACTGCGGGGCGCGTGGTTGGCTGTGAGGAGCAGCTGTAAAACCTCTCCCGGACACCCGGTGGATTGACGGTCGAAAAGGGTACTGTTACTATTTTAAGTAGGTTGATTATGAGATTAATGTTGCTTAATTAATGTACGGAAGCATGCTGGGCCTGATATGGTCGTAGTAGACTATGTCTATTTTGAGGAAAAGGAAAATGTCAAAATTAAGTTAAAATAAGTTTAAATCGACAAGGGTGCCATGTTGGCAGCCATGTGGGCCACCATAACGGTAGCCAACAAGGTTACCGACACATGGATATTAAAATCCAGAAAATTATTCACAAAAGAGAAAAAAAATTATTAGTATTGAATTAAAACTTTGAATTTTGGGTATTTTAAAAGTTCTCCCTATTTTTAATTCATTAACTTCAAGTGAAGTGGTATACTTAGGTCCATCACATGATCACCCTAAATTAGGGATGTCAAAAATGGCCCGACCAGCCCGGACCCGCCCTGCCCTGTGAATTTGGGGCGGACCCGACCTGGCCCGTATTAAGAATGGAGCAGGTCTGAGTAGTAGTAATGCCCTGTATTGACCCGTTTGGACACGTTTGGACCCATTTAATATTTATATAATATATAACATCTTATGTGTATAACATGTATATTTTATTTATATTTTTATTATATTCATTATTTATAAGATATATTTGCTTAATTGATTAATTAAATAGAAAATGCATGATATTTTTATTATATAATTACTAATTAAATGAAATAATATATATTACACATATTTTATAATAGATATAAATATTTAAAAGAAAATAAAAAATCAAAATGGGCCAAAAAATGGGGCGGACCCGCCCCGCTCTGTACGAGTCGCGGGGTGGCCCGACCCCGCGATAAAAGAATGGGTCTAAGTCCGGGTACTCAACTACGCGTCCCGCCCGGCCCATTGACATCCCTACCCTAAATATAAATCTTAAAGCGAACACTCAGTAAAATTAGATTTTAATGAAATAGTGAGTATTTAAAAAGTTTATGAAATTGAGTCGTGTGTATTTGAAAATTGAAATTAGTATTTTGAACACGATTCAAAGTCCAAACTTTCCCCTTTCTTGTTATCTCCAAACAAAACCCCACTGAGAAGAGATGAGTCAAAAGATAAGGTCTTGCGCAATTCAGCGGATTCAGAGAGGAATTTCTGCTAAATCTTGTAACGAATCCGGCATTTTTACTCACCCATTTTCTCTCTTTTCTTCAAATTTGCATAATTTGGGTCAGAATAGATTTCAGCAGTGTAAAGGATGTGGATGATGCTATTTGCTTGTTCGAGATGTGGTAAAAATGCAACCTCAGCCTTCTATTCGTGTATATAACAGTTTTTTGAGTGTCATTTTTAAGACAAAGCACCACACTGTTGCACTCACCCTGTTCGACGGAATGCGTCAAAGAGATATTCCAGTGAATGAGTTCACGTTTAATATTGCAATTAATTGCTATAGCCTTCTGAATCAGGTGGATTATGGGCATTCTGTATTGGGTACTATCTTAAAGAGTGGTTATAAACCTGATGTCGCAATATTCAGCTCACTCATTAAAGGTCTCTTTTTGGATCATAAGGTCGTGGAAGCAGCAACGTTGTTTCAGAAGCTTTTGGATTTGAAAATCTGTGAGCCTGATGATGTTTTGATTCTCACTGTGATTAATGGGCTTTGCAAAGCTGGCCAACCTAATCCTGCCTTTGAATTGCTCTGTATTTTGGAAAAGTCTAGATGGAAACCCAGTGTTAAGGCTT
Source organism: Pogostemon cablin (assembly GCA_023678885.1). Classification (NCBI taxonomy): domain Eukaryota; kingdom Viridiplantae; phylum Streptophyta; class Magnoliopsida; order Lamiales; family Lamiaceae; genus Pogostemon; species Pogostemon cablin. The sequence continues at coordinate 7,398,611 of CM043009.1, forward strand.
ACAACGCATTGATTGATGGATTTTGCAAAGTTAGACTGGTGGATGATGCCCTAAAGCTACTCTTTCAAATGATTGATAATGGCATTTCACCCAATGTTGTTACGTATAGTTCAATGATTCAGGGGTTGTGTGATGTTGATCGATTGGATGATGCTATAGATCTTTTAAATGAAATGTCCAAAATCACTTTGAATGTGGTCACGTTCAGTATATTGGTTGATGCATACTGCAAGCGAGGAAGGATGAAAGAGGCAGAGGGTGTTTTGGAAGATATGATGCTGCAAAATGTATGTCCAAATGTAGTTACTTACAGTGCGTTGATAGAAGGGTATTGTGAGGAAGGGGATACAGAAAAAGCTAAACAAGTATTTAACTCCATTGCAGAGAAGGGCCTGAAGCCTTCTATAATCACCTATAACAGTTTGATGGATGGGTATTGCAAGAGGGGAGAGATAGAAAAAGCTTGGCATCTTTTTCAATAAGCTCCTTGTAAAGGTCTAAAGCATAATTTATATACCTATAACACTATGATCCATGGATTATTTAGCATAGGTAGATATGTTGATGGTTGGAAATTTTTCAATGATATGGAAGCTCAACAAGTACGTCCTAATATACAGATTTACACTACATTGGTGGATGGCTTGTGTAAATCTGGGAAGAGTGATAAAGCACTTTCTCTTGTACGCACAATGGAAGAAGAAGGTCTAGTTCCTAATATAATTACATATGGTGCTATCATTAATGGATTGTGCAAAGATAGAAAACTCAAAGCAGCAACAGATCTTTTGAATGAATTACCTTCTAAAGGCCTGCAGCCAGATGCTCAAATTTTTACCATGATTATTGGTTCCCTTTATGAGAAGGGTCCTTGGAGGAGGCAAAACAGTTGCTCCTAAAAATGGAGGAAGGTGGTTGTCCACCTGATAGTTGTCTTTATAATGTTATTATTCGGAGTTTGTTGAGGAGAAACGAGCTCTCAAAAGCGAAACCATTGTTGGAGGAAATGCATGAAAAAGGATTGTGGGCAGAGATACACTTACCATATCCATGTTGCTTGATCAGATGCAATTGCAAGGAGAAGCTGAGAGTGATGTGCTCATGAAAATGATTAACAAAGTTTGTGCTTGAGTATTATATTACTTGGGTTTTTTTGTCGTAAAATCAGTATTTAGAAACTAAAAAAATTTGTTCATACTTGCCCAATATTGTAGTATTCATGTCTTCATGATAATGGTCTCGTGCCACATGTTTGTTGTAAGATATGAGATGGAAATAATAGGAATGAAATTTGCAACAGTTTTTGTGCGGATTCTTATTATGCTGAACCGTGAGAGTTGCTTCTTGTGAAACATGAATCAGGTTCAACGCCATCTACAGATTCGAATAGAAACCCAAGGAAGGTTTCTGCAGTCCATCCTCGAAAAAGCTTGTAGATCCCTCGACAGTCAAGCGGAGTCCATCCTCGACAAAGCTTGTAGAGCCCTCGACAGTCAAGCGGAGGCCTCGGTTGGGTTAGAAGCCGCTGGGGAGAAGCTCTCCGGACAAGCTATAAAGCTGCAATGAGCTGAAGTAAGTCAATTTGGTTAACTATTAACTTCTTGTTGTTTCCACCTTCAAATACTTCTATATCATTTCAAATGAGCTGAAGCTGATTGTGAAATGCCGAGTTGAAGTTGATATCTGGCATTTGAATTCTGTTGGCCGTATTCAGATCTGAGAGAATATTGATTTTATGTGTACTTTCTGATAGGTTTTGTAGGGTTAATGTTACTCAATTTGAAGTGCATTTTGCCTATCTTTTAGATTATGTGCTGTACTCTGTATTCAGTGATCAAATTGCTTATTAAGATCTTTGCTCTTCTATTTGTAATCTTACTTTTGATCTTAATTTTGTACTCTTCTGATGTAGGGTAAGCTGGATTATGAAATTACGCATTTATGAAGCATTATTGTAATAAATATGTGAAATGCAGGAAGTTGCAGGGATCCGTATGCGTGGTTTAAATATTTTTTGAATTTTAATGTTGACGGGTATTGGTGAATGGAAGTGCTTATATGATAGACTAAGAAAATAGTCTTATTTCCTAGTATCCGTGAACTAAAGCTGCCAGGGAGGAGCTCTCCGAACTAGCTATAAAGGTGGCTAATAACTGCAAGGGGATGTTATCCGTGAAACACATTACAGTTATCCCAGCTCTGTCCTGATGCCAAGTGGGAGCCCGATTTCTCCGTCTACCAAGAAAAGACCACGGTTGGTGTTCAGGACCGGAGACTCGATGCCCCTCGATGGCAGTATGAGGCCAGTGGAGTAGATGATGTCAAAATTTTGATGATATTTTCATTTAAAGAAATAAAGATGGTTTTCTTAGTGTTCCTCTGTGTTTGAGCTAGCAATGGTTCTGTAAATTCTTCGAGAATATAGGAAGCACTTTTCTAGTGAATATGATCCATTTACTTTTCTCTATAGCCATTAGGATGAGACGTTGAATCGAATAGGAGTAAAAATGCAGCATTCTTTGGATACTGTTTTATATCCTTTTCTATTTTTCATTTTACTTTTGTGTTATATCATGATGATTGGGCTTGTTTGCACACGTTTCGATTCCTTTACATAAATCATTGCCGTTAGATTTGTGTTTTTAACATTCAAATTTGGCAAATTTTCTTACACATCCTGCATATGAATTTAGTGCAATTAGATTCTATTTAACCCCTAAAGTAATAACTAAATCAATACCACTCATAATAAAAGTTATTGAAAGTATTTCTTGAATGGAATTCACTATACACTGTACGTCTAATAACTTTAGATAAGTATTCTATGACCGTCTCACTTGACACGTATTCACACTTTTTAAAATAGTTATTACTTTTTGTTATAAAATGTTATCACTCTCGTTATAATATATTATCACTTTTAATTAATTAAATATCACTTAATTATAAAAATTATCACTTTCTATCTATTTCACTTAAGTCATGTTAGACGGTTTGCCTAGAAAATATTCTTTAATTAATTCTAATCTCGTTAATGATATTATTATAATGTTAAAGTTAAATTATAAATTATATGAGAAATTTAAACCAATTAAAATTTTATTATTTTTATAATCATACAAATAAAAAAATTAATCAAAAATTAAATTTTATATTATTTAAAATCCAAAATAAATCATTGACACTATATAAAAATAAAAATAAAAACAATATTTATAAATATTATAGGTATATATATTATCAGTTTTTATACATAATTTAGTAATTTTTATTTAGAGTAGATATTATAAAAATTTTTTATTAAAATATATATATATATATATATATATATATATATATATATATATATATATATATATATATATTATTTTTGAATGTATTTTATTTTTTTAATGATATGAATATTTTGAAGGATTATATTAGAAAAAAAATGTACTCCCTCCTTCAGGACATATCTGTGCTGGAACTGCAGATATGGAATTTAATTTTTTTTGTTATTTAACTTTTCAACTATCTTTTTTTATGGTAAAATTGAGCATTTTAAATTACCTACATATACTCCCTTCGTCCAACGTTAAAGTTTACGTTTTATATTTTGATTTATCTTAAATTAGAGAAACTCTAAGAGCATCTCCAAGAGATTCTCTAAACTAAAAAATTATGTATATTTTAAAGAAATTTAACTAAAACATCACTCCAACAAGTTATCTATTTTAACCAATGATTAGAAAATCGGACCGGACGTTCGATTCAACCGGTTGAATCAGGAACCGGTCCGGACACACCCAAAAAACCATTTATGAATAACCGGATGAACCGATCAAACTGGAAACCGCCGGCTCTCCTTTTTTTTTGAAATTTTCGTATTGAGATTTTTTTTAAAATTTTCGTATTGAGATTCATGGACTAATTTGGGAGCCAACATCTCAAAATATGATGGGTGCAAAAAATAGGTAGTAGTGATCATCACATATATAGAAGTATAAAATCTCTCCTCTTGACTAAGTTTCCGACGTGGGATATTGAAGTTGATGGAAAAAAAAAGGATAAAAGGTGGTTTTTATATATAGAGATCCATCAAAGGGATAAAAGGTGGTTTTTTATATATAGCTCGATGGAGGCCAGTGAGCTGGCTACCATCGTGTAGTCTCCATCAAGTGTTGTTTATTGTCTTCTCCGGTGATCATGTTCCGCCGTCGAGTCTGGTCGGCGCCATCCTCCCCTTCTGGAGGAAACAAAAAAGCTGGGAAAAAAAAGGAAAGAAAGCTGTTATCATGGTTAAGAAGTCAAAAGTTACTATCAGTGGAGCTCCAATGGTGGATGATCTTACCCTCTCTCCTTCTCGCAAGAACTATGATCTGTTGGAGTAGATAGATGAAAATAGGAGTGATGCTCAGGATGCCGATTCCTCTGAAGAAACAAGTGAGAGATCTGATAATTTGAACTCACTCATATTATCAGCCTTAGAAACCATTGCCGGTGAGAAAATAAAAAAAAAGTGGATAAAGCTGCTTCCATCACTCCAGCTGTCCCTCAAGAAACCCCACATGGCAGCTTACTTAAGTCCAAAAAGTCAAATACTTTCCTTTCTCCTATCAACCACCCTACTGCACCATCTCCTTTGTCTGCCACATCATTCTCTCTTAAGGATAAATTATTGGGCTCCATACATCCATCCCCTCCTGTCCAATCACCATCTCCTTTTCCCCACCTTCCACCCAACAAACCTATCCTACCTACTTCCTGTACTTTTCTTTCCAATCTGGCCATGCAATCGCCGAAAAAGGAGTTGGTCGCCCACCCCCCCTTCAACCCAAACAACCCCTCGGCTGCTCTTTTCCCTCTCCCTCTGACTTCAAACCCTTCCTCCAGTCTTTCATCTAATCATCCGCCTCCTTCTGCTCTAATTACTCGAGCTTCCACCTCTCACACCTTGCTATTTCATCACTCTGTGCCAGATCCTCATTCATCCCAACCCCCTCCACACCTCTCTGCCCTTTCACACCTAATCCTAATCTTTCTCCACCACAATCTCCATCGATCGCCCCTCAACCTCCCTCCCCTACTCTTCCTCAATCTCAGCCTGTTTCACCCCTCCACAATCCCAACACTAATTGTTTCAATCATCGTTCTCACCCCAATAATTTTCTCAAGTTTTTTCCTCCTCCGGAACCAGTAGTAGTGGAGATCCCGGATGAATTGATGCTAGATGATAATGATCAATGGAGTTTCACTCTAATTGGATGCTTTGCCGGAAGGTATCCGGGGTTCCATGCCGTGAAGGATATCACCAATAAATGAGGGGGTTGAAGTTTGCATATTTAGCCATGATAGTGGATGGATAATTTTCAAACTAAACAGTGAAGAAGATGTTCAGAAAGTTCTCCAGAATGGATCATATAAAGGAAACTTTGTTTACCTGATGCTACGAAGAATGCCTATTGACTTTCAGTTTGATGAAGTGGGATTATCCATTGTTCCGATTTGGATTCGACTGCCGTCTCTCCCTCTCAAATACTGGACTTTTGATCGATTGGGCCTCATCACATCGGCCATCGGAGAGCCCATCATGATGGATTACTAAACTACTAATCAGGAGATAATTTCCTTTGCCCGCATCCTCGTTCATATCGATGCCTCCAACAACCTTCCGGAAGAAATATGAATCAAGAACCATTTTGGGGGTTTTAAACAGAGAATTCTTTACGAATTCAACCTAAAATTCTTCAAGAATTGTAATTCATTGGGACACCTGGTGTCGGATTGCCGTCGTGATGATGATCAGCGAGGAACAGAGCCCTCTGGTGAAGATAATAGGCACTTCCAGTTTGTGACAAGAAAAAGAAATAGAAACAGAGGGCGGAGGCCCAATGTCACAAACCCTAGGCCCAATTCCATCCCTAAGCCTAACTCTAAGTCCAATACTATTAAATCCAATCCTCTTAAGTCCAATCAGCCCAATCCCAATTCCTCTACTCAGCCCAATCCAAATTCTGAGCCCAACAACCTTAATTCATATAAACCCAACTCTAAATCCCAGCCCCATTGATCTCACCCCACTAATACTTCCAACCCTCCAAAACTACCCAATCCAAACCCTCAGCCCAACTCTAAATCCAAACCCTTTCTTTCTAATCAATTCTCTGAGCTTGGTTCCACCCCTGAACCTCCTTCTTTGCTTCTGAGATCGAGCAAAGAGCAGGTTCAAGAAACCCCCCCTCTCAAGCCAAGGTACTTTAAATCATGGCAGTAAATATAAAGGAACTTGGGTCCCGATTTACAATGGCGAATCCTCGGCTTCAACGGGAAGAAACTACAAGCACAAAAAAGCAAAATCAGTGGGCACCAATGAAGAAGAGGAGGAAGATGATAATGTAGAGGACTATGGAGATTGGATTAGTAAGAAGGTGGCGGAGGAAGGTATTTCATCCCCTATATTCTCCTCATGAATCTTCTCATATGGAATGTGCGTGGGTTGGGGCGCACACCAACCCAAAAAGCACTCAAAAACATTGTGCAAGAAAATGATATCTCGATCACAGGTCTGCTGGAAACAAAATTGAATACTGACAAAGCGGATGATGTAGTGAGCAAGATTCTTCCGGCATAGAGTTATAGACATAATTTTGATTGCTGTAAAGGAGGCAGAATCATGATCCTTTGAAATCCTTGGAGATTATCTCTTAATAATTTCAGCATCTTTGATCAAGCCATCACTGCCAATGCACATTGTTTAGTCACAGCAAAAGATTTTGCTCTTTCCATCATCTATGTGTTGGATTGTATACTAAAAGTCTAGCTTTAGTATGAACAATGTCATAACAATATTTGAAATGAGAATCATTGATCAAATGATTGCATCTTATAATTTATTTTATATGCATGATGCAATAGTCCATTTACTTTATACTGTAGATAATATGTTGTGCGACAACACGCAGAAGATCATATTATCAGTTTCCTTATAAAGTATAAACAGATGCTCACAACTGAGATAGACGGGGACTCTCTATCGGTATGGTTGTAGTGTGGTTTGGTATTAGCTTATCTTGGCTATAGAATCACATTAGTGCACTTGTGTGTATTGAGCAGGACCGCCTGAGATCGTTCTTCTTATACTGACTATATAGTAGAACTTGATCTCTGTTATTATGGAAGTTCGTGCTCTTAATCCCTATACAATAACCTCGACACGTAAGACAGTATGTATTTCTTTGATTCATCAATGGGTGAGATTTATAAGTATTAAATCAACAAACTCGGTGAGTTGGGAAGTAGTGCTGTATCTATGGTGTGTTGTTGATTGTAGAAGGAATCCATGTCCGTTATAGGTTGATGATGTCCCCTTGAGGAGCTCATAAGGTTTATCATGTAAATCTTGCAAGTGGATTAATTTCCGGCATGATAATAAGGTTGAGTGGTACTACTCTCGGATAAGATATTAATTAATTTGAGTTGTCAGTAACTTAATTAATTAATGGACATTGTATATCTTAAACATGGGGAGACTATCGGGCTTATAATAAGAAGGAGCCCAGAACATAATTTTGGGATTGGACGGGTAGTGCAATAATAATATTTTAGTGGACTATATTATTATTATTGGATTTAATTAAAAGCTTTGGGCTAAGCTTGGTTAATTAAATTCAATTGAGGCCCAGCCCAATTTCTCCTCCTGGTCCCTGCTGTAGCCCAACTATATAAGTCATCTCAGCTCCTGTTAACCCTAAGTCAGTGCCTCATTTGACAGTTAGAAAGAACAGGAGTAGATTGAGAGAATCCTACGGATTGTTGCCCACACAACAACAGGATTCGACTTGGGACATACAACAGAAGATCGAGAGGTGGTTCTCTGCAACGATCATCCTCTACATCGACCCAGAAGTACGGTAAACAATTCTATTTGCTTTCGCTGTTATTGTTTGTCTGTTAATCCTAACGGATCACGTTGAACCGCACGATCCAATTGCCAACAATTGGTATCAGAGCATTGGTTTCGTGGTGAAACGTGAGACGTAAGGTTGGGGTTTTTTTGTGATTATATGATTATGTGAAATAATCTGTTAATAATTGCATGTGAGAATAGGGGTTAGTTGTTATTATTTTAAGCAATAAAACCCTATCTGTTGTTCATGTGTTTGTCCAATCCCTATACTTGGTTGTTTATCGGTGGCTGCACGAGAACGAAAAAAAAATATCTTTGCTATTTTTTTCTCATCAAGTACGTCAACTGTACACACACGATTGTCCCTTTGCTGCGAGACATCAACCCACGTCAGCTGCAAGGTGAAGGGAGTGTTTCGGGCTGCCGACTGTTAGAGTTTCATCGATTGGTAAAAGCCATAATCAGCAACGCTCATCCACAATGGCAAGCAAGCATCGCTGATGGCTTGCGATGGGACAATCTGGCGTGAACAACCACAACAGGATGGGATGATCGACAAGCAATGGATTTCCATGGAACTCGCCGGACAGCACGCTGATTGCTGAATCTTGAAGCCGTGACTGAGCAGATCGGAGGCGCGCGATTTGGGGTTCACCTGATGGTGGCCGGCCTGGCGTGAGTCGACGGAGTGGACGCGTTACTTGACTGAAGCGGCGCTGTTGCGAGAGAGACGCCGGGCAGATGCTGGCTGCAACTGGCATCTGTAGCGGGATTGATTTCACGACGGCGGATGTTGCAAGGTTGTGTGGCTGCGGGCTGGTGATTCTCGTCGATGGCTGCAGCGGCGTGATTGTCCAACATTTTGGATGTCGTCGGATCGGCAGATTGGCCAGGCACTCTGCGGAGACGTAGGCGTTGTGATGCCGGTGTTCTTCTCGGCTGGAGTTTCCAGCAACAGAAATGACTTGGCTATAGGCGGCCGACGAGACTGGCAATGGGCGGAAGCTGGGCGATCGGCACGACTACTAGAGAGATATCCGCTCGTTTCCGGTGGCTGTGGCTCGACCGCCAGCAGCAGCTGCTTGAAGACTTACCGGCCATGGCTAATGAGTAGAAGAAGATTGCGGCTGGAGAGTTTTAGGGCAGCATTTCAAGGGCCCAAATTTCTTGGTTTTGGGCTTTCTTGATGGGCTGTGGATTTTGGCTCTCCTTTGGACTAATTCAATTTGGTTTTGGGCTGGATTTAAAGGCCCAATTTTAATTGAAACCTTAAGGGTTGTCACAGTTGGGCCTTTTATTTTAATTAAATGGTTTTGGGCTGTGGTCATGGGCCCAATTTTAATTAAATGCTAATGGGCTGCTGGGCTAATCCTATTTTAATTAATTGTGGGTAATGGACCAAGCATAATTAATTAATTATATTAATGGACTAATTATGCTAGTGGGCTTGGTGGACTTAATTTGATTTTGGGCTAAGATTATGGGACATGGATAATGGGTTTGATTAATTATTTAATCTGATGCTCATTTTGTGCTAATTTGTTGCTCTTGGGCCTAAATTAATTGATCCACCATTTATGCAATTAATTAATGTTATATAACTGATTAATTGATTTAATTGTCAATTATTGTTGTATATGTGAAAGGCATGTCCTATGTGATTTATTTATATAATTACTGTTAATAGAAGCATGTCTTAGTTGTATATTTTATTATGGAATATTATATGCATGTTAAATACCCTTGGTATTAAATAACTAAGTGGGAGAGGGGATTGGTAATAAAATCCCGTGGCCTCCATTATTGGTTTGTTAGCGATGTGAATAGACTTGCGCGTCGGCATTAGAGCCTTCCTCCCCATCGGATGAGTTTATTCATGGATTGCTGGAACAGACTTCATTAAATAATTACGTTTGTAATGTGATGCATATGAACTTGCGCGTTGGCTTAGACCTTCCTCCCTATCGGATGAGTTTATATGCGGTTCACTGGTACAAACTTGTAATTGATGACTGTAGGAAGTTATCCGAGCGCGTGTGTACTGTTGGCAATTGGATCTTATGGTGAACACGATTCGAAAAGAAAACAAGTAATTATACAGCGGAAGCAATTAAATCTTGTTTACCGTACTTCTGGATTGATGTAGAGGATGAACCGTTGCAGAGAACCACCTCTCAATCTTCTGCAGTATGTCCCAAGTTGAATCCTGCTGTTGTGTGGGCAACAATCCGCAGGATTCTCTCAATCTGCTCCTGTTCTTTCTAACTGTCAAATGAGGCACTGACTTAGGGTTAACAGGAACTGAGATAACTTATTTATAAGGGCTACTGCAGGGACCAGGAGGAGAAATTGGGCTGGGCCTCAATTGAATTTAATTAACCAAGCTTAGCCCAAAGCTTTTAATTAAATCCAATAATAATAATATAGTCCACTAAAATATTATTACTGCACTACCCGTCCAATCCCAAAATTATGTTCTGGGCTCCTTCTTATTATAAGCCCGATAGTCTCCCCATGTTTAAGATATTCAATGTCCATTAATTAATTAAGTTACTGACAACTCTAATTAATTAATATCTCGTCCGAGAGTAGTACCACTCAACCTTTTTATCATGCCGGAAATTAATCCACTTGCAAGATTTACATGATAAACCTTATGAGCTCCTCAAGGGGACATCATCAACCTATGACGGACATTGATTCCTTCTACAATCAACAGCACACCATAGATACAGCACTACTTCCCAACTCACCGAGTTTGTTGATTTAATACTTATAAATCTCACCCATTGATGAATCAAAGAAATACATACTGTCCTACGTGTCGAGGTTATTGTATAGGGATTAAGAGCACGAACTTCCATAATAACAGAGATCAAGTTCTACTATATAGTCAGTATAAGACGAACGATCTCAAGCGGTCTTACTCAATACACACAAGTGCACTAATGTGATTCTATAGCCAAGACAAGCTAATACCAAACCACACTACAACCATACCGATAGAGAGTCCCCGTCTATCTCGGTTGTGAGCATCTGTTTATACTTTATAAGGAAACCGATAATATGATCTTCCGCGTGTTGTCGCACAACATATTATCTACAGTATAAAGTAAATGGACTATTGCATCATGCATATAAAATAAATTATAAGATGCAATCATTTGATCAATAATTCTCATTTCAAATATTGTTATGACATTGTTCATACTAAAGCTAGACTTTTAGTATACAATCCAACAATCTCCCACTTATACTAAAAGACTATGCTGTCATGTCTTCTGCCATACATCTGATTCCTACTCCCACTACACGACCATTAAAAGCTCTCGCCTTAAGATCCTTGTAAATGGTTTACTAGGTCATCATCCGATGCAATCTAGGCGACAACAACCTTCGCCTCATCATACGATTTCTCGTAGCAGGTGGTACTCGTGCTCCATGTGTTTAATTGCCTTATGGACTTGTGATTTCTTCAAGTTTGCAACTGCACCAATATCATCAATGTAAATTGTGATTACCTTGGGCAAACTTAGAAACACTTCAAAGTCCATCATGAAGTCTCTAGAGTCATATAGATACTTTGGCTGCCTCATAGGCTCCAATTCATCATCTTTCCATGATGGAGTCCGGAGTCTGAAATATATTTCTATATAACACTCCTCCACATTATGACTCTACTTCCTAAAATTAAACACATAACCTTTGAGGAGAATTTACTGCCGTCCAATCTGACTAAAATTCCGAATCTACGTAATCCACAAGAAGCAGTGAATCTGTTTAGTAAATCCACATATAATTTCCAGTCCTTCTCAGGCACTTTATATATGTCTTACTACAGTTCATCATTCTTGTTCCGGGTTACGTTGATACCTTCTGTTCATGCGTTCAGCAACACAGATATCCAACTTCGTTCATAGCATTCTTTAGATTAAGCTTCCTTATTCGCCGAAGCATAAGGAACCGCTTTCATATACTATATCTTCTTCTTGTGTCTCAAAGACACATTCACTTAGATAAATTTACATGCTAAACGAGTATGGACTGTATCATTTTATGAAACTTGAGATAAGCATAACATCCTTTCTTGTGATCCGTATTACCGTGATCAAAAGGATGTATTTTGCCTTTCTTAAGTCCTTCATCACTACCGCTTTATTAACCGTACCCATACGCCCGATAATACTCTTTCATTGTCTCCAATGAGCAAGATACTATCTACGTATAGTACAAGAAACACCACCACGTTTCCGTCACTCTTTACAACACACAAGACTCATCCGCTCATTGATTTAAATCCATGCCACTGGATTATCTAATCAAAACAGATGCTTCACGATCTTAAAACTTGCTTTAGTCCATCGCTGGACACTTTTAAGCTTACTATCAAAATGCTATTAGTATTTTACAATGAATTACTCTGGTTGCTTCACATAGATGTTTTCCTCAAGACTTCCAATCAGGAAAGCTGTCTTGACATCTATTTGCTGTCCCTCATAATTTAATATGAGCAGCAATAAATAAAAGAATCCGGATCAATTTAAGCATAGCTACCAGCGAATATGTTCCCTCATAATCGAACCATTTCTTTCTGAGTACATCTTTTCGCAACAAGCTTTGCTTCCAAGATTTTCACCTTTCCGTATGATCCTCTTTTATTTCCTATGATCACTTGCAATGGTTTTTACACCATTTAGTGGTCATACAAGTTCCCAGACTTAATATAGAATCCGTAGATTCTATTTCAACGTACATTGCAACTTACTAAGATTCCGCATTTTAATCTTGTAGTGCTATGTCGTATCCGTGGGATAATACTATGTTCACTAGGGATCAAGTCTCACGACTCTCCCAAACATATATTTATGAGTTGTCACACAACCCTCCCACTACGACAAGGCACTACATGTAATTGTGTATCAGACGTGACACGCGATGCAGTTTACCTTGTGGTATATCCTCTTGTACACTTGGTACTTATACTTAGTGTTTTCCTCTCACTTCCTTTAGAACAACTTATACATGGGCTTGTGATTTATTACATAGTCATTTTCCATAAAAATCTAGTGTTTGTATTGACAATCACCCTTCGATCTTTTGGACTAAATAAATCACTCTCCATTTTTCTAGGATATCCCATATACAGACAAATGTTTCACGAATTACTGTATCTAGGGTATATCCATAAAATGAATTTAATTATTCCAAATAATTCATCATCTATCTAATCATAACCATAAGAGCCTTATCCCTTCTACTCACCACACCATTCAGCTGGGGCATGCCTGGTGTAGTCAACTTGAGATTTAATCTCAACTTCTGATTATTAGTTCCTAACTATCCTAAGAGGTCTTCATCATCACGATTGAATCGTAATGATGTGATATATTTTCCATGACGCTCACTGTACCAGCCTTACAATTCTTGAATTAATCCAAGAACTTAGACATGCAGTGCATCAAATAAATATATCGGTTCCCAGAATAATCTTTGAATATTCATAACCACCTCTCGCCTGGATATTGTTAGGTTCGCTTGAATCAGAATGAACTAATTCCAACATATATATATTTGGCTCTACACCCCACAGCCTTGAAAAGGCAGTTAATCAATTTTACTTCCAAGCACGACTCGCAAGTCCGATAGTTTCCACTTCAGATAAACCTTACGGTCTATCGGCTATCAACTTTTGAATCCTACTCAAGTAAAATGAATTAGTCATAGACGCCAAATGTATGTTTAGTTCATTTCCGAAGGTTCCTTTCTCTTACTAATATTAGAAGATGCATTATTTAATTACTATTTATTGCATCTGTGGGATGTGCATGATTCAAGAGTATCCAAATTATCCACCAATGTACTTTAACGGATTATAGTCTCATTCCTCATTTCTATGACCATGTCATTTAAATGAAATGAAGTATCCATCCGTTAATGCATAGAAACCGAAATTAAATTCTTTCTATGAAACGTACGTAAAGACAATTTCTCATAATCAATCGTTTATTCTTATCATGAGATAAATAAACAACTCCCACTGCAATAGCCACTACCTTTGTAGTTTTACCCATGTTATTAACAATCTTATCCTTACTCAGTGATAAACATTTAGTGATTACAGTATCTACATACTTCGTGTCAGTAGATTCCATCACTAATCATGTTTAAACCATTAGTAAATAAGATATTAACCTTGTTCAGATCATGATGAAAAATTGGCTTTCTTTTGCCATATGTTTTATTAGAAGTTTCCCACCATATACAATCTCTTGTATTTCAGGTAGAACTTGCTCAAAACATCCAGGCAAATTGTGAAGAATAAATTGATTTAGGTTTCCCTTTCAATTTCTATTCCAAGCTTTTCCAATTCACTCATCAATTGAACCATGATCTTCTGCCTTTTAATTTACTCAAGTATCCGAAGAGTTACATGAGACCATCATATTTCTATGAACCTCTCATCTCTTCACTAGAGATTTTAATAGGCATCATGATACGTCCTTTGTGAGATACACATGTATTTTCTTAAGCAGTAATTATCAAAACCAAGATTCTTTCTAATCATTAATTTGGACAAGTAAATGTAATGTCTTTTAGTTAACAATTAGTGAAATAAAACCATTCGAAATTCAGAGAATCACAAATAAATATTCCGATCAAATCTTCGAATTTATCCATTTATATTGTTTCCCTCAAAACAATATAAAATAAAATTCACCGACATCTCAAGCACCGTGAGTCTGCAAGCCACGTTAGTGTGGACGTTTACAAACCCGAACATTTACAAGAGAAGGTTTTACCCATTAATTTCATTTGTCAACCTAACTTTATGACAAAATAATTAATAGTCGGTTACTCTTTAGCCATGCAAATAATAGCAGTGACTCCGTTGGGGAGGATACTAATTATTTACACCTAAGTGTACACCATTATTTGATCCCAAGTCCACTGCGCGAGCTTATGTGCCTTACAGTTGGAGAAGTACACACGCGCTCGGGTAGCTTCCTACAATCATCAATTATAAGTTTGTACCAGTGTACCGCACACAAACTCATCCGTTAGGGAGGAAGGCCTATGCCAACACGCAAGTTTATGTGCCACATTACAAACAATAATTATTTATGAAGTCTGTACCAGTGATCCGTGAATAAACTCATCCGTTAGGGAGGAAGGCCTATGCCAACACGCAAGTTTACTCACATCACTTACAAACCAATAATGGAGGCCGCGGGAATTTATTACCAATCCCCTCTCCCACTTAGTTATTTAATTACCGAGGGTTTTTAACATGCATATAATATTCCAGAATAAAATATACAACTTAGACATGCTTCTATTAACAGCAATTTAAATAAATAAATCACATAGAGCATGCCTATGACATATACAACAATAATTGACAATTAAATCAATTAATCAGTTATATAACATTAATTAATTGCATAAAATGTTGGATCAATTAAATAGGCCCAGCTGACCCAAACATTATTAACATAAAATGAGCAGCCAATTAATAAAATAATTAAGCCCATTTACCCTGCCAATTTCTACATAAAGGTCTAGCCCAATATTTAACATTGGCCCAACATCAAAATACCCACAATTAATTAAAATTAATTAGTCCAGCAGCCCATTACCATTTAATTAAAATTGGGCCCAAAAGCCCAAAACCAAATTAAAATTGAGCAGCATCTAATATAATACTGAATTGGGCCCTTTAATAATCAGCCCAAATTCGCCTTAATTAAAATAGGGCCCTACAACCCAATATCCTATTAATTAAAAATTTTGGGCCCAAATAATTAAACTAGGCCCAATAAACAATAATAGCAGCCCAACAGCACATCAACAATCCAAATGCTGCCCTAATTAGCTCCCAGCCGCAACCGCTTCAAAACACGACAACCACCAACGACGTTAACAAGGCACCGCAGCTGCAGCCGGCGACCAACCCCTCAGTCCACTGGCGTCGTGTCGTCAGCTCCCTGGAAATGACCCGCCATCCATCTACCGAGCCTGCCGACTGAGATATCACACTGCCACCACCGTCAGCCAGAGAATTCCAGCCAAAAAAGTCGCATGCGTCTCAACGCCGCGGCCCGGAATGGAAACAACCTGCGACACGCCCAGAAGCTGCACCGACTGACGCCGCTGAGAACTCGTCCAGGAGCGTCAACAGACCCGTTCCCCGCCGCTGCCTGCCGTTGTTGGCGCCGCTCCAACAACCCAGCACACACCGGCTCAGCCTGGTGCCAGCGCCGCCGGCTATCACGCCCTCTGCCCACCGGAACGGCACCGGCAGCCCGCATCGCGTGCAACGCCCAGCAGCCCGCTGCCGCCGCGAACATGCACACAGATGCACAGCCAAAAGATGCCGCCGGAGTGCAGACCCACTCCGATCTACTCGCCGCCATGCCGCTTCCAGCCGGTAAGAACAACAATTGCCCGGAACAATGTTCCCTCAGTCCACCGCCGCCCGCCAATACTGAATCGGCTGTGATTTGGTGCCACTGACATCGGCTAAAGCGCCGTCAGCCGCCCAAAAACTTTGTCGTCGCCACCTAGCCAAGCGACGGCAGTCCAGAAACGCGCTCCGCCGCTGCCCACCGCCGTTGAGGACCGACGATCCATCTTACGCCAGCCAGATCCTTTCCGATCTGCCTCCGAAGCGATTGGGACCAGTCCAGTCGCACCTCGCCGTGAAGTCGACGCCGCCGTCACCGTCGTCGACGTCAGCCACCAGTGTGTATGTGTACAGTGTACAGTGTATACAATTAATGAAAAAAAATAACTGTTTACTCACTCACAAAGAAACATGTGATATACCAGATTGTACTCATAAACACAAAAACACACACGGTCAGACTGTCTCAAACATGTGATAAATTCAGATTAAATCATATAATCAATTAATCACAAAAATCTTAACAAATCACGTTTCACCAAGAAACCACGGCTCTGATACCAATTGTTGGCAATTGGATCTTATGGTGAACACGATTCGAAAAGAAAACAAGTAATTATACAGCGGAAGCAATTAAATCTTGTTTACCGTACTTCTGGATTGATGTAGATGATGAACCGTTGCAGAGAACCACCTCTCAATCTTCTGCAGTATGTCCCAAGTTGAATCATGCTGTTGTGTGGGCAACAATCCGCAGGATTCTCTCAATCTGCTCCTGTTCTTTCTAACTGTCAAATGAGGCACTGACTTAGGGTTAACAAGAACTGAGATAACTTATTTATAAGGGCTACTGCAGGGACCAGGAGGAGAAATTGGGCTGGGCCTCAATTGAATTTAATTAACCAAGCTTAGCCCAAAGCTTTTAATTAAATCCAATAATAATAATATAGTCCACTAAAATATTATTACTGCACTACCCGTCCAATCCCAAAATTATGTTCTGGGCTCCTTCTTATTATAAGCCCGATAGTCTCCCCATGTTTAAGATATTCAATGTCCATTAATTAATTAAGTTACTGACAACTCTAATTAATTAATATCTCGTCCGAGAGTAGTACCACTCAACCTTTTTATCATGCCGGAAATTAATCCACTTGCAAGATTTACATGATAAACCTTATGAGCTCCTCAAGGGGACATCATCAACCTATGACGGACATGGATTCCTTCTACAATCAACAGCACACCATAGATACAGCACTACTTCCCAACTCACCGAGTTTGTTGATTTAATACTTATAAATCTCACCCATTGATGAATCGAAGAAATACATACTGTCCTACGTGTCGAGGTTATTGTATAGGGATTAAGAGCACGAACTTCCATAATAACAGAGATCAAGTTCTACTATATAGTCAGTATAAGACGAACGATTTCAAGCGGTCCTACTCAATACACACAAGTGCACTAATGTGATTCTATAGCCAAGACAAGCTAATACCAAACCACACTAAAACCATACCGATAGAGAGTCCCCGTCTATCTCGGTTGTGAGCATCTGTTTATACTTTATAAGGAAACCGATAATATGATCTTCCGCGTGTTGTCGCACAACATATTATCTACAGTATAAAGTAAATGGACTATTGCATCATGCATATAAAATAAATTATAAGATGCAATCATTTGATCAATAATTCTCATTTCAAATATTGTTATGACATTGTTCATACTAAAGCTAGACTTTTAGTATACAATCCAACATGTACTTCTCCATCTGTAAGGCACACAAGCTTGGGCCGCGGACTTGGGGTCAAATCATGGTGTACACTTAGATGTAAATAATAAGTATCCTCCCCATCGGAGTCACTGCTTTTATTTGCATGGCTAAAGAGGAACCGACTATTAATTATTTTGTCATAAAGTGAGGTTGACAAATGAAATTAATGGGTAAAACCTTCTCTTGTAAATGTTTGGGTTTGTAAACATCCACACTATCGTGGCTTGCAGACTCACGGTGCTTGAGATGTCGGTGAATTTTAATTTTATATTGTTTTGAGGGAATCGATATAAAAGAATAAAATTCAAAGATTTGATCGATAAATTTATTTGTGATTCTCTGAATTTCGAATGGTTTTATTTCACTTATTGTTAACTAAAAGACATTATATTTACTTGTCCAAATTAGATGATTAGAAAGAATCTTGGTTTTGATAATTACTGCTTAAGAAAATACATGTGTATTCTCACAAAGGACGTCTCATGATGCCTATTAAAGTCTCTAGTGAAGAGATGAGAGGTTCATAGAAATATGATGGTCTCATGTAACTCTTCGGATACTTGAGTAAATTAAAAGGCAGAAGATCATGGTTGAATTCATGAATGAATTGGAAGAGCTTGGAATAGAAATTGAAAGGGAAATCAATTTATTCTTCACAATTTGCCTGGATGTTTTGAGCAAGTTCTACCTGAAATACGAAAGGTTGTATATGGTGGGAAACTTCTAACAAAACATGTGGCAAAAGAAAGCTAATTTTCATCATGATCTGAACAAGGTTAATATCTTATTTACTAATGGTTTAAACATGATTAGTGATGGCATCTACTGACACGAAGTATGTAGATACTGGAATCACTAAATGTTTATCACTGAGTAAGGATAAGATAGTTAATAATATGGGTAAAACTACAACAGTAGTGGCTATTGCAGTGGGAGTTGTTTATTTATCTCAAGATAAGAATAAACGATTGATTATGAGAAATTATCTTTACGTACGTTTCATAGAAAGAATTTAATTTCGGTTTCTATGCATTAACGGATGGATACTTCATTTCATTTAAATGACATGGTCATAGTAATGAGGAATGAGGATATAATCCGTTAAAGTATGTTGGTGGATAAAAAGTATACTCTTGAATCATGTACATCCCACAGATGCAATAAATAATAATTAAATAGTGCATCTTCTAATATAAGTAAGAGAAAGGAACCTTCGGAAATGAACTAAACATACATTTGGCGTCTATGACTAATTCATTTTACTTGAGTAGGATTCAAAAGTTGATAGCCGATAGACCGTAAGGTTTATCTGAAGTGGAAACTATCGGACTTGCGAGTCTTGCTTGGAAGTAAAAATGATTAACTGCCTTTTCAAGGCTGTGGGGTGTAGAGCCAAAGATATATATGTTGGAATTAGTTCATTCTGATTCAAGCGAACCTAATATTATCCAGGCGAGAGGTGGTTATGAATATTCGAAAATTATTCTGGAAACCAATATATTTATATGATGCACTGCATGTCTAAGTTCTTTGATTAATTCAAGAATTGTAAGGCTGGTACAGTAAAGCGTCATGGAAAATATATTATGTCATTACGATTCAATCATGATGGTGAATACCTCTTGGGATGGTTAGGAGCTATTGATCAGAAGTTGAGATTAAATCTCAAGTTGACTACACCGGGTATGCCCCAGCTGAATGGTGTGGTGGGTAGAAGGTATTAGGCCCTTATGGTTATGATTAGATAGATGATGAATTATTTGGAATAATTAAATTCATTTTATGGATATGCCCTAGATACAGTAATTCGTGAAACGTTTGTCTGTATATGGGATATTCTAGAAAAATGGAGGGTGATTTATTTAGTCCAAAAGATCGAAGGGTGATTGTCAACACAAACACTAGATTTTTGGATAAGGACTATGTAATAAATCACAAACCCATGTGTAAATTGTTCTAAAGGAAGTGAGAGGAAAACACAAAGTATAAGTACCAAGTGTACAAGAGGATATACCACAAGGTAAACTGCAACGCGTGTCACGTCTGATACACAATTACATGTAGTGCCTTGTCGTAGTGGGAGGGTTGTATGACAACCCATAAATATATGTTTTGGGAGAGTCGTGAGACTTGATCCCTAGTGAACATGGTATTGTCCCACGGATACGACGTAGCACTACAAGATGAAAATGCGGAATCTTAGTAAGATGCAATGAATGATGAAATAGAATCCATGGATTCTAAATTAAGTCTGGAGCTTGAACGATCACTAAAATAGTGTAAAAGCCATTGCAAGTGGTCATAGGAAAATAAAAGAGGATCATACGGAAAGGTGAAAATCTTGGAAGCAAAGCTTGTTGCGAAAAGATGTACTCAGAAAGAAATGGTTCGATTATGAGGGAATATATTCGCTGGTAGCTATGCTTAAATTGATCCGGATTCTTTTATTTATTGCTGCTCATATTGAATTATGACGAACAGCAAATAGATGTCAGGACAACTTTCCTGATTGGAAGTCTTGAAGAAAACATCTATGTGAAGCAACCAGAGTAATTCATTGCAAAGTACTAATAGCATTTTGATAGTAAGCTTAAAATTGTCCAGCGATGGACTAAAGCAAGCTTCAAGATCGTGAAGCATCTGTTTTGATTAGGTAATCCAGTGGCATGGATTAAATCAATGAGCGGATGAGTCTTGTGTGTTGTAAAGAGTGACGAAACGTGGTGGTGTTTCTTGTACTATACATAGATAGTATCTTGCTCATTGGAGACAATGAAAGAGTATTATCGGGCGTATGTGTACGGTTAATAAAGCGGTAGAGATGAAGGACTTAAGAAAGACAAAATATATCCTTTTGATCACGGTAATACGGATCACAAGAAAGGATATTATGCTTATCTCAAGTTTCATAAATGATACAGTCCATACTCGTTTAGCATGTAAATTTATCTAAGTGAATGTGTCTTTGAGACACAAGAAGAAGATAAATTGGATGAAAGCGGTTCCTTATGCTTCGGCGAATAAGGAAGTTTAATCTAAGGAATGCTATGAACGATGTTGGATATCTGTTTTGCTGAATGCATGAACAGTGGGTATCAACGTAACCCGGAACAAGAATGATGAACTGTGGTAAGATATTTATAAAGTGCCTGAGAAGGACTGGAAATTATATGTGGACTTACTGGACAGATTCACTGCTTCTTGTGGATTATGTAGATTCGGATTTTTTAGTCAAATTGGACGGTAGTAAATTCTCCTCAAAGGTTATGTGTTTAATTTTAGAAAGTAGAGTCATAATGTGGAGGAGTGTTATATAGAAATATATTTCAAACTCCGGACTCCATCATGGAAAGATGATAAATAGGAGCCTATGAGGCAGCCAAAGTATCTATATGACTCTAGAGACTTCATGATGGACTTTGAAGTGTTTCTAAGTTTGCCCAAGGTAATCACAATTTACATTGATGATATTGGTGCAGTTGCAAACTTGAAGAAACCACAAGTCCATAAGGCAATTAAACACATGGAGCGCGAGTACCACCTGTTACGAGAAATCGTATGATGAGGGGAAGGTTGTTGTCGCCTAGATTGCATCGGATGATGACCTAGTAAACCATTTACAAGGACCTTAAGGTGAGAGCTTTTAATGGTCGTGTAAGTGGGAGTAGGAATCAGATGTATGGCAGAAGACATGACAGCATAGTCTTTTAGTATAAGTGAGAGATTGTTGAATTGTATACTAAAAGTCTAGCTTTAGTATGAACAATGTCATAACAATATTTGAAATGAGAATCATTGATCAAATGATTGCATCTTATAATTTATTTTATATGCATGATGCAATAGTCCATTTACTTTATACTGTAGATAATATGTTGTGCGACAACACGCAGAAGATCATATTATCGGTTTCCTTATAAAGTATAAACAGATGCTCACAACTGAGATAGACGGGGACTCTCTATCGGTATGGTTGTAGTGTGATTTGGTATTAGCTTGTCTTGGCTATAGAATCACATTAGTGCACTTGTGTGTATTGAGCAGGACCGCCTGAGATCGTTCTTCTTATACTGACTATATAGTAGAACTTGATCTCTGTTATTATGGAAGTTCGTGCTCTTAATCCCTATACAATAACCTCGACACGTAGGGCAGTATGTATTTCTTTGATTCATCAATGGGTGAGATTTATAAGTATTAAATCAACAAACTCGGTGAGTTGGGAAGTAGTGCTGTATCTATGGTGTGCTGTTGATTGTAGAAGGAATCCATGTCCGTTATAGGTTGATGATGTCCCCTTGAGGAGCTCATAAGGTTTATCATGTAAATCTTGCAAGTGGATTAATTTCCGGCATGATAATAAGGTTGAGTGGTACTACTCTCGGATGAGATATTAATTAATTTGAGTTGTCAGTAACTTAATTAATTAATAGACATTGTATATCTTAAACATGGGGAGACTATCAGGCTTATAATAAGAAGGAGCCCAGAACATAATTTTGGGATTGGACGGGTAGTGCAATAATAATATTTTAGTGGACTATATTATTATTATTGGATTTAATTAAAAGCTTTGGGCTAAGCTTGGTTAATTAAATTCAATTGAGGCCCAGCCCAATTTCTCCTCCTGATCCCTGCTGTAGCCCAACTATATAAGTCATCTCAGCTCCTGTTAACCCTAAGTCAGTGCCTCATTTGACAGTTAGAAAGAACAGGAGCAGATTGAGAGAATCCTGCGGATTGTTGCCCACAGAACAACAGGATTCGACTTGGGACATACAGCAGAAGATCGAGAGGTGGTTCTCTGCAACGATCATCCTCTACATCGACTCAGAAGTACGGTAAACAATTCTATTTGCTTCCGCTGTTATTGTTTGTCTGTTAATCCTAACGGATCACGTTGAACCGCACGATCCAATTGCCAACACTATGCACATAACAGATATGTAGCCAGAAGATCTTTGTGGCATCATCTCTACTCCCTGTTCTATTCTAATAATATGTCTTGGATTATGGGAGGGGATTTCAACTGTGTTAGGTTTGAAGGGGAAAGAACGAGCAATACTATCAATCCTGGCATAAGAGAATTCCATGAAATCTGCTCTTTGATGGGAATTGAGGACACCCGATCATCAGGCTGCTTCTACACTTGAAGTAATGGCACAGTTGTTCTAAGTTAGATAGAGTAATGGTATGCAAGATTTGAAGAAGTATGGGTTGGGAGCTTCACTCCACCTTCTTGGCTCAAGGAACACAGTCTGATCACTGTCCCTTTATTACCTCCTTCCAAAACCTTAACCCTCACTCTATAAAGCCTTTCAGATTCTGTAACTTTTGGGCTAACCATGAAATTTTTTTCTCTGACATCTTATTATTGGCAGGTCTATTTTGCAGATACTAGACAATTTTCTCTGTGTAAGAAGCTGAAACTTTTAAAAAAACATCTGAAGGAGCTTCATCATCAGAACTACAATCACATTTCAGAGAGGGTAAATAGGGAACGAGAACATTTGATAAGTCTCCAAACTCGTTTTATGACAGACCCAATTCAGTCAGAGATTCGAGCAGAGATCAACAAACATAAACACTTGAAGGATTGTGAAGCTAATTTCTTATTGCAGGTCCTAAAAAACAATCACATCAAGAATCAGGATCGATCAACCAAGTATTTCTACTCTCTTATCCGTAGCAATGGCGCTAGGAATGGTATCTACACAATCTTCACTGATCAAGGTCCCACAACATCCTACCAGGAGATGATTGATCAATTTCTGTCCTATTATCCATCACTTCTTGGTGAGGAAGGATCGGTAACAGATATTGTGGAACAGGAAGTCATTGACTTAGGGCAGAAACTTTATGTGGAGGAAGCATGCAGATTGGAAGCTAGAGTTGAAGAAGAGGAAATCAAAGAAGCACTTTGGTCCATCAATAAGAATAAAGCTCTAGGACCAGATGGGTATAACTCAACTTTCTTTCAAAGTGCTAGGAGCATTGTTGGTAGTGATGTGGTAGCTGCGGTTCAAGAATTCTTTCGGAAAGGCAAACTTCTCAAACAAATCAATTCAACATTTATCTCCTTGATTCCGAAGAAGACTCATGAACCAGGAGTTTGAGATTACCGGCCTATATCTTATTGCAACACCATCTATAAGATCATCTCTAAGATATTAGCCAAACGTCTTCGTGATTTCCTTCCTACCTTGATTAATCCTGCTCAGTTTGGATTCATCAAAGGTAGGAAATTGAGAGACCATGTTTTCTTAGCAGAAGAGATATTCGGAGAATATGATAGGAGAAATGGTCAGCTTTCCCCCAGGATGGCAGTCAAGATTGATATATCCAAGGCGTATGATTCTGTACATTGGGGATTCCTCTTTGATTTGATGGATGGATTGGTATTTCCTCCCTTGTTTCGTAATTGGATACAACAATATGTGACTACCACCTTGTACTCCTTGTTTATTAATGGTAAACCAGAAGGGTTCTTCAAAAGAAAGAGAGGACTCCGTCAGGGTGATCCTATATCCTTACTTTTCTTTGTCATCTGTATGGAGTACCTCAGTCGTTTGATGAAAAAAGCCATGGAGAATCGAGAGTATAGGTACCACTCCAGAATTTGTAAGAAGGTAGATGTCTATCATTTGATTTTTGCTGATGATCTTCTAATCCTGGGGTATGGTAACACTAAAACGGCTACTACCATTCACCAACTCTTGGATAAATTTGGGAAGGTTTCTGGTTTGATTGATAACCCCCAAAAGTCCAACCTTATCTTAACAGGAGCCTCAAACCACATAAGTGGTCAGATTATTCAGATTCTTCCATTCAATAGAGGTGCCACTCCTTTTAAATATCTCGGTATTCCTATCTGTAGTAGAAGAATAGGAGTGCAGGATTTTATACCTTTATTGAATGATATTAATAGCATGATTCAGAGATGGTCTTCAAAACTGCTATCATTCACGGGTTGATTGGAACTTATTACATTTGGTATTTATGGTATTTTATTATTTTGGTGTGGTATTGTTAAGATCCCGGTGGTGGTAGTGAATAAGGTAGAGACATTGATACGTAGATTCTTGTGGGGTACGAAGGTGAGCCCGGTATGCTGGAAGGATATTATTCAACCCAAGAATGCAGAAGGCTAAGGTTGAAAGACATCTTCTCTTTGAACAGAGCTTTATTAGCAGCAGCTTTGTGGGACATACACAAGAAAGCTTCATCACTATGGGTGAAATGGGTCCACACAGTTTATCTATCATCCAGCTATTGGGCGATCGTTTCTCCCGAAGCTAATTCTTCTTTTCTATGGAGAAAAATGATCGCCACTAGAAATGTGATTGAGAGAGAGGACAGAGGACGAGGAAGGGAAAGGAGTGGGTAGTATTTTGCAGAATTATAGTGAGAATGGTAGTTTCAGAGCCAGTCGAATGTATACTTTCTTGAGGAATAGGTACATAGATTATACAAGCTTTGTATACAAACAGATTTGGCGCAAATGGATAGTCAGAAAATACAGTTTCAAATTATGGATGGTACACAGGGAAAGACTATCCACGAAAGACAGAGTTTGGTGCACAGGAGAAGATAAACAATATGGGTTTTGCTTTGACAGAGAATCTACCGCGCATCTCTTCTTCCACTACCCATACACCAAATACATCTGGGATGATGTGAAGAGATGGATAGGATGGAGAAGGGGAAGAATCACTTCAGTTACGGATGCAACAAGGGAAGAAGACTTCTCTACATCACTTTTGCTACTATAACATACTACATCTGGATGGAGAGGAATGCACTATGGTATGGAACAAGGATGCTGTCCCCAAACCACATTGTAGATAGGATCAAACTTCAGATATCATCTTTGTATATGAATTCTTGATGTATTCTTATTATTCACCTTAGGCTTTGAGCTTAAGTAGGTTGGATAGATTGGTTAGATCTTGTCTCACATTGTACGTAAGTACTCTATAACCGTTTTCAGTGAAATAACATTTACCAATTTCACTATATATAGAGATCCAATACCTCTTTCTTTCTTATAATTAATCAATGTGGGATCTTTTTCATTTCTTACAAGTATATACATTTGTAATATATCACTCATTATTTTTTAAATCTTGAAAAAAATAAATTTATTTACTTAATTGTATCTAAATAATTGAAATTTTTTTTTGAATGAATATTAATTAAAATTAGAGTCAACAAATAAAAAGAATTAACAATTTTCTTTTCATTTTTATTTCAATTCTAATATTCTTAATTAATTTTCTTTTAATTTCAAAGTAAATTTGAATTAGATTAACCATTAATATAAATTAAAATAAAATAATCATCTTATTTTTACATTTAACTTTACTCTTTTAATCTATTATTTTTCATGTGCACTAAGTATGTTAATATAAAATTATATATAAAATAATAGATATTATTAAAATTTAAAAATATATAATTTATGTTTTTTCCGGTTGAATCGCCCAGTTCAACCGGTCCGACCTTGAACAATTAGGGTTACCGGTTCGGCCTTCGGTCTGATTTTCTAATCACTGATTTTAAATTTTAATTTTACATAACAAGTTTCATTCTTCAAATTTAGATAAACAAATCAAGTTCTTTAAAGTTAAATGCATTAATGATTTATTATTTCCAATACTTTTGTTAATTAATTAAATAATATGGAATGAAGAGTTAAAGTAAATTTTATATTGCATTAATAATAAAAACAAAATAAAAAAAATGTATAGAAAATATGTGTAATTAATTAACATTGGAAATAGAAAGAATAAAATTCAAATACAAAGAATGTGTTGGAAGACTTTTAAAAATATCATTCTTTAAATTAACAAATCTCTCTATTTTATGAAAATTCTCTCCAAATTTTAAATAAGCTCTTGGAGTTGTTCTAAGAGCCTCTTTCAAATTTAGAGAGTATTTGCATGAAATAAAGAGGATTTTTTAATTTAAAGAGTGATATTGTTAAAAGTCTTCAAACACACTCTTTACATTTAATTTTTATTTTCTCTATTCTTAATATTAATTAATTACACATATTTTCTATTTATTTTCTTCAATTTTATTTGATTATTAATGCAATATAAAATTAATTTGAATCTTCAACCCATGTTATTCTCTTTAAAAAAAGCATTGGAAATAATGAAATATTTAATGCATTTAATTTTAAAAAAATTTATTTTACTCTTCAATTTTGAAGAGTGAAACTTGTTATATATAATTAAAAGTTAAAATAGAAAGTCTTTTGGAGAGATATTTTAGTTGATCATTCTTAAAAATATAACCTTTTTTTAATTTATAGAGTTTCTTGGAAATGCTCTTAAAGTTTACATTTTCTTATTTGTCAAGTGGATCCACACAAAATAATTATTCATGGCCACACACAACACTAACAAAACTAACCATTACACATTAAGTATATTTCATAACCTACTATTTATTAAAATATTTTATATCTTAATCTTTGCGTAAAAAACAAACGTTAACATTATATGTTAACGTGGGAAAGAGGGAGTACGTCATAATAGTTATCTCAAATTTCATCCTCATATATTGTTACTCCAAAAAATAAAAAATAAAAAATTCAATTTTTTAAACCCCAAATTAATAGTTTACACATTTTTCGGGTTTTAAATTTATAAAATCCTTATAATAAATTACATGGCTCATATAATAAAGATCATACAATTCAAAAAATTAAACAAAATAACATAAATTGAAAGACAAAAACTCCTATGCACCTGTACGCACGGACTACATTCCGTGTGCCTTTAGAATTTTGTGTTAAATTGTATACCCTTCAGTATACAGATGTGTACCCTTTATTTTAAAAAAAAAAATTTGTGTGTATCTGGGGGCATGGACAACACTCCGTGGGCCTTTAGAATTTTGTGTTAAATTGTATACCCTTTAGTATAAAAATGTGTACCCTTTATTTTCTTAAGAAAAAAAAATATTAATGAAAAGTGTATACCTTTTAGAACAAAATGGTGTATCTTTTATTAATTAAAGTGTATACCCTTTAGACCAAAACAATATACCCTTACCCATAATACTAAATTTCTAAAGGCGTACGGAATGTGTTCCGGTGCGCCCAGACGCACGGAAGCCTCACTCAAATTGAAATACAATCTTCATAACCCTTCAACTTGCAAACATTTTATGGAGATTTTCCATCGTAATTATCTCCTAGTAAACTAAAGGAGGGTTTCTCATTGCTTAGATGTAGATTGGAAAGCATTTTTAGGATGACATGTTATTTTTATACAAACTTTTTTCCATCGTAATTATCTCCTAGTATACATTTTTAGGGTTTCTCATTGCAAATGCCTTTCTAAGGGAGTTCACTTTATTATTCATCATTTCCATTTGCTAGCATATACATAAATTTGATTTGAATTTGTTCGGATTGGCATGTTTACTTCACTTATTATGTATTTAGGAGGTTTACTTGCTTTATTCTTATTTTTGATGTTGTGGTAATATCTTGAGCTTATATATTATTGGATGATGAGGATATGTGCTTAATTTTCTTTTGATGGATGAAATTTTCGTTTTTGCATGTTATGTGTTGTTGCCTTGTTTCTTGCTTGGTGAGTCTTTATTTTGTTGTTTTGTTGGTATTTTTGTTCTTGTATATGTTGGTTTCGTGGTTTGTTTCGCAAGTTGTGAGTCATTTTTGAATGTGAGTAATGGCATGTTGTTTGTGTAGGTGATGGCGAACTATGTTGAGAATCTCTACTCTTTAAAATTGTGACATGTTCTATTTAACTTGTTCAATTTTGAGATGAATTGAGGTGTAATTAGTTCCTAAAGGTCCGAGCAAAAGCTTGTGAGAAATTGAGTCTCAACCATGCCTCCACGGTTAGTTTTTCATGAGTGGATTGATTGGGCCTTGGTAAACTAGAACTTGCTCGTGGACTACGAGAATGAGCCCAATTGGTGGAGATTAGTGAGATGATCTTAGGCCATCCTTGTTATATTAGAGTCATCGCCATATATTTCCTTACCTTAAACATTATCCCTTGTAAGCCATGTTGAGCTTTTAAGCCTATTTCTTGTGATTTGAGCACAATACAAGCCTTGAATACCCACTTGAGTCTTACATATATAATCTTTGTGTGGGGGATTGAGGATATAATGGTCTACAAGGTTTGATGGTGAAGTTGTGCAAAAGAAAGAAGGAAATGGTAAACAAGCAAGAAAATGATGAAAAGAGCTCAAGCAAAATGTACATGCAACCTCAACATAAGAAAAAAGGTGTAAATCAACAAAAATATGCTCAAGGAGTTTAAAAGTCGAAAGAAAGAAAGTATGCAAATTAAAAGAAGTTCAAAAAATCTAAGGAATAATAATGATTAGTACTTGTGATTAGAAAAGAAAAGAAAGGAAGAAAGAAATGTGAAGAAATTGAAGAAGCTGATCATCTCTTCGATTACTTACACTTATAAGTCACTCTTATCCATATTCTCCCTAACATTACCAAAGAGCCTATCATTACATCCAAAAGTGAAAGTCTTTTTTGATCATTAGTTGAAGCCTTGGTGGTTTGTGAATGTAGTCCGTGAGCAAGCCTATGGTACGTCGGGTTCAATCGATTGATGAGTGAAAATTACCCTACTTCATGGAGTGTTGAGTACATTTTGATATTCAATGTGAGGCTTGGACTGGAAGGAACTTGATTGCCCTTTATTCTCTTAGACTTGAACTTGTTAATTTTTCATGTCATGATTTTAATGTTGTAGGATTACTTGATATGGTTTGTAGTCCTTGTTACTTATGATGTGTTGTTGCTTATGTTCTTTAGGTCTTTCTCTAGGTGAAAATTTCTCTCTCGTTTTATCATTTTCGTTGCTCGAGGACGAGCAGCACTTTAAGTTTTGGGGGTTGATCGGTGTCGTTTTCACCTAAATTTTAGTATTTTTTACTATGTATTTTTGTGTGTTTTTATTCATTTTGTATATCATTTGGTGGCGTTATATGAAGATATGGAGATTTGTGCTTTGAAATGATAAATGTGTGATTTTCATGAATAAGTGTCTTACTTGCGCGATATTTATAAATATTTAGAGAATTGGTACTTTGGTGTAATTTGTGTAATTTTTAGGTAAAAATAGATTCTAGACACGAAATGAAAGATGTGGGAAAAACGGAGCTCAATTCGGATTGAAATGAGGGAGAACGAGCCGTAACAAAATTGCTGAAAATTACACCAACTCGACCAGAGTCCTGAACTCGACCCGAGCTCCGTAACCAAGCTCAACCAGAGTCCTGAACTCGAGTCACGTTGGTGCTGAAAGCTCGAAATGTATGTCAAACATGGGCCTGTAATAGGAGCCGTGTGCCAGCATCAGAAATACCTACTCGCCCACGCTGAGGGCGTGTGCGGAACACGACCAATGCTCCGTAGGATGCCAAAAACTGCTTAGAAATGCATTTCAGCTCGACCCGAGCTGTTCAAGCTCGAGTCGAGTCCGGACAAAAGTCAGAATTAAGTGTTCCACGTATTCTAGAAGTTTCCATGGGGTATAAATGCAAGTTTTGATCATAAATTATATGAGGAATCATTTTGGATCAGTTTTCACACACACTAGACACATAAATCGCACACATTCATCTCTATCTCTTCTATCCTTCACTTCATCATTCCAACCCACTTGATCTCCTCAAATCCATCCATTAATCCATCCATTCACCAATCTAAGAAGAGGAATTCATCATTGGTTGAAGATTTTAGCATGATTAAGGAGGAGGAAGTTCACCATCAAAGGGGAGCCAACTACTTTATTTTGTTATTTTCTTCATTATTTGACTCAATTGGAGGATGCCATGGATTATATTGATTTTATTATGATATGTAGTGGCTAGTCCTCATGTGAGGCTAGCAATATGATTGGTTAGGAATTATGTAGATTTTGCACACCACATGTTTGATGAAATGATTTTTATGAATAATTTCTATCATGAATGTTTATTCTCATTTTATGTATGATTTGTGTGATTAAATTCTCCATTCATAGTGTTAGGATGGTCATTCCAATATTATACTTAGTAGTTTAATTGAATCATTGATTGCATGAGATGACTTAATTAGTGTGAGGGGAGGTAAGCCATACCCTTCTTGTGCTTAGAACCTCATGATAGGACAGAAGAACTAGTGAGGGGAACCTGATTAGCCATAACTTGTAGTCGGGTTGACCAATTCAAGAATTTATCGAACCACAGGGAGGAACGCGCTAGAGCTTAAGCGATCTCACGTTTCTTGTAATTTTATAGAGACGAATCATCAAATGAGGTTGTTCAAACAAGTAAATAAAATCAATCAAAGCAAGCAAACAATGATTAGCAAACAAGATAGATAAGTAAAAGGTGGTTTTTCAATTAAGTAAAAGTGAGATTAACAACAATTAAGAAGTGAAAATTCTAGGATACATGCATCAAATTCATATGAATCATGGGTATAAGACTAAGGGCCAACACTAAGTTCACCTAAACTCCCTCTCGAGATGGATAGGATATGAATCTCAATTTAGCTCAAGGGATTGGTTTTCACTCAAACAATTCCAACTAGGTACTAAACTTGAAATGTGATTCCCTTCACACAATTAATCAACCTCTCGATCAAACCAACCACATGTTCTATCAAAGGGTTCTAAATTCTAAAGGATTTCTCAATCTCTTTGCAATTTATAATGTACATGAAGTGTTTGATGAAATGATTCACTCAATTATCCTAAGCACATAATTGATTTCTCAATCAACTAAACACACAAATCATCATAAACCTCAAGATCTCAAACATCAATGATAGAAAATCCATTTACCCAATCAACATAATCATTTAAATACACAAATCTAAAAATTATCTAACAACTCTCATGTTGCTAATCTCACAAGGGAGCTTAGTCTACCATATTCATAAGAACATTAACGTAGACATTAAAATCCTTACAAAACATGATGAACAATAAGGATTCACTACAAAGTATGGATGAAAACTCCCTTGAAGTGCTTCAATGGTGATCTCATTCATTCCTTTGCAATTCTCCTCTCTTCCTTACTTCTTTTCCTCAACTGGATGAAGGTTTGGATGGTGGGATGAAGGTAGATGATATGGATGAAGAATGGATGAAGATGATGGTGTAAAATGGAGGAAATTGTGTGTGATGTGTGTGTGCAGCCTCAAACCCACGAAAATATGATGAAATATTGAAGTATTGGGTATTTATACCCCTTGGAAAGCTTCTAGAAGATTTTTGATTTTTTTACAGATTTTGCACCTACACTGGCCGTGTACGGTACACAGCCATAGGGGTGGCCGTGTTGTGTTTTCTGATGCTCGCGCACGGCCTATTCTTACAGGCCCGTGCACGGTACACGGGTCGTGCGCGCTACACGCCTAGAGTACCAAACACAGCTAGCCGTGTTTGTGCTGCTTTGCTTTCTTCTTTCTCCCGACTCCGTTTTCTCTCTGATTTTTACTTATTTTAACACGTATAAGTTCATTCTCACATAATTCTATAAAAACACATAACACCATCAAAATACACATAAATATGGATAAAATAATACGAAAATACACATAAAAAGATACTAAAATTTAGGTAAAAATATCACTCATCAGAACCCAACTTATGATCATACCTTCATGGGAATTGAGAGTAAGAGACAATCTTAGAGGATTTAAACTTGTAAAAGAGTTGAGAACCTAATTGCCTTGGCCAAAGGGATTAGGAATACATACGTGATTGCCCTTAATATCATAACATGAAGACCATTAATGCATGTGTGTGTGAGTCTATATATACCTTATCCGTTAAATATTATTTGCCTTACATACTTCTTAGATTGCTCACCTTCATCCATCATCCATCACATATGTACATGTTCTATCTTTTATTGCTATCCTAGTTAATTTATAGTGTTAATCACCCCTCCTTTATTGATTAGTCCTACTAGAGTCAAACATCTCTCAAATACGGATACACACTTTCGCCCTTGGGTTCGATATTTCTAAATTTTGCACTTGGTCACTACAGTCTACTACGCAATAGAGTACACTTGCTATAATCAATTTAACCAAAATTGAAATCAAGTTCAAACATCAAAATGTAACAGGATATCCAAGATATGCACGTACACATATGTTTTCAATGGCCTTTACATTTTAAAATTATTTATATTGTCCAATCATGTTCATGGTTAATTAAGTAGGTTCGTATAATAATTTAATTAAAAGACATTTGTATCACTTTTCAAAGTGGAGGAGACTTAGTTGTCTTTGACATTAATGTAGATGAAGTGATGCAAGGTTTAATACACTCATATAATTTATCATATTTAATTTTCTCACCAATCTTTGTTATACCAAAATTTTAGAGTTATTATGCAGTATAACGTTACATCAGTGCACCTGATAAAGTTAGTTTCTTAGGATATAATTATTTTTATTTTTAAAAAATTTAATTGTTTTATCTAATCTATGGGGGCGGTGGTTGTTGATGATCTAACGGTTCTTTCTAACTCCCGGATGCATTGATTCCTCATAAATTTCGATCAGATCCCTATTATGTTTTAAAGTTACTCTTCTATTTAAATTATTCAATAACATATATGAACAACATATAATCTACACCCGAAAAGAAAATTATAAATTGAAATAAGGAGAAATGTTCAAAAAAAATTTTCTTCTTATTTGTCCCATATCTCGTATAAGTATAAAAGATGTAATACTATTTCACATACATGTAATACTAAAATATTCTTATTACAATAGATGCAATATTAAAATATTGCAATAGTAGATATAATTGTTCACATAATTTTTACTTCCCTATATTTTAAACAATTCATTTATTTAATGTAATATAGAATGTTCCAATATTGTAACAGAAAATCTAAAAGACCTCATTCCAAACAATTATTTTAAACTACAGTTAATCTTTCTTCTTGCAATGTATATAAACAGCTAGAGATCCAAGTTTGTTCAATCTTACATTTTTATTAATTCACTTACAAGAAACATACCTTGCTAGCTCTACAAACACATCAAGACACATACATGTTCATAAAATCACACAAAGTAAACAAATCAAAGAACAAACTTAAACTTATATATGATACATACATCATAAGTTCACAATCATTGTATTCCAAGAGCATGTATTCTTCTAATTAGACTCATAGATGCTGCATTTCTCTCCCTCCATTCTTCTCTTCCCTCTTTCTTGGGACTACTTTCCGACAGCCAATGGTCATGCCCATCCAAGATACTGATAATCCGTCTCATGCCCGGTCTCCGGGTAGGGTCGGACTGCGTCGATGCCAACCCGAGTTTGATCAACCTCACTAATTCCCCTTCATCATATTCCCCATTCAACCTCCAATCCACCAAGTCTTTATACCCCCTTTTTTGTGCCTCAAATTGATGCACACGTTGCAGTAACAGCACATCACGCTGTCGGAAGTCGACCGCCGGCCGCCCCGTGATCACCTCGAGCAGCACTATTCCGAAGCTGTAAACATCCGCCATCGTGGTTGCTTCGCCCGAGTCGATGTACTCGGGCGACATGTAACCGAAGATCCCTCGGACGGATTTTTTCTTGTCAATCATGACATGATGGTCGTGCTCGTTCCGAGTTAGAAACTCAGAAAGAGCGAACGAGCCGAGCCTCGGGTTCATGTCCTGATCGAGGATGATGGCAGAGGATGTTATGTTTCTGTGGATGACCTGCTCATCCCATTCTTCGTGCAAATAGCAAATGGCAGAAGCTAGAGACTTGATTATATTGCATCTTTGGCGCCAAAGCAACTTCGTTTGCCAGCTGTTGCTTTGGTGGCGCCGAAAGAGAGTGTTACTGAGTAGGCGAGATGCTGAGTAGTCATAGACGACCAACATCTCGCCTTGCTCAGTACACCACCCCCGGAGCTGTATCAAGTTCCGGTGGCGTAGTCTTCCCATGTTCTGGAACTCGTTCGCGAACCTCTTCCTCAATGCAGGGCAAGTCTTCATCCCGAGGCGTTTCACTATGACGTGTTGCCGACCGTCGAGAACGCCGTGGTAGGCCGTTCCAAAGTCCACCTCTGCCACCATTCTCGAATCGGAGAAATTGTCTGTGGCGGAAACGAGCTCCTCGTAGGTTATTACTCGAGGTGTTTCCACCATGGGAAAAGCTGTCCTCGTGCTGGAAACGCCTCGAGTAACAATGTTAGAGCTCGTCTCCGACTCTGCCGTGACATAAATGGTCTCTCCATTGGCTGAGACAAAGTCTGATGAATAGAATGCACTTGATGAGCTACTCCATGTCTTTGTAGCCACTGAATTACTCGTGCTGGTGTTTGTCAATGATATGTAAAGGGGTTGAGATTTAAACAATGGAAGATCAGGCAGTTTTCCATATACATTGCCAGAAAGAACTTCTACAACCCATTTCATATTAGGCCTTGATTGAGGATCATGAAGAGTACACATTAGCCCAAGTTTAATCAATCTTTCCATATCATAAACATGGTAGGATCCATCTTTAAGTCGATGATCCCCTGCTTCCACAAGTGCTCCCTCGTCCGACAGCCGTCGGATCCAATCAAGAAGAACAATCTGATCATCAGGGAACGTCAGATCAACAGCTCTCCTTCCCGAAACAACTTCCAGCACCACCACACCAAAGCTAAACACGTCCGATTTTGCAGTTGCTCTACTTCGTCTCTGGAAGTTCTCCGGTGGGAGATACCCTATCGTCCCACCGATTCTGGTGGTTTCCACCAGACGGAACTCCCTATTCTTCAACAACGGCGGCGACTTCGGCTTGTAGTCGAGCTCGTGCTCGAGCCAACGAGCCAAGCCGAAGTCGCCCAACCGCGCGTTGAAGTGGGAATCAAGCATTACGTTGCTTGATTTCACATCCCTGTGGATGATCTGAGTTTCCAGCTGCTCGTGAAGGTAATTCAGAGCAGCTGCCAACCCATTCACAATCTTTTTTCTTGTATCCCAATTCAGGGGAGGAGGAGAATCCACATTCTCTGCTTTTTTAAACAGCACTCTATCAAGACTCCTATTAGGCATGTAATCATACACAAGCAGCAGCTCGTCCTCATGTATGCACCACCCCCTCATCCTCACAAGATTCCGGTGGCGGAGATGGGCCACCGCCGCCAGCTCCGCCATGAAAGTCTTCTCGAATCTCTCCCCTCTCTCCGCCAAACACTTGACAGCCACCACGGAACCGTCGCTGGGAAGAACAGCTCTGTAAACTCTGCCAAATCCACCGCTACCCAAAAGATCATTCTTGTTGAATCCATTGGAGCCTACGTAGAGCTCGGAGTAGCTGAATAACCTCTGATGATCACGACAGATCTTCTCTTGAAGCTGCAATCCTTCTGCATCGATGAACATGCTCGGGAGCTGCTCCCGTGGCAGTTCATCGCGGCAGAGGTTCATCCATTTGGACCTCAAGAAACGCTGCAGCGAGCGGCGGAACGAGTCGAGCGCTCGACTCGCTCCGCTGGAGTTTTTCTTCTCGATTTTCTTGTGATCGGCGGCCTCTTCATGTTCGTCGAACTCTAAGGGTAAAATGAAACAGAGGCTCTTTATGGTCATCGTAGGATTTTGTTGTTGAGCATTAGAATGAAAGTTGTGAAAAGGAATAACAAGTATTAATGGGGAATTGTGGGATATTTATGAATTTAATATGATAGCAACTCATATTTGATTAGGTTGAAAGAGTTGAATTCTGGGGTGTGAAGGTGAACCCACCCAATCCTAACCAGAACCTACCCTTTGAAAGCAGGGAGAAAAATGAAGAAAATGGAAGCTTCTTGGGTATAAATTTAGAGCAAAACGACATCTTTTGAAAGATGTTCACACTGGGAATACGTGGGACACTATATATATTTATTGCTACTACTTTTTTTAACAGATAAGAATTTGTTGGGTTAGATTAATTATTAAATGTCCGTTTGCGGTATATTTTTCGCACTTTTATTTATTTTTTTATTTATTTTAAATAAATATAGGTATCAATATAGTAGTAGTTAGTTTGCAAGCACTCTTACTCCAAATGGGATCACCTATTTCATTATGTGTTTCATCTACTATTGCACTAATTAGATTTTTGACACGTGTCGTAATCAATGATCAAATTTTCACCCCATGCCCCAAGGGTTTAATGGTCATTAACTAGGGTATAGTTTTTTAATAGGAAATAAGTTATGAAATATGGAGTGGAATACCAAAGTGGAATAGGGGATTCGGGTTGCTCTTACTCCCCTTTACTCCCCTTTTTTCGATTCTCCTTATAACTTCCCATAATTTGTTCCAAAGGGAAGAGTCCAGTTTTTCACACTGTATCTATATTTTGGTGCATGAATTTCTGTGACACATATTATATGATTAACATGTAAGATGAAAAATAAATTTAAT
Source organism: Pogostemon cablin (assembly GCA_023678885.1). Lineage (NCBI taxonomy): Eukaryota > Viridiplantae > Streptophyta > Magnoliopsida > Lamiales > Lamiaceae > Pogostemon > Pogostemon cablin. The sequence continues at coordinate 7,436,116 of CM043009.1, forward strand.
CGGTGCCTCCTAGGGGTTATGCTTTCTTTTTCAGGATATAATTTTCCTCTCTTAAATACATGTTAATCATCTAAAGTGTGGCACAAGAGAAAAAGTATCAAAATAATATAAATAATCATAATAGTGTGTATTAAATTAAGATGTATCTTGATGTTATAAAATTGAAGTGACATTGAAAATTGTGAAATTTGTTAAGTGTCAATAAGTATCAATTTTTCTAGGATGCATCTTAGGATTTTACTGGTTAAATATATACTCTCTCCATCTCCTTTCAGATGACACATTTTTCATTTTGGACTGTCCCACAAAAGCTTGCACATTTTATAAAAAACAAAAAGTAAAAAACAATCACCCTTCCTCATACACATTATTTAAAAAAATTATCTCTACCTAACATACTTTATAATTTATTTATTACATAAAAATATCATTATACCCCTAAAAGTTATCACTTTTTTAATCTCCGTGCTGGAATTTGGGGTGCAATCTTTTGTGGGACGAAGGGAATAGAATATAATTATAATTATACTAAAAAAAGAAAAAGAAAAAAGAGTGCGTAGTAATTAACCTTGATGCAACACTAAAAAATTTGATGTAAAGGAGGGTATGATGAACGCGGGAGATAGGAAAAAGCGAAAATTAGGAAAAGAATTAAGTTAGAAAGTGTCAATGAAGTTGGGCTTCTTTATCTATTCTTGCTATGGAATGCGAACGTGGACTGTAGACTGGGTCCCACTCCTACCCATTTGGCATTAAAGTCAACCAAAATTTGATTCAACATTGATTAGAGGATGTGTTGCAGGTAACAACTCTAGGTAGGAATTGATTACAAAATATTATCATTATTAATTTATTATCTTGTGGAAATCTACACTTAACCTACTTTTAATTTTACAACATTTTTCTGCTCATATCTTAGAAATATCTCTTATACTCACTCAGACCTGCTGAGTTCTTTCATAAATATCCTTTTGGTATGTTCGTTTCATAATCACATAAGTTTTGAAAATGGTCTCACACTATCATAAATATATTAGGATTTTGTAATTAATTATCATTATTTATTAAATATGTTATTACTTTTCTTTTAAAGTATTATTAGTTTTAAATTATGCTGTAAATTATTCATGAAATAATTTATGATACCGTTATGTATCACTTTTCATTATAAACGTTATCACTTTTTACTCATGATCTCACAAAAATCATTTCGTGAGAAGCTCATATATAAGTCTTTACATTGAGTTTTTTGCGGTAATATGTACAAAAGAGTATTAATTAATTTGAGACGAGATATAAGAAAAGAGATAGAAAGAGAGAATAGTATTAATTAATTGATAAAATAGAATGTATAAAGGTGGGTGTGTTGAGAATTAATAGTTTGTAAGTAAATATATACTCTATTCATTCCGCACCAAGGGTGTATTTTGCTTTTTTGCACGTGGATTAAGAAGTATTATTATTTAATGTATAATGGGTAGTTGTGCTAGTGGGAGTGTGGGCCCCATATTTTAATTGTATTAATGGGTGAGTATGAGACCCATGTGTATAAAAAATAAAAGAGTACTCTTCGGGTAGGACGACCAAAATGAAAAAAAAAAACCTTTGGTGCGGGGACGGAGAGAATAGGTGATTTTTAAAAAAATAGTCCGGTTGTATTATTATATGAGTAGAAAAGTGATTCTTTGTTGTAGTAAATAGTATTCCCGCTCGTGTGGATAGAACCAATTGCACATAAGTATTTGTCATTTATAAAACCCCATCTAAAATAGATGCGGGTTTTGAAAATTAAGTATATTAATAGCGATAATTAATATTATTGTTGAATTTTTATTTTATTTTATAATAATATGAGTAAAAAAATATTAATTTATGTCTCTTATACAGATATGAGTAAAAAAAAAATTAATTTATGTCTCTTATACAGTAGGGTAATAACTGAAAAATATCCGCACTCCTATGGATACAATTGATTGCAAACAAATTTTGTCATTTTTAAAAGGATTAATTTTTAAAAAATTTACCACTTTATTGGAATTTTCAAATCTATCACGACCTTTTATTTTTGTCAATTCAATATACGATCTGTTTAATATTTTCAATTCGATCACAATCTTTTATTTTTGTTAATTCAATATACAATTTATTTAATATTTTCAATTCTATCACAACTTTTATTTTTTCAATTTGATATACCATTTATATTATATTTACAATTCAGTTCATTATTATTATTATTATTTTATTGTGGGTTTCTTAAAAGAAATATAATAAATTAAATTAAAACTATAAAATACGTAGTGAATTCTTTAACTGTGATAGTTTTATTTAATTGTTGATTTCATAAAAAATGTAATAATAATAATAATAATAATAATAATAATAATAATAATAATAATAAATGAGTGGTGAGTTCTTTAGCATCGGCTATTGTGATAGATTTATTGATTTTAAAAATTATATTCTTAAAAAAAAATTAATATACACTAACTAAATTTTTTATTATTACTTCCGATCATTAACTTCATAATTTTTATTTCGCCCATTTTTATAATTCATATATATACACCTTTATTATATTAAAAAAATTATAAAAATAATGAAACAAAAATCAAAAAAATAATACTCCCTCCGTCTCGTTTCAATATTTACGTTTGTTTTTTGCATGTTGATGAAGGAGTATAATATTTTAAAAGATAGTGGGTGGAAAGATATAATATTTAATATAAAGTGAGTAGGTGTATTAGTGTTGGATGATATATTAATTGTTTTAGGTGGGTCCCATATTCCAACAAGGAAAACGTAAACATTGAAACGGGACGGAGGGAGTATTGTGTACCCTTTGCCAGTATTATAATAATAATAATAAAATAATAATAATAATAATAATATAATAATAATAATAATAATAATAAAATTCCTAAATATAATAATAATGAATTGAATTGAAAATATAAAATAAGTGGTGTATCAAAATGAAAAAATAAAAGTTTTGATAAAATTGAAAATATTAAATAGATCGCATATTGAATTGACAAAAATAAAAGGTCGTGATAGAATTGAAAATATTAAACTAATCGTGTATTGAGTTAACAATAACAAAAGATTGCAATAAATTTGAAAAATCTCAATAAGATGTTAAATTTTTAGAAATTAACCCTTTTTGAAAATTCGTGTCAAATGGATATGAGTTTTAAAAATGCAAAATCGATTTTAAAGAATTGCAAACAAATGGACAGTGGAGGGGTTATATCGAGAGCAGGGCCGTACCCTCGTTGAGTGGTAGGGACCTTTAACCCCAAACCTTGAAATTTTCCCCTATATATATAAATAATAATATAATATTTTAATTAATAATAATTAATTAGTTTTTTAAATAATAATTTTAATCCCTCAAACATTCTTTTAATTATTCTTGCATAATTAATAAAACCCTTAATATATATATATATATATATATATATATATATATATATATATATATATATATATATATATATATATATAATATGATTAATTAGTTTTTCTAATAATAATTTTAATTCTTCAAACATTCTTCTAATTTTTCTTGCACAGTTAATCAAATCTTACATATTAATAAATAAATACCTATCATTTTAAGTTCTGTAACTTCTCATATTAAATTAATGAAAATTATTATCTGCACTTTCTTTTTAGGTATAAACATTGAAAAATGTATGAAAATATCTCTAAAAATATTTTATAACAAGTTATACTTTATATTGTACTATTTTATACTCTCATCCTCCCACAATTATAATCATATTCACCACATAATAACTTGCACCACTTAAAAAATAATATCACACCTTAAAATACATTTTAATTTTAAAAATAATACTCACACCTAATACATGTTACATACTTTATACTTTATTATTTAAAAAGACTATATTATTCTTAAAAAACCAATAAAGCTACTAAAAAAAATTCTCATACTCTATATTAACAGTATCGATACTAGTATAAAAAAAATAGTGTTGCTCTTAAAATATCAATAGAGCTAGTAAAAAAAAATTCTCATGCTATGTATCAACCGTATAGATGCTAGTAAAAAAAAATCAGTCCCCCTACAAAATTGGTCTAGCTCCACCCCTGATCGAGAGGTCAATCAATCTAGTGAGGAGAATCCAACCTTTGTGGATTCATATTACCTATAAAAAGAATATTAACTATGATTTAGTATCTAATTAGAGAATTCGTAAAGTAATCAGTACATGTTGGGAAGTGTTCACTTTGGTATTGATCTTATGTGTTATTTTGGGACCTTTATAAGTGCTTACATTCTCTCCATATCGAAAGAGAGTTTTAGTGGAAATCGTTATCTCAAGAAAAAGTTTTGGCGGAAATCATTATCGCTCCTATTATGATATCTTTAATTGGAAAGCAATTAGATATATTGCATGATTGATCCATTTGAAGTGCATAATGATAATTACCATTGCATGACATTTCCTATTTTTGAAAATTAAAAAAAATAGTAATTAGTTTATTTTCATGCTTTTGTTTCCTCCTTTATATCGGCCATCCCTAATTAATACGTGTTTATTTTCATGCTTTTGTTTCCTCCTTTATATCGGCCATCCCTAATTAATACGTATGAGGCGAGTCTGGATCTTCTTTGTTATTTTAGTATGACATTGCTAGTGTCACTTCATTGGATAAGTAATAAATAGGAGAATAAAGGGAAACTATAACCTAAATTAACTAGCAATCCCTAGAAGCAAGGAGTTGAATTTCTCCACCCCGCCACGTGTCATTTTACAAGAGATGTTATAAGAGATGTCACATCAAGATGTCACATAACATCCCGTACCGTACGAGACTATAATTTAAAGGCTACAAATTCTAATTTCCCATGATTTGATAATTTAATTTGGTTACTCATGTCTACAAACGATGAGTGTATTTTATCTTTTGCTTTATAAAATTACACATCACTTCTTTTCTTGGACGGAGGGCGGCTTCCATAATTTTATCCCATGGAATTTGGGCTTTAACTGGAAATGGGCTGCACTTTTTGACCTAATAACTAGTCTCATGCTTTTGAATGGCCCAGCACCCAATGAGTTAGCATCACTTTAATTGGAACATATGCTGTATGATTAATAAGAACAATGGGCTGAAGAAATTTCATAATTGGGCCAGAACTCAAGCTTCACCGCATTAAATTGGAACATATGCTGTATGATTAATAAGTCAACAATGGGCTGAAGAAATTTCATAATTGGGCCAAAACTCAAGCTTTACGAAATTTTAACTTAGCGTGCTATTTATTGGGCTACAAGTCTTACTTCAGCAAATTATCGAACTTGAGTTATGTATTTGTTTTAGCTCGTTTTTATTCGTTTTTTACTTAAAATCTAGCTAGCTCATTTCTTCCCTAACTTTTTACTTTAAACCTAGTCTCATTTCTTCCCTAACTTTGTAATTGAATGCAACAACTCATTTTAAGCAAAAATCCTATAATATTAATAAAATATTTCTCTTCACAAAAATCAAGATATTATATAAATTAATCACTAAAAACAAATTTAGTTATATAAAACCTAATTAAAAATATTGAAATATATTTACTAAAAACAATTTTAGTTATATAAAACCTAACTAAAAAATATTAAAATATATTTTCTAGCAATTTTTACGTTTTTACCCTTTATTCAATTAAATTATCCAAAAAAATTCATATATTTTTTAAATTACATGTAAATTAAAATTTGAAAATCATTCAAGTATGGAGAGAGTACAATTTTATTTTATGATAATATTATATATGAAAAAAAATTAAATCACTTAAAAATTTATACATATATAAAAGTAACCGTTAAATCTTTACATATTTAAAAACAATTTTAGTTATATAAAACCTAACTAAAAAATATTAAAATATATTTTCTAGCAATTTTTACGTTTTTACCCTTTATTCAATTAAATTATCCAAAAAAATTCATATATTTTTTAAATTACATGTAAATTAAAATTTGAAAATCATTCAAGTATGGAGAGAGTACAATTTTATTTTATGATAATATTATATATGAAAAAAAATTAAATCACTTAAAAATTTATACATATATAAAAGTAACCGTTAAATCTTTACATATTTATATTTTGGGCGTCTCATTTAAATCTTTACGTTTCCCTTTTAGGTATATGACACTCACTTACAATAATTAATATATCATCATGAGACCCATATTCAATAATATTAATTTTTTTTAACTGATAACGTAAACTTCACAAATATAAGAGGTATTTTTGATCCATTTAAATAATTTCCAATCAATATACTAATTTTTAATTAATACATCTATCGATATTCAGTTAATATTTTTTAATTATAGAGTATGATTTACATTAAACTGATTTTTTGGTAATTTTTTTATATAATTAATCTATTTATATTACTCCATTTAATTTTATAAAGCTCAAATCTTTAATTGAATGTATTTCATTTTTATATTTTTAATTTATTTTATAATTTAATTAATTATTTTTATTTGATATTTTCCATGCTTAATTTAATTACTCTATTTTACAATAATATCATTTTTATTTTATTGATCAAATTTCAATACATTTTTTTGACAAGTCTCTTGTGAGACGCTACTTATGTGAGACCATTTGTGAGACGTGTTAAAGTATGTCTATTATATAAATAAAATATGTTTAATGATTTGTTATAGTATGTTTTGTAAAGTATGATAGATGATGAATTAAAGTATGATTTTAGGATGTTATAATATGATTCTTTATTGACATACTTTAAAAACAAATAAGCATACTTAACTTATATGATAATCATACTTTAATAATGAGTCAACCCATCTCACAACCGTCTCACAAAAAACCCGTCTCATAAAAGAGTTTTTTTTGTGCGCGTTAATCTTCACCCGCAAGTACTAATAAATAGGATTGAAATGCATTGTAATGAAAGTTTTAAATAGAAGTGGTATGCGTAGTACTATGAGGATGTGGAAGAAAAATAGACAATGCAAGAGGAATAATTATGAAACCATACACGTTTGGACATTAGAATACCTAGAGATAGAGTTATAAAGGATAAAAATCACTTACAAATAATAGTGTTGGACAAAATGGTTTGCGTGCACCCAAGCGCACACCATGCGCCTTTAAAATTTAGTATTATAGATAAGGGTACATTATTTTGTTTTAAAGAGTATACACATTTTAAGTAATAAGGGCACCCATTTTGTTCTAAAGGATATACACTTTTCATTATAGTTTTTATTTTTCTTCAGAAAATAAAGGTACACATCTTTATACTGAAGGGTATACAATTTAACACAAGGCACGCGGAGTGTGCTTCCGTGTGCCCGGGCGCACACAAGTTTTTGCCTTGTAAAATAAATGGTACACATCTTTATATTAAAGGGTATACAATTTAGCATAAAATTCTAAAGGCACACGGAATGTGCTCCCGTGTGCCCGGGCACAAACAAGCTTATGCCTATATACATATGATCTAATTGATAAATATAAAACTAAGATATGTTAAAAATAATTATAATTATAATTATATGTCACACTTGTGTGAGATCGTATCATGTGAGACTTGTTTTATGAGTATTTTATTGGATAATTATCACTTTTTTTTATCAAAGTTGTTATTAGTTTTCATAATAAATGTTATCAATTTTTATTTATACTATGAATTGTTAATAAAATATTTTACTGCATCATTATCACTTTTCATTAAAGTATCACATTGTATTAAAATATTATCACCTTTTATCTATTACACAAAAGTTTTCTGACAATGTGCCATGGTCTCATACAAATATTTGCATAATTATTTATATATGACACGTTTTCATATGCTGACATTCTTAAACTTAAGAGGCAATTTATTACTTTATTCCTAAATTCAGATCTGTGTAATCTATGTGCTGAAAAAGATGCTGCATTGTGACATAAAGTAAAGTAAATGCAATTAATTAATAAAATAAAATTATAAACTCACCAAATGATGGAATTCAGGATAAAAAGAATAATATCAATTTGTGACTGTCTTATATTGAGTGTCGTACATTTTCTTATGTAGTTTTTTGTTTTCCATTAAATCGTTCACAATGGACAATTATATTTTCTATAATCATGTGGAGTGTAAATATTTTTTTTGCAAAAATATTATAGTCACATAAATATTTTTCAATAAAAAAAAAAAACGATCCAACTTTGACTTAAAACTATTACGACACTGTCAAAATTTAAGTAATCTAAATACTCAGTTATCAACTTTTTTATTAATTTTAATTCTAATTATATTTTGGGAGGATTACTACTAGGTACACAAAAAAATCCTTAATTACTATGAGATACAAACATGCAAAACTGTTATTACTAACTACAAAAATATATAGTAATATTCCAATATTACTCCTATAATGTGCTGCACATAAATATTGTGTGCAGCAAGAGTTCGTGTGCAGCAAAATGTGTGCAGTAATAAAAGTGTGTGCAGTAAAAAAAGTGTGTGCAGAAAAAAAGTGTGGTGGTCCGGCGGTAGTCTAGCGACGGTACGGAATTTTTCGGCGACCGGCCGCCGGCGGTACGGAATTTTTCAGCGACCGGCTGTCGGCGGTACGGATTTTCCGGTGGCAGCAGTTTCCGGCGACCGGCCGCCGGCGGTCCGGCGGTGGCAGTGGTGGTCCTGCGGTGGGTGGGGGTTAGGGTTTGTGGTTTAAAAGTGTATGGGTTTAGGGTTATAATTGGTATTTTACTTTAATATTTTGTATTAAATAATAATTATTTTAAATCAATATATCTAGTAGTAATTAGGGGTACAAAATATATACATATTAGTAATTAATTCTTATATTTTATATGTAAACTATAAAGTAGTAACATCTTTACACATATATAACTGCTATATACTTTTATATGATTTGATGCAACGTAGAAATATATTTTTATACATCATGTGAAACCTTTTCTAAGGTAAAAGTATGATGTTGACGTTTGTTTACTTGTATTTTAGTGATAATATATATATATATATATATATATATATATATATATATATATATATATATATATTAAAATGACAAAAAGTAGCCATTATTACTTAAAAGTAATTTTAAGTGGGCACAAATGTTATATACAATTTATTCTAGTCACTTTTAATGGAATTGACTCAAATACCCCTGATGGAACCCACATTTTTACATGTTTGAGGAATCAGATTCCTCACTTTTTTGACCAAAAGTACAAAAAGAACAGTAGTGGAATCCGATTCCTCTCTATTTCTGAAAAAGGTATCAAAGTACAACTATATAGACATGTGTTCCCTCATATGCTTGCAAAAAATGAGGTATATATATACTAGCGGTCCAACCATCGTGCTACATCATACACATATATTCATTTTCATTGTTCTAGTTTTTTTCGAGTGTTGAGCATTCGGGGAGCAACTATTTTAACTAGATTTTTAGATTTGGGAGAATTTAGGGAGAAGTATACAAGGTATGTTGTAAATTTATTTTAACAGTTATGAATGCATTAATTTGATCATTTTTACATGCCTCAAGAGCGTATTTTATGTATTTCAACGTTTTATAATAAAAATAATAGTATGCTGAATAGAGTAAGTGGAGTATAAAATGTATCCACATTAAATTTGTCATTTTTTTAAAATTTCAACTAGTAGGCCGAATTGAACAGGATTAGCAGGCCGAATAGAACAACTTTGAAGGCCGAATAGAAGAAACGTTGACCGAAAAGGGACAAAAAATATCTCCTATATTAAAAAAATAAGTAGGCCGAATAAAACATGTATTGTAGGCCGAATAGAACAATCTTATGGGCCGAATACAAACGTAGGCCGAATAGAAGAACTAAATATTTCACATTTAATTTTAATTTTAAAAAAATATGTAGGCCGAATAGAACAACCCTATAGGCCGAATAAGAGAGACGTAGGCCGAATAGAAGAAAAACAAACAGAGAATTTTGAAAGCATTTGAAGGTAGGTTGAATAGTGAGACAGTGTAGGGCCGAACAAGATAATTCGTTGGCCGAATAGAGTACATTGTTGGCCTAATAGAAGACTTGTAACTAATTTTGATGTCGTCATTTATAGTTTCTTAAAAAATGTACAGATGAGCTATAAACAAGCTGAGATGAGTTGGCGTGGATATTGGAATGGGTTACTATACAAAGGTGGACATGTTCACTTGTTATACTTACGGGAGGATAATCTGTATTATACTAGTTTGCTATTAGAAATTCATAACATAATACAAGCTGATTTGGATTATTGGGGTTATGAAGTTCATTATCTGGTCGAGTACAATGGTCGTATGTCTAAATATAAGATAAAGAATGATGCTCATGTGGCAGAAGTTTTCAACTATATTGATGTATGAATGGTGTACATGACACTCGTTCCTGTCGCTGGCAATGCATTCGTTCAACCTCCTGCACAAGGTTCTGGGCATAGTTTAGAATTAAGGTTGGGTTATAATGACGGAAGTTCTAGTCCGAGCAATGATCCATGTTCGAGGGCACAGTCTAGTGCTAGACATGATTTTGATTTGAATGTGGCGTACAGTCCGGCCTCAGAGATACAGCGGTTTGGTTTTAGGGAATCTGTAGATGCTGAGGATAATGACAACTCTAGTGAGGGTGAGGATGATGTACATGCTTATAATGATGATGTTGAGCCCGGGAATAGGACTGTCGAAGAAGAACATGAAATCAACGAAGATGATATACAACTAGATTGTAATTAGTCTTCTAGCGAAAGTGATGATGGTGCTGAGGAGAGAAGAATCCAATTGTATGAAGAAGTCTGTGATTACATACGTCAAAGGGGGCGGCCCTAGCTTTCTTGAACCGATTAGTCGCGACTTGACCCGTCCTGAAATGTAGCAACAAGATTGTCAAAGTATATGGCCCACCACCCGTCCGTGGTTTATTCTAGGTATAAATACTCTGTTTATTTAGAATAGAACTAAAGTAAATTTCTACTTTGAACTAATGCACCTGATACAGTTATAGGCATTCCAGTTGTAGCTGAGAGAGAAGATCAGATGAATGTCCCTAACTTTGATGCATCTGGCATTCTTCACGAGAAAAGTATATTTGATACAAAAAAGAAGTTGCAGACAGCCGTAGGAATGTATAACTTGCGGAACGGAGTTGAGACCATTGTTGAAAGATCTAGCTCGACCAGATATAACATAGAATGTAAGATCAAGGTTAAAATAGGTTGTCGATTTGCGATGCACGCAAGATTGAGCTATGGGTTGTGGAGGGTGGTTAAATTCATTGAACATCACGGTTGTTTAAATGATCCAGACAGGCCCACTCCTACACAGGTGTCATCCAATGTCATCGATCAATATTTTGCTACTAGGCAATTTGACAAGATTACTGGGCTCCGACCGCAGGTGATGAGACTTGAGATTTTGAAGGATTTTGGGTTCGTCATTAGCTACAACATGGCGTTAAAGGCGAAACACCTGGCTGTTGGACACATGTACGAGGATCACGACAGCTCATTTCATATGCTCTCTGCGTACATGTATCAGTTGGAGTTGGCAAATCCCGATACGCACACATGTATCTCTGTTGATGAAGAGGACCGTTTATAGTTTTCGTTTTATGTACTTGGAGCATCTAGGCGGAGATTTTTAGAGTTTGGTTGTCCAGTCATTGTAATAGATGGGACTCATATGAAGGGAAAGCATAAAGGCATTGTGTTCATCGCAGTTACGAATGATCCGAACCATCAGATATTTCCACTCGCCTTAGGGGTTGGCAACGTCGAGAGCAACATGTCGTGAACATGGTTGTTAGAAAGGGTTCGAGAGGCACACAGATGTCCACGAGATCTTTTGATAGTGTCAGATAGTCACCGCAGTATCGCACATGCTATTTCTACTGTCTATCTTGATGCACATCACGATTTGTGCGGTTATCATTTAAAGAATAGGTTGGCAGATTATGGAAAGAACGTTTTGTATAGATTTCAGAGTGCGATGGATGCATACCTATCGAGGGACTTTGATAGGTTAGTCTTCCAAATCCACTACGTCGTAATTTTCATTTACAAAACTCAACAATTCAATGGATTTTTTACTAATGTTCACCTTTTCATATTTGTTATTTTCAGATGCATGAACTCATTGAGTGGGCACCGATCGTCGCAGCAGTTAATGGAATTACCTGGCTCGTGGGGATATGAGAAATGGTCTTTGCTTGTCTTAAATCGTTGGTACAAGTGCCAACGGCGCTCCCATTCATCATTGTGAATGGTGACTGTAACGCTACACTTGGGTTTCTTGGCCGCTTTGCACGCATCAGACCATCTTGAGCGACACCATGTGTAGGGGCCATCGGACTCACAGGATCCACCACTCTAAAAGGGAAAGATCTAACCCCTGACCTCGAGCTCGATGGCTCATACTCAGACCCCCGGTTCCGCGAAATATCAGCTCGAAGAAGCCTGAACTCTTATGTAAGCGCAAGTCAAAATAAATGTTGTGTCTGATGCTCAGACACAACATGACATGCAAGCAGGTGTAACAACTCATCCTGCTGATCCAGCCTACAGAAGACCCTTTCTTTGAAGTCCTGATCATATCCGTGGGCGTCATCCATCCCACTCCCACAAAACACTGGGGGCTCATCCACTCCAGCGTCATAGTGCTGCTGTCTATCATGCTCATTTACAACCCGATCATGCCAGCTACGAGCAGAGGATGGAGGAACATGATGCGTGGGTTCATACGAGCTGGGCTCAGTATACCTCGTCTCCACTGGATCATATCCACTGTGGTCAGGGCTAGGAGTATAGGGAGGTCGGTAAGCATGCTCATCCCAATTTGACACCCAAGCTGAAGGATCATCCGTGCGCTGGCCAGTCCACCGATCCTCAGCAGCCATACCCGAATAATACTGATGCTCCCATGGATTGCTAGTAGGATCATATACCTCCACCGCTGTCTGCTGCTCCATATATGAGAAATCAGGCCCCCGGACGACCTTTCGTCTAGGGTTAATATATGACTTGGTGTAAAGCCTCATGATCAAACCCTGCAAAGTATCATCATCTATACCAACCCAATAAACCTTTCTGTGCTCCTGAGAGAGCACTCGGGGAAAATCCACCACTACAAGATCCTGATTAAAAAAACACTACAATTAGATATAATATCACTGATTTGTCTGTACCGAAATGGATTAATAATTCATTAAAATTTAGATTTCATACTCGAGAAAATAGATTTCTATCAACCTTCTTCACCTTGCAAAAAATCCATCGTAAGTAAAGTGGCCTATTTTCCTCCCTATCGATAGGGATATGGCCATACGGTGCAGCAAGGGCAGGTAGACGCTCGTACGCCCAATCCTGTCACACGTAAACTACATATGTTAGATTATTACTGTTGCTGAAACTAGTAATACACTATAAGTTTAAGTGATCTACTACAACATGTACTAGGAGGACAAATGTGCACCCGTAGAAGTGGTATCTGTACTTGTTGGGGTTTGCTCCTTCAGGAAGTTCGGTCAAAATGTGGTCCATAAAGTGCAGTAGAGTCATATAACTGAGCTGGCCTCAGGGGAATAAATCCCATCTACGCTCATCCTCTACTAGCACCCAAACCCAGTTGTCTACACTCACCTTGGTAACATCCGAACCAAGGAGAAAATAGTACAACAACAGCACCTTAGCAATTTTAACCGCGTCATCAGGGCTAATACCACTAAATCTTATACCTTCAAAGTCACGGGCAATCTCACTTACTAATGGTCTTTCGCCCTAACCATAATACGTATCGTACACCCCACCAGGCGGGATATGACGACACGTTTGGATCAAATATCACTCTGTCCCAAAAGTAGAGCCCCATTATCCGCATAAACTCTAGCCTACTAAATCTAAGGCACTCGTTCCCAACATAAAAATATCTAGTAGTGACATCATCCCCGCTGAGTATGATCTCCCGTGTCATGAGACTGTGGAGATTAGCATGCGCGTTCCAATACATGATGTATACACAATTAAGTCACATTCAATACATTACATTTCCAAACCACAACATGTAACAAACAGTTTACACAATGGATTCACATTTTACACATATGAACAAAACCACACAAAATATACGTCGTATCCTAAAAAAAAAGTACCACAAACTCATTGTAGGACACATTATAAACAAATAACTCACAATTTAAAAATACAAATAAAACTGCTTTCATACATACCCGAAAATTTGTCATTTTAAAAATTCACCAAATTCACCTCGTCGGAAACGCCTACTCCGGCAGATGGAAAGGAGAGACTGAGAAAGGGGGTACTACAACTGGGTGGCACTGGTTTTTGTGCTTTGGGATGAAAGGGAGAGAGGAAGAGAGAGAGAGAATATTGGATGAAAGGGAGAGAGAAGAAGAGAGAGGATGTTGGACGAAAGATGACAGAGAAGACAGATGGAGTATTTGGAATGAAAATGACGTTAATAATATGATATACCCACCAACCCACATCCAAATTTTCAATTTAAAATATTTTAAAATTTTAAATGTGGTCCACCAACCCACTAAGTACAATTTTAAATGTGGTCCACCCACCCCATTTACTGCAGTCAAAATTGACATGCTGATGACCCCTTTATTTTTTGTCCTTTATCTGACAGTTATCGTGGGTAATTTGGGGAGTCCACTAAATAGTGACTAGTAAAAATTATTATTAATAGATGTGGCTATTTAAAATTGTATTTAGTCAAAAGTGGCTATTAAAAAATCACTCCTTATATATATATATATATATATATATATATATATGGTCAAATGTAACGATTTAAGTCTATGTGCCTAAGTTGGACCCGTTTCACATATTGTATAGTATCTTTATATATTGAATGTCATATTTTTAATATAAAAATTTATACTTTTTTTTTTGGAATTATTTTTCTTAATTAAAGATTAATACACTTTATATTTCAGCTAACCATTTTAATAAAAAATTATACCATTTTAGTTTGTCCCACTAAAGTTGACACATTTCCTTTTTAATACATGGAACCCACACAAAAACAATTAATCTATTCTCATAGGCCCCACATATCACCTCTAATACAACTACCAACTATACATTAAATATTATTTCTCTCACTTTACTTCACTTTACATTAAATTATTATACTCTTTAATCTCCGTGCCAAAAAAAAAAATAATACCAACTTCTCTAAAATGGGGGGAATAATATTTTTATTATTTTATAATATTAATACACTTTATATTTCAGCTAATCATTTTAGGGAGCGTTTACTTTAAAGATTAATGAGGGTTATCCCTTCACCAACCTTGGTTAGTGATCATTTACTTTTAAGGTTAGCATGGAGGGATAACCCTCGGACTTTTTTGGGTCCGGTGTCCACAACATTCCAATGACGGCTAACCTGGCCCTCAAAGAATGGAGGAATAAAATTCAACCCTGGGGTTAGTGGGGCAAAATTATAAATTTACCCCCAATTAAGAAACTCCAACTCAATCAAATTCTCTGAGATCTGTCGTGAGAAAGAGAAGAAACTAGGGTGGGTTTCTTTTTTCCGCATCCACCGTCAATCTCTTCCGAATTAAATTCCAGAGTACTCACCTTTCTTGCTTCTCATCAATTTCTTCAACCGGAGTTTGTGTTGGTATCGCTATCCCCACTCCTTTCATCTTTTCGTTTTGGATTTACACATATCTGCAAGTTAATTTCTTACCCACATCCTTTCGATCATCAATTTCTTCTATTCCTTCCTCGAACCCCAAAAATAATGCTCGTAAATTTGTCGCAAGTTCCGCCGTGAAAAGGAATAATGGAAGTAGATTAAGTTGCTGGTTTTATTGATCCCTCAACCCTATTCAGATCTAATTGGATGGGTTTGTGGCTTCCATAAACGAGGAACTTCATTTACCCATGTTTCTTCTTTGGATTGAAGAGAGCTCTACACTTTTACCCTTTTTCTGGATCAGATTCTGATTGATCTAATGATCTCCTAATTTTTTGAATCTTGGATTTTAGTTTGCAATATTTGAGGTCTGAAGAAAGTTTACGTAGGAGGTTATTCTTTAACCCTTTGGAAGACTATTTTGAAAACTTTTGTTTTGTGTTTATTTTTTTCAAGGATTCAACAGAGGATTGTTTGGAGGGATTTGTAGCAGAAAGAGTGGCTGGATTTATTGTTAGATTTTACTTTGTTTTAGCAACTTTTGTACTAGATCAATCCCATTTCATTCTATGTATGTATGTAAATATCATTCGTAGTTTGAATGGCATCAGTTTAATTTTTTCTAATCTTTTCCTAATCTGCACTTCTCTTTTTATTTTAGTGTGATTAAATTTAATATAATATATATTTATTTAAGGGTGTTATTGTAAATTTTTTAATTATAAACCTGTAAAGTAAACAAGGTATTCCAATATTCACCTGTTAATCTTATCTCAACCCTTCCTCAACCTTTAGTAAAGGTTTAGTATCCCTAACCTTTCCCCTTAAAGTAAACGGACCCTTAGTGAAGAAATTATAATATTTATATTATTTTATATATATCCTATAAAATAAAATATAATACCTTGAATACTTTATACACTCGACTATAATTAATTCATCTTTAAAAAAGGCAATGTATTAAATGCGACTGATTCCACGGTAGAGTAGGATTTTGGGTTTTTTTTTTCCTTTTTTTTTAACTCCTTTCGTTTTTTTTTTAAAATTTTATTTACTTCCACCATTTTATTTATTTATTATCGGATGTTAATGGTTAGTTCACACCCATACTCCTCCAAACCCTCCTTATAACTTCCTCCCTTAATTCATTCTCAAAGAGAATAGAATTAGGTCACTCACTTTAATAATCAAGAGCTCCATGATCATGTGAGCTAACACATCTATATATTAACTTAACTACAACTTCAATAATATATACGGATAATATATTTTACTTTCATTTTAATAATCAAGAGCTCCATGATCAGGTGAGCTAACACATCTATATATTAACTTAACTACAACTTCAATAATATATACGGATAATATATTTTACTTTCATGACTTATACTTTTACCATTTTTATAAGTTACTATATTCTTATACTCCCTCCATCCCAGAGGCCAGAAACCTTATTACTTGGGATAGAGGGAGTATTTAACTTATAGCAAATAGATCATGATGAAGTCTCTTATGAAATGATGTTTATATGAAATGGATAGTGAGACATATTAAAGTAGGATCATTACTGTAAACAATTAAATTTTACAGTCCAATTAAATGGCGACACGTGAATTTTCTTAATTAAATATTAATTTTAATTTATTTTGAAATTTAAATAAATTAATTAATTCCTAGAATAAATTAATAAATAATTTGAGCCCAACAAATTAAATGAGTTTAAATTAAATGAGGCCTGACTCAAGTCAATTAAGCCCAAATCAAATGAGGTCTGACCCAAGTCAAGTAAGCCCAAATCAAATGAGGCCTGACTTAAGTCAAGCAAGCCCACACAAATTAAATCAGGCCCAAGTAAAATAAGCCTGATTACAGTCCAACCAAGTTGGAGGCCCAAGCCCGTAGAGTAAGGTCCAAATGAGGCCTGGACCTCACTTCTCACCTATATAAAGGGGTCTCCTACATTCATTTGAGGGGACAGATATTCAAGCACTCGAAGACGACGCTTTTGTAGAGATCGAGAATACGAGTAAAGCTCTCTCAAGATCTTCAAGCGAAGAATAAGTGAAAAACGATCTTCAACTCTTCAAAGCTTCAAGTGAAGAACAAGCGAAGATCTTCAAGCAATCTCCAAATCTTCAAGTCTTCAGGTCTTCAAAGCTTCAAACGAAGAACAAACGAAGATCTTCAAGCAATCTTCAAAATCTTCGAGTCTTCAAGCTCAAGATCTTCAAATATTCAAAACTTCAAGCGAAGAACAAGTCAAAGATTTTCAAGCAATCTTCAAGTCTTCAAGCTTCAAGTGAAAAACAAGTTCAAGCATCTTCAAGCTTCAAGTCAAGAACGGCCTTCGATCTTCAAGCTTCAAGTAAAGAAAAGCTCAAGATCATCTTCAAAGTAACTTCAAGTCAAGAGCGGCCTCCAATCCGGGATTAAGGTGCTAAGCCCCCTAGATCAATCGTTTTTTACATCAAGTTCTTTGGCGTTCTTCGCGGAAAGCTCTCTAATCAATGTTCAATTCGAACAAAGGTTCAACACAATGGTTCAACGCCTCCGGATTAACGTTTTAAGACTACACATCGAGCTCGGACAAGCTTCATTTGAAGTTCCGACTCAACACACACGCTGTCAACATAGTCAGCATACACTCCAGTTAAAAAAGTCAAAGTCAACACACTCAAGTCAAATCAAAGTCAAGTCAAGCCAAATTGGTTCGAGAGAAGAATCAGAGGACTGATTGAGATTGTAACCCGCTTACATATCATTCAAATTAAATCCATCTAAAATTATCTTTGTATTCAA
The DNA here is from genome assembly GCA_023678885.1 of Pogostemon cablin. NCBI lineage: Eukaryota > Viridiplantae > Streptophyta > Magnoliopsida > Lamiales > Lamiaceae > Pogostemon > Pogostemon cablin. Next base: position 7,454,628 of record CM043009.1, read on the forward strand.
TTTGTATTTATTTTTATTATAAATAGAAAATTTGTTGTTACAATTATATAAGTAAAATATGTTTATTGATAATTAAATTATGTTTTTTAAATTGTGGCAAATAATGCATTAAAGTATAATTTTATTTGCTACAATATGATTAAGTACCACAAACATACTTTAACTATTAATAAACATATTAATTTTATTTATACATTAGACATACTTTAATAATGGATTGACGTTTGACAATCCTTATCACAAATACCGTGATCACAAGATTGCCCATGATTTAAATATATAACAATTAGTGGTGAAAGGTGACAAAAATGAGAGCAGAAATTGAAAATAAACCTGGAGTGTGCATTTCCTTTTCAGTACTACAATATTTCGATGTGACGATTATTATTGTACCCTTTTTTTAAGTTGGTCTATTGTGCAACTGTGTGTTAAAGGTGCATAAGTATATAATATATTTTTTTCGAAGAATATATGCTTTAATTAATAAAGATTTAATTTTTTTATTAAAAAAATTGACTGAAATAGGAAGAGTATAAATGTTTGGCTAAAACATAAAAAATTATATTTTTTTCCAAAAAAATCAATGATATAAGTTCTTATATTAAAAGATACTCTCTTCGTCCTATCCTTATAGTTACACTTTCTTTATAATTTACAAAGGAAGCGTAACTAATTGGATGAGATGGAGGGAGTATAAATAATATAAAATTTGATTTGGCCCGACTGCATGCAGGACTTTGAATAATATATACTCCCTCCGTCCCGGTAAATTGTGCATGTATTCTAGTGTGCGGAAATTAAGAAAAGTTAATTTCTTAAGTATAAAATTGTGTAAAGTTATTGGAATATGTGTAAAAAGTGAGTATTTTATATAATGTACCAATATATGAATCTAAACAAGATGAAGAGAGAAAAATTAATATCAACACTCATCTAACTTAATTATCTTTAATAACTGAGAGACATATTTTGAACTTAAATGCCCCTCATTTAGTTTTATCAATTTTGCCACCTGGGGGCGGGGATGGCGGCGGTGGTGGGGCAACTGGTGAAGCCTGCCGGCAGGCGGCGATGGTGGGTCGCGGGGCTAACGGGGCCAGAGGAGGGGTAGTGGCAAGCAACGACGGAGGGTTGGCGCCGGTAGTTGGGTGGGGGGAGAATTTGGGGGTGAGAGGGGTAATAGAGTCCAAAAGTGACTATTAGGTGTAATTAACATCCTCTAAAAAAATATTAGTAATAATTTTTAACTTTAAAATTTGTATATAAAAAAAATTCTCTCTAAAATAATTGAATGAAAAAAGTGTTTAAAGTTATTTGGATGTGCGTAAAAAATGAGTAGTATTATAATGTATTTATTTTTAGAAACAGGCATCAGTGTTGAAACGGATCAAAGAAAGTGTGCAGTAATTAGTGGGAGGTGGAAAGTATATTCTAATGTTGGAATAAGCTAATTGCAGGTATATATACATCTAAAATACATATACACAAGACTTAGGCATAATAGCTTAAAGTGACAAAAAGAAAAGGAACATCTTGATAGATAAGATACATGAGTGAGAAATAGTAATCACTTTAGAGCATTAACTCTCTTCCCGCTTCTCCATCTCTATATTTACCTATATCATTGAAATTTTTTTCATTCAACTACATACCAAATCCATACATAGTATCCAAAATAGAGAGAAAGATGGGGGAAGAAAACAGAGAGAGTAGTGGATGTGAGGAGGGCTATTCCATCTCACAATGACCAGAGATTGGGCAAAAGTAGTAGAAGTTTACAGAAACAATCCATGTGTTCACAAAACAATGATTACTAAAACACAGGAAACAGCCCTACACATGTACGAGATGATGGCGATCATGCAGAACAAAGGCTCGTTGCACGACGTATTAGGCATGTCGAATGTGAGAGGAGACACCCCTCTCCATCTTGCGGTCGGCCGTGGGATCGGCCGCCATCAGGCGCGCATTGAGCGCGCCTAATGTTAGCTTGTCGTCGGTCATGAAGAGGCGCAACAAGAACGGGGAAACTCCCCTGTTTGTTGCTGCGCTTCATGGAAACCTCCGAGCTTTCCTTGAACTCCACGAGAGCTACAAAAAATACATGTGTCCAACGACCATTGATCGAACGACGAAGCGTCGTCATGAGGCGCTTCGTCGAACCATTGATGGAGATACAGTTCTACACTCGGCTATCTCTGGAGAATACATTAGTAAGTTACGGTACCACTGATCAAAATGTTTTCTTTTAATTTTTACCATTTTTTTCCACGGATTTGTGTTGAGGCTTTTTGGTTGAATTATGTAACAGGATTGGTTGGAGGGAATATTATTCTTTTCTTGTAATCTATATAATAAACTTTTTGGGTGAATTATGTAACAGAATTGGCTTACAAGATAATGAGTGATCATGGAGACCTAATCGATTCTGTGAAAGAAAATGGAGAATCCCCACTCCATGTTTTAGCCAGAAAGCCAAACGTGTTCAGGAGCTCCGGCCATCTTCGATTCTATGACTCAATCATCTTCAACTGTAACAATCTCTATCTTTTATTTACATGATCCTTAAGTGAGTTTAAAAACTTAAACTATCCCGTAACCGTTTTATTTTATTCAAAATAGTTTCAAAAAAATTAATTTCTCCTAAACAGTTCCATAATTTTAAAGGCTAAGACTTGTATGAGTCACTTAAGACGGTCATGTAAGCTTTTATGTGAAACGGATAAAAAGTGATACTTTCGTTATAAAATGTTACCATTTTTCCGATAGAATATTATCACTTTTTATTTAAACTGTAAATTGTTCATGAAATAATTCACTGCACCATTATCATTTTTTATCGATTGATTATCACTTTTCATTAATGATGTTATTAATTTTTATCCGTCTCACTAAGGACTTACATGAGACGGGTCTTACACAAGACTTGCCTATTTTTTAAAATCTCATCAAAATGATCCTTTTAAACATTAAAAACCCAATTTTGCTAATTTTAAGGGATTGTTATGAAATTGGATTAGTGCATTTATAAAAATTATGGGACGAAATTGAAAAAAAAATATTATTTTGAGAAAAATGGAGCAAAACTGAAAGATTTGGGACAAAAATGAATATCTAAACTATTTTATGAAAATAAAATAAAAAGGTACATAGGGTTTATATTTAAACTCTAACTTAAGCCTTCTCAATTATTTTATTTATTGTTTTTCTACCCTCCATTATAAAAAAAAAAGTATTTCGTTAATTCAGCATTGGCATTCATGTAAAGATAAAAAAAAAAAAAAGGCGGGCCACTTTAGGCGATCTTGTATGTCGTCCTGTTATATTTTGGTGTTACATCGATATCTCTTAGCACACGCGTTAGATGAGTGACACGTATGCGTAAAGGAAAATCTCAACATTTCCCCTTAGGGGTGATTGTTAAGATATAGATTAGTTTATCCTACGTGCCAATCATCTAACGATTTATAACAGAAGATATAACACCAAAATGTAACAGAAGATGCAAACCGATTTTAGGCATACTGGATTTCTATTGCACACATTAAAATAGGTAAGTCTTGAGTGAGATTTTTTTATACTTTTAAAATTAGTTATCATTTTCACTATTGCTATAAAATAATATTGCTTTTCATTTATCCTATAAGTTGTTTACGAAATAACATTATCAATTTTCATTAGTTGAGTATTACATTTAATTATAGGAATAATCACTTTTTATTCGTCTCACATAAGATCGTACGTAACACAGTCACACACAAGTTTTTGCCCTAAATAATTAACATGTAAGAAAAATATAAAATGCGAACTTAATTAACTCCATTTAGGATTTATAATACTATTTCTTAAAGTACAAATTCGATCTATATCCTACATAGTAATTTGTAATTTGTTGAGAAGGTGTGTTCGTGGATGAGCTAAAAGATTATGATTACAAAGACACCACCTTAGATGATCTTCACTCCACACAAGAAATTTTGCCTGCAAATTACAAGACATGTGGGGACGCAATCTCTCATCTTTGGAATCTAATTAAAATTATTTCAGGTAATCAATATGGTCTTCCTTGTGTCATTTTTTTACATCATCTCTTATACCATATAGTAAATGACACGTAGAAGAGAAAAGGAAATTATACCCTAAAAAAGTAAAGTTGAAACATAGGGACAATTCTCTGTGTCAAATTTTTACATCATCTCTTATGCCATATAATAAATGACACGTAGAAGAGAGAAGGAAATTATACCCTAAAAGTAAAGTTGAAACATAGAAACAATGGTTGAATTTCTTTCCTATCTTACGTGACATAACTTGTGGCACAAAAGATAATATACGAAAATAACACAGAAAATAATATACGAAAATAGTGTAGAAGATCTGTATGTGTCAATTGAGTCATCTGCTTTCTCTTGATACGTATTTCCTGCGTCATTTGGTATGTCATCCCTTATGTTATACCCCCTCCATCCCACACTTATGTTCACACTTTTCGTTTTCGTTCGTTCCGTACTTATGTTCACCACCCAAAAGAAGAAAACCTCATAATAACTAAAAACCTCAAAAGTTATCTTAATTTCAAAAATACCACTCCCACATAACACACAAAACATACTTTATAATTTATTTATTACCTAAAAATACCACAATACCCCTAAAAAGTCAATAAAGTTGGTCAAAAAATAATTTTTCTTAAACTCCGTATCTACGGTGTCGGTGAACTTAACTATGGGATGGAGGGAGGATTAAAAAAAGGATTAATTGCAAAAAAAAAAAAGTAATCAAACTTTACTCCTATTACAAATTAATCATTCACATTTGAGAAATTGCAAAAAAGAACATCATATTTAAGTATTGTTGCAAAATGTACCCTATTAGTAACTATAAGTGGGTTATTTTTGAGAAATTTGGTGCATCAACAATATTTAAAGGTGGTGTTCTTTTTTACAATTTTTTAAAAGTAAGTATTAATTTGTAATAGGAGTAAAGTTTGTATTTTTTTTTTTAACAATTAACCCTAAAAAGAATTATAAACTTTAAAGACGGGTAGATTTCTTTCTTTCTCCCGTATCAACTATCAATAATACATTAAATTGACACAAGAGAGGATGATATGTTAAAATGTAACAAGATATTCCTTACGTATCTCTCACCACTCTAACTATATACGAGTTCAACGTGACATATTACTCTTTCTTCCTTACTCAACTATATACGAGTTCAACGTAACATATTACTCTTTCTTCTTCCTTTCTATCTGTTGCTCTGTCTTTAGGCCGATCTGCAAAGAATAAATCTGGAAAATCAAATGACGAAGAAAATCAACATCTTGGAGAAAATAAACCATCGAGTATGGATTATTATTATTAGTTCTTCAAGACTTCATTTTTTTATGTCTCAATTTTTTACACATAATTTCGTGTTAAAAATTAATGGTTAATTATTGCTTCAGATACAAATGAAAGGAGAAACAACAACCGTCTTGGTTTCTTTCCACACAATTATGTTACTTGTATACTGCTGTTCAAAGTTGCAATGAAGATCATCTTAATTATACTTGGAATCGGTAACTATAAATATACTCATATTTTTCACTACTAATCAAATTCAGGTATTACTATGTCACTTCACTACTTAGAAAAATGATTTGTAGTTAATTTTTCTAGCTCGTAACATTCATTTCGTTTTGGAAATAAATAAAAATAAAAATAATATATAAACATTTACGTGAGACATTTTTACAGAAGAAATTCTATTGAACAAATAAAAAGTGTTTACATTTAATCAAAAAATGATATTTATATGAACTATTTCATGATAATTCGAGTATAAATAAAAAATATATAACCTTTCGAGTATATTCGAAGGTTTGAATTGTAAAAAATATATGTATTACCTGGAGATATATAACCTGCGTATATTCAAGTATATACAATTCAAATGTTCGCAGTGTTTACTCGAATTGTTTTACCAAGGGAATCATTATATTCCAAGTAAAACAAATATACATATATACGCAGGTTTTGGAAGAATAAAGAAGATTAAAGGTAAGAAAGAACGATACTGTCATGCCATGGAGATTATGTATAATATGTTTTATAACGAATCACCATACAAGTACGATAATAGCGGACAGCAACCCGACGAAAAGAAATCGGAGCTTGCATTAATCGATATTGACCCAAATCAGCTGGCTGAAGTTGATCAAAATAGTCATGATGATTCTCACAAAGATCCAAACACTAACACAACCTCCCCAACAAATCTGCAAACTACAAATGGAAATAAAGAAAATCAAAAGAAATCTGCAGGTAATGCTTGGTTTAAATTCCGGGATGATAATGATAATGATAATGATAATGAGAATGAGAATGAGTTTAATATCAAAATCGTCTCATACAAATTTAATTTGTTCAAAATAGTTTCAAGAAACTTAGTTTCTCCGAAATAGTTCAAAAATATTCAAATTTTCACAAAAATTGTCATTTTTACTAAAAATGTCCAGTTTGTCTAATTTTGTAGTATAAGACTGAATGAATGCTTTTAAAAAGTTATAGGACTAAATTATTAAAAAAATATTGTTTTGGGACGAAATTCGAGCAAAACTAAGAGTTTGAGACGAAAATGAATGCCCTAATTATTTTGGAACCTTTTCGGATAAAATAAAAAGATATGAGAGGGTTTATATTTTTAAAGCTCTAATGAGAATCATTAATAAAGGTAATAACAATGTGAATGTAGTTGATTGAAGGGGTCGAGAGTAGTCACACACCCCACCACCTTTTACGAAGCATCCCCTAAAATTAATGTTAAGGAAAAAAAATTCTTGGATCAACATGTTTGCATGGATTTAGTATTTGAATTGTTCTAACTTTCATCTCTACACTTGATCAGAGTTGTTGAATTTGGTCAGAGGTCGGATATTGAACATTGATAAATCTGAAGACAGAAGCAGTGGAGATTTGTATGTTCTTACCTCAATAAAACAAGGTATGTAAAAGACATTGTATGATACTAGCTCACTAAAACCTCTATAAAATATATATCTATAAAAGACTAGTAAACTCTTAAGACAGTTAGCGTTAATCTAACAATAATGGTGACAAATTAAATGGCATTATGAAATCATGAAATAGTAAATCTTACACCAAAACCTCTATTATATATAGTCACGTCTGAAACTACCAGTTTTAATACTTTTGTAGATTACGTAAAATAGGAGATGAAACAATATGATGGAATAGGTAATCTAGAGTGCTCGACCTGTTCGAAACTCTTGATATATTTTGTTGTTACATTTCCTATTTTGAATTGTTTGATGAATGACTCATGGTAGAGAAATAAAATATGTACACTATAAAAAAATATCTGTTAAAATAGTTGATGCACATTTACTAGAGATTACTTAGTGACTAAGATAACAGATTACTTAGTGACTAAGATAAAAGATTACTTAGTAACTAAGATAAAAAGATTACTTAGTAATTAAGAATACTTAGTAACTAAGATATAAGATTACTTAGTTACTAAGAATACTTAGCAACTAAGTATTATCCCCTATAAATAGGTTATTGTATCATGCATTGTAGTGGGTGTGTAAGGAGTAACTAATTAAACTCCCATCTACAAAATGGGATGCCTCACATCACCGCCTACAATGCATGATACAATAACCTATTTATAGGTGATAATACTTAGCAACTAAGTATTATCCCCTATAAATAGGTTATTGTATCATGCATTGTAGTGGGTGTGTGAGGAGTAACTAATTAAACTCCCATCTACAAAATGGGATGCCTCACATCACCGCCCCACTTATTTATCCTATGTCTACTCCCATTATCATTCTATTCTTTTTTTTTATAAAAATCCAATATGGTATCAGAGCACGGTTGGATTAATAACTGAGCGTTAAAATAAGCTTCCGCAAACTACTATCCAAACCATTCCAAAAGCTTCCAAAAATGTCCTCTCTATCCAATACCTATGAAATCCGATCCCAACCTTCACAGACATAGGCTACAGTGTTGAGCCATCAAATGAAGACATACTTCATGTCTCAAGGTCATTTGGGAACATACAAAGGCTACAGCGTTTGAGCCATCAAAATGAAGAGACTGTTGATAAAGGATACGATGTCTCAACGGTCACAATATCTTTGTCTAATACAGACAAAAGAAACTAAACAAAAACTCTAACAAAATCAAGATTCGAGTTACTACGAGAGAAACTCGGGATCATCAAAATGTGCATCAAGGGGGAGTGATAAAATTGATGCACATTCTAGAAGCCTACTAGTCAAATTAGTTAGGCGAGAAAATTCAAAACAACTACACTTCATTATTAAGAAAGAATGAACTAGAATTAGTAGACTAGTCAAAGTCGGTGTACAAAGCCGTCATGTATCATTATAAATGGAGAGAGAGCTGTGGCATGTAATTTGTGTGTGTGAGGAGTAACTAATTAAACTCCCATCTACAAAATGGGATGCCTCACATCACCGCCTACAATGCATGATACAATATGGTATGTCTACTCCCATTATCATTCTATTATTTTATTATACAAAAATCCAATATGGTATCAGAGCCCGGTTGGTTCCTTAACTGGGTTCAAACTAAGCTTCCGCATATTACTACACAAACCAAAGCCTCCAAAAATGTCCTCTCTATCCAATACCTATAAAAACCAATCCCAACCTTCACAGACAAAGGCTACAGCGTTGAGCCATCAAATGAAGACATACTTCATGTCTCAAGGTCATTTGGGAACAGACAAAGGCTACAGCGTTTGAGCCATCAAAATGAAGAGACCGTTGATAAAGGATACGATGTCCCAACGGTCACAATATCTTTGTCTAATACAGACAAAGAAAATTAAACAAAAGCATGGAGAAAGACAACTTGGAGTTCTACATACTACAGGTGGTTGTGGCGGAGTCAATATTTCCCAGGATCAGTGGAGCAAAGACATCCAAAGAAGCCTGGAATATACTAAAGGAGGAGTATGACAAGTGGGTGCAACAACTACATAAAGAAGGAAGACAAGAAGATCTTCTAAGAAGTTGACAAAACTGTCAGCGAAGCTGGGCAAAAGAGACCCGGTGAAACATAAAAAAACTGGGCAACAGAGACCTGGTGAAATACAAAGAAACTAGGCAACAGAGACCTGGTGAAAAAGAAACTGGGCAACAGAGACCTAGTGAAAGACGAAGAAATTGGGCAACAGAGACCTGGTGAAAGTTGAAGAAACTGGGCAACAGAGACCTGATGAAAGACGAAGAAACTGGGCAACAGAGACCTGGTGAAAGATCAAGAAACTAGGCAACAGAGACCTGGTGAAAGACGAAGAAATTGGGCAACAGAGACCTGGTGAAATATGAAGAAACTGGGCAACAGAGACCTAGTGAAAGACGAAGAAACTGGGCAACAGAGACCTGGTGAAAGATCAAGAAACTGGGCAACAGAGACCTAGTGAAAGTTGAAGAAAAAATGTTCAAATAGCCAACAATACAAAAGCTCTACCAAGATCAAGGTTCGAGATACTACGAGAAAAGCTCGGATCATCCAAATGAGCATCAAGGGGGAGTGTTAAAATAGTTGATGCACATTTACTAGAGATTACTTAGTGACTAAGATAACAGATTACTTAGTGACTAAGATAAAAGATTACTTAGTAACTAAGATAAAAAGATTACTTAGTAATTAAGAATACTTAGTAACTAAGATATAAGATTACTTAGTTACTAAGAATACTTAGCAACTAAGTATTATCCCCTATAAATAAGTTATTGTATCATGCATTGTAGTGGGTGTGTGAGGAGTAACTAATTAAACTCTCATCTACAAAATGGGATGCCTCACATCACCGCCCCACTTATCTATCCTATGTCTACTCCTATTATCATTCTATTCTTTTTTTATAAAAATCCAATAATATCAACCCTTAGTAAAAAAGTTGAGATCATCCTCTCTCACGATGCATCACTCTTCAAACGCGTGTAACAGGAGATGTAACACCAACACGTAACAAGAAATTCGACGCCTATATAGTGTTGTGGTGTAATTAAATACTCCCTCGGTCCATTGTCAATTTATCCATTTGCTTTTTGCACGTGGATTAATGAGTATTATTATTTTATGTGTAATGGGTAGTTGTATTTTTAGAGGGTGTGGGTCCCACATATCTAAAAAGATAAATGGATAGATTAAGGGTGGACGGAGGGAGTATAATTCAATGGATTTGGTTAATGGAAATTGTTATGATTGAGGATGCAGAGGATGAGATGTCAAAGGTGGGTTTGGTGAGTGGTGACAGTCCAGTAATAGTAGCAACAAAAATGGGAATCCTTGAAATGGTGGAGCACATCATCAAAAAATGCCCTGTAGCCATTTTTGACATGGATGCCATGGGGAAGAACATATTGATGGTGGCAGAAGAGTACAGGCAGAACAGCATTTTTGACTACCTTTTGAAGCAGAACAACCCTGAATACATGTATCATCACTTGGATACCAACAAGAATGGTATCGTGCATTTGGCAGCGAATCTCGAACGAGCCCAGCCGTGGCGTATTCCCGGTGCTGCTCTCCAGATGCAGTGGGAGTACAAGTGGTACAAGGTCCATATTCCATCTTTCTTCTTTTTCATTTTCTTAAATTTACCATAACACATTGTCATATATTAGGATCCGGTTTGGTTTGAACCCGTTAGACTAAGCAAGGGCAAAGACTTGTGTGAGACTCACGTTAGTGACTTACATGAGACGGATAAAAAGTAATAATTTGTATAATGAAAAGTGATTCAATTAATAAAAAGTGATAATACTATTTCATGAACAATTTATAATATAAATGAAAAGTGACAATATTTTATAGCGAAAGTAACAACTATTTTAAAAAGTGTAAAATGGTCTCATATGAGACGGTCTCAAACTTGACTTGCCCCTAAGCAAGAGGCATGTTAGTACTCGCACTCGTAAGGAATGTTTGTTTGAGACATATATAGGGTTTAAAAACCATAAACAGTACTACCTCCATTCCAAGATTAAGCTCACTCTTTCCTCAGTCGTGCACCCATTTACATGTTCATGAGATATCTATCTTGGTTTAGGTATATTCAATGTAATGAGTATCTTTTTAAATAAAAAGTGTCTATTTATTCACAAAAGACAAGCTCGTTTACTTTAATTACATATGCAGCATGTAAAGAAATCAGTTTCACAATTCTGCTTAACTCACAACAATGCAAACGGAGAGACCCCTCGTATGCTATTTACAAGAACTCACGAAAAGTTGGTCAAGGAGGGTAGCGAATGGCTGACAAAAACCTCGGAATCATGCTCAGTCGTCGCAGCCCTAGTAGCTGGCGTAGCGTTCGCTACGTCAGCCACAGTCCCGGGAGGACTACATCAAGAGAAAGGGTACCCTCTTCTCAGAGACCGCAACTCATTCGATGTGTTCTCTATCACCTCATTAGTGGCCCTCTGTCTCTCCATCACCGCCCTCGTCTTCTTTCTTGGGATCATTACTTCGCGGAATGAGCCCAGAAAGCTGATGATGGGGCTCAGCTCGCTCTTCGCAGCTATCATCGCAATGCTCGTCTCGTTTTGCGCAGGGCACACTTTTATCTTGAGGAAGAAGCTCAAGATTGCTGCATTGCCCATTTACGCCTTTGTAACGATTCCGGTGCTGTTTTTCGCCATGTCTCAGCTGCCGCTGTACTTTGATCTCCTCTGGGCTGCTTATAGGAAGGTTCCACTCCGCAGTTACAAGGTTTTCTATAACTAGCTTGCTTTCTTAATTGCTCAATATTTTTGTGATTCTACTTGGAGTGTTTTGTATTTGTTTGGAAGTCACCAGTGTGTTGCTTGAATTTCGTCTATGAATTTCTCATGATTTTTCATTTTGAAATAAAATCATTTTCGGTTCGATAATCTTGATTTCTTCCTACAAAATGCATAATATTTTTCTTACTTTTTTTAGTCTATCCCATCATATAATTGTCTAATTAACCAAGAGGAAATGTTAAAATTCCAATTTTAGTCCAATTTATTTTTTTTCCTAAAACGTACCATAGTTTTTATACATATATAAACTCAGAGATACATACTGGCTAACCATCAAAACGGACTCAAGTGAACCCTATCATTCGTCAACTGAACAGAAACATACCACTAAAAGGGACAACTCGTACTAAAGTACTAACCAACTCAAAAAGATGACTAAAATACTCCTAGAAGGGGAGACTGATAACTCTCTCACATGAGAGACTAAAATCCAAAGGAAAAAAAAAATATCAAGAATCACTGAAAACCTAAAAAGCAAACTAAGATAATCAAATGTAAAGAGAGTCATATGGATTGCAAGAAATGAAAAATAAAAAACACAAAAATGAAACAAAAAAACTGCAACAAAGAGGAGCCTCCTCTCTTCCACGCACTATCATCAAACCATCATCACCTCTCGTCATCCATACTCCATCGCCACTATATATCACCAAACCTTCACATCCACCTTCACGCAAATAGGAAGCCCAAATCTAACCCGATCAACAATCTAAGAGCAAGATCCATGATCCGGAAAACGAACCTAAAAGAAAACAGAAATCCATGCTCATATGAATAGAAAAACACGAAATGGGAAAAAGGACAAGAAGAGAACAGTAAGAAACGGGGTCAAGGTATAAAAAATGTAGGGGGTCTGGGTCTCGTCGACGATGGAAATGTATATAAATTTGATAAAATGACTAAATTTATACAAATATGACCAAAATAGAACCAAAAAGACCAAGAATGACAAATTAGAATTAATTTTACTTAGAGGGAGAATTTTAATATCTTCCCAATTAACAAATCTAATATATGTTCAATCTTGGGGGTGAATAATGAGTTGGTTAATCAATTGTAGGTGGGTCAAGGGAACCCAGACCAAAGCTTTAAACCAAGCCCATGAGCTTATATTTATACACATGATAAAGCAAACATAAAATTTCATGACCCATGAAAAATCTAGCCAAACAAAGAAGGCCTTATGTAAAGTTACAAGGATCAATTGCTTCAGTAATAAGGCATGGAATAACTTGGTGAGGAAATATACGTCTCAGAAAAGGAGCAGCTTTATAGCCTGTAATGCTTTTGTTGAATCCAGTGAGATCGAACGAACCCCTTCTCCACACTAAACGGAAAAGGGCAATGCAATATGCACATGTTAACGCTACACAACACATTTACGAGAAATATTGCTTTTGTGCAAAGTTCAAAAGATATGGTGGAGTGATTTCGTATCAATGTAGCTGCCGGACTCCGCCGCCGGAGCTCCGCCGGACCACTGCCGGACCACCACACTTTTTTGCCTCAAGCCTTGCATGAGAAATTTTTTTCATAAATGGGTGGTGGTGATGTTTGAACCTTGGACCTTTATTAACCATGAGCTCTGATACCATGTTAAACGACCACCTTATTTTAAAGGTTAAGCTTGTAGAGAGTTGAATCATTTTATACTTAACCAAATCACTCTAACATTTCTTTCTTTCTTTCTTTTTTAAAGAACAGACTAATTATTCATGGGAAAAAAAATAAAAAATACGCCCCTCTAACCACAATCGCTGACAAAGCCCATAATTCGAGTGCCTCGTTTTTTGTTTTATAATTGAATATTTAGCAAGTCTTGTGTGAAATCGTTTCATTGTGAGAATATTTTATGCTTTCGTAATTAATTATTACTTTTGCTATAAAATATTGTCACATTTTATTTATACTATAAGATAGTTCACTATTGGACGTTTTACATGCACACAATTAAACATCCCCAAGTATACTTCTAAAATCACTAGAAAAAATAAGACATGTAACCAACGAACTTTACTTATTGTACCCATTACAAGACTCATTATCTATTCTTTAATAAAAACATTGGATAAAAAATTTGTTTCTCTTCTAAGTTAAGTAAGAATAACCAAGAAATAGTGATTGCTAGGTTTCACGTAACAAGACTAATTCTCTCTTTTTTAATAGAAACATTGGATAAATTAAGAATTCGTTTTCCAATGAGTTAAGTAAGAATAACCAAGAAATAGTTCTTGTTAGGTTTCACGTAACAAGACTCATTCTCCCTGACTCAGGCCTACAAGTTACGACGATAAGAATCGAGACTCTGACTCGGGTCAGCAAGTCAACGGATTTGCAAATAATGTTGCGAATGAATTAACGTTACTTACTTCTTTATTCCTCATTCTCATCCTTACACCTCATTATTATAATTAGGGCTGTGCATGGTAATTGGATATTATCGAACCCGTAATGAAACCGAACCGAAAAAGTTTCAAATAAAAAAAAATTCATTGATTATTTTACTTTTCCGAACCGAACCAAACCAAAATATTTTTATGGTATAGACTTGGATATCGTCTGATAAACAGTACCGAAACGTACCGAAACCCGAACTGATTTATTCAGTGGAAAATCTGCGTATTTTAGGGTCTAATTTAGCACCATTTTATGGAATTTATATCCGTATTTGAACATCTTTTAGTTGAATTGCATATATTTGTGTTACAGATACTTGTGAGGTGTTATTTTGTATTTTAAGTGGAAAATAGGGGTAAAAAGAGCAAAATCAGAAGTAGGGGTCAAAACCGGGAGAAAGTAGAATGTGGTGTAGCATGGCATGGGTCATTCCACTCACATAAACCACTAGTGCAGGCCACATGCAGCACGAGATGTGTACGACCACCCAGCACGCCCTGGAAGTGCACCACTCGTGCATCACTTTACACGACTCATGCCACACTCAAATGGATAAATTTTCAGGAGTTACTTTATATGGTTGGAAAGCCAAGGAAGAGAGGATTGCGTGAGAGAAAAAATACCTCAATCGAAGTCTGGATGAAGAAGTTATGAGCAAAATTGTGAGGTCGCACAGGCAGCCAAAGGATGGCATGACCCGTGCTATGTTTGGCACGACTCATGCCATGTGTCCAGCCAGCGGCTGTGCTGCCGATGCCGCCGAAAAATGCTACGCGTCCGTGTCCAGTACGACTCGTGCCACCCCTGGCACGACTCGTGCTGATCCCAGCAAAGCCCAGTCGTCATTTTTTATCGTCTTCTAGGCCCATTCGTATTTTTGACGTAAAAAAAGCCCACTTTTGTGTCATAATTCGGGAATTATTAAACCTCAACTATAAAAGAAGTCTTTGGGGTATTCCAAACTTTAACTCTCAACAACCCTTCATACTTTTTCATACCCTTTCCCTGTCACCATATCGAAATCAAGAATCACCATCCCATCCACCCATCTCAGTGTTGCCTACTTGAGAAGGAGAACGAAAGGGTTCAGAATCACGAAAGAAAGAACGGAGAATTATGTCAGAACTAGGATTTTTCTTATTCTTTCCTTCTTACTTTTAAATTATAGACTCATGGGATTATTTTCATACCTAACCATGGGTGCTGCTTATAACACCATGGGCTAGTACTTCTTTGGATAGTGCTAGTTTATGAAGGTTGAATTGGTTTGAATTGATGATCTATACTAGGTTGGATTTTTGTAGTATACTTATTCCTTTATTAATGCTTTGAATTTGACACTTATATTTTTGTCTTATATGATCTGTCCTTATTCATGAAGATGCCAATTACCTTTGTGTGTTTATGATTATTGCTTGTGTCATAAAGTGATTATATTTGTCTGTCTGTTTATGGATAAAGGGAACTTAAACATACACCCTATATTCATTAGAATAATTAATATTGAACACTTAATATATCTATTTTACCATTCTAGAGGATTTGGTTTCTTAGATTGTTAAGTGTGAATTGAAGTTTATTTCTTAAGTACCTAGAAGGGAGTAGGAATTATTCTTCGGCATCTGAGGGTTTGAACCAGATTTATGTGTTAAGTTTACTTTACCAAAGGGATTTAACATAACTAAGTGATTGCTTTCATAAAATCTATAGGAATTCTAACTGATTGTCTAGTGATTTGATTTGACCATTTAATTGGATTGCCTAGTACTATCTATCTTCTCTCTTGAACACTTCATCCTTATTCTTATTTGCTATTTTATTATTTTTAGTAATTATTTTCTGTATCTTTAGTTCAATTAATTCACTTGAAAATTCAGATTTGTCTTAGGTTGGAGTTGTCATAAATAGATTAAATAGTAAGTTTAGAATTATCCTTTGGGTTCGATAATAAACTTGGTTACACTTTTATCTGTAATTGATTCCTTACACTTGGGGATACATGCAAAAGATGAACAAGCAAATGGCGTCGTTGCTAGGGTTGTCAATTTTACCCGCCTGGTCGGGTTACCCGCTGGTACCCGGGTGATTGGGTAAGGATAGGGTAGGCAAAATCGGGTAGAGGATCAGGTAATACCTGTACTCGAAAAAATATGGGTAAGGGTAGGGTACGGGTTTCCTCCCTTTTATACCCACGTACCCGATCCGATTACCCGTTATACAATATATGTATTAATATATTATACTATATATATATATAAATATATTACTAAGGAGATCATAGTTTTCTATATATCTTCAAGTATTGGATTACGATATTTATTTTCATGTTATTATATTAACTATGTTGTTTTTTTTTCGTTGCACTAGAATTAAATATTATTCTCTATTATGAACTTTATTCTTATGATTTATATTTTATTTTGATGTTTTTGTGTCGATTTTGAGAGAAAAAATTGATACGGGAAGGTGCGAGTAGGGTATGTCAGGTTCAAGTTACTGCATGTATCCGTATTATACCCGTTTAAAATATCCATTCATCATTTCTTGCGGGTATCCGCATATCCGCGGATTACCCATTTACTCGATAGATAAACCCATATCCTACCCGATGCTTCAATTGAGGGTAATAGGGTAGGGTATGGATAGGGTAATTGGGTACTAGATAGTATGTGGATTTGCTCAACCCATACCCTACCCTACCCGTTTAATTTTTAAATTTCTTTTATTTTTATTTTTATTTTATTTAGATCCAAACTATTCTAATCAGCTGTGTGAGAATAGGTGTATGATCACTAGGTCAAGTTGACTCCCTATTGAACCACATAACCTAGAACTTGAAGTACTTGTCAGACTGAACAGAAGGAAAGGAAAGTAGCCAGCTATACCTATTCCTAACTTGGATTCGAATAGTTTTCATTCATCAGAAGAAGAGGGAGTTGATTTGGCATAAGAGACCGAGACTAGAGAGACGACTGACGATCAGGCCCCGACCCCTATGCAGGACCAATATAAGCTTAAGCACACTATGAACGTTGGATTAAATGGACCTGCAATCACTGCAGAAAATTTTGAGTTGCCTTTCGGACTGATCCGGATAGTAGAGAGGTAACAATTCAGTGGGACACCTCTGGAAAATCCTATTGCTCATCTATAGTTATTTGATGAGTATGCAAGGACGCAAAAGCATAGGGATGTTCCTAAGGATATTATTAGAATAAGGCTTTTCCCATTATCACTAACGGGGAAAGCCAAAGAATGGTATAACAACCTTCCTGCAGGATGTTGCATTACATGGGAGCAATTGGCTGACATGTTATTAAATAAATACTTCCCTCCCTCCAAGAGTTTTAGGGTGAAGCAAATGATTACACAATTTGAACAAGAAGGCTTGGAGAGTTTCTATGAGATATGGGAAAGATTCAAGAAGCTGCTATATTGTGGTCCACAACATGGATTTACAAAAGATACTTACTTATACTTCTTCTATCAAGGTCTAAGAGGTGATTCAAGAGTGTTGGTGGAAACAACAGCTGGAGGATCGATATTTAAAAAGCCAGCAGAGGAAGCAGAAAAGATCTTTGAAGAGATGGTAGCTAACACATATGATTGGCCAACGGAAAGATCAGAAGGAGTAGCCGCTTTTGATAAAGTGTATAAAGTAGAAGTTCAGGTCAACAGTAGTGAGATGTCAGAATTAAAGAGTCGACTCAGTGAGCTGCATAAGAAGATTGATCATCTCGGACTAGGAAACAAAGGAGAAGAAGTCATGATGGTTGGAGATGAAGATCAGATGAAGGAAACGAATTATGCTATGGGTCAGAATTTTCAAGGGGATTACATGAATAAATAGAAAAATTTCAGACCTAGTAATCATCAATGGGGAAGGAGTGACCAAGGAAATTCCAACTTCAACAATCAGAGAAGGAATGAGAATCTGTACTATGGAAACCCAAGTAATGCAGTAGTATCTCCTCCAGGAGTTGATCTAGTTCATAAGCCTGTTGAAGGGAGAGCATCCATAGATGATGAGATTAAAATGTTAATGAAGCAGCAAGGGGAACTTATGAAGCAGCAAGGGGACCAGATAACGCTTCACGAGGAACAGTTGAACTTGATGGTCAAGCAGATAATGACTACTAATGAGCAATCTGAAAGCGGGCAGAAAGAGAAAGATAGAAAGCAGAAAGAAACTAATATTGATATTGAAAAGTTGCAAGCTGCAGTTGGAAGATTAGAGAAACAAGGAAAGTTTTCATCTCAAACGGTGATGAATCCAAAAGAACAAGTTATGGCTGTAACCCTAAGAAGTGGAAAGCATTATGAGGGTCCAAAAATGCCATTGGAATGATCTGAAGTCAAAACGGAGGTCGAATAGTCAGATGGAAATGATCATGTCAACGCTGACATATGGCACGACTCGTGCAAACATCGGTACTACTCGTGCCACTTACCAGCTAGTGCCAATGAAGGATCGCGCCATCTGATAGGCAAAAATACAAATGGCATGACTCGTGCGCCTGACTGTCATGAGTCGTGCCAAGGCCGACAGATCTCCAATTCTGGCTTGTATATATTGCGACACGAGTCAGATGAGCACCAGCATGACTCATGCGCTTCTCCAGCAAAAAATTCAAAAACATATATCGATTCTCGCACTGTTAAATTCATCCAGAATGATTTCCAAGTCCCTAAAACTGATAAAAATTCAAAAGAACCTGAAGTTAGATTGAAAAAATGACAAATAGCTAAGGCAGCAAGAAAAGAGAAATAAAAAGAAGTGGAATTTGAGAGGGATATTTAGGGGGATTCCAAAGATAAAACATCCAATTCCGTTTCCACATCAATTTTTGAAGAAAGAATTTGATGAAAAATTCAAGAAGTTTGTAGAGATGTTCAAGAAGATCCACATTAATATTCCTTTTGCAGAAGCCTTAGAAGAGATGTCAAACTATGCAAGGTTCTTAAAAGACATCATGTCTAAGATAAGGAGTTTGACTGGAAATAAGTCAGTGAATAAGATATAGAGCTACGATTCTGTGATACAAAAGAAACTTCCTATGAAGATGAAAGATCTGGGAAGCTTTACCACACCATGTGAGATTAGAAAGGATAAGCTAAAAGTGCCTTATGTGATTTGGGGGCTAGCATTAATCTGATGTCTTATTCCATATTAAATAAGCTTGGTTTGGG
This sequence comes from Pogostemon cablin, assembly GCA_023678885.1. Taxonomy (NCBI): domain Eukaryota; kingdom Viridiplantae; phylum Streptophyta; class Magnoliopsida; order Lamiales; family Lamiaceae; genus Pogostemon; species Pogostemon cablin. The sequence goes on from CM043009.1 coordinate 7,474,060, forward strand.
GAGTTGAAGCCGACATCTGTAGCATTGCAGCTAGATGATAGATCCCTAACTTACCCAAGAGGGGTAGTTGTATATGTCTTAGTGAAAGTGGGAAACTTTATATTTCCAGTGGACTTCATAGTGCTAGACATGGAAGAAGAAGAAGAAGAAGAAGAAGATGACAGAGTTCCTCTGATTTTGGGAAGGCCGTTCCTAGCGACTGCAGGAGCGAACATTGATGTGAAGAAGGGGGAACTGAAGTTACAAATTAATGATGAAGAATTCATCTTTTCGCTTTGGAGAGTTATGAAGTGGCCTAGTGATATGCAAGAGTGTAGAAGCATCAAAGAAGTAGAGGGAGCCACGGAGAAGAGCTTGCCTTTGATCCTATCTAGGGATCCTGTTGAAAACGCCGAAGTGAACTTCTAGCTCTTATTTCTACTGATTTTTATGATAGGTATGATGAGTTTTCTAATGGATACATTGAATACTTACAGAAATCTGACTGCAGGGATTTTGCAAGAAACCTTAAGCTGACTACTACAAGCCTCACAGTTACAAGTGCAAGAGAAACAACACCTTTAAAGGTGGCAGATGATGTAGTAGTTAAGGATGAGAAGAAGGATGTAGACAAAGGAAGAGGAGATGATGCCTACTTGAAGCCTCCTAACTTACCAATACCCACAAATCTGAAAGTCCTTTCTCTCTTTCTTTATTTTGTGATCATTTTTATCCTAACCTGTATGATCTTGATTGTGATAGGAATGATTCTGAAATTGAGTGGAAGATTGATAGGAATGAGACGAGAAAAGTTGAGAAAGGAGATTCTACTGATCATATGGTGCCTAAGAAAAATAAGGTGGTAAGTGTGGATGATAAGAGGGGGGAGAAAGTATTAGAAGGTGAAGATGAAAGAAGATTGCCCTCTTAATCCGGAGTCTACATATTCTGCATTCCGTCGTGACTCTCCGATTTTAAACATTAGCACATGTTGGGGTCTTACCGTCATGTTTTATTGCTTTTAATATGTTTGTTTGTTGTAAGAAATTTTAGTAGGTGCTTCTTCGTCTATGGTATTCACTTTTTACAAACTTAGTTTCTTAATTAGTTTGAACTAAATTTCGGGGGTGTACGTACATTCCAATATCTTGAAGCACCGAGGTAAGTTTTCTATTACTTGTGTGTGATGCTTGGAGGTTGATTTTTTTAGAACTATTGAAATTTATTTAGAATTTTTGATTTTTTTTGCAATTTTTCTAGTGTATTGTCACTTGTGTGTGTTTTATTTATTTTCAAGATTTGGTGTGGTTTAATTTTTGGTTGAATTTTTTAGTTTCTTCTATAATTTTACTAATGAGTTGTGATTGGTGATGAGATGTGTTTGTGCTTTAATGACTATAAAGGGTATCGGAGTTGAAAGAGAAGTGAATTCTATCTAAGGTTTACGCCTGACCGAGTTGGATAACTCGAGGAGCTTGAAAGATTTGGAGGAGATAAATCAGGTGCCTTCATTTCTTTATTTTAATTTTTTTATATAATAGATTGTGTTGATTCTTTAGTAGTTGAGGTATTAAAATTTGAGTTTCAGGTTGTGTGCTTAAGGTGATTTTACTAGTTAGATTTCTGCCAGAAATTCATATGCTCTTGAAATTGATGAAGGAAGTGTACTTAAGTTATATTGTGGTATGAAGTTCTATGTGCACTTATGAGATATCGCTGGCCACATGCAGCACGAGATGTGCACGACTACCCAGCACGTCCAGGAGCCGCAACACTCGTGCCTCAATTTGCACGAGTCATGCCACATATAAATGGATGAATTTTCAGAAGTTATATATATGATTGAAAATACAAGGAAGAGAGGATCACGTGAGAGGAAAAATATCCTCAATCAAAGTCCAGATGAATAAGTTATGAGTAAAACTGTGAGGTCGTGCAGGCAGCCAAAGGGTGGCACGACCCGTGCCATGTGTCCAACCAGCGCCCGTGCTACCGATGCCGCCGAGAAATACTACACGTCCATGTCCAGCACGACTCTTGCCATCCCTGGCATGACTCGTGCCGATACCCAACGAAGCTCAGTCGTCGTTTTTCGTCATTTTAATGACCCTTTCGTATTTGAAGTAAAAAAACCCACTTTTGAGTCAGAATTCGGGAATTATCAGTCCTCAACTATAGAATAAGTCCTTGGGGTATTCCAAACCCTAACTCTCAACAACCCTTCATACTTTTCCATGCCCTTTTCCTGCCACCATATCGAAATCAAGATTCATCATCCCATCCACCCATCCTAGAGAGTTTATCAGTGTTGCCTACTTGAGAAAGGAGAATGTGAAGGTTCAGAATCAGGAAAGAAAGAACGGAGAATCACATCACAACTAGGGTTTTTCTTATTCTTTCCTTCTTACTTTTGAATTATAGACTCATGGGATTGTTTTCATACCCAACCATGGGTGTTGCTTATAATACTATGGGCTAGTACTTCTTAGATAGTGCTAGGTTATAAAGGTTGAATTAGTTTGAATTGATGATCTAGACTAGGTTGGATTTCTGCTGTATACTTATTCCTTTATTAATGCTTTGAATTTAAGACTTATATTTTTATCTTATATGATCTGTCCTTATTCGTGAAGATGCCAATTACGTTTCCATATTTATGATTATTGCTTGTGTCATAAAGTGATTATATTTTTCTATCTGTTTATGGGTAAAGGGGACTTAACCATACAACTTATATTCATTAGAATAATTAATATTTGACACTTAATATATCTATTAATTACTATTCTAGAGGATTTGGTTTCTTAGATTGTTAAGTGGGAATTGAAGTTTATTTCTTAAGTACCAAGAAAGGATTAGGAATTATTATTTTGCATCTGAGTATTTGAACCAGATTTATATGTTAAGTTTACTTCACCAAAGGGATTTAGCATAATTAAGTGATTGCTTTCATAAAATCTGTAGGAATTCTAACCGATAGTCTAGTGATTTGATTTGACCAATTTAATTGGATTGCCTATCTTCTCTATTGAACAATTCATCCTTATTCTTATTTGCTATTTTATTATTTTTAGTAATTATTTTCTGCATCTTTAGTTTAATTAATTAGCTTGAAAATCCAGATTTGTCTTAGGTTAGAGTTGTCATAAATGGTTTAAATAGTAAGTCTTGAATTATCCTTTGGGTTCGATAATAGACTTGGTCATACGCTTATCTGCAATTGATTCCCTTCACTTGTGGACACATGCGAAAAGGTGAACAAGCAAATGGCGCCGTTGCCGGGGATAATTCCCTAGGCTTTACTATTAAATTCTTTCGTGATTTATTTTAAGGGTCATTTACTAGGAGGTACATAAAATAATACATAATTTCTATAAACTACATGACTCAAAGTATTATTACTCATAACTACACAATTTTGATTGTTATACAATAAATTCCCCTATGCATTTGCACAATTTTATTTTTGCACATTTTAAATTCGGGCAGCAGACGGCGGCGGTCAACGGCCGTTCTGACCGATGGTCAATGCCGGTCAACGACTGGTCAATGATCGGTCAACGCCGGTCCGGCGGGTGGGTGGGTGAGGCGTAGGTTGGTGGTTTAAAAGTGTATGGGATTATAAGGTTATATTTGGTATTTTATTTTAATATTTTATATGTGAGAGTAATTATTTAAATTCCTTGTATCTCATAGTAATTTAGGCTAAAAGTGTGTATTTATTAGTGATTTTCTATTATTTTAATTTAGGAAGTTAAATTTTTAATTTCTTTTATTTTTATTTTATTTGGATCCATACTATTCTAATCAGCTGTGCGAGAACAGGTGTATGATCACTAGGTCAAGTGAACTCTCTATTGAACCACTCAACCAAGAACTTGAAGCACTTGCTAGATGGAACAGAAGGAAAAGAAAGCATCCAGCTACATCTATTTCTAGGTCGGATTCAGATAGTTTTCATTCGTCAGAGGAAGAGGGAGTTGATTTGGCTGAAGAGACTGAGACTAGAGAGATGGCTGACGATCAGGTGCCGACCCCTATTTGGGACCAATATAAGCATAAGCATACCATGAATGTTGGATTGAATGAACCCGCAATCACTGTAGAAAATTTTGAGTTGCCTTTCGAACTGATCTGGATAGTAGAGAGACAATAGTTCAGTGGGACACCTCTGGAAAATCCTACTGCTCTTCTGCAGTTATTTGATGAGTATGCGCGGATGCAAAAGCGTAGGGATGTTCCGGAGGATGCTATCAGAATGAGGCTTTTCCCATTCTCAGTAATGGGAAAAGCCAAAGAATGGTACAACAACCTTCCTGCAGGATGTTGCACTACATGGGAGCAATTGGCTGACATGTTCTTAAATAAATACTTCCCTTCCTCCAAGAGTTTTAAGGTGAAGAAAAAGATTACACAATTTAAACAAGAAGGCTTGAAGAGTTTCTATGAGGCGGGGAAAGATTCAAGAAGCTGCTACGTTATGGTCTACAACATGGATTTACAAAAGATACTTATTTAGGCTTCTTATATCAAGGTCTAAAAGGTGATTCAACAGTTTTGGTGGACGCAACAGTTGGAGGATCGATATTTAAAAAGTAGCAGGGGAAGCAGAAGAGGCTAAAGTAGAAGTTCAGGTCAACCGTAGTGAGATGTCAGAATTAAAGAGTCGACTCAGTGAGCTGCATATGAAGATGGATTGTCTCGGACTAGGAAACAGTGGAGAGGAAGTTATGATGGTTGGAGATGAAGATCAGATGGAGGAAACGAATTATGCTATAGGTCATAATTTTCAAAGGGATTACAGAAATAAACAGAAAAATTTCAGACCTAGTAATCATCAATGGAGAATGAGTGACCAAGGAAATTCCAACTTTAACAATCAGAGAAGGAATAAGAATTTGTTCTATGGAAACCCAAGTAATGAAGTAGTACCTTCTTCAGGAGTTGATCTAGTCCACAAGCCTGTTGAAGAGAGAGCATCCATGGATGATGAGATTAAAATGTTAATGAAGTAGCAAGGGGACCAGATAATGTAGTATGGGGAACAGTTGAACTTGATGGTCAAGATGATGATGACTACTAATGAGCAATCTGAAAGCAGGCAGAAAGAGACAGATAAAAAGTAAAAAGAGATATTATTATTGGAAAGTTGCAAGGTGCAGTTGGAAGATTAAAGCAACAAGGAAAGTTTCCATCTCAAACGGTGACAAATCCAAAAGAACAAGTTGTGGCTGACACCCTGAGGAGTGAAAAGCAGTATGAGGGTCCAAAAATACCATCAAATCGATCTGAAGTCGAGATGAATGTTGAAAAATCAGACGAAAATGATTGTCAACATTGACACATGGCACGACTCGTGCCACTTATACCAACTAGTGCCAATAGGGATTGTGCCATCCGACAAGAGAAAATACAAATGGCACGACTCGTGCACCTGACTGGCACACGTCGTGCCAAGGCCGACAGATCGTCAATTCTGGCTTGATAGTATTGCGGCATGAGTCAGAGGAGCGCTGGCATGACTCGTGCGCTTCTCCAGCAAAAAATTCAAAAATTCATCTCAATCCTCGCGCTGCTGAATTCATCTTGAATGATTTTCAAGTTCCTGAAACTGATGAAAATTCAAAAGAACCTGAAGTTAGGTTAAAAAAATAGCAGATAGCTAAGGCAGACAAAACATCCTATTCTGTTTCCACTTCAATTTTTGAAGAAAGAATTAGATGAAAGATTCAAGATAATTTATGGAGATGTCCAAGAAGATCCACATTAATATTCCTTTTGCAGAGGCCTTAAAAGAGATGCCAAACTATGCAAGGTTCTTAAAAGGCAACATGTTAAGAAGAGGAGTTTGACTGGAAATGAGTCAGTGAATAAGATAGAGAACTGCGTTTCTATGATACAAAAGAAATTCCTACGAAGATGAAAGATTCGGGAACCTTTACCATACCATATGAGATTGGAAAAGGACAAGCCAAGAGAGCCTCATGTGATTTGGGGGCTAGCATTAATCTGATGACTTATTCCGTATTCAATAAGCTTTACCATACCATTTGTAGCATTGCAGCTAGCTGATAGATCCCTGACTTACCCAAGGGGGACAGTTGAAGATGTCTTAGTGAAAGTGGGGAAGTTTATATTTCCAGTGGAGTGCTAGACATGGAAGAAGAAGAAGATGACATAGTTCCTCTGATTTTAGGAAGGCAGTTCCTAGCGACTATAGAAATGAACATTGATGTGAAGAAGGGGGAGCTGAAGTTGCAAGTTAATGATGAAGAAGTCGTGTTTTCAATTGAGAGAGTTATGAAGTGGTCTACTGATATGCAAGAGTGTAGAAGCATCAAAGAAGTAGAGAGGAAGCCGCGGAGGAGAGCTTGCCTTTTATCCTATCTAGGGATCCTATTGAAAAACACCAAAGCGAACTTCTGGCTCTTATTTCTACTTATTTTGATGATAGGTATGATGAGCTTGCTAATGGATACATTGAATACTTACAGAAATCTGATTATAGGAATTTAGCAAGAAAGCTTAAGTCGACTACTGCAAGCCTTACAATCACAAGTACAAGAGAAACAACACCTGTAAAGGTGGTGAAGGATGTAGTAGTTAAGGTTGAGAAAAAGGAAGAGAAGATGATGCCTACTTGAAGCCTCCTAACTTACCACCGGATACCCACAAATCTGAGAGTCCTTTATCTCTTTCTTTATTTTGTTATCATTTTTATCCTGACCTGTTTGATCTTGATTGTGATAGGAATGATTTTGAAATTGAGTGGAAGATTGATAGGAATGAGATGAGAAAGCTTGAGAAAGGAGATTCTACTGATCATATGGCGCCTAAGAAAAGTAAGGTGATAAGTGTGGATGATAAGAGTGGGAGAAAGTATTGGAAGGCGAAGATGAAAGAAGATCGCCCTCTTAATCAAGAGTCTACATATTATGCATTCCGTCATGACTCTCCGACGTTAAACATGAGCGACTGTTGGGGGCTTACCCTCCTGTTTTATTACGTTTAATATGTTTGTTTGGTGTAGAAAATTTTATTAGGTGCTTCTTCGTCTATGGTGTTCACTTTTTACAAACTTAGTTTTTCAATTAGTTTAACCTAAGTTTGGGGGGTGTACGTGCATTCCAATGTCTTGAAGCACCGAGGTAAGTTTTTTCACTTGTGTGTGATGCTTGGAGTTTGATTTTTTTGTAATTTTTGAAATTTATTTCAAATTTTTGAATTTTTTTACAATTTTCCAAGTGTCTTGTGTGTATTTTGTTAGTTTTCTAGATTTGGTGTGGTTTAATTTTTGTTGAATTTTTAGTTTCTCCTATGATTTTACTAATGAGTTCTGATTGATGATGAGATGTGTTTGAGCTTTAATGACTATGAAGGGTATTGGAGTTTAAAGAGAAGTGAGTTCTATCTGAGACTTATGTTTGACCAAGTTGGATAACTCGAGGAGCATGCAAGATTTGGAGGAGATAAATCAGGTGCCTTCATTTCTTTATTTTAATTTTTATAGGATAGATTGTGTTGATTCTTGAGTAGTTGAGGTATTAAAATTTGTGTTACTGGTTGTGTGCTTAAGGTGATTTTACTAGTTAGATTTCTGCCAGAAATTCATATGCTCTTGAAATTGATGAAGGAAGTATACTTAAGTTATATTGTGGTATGAAAAGTGCTCTATTACTTGTTAAAACCATGTGAGATTTTGAGCCTTATTCATGTACATAATCATATGATATTTCTTTCTAGTGAGTATCATTCTTGTGCGTGTATTCTAGAACTTGCTATTTGTCTTGCTTAAGACTACATGTTATGTTAGATGATGGGACATGATTTAAGGTCATCTTTGAATTTATGAGTCACTTAGCCAAATAATTCTTATCCATATGATTGTTTATCCGTAGTTAGCCCCGTTGAGCCTTAAAACCTCATTCTTTGGCAACTTACGAGAAATAACCACTTTGAGTAATCTGAATTCTTTTGAGCCTTGATTATCCGTTATTAAGGAGAATTAATGGCTTTTAAAAGCATGGAGCTTGATAACATATTGGGAAGGAATAAAATTGGTGTTGAAAGAGTGATTGAGCTTGAAAATGTATTTAAAGAAATCATGCAATAGTTTTTAAATCAAGTACTCTATTGAAACAAACACCCTAGGGTAGTGCCCAAAACTGGTACCCTATGGAGGATGCGTGAGGTAGTGCCCATAAACTGGTACCTCAAGAGAAGAAAAGAAAAAGAAAAAAATATATGTACATTTTGTGTGTGGAAGAGAAAAATTGAAGAGAAAATGAGGATGATGTGCTTAATTGAAGTAAGTAAGAAAAATGAAGATCATGATTGGTCGCTATTTGACTGAGTCAAGTTTTGAGTCACTTGTCCATATATGTCCTACCTTAACTAAAGATCCAACATTATATCCAAATAAAAGTCCTTTTTGATCTCATTATCGAATCATACTTTTAAGTGGTAGAGAGTTTGAGACGTTTTGCAAGCTTATGGTTACACATGCACTTGAATTGAATATGAGGTTTACGTAAACCCATACCCTATAAGTGTACATCTTCTACACTTGAGTGCGAGTGATATACTTCCCATGAGAATAAGTTAATGGAGCATTTTAATTGGTAGTAATTATCTTAACTTGTATGCTATGAATGAATTATTGCATGTAATGAGAGTTGTATGACCGGAGTTAATGACATTTATATTTTGAATGGCCTAGTTGTCATATCTCTTATTTTCACTTAGATTTACGCACTATCTTTCTTCTTTGTTCAATTTTGTTGTTCGGGGACGAATAACAACTTAAGTATGGGGGTTTGTTTAGTGTGAAAATCTACATATTTTAGGGTCCAATTTAGCACTGTATTATGGATTTTATATCCGTATTTGAGCATTTTGTAGTTGGATTGCATATATTTGTATTACAGATGCTTGTAAGGTGTTATTTTGTGTTTTAGTTGGAAAACGAGGGTAAAAAGAGCAAAATTGAAAGTCGGGTCGAAACCGGGCGAAAGTAGGATTTGGTGCAGCATGGCATGACTCGTGCCAGCCATGGCATGGGTTGTGCTGCTCACATAAACCACTAGTGCCGGCCACATTCAGCACAAGATGTGAACGACCGCCCAGCACGCCCCAGAGGAGCACCACTCGTGCCTCACTTTGTACAACTCGTGCTACATCAAATGAATGAATTTTTAGAAGTTCTTTATATGGTTGGAAAGCCAAGAAAGAGAGGATCGCGTGAGAGCAAAAATTACCTCAATCGAAGTCTGGATGAAGAAGTTATGAGCAAAATCGTGAGGTCGGACAGGCAGCCGAAGGGTGGCACGACCCGTGCCATGTTTGGCATGACTCGTGCCATGTGTCCAGCCAGCGCCCGTGCAGCCGGTGCCGCTGAGAAATGCTGCACGTCCGTGTCCGACACGACTCGTGCCACCCCTGGCATGACTCGTGCCGATACCCAGCGAAGCCCAGTCATCGTTTTTATTATTTTCTTGGCCCGTTCGTATTTTTGACGTAAAAATCCACTTTTGAGTCAGAATTCAGGAATTATCAGTCATCTACTATAAAAAGAGTCATTGGGGTGTTCCAAACCCTAACTCTCAACAACCCTTCATACTTTTTCATACCCTTTCCCTGCCACCATATCGAAATCAAGATTCACCATCCCATCCATCCATCCCAGAGAGTTTATCAGTGTTGCCTACTTGAGAAGGAGAACGAGAAGGTTTAGAACCACGGAAGAAAGAACGGAGAATCACGTCACAACTAGGGTTTTTCTTATTCTTTCCTTCTTACTTTTGAAATATAGACTCATGGGATTTATTTCATACCTAACCATGGGTGTTTCTTATAACACCATGAGCTAGTACTTCTTGGATAGTGCTAGGTTATGAAGGTTGAATTTGTTTGAATTGATGATCTAGACTAAGTTGAATTTCTGCAGTTTACTTATTTCTTTATTAATAATTTGAATTTGAGACTTATATTTTTATCTTATATGATCTGTCCTTATTCATGAAGAGGCCAATTACCTTACGATGAGAGTGGAAATTCATGTATTTTCAGGTCCAGTTTGATACCTTTTTGGCAGTATATTTGCTATTATTTTCACAAATATTAATACTTTGAATTATTATTGACTAAAAGGTGTATGAAAGGTATTTTGTTGTGTTTTGATAGAAAAAAAGATCAAAGGTGTAAGTTGGAATGAAGAGTAAATTTGAGCAATATGCAAGAAAACAGGGGGACCACTTTCTAGAATTTTCTGTGATTGTGTGGAAGTCAAATGTGGTCGTTGAGACATAGTTTGAAAGCCATGAAAGAGAGGAACGCGTGGCCATAAGAATTACCTCAATCGAAGGTCGGATGAAGAAGTTATAATCTAAACAGTGAGGTCACGCAGCTGTCTAATGAATTTTCGAAACTTTTCAAAGGTTGGCCCATGAAATACTTTCACGCCACATCATGCAATTGTGGGCTTTCTTTCCATGAACTTTGATCAATTGTGGGCCCAAGATGACATGTGAAGATTGAGTATTACATATTCATTGGCAAGCAATGGTGGGCCATGCAATAGTCAAAAGTAATTTTCAAAAGTCAAACTTAAGGAAGTAAAAATTGCATGCAAGTAAAAGTAGTGGGCCAAGAGCATAAATGAGAAGATTGCTGCAGCAATATCAAATATTGAAGAATGACGTGCTGATCCGTGTTCTCAATTAGTGAAGTGGTCCAAAGTCATGCTCATCCAATATAAGCCCATTAATGAATTATTTTGGCTCGAAGCCCAGCTTATCTCAACACCTAAATTCGTGAACTACAAATACGCCCAAATTGATGTGAACAGGGAGACCAGTTCTATTTTCTTTCACAACAATTCACGCCTCCAGCCTGCATCACCTCTGTCACTCATTCATTCATCACCCACCATCAATTGGAGATTGAGATTCCGACGGAGATAAAAATTAAAGAGACGGAGTTCTCCAAAAAGGGTTCTTTATTTTTAGTTATTTATTTTTGTTATTTTAGCACAATGGTTAGGGTTTATTACATTTTTGTGATTTGTCCTCGTAAATCCATGGGCTAAGTTTCTTTGTGATAATGTTAGGGCTTTAGACAGTTTTAACTATGTGATTTGATTGCCCTAGACTTTGATTTATTACTCTGCAAATTGTTTATTTTCTTATTGAAGAGGATATTTTGATTCATTTAATTATTCTTGACGGCATCACTGATTGATAGTTAATAGGATTCTCTATTTCTACATAATAATTGTTGTTTCATGTGACAGTCTTAGGAGATTAGCCTATAATACCTAAGAGTGTTAGACAATTAATTTGGAATATTAATTACTTGGTAAAACATTATTATTAGGTAATTGGTAAGGAGACAAAAGGGGTTAACAATCGCGTACCTAGAAAGGGAAGTCTAGTGCTCTAGCCTTTAATAGAATTTAGCATGAAGTACCTATAGAGGGAAAGGGAGTTAATTTCTTATTAATCCTAGGATTTTCAGCTCATTATAAGTGTTAGATCCTACCCGATCAATGTGATTTAACTAGGCTTAGTGATCATCTTATAAACGTCTGCAGGTAATTAATTTGGATCTAGATAAATTGGTCACATAGTTAAACTGTTTGACCGAGCATTACCAATTCTCTATTTTTGAATTCTTAAATCATTTCTCTTGCGTGATTTATTTTATTGCATAATTTGTTTATTTATTTTAATTTAGTTTTATTAGTTTAATTAATTATCTTCTCAAAATTCCCAGATTTGTCTTGCAATTGAATTATCATTAATAGAGTTATTAATTAAATTTATAACTATCTCTTGGGAATAATATTTTACTTGGTCTCGCGCACTACAATCGATTCCTTATACTTGAGGGTGAAATAAAATAGCGATCAAGTTTTTGGCGCCGCCTGTCGGGGATAGTTTATAGATTTAAATTTAATTTTATAGTGATTTATTTTCTTGTAGGACGTTAAAATTTACTTGCTTTATTTTATTTTATTTGTGAACCAAACAATTCTGATCTTTTGAGTGAGTACATGTGTATGATCACTAGGTCGAGTGGACGAGAAATCGAATCATTAAACCTAGAGCTTAAAACACTTGTTAGAGAGAATAGAATGAAGAGAAAGCAGCCAACTACACCTATTCTTAGTTTGGATTCAGATAGTTTTCATTCGTCTGAAGAAGAGGTCGAACAGCTTTCACAAAAATTTGACAGAGTTGATTTAACTGAGGAGACTGAGACTACAGAGATGGCTGAAGAACAGGCACCGACGCCTATGCGGGACCAATATAAACTAAAGCACACCACTTATGCTGGGTTGAATGGACCTGCGATCACCGCAGAGAGTTTTGAGCTGCCTTTCGGACTGATCCGGATGGTGGAGACACAACAATTTAGTGGGAATCCTTTGGAGAATCCTAGTGAGCATCTGCAGTTATTTGATGAATATGCAAGGATGTAGAAGAATAGGAATGTTCCGGAGGATGCTATCAGGATACGACTTTTCCTATTCTCACTTACGGGGAAGCCAATGAGTGGTACAACAACCTTCCTCAAGGATGTTGTACTAATTGGGAGCAACTTGCAGATAAGTTTCTGAATAAATACTTTCCTCCATCCAAGAGTTTCTTGATAAAGAAAAGGATCACACAATTCAAACAAGGATCCTTGGAGAGTTTCTATGAGGCATGGGAGAGATTCAAAGAGCTATTGCGGAGCTGTCCCAAACACGGATTTTCAAAGGATACTTACTTAGGCTTCTTCTATCAACGCCTAAGAAGAGATTCAAGAGTGTTGGTGGATGCGACAGCGGGTGGATCTATATTTAAGCAGTCTGCAGAGGCAGCTGAAGAGATTTTCGAGGAGATAGCTACAAATACTTACAATTGGCCGGCAGAAAGAGCAGATGGAGACGCTTCTTTTGATAAAGTGGCAAAAATTGAAATACAAGCTGGAAATAATGAAGTGTCAGCTCTCCATGATCGAATTGATAAACTGAATAATAAGTTGGACCGCCTCACTAAAGAGAACAGAGAGGAGGTAACAAAAGCTGAGATGAGGAAGAATTTCAGGAGGCATATTATGCTATGTTCCAAGGAGGAGATAATAGAAATAGACAGAATTTCAGACCGAACAATCAGTTTAGGGGAGGAATGACCAAGGGAACAACCGTCGGTATCAGCAAGGTTGGAACCAAGGAAATTCGAACTTCAACAACCAGAGAAGGAGTGAAAATTTGTCTTATTCTAATCCTAACAATGCAGTTGCACCACCTCCGGGATTTGAGCAAGCTCAGAAACCTGCCGAAGGGAAACCATCAATGGATGATAAGCTTGATTTGATGCTCAAGATGATGGTCATAAATAAAGAAACAGCTGAAGCAAGGTACAAGGAAGCAGAAAAGAAGCAGAAATAAATAGATCTTGCTATTAGTCAGTTGAATGCTGCGGTTGGTAAGTTGCAACATCAAGGAAAATTTCCTATACAGACTGAGTTGAATCCGAGAGAGCATCAGTGTCATGCTATTACTTTGAGAAGTGGCAAACAGTATGAAGGGCCTAGGCTACCGGATACGGAGTATAGAGAAAATTGATCTGGGGACACTAACAGGGATAGTCGTGCGCACCCGCATGCAGTCGAGTGGACGCCCAGCTAGGACCGTGCGAGAACGCATGATGCTGTGCATGAAGAATTAGCACACGGGCAAGACCGTGCAAGAATGCACGATGCCATGCGCTGGGGTGTGACACACGATGATAGCCATGCGCCATCACCAATACATCCCTCGCACGGCACAGTGAAGACACAACCAGGCTCTCGCATGGCAAGCACCGTGCTATGTCGCCCAATTCGTGCACAACGTCTGGTGGTTCGCACGGCGCCGTGTGTGCGACGGGCAGCATCGATCATTCAATGCCGTGTGATCTTATTTCTACTCCGGTTGAGTCTGTTCCTCACCATACTGATACAGTTGGCTTCCAAAGTGATATTGATCATCCGGTTGTGACTGAAAAGAAGTAGGAAAAAGCTAAATGAGAGAGGAATAAAAAGGAAGAACTAGAGAGAAACAGTTTAGGTATTCCAAAAACAAAGTATCCTATTCCTTTTCCTACTGTGCAGTTGAAAAAGGGTCTTGATGAGAAATTTCAGAAATTTGTAGAGATATTCAAGAAGATCCATATCAATATTCCTTTTACTAAAGCAATTGAGCATATGCGTCACTATGCAAAATATCTTAAGGAAATCATGTCCAAGAAATAGAGTATTGGGGACAAGAAGACAGTAAACTTGACTGAGGAATGTAGTGCCATCATCCAGAGGAAGTTGTCAGCCAAGCTAAAAGATCCGGGTAGTTTTACTATTCCTGTTCAGATTGGAAAAAATGCCACATGCAGAGCTTTGTGTAATTTGGGGGCGAGTATCAATCTGATGCCCTTAAATACATTTAAAAGCCTTGGTTTGGGGGAGGTGAGACCTACTTCGGTGATGTTGCAGCTAGCTGATAGGTTTCTTATGCACCCTAGAGGAGTTATTGATGATGTACTTGTGAAGGTGGATAAATTCATCTTCCTAGTCGATTTCTTAGTGCTTGATATGGAGAGGATAACAATGTGCCTCTGATTTTGGGAAGACCGTTCCTAGCCACTGCTAGAGCTCTGATTGAAGTTGAAGACGGAAAGTTGAGGCTCAGAGTAGGAGATGATAAAGTTGCCTTTTCTCCTGACAATGCATTGAAGTGGCCAGCTGAAAAAGCAAACTGCAAGTTCATTGATGTTGTTGATGAGATCATTGAGGAACAATTGCCTTTGATTCTGTCTAAGGATCAATTGGAAACATACGTCAGCAATAGTCTTTCTTTCCCTACTCTTACTACTGATTTTATATCTGATTATTCTGGTAATATGTTTGATGATGAATTTAATGGATATTTGAATGCTTTAAATGCTTGCAGGGAAGATAAGAGAGAGGTGTCCAAAATTGAAGGAGAAAAATGGACACCACGGTTCTTACCACTGGAGAAGGAGGAACCTGAAGCTGAAGAGAAGAAGAAGGTGGAATTGAAGCCTTTACCGGATCATCTATCGTATGTCTTTTTGGGGAAAAATCAAACATATCCGGTAATTATATCATCTGCCTTAACTGAACTTGAACTTGATAAATTTCTTAGAGACCTTAGGGAGCATAAGTCCGCCATAGGATGGTCTTTGGAAGATTTGAAAGGTATAAGTCCATCTATTTGCATGCATAGGATCAGATTAGAAGATGAAAAGAAAACTTCTGTGCAATATCAGAGGCGTTTAAATCCTGCGATGCAAGAAGTGGTTAGGAAAGAGGTACTTAAGTAGTTGAAGTCTGATATTATTTATGCTATTATTGATAGCCCTTATATGAGTATATTGCATGTGGTATCTAAGAAGGGGGGCATGACTATAGTACAATCTGAGAATGGAGAGACTTTGGCTACTAGGATACCTACAGGTAGGCGTGTTTGTTTTGATTATAGGAAACTAAATGAAAACACACGCAAAGACCATTTTTCTTTAACTTTCATGGATCAGATGCTTCATAGGCTTGCGGGGTATGTGTTTTATTATTTCTTAGATGGGTACTCTGGTTACAATCAGATAATGATTGCACCGGAGGATCAGGATAAGACTACCTTTACTTGTCGTATGGTACTTTTGCATTTAGGAAGCTTCCTTTTGGTTTGTGCAATGCTCCTGCTACTTTTCAAAGATGCATAATGTATATTTTTGAGGGTTTGATTGAGAGAATTATGGAAGTATTCATGGATGATTTTTCTATTTTTGGATCTTCCTTTGATTCTTGTCTTGCTAACCTTACTGTTGTTTTAGAGAGATGCCAAGAGTCTAACCTTGTTCTGAATTGGGAGAAATGTCATTTCATGATAAGAGAAGGTATAGTACTTGGTCATCATGTGTCTTCTAAAGGGTTGCAGGTTGATCGAGCGAAGGTGGTAGCCATTGAGAAGCTTCCACTACCGATTAATGTGAAAGGGGTTAGATCTTTCCTTGGTCATGTTGGATTCTACGGCAGATTTATCAATGATTTCTCCAAATATTCTAAACCTTTGTCTCATCTGCTAGAGAAAGATGTATCTTTTGACTTTAATGATACTTGCTTACATGTTTTTCAGGTACTTAAAGAGGCTTTGATAACTGCTCCAATTCTGATCACTCCAGATTGGACGTAGCCTTTTGTGTTGATGTGTGATACTAGTGATATGGCATTGGGGGTTGTGCTTAGATAGATTAGGGAGAAGATATTCAGACCTATATACTATGCTAGCAAGACCTTTGATGCAGTACAGAAAAACTACACAGTCACAGAAAAGGAGTTCCTTGCAGTGGTGTATGCCTTTGACAAATTCCGCCCATATCTGGTGGGAATGAAGACAGTGGTGTACACGGATCACTCGGCTATCCGCTATCTGATGGAAAAGAATGATGCAAAGCCAAGAATAATCAGATGGATCTTACTTCTAGTTTGATATTGAGATTAAAGATAAGAAGTGGAGTGAGAATGTGGTAGTTGATCATCTCTCTAGACTTGAGCAGATGGATCATTGTGATGAGAAGTATGAATTCATTAAGGAGGTCTTTCCTAATGAAGACATACTTGTGGTTGATTGCTTCGAGTTAGTAGAGATGGTAAAGAAGCCTCCATCACCATGGTATGCAGATATAGTCAACTTTTTAGCTAGTGGAGGTCAAATAAAGCCTTACAAGCTGACTGAGTACCATTATAAAAAGTTCTTTGTTGAGGTCAAGAAGTGCATATGGGATGATCCAATTCTCTACAAGCTGTGTCCGGATAACATCATGCGTCGGTGTATTCCTGAGGAAGAGTGGGAGAACGTATTGAGTATATGCCATGATGGACCAAATGGGGGTCACTTTGCAGCGGTAAAAACTGCAGCACGAGTTCTTCAATCAGGTTTTACTTGGCTTTCTTTATTTAAGTGTTGTAGATTCTATATAGAGAATTGTGATAGATGCTAGCGGATGGGGGGTATATCAAAAAGGGATAAAATGCCTTTGAAGAATGTGTATGAGGTGGAGCTCTTTGATGTGTGGGGCATAGATTTTATGGGTCCATTTTCTTTATCGAATGGATTTTTATATATCTTGCTTGCTGTTGATTATGTCTCAAAGTGGGTGGAAGCAATTCCAACCAAGTTGACTGATGCAAGAACAGTCATTGCGTTCTTGACAAATCACATATTTTCATGTTTTGGAGTGCCGAGAATTCTCATTAGTGATGGAGGAACTCATTTTCTCAATAAGCTAATGAAGAATCTTCTCAAGTCTTATGGAGTGAAACATAGAGTATCCACACCTTACCATCCGCAGACGAATGGACAAGCTGAAGTATCTAATCGTCAAATCAAGCAGATTTTAGAGAAAACTGTGAGTACTAGTCGCAAGGATTGGGCTAGTAAGCTTGATGATGCATTGTAGTCATTCAGAACTGCTTACAAGACTGTTTTGGGATGTCACCGTTCCAATTGGTGTATGGAAAGTCTTGCCACCTTCCGGTAAAAATTCAACACAAATCCTTTTGGGCGGTGAAGAAGATTAATCTTGATCTTGAAGCAGCGGGTAGTAGTCGTCTTCTACAGTTGAATGAGCTTGAAGAGTTTAGCGAAAAGGCGTATGAAAATTTCTGCATCTACAAAGTAAGGACCAAGAGATGGCATGATGCAAAGCTTCGACGTAAGAACTTTCAAGTTGGAGATTTTGTTCTCTTATTTAACTCTCGTCTGAGGCTTTTTGCAGGTAAATTGAAATCAAAGTGGATGAGTCCTTATGAATCTTCTCAAGTCTTATGGAGTGAAACATAGAGTATCCACATCTTACCATCCACAGACGAATAGACAAGCTGAAGTATCTAATCGTCAAATCAAGCAGATTTTAGAGAAAACTGTGAGTACTAGTCGCAAGGATTGGACTAGTAAGCTTGATGATGCATTGTGGTCATTCAGAACTGCTTACAAGACTGTTTTGGGATGTCACCATTCCAATTGGTGTATGGAAAGTCTTGCCACCTTCCGGTAAAAATTCAACACAAATCCTTTTGGGCGGTGAAGAAGATTAATCTTGATCTTCAAGCAGTGGGTAGTAGTTGTCTTCTACAGTTGAATGAGCTTGAAGAGTTTAGAGAAAAGGCGTATGAAAATTTCTGCATCTACAAAGTAAGGACCAAGAGATGGCATGATGCAAAGCTTCGACGTAAGAACTTTCAAGTTGGAGATTTTGTTCTCTTATTTAACTCTCGTTTGAGGCTTTTTGCAGGTAAATTGAAATCAAAGTGGATGAGTCCTTATGAGGTGAGTCGAGTCTATGATAGTGGAATGGTTGAACTCAAGAAGAACGATGGAGCTCTCTTCACTGTGAATGGGCATCGCTTGAAGCATTATCATCATCACGGTGAAGTGAAAGTTCTATTTGTGGATTTCATGACTTGATTTACACTTCTTCGTCGGGCTCAACGACGTTAAACAAGAGTGCTTAGTGGGAGGCAACCCACCGTTTTATTGATTTTATTTTGTTTTGTTTGTTGTGTCTTGTGCTAGGTGAATTACACTCAAGGTGCAAGCTTACACTTAAGGTAATAATATCCTTTTAAACTTTGATTCAACTCACATTTTCATCTAAGTTTGGGGGGTGTGATGTTCTTCCCTTGTTCCATTTGCACCTAGGTATGTTACTCTGCACTGTTTAGTGTCTGTGTGCTTGGAAGTCAATTTTTTTAGAAATTTTGAATTTTATTCGATCTTTCGAATTTTTTTGCAACTATCCAGGTGTCTTGTGTGTTTTTTTGTGTCTTTTGAATTTCTGTCATTAATTTTCGTCTTTTCGCTATTTTATCTCTCCTGTGATGATAAGTTTTATGTTTGAGCTTTATTGATTGAGAAGGTATTAAAGGTGATGAAGTGAACTTGCAAGATGTAAAGGAGATTGAAATCAGGTTACTTCGTTCCTTATTCTAAATTTTTATGTGAGTGTTGAATTCTTATGAGTAAGGAGTATGAGCTTTAAATTCTGTGACCTGAATTTCATGGGAATCTTTGAGCTGTTATTTTTCTGCCTATGGTGTTGATTATGATTAACAAGGGAAATATGCTTTTATTCTTAAGTGCTTGAAGTTCTTTATGTGCTTGTTATGATGTATACGTAGCCTTGAAGAGTGCTCGTTCTTTCTATGAAAAAGCCAAGTGAGATTTGAGCCTCTAAATCATGTTACATGATGATGCATGATAATTTTATTCTTGAGCGTATCGTTCTTGTGTGTGTATTCTAGAACTTGCCTTGAGTCTCCTTGAATATTCGAGAATAGTCTAGTGGATTATGAAAATGATATTAGGCCATCTTTGATTTTTAGCCCATCTTTTCCCTATACTTTACATGAATTCATTAAATCCTTAGTTAACCCTTTGAGCCTTGAAAAATTCATTCTTTGAATAGCCCGTTGAGCTTAATCAGTATTTAATTTTTTATTGTGTTACTTGGATCAATTGAATAATTGTTGAAGTGGTTAGAAGAAGAATGTGAATATGTTGGAGTTGAAAAAGAAGATGAAGAAAGGAGAAGAAAGGAGAAGAAGAAAAAGGATATAAAATCCTAATGAGTTATGAAAAAGGAAAAAAAATGGAAAAGAAGGAGTAAAAAAGAAAAAAATAAAGGGAGAGAAAGAAAAAATATTTGTGGAGTAGTGCACATACCCTTGATGCTGAAAGAAAAGAAGAAAATTAATCTCTCATTATTGAGGTTGAAGAAAGAATTGAATAATTTGGAGTTGAGGAGGAGTTAAGCTTGAAAAGAAAGTGATGAGGAAGAATGAAGATCATGATGGACTGCCGCTTGATTGATCCGAGTTTGAGTCACTTATCCATAAATTTCCTACCTTGTCCAAAGATCCTACGTTAAAACCAAATAAAAAATCCTTTTTTATTCATAATTTGCTAGCTACAAGTAAAAGGAGAGTTGAGACAATGGGCAAGCTTATGGTTACGCATGAACTTGAATCGAATTTGAGAGCACTCATATATATAACCCAAAAGGTGTACACTTTATACACCATGAGCATGAGAGTTACACTATATATATCCTGTGAGTATGGTGGATTGAGCAGTTGAATTGGTGAAGTAATTATCTTAATTTGCATGTTTTGAATGAATTGATGCTTTTGAATTTGAAGTTATGTGAACCGAGTTAAGATTGATTACATCTTTTGAAGGCTTAGTTGATGTTATGATCCTTGCCTTTGAACATGACTTTCCATCTCATTATTCTCTTGTTTTGTTGTTTCGCAGTTCGAGGACGAACAACTTAAGTTTGGGAGGTTTGATGAGAGTGGAAATTCATGTATTTTTTGGTCCAGTTTGATACCTCTTTCGATGTATATTTGCTATTATTTTCATAAATATTAATACTTTGAATTATTATTGACTAAAAGGTGTATGAAAGGTATTTTATTGTGTTTTGATAGAAAAAAAAGATCAAAGGTGTAAGTTGGAATGAAGTGTGAATTTGAGCAATATGCAAGAAAACAGGGGGACCACTTTCCATAATTTTTCTATGATTGTGTGGAAGTCAAATGTGGTCGTGTGAGATATGATTTGAAAGCCACGGAAGAGAGGAATGCTTCTTGCCTCAATCAAAGGTCGGATGAAGAAATTATGATCAAAACAGGGAGGTCGCGCAGCTGCCTAATGAATTTTCGTAACTTTTCAAAGGTTGGCCCATGAAATACTTTCATGCCATATCATGCAATTGTGGGCTTTCCTTCCGTGAACTTTGATCAATTGTGGGCCCAAGATGACATGTGAAGATTGAGTATTACATATTCATTGGCAAGCAATGGTGGGCCATGCAATAGTCAAAAGATTTTCAAAAGTCAAACTTAAGGAAGTAAAAATTGCATGCAAGTAAAAGTGGTGGGCCAAGAGCATTAATGAGAAGATTGCTGCAGCAATATCAAACATTGAAGAATGACGTGCTGATCCGTGTTCTCAATTAGGGAAGTGGTCCAAAGTCATGCTCATCCAATATAAGCCCATTAATGAATTATTTTGGCCCGAAGCCCAGCTTATCTCAACACCCAAATTTGTGAACTACAAATACGCCCAAATTGACGTGAACAGGGAGACCAGTTCTGTTTTCTTTCACAACAATTCATGCCTCCAGCCTGCATCACCTCTATCACTCATTCATTCACCACCCACCATCAATCGGAGACAGAGATTCCGACGGAGATAAAGATTAAAGAGATGGAGTTCTCCAAAAAGGGTTCTTTATTTTTAGTTATTTATTTTTGTTATTTTAGCACAATGGTTAGGGTTTATTACATTGTGATTTGTCCTCATAAATTCATGGGCTAAGTTTCTTTGTGGTAATGTTAGGGCTTTAGACAGTTTTGACTATGTGATTTGATTGCCCTAGACTTGGATTTATTACTCTGCAGATTGTTTATTTCCTTATTGAAAAGGATATTTTGAGACTTCATATTATTGTGTTTTTGGGTTTTAATTCCTTTAATTATTCTTGACGGTATCACTGATTGATAGTTAATAGGATTCTCTATTTCTGCATAATAATTGTTGTTTCCTGTGACAGTCTTAGGGGATTGGCCTATAATACCTAAGAGTGTTAGACAATTAATTTGGAATATTAATTACTTGGTAAAACATCATTATTAGGTAATTGGTAAGGAGACAAAAGGGGTTAACAATCGCGTACTTAGAAAGGGAAGTCTAGTGCTATAGCCTTTAATGGAATTTAGCATGAAGTACCTATTGAGGGAGAGGGAGTTAATTTCTTATTGATCCTATGATTTTCAGCTCATTATAAGTGTTAGATCCTACACGATCAAGGTGATTTAACTAGGATTAGTGATCCTCTTATAAACGTCTGTAGGTAATTAATTTGGGTCTAGATAAATTAGTCACATAGTTAAACTATTTGCCCGAGCATTACTAATTCTCTATCTTTGAATTCTTAAATCGTTTCTCTTGCGTGATTTATTTTATTGCATAATTAGTTTATTTATTTTAATTTAGTTTTATTAGTTTAATTAATTATCTTCTCAAAAACTCCCAGATTTATCTTGCAATTGAATTATCATTAATAGAATTATTTATTAAATTTATAACTATCTCTTGGGAACGATATTTTATTTGTCACGCACACTACAATCGATCCCTTATATTTGAGGGTGAAAGAAAATAGCGATCACCTTAGCATGTTTATGATTATTGCTTTTGTCATAAAGTGATTATATTTGTCTGTCTATTTATGGGTAAAGGGGACTTAACTGTACAACCTATATTCAATAGAATAATTAATTTTGGACACTTAATATATCAATTAATTACAATTCTAGAGGATTTGGTTTCTTAGATTGTTAGTGTGAATTGATGTTTATTTCTTAAGTACCTAGAGATGAGTAGGAATTATTCTTTTGCATCTGAGGGTTTGAACCAGATTTATGTGTTAAGTTTACTTCACCAAAGGGATTTAACATAATTAAGTGATCGCTTTCATAAAATCTATAGGAATTCTAACCGATCGTCTAGTGATTTGATTTGACCAATTTAATTGGATTGCCTAGAGCTATCTATCTTCTCTTTTGAACACTTCATCTTTATTCTTATTTGCTATTTTATAATTTTTAGTAATTATTTTTTGCATCTTTAGTTTAATTAATTCGCTTGAAAATCCAGATTTATCTTAGGTTAGAGTTGTCTTAAATAGATTAAATAGTAAGTCTAGAATTATCCTTTATGTATCATTTGTGTTCGATGGTGTGCTGTCGCCGGCTCCCAAAAATAATATTTATAAATCTCCGAATAAATCCACTAAAAATGTAGTAAGATAAGTAAGATCCCAAGGGAATAATCGAATTTTAATTGAATATAAGTGTGTTTCTAAAGAGTAACAAGGGAGGTTTAAATTGAATTCTAACAACTACTAACATGAAATAAATAATTAAAATAGCAAGAATCTAAAATTAAGTGAACAAATAAAATTAAAAACATAGTCCAAGGATTTGATCTCTTCTCATATACTAATTCACATGAATCAAATTTCTAAAATCCCAACTAGTTCATAAACTCAAGTCCCTAGGCTATTGACACGACCAAATTAACCCGAAATATTCTTAAGATTAATAACCTAGGGTACGACCTATAGATTAATCTACTCTCAAGGGATCTAAAGAGGTTCGAACCTAAGAGTGCATTAGGATTTAGATATTAGGACTACAAGGCATGAAAACAAGGGTAGTGAATCATATAACCTAGATCTCATGATTTGAAGAGGTACTCCCTCAATTTGCTACTCGATTCACAAACATGTAACAATTACGGATTACAAGTTTTAAAATAGCTAATGAATAATTTAATCACAAACTAAGATGGCCATTCCAATTCAATAATTAAAATGTCATAATCTTATCAAAGCTAATCACAAAATAAATTCATAAGCAAGTTGATAATTTTAATCATAAACAAACATGTAAATTTATTAACGGGAAGTTCATAATTCTTGGACTAAAAAACAAATTACATATTAAAAACTAAAAATAAAAGTAAATTAAAAAGACTAAACCAATGTTCTTTGATGGTGGTGCCTCCTCTTCATTCTGCTGCCCTTGCAGCCTCCTGTTCGTGAGTGTGGAATGCCCCCAAAGGAATGAATCTGGTCCCTTTTAATAATTTCCTTCTTCACTCTTCATTTTTGGTAAGTGTGATTTTCTTCCTTAAATTATTCTTGTGATCAAAGCTTGGTCAACCACTTGATTTCGAGCAATTAAAAAAAGCAGTTAAAATCATCAAATGAGTTACGGTTCTTTTGAATACGTTTCAATCTGCTCCCAAGAATCTGCCCCACTGAACACTAGGTTCTTCAATGTTGTGACTTCGAAATTTATCTTGTTTTTGGCCTATTTCAATAAAAAATAAAATAATTAAAGTTTTAGTGTATAAAATAGAAATAAGTCGTAATTAAGATTAAATAATTCACAACTCATGCGAAGTGAATTTATGCAAAATATGAGTGTAAAATTACGACTTATCATTCGATAATAAATTTGGTCACACACTGTAGATAATTATAGACAGGATACTTAGTATTATTGTAAATAATTTAGATCCGTTAATTACTCTTAATCTCTTGTATATATGTATCTGTAATCTTTATGTGCTTTAACAAAAATAAAGGAAGAATATTTCCTTTACATGGTATCAGCCTTTACGATCTGAAACCTTGCGCTACCATCTTCCTCTTCGTTGCGTTGCCGTCTTCTACCTTGTCTGCCATGGCTACCATACCGGCAACTCCTACCCTCCCTCTCTCCACCATGATTCACATGATCACCATCAAACTTACCTCTTCAAATTATTTATTGTGGCATGCTCAGATTCATCCTCTCCTCACGAGTCAGAATTTCATGACCCTTGTTGATGGTTCCAGCCCCGTTCCTTCGGCGACGGTTACCACTGAGGAGGATGTGACGGTGGCTAACCCAGCGTACGCTTCATGGTACGCTCGTGATCAAACACTGAAATTATTTCTTGTCTCTACACTGACAGAGGAATCCATGGCTATTGTGATCGGCTGCAACTCTGCCAGAGACGTCTGGCAAGCCCTAGAATCAGCCTATCGTCACGGCTCTAAGGCTCGAGAATTGAGCCTTAAGGACGATCTCCTCTCTTTGAATCGTGGCTCGCAGTCCATCTCCGAGTACGGCCGCCACTACAAGTCGATCTGTGATCAACTTGCTGCCATCGGGAGATCGATTGATGACTCCGACAAATCACATTGGTTTTTGAGGGGTCTTGGCTCTTCTTTCTCCAGTTTCACCGCTGCCCAATTGGCCTAGGACCCACTGCCGGACTTCCAGACCTTGTTGGCCCGTGCTCAAAGCCACGAACTATTTCAGAAGACCGTGGAAGAGGCCTCCGTCGTCCAGCCGGCATTCAACGCCGTCCATCAGCAGCGCGGGCAAGGCAGCAGTACTGGTGGTTCTTCTTCGCCTTTCCAGCACCGCGGGCGTGGCCGTAGTCGTGGTCGTGGTCACGGCCATCGTAACACTGGAAACCGGCCTTCTTATTGTCAGCTCTGCCGTCAAGAATCGGATCATCAGGCCTTCGATTGTCCACGTCGCTTTGATTGTGACTTTGATCGACCTTCTCGTCAGGCCTCAACTGCTAATCTTGCTGAGGCCCTCTTGGCGGGCTGCTCTATCTCATCTGATGTCTCAGATTGGTGTCTAGACACAGGTGCTTCGACTCATATGGCGTCAGATGTTGATCACCTTCACTCTGCATCACCCTACTCAGGGTCTGATTCTGTACAAGTTGGTAATGGTGCGACTCTATCCATATCTCATATTGGGTCTTTATCTATTACTAGTGATTTAACTTTGCAAGGTGTTCTTGTTGTCCCGGGGCTCACTAAAAATCTGCTATCTATCAGTAAACTGACTCATGATTATCCTGTGCGTGTCTTGTTTGATCATTATCGGTTTCTTATTCAGAACAAAGACACGGGCAAGCTGCTCGCTACAGGAAAGCTTGAAGGTGGGCTTTATGTGCTTGATTCGCCCACTGCTGCCTTTACTGCTGTTACAAGGAATAAAAAGCTTCATGCTTCTTTTGATTTGTTGCATAATAGACTTGGTCATGTTTCTCATTCTGTGGTTTCTCAGTTGAATAAACTTGGCGTTGTTTCAGTTACTTCATTATTGCCTTCTCCAACCTTATGTCGCTCTTGTCAATTGGCAAAAAGCAAGCGATTACCTTTTAATATGAATGATAAACGTGCTGCTTCATTACTTGATTTAGTGCACTGTGATCTTTGGGGTCCTTCTCCCGTTATGTCTGAGTCCGGTTTTCGCTACTATGCTATCTTTATTGATGATTACAGCCAGTTTACTTGGTTTTATCCACTTAAAGCAAAGTCAGAATTCTTTGATGTGTTTGTTCGTTTTCAGTCTTTTGTGGAAAACCAACTATCTACTAAAATAAAGCAATTTCAGAGTGACGGAGGAACTGAGTTCACTAATAATCGTTTACAATCTCATTTTTCCACTTGTGGGATTCATCATATCATGTCTTGTCCTTATACACTGGCTCATAATGGTCGTGCTGAGCGCAAGCACCGCCACATTACTGAAACGGGCTTGGCTCTCTTATTTCATTCATCTGTTCCAATGCATTTCTGGGTGGAGGCTTTTAGTTGTGCAGTGTTCACTATCAACAGACTTCCATCTGTTCTGTTGGGTCAGAAGTCGCCTTTTGAACTGGTATACGGACGCCCTCCAGCTTATGATGTGTTCCATGTCTTTGGATGTTGTGTTTATCCATGTCTCAGGGATTACACTACAAACAAATTTACCCCAAGAAGTTCAGCATGTGTCTTTCTTGGCTACAGCACGCAGCACAAGGGCTACAGGTGTCTTGATATTTCTACTTCTCGTGTCTACATCAGCCGGCATGCTATCTTTGATGAGCTCAGTTTTCCGTATGCTTCAACATCTTCACCGAGAGCAGCTTCTGAACTCGACATATCTGAGTTTCGAGATCCTGTTCTGTCTCCTGTTACTCGACACTCGATGCCATCTTGCACCCGCAAGTCTCGGAGACCTTAGCCACTTTGCCTTGTCATCTTTGCAACGATGAGGAACTTAGAGCTCCACCTGCGCCGGAACCAGACCCTGCACCGGGTCCGACTACTTTGCCTCCACCTAGTCCGCCGCCTGCTTTGAATATACCGCCTGCACCAACTGCTCAGCTTTGGCTCAACCAACTCATCATATGCGCACACGAGCCCAGTCTGGTATTTTTAAACCCATTCAACGTTATCCGGCGGACGTTGCTTTATTGCAGGCAAACTCGCTATACTCTGCTCTCACAGCAGTCTCTGAACCTAAAGGGATAAAATCTGCCATGAAGTCTCCCCTTTGGGTCTCTGCCATGGATGAAGAAATGGATGCTCTTCGTTCTAACTCAACCTGGGAGCTTGTTCCTCGGCCGTCCAATGCCAACGTTGTTGGCTCTAAATGGGTTTATCGCATTAAATTTCTCGCTGACGGCAGCATCGATAGATACAAAGCTCGTTTGGTTGCACAAGGTTTTAGCCAACTTCCCGGGTTTGACTTTACTCACACTTTCAGTCCGGTTGTTAAAGCATCTACAGTTCGTGTCATCTTATCGTTTACAAGGGCCAGGAGCGCATAACTGCAAGCGAACAGTTATAAGCTTTCTTGAATGGTCATTTAACTCAGTCTGTTTTCATGGAACAGCCACCGGGTTATATTGATGCTCTTCATCCTGACTACGTCTGTAAGCTTAAAAAGGCCTTGTACGGGCTTCGCCAGGCTCCGCTGCCTTGGTACCAGCGCTTTCGGACGTTCCTACTTATTTTGGGTTTCAGTTGCAGTAGTGCCGACACGTCCCTCTTCGTGCTCAAGAAGGGTACCACCTGTATGTATCTACTTGTCTACGTAGATGACATTGTTTTGACGGGAAATAATGATGTTGCTATTCGCTTGCTTATTGATCGCATCCGCAAGGAATTCGCCATAAAGGATCTTGGCAAGCTTGGTTATTTTCTTGGTCTTGAGGTCACATATCCATCATCGGGTCTCTTCTTTAGCCAGTTCAAGTATGCTCGTGACTAATCCGAGCAGAATTGCTCGACTCCAAACCTGTTGCTACTCCTTTGGCGTCTGGCGCTTCTTTCACTGCCGCTGGTGAACCCTTCTCTGATCAACATCTCTATCGCTCTCTTGTTGGGGCGCTACAGTATTTAACTATTACTCGCCCAGACATCGCCTACTCTGTTAATACTGTTAGTCAGTTTCAACAAAACCCCACTGTGGATCATTTTCAGGCAGTCAAGTGCATTCTTCGATATATTAAAGGAACTATATCCCATGGTCTCTTTTTCTTACTCGGTGATGATACTTTAATTGGCTATTCTGATGCGGATTGGGCTAGGTGTATTGACACACGTTGGTCCACTTATGGCTATTCTATTTTCATTGGTCTAAATCTTATTACTTGGAGTGCGAAGAAACAACCTACTGTTTCTCATTCCAGCTGTGAATCAGAATATCGAGCAATGGCAAGCGTTGCCTCGGAGATAGTTTGGGTTTCGAACCTTCTTCGTGATCTCCATTCTCTTCCCAAATCTCCGCCTGTGCTTATAAGTGATAACAAGAGTGCACTTTTTTGTCTCAGAATCCTGTTTCTCAAAAGCGTGCCAAACACATAGACATTGACTGTCATTTCATACGGGAGTTGATCGAAAATGGCAAGCTTAAAACTCAATTCGTGCCTTCTGATCTTCAACTCGCCGATGTCTTTACAAAGAGCTTGGCTCGTCCGCAACTAGAGTACTTCAGGTCCAAGCTTCGCGTGCTCACGAATCCCACGCTTCGCTTGCGGGGGGATGTAGATAATTATAGACAGGATACTTAGTATTATTGTAAATAATTTAGATCCGTTAATTACGCTTAATCTCTTGTATATATGTATCTGTAATCTTTATGTGCTTTAACAAAAATAAAGGAAGGATATTTCCTTTACACACACTTATCTGCAATTGATTCCCTACATTTAGGGACACATGCAAAAAGGTGAACAAGCAAATAACTATTCAAACGAAATACAAATGTACTTTTAAATAAAATATTATACCCTATAAAAACTCAATAATGAAAAATAACCATTATATTCTACTTTAACTTAATTCTTCCTATTAAAATAATATTTATATTTTTTTAATAATTTATACTTCATATTAGAAAAATTTATCATCATTTGCTTTAGATATTAAATAATATTAATCATTCAATTTTTATTTTATAAATGAATTAATTCTTATTTCTATAAATTTATTTTCTTTAATTATATAATAATATGATATATTAGTGTATTAAATAATTGTTTGTACATAGTATTAGATATAATATTTTTAAATAAATTTTAAAATATATTTATATTTAATTTTTTAATTTATTTAAAATGTGCTTATAAAATCACTAATTATAAATTAACATTTACATCTTATTTTTAAAATAAACATTAAAAAAGAAAATTAAGCATTTTTATAATGAATTTGTTTGATAAATCCGTTACACCAAACCGTATCAATTCAAATACCACTGGAAATTCGTTTCGAACCATACCGAATTATAAGATCGATTTTCTAAATAAGAATCGCAATGGGGTGGGCAAGGTGGGTACCTCTCCGCCCCGTGGACTTGCTTCGTCCCCCGCCCCACCCAGTGGACAGAGTTTTAATATCCAGACCCGTTCCACCCCTCCCCCTTTAATTTCATGTACATATATTATGGGATATATTTTAAATTTTGTCCACTTAAAGAGTTATTCAATATCTACTTTAAAGAGAAACATATCATTCTAAATACCACAAAATCATCAATACCAACAATATTTTCATTACAATCTAGTGCAATATTCGTAAAAGAACTAGACTCATAGATAAAATATGCATTACAAATATGAAATACTCCCTTTAACATATTGATTGTTGACTTAGTTGTCTATTACGTACTTAATCCTCTACTGGACTTAGGTTCGAGTTCGTTAAAATGCGGCTCCTCTATTTCTTAATTTTAGTTCGAGGTATTCTCTTGTGAGACCATAAATGTGAGACGAATAATAAGACGGGTCGCCTATTCTGATATATTAACCGTCTCACAAGAAAATTTGTATTTTAATTTAATTTTTTTATTATAAATAATAAAAATTTAATTGATATTCTTAAATAGAGAAAACAGTATCAATAATCTTATATAGAGAAAACGGTTGAAACATGGTGATTGGTAGAATTCAACCTAAGTCATCATAAAAGAACTAAATTCATAAATAAAATATTCATTACAAACTATGAAATACTTCATTCGTCCGTAGAAACGTTTATGGATTTTCATTTTGACGTCCCATAAAAAGATTTATATTTTTCTTTATAGTAAATAGATCCATGCAAAACATTTAAATATCTTCATGGAGCCCACAACACAACACTAATACAACTATCCATTACACATTAAAATATTAATTTTTCATCTCAATACACATTAAAATACTATATTTTATTATTCCTAAACGTTTCTATGGGACAGAGAGATAGAAAAGTAAATATATGAAAATACATATATTTTTATGATATATAAATAAATAAATGATATAATTTAAAATAAAAATGAATTCGGGTCAAAATTATGATCCCTATTTCTAAACCTTTGTAACATTGTATTAAATATTTTTCAACTTGGTAAGTTGTTCCAAAGAGCCTCAATTTAAATATAATTCCTGTAGGGAGGAGAGAGGCAGTGAGGCAATTCTTCTAGTCCCAAAGCAAAGCCAAAGAGGCTTAACCCAGAAAGAGAAGTGAGGTGTTGAAGAACTCCATAAAACAAGTGAAGGGGTTCCCAGTCTCAGTAATCCATCTACATGCCACCTCAAATCCACCTGTCCTCAACGTCAATATCCACCAATCACCACAGCTCCTCAAGCGATGGAAATATATCCTTGCAACTTCCTTCATCAATGCCGTAGAATGAATATCCTATGGATTTTACTTTCTTCAATCCAATCAAGTACAGAGATTTGAGACAATACTTCTTCCGATATCTTCAAACCCTGGCAAAACATCTCCTCCATTGAAAGCTCTGCCTTTGATAATGGACCAGCATTCCTCCTCTCACAACCCACCCAATTTTCGTAGTAACAAGGATGACGTTTCCAGTAGTAACTCCCATTCCAATCAAACCAACCAGGTTGTTGTAAATTTGTCATGGTGGCTAGATTAGCATTAATAGTCCACTACAGCATTGGTGTTACGTGAGATCTATTATCATTTTACACTTTTTAAAATAATTATTACTTTCATTATAAAACGTTATCACTTTCGCTATAAAATGTCTTTTTATTTATATTATGAATTGTTCATAAAATAACATTATTACTTTTCATTAATTCAGTATCACTATTTTGTATAACAGTTATTACTCTCACGTAAGCCTTACATTAGACGGTACCAATGCTCTATAAAAGGATTAAAAAAAAAAACTATTCTTTTCGTCCTATCCCCGAATAGCTGGCATTTACTTACTATGGATATTAATAAAAAGTTGCTTTTTGAGTAACTATATTAACTTTTTGGGATAATTTAAAATATTTAGGTAATAAATAAAATACTCCCTCTATTCACTGTCAATCTATCCATTTTATCATTTTGGATCGTTTATCCTTAATCTATCTATTTTTCTTTTTGAACTATGGGACTCATACCCTCCACTAATACAATTACCTACTACATATAAAATAATAATACTCTTTAATACACGTGCAAAAAGCAAATAGAATGGACGGAGGGAGTAAAAAGTATGCGAAAAGAAGAGATGACATTTTTTAAATTAATGTCTACTTTTTAAGTTTTAGATTAAAATAATTTTTTTATTTTTTGTGAATAATGATGTGAGACATACCAACGAGAAAAAAATGAACAATCTTTAGGGACAATGGGATTATTAGGATTACATGAACACTTGTGTAGACCGAGTTCATGGTGTAACTCTATGGTCCCCCATCCAATTCTATATACCCATATATTGTTAGGATGTTTAAATTAAACGGACGATAGGATTTACAAAGATTTATGATGTAAACTCAATTTATAAGAAATTAACTCTTAGGATTAATGTTCTTCCTTTCTAATTTCACTATTTTCCTTTTTACCATAACTACTTAGAGCATCTCATAAAAACTCTTCAAAATAAAGAATAGTTAAAATTTAAAGAGTAGAACATAAAAATTCATGTCCAATAGCCTCTTCAAAATAACAAAAATTTTTACATAATGATTTTGACTCTTCAAATTTAGAGAGGCAAAACAACTTTTTAAAATTAATTTCATTAATTATTTCATCACTTCCAACACTTGTAAAATGTCCACTAAAAATATTAATTAATTCACATATATGGTAAAATAAATTAGGAGATAATATAATTATATAATAAAAAGTAATAAATAAATATTGGGAAAATAAAAAATTAATTAAAATATAAAGAGAGTGTTGGAGGGGTTAAAAGATATGACTCTAAATTTTAAATACTCTTCATTTTACACAAAATACTTTCTAAATTATACAATTACTTTTGAAAATGCTCTTGGAGTGGTTCTATAGATAAAATCCGAAGCAGCTCCTTAGACCATGTCCACGGTTGAAGCTTGCAGCGCAATCAACTTCAAAATGCAGTTAACTCAATCAATTTTCTTTTTACTCCATTTTTTTCCAAAATTAAAATAATAATATATTCAATTTTTAAATGTTATTTTTAATTATTTATAGAATCTAATATATTTTAATCTTTATTTGTAATCTTCAATACAAGGATGATATAATAAAATATATTATATACTCGGGATGTACCAATTTTGCTTTTTACTTGTGTGAATTAAGGAGTATTTTTATTTTATATAAAATGTATAATTGTATTAGTAGAGAGTAGTTGGTATGTGTAGGACCTTTTGTTTAAAAGGGAAAATAAAACCTTTAAAATTGACTACCAAAATGACAAAATATATATATTATCAATAAAGTGAGTATTATATACTCTCTCCGTCCTTTGAAAAGAGGGTTCTTTTCTTTTTGCATGTTGATTAAGAAGTATTATTTTTAATGTATTGTGGGTAGTTGTATTAGTAGGAGTGTGGACCCACTATCTTTTTTATTGCAACAATGTTGCCTCATTTTCGTTGTAAATGCCAAATTTGATGGTCGCATGACGTGCACGTGCTCGATTCCGAAAAAATTGTAAATTTTCAATGAAAATGGGGCAACATTAGTGCAAATAAAAGAATATATTAGAATAAATGTCCAAAATTTATTTTTTTTGAGTAAAAATTGTACATGACAAAATTTATAGTAAAAAATTACTTCATCTGTCTCATAGAAGTAGATACACTTTCCTTTTTGATTTGTTTCACTAAAGTTGACACATTTTCTTTTTAATACATGAGATCACACCAAAACAATTAATTTATTTTCATGAAGCCCACATACCACCTCTAATACAATTACCCACTACACATTAAATATTATTTCTCTCACCCCACTTTACTTCACTTTACATATACTCCTTAATCTCCATACAAAAAAATGTGCTAATTTCTCGTCCCAGGAGTAGCTTTTATCCCTACAATTACATGAGAGACTGATTACAATCATACATAAAAGTGTTATCCCTAATTATTAGTTAAATGAACTTAATTCCAAATCTATGCCTCTCCAATTAAAAGATCTTAATTTAATTTAAATAATAAATTAAGATATTAGTTTTTGAATCGGATATGAACTAAAAGTAGGATCTAAAATGATACACAGAGTGTTATTTGCAGAACACTCTCTCCTTATTCTTACATTATATGGCTTTTATTCCACTGTTCTGAAAATAACTCAATTATATGTGGCAAGTTTTGCTTTATCCATCAATGTGAGGAAATCAGTGATGTCTGTATATTCTCTGTTTCTTGTTAAAATCCTACCTCTCACTTTTTGAACTCTAATACCATGTTATTGCAGCATTCTTGGAAATCCCCTGATTTGTGGAAGCCACTCTACTGAAAAATGTTATGGATCAATCCTACCTAGTCCCCTTGCATTATCCAGAAATCCTTTTTTCTTGTAATTAACTACTCTCTGTGTTTCTTTGGTGAATGTTTGTGGGGGCACATGTAACTATTAATAAATAATCTTTGGAAAAGAAAGTTGATGGTACTGAAAGAATAAAAGAGGGAGTAATTAAAAGAGTAGTGCAGGTAAACTATTTAATAACAATACATGACAACCTTAATCTTTGATCTGACGCCCATCACGTTGGATGTGTCTGTAATCAAGTTTTATGTTGGGGATATGGCAAATTTTGAGCCATTCAGAAACATCTTCTTCAGCGCAACATTTCACTTGTAGTAAGGGACAGTGAACGATCTCCAACTCCTTCAACTTGGTGAGGCGTCGCATTGCTTCCAAAGAGGCGAAACGCCTCAATTTTCGAGCACCAACTATACATAGTTCCTGGAGGGAGGAGAGGTTCCCAAACCAGTCAGGCAATTCTTCCACTCCCAAATAATCCAGCCTTAAACTTGAAAGAGAAGTGAGGCGTTGGAGTTGAGGCGCCACGGACTCCATCCCTCCCATATATAATTTAGAAAGTGAAGGGGTTCCAAGTCTCATAAGTATTCCACCGACAGCCTTCTCTACATATGCCTTCTCAAATCCACTATCACAGTTGCCAACATCAATAGACAACTCTTGGAGCAGCGGGGCGGATGACTCCACTATTCCACCCGACAAGCTTATCACAGCTTGGCATCCATCCATACTCAAATAACGGAGGGATGCTAAGCTCAACACCCCCTTAATTGGCTTCACATTTTTGTAACCGCATATTGTCAACCACTCCAGAGAACTGAGCCTCAGCAAACCATCTGGTAACTCCCTCAGTTGTCCGCAGTTATTGACAAACAACTGATTAAGGCGAGGGAAAACCTTCACACTTGGAATTTCCATTCCTATCCACTCCCTTAACTCCTCCAAATCCTCCAAATGCAGCCTCTCAAGAGATGGAAATACATCCTTACAAGCTCTATCATCAATGCCGTAGAATGAAGTACCTATGGATTTTACTTTCTCCAGTCTAACCAAATACACAGTTTTGAGACATGGCAAATGCCCTAACCTTGGGATTTCTTCGCATTCTCGACAATTTTCAAGTCTTATATCTATCAAGTTATCATACCCTTCCATCTTTAAACTCCACTCTGGAAGACATGCTCCTGCATAACCTTTAATCTTCAACACCTTCAGATTCAAGTGAGGTTGGAGGCCTTTCAACACATTCTCATCATTTTTTTCACCTTCTTCTCTGCTTTGAGTACTCCACCTCAACTCCAAGTTTATAATGCCTGCCTTTTGAATTAAAAGTGCTTTTGTAGACTCTTCTTCCCCCTGCACCTTCTCAAGATTCCAAATCTCCAGCTCCCCTTTGAGATTTTTTAAGCCTCCGAGCACTACAATCCGGTGGCCCTCCTCGTTGCCCACTTTAAAGTACAATAACGTTTGAAGAGAAGTTAGCATTCCTAAATGAGGAGGCAGCTCTGTATCACGATCCAAGTAAAGATGCCTTAAGTTGAACAAGTACTTTATTGCACTTGGCAGTTTCTTCAGACCAGATGCAATTGAATGCTTTGATCTAAGTGTCTGTAAGTGATAGAGTTCACAAATGGAATCTGGCAAATATTCAATTCTTGTCCTTGAAATGTTGAGATACCTCAAGTGTATCAATTCTCTGATTGAATCTGGCAATTCTTTAAAATGTTCTCCCACCAAAGTTAATGCGTGCAGACTTTTGAAGTCAGGCAACATAATATCAGAATCACCACCTCCGTAGAATAGTGTGCGCACCAAATATTTTGCTTGCTCTTTCGGGATATGCCTTGATTCACCTTCCCAATGAACATATCGGACTCCATCCGAACCTAAAACAGAGCTTGCTAAATCATGCACTAGATCATGCATAATACAATATTTAACGTTGTGGTATTCATCCACACAAATAACTTGCAATAAAGAGTTGTGAAGGAGAAGGTTAAAATTTTTATTGCCAACACTCTCCATATCACTTGTTTGTGAAGGTTGAAGAAATCCTTCAGCCATCCAAAGCTCAATCAAGTTTTCCTTGTCAATCCAGGTACCTTTGGGAAAAATGGAACAGTATGCAAAGCATTTCTTGAGCGATGGTGAAGACAGATGATCAAAGCTCAATTTCAATATCTTTGTGATGTTATTTTCATCTGGAGAGACATCTGAGAGCCAATTGTCTTTGATACAGAGCCACTCGTCTCGGGACTTATCACGCAGCACTCCTCCGACCACGTTGGCAGCCAATGGCAGACCTCCACATCTTTCCGCAATGCTTCTTCCGATATCTTCAACCCCGGGCGGAGTATCTCCTCCTTTAAATGCTCTGCCTTTGATTATGGACCAGCATTCCTCCATTGACAAGACATTCAATTTATGAATAGCATGTGTTATCTTCACGATTGATCCAACCTCCTTATTTCTCGTAGTAACGAGGATGCAGTTTCCATTCGTACAAGTAGTAATTCCCGACCAGGAATTCATGAAATCATCCCACTTGTGCTGGTCTTGATTCCAGACATCGTCGAGAACAAGCAGATATGTTTTGGCACCCAAAGCTTCAGTAATCTGCTTTAGAAGAACCTCCCTGCTCTCATGTTCAACATTTCCACCTTTCAAATTTGTCAGAATCTTCCTTAAAATTATGACAGCATCAAAATGTTGAGAAACATGGACCCAAATACGGTGTCCAAAGTGAGCCTTTATCTTTTCATGGTTGAAGACTTTTCGAGCAAAAGTAGTCTTCCCCAACCCACCCATTCCGACAATGGGAAGGACGGACAGCGGTTGTTCCGTTGGAGCAGTCAGCATCAACACGATTTCGGACACATCATCATCTCTTCCAATGAAAATTGGATCGGCGGTGACAGAGTCAGTTTCCGTGGTGGCAATGTCAGGTGCAACAGGTGCTTCAGCAAGTCTCCTCTCAAGGCCAAGCTTGGTGGCCCTTTTGTCAATCAGCTCGAAATTGGTGTTGATGTCGTTGATTCTGAGAGCCATTTGTCGACGACGGAGATAGTGATGGAAGGATGGGAAGCATGAAGCTGCTTTCTTCTTCTTCTCTGCATCCATGCTCCTCCGTTTGTCGGAGAGACGGTGGTAGTTGAGATCATCCAAAACATTGTCAGCTTGAAAGGCCACATCTTGAAGCTCTTTCAGCCATTTCTTGACAGCATGTTCAGAGATGAACTTCTTCTGGGCATCATCCACGAAACTCTGGATCATGGAAAAAGTTCCTGCCAGCTTGTCTGCATTCTTCTCGAGACCTCGGATTAGTGAGATTTCTTCTTTGGAAATGTTTATGAGATTTTGAACGAGGACTCCGATGGTCGCAGAAACTGCATCCCCTTCCGCCATTGTTTTTTTCTTTTTTCTTTCTGATTTTGGTGTTTGTGTGAGATTTGAGAGATCTTGCTTGAAAGCTATAAAAGCCTGTCGTTCTTTTGTCAAAAGGTATATGTTCTTTAGTTGAATATATTATTTTTAATATTAAAGACTACTCTCTCCATCCCCACCAAGTCCCTTCTCAATATTTACATATTTTTATTTGGGATCTATTTCAATATTTACGTTTTCTTTTTTGAAATATAAACAACCTAAAATAATTAATATATCACAATGATCTTCCACATCCAACATTAATACACCTACTCACTTTACATTAAATATTTTTCCTTCCATTATCTATTATATATTATTTTACTCCTTAATAAACGTGTAAAAAACAAATATAAATATTGAAATAGGACGAACGAAGCAAGTACAAGTTTTACCAATTAAAAATTTCACACCATCGATTTTGATCAACGTCCTTTTCGTAACATTTATATTACTTTAATTATAATAGTAGTATAACTATACTAGTACTTGTTATTCCTCTCAATATACTCCATCCTTCTAATTTCAAATAGTACACTTTGTCCCACAAAGTTTAATTTTTTTTTAAATTAAAAAATCATGCACAATTATCCTTTCTTGTACACTTTATTTATATAAAAAAAATCACCATTATATATCAAACACGCTTAACACACTTTATTATTTTTTACTAAAAAAATACTATAATACACTTAAAAGTTATCACTTTTCTTAATTTCGGTGTTTTACTAAAAAAATACTATAATACACCTAAAAGTTATAACTTTTCTTAATCTCCGTTCTGAAGTAAGGGTGCAAATATTTGTGGAACGGAATGGATATATAATAAGTTCTGTAGAACTTTTTTATACAAATTTTGTCTTTTTTTTATTAAATACTTATTGAATTATCTTATTAAATATAATACATTTGTGGAACGGAATGGATATATAATAAGTTTTGTAGAACTTTTTTATACAAATTTGTCTTTTTATTTTATTAAAAAACTTATTGAATTATCTTATTAAATATAATAAAAGAAAGAAATATATGATTACCTCATAAAACTTAAAAAGGTACACTGCATGCTAAAAAATACATTAAAAAAAAATTACCAATGAATTAGCAATTGAATGCTAACATATTTATTATAGATTTATTATCTTTTTACTAACGGAATAAAATTCATTACTATTTATCAACATAATCATTATATAAATTATAAATAAAAATATTAGCAATAGATTATCAATGGAATTACATTTTCTACTAAAAATATAGCAACCATCACTTTACCAACGAAAATTACCAATGGATCTTATTGTTAATTTGTTAGTAAATTAATTTAAAAATAAAATTAAGGTTTTTTCCAACAAAATATTATGTGGTAAAAACTTTTTTTTTTGTAGTGGTAAAAACTTGTGTTAGACTGTTTCACGAAAAGATTTTCTTAAGACGGATAACAAATGATGATATTTTGATAAAAAGTGATACTCAAAGTAATTAAAAGTGACTGTAGGTAAAGTCTTGTGTGAGACCTTTTGTTCGAAAAGATTTTCGTGAGACGAATAAGAAGTGATGATATTTTAATAAAAAGTAATGCTCATTCAAAGTAATTAAAAATGATTGTAGTATGATTGATTATTTTAAATAAAAAATTAATATATTTTTAACAGGAGTGATAATATTTTGTTTGAAATAATAATCTATTTAAAATAAACTTTAAAACGTTCTCATTTAAGACGATCGTGCACAATAGTGTTATATATGGTGGGGTCAACTAGAAGAAAAGAAAGAAAAGAAGGGTTATCTCTTATCTTGTTAAAAGTTGAAACCCCATGTGAATATTGTAATGGTGGGGTTTAGATGTATAAAGATTTTTTACTGATACTACATCGCCTTTTTTCTGATATTTTGAAAAGAACAAAGATATTTCAATTACAATTTTTTTTTGTCTTTAATATTATATACTCCTATATTTTAAAATTATTAATTGAAATTTGGGAAACGTAACTAGTTTGTATATATCTTCAAATATTTCATTTTCATTTATTTTGATTTAAGTAGCATAATTTTTTAATTATGAAATCAATAATATTTAAAATTTTAATTTTTTCATATTTTACTTAAAAAAACTTTTAGTTGTAATGTGTGATTTTTATAAATCTTGAATAATTTCTTCATCAGTAATTTAATTTTTTTAATTTCTAATAATATAAGGATTAGAGAGAAAATATTAATTTTAGTCCCATAGATTAATACTAATGTATGTATGCTGTTAACATGAAATAGATCTATCTATTCTAAATGGGTAAGCAAATTTTCTCGAGTTTTCTTTTCTCCTCTCATTTTCCTCTTCTGAAAGAGTGAGGCTTAGGTGCATCTGGGCGCACGAGAACACCTTCCGTGCGCCTTTAGAAATTTAATATCATGGATAAGGGTACATTGTTTTGGTTTAAAGGGTATACACTTTAATTAATAAAAGTACACCATTTTGTTCTAAAGGGTATACACTTTTCATTAATATTTTTTTTCTTTAGAAAATAAAGGGTACACATTTTTATACTAAAGGTATACAATTTAACACAAAATTCTAAAGACGCACGGAGTGTTGTCCATGCGCTCAGATACACACAATAATTTTCTTTAGAAAATAAAGGATACACATCTGTATACTAAAGGATATATAATTTAACACAAATTTCTAAAAGCGCATGGAACATTCCGTGCACCCGGGTGCACAGGAGTTTTTCGGCCTTTCGAAAATCTGTGAAGGTCGATATGCGCTTCTCATTTCTCTCTTTCTCCTCATTCTTGCGCCTAATAATCTCTTATCTGAAATGGCGGTACAATTGTGGGTGAAATGCCAATATAATCGTGAATATCATCAAAGAACTCAATGATGTTAATAAATACATTTAAAAATAAAAAAAATACATTTATGTTATAAAATATATATTTCAATGCATCAATATTAATACAGTCTCATATACATAAAGAACTCAAAAATGTTTGATGCATTGTTATTCAAAGTTAAATAATACATTTACGAATAAAAAGAAATACACTTCTTTTAAATAATATTTACTCCCTCCGTCCCCTAAATACTTCACGTATTGTTGTGCGCGGAGTTTAAGAAAAAATTGTTATTTTATGTATAAAATAAGAAAGAGAAGAAGTATTTAAATTAATTTAATGAAAAGGGTGTGTAAAGTTATTGGAATTTGTGAAAAAGTGAGTATTATGTTGGGATGTGTGTAAAAAGTAGGTATTGTTATAGTGTATTTTTTACCATTTTTTGTAAAAGTAAAGTGTGAAATACTTTGTGGGACGGATGAAAAAAGAAAGCGTGAAATACTTTGGGGGACGGAGGGAGTACACTGGAGAGTTATAAAAATGATTATGGAGACTTTCACTACAAAAAAACTGTTTTTTAATAACGGAATATTCCGTTGATAAAAGCCTTAATTCTATTGTTAAAGTGGCTTACCAACGGATTAGCAACGGAATTCGTTGGTAAAATTCTGTTGGTAAAGTGGTGGTTGGTAAATTTTTAGCAACGAAAAATCAATTCCGTTGCTAAATAATTCCGTTAGTAATCCGTTGCTAATAATTTCATTGGTAATTTATATAATGATTCCCTTGGTATTTTGTTGGTAATTAGCAACAGATTGAATTCCGTTGCTAAAATAGAGAATAATCCCGTTGGCATTCCGTTGCTAAAATAAAAATATCACTTTTGTTGCTAATCCATTGCTAATTACCAACTGATTGAATTCCGTTGCTAAATTTGATTGCTATAAAATACCTTTATTGTAGTGTTTGAAATTCTTCATACAATTAAAAATCTAATAAAAAACATACATGTATCAATGAAAATTTGTACAGTTCGTAATCAAAACATATACAATCGATCAATAAAAATTATGAACTTCGATTTTAAGAGATATACATTTGTTAATAATAACTTATACACTTACTAATCCAAACGTATACAACTAATCAATAAATTTGTTGTAATCTTCTTCCCTCGTTCATCGCCTCACAATCGTAAACCAACAGATCCGTCCCAATAATAGTCTCTGCATCCACATTCAAAGACTACAATTTGTGAAGCTCTCCAGCAATTAGTTGATCATAACATGTAACAGTTAAAATTTCCATACCATTGCTCTCCAGCAAAAACAACAGTTGTTGATGGAATAGTGTGATCGGGATGCATCTAATTAATGTCCAACTAGTATGCCTTGATGCTAACTAACTCCATTGTTTAATCTAGATAGATATATGCAGCATGTAATTTTCGGATTTACAAGACCAGCATATCAAAATCTTTATGAGATTAATTGGTTTCATGTATAGCACTTCAAGTCAACAAGATCATAAACATCCCACAATACCAAAGTTCTAAATCTCATAATAAATAATATTATCGGAATAGTTATGATCATGATTCTTCTAATATATATATATATATATATATATATATATAGTCTTGATGGTAGGGATATAAATGAATCAAGCCGTTCTCGAACTATTCGAGTCTCAGTTCGATAAAGTATTCATTCGAACACGTTTGTTAACTTTAATGAGCCAAACCAAGCTCAAAATCTGAGCTCGAATAGTATATCAAACCAAACTCAACTTTAACGGTATTTAGCTAGAAAGCTCACAAACATATTCGTTAATAGGTCGTTAATGGCTCGTGAACGCGTTCGTAAATTTTATTATTGAAAAATACAAATATGATTATAGTTTAAGTGATTATTTAAATAATTAAATGTCTTTTTAACTTTTATGATTATCTTTTATTGGTTTATTTATTAACATTTATGAACAACAGTAAATGTTCATCAACAAAATATACTTTTAATGTCTACGAAAAAAATATTTATATATTTATGAATAAACATTCATAAAAAAGTTACCTAATGTGTTCGTGAACATGTTTCTCAATTCGAGCTCAAGTTTGATACATATTTTTTTCTCGATGAGTTGATTATTCCTTTAACAAATGATACACAAGTCTTGTAATATTCGGTTATGCTCAGTTCAATTACATCCCTACTTGTGGGGGAAGTAGAAAAGATAAATCTAACCTTGAACTTTGATTTAATTTTTTTAGGGTTCACGTCATTCCTACCATGCGGGTAAATATATTTTTTTTGTTCATTAATTTTTTTCAATATTTTTAAAATTGATCTATCTGTTTTACGTTTTTTGAAATTAGTCCATTAAGTTTTCGAAATTCCACTACAATTCACGTAGATTGAATGGTGAGAGACAAATTCATCCCCAAACCACCCTGAAATTGAAATTAAGAGTAATAGACAGGTGTGTGAATGCAAGTGGGCGGAACCGTCTGCCGTGAAAATCTATTTACGCCGAGGCTTATTTATTGCGCTACTGGAAAAGGGAGATATCGAACGACTTGCGGGAAATCTTGCTAGAGAAAGTGTGGCCACTGATGATGAAGATACACAGATAACTTAGTCTTCCGTACCTTTTGCAATCTGTTAATGACACTCTGTTTATAGATAAGATTAATTTACTTTCACATTTTCTACTCTTACTGTTGCATTCAAATTCATGTGATGTATTATATATACTTATTCTTCTATTGGAATAAAACATCAACTCTTATATTCCATCATGGTATCGAGCAGGTCTTGATCCGTCTATTTTTTTTCTTCACCGTTCAAACTATATCTTTCTTCTTTTTTTTTCCTCTCTATACAGAAGCACTCTTGCATCAGCAATAATGTCTTCTTCCACAATTACTAATGACACGGAACATCCTCTCATTGTTGTTACACTTACAAATATAATCAAACTCACTTTCATGAACTACCTCTCATGTAAACTTCAAATAGATGCTACCTTAATTGGCTACGCTGTCTTTAAATTTTTGGATGGGAGTCATCCTTCTCCACCACCCACTGTTCAAAATAATCCCAACCCAGCATACTCCTCTTGGGTTCGTTAGAATAAACTTCTTTTTGGTGCTATCATTGGCACCTTGGACTCTAGTATTGTTCTCCTCGTATCACAATCTAAAACCACCAAAGATGTCTGGGATACTCTTGCCCACACATTTGCTCGCCCTACACATGGTCATATCACACAACTCAAATTCATGTTCAAGAGCATTACAAAGTGTCATGATCAGTCCATCTCAACCTTCATGAACTCTATCAAAGCATGTACAAATTAATAGACGCTCCTTGGTAATCCCATAGATCCTGAAGACATCATTGATAAGGTTCTTGAATATCTTGATTCAACTTTCCAAGAAATAGTTGATGATGTTAACGCTCGAGATACTCCGATCTCATTCAATGAATTCCATGAAAAGAGTCTAAATTGAGAGCTTGCTATTGCCCATCAAAACACTTCCATTCCGCTGCCCATCTCAACCCATGCAATAAGCACTCGCCAACTCACAATGTCCAATAGCCTTACTCTTCCAACTATCGATGCCCTTCTTTTCCTAAACCAAATCAGCCTTCTACAAAATGCCCATCCCAAATTCAGAATATTTCTCGTGGTTACCAAGACAAATGCCAATAGTGCTACACCACAGGCCATTCTCTCCAGCATTGCCCCCCTTTCCAAGAAAAATTTCCGCACATTCGTCTACCTTCTCGACCTTCCTACACTTCATCTCAGCCACAGGCACACACTACTCTCACCTCCACAGGTCCTTCATCATCACCATGGCTTTTTGATACAGGGGCATCACACCATGTTACACATGATTTGGCAAATCTTTCCTTTCATCATCCTTATGACATCACTGAGAAAATCGTCATAGGAGATGGCTCGGGTGTTCCCATCACC
Source organism: Pogostemon cablin (assembly GCA_023678885.1). NCBI lineage: Eukaryota > Viridiplantae > Streptophyta > Magnoliopsida > Lamiales > Lamiaceae > Pogostemon > Pogostemon cablin. The sequence continues at coordinate 7,518,015 of CM043009.1, forward strand.
CACACTGGTTCGTTTCTCTTACCCACCTCCTCATCCAAATTCTTATCAATGTCAAAAGTTCTTTGCGCTCCTAATATGACTCGAAACATTATCTCCATTTCTTGTCTTTGCTCAGAAAATAACCTTTCCATTGAATTCACTTCCAATTCTTTTATTATGAAGGATCGGCTCACTGGGGCACATCTGATTCAAGGTCCAACTAGGCACGTCATATATGAGATGCCTTCCATTAATCCCATTCTTGCTTACTCTAGCGTCAAGGCTGCAGCAATTGATTGGCATCATCGTCTTGGCCATCCATCTCTATCCACTCTCAAGAAATTACTCTCAGCCTTTAAATTACAAGTTTCAAGTGATTTTTCTTTTAATTGTAACTCTTGTCAATGCAATAAAAGTCACAAGTTTCCTTTTGAGCAATCTACCTTGACATCCACTAAACCTCTTGAGCTTATTTATACTGACCTTTGGATATCGCCATTATATTCTCATGATGGTTACAAATATTATATAATTTTTATTGACCATTTTTCGAAATATATATGGTTCTACCCACTCAAACAAAAATCTGATACAAAGTCAGTGTTCATTCGCTTCAAATCCCTAGTAGAGAATATTTTGGGAATTCCATAAAACCCATATACTCAGATAATGGAGGGGAATATCAAGCCTTGGTCACCTTTCTCTCTATTAATGGAGTCTCCCATCTTACTTCTCCACCACACACCCCAGAACACAATAGTTATATTGAACGCAGACACCGTCACATTGTTGAAACCGGTCTCTCTCTTCTTTCACATGCCAAACTCCCTGAAACATTTTGGTTTAATGCTTTCTCTACTGCCACATATCTCATAAATCGCCTTTCCACCCTAACTCTCTCAAATAAGTCTCAATTTCATCTTCTCTTTGGAACCACACCCAACTATATCAAACTTCATAGCTTTGGGTGCTTGTGTTATCATTGGCTCAAGCCTTATACCTCTCACAAACTGGAACCAAAGTCTATTCCTTGCATCTTTATTAGTTACTCAAAATATCAAAGTGCATATCACTGCCTCGATCCTGTTTCACACAAAATTTATACATCTCTCCATGTTAGATTTATTGAGTCTGAGTTTTCCTATACAAGCCTTGCAAACAAGAGTATTGACTCTATTTCTACACATGTCACCTCCGAGAAATGGTGCTCACTCTTCTTGCCCATCATCTCTCAGCCATCTATGCATCAGCCTCTTGATGAAGAGACCAGCAATATCTCTAATAATACTCCATTTTCTCCTCCTTCTCCTCCCCTACCTCCACCCCCATCTCCACCTCCACCACCTCCTCCTCCCCCTCCTCCTCCTCCCCTGCCTCCTCCCATCACCCAAAATCCCACTTCATCACCTAGAATTGTCACTCAATCTAGGAATAATATCTGCAAGCCCAATTCAAAATATGTCCATTCTACACTCACTCAACCCAAACTGAATGAACCAATCACTACCAAGCAAGCTCTCAAAGATCCTCTTTGGCGGCAGGCTATGCAAAATGAATTGACGGCTTTACATCGACTAGGTATATGGACATTGGTACCTCCTGATCTTTCTCAAAACTTGGTTAAATGCAAGTGGGTCTTCCATATCAAGTATAAGCCTGATGGTAGTGTTGATTGCTATCGTGCCGGATTGGTCGCTAAAGGTTTTCAGCAACGACCCGATATTGATTGTACGGATACTTTTAGTCCAGTTGTCAAGCCAACTACCATCCAAACCATTCTCAGCCTTGCAACTATTCAGAATTGGTCTCTTCGGCAACTCGACATCAACAATGCATTCCTTCATGGTACTTAGAAAGAACAAGTCTATATGTCACAGCCTCCTGGCTTTGAAGACCCCATCTCTCCATCCTTTGTTTGTCGGTTGCATAAATCCATTTATGACTTGAAACAAGCACCGCGTGCTTGGTATACTGAGCTTGGAAATTATCTCATTGGTGCAGGCTTTACACATTCGATTGCTGATGCATCACTCTTCATTTTTTATCATTCTACATCACCTATTTATCTTGTAGTTTATGTAGATGATATCATTGTAACTGGTCCTAACATAACCAATATTGACATGTTTGTTCAACGTTTGACAGCCCATGTTGCTTTGAAGGATTTGGGTGAACTCTCGTATTTTTTAGGAGTTGAGTTAACAAAAACTCCTCATGGTCTGTTTCTTAGCCAAAGAAAATACATATTGGATCTTCTTGAGCATATGAACATGCTTCATGCAAACCCAGTTCCAACGCCTATGGTTGTTCAAACAAAACTTAGTCGTGATGCTGGTGATCTTCTCGATATTCCTTTAGCATATAGGGCGGGAGTTGGTGGCTTATAGTATCTTACCTTCACATGTCCAGATGTGGCGTTTGCTGTTACTAGACTATCACAATTCATGCATCGTCCACGCCGCCATCGATGGGATGCTCTCAAGCAGCTTTTTCATTACCTATGTGGTTCTCTTGATAAAGGTATCACAATCTTCCGTCAATCAACACTTGATCCTTATGCTTTTTCTGATGCAGATTGGGCGGGTGACAAAGATGATTTTACATCTACCATGGGACAAATAGTGTTCGGTTATAAATATTACTCCCTCAGTCCGGTTCTAAGGTATCCATTTACTTTTTGCACGTAGATTAAGAAGCATTATTATTATATGTAAAGTGGGTAGTTATATTAGAGGGAAGTGGTGGGTCATATTGTGTATTTTTTTACTAAATAGGGGAAATGAATACCTTTATAGCGGACGCCAAAAATAGTAAAATGGATACCTTAGAAGTGAACGGAGGGAGTATGTTATTTTGTTGATCATTATACGAAATATGTTTGGTTTTACCCTCTTAAAAGAAAATCCGATGTGCTTGCCACCTTTACTGCATATAAAGCCTTAGTTGAAAAATTTTTCAAAACTAAGATTGTCACCTTATACACCGACAACCGGGGGGATAGGGAAATTTTATGCTCTTCGCCCATTTCTAACATCTCATGGAATTACTCATCTCACTACCCCACCTCATACTCCTGAACATAATGGTAGTTCAGAACGCAAACACCGTCACATTGTTGACACGGTTCTTGCCTTTCCACATCACGCATCCATGCCTCTTACATATTGGCCATATGCCATGTCTGCCTCCATTTACGTTATTAATAGGTTGCCAAAAGTTGATCTCTCTATGATGTCCTCATATGAAAAGCTGTTTCAAAGATCTCCCAATCATGCCAAACTCCGTGTTTTGGATGTCGTTGCTATCCTTGGCTACGTCCTTATTCTAATAACAAACTTGATAATAGATCTAGTCCATGTGTATTTGTTGGATATTCACTTACACAAAGTGCATATATCTATTTGGATCCTATAACCAATAAAGTATACTCTTCACGCCATGTTGAATTTGATGAATATATATTCCCTTTTGGCCAATAATCTCACTACTTCCATAAATTCTCATATGGAGTCTCCACCTATATTTCCCATACCACAACCACCTGCAACTGCAAATATTCATCCTCTGATAACATACATGACTCTTGATGTTCCTCGATAGGATCCGTCACCACCACCACCTCCACAGAATGATCATGTGGCTCCACATCCAATGACAACTCGTTCACGAAACAACATTGTTAAACCAAACCCAAGGTATGCTCTTACATCAATTACTTCTTCTGACACTGAACCTACGTATCTCAGGCTTTAACAGATTCACGTTGGAGAGAAGTTATATCAGTTGAGTTTTCTGCTTTACTGAAAAATGGAACTTGGGACTTGGTTCCACCGGACTCTTCACAAAATGTGGTGGGATGTGAATGGGTATTTCATATAAAAAAAATCTAATGGATCTATTGAGAAATACAAAGCTCGACTTGTGGCAAAGGGTTTTCTACAAAGACCTGAAATTGACTACTTCGAAACATACATCCCCATTGTAAAACCTACAATTGTCCGTCTGGTCTTAAGTATTGCCGTTTATAAAGATTGGTCCATTAGCCAATTTGATGTCAACAATGCCTTCCTTCAAGGAACACTGTCTGATGAAGTATTCATGGCTCAACCACCTAGTTTCTTAGACAAGAATTATCCATCATATGCATGCAAACTTCACAAATCCATCTATGGACTAAAATAGGCCCCGCGCACATGGTATAATGCTCTATGCAATTTTTTACTCTCAATTGGGTTCACTACTACAAAGTCTGATGAATCACTCTTCATATATGATAAATCCGAAGTTTAAGCATTCTTTCTGGTATATGTGGATGATCTCATCTTAATTGGAAGTGATGATAATTTTCTTAAACAAGTCGTACACGACTTGTCGTCCCAGTTCTCTGTCAAATATCTTGGTTCACTCTCATACTTTCTTGGAATTGAAGTACTTCATACTTTATCTTCATGCTTTCTATCTCAAAGGAAATACGTAGTTGATCTACTAGGTCGTTGCAATATATTACATGCTAAGCCTGTTCAAACTCCACTTGCTACAAGCATCAAACTTTCTCTCCATGATGGCAGCTCACCTGCTGATGCTACTAAATATCGTCAAGTCTTGGGCAGCCTCCAATATCTCTTATTCAATAGACCTGACATTGCATTTGTTGTTAATAAGCTATCTCAATTTATGCATGCTCTGACTGAAATACATTGGGGTGCAGTCAAACGTCTACTCCGTTACCTCAATGGCACTCGCACACTTGCTTTAAATTTGTGCCGACAATCATCTATGTCATTGCACTGCTTCACTGACGCTGATTGGGGTGGTAATAGTGATGATCTAACTTCTACAGTATATAATTTTTCTTGGTTCAAATCCCATATCTTGGAGCTCTCGCAAACAAAGATCTGTTGCTCGTTTATCTACGGAAGTCGAGTATCGATCAATTGCTGCAACTGCATTAGAAGTGCAATGGACGCGTTCCTTACTGTCTGAGCTACACATCTCTCTACCTACTATTCCAGTTATCTACAGTGATAATATTGGGCCAACTTATGTGTGTTCCAACCCAGTATTCCACTCTCGAATGAAACACATAGAGCCATTAACTACCATTTTGTTAGAGATTTGGTTAAAACTAATCAAATCCGAGTGACTCACGTCTCCTTATGGCTGATAAGCATCTGCCCAAGCTATTCGCACTTCTTTATGTTGGTAATTTTGTCGAGAATAAAAGAAGGGGATTTCTTTTATTTTTTGTCCCATATCGGATGGAGAGTAAAAGAGGAGTGATCCTTGATGCTATATAAGGAGGCCCTTGGACTTAATGTCAAGTGCACCAATCAAGTACACTTTAATCTTTGTATTTGATTATATTTAAATTCCTTTCTTGGATTCTTGGTTGGGATAATGGGGAGAAATGTATGAATTAGTCAAAGATTTGTAAGAGTGTAGGGATTGGGGTCGGGAGAGAGAAATTATGTATGATTGTAAAAAAATTTCACATAGTGGTATTTTCTCGATCCGTGGTTTTTCTCCATTTTGGAGTTTTCCACGTAAAAATTCTTGTGTTGTACTTTTTATGCTATTCTTTAGTTGTCCATAAATGGGGATCTGCTTATCCAAACAAGTGGTATCAGGGAACCCTGCAGAGAATGAAGATGGGCCAAGGATCTTCCTCTCAACAGTGCTTTTCGAGGTGAACATCTCATCCCTGAATAAGTAAGGCCCCGTTAGCCTGGGCGAAGATGGGGATAAAGAGTAAGGATTGAAGCCCCTTTAGCTCTGTCAGGCACTGGATAGGGGTTAGCTTTGTAAATATGTAGAGCCAAGTGTAGTGTGGTGTAGTAGTAGGCACTTCTAGGCCCCTTCCCGACTACTGGATTACTCCAGTGCTTCGGGTACTACGGACCCTCTGCCATCCATTGCAGCGGAGCCCTTTCATGAGCAGGGGGGCTAAGTACAGTTCTTTGAATTAAATATTGAATGAAATCAATTCTAGTACTTCGATCGTCAGTGGCTATCTGCAGGAAGGCCGCGAGCTCCTCGATTTGAATCCGATCTTTCAAACAAAGGGATCCTAAAATAAACATATTACCAATCATATATGATTTTCCCCCTTCCTTCTAGAGCATACTAAAAATTTTATAAGTACCCAAAGTTTTGCATATCAAGTTCTAAGGTAAGCGCTGTGCTAAGTTTAGTTGTCTGTTTATGTCGATTCAATTGCAGTTATTCGCCTTTCTTTTGAGGAGATAGATCAGTCAGTATCTTTTCAAACTCACTTTCTTTCCATTCCTTGGAGTTACGAAGCTCTTCCCACCCTCTTCTTTCCTCTGCTTCCACTGCATCAATTGCAGAATAGTCTGACCTTCCACATCAGAAAAGACTTTATGAGAGGAAGAGGGTTATTCATTAGGTTAAGGGTGGCACGAAAGAAGTGGGAAAAACTAGTAGCATAAGGGGGTTAGAAGATCAACCAGATGCGGTGACATCTCCTTTCTTGCGGTGAAATGCGCCGGACTGTGGCGACAGTGGCGTGGCAAGGGGTAGGATTTGTAGGTCAGCAGTTTTTGGCGAGTTCTTGAACCTGTAGCAAATTTGAATTGCTGGGACTCCCGGTGGTGGAGTTGGCTTAATAGCGGCATGGGGTTTTCCATAGATGTCGGCTCAAGGAGGTTTGAAGTGAATAAGTTTTTCGATAATGAATGGTGGCACGTGAAAGCGGCGATTCAACAGGGGAAGATGGCGATATAGTGGCTTGGTCTTGGTGGTGTTAGATCGGTAAAGGCTAGCGGACCGACAAGTGGGAAAAAGCATCATGAATTCTGGAGGGTTGGAATCGGCTTCAAGTGACGACACTTTCAGTTGGAAAAGGGTTCGGTTAAACCTGGTGTAGCTTGGCGGTAAAAGGCAGCAACGTCATGTTGGTACAATAAAAGTTTTTACCCAAGATAGAGCAATGGTGCGGTGGTTGCTCAAGGTAGAACAATGGCACGGTAATTGCTTATGGTGGAGCAATGGTGACGTTGCTAGTCAAGAAGGAGCTGGTGAGGCAACAGTTCTGAATGTTAAGTTAATATTATTGGGGATCCTTATTGCATGTTCAGTTGTCATGGAAAATGATGTAATAATATTAGCTGGTCCACATGTTTGTATACGGACATTGACTTGACAGGTGATATAGGGTGTGTGGTGGATGTATATCGATGGCTGATGGACTTCCAAGGGTAGCCAACTACTAGAAGTAGCACCATAAATATCAGCGGGTATTTTTTTATATGTGCCGCAGGAAATTCTTAGAATTGTTTATTCTAAGTGATCTACTCATATGGTGGAATATGATTCTTGGGGTTGAGAATGGGTTGTCGATGAAGACAATGATTCTTAGAATGGTTGATTCTAAGGGATTCTTCGGATTGAGAATAAATGGTCGGTGAAGACAATGAGTCTTCTTTTATTTTGACAAGGTGGAGATTATAGATTTTGTCAAGAAAAAAAGAAGGGAATTTCTTTTATTTATTTTATCCCACATCGAATGAAGAGTAAAAGTGGAGGGATCCCTGGTGCAATATAAAGAGGCCCTTGGACTTAATGTCAAGTGCACTAATCAAGTACACTTTAATATTTGTGTTTGATTCTGTCTAAATTCCTTTCTTGGATTCTTAGTTGTGAGAATGGGGAAAAAGGTGTGAATTAGTCAATGATTTGTAAGAGTGTAGGGATTGGGGTCGGGAGAGAGAAATTCTGTGTGATTATAAAAAATTTTCACATAGTGATATTTTCTCGATTCGTAGTTTTTCTCTTGTTTTGGAGTTTTCCACGTAAATTCTTATATTGTGCTTTTTATGTTCTTCTTTATTTGTCCCATATGAATGAATGAGATCTACGTAAATTCTTATATTGTGCTTGATCTCTTTCCTTATTTTCCTGATTCCCAAAATATCTCTTCACGTATTTTTCCTGATTCTTGATCGACCATTCAATAGATTTGGAAGAGATCCGATCCTAAAATTATGCTGGCTGATTTATTTCCTTATTTTCTCCTTTAATAACATGTTTCCACATCAATTCAAATAATTAAAGCAATTATCTCCCAAAAATAATATAAGCCAATATTAACATATAAATATCATATAATTAAATCAATAGACTTGAATTTCCACTAAATAAACATGCTAATATATGACTTATCAAATCTCCCCACACCTAAACTTTGCTTGTCCTCAAGCAAACTGAAAATCAAAGATGATAGATAATAGAAAACCAAAGAACTCCATCTATCAAGGCAAATGAAAATTACACACTTCAAGAAACAAGTAACTAATGAGCATTCGGAACTAATATGAAACATGACTCTTCACTCAAAGTTTGCAACTTTCATGGCATCAAATTTCTCGAAATTCCATGACCTCACAAAGATTCACTCATTAACTCTCAAATGTATGATTTAGTTAGCAAGTTCACTCAAAAATTAAACAGAACAGTCATTACCATAGGCTTGCTCCCAAATCAAATCTCTACCAACTTTGGACGGATCATATGCAACAATCAAAGGGTCTTTGAATGGGTTGTAATGAGGCTTTAGGTCAGGGTAAGGTAAAAAGAGAGATAAGAATGGTTAAATGCATCACTTCACAACATGTAATCTCTACAAAGGAAAACATCCATCATCACTCCAACTTTTCCTTTTTTCACAATAGAATTTTTTTTTGTACACTTATAACCTCCCCACTCCTGCTCCTTTTCAAGATTTGGAATAGCAGGTGTAATTTTTAAAAGAATCTATGCTTGCTAGATAATTTCAGCAACTCAGAAACAAACAATTTCAGCAACTCCTTTTCCTCTTTCTTTATTTTTTTCTTTCAAGAATTTTTCTCTTTTTTTTTCTCCAATTTTTTTTATCAACTTCCCCTTCATCGTCAATCCAACCACAAAGTATTTCAACAAGATTCACACATTGCAAAGTAATGAGGGGTTCAAACGGAAGAGTTTAAGAAAGAAATGGGAATTCAAGGTTAATTTATGTGCTCATAATTCAAAGAAAAAGATTAGGCTCAACGTGGCTTCCGTAGAATTTTAATAATTAGGTGGAATAATTTAAGCCAAGAGGGATAAACCTAAGTGCCCTTATCATTTTACCACACACAACCAATCATATGATCTTGAAATGCATTCAAAAGAGCAAGTTCTAGAATGAACAATTCAAATTCAATACACTCAAGAAAGAAATTCAATAGAGCTTATAGATGATAGCTAGTTAAGGCTCAAAAGCTCACAAAAATTAGGTATAATTTGCCATGAAATCCAAAAAAAAAATCAACCACTACAATCACAAAAAAATTCGCAAAGAGTATCAAGTTTCAATAGCTCATCAACATCATTGCCACCCCCTCAATATCACCCTCATTCCTTCAAAAGATTTTATTCCTCAAATTTCCAAACTCCACATCAACATACAATTCAGAGGACAACAAGAACAAGACATGGGATAAGAAATTTAGTAATAATACCCATCCAACATCACAACTCTACCACAATCATGCAAATTCATATCTTCCCCCACACCTAAACGCTTGCTTGTCCCCAAGAAAAAGCAAGTACAAAAGAAAAATTGAATATGAACATAGGTAGAATACACCTGATTTTATTGCCGGGACGAACTCTGATCACTAGCAGTGGCGGCAACGGGCTGCAAGGCTTAAGATTGAACAATCAGACAATTTATTAAAATAAAGTAAAAATAAAATAAAAAATTGGGTTGCTCCCAATCAGCGCTTTTTTTATTGTCGTTGGCTCGACTTAGGTAAAATAGTTGTATTTTCAAGTATGAAGTATTTATTTCAACTTCATCCAATCGACTTAAACAGTGTGAAACCCCTTATGATATTCATTGAGCTCATGGTTTGGCCCAAGAAAGAGGACTTCAAGTGTTCGGGAAACACTTTCAACTCTAACTTTGGCACTTCACCAAGCTTTTCTTTTCTCGATTTCTTCTCATGCTCTTTCATGCTTTCATTTGCAATGATGGTGTCGAAGTTATCCCTGCGAGTTAGTTCAAAACAATCCTGCACCAAAGGCTCAACAACACTCAAAGCAAAAACTTAATTAATGTCTTTAGGAGACTTCACAGGCAATTTAACAGAAGCTACATCTACGATGCTCGTTCTCTGAGAAGAACTATGCAAAGCATTGACATAGTGATTCAGCTCCTCTTTATCCAATCTTTCAGCATCCTCTTTCATGATTCCATGTTCAATGATTGTATCTAATGCATTCTTACTAGTGAGTTCGAAATGTTCTTGGATAATAGGCTCAATAGTACTCACAACAGAAAGCAGGTTAACATCATCAGGGTATTTCATAGCATCAAATATGTTGAATTTAATGATCTGCCCATCAAATTCCATCGTGAAAGAACCTTCACTCACATCTATCTTAGTGCATGAAGTGTTGAGGAATGGCCTCCCCAACAAAATCGGAGTAGAATTCGATGGGTGGTCATTCATTTCTAACACATAAAAATCAGCAGGGAATACGAGTTTGTCTACCTGAACAAGAACATCCTCAATAACTCCATCTTGGTATGCCTGGCTTCGGTCAGCAAGTTGGATAATAACTCCAGTCTTTTTCAACTCTCCCACACCAATTTTTCAAACACTGATCGAGGCATCACATTAATGGATGCTCCAAGATCCAACATGACTCTTTTCACCTTAAAACTCCCGATCTTATAAGGAACCACAAACATGCCAGGATCCTTGTGCTTCTGAGGTAACGTTTGCTGGAAGACAGCTGAAACGTTTTCTCCCATCACCACATTTTCATCTCTTTTCAACTTCTTTTTGTTGGTGCACAGCTCCTTCAAGAACTTGGCGTATCTCAGAATCTGCTTAATCGCCTCAATGAGAGGTAAATTTATCTGCACTTTCCGAAACACATCAAGTATTTGTTTATCCTTTTCAATGGTGTCCGGCTTCTTGAAACTACTTGGAAAAGGCAAATGGTTAATATTAAAAGGAATAGGGTCAAAAATTTTAACCTAATTTTTTTTGGACCTTCTGACACTGAAGGGTCAGTGTCAGTGTTACATTTCTGCACATCAGATTTTTTTGCCCCAACCTGATCGGTCTGATCCTCCATTTTTCTAGCAGGTTTTACATCATCTTTCTCCATGTCTTGGTCAGGCCTTTTGGGCGGTACAACCTCTTTCAACTGTTTTCCATTTCGCAGTGTAATGGCACTTACAATCTTAAGATTAACCTCCGTTTGTGAAGGCAACTTTCCACTATTTTGAGCTTGCATCTGGCCTATAGTTGTAGCCAATTGACTCATCTGATTTTCCAAGTTTTGGATGGATGTCTGAGTAGACACTTGGAATTTCATATTATTAGCAGCCATCTCTTTCATCATTTCCTCAAATGAAGCTCTGGAGCTTGCCCCACCTTGTTGGCGATTCCCACCATCTTGAGGGTAATCTTGTTGCCTATTCACCACTCTCTGCTCTTGAAACTGTTGTTGCCCCCAATTTCCTCCTTGTCCACTACCATACCTAAGATTAGGATGATCTCTCCAGCTTTAATTATAGGTTTGAGAGAAAGGATCATAAGGTCGCCCCATGGCATTTACTTGCTCCTCACTAGGTGTAGACTTGCAATCAAGAGTAGAATGGTCATAAGCTAAACAATATTGACAAGATGGAGGGTTTACCCCTCTTCCTTTAGCAAGATTCTCCACAGCAATTGTCAACTTATTCAAAGTTTCCTCCAACTTAGAATCATGGACCTCCTTTACTTCTCTAACCGACGGATCATGTGTACCAAATTGTTGGGTGTTAGCAGCCATGCTAGCAATCAAGTCTCCAGCAGCAGTAGGTGTTTTCATCATAAAAGCTCCACTGCTAGCCGCGTCAAGCATGTTTCGATCCATGATCTACAACCCTTCATAGAAGTATTGCAATAGCAGCTAATCGCTTATTTGATATTGATGTGAGGCGTTTAAACCTCTCCCAATACTCATGTAATCTCTCTCCTTGCATCTGACGAGCTCCAGATATCTCCTTACGCAAGATAGCAACTCTAGTGGCTGGAAAGTAAGTTTGGAGAAACAACTTCTCCATCTCGGCCTACGTATTTATCGATCCAGAAGGGAGATAATACAACCAATCCTTTGCCATGTCCTTTACTGCAAAGGGGAATGCCCTAAGCTTGACTTGTTCATCCGTCACTCTGTTTGGTTTCATGCTCATGCATACAATCGAGAACTCCTTCAAGAACTTGTGAGGATTTTCACCTGAAAGACCATGGAAAGCAGGAAGCAAGTGAATCAATCCCGATTTCAATTCAAATACAGTATTATCAGTAATCGTAGGAAAGTTAATGCATAGTGGCTGATGGACTACGTTCGGATTTGCCAATTCATTCAAAGTTTTTCCTCGTTTTCAGCCATGTTTTTCTCTCCCGACTCAGAGTCTGCAGTATCTTCCTCCTCCAAATCAGAGAAATCAGAATTATCCTCATCAAGTTGAAGTTAATCAGCTGCAAGTTCAAGTTCAGTAAGGTTTTCGGCAGTTCCCTCAGTGGGCGAACTTGTTTCCATCCTCTTCCGGGACTCCTTTCTCAATCTCTGGGCATTTCTCTCGATTTCTGGTATGTATTCAAGCTGTTTTTTACCTGAAGATCGAGTAATCAATCATAATTTTTTTTTTCGAAAACAGGGGCCTTCTGACACTGAAAGGTTTAGTGTCAATGTAACTTAAAAATTCAAAAATTCCAGAAAAATTCGAAAAAATTCCAGAACCTGTATAAATGCAGAAAAATGTCAGAAACACAAAATTTTAATAAAATTCAATTTTACTCCCCGAGCAAATGGCGCCAAATTTGATAGGTTGTCGCTTGCCTACCAAAATACAATTTAATTCCGACTCACACTTATACTTAGTATAGTGGCAAGTACGGGTCGAACCCAAGAGAGTATTATGAATTTTTAATTAAGTTTAAGTGTTGCAAATATTAAAATAAATGGGGGGTTTTTAGTATGGAGAAAAATTGTAAATAACAGTGACAATAACAAACTAACTCAATTTAAATAACAAATTATGAAAATTAATTATGAAATTAACCAAGTGATAAAAGCCTAGTTTAGGATGTCGATCCCCTCCCGTTTACTAAATTAATCAATTACAGGAATTAAACATCTAGCCTAATGTGCAAACTCAAATCCCTAGATTGACGGTACGACCAATCAACCCGAATGTTCTTAAGTTTATCAATTAGGGTACGACCATTAAGTTGAACTATCTATGAGTGACCCTATGGATTCGAACTCATAAATGCATTAAAACTCTAAACATAGAATTACTAGGCTACGAAATCCAGCTAGGTATCATACAACCTAGATCCTATTACACCTAGAGGGAATAATCTATATTTGTTACTTAATCCAATTCCTACAACAATTACGGATCATATTTCATAGAATAACATTCAGCAGTTTAACAATTAAATAGGTGATCAGGCTAAATTAATTATCAAACAACCATTAAGAACATCAAAGCATTGTAATAGAATAAATTTGCACACAAGATTCAACATAAAAATCCTAAATAATTAAATTAACAATTTAACGGGAGGTTAACGAATCCTAAACTAGAAAAGGTGATTAGTCCCGCATGTTCATAGTAAAAACAAAATTAAATTATAGACCCAATTGTTTGGTGATCTTGATCTTCACGCGAATTCTGCCTTGGAGAGAAGAGACCGCTGCTTCCGTTCTTTTCTGGTGTAATTCACGTTCTCTTCTGAATCATCCCGTGTATATCTGCCTCCCCAGAATAAATAAAAATATCTTCCTTTTTTAACTGCTTGTCCCCTAAGAAATCCTGCTTGATCTCTTTCCTTATTTTTCTGATTCCCAAAATATCTCTTCACTTATTTATCCTGATTCTTGATCGACCATTCAACATATTTGGAAGAGATCCGATCCTAAAATTATGCTGGCTGATTTATTTCCTTAGTTTCTCCTTTAATAACCTGTTTCCACATCAATTCAAATAATTAAAGCAATTATCTCCTAAAAATAATATAAGCCAATATTAGCACATAAATATCATATAATTAAATCAATAGACTTGAATTTCCACTAAATAAACATGCTAATATATGAATTATCAGGTTCCAAGCCTTCTCAACAGATGCTACATCAAATGCACCTAACCAATATCCAACGTCTTCAGCAGCGGCGCAGATGACCCCACAAGCTCACTTGAAAACATTATCGCAGTTTGGCATCCGCCAATTGTCAGCTGACGAAGGGATGCCAAACTCAACACTCGTCATTTCATGCCCTTAATTGACTTTAGGCTATTGCACCTCCGCAATGTCAACTCCTCAAGAGAATTGAGGCTCAGCAAACCATCTGGTAACACTGTCAACTTCCGACAATCTATTATCTCTAACTTTGACAAACGTTGGTTGTTAAAAAATTACCATTCCGGGAGAGATGTCAATCCTTGTATATTCCAGATTCGCAGTTCCAAGAGTCTTTAGCTTTACACTGCATATGTTACCCAAGTCACTCAGTTTTTCGCAATGCTTGATTTTTAAGCATTTAAGGCAAGGAAAAACCTTCTAACTCAAAGCTTCTACTCCAACCCACTCCCCCAACTCTGGCAAGCTTAGCAACTCCAGCCTTTCAAGTGATGGAAATACATCATTGCAAGCTCCATCATCAATGCCGTAAAATGGATAACCTATGCATTTTACTTTCTTCATATCAATCAAATACAAAGATTTGAGACAAGGAAAATGCCCCAACCTTGGTATTTCTTCACATTCTTCACATCTTTCAAGTCTCCTCTCCATCAAGTTATCATATCCTGCCATCTTTAAGCTCCAAGATGGAAGACTTGCTCCTCTGTATCTAGCAATCTTCAACACCTTCAGATTGGAGTGAGGTTGGAGGCCTTTCAACACATTCTCATCATTTATTTCACCATGTTCTCTGAATTGACTCCACACCAACAGTAACTTGACGATGCCCGATTTCTAAATCAAACACGCTTTTGTAGACTCTTCTTCACCTTGCATCTTATCAAGATTGTGAATCTCCAGTGTCCCTTTGAGATTTTTCAAGCGTCCAAGCTCTAGAATCCGGTGGCCCTCCTCGTCGCCCACTTTAATGTATCGTAATGTTCAGAGAATCCAAGTAAAGATGCCTTAAGTTGGACAAGTACTTCATTGTACTTGGCAGTTCCTTCACCAATCGAATCAGGCAGATATTCAATATTTGTGTGAGATATGTTAAGATATCTCAGGTGTATCAACTCTCTGATTGAATTTGACAATTCTTTAAAATGTTCTCCCACTAGAGTCAATGCATGCAGACTTTTGAACTCAGAGAACATAGTATCCGAAATGTCGCCTACGTAGAATAGTGTCTGAACCAAATATTTCGTCACATGACTTAATTCACCTTCCCAACGAACATATCGAGCTCGATGGATACCATCCAAAGAATTATGATCATTTACACTTAAAACAGATCTTGCAAAATCATGCAATAAATCATGCATGCCACTATACTCAACGTTGTCGTGTTCATACTTTTCCAAGACTTGCAATAAAGAGTTGTTAATGAAAAGGTTGATATTTTTGCTGCCAACACTCTCCATATCACTTGTTTGAAGAAATCCTTCCGCCATCCAAAGCTCAATCAAATCTTTCTTCTCAATCCGGGTACCTTTTGGGAAAACAGAATAGTATGCAAAGCATTTCTTGAGCATTGGTGAGAGCTATTTGTCTTTGATGGAGAGCCACTCGTCTCTGGACTTATCACGCAGCACTCCTCCGACAATGTTGGCAGCCAATGGCAGGACTCCACATCTTCAGGCAATTATGCTTCTTCCAATATCTTCAAATCCCGACGGAATATCTCCTCGTTTAAAAGCCTTCCCTTTGATTATGGACCAGCATTCCTCCACTGATGTCCTCACTATTGAACCAACCTCTGTATTCCTCGTTTAGTAATTCCCGCTTTCAGATTTGTTAGAATCTTCCTGAGAAGAATCAAAGCATCAAAATTTTGAGAAACATGAACCCAAATATAGTTTCCAAAGTGAGTCTTGTTTTTATCATGGTTGAAGACTTTCCGAGCAAGAGTAGTCTTCCCCAGCCCTCCCATTCCAACAATGGGAAGGACAGACAGCGGTTGTTCGGTCGGAGCAGTCAGCATCAACACGGACACATCCTCGTCTCTTCCAACGAAAATTGGATCGACAGTGATTGAATCAGTTTCTGAGGCAGCAGTGGGGTACGCAGCAGGTGCATCAGCAAGCATCTTTTGAAGGCCAAGCTCCATAGCTTTTTCTCTAAAGGACTCGAAATTGGTGTTGATATTCTTGATTTTGAGAGCCATTTGTCTAAGACGTAGATAGTGATTCAAGGATGGGAAGCATGATGCTGCCTTCTTCTTCTTCTTCTTCTCTGCATTCATTCTGTTGGAAATAAGTTGGTAGTTGAGTTCGTCCAAAACCTTGTCGGCATCAAACGCCACATCTTCGAGCTCCATTAGCCATTTCTTGACGGCATGTTCAGTGATGAACTTCTTCTGGGCGTCGTCCAAGAAACTCTGGACCATGGAAAAAGTCCCCCTCAGCTTCTCCGTGTTTTTGTCGACACCTTTGATAAGTGAAATCTCTTCCTTGGAAATGTTTACAAGATTTTGCATTAGGATTTGGATCGACGCACCACCTGCTTCTCCGGCCATTTCTCTGTGTGTGTGTGAGATTGCAAGAGATCTGATACTCCTTTCTGTAGCTATAAAGGGTATCCATTTTATTTTTCCTTAAAATTTTTAAGACAGCATGCTGTTCACACCTTTTTTGCAAATGAGATCATATATTTCATTCTATATTTCATGATTCATCTACTATTCCATATATTAGATTCTCGCCACGTGTCGTAATCAATGCCCAAATTTTTGCCACATGTCCTAAGGGTTTATTGGTCATTAACTAGGGTATAGTATTTTAATAGAAAATAAGTTATGAAATAGAGAGTGGAATACCAAAATGGAAAGGGGATTTGGGTTGCTATTTTTGTGCATTATTTTAAGCACCACATGTTAAGTTTTGTGCATTATTTTAAGCACCACATGTTAAGTATATGATTGACATCCAACTATTATCCTAGTGTTTCTCCTACGTGTTGTCTGATATGATGTATAAAAATAACATAGAGAATCCAAATTTATACGAGTTAGTCTCTCCCTTAATTTAAACTCTAGTTAAACACTAGATTGTAGGGATATAATAGAATATGAACCCATAAACTAAGGGAAACTACATGGTTAATAAAGTGAATTCGGTTTAATTTCCATTATATGTAAACACAATAATATATTGAGATTATGGAATATTTTTATCTTGTGACTCATGTCTTATTTTACCCAATAATTTATATTTAATTTAATATTTTCAAATTATAATTCCACCGTTATAGTACATGTTTATTATACTCAAATAGTTCATATTCTATTATAGGATTTATATATATTTAGTTTAAATAATTTTTTTTTCACCCATATGGTTTATGTGTGTGAATCATGTTACATTTTGGTATGTATCTCATGAATGAAATGTAAGCATTATATCATAAAATGAAAACGCAAGGCTGCAGATAAACACTTTCCTCCCTCCTATACTCGTGTAAGGCAAAGCCTTCCATGCCCGGGACACAGTACACCCAAAGTCCACGTATTAGAAAGTTGCATCCTTTTATATTAAGGGTTAATTGCACCCTTTTATGGAAGAATTTATACTTTAATTTTCTAAAAAAAAAATTTAATCAAATATTTATATCATTCATATATTTCATCCGACCTTCTCAATAAAAAAATTATACCGTTGCTAAATTCAATTTCATTGATAATCCATTATTAATAATCTACTCGTAATTTAACATAATTTTTGTTGCCAATGCGTTGCTATGATTTAATATATACCAAAACATAACGAGAGATTATAAATAGTTTTCGTATTGAAAAAAATAAAAATATAATATATATATATATATATATATATATATATATATATATATATATATATATATATATATTACTTTGGTGGTCAAATTTGGAGTCTGAATGAGTGCTCCAATAATCGAAAAAGTATGTGCAAATTACGTAGTAGGTACTACATCAATTCAAAATGAGTCACCCTTCTAATGACACCGAATATATTATTTATCGCTTATACTCCCTTCGTCCCGAAGAAATTGGTATTTTTTTTTTTTGCATTTAGATTAAGGAGTATAATAATTTAATGTAAAGTGAAGTAAAATAAAGTGAGAGAAATAATATTTAATGTGTAGTGGATAGTTGTATTAGAGGTGATATGTGGAGCCTATGAGAATAGATTAATTGTTTTTGTGTGGTCCCATGTAATAAAAAGAAATGTGTCAACTTTAATAGAACAAACCAAAAAGAAAAGTGTGTCAATTTTTATGAGATGGAGAGAGTATAAATTATCCCAAGTTGATCTTGTAATTTGTCTCCATCGACATGAGCAGATGCAAAGTCGCGCTCCTCAACTTAAAATATATACTATACTATACTATATATAACTGGTCTCTGGATTGATGTGTTTCACGGGAATTTATATAAGAGTTTGTACTGCGTGTCCGAGTTTAAATTTAGAATTTAGTATTATAAGCTTAGAATTTAGTATTATAGGCAAGGATATATTATTTTGTTTTAAAGGGTATAGACTTTTTTTAATAAGGGTACACCATTTTGTTCTTAGAAAATAAAAGGTACACGTCTTTATACTAAAGGGTATACAATTTAATACTAAATTGTAAAGGTGCACTGCGTGTACCCCGTGCCGCGAGTCACACAAGTTTTTGCCTTTATATAATAAATCGGTACAATGTTATAATGATACAAATTTAGTATAAATAAATAATAATACTATCTCCGGCCACTTACAAGATATCCATTTCACTATTCCTGGCGTCCACTTCAAATGTATCAATTTTCTCTATTTAGTAAAAAAAAATACACAATATGACCCACCACTGCTCTCAAATACAACTACCCACTTTACATATTATAAAAAAAATACTCCTTAATTCATGTGTAAAAAGCAAATAAAGACATTAGAATTGTCCACGTACAAACAACAAACGGTTATCTTATAAATGGCCGGAAGAAGTATGTAATTATTGAGGTAAAGTTTGTACTCACTCCGTCCCAACTTCAACTTCACACTTTCCATTTTGGTCAGTCCCAAATTCAACTTCACACTTCCATAAAAGGAAAAATCAACAAACTAATATCCTTCTAACATACTTTAATTTCAAATTTGTCATCACCTTTTTAACACACATAACATACTTTATCATTTATTTATTACCCAAAAATACCATACTACCCTCAAAAGTAAGTCAAAAAGTGATTTTTCTTAAACTCCGTATCTACCGTAAACGTGAACTTGAATTTGGGACGGAGGGAGTATTATTTAAATTGGTTTTAGGGTTTAAGACATTGATTGGGGCAGTACGTAGTCCCTTGCTATGGCAGAGAATTATTGTTAATCAGCGGCTGAGATCATTTACATTGGATGAAGTATGAAGATCATAAGTAGAACATTACCTTAAAAATCGATTTATAAGCGCGAAACATAAAATTAGATAAGGATGGCACTATTGCAACCAAATGATTACTAAAGACACTCAAATTTTCAAATAAAAATTATTTGAAAAGTCTAAATGATCTTAATGTAAATTTATCTACAATTAATTTTCTAATCCTCCAAATTTAATGTCTTTTCATTTAAATCAAAATCGCTTAATTCTTCCCAAAACTGAGAATTAAGGAGAGAATATACAACTCATAAGAAAATGTGAATTGTTAGAGAGAGATATAATAATACAATCATTTCTTGGATTCTTGGAATATACTTATGCAAACCTATGTTAATGTTGAGAAACTCTCTTATAAGACGGATTTTTTGTGAGATCGTTGTGAGATTGGTCAATTTATTACTAAAATATGTTTATTATATAAGTAATGTATGTTTATTTGTAGTTAAAGTATGTCAATAATAAACCATATTATAAAATTCTAAAATCATACTTTAATTCATCATTTATCATACTTTAGAAAATATACTTTAATAATTATTAAGCATATTTTATCTATATAATAGACATACTTTAACACGTCTCACATATATAATGTCTCACAAGAGAATTTGTCATTAATGTTTATCATTGGTGCTTTTTTCTTTTTTAATCAATATATACAAATTAGATTAATGTCGAGAATTCAACAATTTTAATATTACGGGACACACATCCTCTTTAAAATAGTCCAAAATAATTCTTTTTTTGCAAACTTGGTCCCATAAGATATCAATCTTACATACTTAGTCCCATACAATTGCACCATTAGTCTCAAAATTTTAATTCATATTTTATTATCATTATTATTGTTATTATTATTTTTAACATGTTTCTTTTTTGAAAGTAATAAATATCCGGTAATATTAAAAATAAAAAGTAATAAGTAAGTAAATAAATAAATAAATAAATAAATAAATAAATAAATAAATAAATAAATAAAATATAAATTTAAATTCTTAGGACTAGTGAAAATGTATATTCATAAATTTATTTATTTATTGTTATTTTGAATATGTCTTGCATTACAAATAAATAAATAAATAAAAATATAATATAATATAATATAGGGTCACTTACTATTAGCTACAAAAAAAAATGCATAATTGCTATTAACTACATGACTTAAAGCACTATTACTCATAACTACACAATTATGACTGTAGTACCATAAATACCCCTATATATTTGCACAATTGTTTTGCACAAATTGATTCTGCACAATTGTTTTGCACAATTTCGCCGGTCAACGGTGGTCAACGCCGGTCAACAACCGGTCATCGGTGGTCAACGGCCGGTCCCCTATATATTTGCACAATTGTTTTGCACAATTTGATTTTGCATAATTGTTTTGCACAATTTCGCCGGTCAACGGCCGGTCAACGCCGGGTCAATGGCCGGTCAACGGCCGATCTCCTATATATTTGCACAATTATTTTGCACAATTTGATTTTGCATAATTGTTTTGCACAATTTCGCCGGTCAACGCCGGGCAACGGCCGGTCAACACTGGTCAACGCCGGCCAACGGCCGGTCAACGCCGTTGACCGGCTGGTCAACGCAGGTCAACAACCGGTCAACTCCGGTGGGTGGGTGTGGGGTAGGGTTGTTGGTTTAAAAGTGTATTGAGTATAAGGTTATATTTGGTATTTTACTTTAATATTATGTAGTTGAGAGTAATTATTTATATTCCATGTATCTAATAGTAATTTAGGTTAAAAATGTGTATCTAGGAGTAATAAACCCTATAATATAATATAAATTTAATTTCTTGGGATTAGTGCAACTGTTTTATATTATATTATAATATTATTTATTATTATTATTATTATTATTTTGAATATGCCTTCATAATAAGAATCTGATAACATTTAAAATAAAAAATAAAAAATAAATATACATAAGTAAATAAATAAAATAAAATATGAATAAAATTTTTTGGACCAATAGTTTAATTGTATGATACTAAATATATAAGGTTAAAGTCTTTTGAGATCAAGTTTGATATGAAAAAATCATTTGGGACTAAAAGCAAATGTATTGGAACTATTTTGAAGAGGTGATAAGAATGAAAATTCATGTATTTTTTGGTCCGATTGGATACCTCACTACAAAAAAAGTATTTTTTAATTGCAACGGAATTTACCAACGGAATTTAATTCGTTGGTAATTACCAATGGATTAGCAACCAAAATGATATTTTTCTATTAGCAAGTGAATACCAACGGATTTATTCTTTATGTCACCAACGGAATTCAATAAGTTGGTAATTATCAATGGATTACCAAGGGAATCTTTATATAAATTTCCAACGAAATTTTTAGTAACGAATTACCAATAGAATTTTTTACCAACAGAATTAATTTTTCGTTGCTAAAAATTTACCAATCACCACATTACCAATGAAAATTTACCAACGAATTCCATTGATAATCTATTGGTAAACCAATTTAACAATGGAATTAAGGCTTTTACTAATGGAATATTCCGTATGTTAAAAAACAGTATTTTTGTAGTGCCTCTTTGAGTGTATAATCGATATTATTTGCACAAATCATAATAATTTGAATTATTATCAACTAAAAGGTTCATGAGAGGTGTTTTCTGTATTTTGATAGGAAAAATGATCAAGAACACAAAGTTGGAATGAAGGATGAATTTGTACTACTTGCAAGCAAACAGACGTCCACTTTCCATAATTTTTTTGTATTTGTGAGGAAGTCCAAATTGGTCATGTGATATATGAATGAAAAGCTACGGAAGAGAATATCATTTTGATTCAAGAAACACCTCAATCAGAGTTCAAACGAGAAAGTTATGATAAAAACGGTGACATCGCACAAGCTGTTCCTATTCAGCACGATTGTGCTATTTTTCATGACTTTTTACACCTACAAATATTGGAGTTTTTGTGAGTTCTTTATATGAATAGAAATCCAAGGAAGAGAAGATCACTTGAGCATAAGAATCACTTAAATTGAAATCCTGATGAAGAAGTTATGCTCAAAACCGTGGAGATGCGCAAGCTGCCGATCTCCAAACTGGGCACCCTTGTTCCAAAACGGGCACGGTGGCAGGCAAGTGGATTTTTGCTCTTTTTCACTGGGCACACCTGTTACTTTACCATGTTCATTGCCCGTTCTCATGTGAGGAGCACCCGGTTGCTACCGGGCGCGTATAACATCAACTGGGCGACCAAATTCACTACCGGGCGGTTGATTTATCAATCGGGCACCCTGTCGTGTGATGAGCCCGCTGTCATGAGAGTGTCGGGTGATGCATCCGATGCCGTGTGGCCCAATATTTATATGACACGTTATTTATTTTTGGCCCAGGCCTATTCATCCGTATAAATATCTCAATTCTGATTTCTACTCCTAGGGAGAATTCACGACACAAATTGACGACACAAAATCCTATTTCCCATCACTCACCACCTTCCATCCATCCACTGGAGAGACGATCGGAGTTGCTACTTGGATCGAAAATGGAGATCCCGACGGAGATCGTAATTGAAGAGACGGAGTCCTCCAAAAGGGTTCTTTATTTTTTAGTTATTTATCTCTGTTATTTTAGAATAATGGTTGAGGCTTATTACATTTTTGTGATTTGCCCTTGTAAATTCATGAGCTAAGTTTCTTTGTTGGTAATGTTAGGGCGTTAAGACAGTTTTGATTATATGATTTGATTGCCCTACTGATAGCATATATTTGCAACACAAATTTAAACACTCACTAATATGCAAACCACACTAAATTCCGCAAGTATACGAGACATATGTAGCAAAAAGGTAAGCAAGGAATCGAATCTATAGAGATTGAATTAAAATCTAATTAACTAAATACTTGTCCAAGAATAGGGAAAATAAGAGTGTATATGAATCTAAAGTAACCAACAAAGAATATTAAATGAACTGTGAATAAGATGTATGCAATTATTGGATTCAACAATTGATGAAAATATTATAAGAATAAAAATTAGAATGATAAAAGTGATTCTAGGTAATTACACTTTCACTTGGCTTGTCATGCAATGGATGGAACCTCAATATTCAATTCTAGCATAATTTCCTAAAGCAATCTGAATTTTATATAATTAATTCTTTCGAATTGATGAGTGTGTAAATTCACAAGTTTAGCACCATATTTTGTGCTAGTTTTAGAGAGTTTTGAGGTGGAAATAGGTGGAAAACCTATATATATTGTGAATTAGCATGAATCAGGTGTTAGTGGAGCTTTTTAAGTGGTTTTCATAGCAAAAACGGAGTGAAAGTGCCAAGAATCGAAGAGACGAAGTCGAGACCACGCGAACCGCCAAGGAAAGAAAAGGGTTCGACCTGGCTGGAGGAGGGTTCGACCTCTCCTACAGGTCGAACCAGCATTGCGAAACAGTAGAAGAAGGCTTCGACCATGACTCAAGGGGTTCGACCTGTTTGATCAGGTCGAACTAGTTCGCGAGAAGATGGGTTCGACCACGACAAGGGGGGTTCGACCAGACAGTTGGTCAAACCAGGAGTGGAAATTGTCCAGTAGCGTGGTTCGACCTGAGGTTCGACCAAGACCCGAGTGGTTTGACCTGTACAAGAGGTCGAACCAAGTGCAGAATATGTCCAGTAGCAGGGTTCGACCTGTTGGCCAGTGGTTCGACCTGTTTGACGAGGTCGAACCAAAGAGCGGAAACTTACCTTATCCGGATTTTCGAGGCCAAAATGCGTGGGATCACTTGAAAAGCCCATTCCAAGCCCTAGAGACGTGATTACAAGTATAAAAAAAGGCTCATGCAGTCAAGAGGACACACTCGGACATCGTGAATCATAAGAGGAGTGAAGAGAAGAGATTAGTGATCCATCCGGAGGGCGGAGACAGAGGTTCAGCTGGAGATTCAAGTAAGATCGGTCCATCTAACCATGATTGTTCCAAGATCGATCATGGGCTAGAGCCACTTCGGTAGTTCTAGGGTTATGAAGGTTTCATGAGTTAAATTTGTATTTCGTGTGTATACTCCGTACAACACTACTTGTGGTTTAGTTTATATAAGATTGCACATTTTTAATCCATACTCATAGTTGTCTTGTGCATCAATAATCGTTGTGTAGAGTCTGAATGCATAACATGGTTATTGGTTGAGTGCGTTCACTAATGAGCAGGGTTGATTGTTATAATTCTAAGTGAAGGGATTTCGAAGTCTTATTAGAACTGTCTTATATGAATGTTTGTTAATTGAATTCAATTCGGGTTAACAAATAGGATAAAGAGTATGACTTTATAGTACCTAAAAAGGGAGATCAAATCGGGTTAGAGTACTAAGTGCACGGGAAATAATTGATTATGATAGTACCTAGAAAGGGAGGTAAAGTATACGTTTTGCTCTGAGGATACTCACACGTGTCAAAAGCTTATCTATTTATGTCTATAGAATAGATTCGCATGGTCTAGCGATGCGTCCATAAACCACAAGGCAGAGTCGGACATCGACACACGAAAGTACGATTTAACGAAGGAAACTGGATGGCCTGATGAACTACCTATTATCTTATTTGATCACAACTACTATTTTCTTGTTCTTGTTATTTAATTGCTATTTCAATTATTACTTAATTTACAAACCAAAATGACAATTCTCAACATAGTCATAATCTACTAGAACGTAATTAAATTGATATTTAACCGTTCCGTGGATTCGATATTTAACTTGGTCACCTTCGAAACTACAATTGATATCCTTCATACTTGGGGATTAATTGTGTGTTGAGAAAACGCCCATCAAGTTTTTGGCGCCGTTGCCGGGGACGGACAAAATATCTTTTTGTTATTTCTAGTTTGTTAGGGCTATTTAACTTGTTTTGTTGTTTTAATTCTAGTTCTTTTTAGGTGTATGCTCACGAGATCAAAGAAAGGTGAACTTGAACCCTATAATCCTGAAATCGGAGCATCGTCAAGAAAGAAGAAGAAGAAGAAGAGCAAGGCAAAGACTATTGATCCAACTGAAGCTCTGAATTTTGGAGTTGAAGTTGACGAGCAGATTTCGCAGACGATTGAAGCTACAACTGAGGTTAATTCGGGAGTAAGGACAGTCAACATGGCAGCGAATCCGGATAATCTAGCCATCCGAGAGGTTTTCAGAAACAATGGGGCTGGAAATTTTAGGCTTCTAGGAGCAAGGGGAACTAATTCAGCGTTCGATTTTCATCCCACTCTTATTAGCATGATAGAAAGGAACTCCTTTTCAGGAGGGTCTTTCGAGGATCCGCAGCAGCATCTGAACAAGTTCTTGGGCTATGCAAGTACTCAAAAAGACGTATGAGAACATAAAGATGCTAGGAAGATCCTC
The DNA here is from genome assembly GCA_023678885.1 of Pogostemon cablin. Classification (NCBI taxonomy): domain Eukaryota; kingdom Viridiplantae; phylum Streptophyta; class Magnoliopsida; order Lamiales; family Lamiaceae; genus Pogostemon; species Pogostemon cablin. The sequence goes on from CM043009.1 coordinate 7,543,991, forward strand.
TTGTTCAAATTCTCGCTTACTGAGAAGGCGAGAGATTGGTACGACACTATCAACGTAGCTGAGTGCACCACTTGGGAGCAACTGAAGTTAAGGTTCTTGGAGAGGTACATGTCACCTTCAAAGGTGTTTAAAATGAAGCAAGACATTAACTAATTTGCTTTGGGTGGAGGAGAAAAATTTCATGAAGCATGGGATAGATTCAAGGACATGCTAAGGAAGTGTCCTCAACATGGGCTATCTAAAGCTCAATATATCAGTATATTCTACATCGGATTGGACTGTGATTCAAGAGTTTTATTGGATGCTTCTTCTAATGGAGCATTGCTTACAAAGTCATCCGTAGATGCCGAGAAGTTGTTTGAAGATATTTCGATGAATTCAAGGGATTGGCCAACTGATAGAGTTAGAGGTACTTATGTCCATGGTAAGGTAGCTAAGGTTGAACAAGCAATGGTGAAAACAAGTAGAGAGGATGAGATCGTCTCTAGCTTGTCCAATATCAACAAGCTACTTGAATCCCAACAGACGCAAATCAGCGAATTATCTCAACGCGTACCGATCATGCAGCAGGAACTAATGAAAGAGGGACCAATCCAAGAGGAGTTGGAAGAGGCACACTATGCCATGGGTCAAAGTATTCAAGGGGCTAGGTATCCAGATCAAGAAAACCGAAACTACCAAGGGAACTATCGAGGAAACTTTAATAATCGTGGTCCCCCGGGTGGTTATCAACAACCTAGGAGGCCGGAGTTCTCATGGAGCAATCCGAATAATGCGATCCAACCTCCGATGGGTGTTGATCCAGGTGCTAAAGTGGAAGAAGGGAAACCATGTTTTGAGGATACTGTGAACAGGTATATGGCCAAGAATGATGAAAGAGTAAACCGCCTGGAAGTTCCCATCTCAAAAGTATTGAGAATCCAAGGTCCTGCAACGACATCACATTAAGGTCGGGAACGCAATACGAGAGACCTATGAGGCCGAAATCAAATTTAGACATGTCTAGGGCCAGGTTCGACCATGGCTCGACCAACATTGAAGGTCGAACCATACAGGGGAGGTCGAACCATCACACTGGACACGATCAGGAGGCATTGCAGCATCGGTTCGACCAAAGTGCAGATGGTTCGACCTGGCATACAGGTCGAACCTTGGTCGAACCCGACAACTCGGAGCACTCTATTTTTCCAAAACACTGGTTTGACCAAATCAATCGTGGTTAGACCTATCCTACAGGTCGAACCCAGGTCGAACCGCACAACTTGGAGCACTCTGTTTTGTCGCAGCAACGGTTCGACCACGAAGTTCATGGTTCGACCTATCAAATAGGTCGAACCCTGATCGAACCGGATGGAGGAAGGAGTACAGTAGCTCAGTTCGACCTAGGTGCCCGTGGTTCGACCTACTCAATAGGTCGAACCCAGGTCGAACCTCAAATTCAAAAAGAGAGCTGTTGTCCAGAAGCAAGGTTCGACCAGTATGTACATGGTTCGACCTGTTCCACAGGTCGAACCCTGGTCGAACCCTACCAGAAATTTCCTGTTGCTACTCCAAACACTCTCGATGATGTTGATGCTACTCCAGTGGTTCGAAATGAGCAAAGTACAGAGATCATAGCTGAGAAAAAATGGGAGAGAGCCAAGTGATTGAGAGACGAAAAGGAGAAAGCAGAGAAGGTTGAACGTGATGAATGGGGGATACCCAAAATAAAGATACCTCTGCCGTTTCCTTACAAGCTTGTGAAGAAGGCATTGGAAGAGAAGTTCAAGAAGTTTTCAGAGATAATGAACAAAATAAGCTTGAGCATTCCTTTCTCAGAGGCAATCATGGAGATGTCGTACTATGCTCGATTTCTAAAAGACATATTGTTGAAAAAGTAGAGCTTAACCGGAATTGAAACGGTGAATCTATCTGAGAATTGCAGCTCAATCATCCAAAAGAAGCTGCCGCAAAAGATGAAGGATCCGTTGAGCTTCACTATTCTATGTGAGATAGGAAAGGGGCCGGCACGGCAAGCTTTGTGCGATCTAGGGGCGAGCATCAATTTGATGCCTTTGTCCATCTTTCAGAGGCTTGGTTTGGGGGAGCTTACCCCTACAATAATGGTTCTCCAATTGACAGACGGGTCGATGACGTTTTCAAAAGGTATAATTGAAGACGTTCTCGTCAAAGTGGAGAAGCTAGTCTTTCATGTGGAGATGGAAGAAGACAAGGATAATATCCCTTTAATCTTGGGGAGACCTTTCCTTGCTACTGCTGGAGCTATGATTGATGTTCAGAAAGGAGAGCTTAGATTGCGGATGGACAAAGAAGAAGTTCTTTTCAACTTGGACAAAGCAATGAAGATGCCCATGGAGTCGCAGTGTTATAGTATTGACGTGGTGGAGGAGATTGTGAAAGAGGATATGTCTCTGATCCTGTCAAAGGATCCTCTCGAGACATGTTTGATGGAGTCCCTTACTTATCCCACTACGGAGCTCGACGGACTCTCCGACAAGGTATGTATTGAATTTCTTGAAAACTTACTTGCTTTGGGTGATGACAGGTTTGAATAGAAAAGAACTAAGGTGGAAGAAGTCAAGTGGACTAGGAAGTACTTGCCTTTGGATAACGAGAGCTCTTCGATGGAGGTGAGAAAAGAGGAGTTGAAACTTTTGCCGGAACACTTGAAGTACGCCTTTCTAGGCGACAATGAAAAATATCCGGTAATTGTATCTTCTCCTCTTGATGATAATCAACTTGAGGAGTTATTGAATGTTCTTAGGAAGTATAAATCTGCGATTGGTTGGTCTCTTGAGGATTTGAAAGGAATTAGTCCTTCGTATTGTATGCATAGGATAAGATTGTTAGACGAGGCGAAGGCAAGTGTTCAGAATCAGCGGAGGGTTAATCCCGCGATTCAAGAGGTGATTAGGAAGCAAATCCTTACGTGATTGGATGTTGGAATCATATATCCTATTAGTGATAGTCCCCATGTGAGTCCATTGCATGTAGTTGCTAAAAAGGGGGGTATGACTGTAGTAAAAGTTGAAGATGGAGAAGCGATAGCCACAAGGATTCCTACGGGATGGCGTACATGTGTTGATTATAGGAAGTTGAATGAGAACACGTGTAAGGATAATTTTCCTCTTCCTTTCATGGATCAAATGTTAGATCGTCTTGCAGGGTACGAATTTTATTATTTCTTGGATGGATACTCGGGGTACAACCAAATAATGATTGCCCCCGAGGATCAAGAAAAGACCACTTTTACTTGCCCCTATGGGATCTTTGCTTTTCGGAAAATGCCATTTGGGTTATGTAATGCGCCTATTACTTTTCAGAGATGCATGATGGCAATATTCGATGGGTTGATAGAGAAGATCATGGAGGTGTTCATGGATGATTTTTCTGTTTTTGGTTCCTCCTTTGATATTTGTTTGTCTAACCTAGCTACTGTTTTGAAGAGATGCCAAGTGACTAATCTTGTCTTGAATTGGGAGAAGTGCCACTTTATGGTGAAGGATGGGATTGTCCTTGGGCATCATGTTTCTGCCAAATGATTGCAGGTAGATCGTGCTAAAGTGGTGGCGATTGAGAAGCTTCCACCACCGACCAATGAAAGAGGAGTGCGGTCCTTCCTTGGACACGCCGGTTTTTACAGAAGATTCATAAAAGACTTCTCAAAATACTCTAAGCCCTTATCTCACTTACTTGAAAAGGATATTCCTTTTGTGTTTGATGATGAATGTTTAACCGTTTTTCAAGTTTTGAAGGAGGCGCTTATCACTGCACCTATCTTGATCACACCGGATTAGACTCAACCGTTTGTACTAATGTGTGATGCAAGTGATGTAGCACTTGGAGTGGTGCTTGGGCAGCTGAAGGAAAAGAAGTTTTGCGCCATTTACTACGCAAGTAAGACTTTCGATGCGGCACAAAAGAATTACATGGTGACTGAAAATGAGTTTTTGGCTGTTGTGTACGCATTCGATAAGTTTCGTCAGTATTTGGTTGGCATGAAGACTATTGTGTACACGGATCATTCAGCGATTCGGTACTTGATGGAGAAGAAGGAGACAAAGCCTAGGATCATAAGGTGGATTCTTCTACTTCAAGAGTTTGACATGGAGATCCGGGATAGAAAGGTTCTGATAATGTGCTAGCGGATCATCTTTCGAGGTTGGAGACTAGGGAACATTGTGATAATTCTTTCGAGTATATTGAGAAAATATTTCCGGATAAAAAGATCATGGCCGTGTTTGTTGAAGGGGCTGAGCAAGCTTGTGTGGTTGCTGCGCAGGGAGTTGATCCATGGTATGCGGATTATGTTAATTATATTGCTGTGGGAGAAATTCCAAGGGATCTCAACCGATATCAACTTGCTAAATTCAAAAGGGATGTTGAGACTTTCATATGGTATGATCCGTTTGTGTACAAAATTTGCACGGATTCTATCATCCGTAGGTGTGTGCCCGAGATGGAGATGTAGAGTGTTCTCGAGTTTTGCCATGCACAACCTAACGGTGGGCACTTCGGCGCTTACAAGACAGCAGCCAAGGTACTTCAGTCCGCTCTTTATTGGCCTACCTTGTTCAAGGATTGTGAGACCTATGTGGCGTCTTGCGATAGATGTCAACGCATGGGGAACATCGGTAGGAGAGACGAGATGCCGCTTCAGCCAAGCATAGTGGTCGAGATTTTAGATGTGTGGGGTATCGATTTTATGGGGCCTTTTCCCCCATCTAACGGATTTCTCTACATTCTACTTGCAGTGGATTATGTTTCTAAGTGGGTGGAAGCGATTCCTACTCGCTTGAATGATTCGAAAACTGTTATATCTTTCTTGAAGAAGCATATCTTTGCCCATTTTGGAGTCCCTAGAGCACTTGTTAGTGATGGAGGTACGCATTTTGTGAATAAATTTCTTGAGAAGGTGCTTAAAGGGTATGTTGTTAAGCATAGGGTTACTACACCCTATCATCCTCAAGGGAATGGGTAAGCGGAGGTCTCTAACCGTCAAGTCAAACAGATTCTGGAGAAGGTGGACGGAACTAATAGAAAGGATTGTGCTTTGAAGCTCGATAATATCGTGTGGGGGTTCCGAACCGCGTACAAGACGGTATTAGATATGTCACCGTATCAGATTGTCTATGGGAAGCCGTGCCACTTACCTGTAGATATTCAACACAAAGCGTTTTGGGCTTTGCGAAGCTTGAACTTGACTCTCAAGGATGTGAAGGAGTTGAGGATTTCTCACATCAATCTTTTGGATGAGTTTCAGAGTCGTGCATACAAGAATTTAGAGATCTATAAGGAAAGGATTAAAAGGTGGCATGATTCGAAGATCTCGTATAAGGAGTTCAAGCAAGGAGACGAGGTATTACTCTTTAACTCTCGTTTAAAGCTTTTTGCAGGCAAGTTGAAATCAAAGTGGACGGGACCGTTCATGATTCATCGAGTCTTAGGAGGGGGAGTTTTGAGCTCATTGACAAGTATGGATATATTTTTGCGGTGAATGGACATCGCTTGAAGCATTACAAGTCACCGGATGATGTTTGTGTCATCTTTGTGGATACCTTGCTCTGATTTGGTACCGTCGTGACTCTCCGACGTTAAACATGAGCGTCTATTGGGGGATTTTCCTCCCGTTTTAATGCTTTATTTCATTTGTGTGAGTAAGAAATTTTTATGTTTGAAGTGCTTACTTATCGGCAATTACATCTCTTTGCAAACTTAGTTTCAACTATAGTTTCTACTAAGTTTGGGGGGATGTGATGTAATTACCTTGATAAGCACCGATAGTATAATCTTTTCTTTGTGATGTTTGTTAGGGGAGTTGGTTTTTGCGCCATATTTTAAATTTTAATCGATTTTGATGTGACGATATTTTACAACTTGCCTAATGTTTAGTGAGTTTTGGTTGTGTTTTCTTTTACGGAGTTACTAATGAATAATATTTTGTGGAACAATTTTTGATGAAGATGTGCTCTAGCTGGTACATAATGATTCGTATTGAAGTTTGAAGTGTGTAGGGATTAAAGAATACTCAGTTTGGAAGCTTTGAAGGGTGGTTCGACCAAAGCCGTGAGAGGTTCGACCAGTGCCAGGAGGTCGAACCAAGCAGAGAAAGTCGAACCGATGCAGAAAATCATCCAGTGAGGTGGTTCGACCTGTTCATTCTAGGTTCGACCTGTCTAATAGGTCGAACCAAAGTCGAACCCGGAGACTTAAATCTTACAGTAGGGTGGTTCGACCTGAGCCGTTATGGTTTAACCTGAAAAGAAGGCCGAACCTGAGGTCGAACCAGTCCGTTCAGAGCACTCTGTTTTCAGGGTTTTAGGTTCGACCACGACATTCATGGTTTGACCTGTTCAGAAGGTCGAACCCAGGTCGAACCACGAGGGTAAGTTGTCCAGAAGGTAGGTTCGACCTCGTCACTCGATGTTCGACCTATTCTGCAGGTCAAACCCGAGGTCCAACCCAGTCAGGTACGCATTTTAAGTTGTGTTTTTAGAAGGGTTCGATCATTTTTCTTGTTTACCAAACCTCGAACCTTCCCGAACCTTAACACCTTTGCACAAATTCGTCAATTACACTTGATTTTGCACCGATTACACAACATTACACTGTTAATTCTTGAATTGGGCGCGGATTTGGGCGATTTTCGTTGCGAATTAAGGCTTCAGTCGCGTTTTTGAGTGTTGTGTGCAAATTATCGATTGTTAACCATGGGCAAGACTAAAGGTACGTTCTTTCAACTCAATTACCTTAGGATTGAAGTTATTGCAAGAAATGTGTTGTGGGTAAGTTGATTGATGTTGATTGTGGTTGAAATTCATGGTGATAATTGATATTTTTGAGTTGATTCATATGAATTCATGTTTATTGGTTTGAGATTGCTTGATTATGGATAGAACTTGAGTTTTTATGTGGATTGATCAAGGATATGATGCATCTAGAGGAATGAGCATGTTAATTAGGTTTGAATTGTTGATAGTTTGAGTTGTTCATGAAGTTCAATTGTTGAAATTTATGTTGAATGGCTTGAATTGGTTGAGGCATGCTTGTTGTTGATGATTTGAAGATTGAAGAGAGTGTGATTGATGATGTTTTGAGCATGATAAATGAGCAAGTGGTGTTGAGATAATAGTTGGAGTTGATTAAGTATGGATGCTTGAAGTCTTGAGTAGAGTATATGATATGCTAGTCAAATACTTGTGTTTTTGTCTTGTTGGTTGTATTGAAGTAATTGTTTTCAGGAAAGGGACAAGGATCGAGTAAAGGGAAAGGTAAGGTGGATGAAGCAAGATCGAAGAAGAGACATGACAGGCCTTCGAATGTGGACACAGTGACGAGGAAGCTAAGGTTACAGATCGTTTACCCGAAAACTTTAAAATTCAAATGCAAAACTGGGATGAGATTAAAGAAAAGTGGGGAGAAGTCTCAGACAAGATAGCTCGGACAAGATACCAAGATGATGAGGCCATGAGACTTATGAGCATTAGGGATGATATGACGATGTTGTTCGATCGAGTGGGGATCCGCAGATTTATGGAGTTGAAGAAGCCGAATTACTTCCACGTTACAGCGGAGGTAGTTTGCTCATTTGAGATGGATAAGGACCCACATGGCTACCCGTATCAGTGCTCATTTCAGTTAGGAGGAGTCCGAAGGAGATGGACGGCTGAGGATTTTAATCAGCTTTTTCAGACGCCTCTAGAGATTTCTCGATTGGAGAATGGACACTTCAACGCTAATAGGTTTTGGAGGGAGATAACCGGGAAGATCAGAGACTATAAGATTAGGCAGGCTCGACCTCGATCATGAATCCAGTGTTGAAATATATGGATCGAGTACTCGGAAACACACTGTTTTCTCATTCAGATGGTGGCTGTGTGTCTAGAGGAGAACTTTATGCCCTATGGTGTATGATGAATGAGGTGAAGTTCAATGTGGGAGCATATTTCATTGCGCAGCTGCATCGATTCAGGACCATTGAATTTCAGAAGGTGAACATTGGAGGGTTGCTGACGATTATAGCTGAGCACTACAACATGGACTTCACCGGCATTACACCTGTTAGAGGAGAGCCTGACTTGGTGATGCTCACATGTGTAAAGGGAGGATTTGCACACTTTAGAGATGGTGATTGGTTCTTCACGAGAGGACCAAAGCCATTCGATTTTATGTTTTCCTTTGACATGAACAACATGACCACTGTTCGGGAGGAGAGGAACTTGTTAATGAACTCCCTAGGACACACTGCTCTGTCCGTGACTGTGAAGACCAATGGGGAATGGAGAGTCGTGGCTAGGTTATGTGTCGAAGGTAGGTTGGCGGAGCTACAATAAATTGTGGAACAGGGAGAGTACTATCCACCACCGCACCAGCCATTACAGTGGCCACAGCAGCCCAAGATTGAGCATCGGGTAGATGAGCAGCCAGAGATGGAGATTCCGGAAGAGGAGCAGCTCGACGCACCTCAGCATGAGCCAGTACCGCGTCAGCAGCGGACTGTCCCGAATGATACACGGGAGCAGCTCCGCCTTATTCATGAGCAGCTGGTCGCGATCGTTGCTAGCCAGCAGAAGACAAACCGACAGCTCGCACTCGCCAACGCCAACTATGCTACGATGAATGAGAAGTATACGGCTTTAAATGAGAAAGTTGGTAGGTTGGGTGATCGAGTTGATTACTTGGATAGACACATCGTTGATCTACACCAGATTGTGGAGCGGAGGCTTGATAATGAGGATGATGATGCTCCGGAGGAGTAGTTTTTCAGGTTTTCTTTGGTTTTCTCTGATTCATCTTGATTCCATTATTTTTCTTTTTATCTTTATAGGTTGGGGTGTGATTCATGCGTGAGTGGAATGTATAAGTGATATCTTGTATGATTGATTGGGTATAAGCTTATTGATTTTTGTGCATTCATATGTTCATGTGTTAATTTCTATTAAGGAAAAGCATGTTTAGTTGATAAGTATATTGAGTTCTTGTGGAATTGGTCTTAATTATGTGCTATGAGGAGTACTAGGATTACCTATATGAGGATTTGAGCTTTTTAATCATGCTTGATCATGATTATTTTATTCTTGAGAGGATCATTCATATGAACGTATTCTAGAACTTGGCTTGGAGTCTTGTGTGAGACTTATGATTGATAAAATGCTAGGACATGATCTTAGGCCAATATTTTGTGATTAAGCTACTTAGCCAAATTTATCTTTCCTAACGATCTTATTAACCTTTGGATGCCCCGTTGAGCCATTAAAGCTTTTTCTTTGGTAGCCGAAGTAAATAACCTTATAAGCCTTTACTTGAGCCTTGATTAACCTATTCATTGGTAGAGAGAGTGGAGGTGAGTAAGTTTTGCAAGAAGAAAATGAAGATAGAATATGGTTGGATGAAAAGAATATGGTTAAAATCTTGTTTAGGGGTAGTGCCAGAAACTGGTACCCCGATTGTTTTTATACATGGTGCATGAAGCTTAGCAGCTGATGACCTATACATGAGAAGAATGGTAGTGCCTAAAACCGGTACCCGAGCTGTTTAACGAAAAGATAATGTTGATGCCATGAAAAGAAGGAAAATTCAGGAATTTTACAAGTTCAAGAGACGACATTGGAGGAGAACTTCCTGTAAGAAGAAGAAATCGAGAACCTCCAAGGTAACTCTCTACTAGTGTCTTAAGTCACTAAGTCCAAATTTTCCTACCTTTTTCCAAAGAGCCAACATTACAACCCAAAAACAAGTCCTTTGTGATCCTAGTGAAGAGTTGATTATAAGTTGATTTTTGAGACCTTTGTCAAGCTTATGTTACGCTTGAATATGGATTGATATGAGTGTTTATATTAACCTATATAGTGCCTCACGCACTTGAGTGAAAGAGAATAAATACTTATCTTGTGAGCGAAATTACTTAGTACTCCGAATGGTGTGTGATTAGATTGGTTTTGCATGAGTGATATATATGAAACAATTAATACTTGTTTGATTTAATGAAGTTGCATGTGTGATATGTGTTGTACTTGATCTTGGTGAATTATACACGACTCATGTGGTTTGATTTGGTTGCCTCGGGACGAGCAACATGTAAGTTTGGGGATTTGATGAGTGTGTAAATTCACAAGTTTAGCACCATGTTTTGTGCTAGTTTTGGAGAGTTTGAGGTGGAAATAGGTGGAAAACCTATATATATTGTGAATTAGCGTGAATCAGGTGTTAGTGGAGCTTTTTAAGTGGTTTTCATAGCAAAAATGGAGTGGAAGTGCCAAGAATCGAAGAGACGAAGTTGAGACCACGCGAACCGCCAAGGAAAGAGAAGGGTTCGACCTGGCTGGAGGAGGGTTCGACCTCTCCTACAGGTCGAACCAGCATTGCGAAATAGCAGAAGAAGGCTTCGACCAGGGGTTCGACCTGTTTGATCAGGTCGAACCATGGTCGAACTAGTTCGCGAGAAGATGGGTTCGACCACGACAAGGGGGGTTCGACCAGACAGTTGGTCAAACCAGGAGTAGAAATTGTCCAGTAGCGTGGTTCGACCTGAGGTTCGATCAAGACCTGAGTGGTTCGACCTGTACAAGAGGTCGAACCAAGTGCAGAATGTGTCCAGTAGCAGGGTTCGACCTGGGGTTCGACCTGTTGGCCAGTGGTTCGACCTGTTTGACGAGGTCGAACCAAAGAGCGAAAACTTACCTTATCTGTATTTTCGAGGCCAAAATGCGTGGGATCACTTGAAAAGCCCATTCCAAGCCCTAGAGACGTGATTACAAGTATAAAAGAAGGCTCATGCAGCCAAGAGGACACACTTGGACATCGTGAATCATAAGAGGAGTGAAGAGAAGAGATTAGTGATCCATCCGGAGGGCTGAGATAGAGGTTCAACTGGAGATTCAAGTAAGATCGGTCTATCTAACCATGATTGTTCCTAGATCGATCATGGGCTAGAGCCACTTCGGTAGTTCTAGGGTTATGAAGGTTTCATGAGTTAAATTTGTATTTCGTGTGTATACTCCGTACAACACTACTTGTGGTTTAGTTTATATAAGATTGCACATTTTTAATCCATACTCATAGTTGTTTTGTGCATCAATAATCGTTGTGTAGAGTCTGAATGCATAACATGGTTATTGGTTGAGTGCGTTCACTAATGAGCAGGGTTGATTGTTATAATTCTAAGTGAAGGGATTCCGAAGTCTTATTAGAACTGTCTTATATGAATGTTTGTTAATTGAATTGAATTCGGGTTAACAAGTAGGATAAAGAGTATGACTTTGTAGTACCTAAAAAGGGAGATCAAATCGGGTTAGAGTACTAAGTGCACGGGAAATAATTGATTATGATAGTACCTAGAAAGGGAGGTAAAGTATACGTCTTGCTCTGAGGATACTTACACGTGTCAAAAGCTTATCTATTTGTGTCTATAGAATAGATTCGCATGGTCTAGCGATGCGTCCATAAACCACAAGGCAGAGTCGGACATCGACACATGAAAGTACGATTTAACGAAGGAAACTGGATGGCCTGATGAACTATCTATTATCTTATTTTATCACAACTACTATTTTCTTATTCTTGTTATTTAATTTCTATTTAATTATTACTTAATTTACAAACCAAAATTACAATTCTCAACATAGTCATAATCTACTAGAACGTAATTAAATTGATATTTAACCGTCCCGTAGATTCGATATTTAACTTGTCACCTTCGAAACTACAATTGATATCCTTCATACTTGGGGATTAATTGTGTGTTGAGAAAACGCCCATCACGAATCTAATCACAATTTGATCAAACAACGAATATTATAGTAACGTAAATATCACATCAATTAACTCCCAGTAGATTTATCGAATTGAATTCTCTCACACCGTTTGTCTCACAGTAATGATATAACTACTAGATATGTTATGTGTGTGAAGCGATCAATACTAACCCTCAACTTTCGCCTTTTGGATTAATAAACTAGTACGAATAATTGGTAGCTAAGCAATTAAACGTGTAAAGAAATCACACACATAAAAGAAATAATATGCTGGAATTAAATATAGGGTTCACACACCAAAATAATCCAATACCAAATTACTCGTGCAACCCTAGAATCTAGAAATTTACGCTGACATAAAGAAAATAAAAAAATTAAATAACTCAGAGTTCGACATCAAATACTGATAAGAACAAGTGAAGGGATAAGTGTCGCCTCGTCTCTTGAATTTCATCTTTGCGACTCCACGGCATTTCCTGGATGCAGATTGACTCTCAATGAATGTGTAGACTGATGTAAGACTCAATGATCCCTCTTCCAGACTTGTAAAAAAATTTATAGAGGTGTAAAAATCATAGGGCAAGTGTAATCATGGGCTTGGGCCAGAGAAGCACATAAGAGAACATAAAATTCTCGTATCAAAAGGAATCACATGACTTGACCAAACGAATTGTGATTTGGGCGAACATTCAGCGTCAGAACTCTCGACATTAAAATCTTCTTTTGACTCGCCCCAATGATTCGCCCAAATTGGGCTTCCCATTTAGACCAAAATAACTGCTAGTTCGCCCAAACGTCTAATAATTTCGCCCAATTGACATCAACTTGACCAGGTGAATGCTGGCCTCTTATGGGTGACCACTTGGCATCTCTTTTCTCACGTAACATGTCATGCCACTAAATCCCAGTTTTCATCTTCAACAAAAAGTCCTTTTTTTTCCAAATAGGCTTAAAATCTACAATAACTCCAAAATACCCGTGAAGTTCTAAAATATAATAATTAAATATATAACTCCATAAAATAAATGAAATTATTCAATAATCAACTATGGAACGGCCTATATAAACATGTAAATCCGTGTTTATCAACTCTCCAAACTTGAACTGTTGCTCGTCCCGAGCAACACAAAGAATAAAAGAAAACTAGGACATGACAATGATTATGATAGTTTCAGAAATATTTTAAGAAAACTCAACTCAAGTAAACCAAGTAGACAAACCTGTGATACATCATGGAAAAATTACTACTAACTAGATTGCAGCCTTAGTACATGGAAACTCACCAGATAGTATATCACTCAACCCTCTTGTATTTAGGCTTTTATTTCACTCAACTGATTTAACTACAGTATTTAACCATAGGCTTGCCCATTGTCTCTACTCTCCTTTTACTTGTAATCAGCAGGTCAAGGATCAGAAAGGTCTTTCTATTTGGTTATATCGTTAGAACTTTGGAAGGGGTAGGAATTATTTTGATAAATGACTATAAACTTGGATCAATCAAATCAAATTGTTTGATCTTTACCACCACATCAATTCAGCACAAAATTGGAAAATTTCAATTCTCACCCAATCTCCAAATTTATCACTTTTCTTCAATCAACCGCAATTATACTGGGTCTATCAACTCAATGTATAAGAGTTTTATAATTTTTTTCATGAATACTCTTTCTACATATATTTTCTTTTAATCATTATTCAGACCCTGACAATTCACCTTCGATTCTCTTTTCCAACTCCACAATATGCTATCCTTTTTTTTCATTTTTCAACTCTTCACATGGGATTTTATTCTTCTTCCTACTCCAAATTCTTTTTCTTCTCAACTCCAACAATTCAGAATTCTTTTTCTAACCAATTCTCAAATTTACTCGATCAATCCAAGTAAAATAAAGAAAAATCGAATATTGATTAGGCTCAAACTGGTTTTTAGAAAAAAATTGGTATTTAAAGCTCAAAAGGGTTGACGAGAGATTAAATGTATACGACAAAGATAGGGTAAAAATCAAAGATGGCCTAAAATAATTTTCAAGACCCACCAAATTATCTCGAATATTCAAGGAGACTCGGGGCAAGTTCTAGAAATACTTACAATTAATCAGACACTCAAGAATTGTATTATTAGGCTCAACACTCACAGGGTGTAAATTAATCCAACGACTAAGGCAATCTAGCAATTCATAATTCCCATAACATCACAGTTCCATCCATTTAATTCACAAGAGTCATAAAAATTTTATCACAAAATTTTTCATCACTAACTAATCATGTCACCATACCTAAAATTTCTATCAAAAGTGTTCAAGCTCATGGAAAAAATAAACAAGATGATACAATACGATCACTATTCAATGAATTATGAAACACCATCGCACATTAATTATAAAAAAAGAAAGAAATTTGTTACCTGTGACATCAACTCAACTCTCACTCACCGTAAAACATGTAAAACGCCTAAACTTTCTAGAAACCTCACTACACCTCCCCAAACTTGTGTAAGATAAAATATCTAAACAAGTTTAAAAGAAGTGCAGGGTTCTAGAAACTCACTGTCTCCGGTGTGGGTGGTGAGGCTGGTATGGTGGAATATTAGGATCCCGCTGGTACCTCATCATGTACTCCATTTGAGAAACCAATTCTCATATGTAGGCTCCTCTGGTGTCTCATCCGGTATTTGCTCATCAAAATGGTCTAAGGATGTCTCTAAGGGTCTGATGTTGATGTCCACACGAGTAGCTAATCTGAATGGCGGTTGCAGTGGATTTAGGACCATGAATGCACGATGTCTTCTTGACCACATTCTCAAATTCTCCTCATCATCCATAGTATACACTGCAGTATAACTTGGATCAGCTGGTAAAGCAAAGTATTGGGCGTGATCCCCTTCTTCCAGATTGAAAAAGAGTCTCCCATGGTCATTGCAACTAAGCATCCGGACATGGGACAAGTGAGAAAGATTCATCAGTGTATCCCCAGGTATTTCTTCCCACCTACTTCGATCTACTCCTTTCCAAATGTAAAACACTGTGAGTAGACTGCCAATGGAGATGACCGATAGTGGCCTCTGCACTATTGATTCAATATGATCTAACAAATGCTCAGTCAGATCCACTTTATACCCTCCAAGTGAAGCCCATAGAATCATCAACTCATCTGCTCTAAAATTTTCTGGCTCGGGTCTGGTAAAAATAGTATTCGCCAAAACTTGACAAATATACCTCATAATCACATTCCGGATCACCATACTCTTGTCCCGTGATGGCTTATATTTTAAGTCTGGTCTAGTCACTTTTGACGTTAACAGGTCAAAAAATTTATCCTCATCATAACTCAGTTTTATTTTAGCATCAGGTAGCTTCGTGCCATCACAGAATCCAAAATATTATCTCACATCGGAAATGTGAATATTTACTTGCTGATTATTCACCTGAGCTTTGCCATTTGTGATTTTCTTCTTTTTATCTCTCACAAGCTCAAAAGTGCTCAGAAATTCTAAGCACACCCAATAATATGATTTAGGCGCCTGAAGAAATGGTGTTCTCAGTCCTAATCTCCCAAACAAATTATTCATGCACCCATATATCCCCATCTGACGAAGGGTGTTCCAATCTGGAAATCTTGTCTGCTTAAACTCCTTGTTAGCTAGTATTCTCCATCTCTCTTCCCATTTCGGTTCAAGTTTCACTCCAAGATCTGCAGGTGTATAGACCTTTCTAGAGGTAGACTGATTCCCTGGTTCAGGCTCAACTGGTGAAGGTGATAGCTGTGAGGTAGAGGCATCAGTTCTTCTTCTCTTAGTCTTATCTCTGTTCATAATTGGGAAACGCATTTTGGGACCCTCTCTTTTTTTTGGAGGCATTGTTGGTACCTTCAATTAAGTCTAGCAAAATAGTAGAAATAGACTTGAGACCCACGACGAAGAAGGAAATGGTGTGTCGAGAAGTCAACAGATGGTGATGATGGGACGTCGGCGGGATTGATGGTGATCGGCCGAAGGTTGGTTGTCGATTTGTCGGTGTTAATAAGAGTGGGTAGCGGAACCGTAAGGGATAAAGAGTGTGGATTTGGTTTGAATTTGTGTAGAAAGAATTTTTCTATGTCAAAATTAGGAAAAAGAACAGAATGTTGCATAGATTTATTATGAAAAGGAAATCCCACATTAATTGTGTTGCAAGTGAGAGAGAAAGGTGGGATTTGTTTTGTAGTGAAAGAAAATAATTAACAAAAATAAACAACCCACTTACCTCTCTCTCTTACCTCCGTGGAGAAGGTGGAGAAGGATAGATGATTTGCCCAAATTCTCCATCAGTTTGCCCAAACAAACCATTGATTTGCCCCCAATGATTCAAGAATTTGGTCTAACCGCCGATGATCTGTCCAGATTTCTTTGCTGACTCGCCCAAAGTGGCATAAATTTTTTGAAAACATTTAGAATCACAAAACAGTGACAACCCAGCATCCAAAACAGAGACAACCCCTGCATCCAAAAATAATAAAACACTTGATTATTACTAAAATTAAAAACAACATATACTAATAAAATAAAATACGAAAAACAGAAAAGATAGTGTTGGGGTGACTCCCAACAAAGCACTCATGTTTATCGTCGGAGAGATCGATGAATGACTTGATCATATCTTCTTCAACAAGGTGACTGCCTTGTCATCCCTTGCATTGAAATCCCCATAGTAATGCTTAATTCTTTGTCCATTCACTCGAAAATCTCCTCCGTTAGAACTGTAAAGATCCACAGCATCCGATGGATGAGCCTCTTTAACAACAAATGGCCCGGACCAATGTGACTTTAGTTTCCCTGGAAAAACTTGCAAATGAGAGTTATATAACAAGACTTATTCCCCAACTTTAAACTCTCTTCTCAACAGCTTCTTATCATGCCAAACTTTAGATTTCTCTTTATAAATTTTGGCATTCTCATATACTTCCCTACGAAACTCATCAATCTCATTCAAATCCAAAAGCCTTTTCTCTCCTGCTAATTTAAAATCATTATTCAACTTTTTAACAGCCCAGAATGCTTTATGTTCTAACTCTACTGGGAGATGACATGCCTTACCAAAAACCAACCTATAGGGAGACGTATCCAGAGGCGTTTTATAAGATGTACGATAAGCCCATAAAGCATCATCTAACTTTGAAGCCCAATCCTTACGGTTAAAACTTACATTTTTCTCTAAAATTTGCTTAATCTCCCTATTTGATACTTCAGCTAACCCAATTTGCTTGAGGGTGGTAAGCTAATGTAACACGGTGTTTGACATCATATTTTTCAAGTAATTTATCAAATAACCTATTACAAAAATGTGTTCCCCCGTCACTTATGATAGTCCTAGGAGTTCCGAAAAGAGTGAAAATATTTTTCTTTATGAATTTCGGAACTACCTTTGCATCATTAGTATGGGTTGGGACAGCCTCTACCCATTTAGAGACATAGTCCACAGTAAGTAAAATATATGAACAATTAGCAGAAGTTGAAAAAGGGCCCATGAAATCAATTCCCCAAACATCAAATAATTCCACAACATAAATACTCTTTTGGGGCATGATGGGTGTTTTCTTAACACACAATTTTAATCCCCAAGTATGAAGGATACCAATTGTAGTTTCGAAGGTGACCAAGTTAAATATTGAATCCACGGGACGGGTAAATATTACTTTAGTTATTTTCTAGTAATTATGACTATGTTGAGAATTGTAATTGTTGGTTTTTAAACTAAGTAGCAAATCAATAACAAGAACAAGAGAAGAGTAGTTGTGATCAAATAAGATGATAGGTAGTTCGTCAGGCCATCCAGTTTCATTCGTTAATTCATACTTTCATGTGTCGATGTCCGACTCTGCCTTGTGGTTTATGGATGCATCGCTAGACCATGCAAATCTATTCTATAGACACAAATAGATAAGCTTTTAACACGTGTGAGTATCCTCAGAGCAAGATGTATACTTTACCCCCCTTTCTAGGTACTATCATAATCAATTATTTCCCTTGCACTTAGTATTCTAACCCGATTTGATCTCCCTTTTAGTTACTATAAAGTTATACTCTTAATCCTACTTGTTAACCCGAATTCAATTCAATTAACAAACATTCATATAAGACGATTCTAATAAAACCTCGAAATCCCTTCACTTAGAATTATAACAATAAACGCTGCTCATTAGTGAACGCGCTCAATCAATAACCATGTTATGCATTCAGACTCTACACAATGATTATTGATGCAAAAAACAACTATGAGTATGGATTAAAAACGTACTATCTTATATAAACTAAACCACAAGTAGTGTTGTACGGAGTATACACACGAAATACAAATCAACTCATGAAACCTTCATAACCCTAGAACTACCGAAGTGGCTCTAGCCCATGATTGATATAGGAACAATCATGGTTAGATGGACCAATCTTACTTGAATCTCCAGCGGAACCTCTGTCACGGCTCCTCCTAGTCTCCTCTTGTGCTTCACGATCTTACGCTCTCTAAAACTCTCTAAAAGCTCTCTTGTATTGTGTTGTTTTGACTGCATGAGCCTCCTTTTATACTTGTAATCACGTCTCCAGGGCTTGGAATGGGCATTTCAAGTGATCACACACGTTTTGGCCTCGAAAATCCGAATAAGGTAAGTTTCCACATGATGGTTTGACCTCAACAAACTGGTTGAACCATTGACCACAGGTCGAACCACAGGTCGAACTCACCTACTGGAAGTATTCTGCACTTGGTTCGACTTCTTGTACAGGTCGAACCACTCCGTCTTGGTCGAACCACAGGTCGAACCATGCTACTAGATAATTTCTGCTCTCGATTCGACTAACCGTCAGGTCGAATCCCCAACGTCGTGGTCGAATCAACTTTCTCGTGAACTGGTTCGACCATGGTTCGACCTGATAGACAGGTCGAACCCCTCGAGTCGTGGTCGAACCCATCTTCTGCCACTTTACATTACTGGTTCGACCTGTGATAGGGGTTTTCTCAACACACAAATTAATCCTCAAGTATAAGGATATCAATTGTAGTCGCGAAGATGACCAAGTTACAATATCGAACCCACGGGACGAGTAAATATCAATTTTGTGATCTTCTAGTATATTTTAGACTATGTTGGTAATTGTAAAGGTTTAATGGATAGTAACTTCTAATCGAATTAACAAAAGAAATAGCAAAAGTAGAGAGAAGTGAGTTGTGATCGGTAAGAATGATAGGTAGTTCATTGGGTCATCCAGTTTCACTAGCAATTCGTATTTTCGTATGATGGTGTCCGACTCTGCCCTGTGGTTTGTGGACGCATCACTAGACCATGCAAGTTTACTCTATAGACACAAGTAAATATGCGCTTGACACGTGTGAATAACATCGGAGCAAGAGATATGCTTCACCCCCCTTTCTAGGTACTATCATAATCAATTATCTTCTACGTCTAGAATCTAACCCGATTTGATCTCCCTTTTTAGGTACTATAAAGTTATACTCTTCGTACTATTCATCAACCCGAATTCAATTCAATTCATGAATATTCATATAAGACAGTTCTAATAATACTTCGGAATCCCTTCACTTAGAATCATAACAATAAACCCTGCTCAGTAGTGAACGCACTCAATCAATAATCATGTTATGTATTCAGACTCTACACAACGATCATTGATGCACAAAACGACTATGAGTATGGATTAAATATGCAATCTTATATAAAACAAACCACAGGTAGTGTTGTACGGAGTTTTACATACGAAACACGAATTACATCATGAAACTTTCATAACCCTAGAACTACCAAGGTGGTTCTAGTCCATGATTGATCTAGGAACAATCATGGTTAGATTAATCATTCTTACTTGAACCTTCAGTGAACCTCTGTCACAGCCCTCCGAATGGATCACCACCTCTACTCTTGTCTCTCCTACGATTGACGATCAAAAGCTCTCTTTATTCTCTGTATGAGCCTCCTTTTATACTTGTAATCACGTCTCTAGGGCTTGGAATGGGCTTTCTAAGTGATCTCACGCGTTTCGGCCTCGAAAATCCGGATAAGGTAAGTTCTCGCACACAGGTTCGACCACGTCAAGCAGGTCGAACCCCGAGCCACAGGTCGAACCCCAGGTCGAACCCCGCTACTGGAAGAATTCTGCACAGGTTCGACCTTCTGGACAGGTCGAACCACTTAGGTTTTGGTCGAACCCCAGGTCGAACCTCAGCACTGGACAACTCTTGCTCCCGATTCGACCAACGGGCAAGTCGAACCCCAACATCGTGGTCGAATCCTCCTTCTTGCAAACTGGTTCGACCATGGTTCGACCTGATGGCCAGGTCGAACCAACTGAGTCATGGTCGAACCCTTCTCTGTATTGTCCAGCAACGTTGGTTCGACCTGCTGGAGAGGTCGAACCCTCCTCCAGCCAGGTCGAACCCACCTACTTCTTGGGCGGTTCGCGTGGCTTCGACTCCGTCTCTTCGATTCTTGGCTCTTTCACTCCGTTTTTGCTAAGAAAACACTCAAATAGCTCCACTAACATATGATTCATGCTATTTCACAATATATATAGGTTTTCCACCTATTTCCACATCAAAACTCTCCAAAACTAGCACAAAACATAGCGCCAAACTTGTGAATTTACACACTCATCAAACCCCCAAACTTACATGTTGCTCGTCCCGAGGCAACCAATTTAAACCACAGGAGTCGTGTATAATTCAACAAGATCAAGTACAACACATATTACACATGCCACTTCATTGAATCAAACAAGAATTACTTGCATCAAATATGTCACTCATGTAAAATCAATCTAATCACACACCATTCGGAGCACTAAGTAATCTCACTGACAAGATAAGTCTTTACTCTCATTCACTCGTGCGTGAGGCACTATAGGCTAGTATAAACACTCATATCAATTCATATTCACGCGTAACCATAAGCTTGGCAAAGGTCTCAGAAATCAACTTACATTAGATTAACACTAGGATCACAAAGGACTTGTTTCTAGGTTGTAATGTTGGCTCTTTGGAAAGGGTAGGAAAATTTGATCATAGTAACTTAATACACTAGTAGAGAGTTACCTTGGAGGTTCTTGATTTCCCATTCGGCTTCATATACTCCTCCAATTCTTCTCTTGCACTTGCAATTATCAATTTTTCTTCTCTTCCTTGCATCAACATCATTCTTCTTTTAATTGCTCGGGTACCAGTTATAGGCACTACCCTTCTCGAACATCATTCGGCTGTTTCGTAGAAACTTCAAGCCCCATGTATAAGCAATTCGGGGTACCAATTTTAGGCACTATCCCTAACAAGATTTAACCATGCATATTTCTTACCGAACCTCATTCCATCTTCCCTTTGTTCCACACTCATTCACCTTATTCTCTCTACCAATGGATAGGGTATTTTCAAAGCTCAAATAAGGTAATTAAAGCTCATATATCTGGCTTGCCAAAGAAAAAGCTTTTAAAAGGCTCAAACAGGGCTACCAAAGATTTATAAGATCATTAGGAAAGGTGAAATTTGGCTAAGTGACTCAATTAATCAAAAATGGCCTAAGATCATATCCTAATATTTCATCAATTGTAAGTTTCACACAAGACTCCAAGCCAAGTTCTAGAATATGTTCATACGAATGATTCTCTCAAGAATAAACTATTATGATTAATCATGATGAAGGCTCAAATCCTCACATAGGTAATCAATTCCTAATACTCCTCATAGCACATAATCAAAATCAATTCCTCATGAATTCCATATACTTAACAAATTATTCATGCTCTTTCCAAATGAAAATAAACACGTAAACATATGAATGCACATAATCAACACCCATACAGAGCAATGATACAAGATCAACTATATCAAGTACATTCCACTCACACATGAATCACACCCCAATCTGTAAAAATAAAAAGAAAAATGGGAGATAAGATGAATCGGAGAAACCAAAAGAAAACCTGAAACTACTCCTTAGGAGCATCATCATCCTCATCATCATCGTCATCCTCATCCATTCTATTTTCCACAGCTCGGCACAAACTGGTAATGTGTTTGTCCATCATATCGACTCGACTACTCACTCTACCAACACGCTCATCCAAGGCAGACTACCATTCGTTCAGCGTGGCGTAGTTGGCGTTAGCGAGCGCGAGTTGCCTGTTCGTCTCTTGTTGTGTAGCTACCACCGCGATCAGCTGCTCATGAATTAAGCGAAGCTGCTCCCGAGTACCTGGAACTGCTCGCCGCTGCTGCGGTTCTGGAGCATGCTGAGGCGCATCGTGCTGCTCTCCTTCCGGAATCTCCATCTCCGGCTGCTCCTCTACCTGATCCTCCTCTTCAGACTGCTGTGGCTGAGGTGGACGGAACTCTCCTCGATCAACAATCTGCTGTAACTCAGCCATCCTTCCCTCAGCACACATCTGTGCTACCGCTCTCCAATCACCCCCCGACTTCGCTGCCACAGATAAAGCGGTGTGTCCTAGAGAATTCATTAGTCTATTCCTTGCTTCCCGAATAGTTGTCAAGTTGCTCACGTCGAAGGGGAACATAAATTCGAAAGGCTTGACACCTCTCGTGAAAAACCAATCTCCATTTCTAAAATGGGCAAACCCTCCCTTCGCGCACGTGCTCATAATCAAATCGGGTTCTCCTTCTACTGGTGTAACGCCGGTGAGGTCCAAATTGTAATGCTCAGCCAAAATCGTCAATAACCCTCCAATATTCACCTTTTGAAAACCAATGGTCTTGAATCGATTCAGCTGCGCAATAAAATAGGCTCCAACGTTGAACTTCACTCCGTGCAACATACACCACAAGGCATATAACTCTCCTCTAGACACAACACTGCCCTCCGAGCGGGCGAACAACGTGTTGCTTAGGATGCGGTCCATGTACCTCAAGACAGGGTTCTTTATTGCGGAAGCACGAGCCTGTCTAGTCTTGTAATCACGAATCTCCCCCGTGATCTCCCTCCAAAATCGCTTTACACCGAATGCAGCATTTTCTAAACGAGGGATCTCCAAAGGTGTCTCAAACATCTCATTGAAATCCTCAGACGTCCATCTCCTACTCACTCCACCAAGCTGAAACGTACACCGATAGGGGTATCCAAGCGGGTCCTTCTCCATCTCAAACGAACAAACCACTTCCGCTGTAACATGGAAGTACGTCGGCCTCTTCAGCTCCATGAATCTTCGGATCCCTACTTGATCAAACATCCAAAATATATCATCCCCTATTCTCATTATCCTCATCGCTTCATCATCTTGGTAACGAGTGCGAGCTATCTTGTCTGAAACTTCTTCCCACTTCTCTTTAATCTCATCCCAACCTTGCATCCTAATCTTGAAGTTATCAGGCAAACGGTCTTGTAACCTCAGTTTTCTTGTCACTTTGTCCAAGTTTGAAGGCCTGTCATGCCTCTTCTTTGATCTCTCCTCCTCTGCTTTTCCTTTCCCTTTGCTTGATACTTGTCCCTTTCCTGAAAACAAATACTTCAATCCAACCAACAAGACAAGAAAGCAAGTATTGCACTAGCACATCACATACTCTACTCAAGACTTCAAGCATCAATGCATATTCATACAAACTATCATCTCAACACCACTTGCTTATTCAACATTTTCAAAACATCTTCAATTATACCTTCTTTAATCATCAAAACAGAACCAACAAGCATGCATTAAGCAATTCAAGTAATTCAATCAAAAATTCGACATGCTTTCCTCCATAAACTACTTTAATTCTATCAATTTCAACCAAATCAACATGCTCATTCTATGATATATTCTATATCCTTGATTAATTCACATAAAAATCCAAATTCTATCAATAATCAATCAACAACAATCCAAGAAACAAGAATTCATATGAAACCAATCAAAATATCAACATTCACCATGAAATTCAACCATACTCAACATCAATTCTCTATTACACATCAAATTGCTTACCTAAACCTTCAATCCTAGAGTAATTAAGTTGGAAAAAACGTACCTTGTGACTTGCCCATGGTGAAAAACCGATCGAAAACACAAAACACCCAGAAACGCGAATTCAGCCCTAACTTGCGACGAAATCCGCCCAAATCCGCGACCAAATCGATAATTCAAGGTGTAATGTTGTGTAATCGGTGCGAAATCAAGTGTAATTGAAGAATTTGTGCAAGGGTGTAGAGGTTCGAAGAGGGTTCGAGGTTTGATGTTTCGAAAAAGTGATCGAACCCCTCTGAAAATTCGAACTTAAAACGCGTACCTGGCTTGGTTCGACCTCGGGTTCGACCACCTGTACTGGTCGAACCATGGATGGCGAGGTCGAACCTCTCTTCTGGACAAACAATCTTCTTGGTTCGACCAGGGGTTCGACTTGCTAAACAGGTCGAACCTTTCATGAATTGGTCGAACCTCTCTTCTGGAAAACAGAGTGCTTACGACTGGCGGGTTCGACCTTAGGTTCGACCCCATGATCAGGTCGAACCACTATAGCTTTGGTCGAACCTCCTCTCTGGACAACTTTCAACGCCGGTTCGACTTCCTCTGCTTTTGTTCGACCTCTGGCTCTGGTCGAACCACTGCTAGACATGGTCGAACCTACCTCCTGATTTCCAAAACTGAGTGTTCTTCATTCACTACATACTTCAAACTTCAACTCAATCTCATTAGGTATAATCTAGAGCACAACTTCAGAAATTGTTCCACATAATATCATTCATGAGTATCTCCGTATAAGAAAAACACAACCAAAAACCACTGAACATTAGGCAAATTGTAAAAAATCGTCACATCAAAATCGATTAAAATTTCAACATGGCCGCAAAAACCAATTCCCCTAACAAACAATACAAAGAAAAGATTATACTCTTAATGCTTCAATGAGGTAATAACATCACACCCCCCCCAAACTTAGTAAAAACGTAAGTCGAAACTAAGTTTGAAAAGAGATGTAATTGCCTATTGGTAAGCATCTTAAATACAAAAATTTCTTACTCACACGAAAAAATAAAGCAATAAAATGGAAGGGCAAGCCCCCAACAGGCGCTCATGTTTAACGTCGTAGAGTCACGACGGTACCAAATCAGAACAAGGTATCATCAAAAATGACACACGCATCATCCGGCGACCTATAATGCTTCAATCGATGCCCATTCGCCGCGATAACGTCACCATCTTTGTCAATAAGCTCATAACTCCCCCCTCCTAAGGCTCGATGAATCATGAACGGTCCCGTCCACTTAGACTTCAACTTGCCTGCAAAGAGCTTTAAACGAGAGTTAAAAAGTAGTACCTCATCTCCTTGCCTGAACTCCTTGTACGAAATTTTAGAATCATGCCACCTCTTCATTCTTTCCTTATAAATCTCTGAATTCTTGAAAGCACGACTCCTAAACTCATCCAATTGATTCATGTGAGTTAGCCTCAACTCCTTCACATCCCTAAGGGTCAAGTTCAAGCGACGCAAAGCCCAAAACGCTTTGTGTTGGATTTCTACGGGTAAGTGGCACGGCTTCCCATAGACAATTTGATACGGTGACATATCTAATACCGTCTTGTAAGCGGTCCGGAACCCCCATAACACATCATCAAGCTTCATAGCCCAATCTTTTCGATTAGTTCCTACCACTTTCTCCAAAATTTGCTTTACTTGACGGTTGGAGACCTCCGCCTGCCCATTGGCTTGCGGATGATAGGGTGTAGTAACCCTATGCCTAACACCATAATCCCTAAGCACCTTCTCCAGAAATTTATTGACGAAGTGGGAACCTCCATCACTAACTAATGCTCTCGGAACTCCATAACGGGCAAAAATATGTTTCTTTAGGAAAGATAAAACAACTTTCGAATCATTAACACGAGTAGGAATTGCTTCCACCCACTTCGAAACATAATCCACCGCAAGAAGAATGTAGAGAAACCCATTCGACGGGGGAAAAGGTCCCATAAAATCGATCCCCCATACATCAAATATCTCCACGACTATGCTAGGCTGCAATGGCATCTCATCTCTCCTACCTATATTACCCATGCGCTGGCATCTATCGCAAGACGCCACATAGCTCTCACTATCTCTAAACAAAGTAGGCCAATAAAGAGCGGATTGAAGTACCTTAGCTGCAGTCTTTTGCGCTCCGAAATGCCCCCCATTCGGTTGTGCATGGCAGAACTCCAGCACACTTTCCATTTCCATCTCGGGTACACATCTTCGGACAATAGAATCTGTACAAATCTTATAAACAAACGGATCATACCATATAAATGTCTCAACATCCCTACGAAATTTTGCAAGTTGGTATCGGTTGAGATCCCTTGGAATTTCACCAATGACAATGTAATTAACATAATCCGCGTACCATGGATCCATACCTTGCGCTGCAACCACACATGCTCGCTCGGCCCCTTCAACAGCCACAGCCATGATCTTCTCATCAGGGAACATCTCTTCAATATACTCGAAAGAATTATCACAATGCTCCCTAGTCTCCAACCTTGACAAGTGATCGGCCAACACATTTTCTGTTCCTTTCTTATCCCGAATCTCCAAGTCAAACTCCTGCAGTAGTAGAATCCATCGTATAATCCTAGGCTTTGTCTCCTTCTTCTCCATCAAATAACGAATCGCTGAGTGATCCGTATACACAATCGTCTTCATGCCAACCAAATACTGACGAAACTTATCGAATGCATACACAACAGCCAAAAACTCCTTTTCAGTTACCGTGTAATTCTTCTGTGCCGCATCGAAAGTCTTACTCGCGTAGTAAATGGCGCAGAACTTCTTCTCCCTTAGCTGCCCAAGCACCACACCCAATGCTACATCACTTGCATCACACATAAGTACAAACGGTTGCGTCCAGTCCGGTGTGATCAAGATAGGGGCAGTAATAAGCGCCTCCTTCAAAACTTGAAAAGCTGTTAAACACTCATCATTAAACACAAAAGGAATATCCTTTTCAAGTAAATGAGATAAGGGCTTAGAGTATTTTGAGAAGTCTTTAATGAATCTCCTGTAAAAACCGGCGTGTCCAAGGAAGGATCGCACTCCTCTTTCATTGGTCGGTGGTGGAAGCTTCTCAATTGCCACCACCTTAGCACGGTCTACCTGTAATCCCTTGGCGGAAACATAATGCCCAAGAACAATCCCATCTTTCACCATGAAATGGCACTTCTCCCAATTCAAGACAAGATTAGTTTCTTGACACCTTTTCAAAACAACAGCAAGGTTAGACAAACACTTATCAAAAGAAGAACCAAAAACTGAAAAATCGTCCATGAATACTTCCATGATCTTCTCTATCAAACCATCAAAAATCGCCATCATGCATCTCTGAAAAGTAGCAGGCGCATTACACAATCCAAACGGCATTTTCCTAAAAGCAAAAGTCCCGTAGGGGCAAGTAAAAGTAGTCTTTTCTTGATCCTCGGGAGCAATCATGATTTGATTATACCCCGAGTATCCATCCAAGAAACAATAGAACTCATACCCTGCAAGACGATCCAACATTTGATCCATAAATGGAAGAGGGAAGTGGTCCTTACACGTGTTCTCATTCAATTTCCTGTAATCCACACATGTACGCCATCCCGTAGGAATTCTCGTGGCTATCGCTTCTCCATCCTCAGTTTTCACTACAGTCATACCCCCCTTCTTAGCAACTACATGCAATGGACTCACATGGGGACTATCACTAATAGGAAATATAATTCCAGCATCCAACCACGTAAGAATTTGCTTCCTTATCACCTCTTGAATTGCGGGATTCACCCTACGCTGATTCTGAACACTAGCTTTGGCTTCATCCAACAACCTAATCCGATGCATACAATACGAAGGACTAATACCTTTCAAATCATCAAGTGACCACCCTATTGCAGACTGATACTTCCTCAAAATATCTAATAACTCCTCAAGTTGATCATCATTAAGAGAAGAAGATACAATTACCGGATATTGTGCATCATTACCGAGAAAAGCATACTTCAAGTGATCCGGCAATGGTTTCAACTCCTCTTTTCTTTTCTCCACTGGAGTGTTTTCATTATCCAAAGGCAAGTACTTCCTGGTCCATTTGACTTCTTCCACTTTATTTCTCTCCAATGCAAACCTGTCATCACCCAAAGCAAGTAAGTTTTCAAGAAATTCAATACATACCTCGTTAGAAAGTCCGTCAAGCTCCGTAGTGGGATAAGTAAGAGATTCCATCAAACATGTCTCAAGAGGATCCTTTGACAAGATCAAAGACATATCCTCCTTCACAATCTCCTCCACCACGTCAATACTATAACATTGGGACTCCATTGGCATTTTCATCGCTTTGTCCAAGTTGAAAAGTACTTCTTCTTTGTCCATTCTCAACTTCAGTTCTCCTTTCCGAACATCTATCATAGCTCCAGCCGTAGCAAGGAATGGCCTCCCCAAGATTAAAGGAACATTATCCTTGTCATCATCCATTTCTAATACAAGAAAATCCACAGGAAAAACTAGCTTCTCCACCTTTACTAGAACATCTTCAACTATTCCTTTCGGAAACGTCATTGATCTATCTGCCAATTGGAGAGCAACAGTTGTCGGGGTCATCTCCCCCAAACCAAGCTTCTGAAAGATGGACAACGGCATCAAATTGATGCTTGCCCCAAGATCACATAAAGCTTGCCGTGCTGGCCCCTTCCCGATCTCACAAAGAATAGTAAAGCTCCCCGGATCTTTCATCTTTGGTGGCAACTTCTTTTGAATAATTGAGCTACAATTCTCAGATAAGTTTACCGTTTCAACTCCGGTTAAGCTTCGCTTCTTCATCAATATGTCTTTAAGGAACCGAGCATAATATGGCATCTCCATGATTGCCTCTGAAAAAGGGATGTTCAAGCTTATCTTGTTCATTATCTCTGAAAACTTCTTGAACTTCTCTTCCATCCCTTTCTTCACTAGCTTGTAGGGAAACAGTGGAGGTATCTTTGTTTTGGGAATCCCCCATTCATCACGATCAACCTTTTCCGCTTTCTCCTTTTCGGCTCTTAATCGCTTAGCTCTTTCCCATTTTTTCTCAGCTATTATGTCTGTACTTTGCTCATTCCGTACCACTGGAATTGCATCAACATCAAAAGGAACAACAGGTGCATCAAACAACACATCTCGGCGAGGTTCGACTGGGGTTCGACCAGGCTGAAAGGTCGAACCAGGACTGTATTGGTCAAACCTCTCTCCTGGAAGACTGATCTCATTCTGCTCCGGAGGTTCGACTTGGGTTCGACCAACATTAGAGGTCGAACCACTGACCCTTTGGTCGAACCGCTTCACTGTATAATTTCCATCCTTCGGTTCGACCTGGGTTCGACCTGAAGAGTTGGTCGAACCTTCGTGATCGTGGTCGAACCGTTCCTGCGTCAAAACAGAGTGCTCTGGCCGATGAGGTTCGACCAGGGTTCGACCTGTAAAGTTGGTCGAACCCTCCGCGTGTTGGTCGAACCGTTCCTGCGTCAAAACAGAGTGTTCTGGCCGATGAGGTTTGACCTGGGTTCGACCTGAAGAGTTGGTCGAACCCTCTGCGTATTGGTCGAACCGCGGCTTAGAAAATTCCAACTTCGATTCCGGCCTCATCGGTCCCTCGTACTGCGTTCCTGACCTCAGTGTGATGGCATTACACGACTTTGGATTCTCTATACTCTGAGACGGAAACTTACCTTTTCCTACAGTTTGAGTCAATGTGTTCACATTCTCTGCAATTGTACCCATCAACAATGTGAGATCTTTCACTTGAGTGGACAAATCTCTGTGGTGATCATCAATCTTTTTCTCAAGCTTTGCCTCAAGGCGATTCACTCTTTCATCATTCTTTACCATGTACCGGTTCACAGTATCCTCGAACCCAGGCTTTCCTTCTTCCACCTTTTCTCCCGGATCAACACCCATCGGAAGTTGCACTGCATTGTTCGTATTGCTCCATGAAAATTCAGGCCTCCTTGGTTGCTGTTGATAACTACCAGATGGACCACGATTATTCAAGTTCCCTAGATAGTTCCCTTGGTAGTTCCCTTGGTAGTTCCGGTTTCCTTGATTTGGGTACCTCGTTCCTTGGATACTTTGACCCGTGGCATAATTTGCTTCCTCCAATTCGTCTTGGATGGTTCCATTATTCATCATCTCTTGCTGCAAGATTGGCACTCGTTGGGATATCTCGCTGATCTGCTTCTGTTGAGACTCAAGTAGCTTGTTGATATTAGACAAGCTCGAAACGATCTCATCTTCTCTCTTAGTCTTCACCATTGCTTGTTCAACCTGAGCTACCTTTCCAAGAACATACGTACCTCTAACTCTATCAGTGGGCCAATCCCTCGAATTCATTGATATGTCTTCAAACAATCTCTCGGCCTCAACGGATGACTTTGTAAGTAATGCTCCATTAGAAGAAGCATCAAGTAGCACTCTTGATTCACAGTCCAATCCGTTATAAAATATACTGATATATTGGGCTTTAGATAACCCATGTTGAGGACACTTCCTGAGCATGTCCTTGAATCTATCCCACGCTTCATGAAATTTCTCTCCCCCACTGATAGCAAATTGGTTAATATCTTGCTTCATCTTAAACACCTTCGAAGGTGGCATATACCTCTCCAAGAATCTTAACTTCAATTGCTCCCACGTGGTGCACTCAGCTGCATTAATAGTATCGTACCAATCCCTCGCCTTTTCAGTAAGCGAGAATTTGAACAAAAGGATCTTCCTAGCATCTTCATGTTCTCCTACGTTTTTTTGAGTACTTGCATAGCCCAAGAACTTGTTCAGATGCTGCTGCGGATCCTCGAAAGACCCTCCTGAAAAGGAGTTCCTTTCTATCATGCTAATAAGAGCGGGATGAAGATCGAACGCTGTGTTAGTTCCCCTTGCTCCTAAAAGCTCATAATTTCCAGCCCCATTATTTCTGAAAACCTCACGGATGGCTAGATTATCCGGATTCGCTGCCATGTTGACTGTTACTACTTCCAAATTAACTTCAGTTGTAGCCTCAATCGCTTGCGAAATCTGCTCGTCAACCTCAACTCCAAAATTCAGAGCTTCAGTTGAGTCTATTGCCTTTGCCTTGCTCTTCTTCTTTTTCTTCTTTCTTGATGATGCTCCAATCTCAGGATTATACGGTTCAAGATTACCTTTCTTTGATCTTGTGAGCATACACCTAAAACGAATAAGAAAGAAAACAACAAAACAAGGTAAATAGTCCTAATAAACTAGAAATAATACAAAAAAAATAGTTTACGCCGTCCCCGGCAACGGCGCCAAGAACTTGATAGGGGTTTTCTCAACACACAAATTAATCCTCAAGTATAAGGATATCAATTGTAGTCGCGAAGATGACCAAGTTACAATATCGAACCCACGGGACGAGTAAATATCAATTTTGTGATCTTCTAGTATATTTTAGACTATGTTGGTAATTGTAAAGGTTTAATGGATAGTAACTTCTAATCGAATTAACAAAAGAAATAGCAAAAGTAGAGAGAAGTGAGTTGTGATCGGTAAGAATGATAGGTAGTTCATTGGGTCATCCAGTTTCACTAGCAATTCGTATTTTCGTATGATGGTGTCCGACTCTGCCCTGTGGTTTGTGGACGCATCACTAGACCATGCAAGTTTACTCTATAGACACAAGTAAATATGCGCTTGACACGTGTGAATAACATCGGAGCAAGAGATATGCTTCACCCCCCTTTCTAGGTACTATCATAATCAATTATCTTCTACGTCTAGAATCTAACCCGATTTGATCTCCCTTTTTAGGTACTATAAAGTTATACTCTTCGTACTATTCATCAACCCGAATTCAATTCAATTCATGAATATTCATATAAGACAGTTCTAATAATACTTCGGAATCCCTTCACTTAGAATCATAACAATAAACCCTGCTCAGTAGTGAACGCACTCAATCAATAACCATGTTATGTATTCAGACTCTACACAACGATCATTGATGCACAAAACGACTATGAGTATGGATTAAATATGCAATCTTATATAAAACAAACCACAGGTAGTGTTGTACGGAGTTTTACATACGAAACACGAATTACATCATGAAACTTTCATAACCCTAGAACTACCAAGGTGGTTCTAGTCCATGATTGATCTAGGAACAATCATGGTTAGATTAATCATTCTTACTTGAACCTTCAGTGAACCTCTGTCACAGCCCTCCGAATGGATCACCACCTCTACTCTTGTCTCTCCTACGATTGACGATCAAAAGCTCTCTTTATTCTCTGTATGAGCCTCCTTTTATACTTGTAATCACGTCTCTAGGGCTTGGAATGGGCTTTCTAAGTGATCTCACGCGTTTCGGCCTCGAAAATCCGGATAAGGTAAGTTCTCGCACACAGGTTCGACCACGTCAAGCAGGTCGAACCCCGAGCCACAGGTCGAACCCCAGGTCGAACCCCGCTACTGGAAGAATTCTGCACAGGTTCGACCTTCTGGACAGGTCGAACCACTTAGGTTTTGGTCGAACCCCAGGTCGAACCTCAGCACTGGACAACTCTTGCTCCCGATTCGACCAACGGGCAAGTCGAACCCCAACATCGTGGTCGAATCCTCCTTCTTGCAAACTGGTTCGACCATGGTTCGACCTGATGGCCAGGTCGAACCAACTGAGTCATGGTCGAACCCTTCTCTGTATTGTCCAGCAACGTTGGTTCGACCTGCTGGAGAGGTCGAACCCTCCTCCAGCCAGGTCGAACCCACCTACTTCTTGGGCGGTTCGCGTGGCTTCGACTCCGTCTCTTCGATTCTTGGCTCTTTCACTCCGTTTTTGCTAAGAAAACACTCAAATAGCTCCACTAACATATGATTCATGCTATTTCACAATATATATAGGTTTTCCACCTATTTCCACATCAAAACTCTCCAAAACTAGCACAAAACATAGCGCCAAACTTGTGAATTTACACACTCATCAACCTGCTGGAGAGGTCGATCCCTCCTCCAACAGGTCGAACCCACCTCTCTCCTTGGCAGTTCGCGTGGTCTCGACTTCGTCTCTTCGATTCTTGGCACTTCCACTCCGATTTTGCTATTAAAACTACTTAAATAACTCCACTAACACCTGATTCATGCTAATTCACAATATATATAGGTTTTCCACCTATTTCCACCTCAAAACTCTCCAAAACTAGCACAAAACATGATGCCAAACTTGTGAATTTACACACTCATCAAACCCCCAAACTTACATGTTGCTCGTCCCGAGGCAACCAAATCAAACCACAGGAGTCGTGTATAATTCACCAAGATCAAGTACCACACATATCACACATGCAACTTCATTAAATCAAACAAGTATTAATTACTTCATATATATCACTCATGCAAAACCAATCCAATCATACACCATTCGGAGTACTAAGTAATCTAGCTCACAAGATAAGTATTTATTCTCTTTCACTCAAGTGCGTGAGGCACTATATAAGCTAATATAAACACTAATATCAATCCATATTCACGCGTAACCATAAGCTTGGCAAATGTCTCAAAAATCAACTTATAATCAACTCTTCACTAGGATCACAAAGGACTTGTTTTTGGGTTGTAATGTTGGCTCTTTGGAAAAAGGTAGGAAAATTTAGGTAAAGTGACTTAAGACACTAGTAGAGAGTTACCTTGGAGGTTTTTGATTTCTTCTTCTTGCTGCAATATCTCCTCCAACTTCTCCTCTTCTTCTTATGGATTTTCCCACTTTTCCGTGCATCAACATCATCTCTTTAGACAATTCGGGTACCTGTTTTAGGCACTACCCTTCTTCTATTTATCAATCAGCTGCTCTTAAGCTTAAAGCTTCATGTTATAAGCAATCGAGGTACCAGTTTCAGGCACTACCCCTAAACAAGATTTAACCATATTCTTTTCATCCAACCATATTCTATCTTTCTTTTTCTTTTCTTCCATCGGAGTGCTCTCTCTCTCCAATGGCAAGTACTTCCTAGACCATTTCGCTTCTTCAGCCTTAGCTTTCTCCAATGCATACCTAGCATCACCTAAAGTAAGTAAGTTCTCAAGATATTCAATACATACCTCGTTGGAGAGTCCGTCAAGCTCTGTAGTGGGATAAGTAAGAGACTCCATCAAACATGTCTCAAGAGGATCCTTTGATAGGATCAGAGACATATCCTCCTTCACAATCTCCTCCACCACGTCAATACTATAACACTGAGACTCCATGGCCATCTTCATTGCTTTGTCCAAGTTGAAAAGAACTTCTTCTTTGTCCATCCGCAATCTAAGCTCTCCTTTTTGAACATCAATCATAGCTCCAGCAGTAGCAAGGAAAGGTCTCCCTAAGATTAAAGGGATATTATCCTTGTCATCATCCATCTCTAGCGCAAGAAAGTCCACAGAAAAGACTAGCTTCTCCACTTTGACGAGAACGTCTTCAATTATACCTTTTGGAAACGTCATCGACCTGTCCGCCAATTGGAGAACCACTATTGTAGGGGTCAACTCCCCCAAACCAAGCCTCTGAAAGATAGACAACGGCATCAAATTGATGCTTGCCCCTAGATCGCACAAAGCTCGCCGTGCCGGCCCCTTTTCGATCTCACATAGAATAGTGAAGCTCCCCGGATCCTTCATCTTTTGTGGCAGCTTCCTTTGAATGATTGAGCTACAATTCTCAGATAAATTCACCATTTCAATTCCGAATAAGCTCCGCTTCTTCAACAATATATCTTTAAGAAATCGAGCGTAGTACGTCATTTCCATGATTGCCTCTGAGAAAGGAATGCTCAAGCTTATCTTGTTCATTATCTCTAAAAACTTCTTGAACTTCTCTTCCAATCCCTTCTTAACAAGCTTGTAAGGAAACGGAGGAGGTATCTTTATTTTGAGAATCCCCCATTCATCACGATCAACCTTCTCCGCTTTCTCCTTTTTGGCTCTCAATCGCTTGGCTCTCTCACACTTTTTCTCAGCTATTATCTCTATACTTTTCTCATTCCGAACCACTGGAGTAGCATCAACATCATCGAGAGTGTTTGGAGTAGCAACAGGCAACTTCTGGATGGGTTCGACCAGGGTTCGACTTGTGGAACAGGTCGAAACAGGCACATAATGGTCGAACCGCTCTTCTGGACAACTGCTCTCTTTTTGAAGTTGAGGTTCGACCTGGGTTCGACCTATTGAGTAGGTCGAACCGCGGCTACCTAGGTCGAACCGACCTACTGTACTCCTTCCGCCCTCCGGTTTGACCAAGGTTCGACCTGTTGAATAGGTCAAACTATGTCCGTCATAGTCAAACCGTTGCTGCGACAAAATAGAGTGCTCCAAGTTGTGCGGTTCGACCTGGGTTTGACCTGTTGGATAGGTCGAACCATCATTGATTTGGTCGAATCGGTATTCTGGAAAAATAGAGTGCTCCGAATTATCAGGTTCGACCATGGTTCGACCTGTATGCCAGGTCGAACCATCTGTATTTTGGTCGAACCAATGCTACGATACCTCCTGATCGTGTCCAGTGCGTTGGTTCGACTTTTCCTGTATGGTTCGACCTTCAATATTGGCCGAACTATGGTCGAATCTTGCCCTAGACATGTCCAAATTTGATTTCGGCCTCATAGGTCCCTCGTACTGCGTACCCAACCTCAATGTGATGGCGTTGCAGGACCTTGGATTCTCAATACTTTGAGACGGGAACTTCCCCTTCTCAAGAGTTTGAGTAAGCTTGTTAACACTTCCTGCCATCTCCCCCATCAGCAATGTAAGGTCCTTCACCTGATTAGATATAACCTCATGGTTTGCATCGATTTTCTTTTCAAGTTTGGCCTCAAGGCGGTTCACTCTTTCATCGTTCTTGGCCATATACCTGTTCACAGTATCCTCAAAACCCAGTTTCTCTTCTTCTATCTTAGCACTCGGATCAACACCCATCGGAGATTGAATCGCATTATTCGGATTGCTCCATGAGAACTCTGGCCTTCTAGGCTATTGATAACCACCCGGGGGACCACGATTATTAAAGTTTCCTCGATAGTTCCCTTGGTAGTTCCGGTTTCCTTGATCTGGATACCTAGTCCCTTGAATACTTTGACCCATGGCATAGTGTGCCTCTTCCAACTCCTCTTGGATTGGTACATCATTCTTCAACTCCTACTGCATGATTGGTACGCGCTGAGATAATTCGCTAATTTGCTTCTGTTGGGATTCAAGTAGCTTGTTGATATTGGACAAGCTAGAGACGATCTCATCCTCTCTACTTGTTTTCACCATTGCTTGTTCAACCTGAGCTACCTTCCCAAGGACATAAGTACCTCTAACTCTATCAGTTGGCCAATCCCTCGAATTCATCGAAATATTTTCAAACAACTTCTCGGCCTCTATGGATGACTTTGTAAGCAATGCTCCATTAGAAGAAGCATCCAATAACACTCGTGAATCACAGTCCAATCCATTGTAGAATATACTGATATATTGAGCTATAGATAGCCCATGTTGAGGACACTTCCTAAGCATGTCCTTGAATCTATCCCATGCTTCATGAAATTTCTCACCTCCACCGATAGCAAATTGGTTAATGTCTTGCTTCATCTTAAACACCTTTGAAGGTGGCATGTACCTCTCCAAGAACCTTAACATCAGTTGCTCCCAAGTGGTGCACTCAGCTGTGTCGATAGTGTCGTACCAATCTCTCGCCTTTTCAGTAAGCGAGAATTTGAACAAAAGGATCTTCCTAGCATCTTCATGTTCTCCTGCGTCTTTTTGAGTACTTGCATAGCCCAAGAACTTGTTCAGATGCTGCTGTGGATCCTCGAAAGGCCCTCTTGAAAAGGAGTTCCTTTCTATCATGCTAATAAGAGCGGGATAAAGATCGAAAGCTGCATTAGTTTCCCTCGCTCCTAGAAGCCCAAAATTTCCAGCCCCATTATTTCTGAAAACCTCTCGGATGGCTAGATTATCCGGATTTGCTGCCAAGTTGACTGTCTCTACTCCCGAATTAACTTCAGTTGTAGCTTCAATCGTCTGCGAAATCTGCTCGTCAACTTCAACTCCAAAATTCAGAGCTTCAGTTGGATCAATAGTCTTTGCCTTGCTCTTCTTCTTCTTCTTCTTCTTCTTCTTTCTTGACGATGCTCCTATCTCGGGATTATAGGGTTCAAGTTCACCTTTCTTTGATCTCGTGAGCATACACCTAAAAAGAACTAGAACTAAAATAGCAAACAAGATAAATAGCCCTAATAAACTAGAAATAACAAAAAGATATTTTAAGCCGTCCCCGGCAACGGCGCCAGAAACTTGATGGGTGTTTTCTTAACACACAATTTTAATCCCCAAGTATGAAGGATACCAATTGTAGTTTCGAAGGTGACCAAGTTAAATATCGAATCCACTAGACGGGTAAATATTACTTTAGTTATTTTCTAGCAATTATGACTACGTTGAGAATTGTAATTATTGGTTTTTAAACTAAGTAGCAAATCAATAACAAGAACAAGAGAAGAGTAGTTGTGATCAAATAAGATGATAGGTAGTTCGCCAGGCCATCCAGTTTCATTCGTTAATTCATACTTTCGTGTGTCGATGTCCGACTCTGCCTTGTGGTTTATGGACGCACCGGTAGACCATGCAAATCTACTCTATAGACACAAATAGATAAGCTTTTGACACGTGTGAGTATCCTCAGAGCAAGATGTATACTTTACCCCCCTTTCTAGGAACTATCATAATCAATTATTTCCCGTGCACTTAGTACTCTAACCCGATTTGATCTCCCTTTTTAGGTACTATAAAGTTATACTCTTAATCCTACTTGTTAACCCGAATTCAATTCAATTAACAAACATTCATATAAGACGGTTCTAATAAAACCTCGGAATCCCTTCACTTAGAATTATAACAATAAATCCTGCTCATTAGTGAACGCACTCAATCAATAACCATGTTATGAATTCAGACTCTACACAACGATTATTGATGCACAAAACAACTATGAGTATGGATTAAAAACGTACTATCTTATATAAACTAAACCACAAGTAGTGTTGTATGGAGTATACACACGAAATACAAATCAACTCATGAAACCTTCATAACCCTAAAACTACCGAAGAGGCTCTAGCCCTTGATTGATCTAGGAACAATCATGGTTAGATGGTCCAATCTTACTTGAATCTCCAGCGGAACCTCTGTCACAGCTCCTCCTAGTCTCCTCTTTGCTTCACGATCTTACGCTCTCTAAAACTCTCTAAAAGCTCTCTTGTATTGTGTTGTTCTCACTGCATGAGCCTCCTTTTATACTTATAATCACGTCTCCAGGGCTTGGAATGGGTTTTCAAGTGATCACACGCGTTTTGGCCTCAAAAATCCAGATAAGGTAAGTTTTCGCACGATGGTTCGACCTCAGGAATAAGGTCGAACCATTGATCGCTGGTCGAACCACAGGTCGAACCCACCTACTGAAAGTATTCTGCACTTGGTTCATCTTCTTGTACAGGTCGAACCACTCCATCTTGGTCGAACCATAGGTCGAACCATGCTACTGGATAATTTTTGCTCTCGAATCGACCAACCGTCAGGTCGAATCCCCAACGTCATGGTCGAATCAACTTTCTCATGAACTGGTTCGACCATGGTTTGACCTGATAGATAGGTCGAACCCCTCGAGTCATGGTCGAACCCATCTTCTGCCACTTTTCATTGCTGGTTCGACCTGCTGGAGAGGTCGAAACCTCCTCCAACAGGTCGAACCCACCTTTCTCCTCGGCGGTTCGCGAGGTCTCGACTTCGTCTCTTCGATTCTTGGAACTTCCACTCCGATTTTGCTATTAAAACCACTTAAATAACTCCACTAACACCTGATTCATGCCAATTCACAATATATATAGGTTTTCCACCTATTTCCACCTCAAAACTCTCCAAAACTAGCACAAAACATGATGCCAAACTTGTGAATTTACACACTCATCAAACCCCCAAACTTATATGTTGCTCGTCCCGAGGCAACCAAATCAAACCACAGGAGTCGTGTATAATTCACCAAGATCAAGTACCACACATATCACACATGCAACTTCATTAAATCAAACAAGTATTAATTAATTCATATATATCACTCATGCAAAACCAATCCAATCATACACCATTCGGAGTACTAAGTAATCTAGCTCACAAGATAAGTATTTATTCTCTTTCACTCAAGTGCGTGAGGCACTATATAAGCTAATATAAACACTAATATCAATCCATATTCACGCGTAACCATAAGCTTGGCAAATGTCTCAAAAATCAACTTATAATCAACTCTTCACTAGGATCACTGAATCTGTACAAATTTTAAAGAGTAAATGATCATCCCACAAATAATATTTAATATCATGAGCGAGGTGAATCCTTTGATGATGAGTGAGGTTTTTAGGGAACTCACCTAAAACCAGTATATTAGCAATATCAGCATACCATGGTTTTGCAACCTCAACACTAAAAAGTTGTTCAGCTGGAAAAGTTTCCTTAATAGGTTGAGTTTCTTCTACTATGCATGTATTGTGTTCAAGTCTAGAAAGATGATCAGCAATAACATTATCGCTACCCTTCCTATCTCGA
The DNA here is from genome assembly GCA_023678885.1 of Pogostemon cablin. Lineage (NCBI taxonomy): Eukaryota > Viridiplantae > Streptophyta > Magnoliopsida > Lamiales > Lamiaceae > Pogostemon > Pogostemon cablin. The sequence continues at coordinate 7,583,319 of CM043009.1, forward strand.
ATTTCTACATCAAATTCTTGCAAAAGAAGATTCCATCTCATCAACCTAGGCTTTGTTTATTTTTTCAGAATTGTGTGTCTAACAACAGAGTGATCAGTATGTTAGCATTCGATCGTTTGGTTAACGTGAACCATTAGGGTTCCATATGATTCTACTGCAGCGAAAGCAAAAGAGCAGAATCATATTACCTTTTACCAGGGTTGATGTAGAGGATGATCAGCAGCAGCAGTAAACAACATTCCAGTCTTCTGCTGTATTCCCAAGTCTGATCCTGATGTTGTGTGGGCAACAATCTTCAGGATCCTCTCTATCTGCAATCTTCCCTCTCATTCACGTATTTTAGACGCAACATTAGGGTTCAGGATAAGTTGAGGTGACTTATATACATGGGCTATAGCAGGGACTAGGAGGAGAAATTGGGTTGGGCCTCCATTGGGCTTAAGTATACAAGCTTAGCCCAAAGCTTATACTTAAGTCCAATAATAATAATATAGTCCACTAAAATATTATTACTGCACTGCCTTTCTAATCCCAAAATTATGTTTTGGGCTCATTCTTATTATGAGCCCGTTAGTCTCCCCGTGTTTAAGATATACAATGTCCATTAATTAATTAAGTTACTGACAACTCCATTAATTAATATCTCATCCGAGAGTAGTACCACTCAACCTCATTATCATGCCGGAATAAATCCACCCACAGGGTTTACATAATAATCCTTATGAGCTCCTCAAGGGGACATCATCAACCTATGACGGACACGGATTCCTTCTACAATCAACAACACACCATAGAGACAGCACTACTTCCCAACTCATCGAGTTTGTTGATTTAATTGAATCTAAATCTCACCCATTGATGAATCAAAGAAATACATACTGCGCTACGTGTCGAGGTTATTATATAGGGATTAAAAGCATGAACATCCATAATAACAGAGATCAAGTTCTTCTATAAGTCAGTATAAGTTGAACGATCTCAAGCGGTCGTACTCAATACACACAAAGTGCACTAGTGTGATTCTATAGCCAAGACAAGCTAATACCAAACCACACTACAACCATCCCGATAGAGAGTCCCCGTCTATCTCGGTTGTGAGCATCTGTTTATACTTTATAAGGAAACCAATAATATGATCTTCCACGTGTTGTCACACAACATATTATCTATAGTATAAAGTAAGTGGACTATTGCATCGTGCATATAAATAAATTATAAGATGCAATCATTTGATCATATGATTCTCATTTGAAATAAATTGTTTAAACATGGTTCATACAAAAAGCTAGACTTTTAGTATACAATCCAACAATCTCCCACTTATACTAAAAGACTATGATGTCATGTCTTCTGCCATACATCTGATTCACACTCCAGCTACACGACCATTAAAAGCTCCCGCCTTAAGGTCCTTGTAAATGAATTTACTAGATCATCATTCGATGCAATATAGGCGACAACAACCTTCACCTCATCATATGATTTCTCGTAATAGGTGGTACTCGCGCTCCATGTGTTTAATTGCCTTATGGACTTGTGATTTCTTCAAGTTTGCAACTGCACTAATATCAACAATATAAATTGTGATAATCTTGGGCAAACTTAGAAACACTTCAAAGTCCATCATGAAGTCTCTGGAGTCATACAGATACTTTGGCTGCCTCATAGGCTCCAATTTATTATCTTTCCATGATGGAGTTCGGAGTCTGAAATATATTTCTATATAACACTCCTCCATATTATGACTCTTACTTCCTAAAATTAAACATATAACCTTTGAGGTGGATTTACTGCCGTCCAACCTGATTTGAAAATTTTGAATCCACGTAATCCACAAGAAGCAGTGAATCTGCCCGGTAAGCTTACATATTATTTTCAGTCCTTCTCAGGCACTTCAAATATGTTCTTACCTCAGTTCATCATTCTTGTTCTGGATTACGTTGATGCCCACTATTCATGCCATCGGCAAAACAGATATCCAATCTCGTGAATAGCATTCCTTAGATTAAGCTTCCTCATTTGCCGAAGCATAAGGAACCGCTTTCATCTTCTTTATCTACTTTTGTGTCTTAAGACACAACTCCTTAGATAAAGTCACATGCTAAAATGAATAAGGATTGTATCATTTCATGAAGCTTGAGATAAGCATTACATCCTTTCTTGTGATCCTTATGACCGTGATCAAAATGATATTTTTTGCTTCTCTTAAGTCCTTCATCTTATACCGCTTTATCAACCATACCCATACGCTCGACAATACTCTTTTATTGTCTCCAATGAGCAATATATCATCTACGTATAGTACAAGTAATACCACCACATTTCCGTCACTCTTTTCAATACACAAGACACATCCGCATATTGAATAAATCCATATCACTGGATTACCTCATCAAAACAGATGTTCTTTGAGTTTAAAGCTAGCTTTAATCCATCTATGGACACCTTTAAGCTTACACTCAAAATGATCTCAGCCCTTTGCAATGAATCACTCTGATTTCTTTACATAGATGTTTTCCTCAAGACTTCCAATCAGAAAAGTTGTCTTAAAATCTATTTGCAATTCCTCATAATCAATATGATTAGCAATAAATAAAAGAATCCGAATCAACATAAGCATAGCTACCAGCGAACATGTTTTCTCATAATCGAACTATTTCTTTCTGAGTACACCTTTTCGCAACAAGCTTTGCTTCCAAGGTTTTCACCTTTTCCTATGATCCTCTTTTATTTTGTATGACCACCTCCAATGGCTTTTACACCATATAGTGGTTCTACAAGTTCCCAAATCTAATTTAGAATTCATCGATTTTATTTCAACATCATTGCACTTGCTAAGATATCAGCATTTCAAACTTGTAATGATTCATCGTATCCGTGGATTAATACTATGTTTATTAGGGACCAAATCTCACGATTCTCCCAAAACATATATCTTATAGGTTGTCAAACAACCCTCCCACTGCGATAAGACACTACACGCAATTGTGTATCAGACGTGACATGCGTTGCAGTTTACCTTGTAGTATATCCTCTTGTACACTTGGTACTAATACTTAGTGCTTTCCCTCTCACTTCCTTTAGAACAATTTATACATGGGTTTATGATTTAATACATAGTCCTTTTCCAAAAATCTAGTGTTTGTGTTAACAATCACCCTTCGATCTTTTGGACTTAATAAATTAACCTTCATTTTTCTAGGATATCCCACAAATAGACAAACATTCATACGAATTACTGTTTCTTAGGGCATATCCATAAAATGAATTTAATAATTCCAAATAATTTATCATTTATCTAATCATTTCCATAAGAGTCTTTCTCTTATTAATATTAGAAGATGCATTATTAATTACTATTTATTACATCTGTGGTACAAACATGATTAGAGAGAACAAATTATCAATAACATACCATAACAGATTATAGCTCCATCCTTCATTACTACGACCATGTCATTTAAATGAATGGAGTATCCATCCGTAAATGCATAGAAACTGGAATAAAATTCTTTCTATGAAAACATACGTAAAGACAATTTCTCATAATCAAACGTTTATTCATATCATAAGATAAATAAACAACTCCCACTGCAACATCTACTACTCTCGTAGTTTTACCCATGTCCATAATAATCTCATCATCACTTAGTTACAAGCTTTTAGTGATTCCAGTATTTACACACAATGTGTCAGTAGATGCCATCAGTAATCATACTTCAACAACTAGTGAATGAGATACTTACTTTGTTCATATCTTGATGAAATTGGATTTCCTTTGCCACATGTTTTATCAGAAGTTCCCTACCATATATAACCTCTCGTATTTCAGGTAGAACTTGCTCAAAACATCCAGGAAAATTATGAAGAATAAATTGATCTAGGTTTTCCTTTCAATTTCTATTCCAAGCTTTTCCAATTCATTCATCAATTTATCTATGACCTCTTGCCTTTATAACTTACTCAAGTATCTGAAGAATCGCATGAGACCATCATATTTCTATGAACCTCTCACCTCTTCACTAGAGACTTTAATAGGCATCATGGGACATCCTTAGTGAGAACACATATTTATATTTTTCTAAGCAGTAAAATACGAAACCAAGATTCTTTTCTAATCATCTAATTTTGGACCAGTAAATATAATTTCATTCAGTAACAATAAGTGAGATAAAACCATTTGAAAGTCAGGGAATCATAAATAAATACACCGATCAAATCTTCGAATTTTATCCATTTATATTGATTCCTTCAAAATAATATAAAAATAAAATTCACCGACATCTCAAGCACCGTGAGTCTGCAAGCCACGATAGTGTGGACGTTTACAAACCTGAACATTTACAAGATTAGGTTATACCTATTAATTTTATTTGTCAACCTAACCTCATGACAAAAAATTAATAGTCGGTTCTTTTTTAGCCATGCAAAAAAAAAATAGTGACTCCGATGGGGAGGATACTTATTATTTACATCTAAGTGTACACCATTATTTGACCCCAAGTCTGCGGCCCAAGCTTATGTGTCTTATAGATGGAGAAGTGCACACGCGCTCGGATAACTTCCTACAGTCATCAATTATAAGTTTATACAATGATCCGCAACTGAACTCATCCGATGGGGAGGAAGGTCTACGCCAACACTCAAGTTCATGTGCATCACATTACAAACAATAATTATTTAATGAAGTCTGTACCAGTGATCCGTGAATAAACTCATCCGATGGGTAGGAAGGTCTATGCCAACACACAAGTTTACTCACATCACTTACAAACTAATAATGGAGGCCACGGGAATTCATAACCAATCCCCTCTCCTACTTAGTTATTTAACATGCATATAATATTCAAAATAAAATACGCAACTTAGTATGCTTCTATATTTAACAATTTAAAGCAGTAAATCACATAGAACATGCATTCATATATAACAAGAATTAGATAATTAAATCAAATTATAACAGTTATATATCATGGTGAATTCGATTGTCCGCCACCAAGCACAAAATTGAGCAGCTGCGATTATGCGGGGTTCGACCTCCCTGGTGAGGTTGCAGGGATCGACCTACCTGGTCAGGTCGCAGGGCTCAGGGCAGCGCCCTAAAACCTAAACAAAATTTCGAAAGAAACTTATATCGATTTTTCCTCTAATTCCTTGTTCGCTAACCTGCTCTACCACTCTGGCACCCTGCTCGACATCCTCACATCTAGCCGCTCATTCATCGTGCTAAACCGATGCAATTCATATTGGTGATCACGTACAGAAAGTCAAAATGGAAACGAACGCGCCCAGCCCACACTACATAGTGCACGACTCGTGCCAATCGTTGCACGAGTCGTGCCGCTCCCGTGCAGCATCTGCAAGCTTTTGCTTCGCCTACGTCGCACTGCCAAGCACTCGCCGGCATGACTGGTCGGCTTGCTCTCGGTAGTTGTGCCAGTACCCATGTGAATTGTGCCGCTCTCATGCCTGCCTTGCATCTGCAGCATGCTTGATGTCACCTGGCACAACTCGTGCCATGTCTTTCACGGGTCGTGCAGCCCTTTCCTGTGCTTGACAGCAGCCGCGCACGCATCGCCCAGCATATAGTGCCCAACACGCACTAGCCTGCCACCTTGCACGCCAATCCATCTTCATGCATGACACCTGCAGAGCCCCGTATGCAGTCCGCCTGGAAAGGAGTGCTACAACACGCCATCAGCCCTCAACCGTGCACTATGCCAGCGAATCTACATGAAAATGGATATCCAGCTGAATGCCTTGCTGCCGCGTGCTCTGCCCAGCAGTCAGTCTGCCCGCCTAGACACTAGCAAATAAGCGCACAGCCACGCCAGTGAAGGAGCCACTAGTCAAGACCCAGCAGCAAGCTTGGAAGGTCACCGGCGGCATCCAGCGTACCCAGTAGTCAGCTTCCATACCAGGCATCGCCAGCCATGCTCCCGCCGGCAGCTCTTTAACTCGACTGAAACATCTGATGAAGACTCGCTCAGAACCACTTTGGGACTCGCCCGAGATCTTCATCAGCCCCGCTCGAAATAGAGTGAAGACCCGCCCGAAACATACTAGGACTCTCTCGGAACACCCGATGGTCTAGCCCGAAATCAGTGGATACTCGTCCAGGAATAATTTCAGACCCACCCTCAAACTGGTCAGACCTACTCGAAACTGCACCAGGGCCGCCCGCAAATGCCGCCAGCCACTCCCGTGCCTCTTACAATCCAACCATCATGCATCTGCAACGCCTCTGTCAGCCATCGGAGCCACCACGTTTGGCCAACAGATTGTTGGTTTGATTTTGCCTTCGAACGCTGCAAACATGCCACCGTGCAGCCTGTGTCTGTCTGGTTTCCCGGCCTATCACACGATCTCGTGCACACCTAGTTTTTAGTCCTGAACTGTGCGCACCCACACGATTGCCCCTTCACCAGTGTGCGCTAACTCACGATAGCATCCGAGCACTGAACTTGGTCTATCAACCGTGAATTTGACAAAAAATTCTTTCAACTTTCACGAACATGTTTGATTCTCTCACCACCATCATGTATAACGGAAGCAATTCGTCCAACAGATATAGGGTTTCACAGGGTATATACATGAACGATCAAATAACACCAAAAAATCCTAATCTCATATGATTCTAATTTCAAAAAATTGAATCACATAAAAACATAAACTCTAGCCTAACGTGTCACGCTTCACCATAAAACCGAAGCTCTGATACCAATTGTTGACATTCGATCGTTTGGTTAACGTGAACCGTTAGGGTTCCATACGATTCTACTGCAGTGGAATCAAAAGAGTAGAATCATATTACCTTTCACTAGGGTTGATGTAGAGGATGATCAGCAGCAGCAGTAAACAACCTTTCAGTCTTCTGCTGTATTCCCAAGTCTGATCCTGATGTTGTGTGGTGATGAGTGTGTAAATTCACAAGTTTGGCGCTATGTTTTGCGCTAGTTTTGGAGAGTTTTGATGTGGAAATAGGTGGAAAATCTATATATATTGTGAAATAGCATGAATCAGGTGTTAGTGGAGCTATTTGAGTGTTTTCTTAGCAAAAATGGAGTGAAAGGGCCAAGAATCGAAGAGACGGAGTCGAAGCCACGCGAACCGCCCAAGAAGTAGGTGGGTTCGACCTGGCTGGAGGAGGGTTCGACCTCTCCAGCAGGTCGAACCAACGTTGCTGGACATACAGAGATGGGTTCGACCACGACTCAGTTGGTTCGACCTGGCCATCAGGTCGAACCATGGTCGAACCAGTTTGCAAGAAGGAGGATTCGACCACGACGTTGGGGTTCGACTTGCCAGTTGGTCGAATCGGGAGCAAGAGTTGTCCAGTGCTGAGGTTCGACCTGGGGTTCGACCAAGGCCTAAGTGGTTCGACCTGTCCAGAAGGTCGAACCTGTGCAGAATTCTTCCAGTAGTGGGGTTCGACCTGGGGTTCGACCTGTGGCTCGGGGTTCGACCTGCTTGACGTGGTCGAACCTGTGTGCGAGAACTTACCTTATCCGGATTTTCGAGGCCGAAACGCGTGAGATCACTTAGGAAGCCCATTCCAAGCCCTAGAGACGTGATTACAAGTATAAAAGGAGGCTCATACAGAGAAAAATAGAGCTTTTGATCGTCAATCGTAGGAGAGACAAGAGTAGAGGTGGTGATCCATCCGGAGGGCTGTGACAGAGGTTCGCTGAAGGTTCAAGTAAGAATGATTAATCTAACCATGATTGTTCCTAGATCAATCATGGGCTAGAACCACCTTGGTAGTTCTAGGGTTATGAAAGTTTCATGATGTAATTCGTGTTTCGTGTGTAAAACTCTGTACAACACTACCTGTGGTTTGTTTTATATAAGATTGCATATTTAATCCATACTCATAGTCGTTTTGTGCATCAATGATCGTTGTGTAGAGTCTGAATACATGACATGGTTATTGATTGAGTGCGTTCACTACTGAGCAGGGTTTATCGTTATAATTCTAAGTGAAGGGATTCCGAAGTATTATTAGAACTGTCTTATATGAATATTCATGAATTGAATTGAATTCGGGTTGATGAATAGGATAAAGAGTATAACTTTATAGTACCTAAAAAGGGAGATCAAATCGGGTTAGATTCTAGACGTAGATGATAATTGATTATGATAGTACCTAGAAAGGGGGGTGAAGCATATCTCTTGCTCCGATGTTATTCACACGTGTCAAGCGCATATTTACTTGTGTCTATAGAGTAAACTTGCATGGTCTAGTGATGCGTCCACAAACCACAGGGCAGAGTCGGACACCATCACACGAAAATATGAATTGCTAGTGAAACTGGATGACCCAACGAACTACCTATCATTCTTATTGATCACAACTCACTTCTCTCTACTTTTGCTATTTCTTTTGTTATTTCGATTAGAAGTTACTATCCATTAAACCTTTACAATTACCAACATAGTCTAAAATATACTAGAAGATTATAAAATTGATATTTATCCGTCCCGTGGGTTCGATATTGTAACTTGGTCATCTTCGCGACTACAATTGATATCCTTATACTTGAGGATTAATTTGTGTGTTGAGAAAACCCCTATCAAGTTCTTGGTGCCGTTGCCGGGGACGGCGTAAACTATCTTTTTTGTATTATTTCTAGTTTATTAGGACTATTTACTTTGTTTTGTTGTTTTCTTTCTTATTCGTTTTAGGTGTATGCTCACAAGATCAAAGAAAGGTAATCTTGAACCGTATAATCCTGAGATTGGATCATCATCAAGAAAGAAGAAGAAGAAGAAGAGCAAGGCAAAGGCAATAGACTCAACTAAAGCTCTGAATTTTGGAGTTGAGGTTGACGAGCAGATTTCGCAAGCGATTGGGGCTACAACTGAAGTTAATTTGGAAGTAGTAACAGTCAACATGGCAGCGAATCCGGATAATCTAGCCATCCGTGAGGTTTTCAGAAATAATGGGGCTGGAAATTATGAGCTTTTAGGAGCAAGGGGAACTAACACAGCGTTCGATCTTCATCCCGCTCTTATTAGCATGATAGAAAGGAACTCCTTTTCAGGAGGGTCTTTCGAGGATCCGCAGCAGCATCTGAACAAGTTCTTGGGCTATTCAAGTACTCAAAAAGACGTAGGAGAACATGAAGATGCTAGGAAGATCCTTTTGTTCAAATTCTCGCTTACTGAAAAGGCGAGGGATTGGTACGATACTATTAATGCAGCTGAGTGCACCACGTGGGAGCAATTGAAGTTAAGATTCTTGGAGAGGTATATGCCACCTTCGAAGGTGTTTAAGATGAAGCAAGATATTAACCAATTTGCTATCAGTGAAGGTGAGAAATTTCATGAAGCGTGGGATAGATTCAAGGACATGCTCAGAAAGTGTCCTCAACATGGGTTATCTAAAGCCCAATATATCAGTATATTTTATAACGGATTGGACTGTGAATCAAGAGTGTTACTTGATGCTTCTTCTAATGGAGCATTGCTTACAAAGTCATCCATTGAGGCCGAGAGATTGTTTGAAGACATATCAATGAATTCGAGGGATTGGCCCACTGATAGAGTTAGAGGTACGTATGTTCTTGGAAAGGTAGCTCAGGTTGAACAAGCAATGGTGAAGACTAAGAGAGAGGATGAGATCGTTTTGAGCTTGTCCAATATCAACAAACTACTTGAGTCTCAACAGAAGCAGATCAGCGAGATATCCCAACGAGTGCCAATCATGCAGCAAGAGATGATGAATACTGGAACCATCCAAGACGAATTGGAGGAAGCAAATTATGCCATGGGTCAAAGTATTCAAGGAACGAGGTACCCAAATCAAGAAAACCGGAACTACCAAGGGAACTATCGAGGGAACTTTAATAATCATGGTCCATCTGGTAGTTATCAACAGCAACCAAGGAGGCCTGAATTTTCATGGAGCAATACGAATAATGCAGTGCAACTTCCGATGGGTGTTGATCCGGGAGAAAAGGTGGAAGAAGGGAAGCCTGGGTTCGAGGATACTGTGAACCGGTACATGGTAAAGAATGATGAAAGAGTGAACCGCCTTGAGGCAAAGCTTGAGAAAAAGATTGATGATCACCACAGAGATTTGTCCACTCAAGTGAAAGATCTCACATTGTTGATGGGTACAATTGCAGAGAATGTGAACACATTGACTCAAACTGTAGGAAAAGGTAAGTTTCCGTCTCAGAGTATAGAGAATCCGAAGTCACTGAGGTCGGGAACGCAGTACGAGGGACCGATGAGGCCGGAATCAAAGTTGGAATTTTCTAAGCCTCGGTTCGACCAACACGCAGAGGGTTCGACCAACTTTTCAGGTCGAACCCAGGTCGAACCTCATCGGCCAGAGCACTCTATTTTGACGCAGGAGCGGTTCGACCAACACGCAGAGGGTTCGACCAACTTTTCAGGTCGAACCCAGGTCGAACCTCATCGGCCAGAGCACTCTGTTTTGACGCAGGAGCGGTTCGACCAACACGCAGAGGGTTCGACCAACTTTTCAGGTCGAACCCAGGTCGAACCTCATCGGCCAGAGCACTCTGTTTTGACGCAGGAACGGTTCGACCATGATCACGAGGGTTCGACCAACTCTTTAGGTCGAACCCAGGTCGAACCGAAGGATGGAGATTATACAGTGAAGCGGTTCGACCAAAGGGGCAGTGGTTCGACCTCCAATGTTGGTCGAACCCAAGTCGAACCTCCGGAGCAGAATGAGATCAGTCTTCCAGGAGAGAGGTTCAACCAATACAGTCCTGGTTCGACCTATCAGCCTGGTCGAACCCCAGTCGAACCTCGCCGAGATGTTTTGTTTGATGCACCTGTTGTTCCTTTTGATGTTGATGCAACTCCAGTGGTACGGAATGAGCAAAGTACAGACATAATAGCTGAGAAAAAATGGGAAAGAGCTAAGCGATTAAGAGCAGAATAGGAGAAAGCAGAGAAGGTTGATCGTGATGAATGGGGGATTCCCAAAACAAAGATACCTCCACCGTTTCCCTACAAGCTAGTGAAGAAGTGGTTGGAAGAAAAGTTCAAGAAGTTTTCAAAGATAATGAACAAGATAAGCTTGAACATCCCTTTTTCAGAGGCAATCATGGAGATGCCATATTATTCTCGATTCCTTAAAGAGATGTTGATGAAGAAGCGAAGCTTAACCGGAGTTGAAACGGTAAACTTATCAGAGAATTGTAGCTCAATTATTCAAAAGAAGTTGCCACCAAAGATGAAAGATCCGGGGAGCTTTACTATTCTATGTGAGATCGGGAAGGGGCCAGCACGGCGAGCTTTATGCGATCTAGGGGCAAGCATCAATTTGATGTCGTTGTCCATCTTTCAGAAGCTTGGTTTGGGGGAGATGACCCCGACAACTGTTGCTCTCCAATTGGCAGATCGATCTATGACGTTTCCGAAAGGTATAGTTGAAGATGTTCTAGTAAAGGTGGAGAAGCTAGTTTTTCCTGTGGATTTCCTTGTATTAAAAATGGATGATGACAAGGATAATGTTCCTTTAATCTTGGGGAGGCCATTCCTTGCTACAGCTAGAGCTATGATAGATGTTCGAAAGGGAGAACTGAAGTTGAGAATGGACAAAGAAGAAGTACTTTTCAACTTGGACAAAGCAATGAAAATGCCAATGGAGTCCCAATGTTATAGTATTGACGTGGTGGAGGAGATTGTGAAGGAGGATATGTCTCTGATCTTGTCAAAGGATCCTCTTGAGACATGTTTGATGGAATCTCTTACTTATCCCACTACGGAGCTTGACGGACTTTCTAACGAGGTATGTATTGAATTTCTTGAAAACTTACTTGCTTTGGGTGATGACAGGTTTGCATTGGAAAGAAATAAAGTGGAAGAAGTCAAATGGACCAGGAAGTACTTGCCTTTGGATAACGAAAACACTCCAGTGGAGAAACGAAAAGAGGAGTTGAAACCATTGCCGGACCACTTGAAGTATGCTTTTCTTGGTGATAATGCACAATATCCGGTAATTGTATCTTCTTCCCTTAATGATGATCAACTTGAGGAGTTATTAGATGTTTTGAGGAAGCATCATTCTGCAATAGGGTGGTCACTTGATGATTTGAAAGGTATTAGTCCTTCGTATTGTATGCATCGGATTAGGTTGTTGGATGAAGCCAAGGCTAGTGTTCAGAATCAGCGTAGGGTGAATCCCGCAATTCAAGAGGTGATAAGGAAGCAAATTCTTACGTGGTTGGATGCTGGAATTATATATCCTATTAGTGATAGTCCCCATGTGAGTCCATTGCATGTAGTTGCTAAGAAGGGGGGCATGACTGTAGTGAAAGCTGAGGATGGAGAAGCTATAGCCACGAGAATTCCTACGGGATGGCGTACATGTGTGGATTACAAGAAATTAAATGAGAACACGTGTAAGGACCATTTCCCTCTTCCATTTATGGATCAAATGTTGGATCGTCTTGCAGGGTATGAGTTTTATTGTTTCTTGGATGGTTACTCGGGGTATAATCAAATCATGATTGCTCCCGAGGATCAAGAAAATACCACTTTTACTTGCCCCTACGGGACCTTTGCTTTTAGGAAGATGCCGTTTGGATTGTGTAATGCGTCTGTTACTTTTCAGAGATGCATGATGGCGATTTTTGATGGTTTGATAGAGAAGATCATGGAAGTATTCATGGACGATTTTTCAGTCTTTGGTTCTTCTTTTGATATGTGTTTGTCTAACCTTGCTGTTGTTTTGAAAAGGTGTCAAGAAACTAATCTTGTCTTGAATTGGGAGAAGTGTCATTTCATGGTGAAGGATGGGATTGTTCTTGGGCATCATGTTTCCGCTAAGGGATTACAGGTAGACCGTGCTAAAGTGGTGGCAATTGAGAAGCTTCCACCACCGACCAATGAAAGAGGAGTGCGGTCCTTCCTTGGACACGCCAGTTTTTACAGGAGATTCATTAAGGACTTCTCAAAATAATCTAAGCCCTTATCTCATTTACTTGAGAAGGATATTCCTTTTGTGTTTAATGATGAGTGTTTAACAGCTTTTCAAGTTTTGAAGGAGGCGCTTATTACTGCCCCTATCTTGATCACACCGGACTGGACGCAACCGTTTGTACTTATGTGTGATGCAAGTGATGTAGCATTGGGTGTGGTGCTTGGGCAGCTAAGGGAGAAGAAGTTCTGCGCCATTTACTACGCGAGTAAGACTTTCGATGCGGCACAGAAGAATTACACGGTAACTGAAAAGGAGTTTTTGGCTGTTGTGTATGCATTCGATAAGTTTCGTCAGTATTTGGTTGGCATGAAGACGATTGTGTATACGGATCACTCAGCGATTCGTTATTTGACGGAGAAGAAGGAGACGAAGCCTAGGATCATAAGATGGGTTCTACTACTGCAGGAGTTTGACTTGGAGATTCGGGATAAGAAAGGAACAGAAAATGTGTTGGCCGATCACTTGTCAAGGTTGGAGACTAGGGAGCATTGTGATAATTCTTTCGAGTATATTGAAGAGATGTTCCCTGATGAGAAGATCATGGCTGTGGCTGTTGAAGGTGCCGAGCGAGCATGTGTGGTTGCAGCGCAAGGTATGGATCCATGGTACGCGGATTATGTTAATTACATTGTCATTGGTGAAATTCCAAGGGATCTCAACCGATATCAACTTGCAAATTTCGTAGGGAGGTTGAGACATTTATATGGTATGATCCGTTTGTTTATAAGATTTGTACAGATTCTATTATCCGAAGATGTGTACCCGAGATGAAAATGGAAAGTGTGCTGGAGTTCTGCCATGCACAACCGAATGGGGGGCATTTCGGAGCGCAAAAGACTGCAGCTAAGGTACTTCAATCCGCTCTTTATTGGCCTACTTTGTTTAGAGATAGTGAGAGCTATGTGGCGTCTTGCGATAGATGCCAGCGCATGGGTAATATAGGTAGGAGAGATGAGATGCCATTGCAGCCTAGTATAGTCGTGGAGATATTCGATGTTTGGGGGATCGATTTTGTGGGGCCTTTTCCCCCGTCGAATGGGTTTCTCTACATTCTTCTTGCGGTGGATTATGTTTCGAAGTGGGTGGAAGCAATTCCTACTCGTGTTAATGATTCGAAAGTTGTTTTATCTTTCCTAAAGAAACATATTTTTGCCCATTATGGAGTTCCGAGAGCATTAGTTAGTGATGGAGGTTCCCACTTCGTCAATAAATTTCTGGAGAAGGTGCTTAAGGATTATGGTGTTAGGCATAGGGTTACTACACCCTATCATCCGCAAGCAAATGGGCAGGCGGAGGTCTCCAACCATCAAGTAAAGCAGATTCTGGAAAAAGTGGTCGGAACTAATAGAAAAGATTGGGCTATGAAGCTTGATGATGTGTTATGGGGGTTCCGGACCGCTTACAAGACGGTGTTAGATATGTCACCGTATCAAATTGTCTATGGGAAGCCGTGCCACTTACCCGTAGAAATCCAACACAAAGCGTTTTGGGCTTTGCGTCGCTTGAACTTGTCCCTTAAGGATGTAAAGGAGTTGAGGCTAACTCACATGAATCAATTGGATGAGTTTAGGAGTCGTGCTTTCAAGAATTCAGAGATTTATAAGGAACGAATGAAGAGGTGGCATGATTCTAAAATTTCGTACAAGGAGTTCAAGAAAGGAGATGAGGTACTACTTTTTAACTCTCGTTTGAAGCTTTTTGCAGGCAAGTTGAAGTGTAAGTGGACGGGACCGTTCATGATTCATCGAGCCTTAGGAGGGGGGAGTTATGAGCTTATTGACAAAGATGGAGACGTTATCATGGCGAATGGGCATCGATTGAAGCATTATAGGTCGCCGGATGATGCGTGTATCATTTTTGATGATACCTTGATCTGATTTGGTACCGTCGTAACTCTTCGACGTTAAACATAAGCGCTTGTTGAGAGCTTACTCTTTCGTTTTATTGCTTTATTTCTTTTGTGTGAGTAAGAAATTTTTATATTTAAGATACTTACTAATCGGCAATTACATCTCTTTTCAAACTTAGTTTCGACTTGCGTTTTTACTAAGTTTGGGGGGGTGTGATGTTATTACCTCATTGAAGTATTAAGAGTATAATCTTTTCTTTGTATTGTTTGTTAGGGGAGTTGGTTTTTGCGGCCATGTTGAAATTTTAATCGATTTTGATGTGACGATTTTTTACAATTTGCCTAATGTTCAGTGGTTTTTGGTTGTGTTTTCTTTTACGAAAATACTCATGAATGATATTATGTGGAACAATTTCTGAAGTTGTGCTTTAGATTGTACCTAATGAGGTTGTGTTGAAGCTTGAAGTATGTAGTGAATGAAGAACACTCAGTTTTGGAAATCAGGAGGTAGGTTCGACCAAGTCTAGGAGTGGTTCGACCAGAGCCGGAGGTCGAACAAAGGCAGAGGAAGTCGAACCGGCATTGAAAGTTGTCCAGAGAGGAGGTTTGACCAAAGCCATAGTGGTTCGACCTGATCAGGAGGTCGAACCTATGGTCGAACCTGTCAGTCGGAAGCACTCTGTTTTCCAGAAGAGGGGTTCGACCAATTCAAGGAAGGTTCGACCTGTTTACCAAGTCGAACCCCTGGTCGAACCAAGAAGATCATTTGTCCAGAAGAGAGGTTCGACCTCGCCATCCATGGTTCGACCAGTCCAGGTGGTCGAACCCGAGGTCGAACCAAGCCAGGTACGCGATTTAAGTTCGAATTTTCAGAGGGGTTCGATCATTTTTTCGAAACTTCAAACCTCGAACCCTCTTCGAACCTCTACACCCTTGCACAAATTCTTCAATTACACTTGATTTCACACCGATTACACAACATTACACCTTGAATTATCGATTCGGTCGCGGTTTTGGGCGGATTTCGTCGCGAGTTAGGGCTGAAATCGCGTTTTTGGTTGTTTTGTGTTTTCGATCGGTTATTCACCATGGGCAAGTCACAATGTACGTTTTTCCAACTCAATTACTCTAGGATTGAAGGTTTAGGTAAGAAATTTGATGTGAAATAGAGAATTGATGTTGAGTATGGTTGAATTTCATGGTGAATGTTGATATTTTGATTGGTTTCATATGAATTCTTGTTTCTTGGTTTGTGGTTGATTGATTATTGATAGAACTTGGATTTTTATGTGGATTAATCAAGGGTATAGAACATACCATAGAATGAGCATGTTGATTTGGTTTGAAATTGATGAAATTGAAGTAGTTCATTGAGGGAAACATGTTGAATTTTTGATTGAATTGCTTGAATTGCTTAATGCATGCTTGTTGGTTATGTTTTGATGATTAAAGAAGGTGTAATTGAAGATGTTTTGAGAATGTTGAATAAGCAAGTGGTGTTGAGATGATAGTTTGTATGAATATGCATTGATGCTTGAAGTCTTGAATGGAGTATGTGATGTGCTAGTACAATACTTGCTTTCTTGTCTTGTTGGTTGGATTGAAGTATTTGTTTTCAGGAAAGGGACAAGTATCAAGTAAAGGGAAAGGAAAAGCAGAGGAGGAGAGATCAAAGAAGAGGCATGACAGGCCTTCAAACTTGGACAAAGTGACAAGGAAACTGAGGCTACAAGACCGTTTACCTGATAACTTCAAGATTAGGATGCAAGGTTGGGATGAGATTAAAGAGAAGTGGGAAGAAGTTTCAGACAAGATAGCTCGCACTCGATACCAAGATGATGAAGCGATGAGGATAATGAGAATAGGGGATGATATATTTTGGATATTTGATCAAGTAGGGATCCGAAGATTCATGGAGTTGAAGAGGCCGACGTACTTCCATGTTACAGCGGAAGTGGTTTGTTCGTTTGAGATGGAGAAGGACCCGCTTGGATACCCCTATCGGTGTACGTTTTAGCTTGGTGGAGTGAGTAGGAGATGGACGTCTGAGGATTTCAACGAGCTGTTTGAGACACCTTTGGAGATCCCTCGTTTAGAAAGTGCTGCATTCAATGTAAAGCGATTTTGGAGGGAGATCACTGGGGAGATTCGTGATTACAAGACCAGACAGGCTCGTGCTTCCGCAATAAAGAAATCTGTCTTGAGGTACATGGACCGCATCCTGAGCAACACGTTGTTTGCCCGCTCTGAGGGGAGTGTTGTGTCTAGAGGAGAGTTATATGCCTTGTGGTGTATGTTGAATGGAGTGAAGTTCAACGTTGGAGCTTATTTTATTGCGCAGCTGAATCGATTCAAGACCATTGGTTTTCAAAAGGTGAATATTGGAGGGTTATTGATGATTTTGGCTGAGCATTACAACTTGGACCTCACCGGCATTACACCAGTAGAAGGAGAACCCGATTTGATTATGAGCACGTGCGCGAAGGGAGGGTTTGCCCATTTTAGAAATGGAGATTGGTTTTTCACGAGAGGTCTCAAGCCTTTCGAATTTATGTTCCCCTTCGACGTGAGCAACTTGACAACTATTCGGGAAGCAAGGAATAGGCTAATGAATTCTCTAGGACACACCGCTTTATCCGTGGCAGCGAAGTCGGGTGGTGATTGGAGAGCGGTAGCACAGATGTATGCTGAGGGAAGGATGGCTGAGTTACAGCAGATTGTTGATCGAGGAGAGTTCCGTCCACCTCAGCTGCAGCAGTCTGAAGAGGAGGATCAGGTAGATGAGCAGCCGGAGATGGAGATTCCGGAAGGAGAGCAGCATGATGCGCCTCAGCATGCTCCAGGACCGCAGCAGCGGCGAGCAGTTCCAGGTACTCGGGAGAAGCTTCGCTTGATTCATGAGTAGCTGATCGCGGTGGTAGCTGTACAGCAAGAGACGAACAGGCAACTCACGCTCGCTAACGCCAACTACGCCACGCTGAACGAAAGGTACTCTGCCTTGGATGAGCGTGTTGGTAGAGTGAGTAGTCGAGTGGATATGATGGATAAGCACATTACCAGTCTGTGCCGAGCTGTGAAAAATAGAATGGATGAGGATGACGATGATGATGAGGATGATGATGCTCCTAGGGAGTAGTTTCAGGTTTTCTTTTGATTTCTCCGATTCATCTTATCTCCCATTCTTCTTTTATTTTTACAGATTGGGGTATGATTCATGTGTGAGTGGCATGTACTTGATATAGTTGATCTTGTATCGTTGCTCTGTATATGGGTTATTGATTATGTGCACTCATATGTTTACGTGTTTATTTTCATTTGGAAAGAGCATGAATAATTTGTTAAGTATATGGAATTCATGAGGAATTGATTTTGATTATGTGCTATGAGGAGTATTAGGAATTGATTACCTATGTGAGGATTTGAGCCTTTATCATGATTAATCATGATAGTTTATTCTTGAGAGAATCATTCATATAAACGTATTCTAGAACTTGGCTTGGAGTCTTGTGTGAAACTTACAATTGATGAAATATTAGGATATGATCTTAGGCCATTTTTGATTAATTGAGTCACTTAGCCAAATTTCACCTTTCCTAATGATCCTATAAATCTTTGGTAGCCCTGTTTGAGCCTTTTAAAAGCTTTTTCTTTGGCAAGCCAAATATAAGAGCCTTAATTACCTTATTTGAGCTTTGAAAATACCCTATTCATTGGTAGAGAGAATAAGGTGAATAAGTGTGGAAGAAACAAAGGGAAGATGGAATGAGGTTCAGTAAAAAAAAAAAAGGTGCATGGTTAAATCTTGTTAGGGATAGTGCCTGAAATTGGTACCCCGAATTGCTAATACATGGGGCTTGAAGTTTTTAAGAAACAGCCGAACGATGTTCGAGAAGGGTAGTGCCCATAACTGGTACCCGAGCAATTAAAAGAAGAATGATGTTGATGCAAGGAAGAAAAGGAAATTTGATAATTGCAAGTGCAAGAGAAGAATTGGAGGAGAATATGAAGCCGAATGAGAAATCAAGAACCTCCAAGGTAACTCTCTACTAGTGTATTAAGTTACTATGACCAAATTTTCCTACCCTTTCCAAAGAGCCAACATTACAACCTTGAAACAAGTCCTTTGTGATCCTAGTATTAATCTAATGTAAGTTGATTTCTGAGACTTTTGCCAAGCTTATGGTTACGCGTGAATATGAATTGATATGAGTGTTTATACTAGCCTATAGTGCCTCACGCACGAGCAAAAGAGAGTAAAGACTTATCTTGTCAGTGAGATTACTTAGTGCTCCGAATGGTGTGTGATTGGATTGATTTTACATGAGTGACATATTTGATGCAAGTAATTCTTGTTTGATTCAATGAAGTGGCATGTGTAATATGTGTTGTACTTGATCTTGTTGAATTATACACGACTCCTGTGGTTTAAATTGGTTGCCTCGGGACGAGCAACATATAAGTTTGGGGGTTTGATGAGTGTGTAAATTCACAAGTTTGGCGCTATGTTTTGTGCTAGTTTTGGAGAGTTTTGATGTGGAAATAGGTGGAAAACCTATATATATTGTGAAATAGCATGAATCAGGTGTTAGTGGAGCTATTTGAGTGTTTTCTTAGCAAAAACGGAGTGAAAGGGCCAAGAATCGAAGAGACGGAGTCGAAGCCACGCGAACCGCCCAAGAAGTAGGTGGGTTCGACCTGGCTGGAGGAGGGTTCGACCTCTCCAGCAGGTCGAACCAACGTTGCTGGACATACAGAGATGGGTTCGACCACGACTCAGTTGGTTCGACCTGGCCATCAGGTCGAACCATGATCGAACCAGTTTGCAAGAAGGAGGATTCGACCACGACGTTGAGGTTCGACTTGCCAGTAGGTCGAATCGAGAGCAAGAGTTGTCCAGTGCTGAGGTTCGACCTGGGGTTCGACCAAGGCCTAAGTGGTTCGACCTGTCCAGAAGGTCGAACCTGTGCAGAATTCTTCCAGTAGTGGGGTTCGACCTGGGGTTCGACCTGTGGCTCGGGGTTCGACCTGCTTGACGTGGTCGAACCTGTGTGCGAGAACTTACCTTATCCGGATTTTCGAGGCCGAAACGCGTGAGATCACTTAGGAAGCCCATTCCAAGCCCTAGAGACGTGATTACAAGTATAAAAGGAGGCTCATACAGAGAAAAAGAGAGCTTTTGATCGTCAATCGTAGGAGAGACAAGAGTAGAGGTGGTGATCCATCCGGAGGGCTGTGACAGAGGTTCGCTGAAGGTTCAAGTAAGAATGATTAATCTAACCATGATTGTTCCTAGATCAATCATGGGCTAGAACCACCTTGGTAGTTCTAGGGTTATGAAAGTTTCATGATGTAATTCGTGTTTCGTGTGTAAAACTCCGTACAACACTACCTGTGGTTTGTTTTATATAAGATTGCATATTTAATCTATACTCATAGTCGTTTTGTGCATCAATAATCGTTGTGTAGAGTCTGAATACATGACATGGTTATTGATTGAGTGCGTTCACTACTGAGCAGGGTTTATCGTTATAATTCTAAGTGAAGGGATTCTGAAGTATTATTAGAACTGTCTTATATGAATATTCATGAATGAATTGAATTCGGGTTGATGAATAGGATAAAGAGTATAACTTTATAGTACCTAAAAAGGGAGATCAAATTGGGTTAGATTCTAGACGTAGAAGATAATTGATTATGATAGTACCTAGAAAGGGGGGTGAAGCATATCTCTTGCTCCGATGTTATTCACACATGTCAAGCGCATATTTACTTGTGTCTATAGAGTAAACTTGCATGGTCTAGTGATGCGTCCACAAACCACAGGACAGAGTCGAACACCATCACACGAAAATACGAATTGCTAGTGAAACTGGATGACCCAACGAACTACCTATCATTCTTATTGATCACAACTCACTTCTCTCTACTTTTGTTATTTCTTTTGTTATTTCGATTAGAAGTTACTATCCATTAAACCTTTACAATTACCAACATAGTCTAAAATATACTAGAAGATTATAAAATTGATATTTATCGGTCCCGTGGGTTCGATATTGTAACTTGGTCATCTTCGCGACTACAATTGATATCCTTATACTTGAGGATTAATTTGTGTGTTGAGAAAACCCCTATCATGTGGGCAACAATCTTCAGGATCCTCTCAATCTACTTTCTTCCCTCTCATTCACGTGTTTTAGATGCAACATTAGGGTTCAGGATAAGCTGAGGTGACTTACATACATGGGCTAGAGCAAAGACCAGGAGGAGAAATTGGGTTGGGCCTCCATTGGGATTAAGTATCCAAGCTTAGCCCAAAGCATATACTTAAGTCCAATAATAATAATATAGTCCATTAAAATATTATTACTGCACTGCTTTTCCAATCCCAAAAATTACGTTTTGGGCTCCTTCTTATTATGAGCCCGTTAGTCTCCTGGTGTTTAAGATATACAATGTCCATTAATTAATTAAATTACTGACAACTCCATTAATTAATATCTCATCCGAGAGTAGTACCACTGAACCTCATTATCATGCTAGAATAAATCCACCTGCAGGGTTTACATGATAATCCTTATGAGCTCCTCAAGGGGACATCATCAACCTATGACGGACACGGATTCCTTCTACAATCAACAGCACACCATAGAGACAACACTACTTTCCAACTCACCGAGTTTGTTGATTTAATTACATCTAGATCTCACCCATTGATGAATCAAAGAAATACATACTACCCTACGTGTCGAGGTTATTGTATAGGGATTAAGAGCACGAACGTCCATAATAACAGAGATCAAGTTCTTTTATAAGTCAGTATAAGTCGAACGATCTCAAGTGGTCCTGCTCAATACACACAAAGTGCACTAGTGTGATTCTATAGCTAAGACATAGCTAATACCAAACCATACTACAACCATCCCGATAGAGAGTCCCTGTCTATCTCGGTTGTGAGCATCTGTTTATACTTTATAAGAAAATCGATAATATAATCTTCCGCGTGTTGTCGCACAACATATTATCTATAGTATAATGTAAGTGGAATATTGCATCGTGCATATAAATAAATTATAAGATACAATCATTTGATCATATGATTCTCATTTCAAATAAATTGTTTAAACATGGTTCATACAAAAAGCTAGACTTTTATTATACAATCCAACACAGTATGCACTATGGTTTTCGTCCCTACTAAGTAGGCCCTGAACTTATCAAACGCATGCACTAATGCTAGCATTTTCTTCTCAGTCATAGTATAATTACGTTGATCATAACCCATCATCTTACTAGCATAGTGAATGGCACTAAAAGTCTTCTCCCTTCTTTGACCAAGGACTACGCCCACAGTATAATCACTAGCATCACACATCAATTCAAAGGGTTCATTCCAATCAGGGGATACAAGTGTAGACGCATTTATTAAAGCAGATTTAAGCTTCTCAAAAGCTTCCTTACACTCATCATTAAAATCAAACTTCACATCTTTCTCCAAAAGCCTACTCATAGGATTTATAATTTTGGAAAAATATTTTATGAACCTATGATAGAATCCAGCATGACCTAAGAAACTATAGATAGCCTTTTCAGTGGTTGGGTACGGTAATTGCTCTATGATAACTACCTTAGCCTTATCTACCTCCATCCCTTGTGAAGAAATTTTGTGTCCTAACACAATTCCCTCTTTAACCAGGAAATGACATTTTTCCCAATTAAGGACAAGATTGGATTCAACACACCTTTCCAAAACAACAGATAAGTTATCTAAACAGTTATCAAATGAATCACCATACACAGAAAAATCATCCATGAAGACTTTCATAATTCTTTCAATCAAATCTCCAAAAATGTGTTGCATGCAACGTTGAAAGGTAGCAGGTGCATTACATAATCCAAAAGGCATTTTAACAAAAGAAAAAACTCCATATAGACACGTAAAGGCTGTCTTATGATGATCTTTCGGGACTATCAAAATCTGATTGTACCCGGAATAACCATTTAGGAAGCAATAAAATTCCCTACCTGCTAGTCTATCTAACATTTGATCCATAAATGGAAGTGGGAAATGATCTTTCTTAGTGGCACTATTCAACTTCCTATAATCGATGCACACCCGCCAACCTAAAACAAGTCTAGTAGCAATTAACTCATCATCTTTCCCTTTTACAGTGGTCATACCTCCTTTTTTTGGAACAACTTGAGTAGGACTAACCCATTCACTATCAGAAATAGCAAAAATAATACCATGTTCTAACCATTTCAACACTTCTTTTCTAACTACTTCTTTCATAACTGGGTTAAGCCTAGGTTGATTTTTCACAGAAGGGGTACAATTTTCTTCCAACCTAATCTTATGCATGCATATAGTGGGGTTTATACCTTTCAAATCAGACAAAGACCATCCAATAGCATCCTTATCCTTTCTTAACACAACAAGTAATTTTTCAAGTTGGTCAGGAGTTAAGTCAGAAGATACTATTACCGGATTTGTTTCTTGTTCCCCTAGATATACATACTTTAAATTTGGTGGGAGTGGCTTCAGCTCTGGTTTTGGAGGTTCTTCAAGTGTCTCCTTCCCATCTCCTCATAACTCCTTCAATTGAAATTGCACCCTTGCCGACTTTGGAATTTCACTTGCATAATCAAGAGTGTAAGCTGCTTCTTTTTCTTCAACATTAAGTTCAAGATCTAAAGAAGAAATCGAATTCACAAGACATTGTTCAATGAGATCAGTAGATGGGTGGATGGATTTAATCAATGAGCAGTGTTCAATTTTCATCATATTATTAATATCAATGGAAATACGCTCTTCATTAAAACGTAAAGTCAGTTGTCCCTTTTGCACATCAATGAGGGCTCTCGCAGTCGCCAAAAATGGTCTCCCCAATATGATGGGCACATTATCCTCTTCCATGTCCATGATGATGAGATCTGCTGGAAATATAAAATCTCCAACCATCACTAACATATCTTCATGCACTCCAAGTGGATATACTATGGATCTGTCCACCAATTGCAATCTGATTGAAGTAGGTTTAATTCCACCCAAATCTAACTTCTGAAAAAAAGACAGAGGCATTAGGTTTATAATTGCACCCAAATCACATAAAGACAAAACAGGTTCTCCTCCTATATTGTAATCAATTATAAAAATCCCTGGGTCCTTTTTCTTGTCCTTGCATATTTTTTATTTCTTTTGTCTTATTATAGCACTACACTCCTCTGTAAGCTTTACTGTTTTCTCATACTTTAACTTCTTCTTATTCAATATTGCATCCTTCAAGAACTTAATGTAGTTTGGTATCAATTCCAAAGCATCTGCAAAAGGAATATTTATTTCAAGCTTCTTAAACATATCCAAAAATTTAGAAAATTGAACATCTAATTTCTTTTGCCTAAATTTTTGAGAAAAAGGAATAGGAACATGAGTAGGCTTCATTAAAGGAAGTAAGTTAGAATCAGATTTTGGCTTCTCAGCCCCTTTTTGGAGTTGTGGAGACTCCTGCAATTCATCTTTACTTGCTTCTCCTTCAAGAACGTCTTCATTTCCTTCATCCATTGGGTGGTGAGACTTGGCAGTAACTTCATTCTTTTCTTTATCTGGCATTTTTGGGCCTTCAAATGATGTTCCACTTCTCAAGTTTATTGCCATGCACTTATTCGGATGAGTTTGAGTATCGCCTGGAAACTGTTCTATTGTATCTTCTTGACTTTTCACTTTCTTTCCAAGCTGTAATATCATCTCCTCCATCCCTTTCATCCTAGCATCTACGGATTTCTTATCTTCTTCCTGCTTTCTTTCCAACACATCAAACTTATCCAACTTCTTTGAAATCCCTTTTAAGATGTCAGTCATTTTTGCTCCTTGGGGTTCATCGATTACCCCATTAGTGACTGAAAATCCAACATGAGGTTGCAAGGTGTTCCTTTGGTTCCCATAAGACAAATTCTCATGAGTCCTCCATGGTGGGTTATTGTAGCCTCCCGAATTATTTCCTCTGAAGCTGTTATAGTTTCTGTCTCTGATATATACAGCTTCTTCTTGTTCAGAGTCTATCTCTAATGTCGAGGTACGGTCTGATTTGGTCAAGAGCTTCATGATGGTGTCCAGTTTTTTTGTGGCATCTGAATCATCCACTTTTGCTACCCTTCTTAAGATCTTTCTCTTACCTGGCCACTAATAGATGTTCGTAGCCATTTCTTCTATCAACTCAAATTCTGCTTTCGAATCTAAGTTTGCTATGCTCCCCCAGCTGATGCGTCCACCATTAGATGAATGTTTCCATCTAAACCTTGGTAGAAGTACCAGATTTGATCATCAGGCGAAAATCCATGTTTTGGGCATGATTGCATAAGCTCCTTGTACCTATCCCAAGCTTCATACAGTAACTCATCATCATATTGCTTGAACTTTGAGATCAGACCTCTCAACCTCATTGTTTTACTTGGAGGGAAATATTTCAACAAAAACTTTTGCTTTATTTCCTCCCAATTCACCATATTGTTCAGTGTAGGATTGATGTTATGTTTCTGCACAGCCTGATCATTATGATATTGTGGTGCAATCCCTCCCTATCTCTGATTTCCGTCAGGTATAAAAGCATGTCTGATAGGCCTTGGTGGGATTGGTACACCTTGATTCTGACGTAGTTTGATGCCCTGTTCATTCCAGTTATCCATACCTTCTCGATCATCCCGTGATGGATCAACTGGTGGATCCTGACCATTCATCTTAGTTCTTTTTGCTCTTGAACTATTTAATTTCCTTGCAGTTGCTTCAATTTCCGGATCAAAGAGCAATTTTTTTCTTGCTTGTGGTCTAGTTATCATAAACTCCTGCAATAAAATCAATAAAGTTAAGCTCGTATGAATACCATAAAATTAAATACTTATTCAATGAACTTATATTAAAATTAATTAAATTAAATTCAATCCCCAAACAACGGCGCCATAAACTTGATAGCATATATTTGCAACACAAATTTAAACACTCACTAATATGCAAACCACACTAAATTCTGCAAGTATACGGGACATATGTAGCAAACAGGTAAGCAAGGAATCGAATCTATAGAGATTGAATTAAAATCTAATTAACTAAATACTTGTCCAAGAATAGGGAAAATAAGAGTGTATATGAATCTAAAGTAACCAACAAAGAATATTAAATGAACTGTGAATAAGATGTATGCAATTATTGGATTCAACAATTGATGAAAATATTATAAGAATAAAAATTAGAATGATAAAAGTGATTCTAGGTAATTACACTTTCACTTGGCTTGTCATGCAATGGATGGAACCTCAATATTCAATTCTAGCATAATTTCCTAAAGCAATCTGAATTTTATGTAATTAATTCTTTCGAATCTAATCACAATTTGATCAAACAATGAATATTACAGTAACATAAATATCACATTAATTAACTCCCAATAGATTTATCGAATTGAATTCTCTCACACCGTTTGTCTCACAGTAATGATACAACTACTAGATGTGTTATGTGTGTGAAGCGATCAATACTAACCCTCAACTTTTGCCTTTTAGATTAATAAACTAGTACGAATAATTGGTAGCTAAGCAATTAAACGTGTAAAGAAATCACACACATAAAAGAAATAATATGCTGGAATTAAATATAGGGTTCACATACCAAAACAATCCAATACCAAATTACTCGTGCAACCCTAGAATCTAGAAATTTACGCTGCCATAAAGAAAATAAAGAAATTAAATAACTCAGAGTTCGACATCAAATACTGATAAGAACAAGTGAAGGGATAAGCATCGCCTTGTCTCTTGACTTTCGTCTTCGCGACTCCACGATGTTTCCTGGATGCAGATTGACTCTCAATGAATGTGTAGACTGATGTAAGACTCGATGATCCCTCTTCCAGACTTGTAGAAATATTTATAGAGGTGTAAAAATCATAGGGCAAGTGTAATCATGAGCTTGG
Source organism: Pogostemon cablin (assembly GCA_023678885.1). NCBI lineage: Eukaryota > Viridiplantae > Streptophyta > Magnoliopsida > Lamiales > Lamiaceae > Pogostemon > Pogostemon cablin. The sequence goes on from CM043009.1 coordinate 7,610,095, forward strand.
GCCTGAGAACCATATAAGAGAACATAAAATTCTCGTATCAAAAGGAATCACATGACTTGACCAAATGAAGTGTGATTTGGGCGAATGATCGGCATCAGAACTCTCGCCATTAAAATCTTTTTTGACTCGCCCCAACCAAACAATGATTCGCCTAAACTGGGCTTCCCATTTAGACCAAAATAACTGCCAGTTCGCCCAAACGTCTAATAATTTTGCCCAATTGACATCAACTCGACCAGGTGAATGCTGGCCTCTTATGAGCGACCACGTGGCATCTCTTTTCTCATGCAACATGTCATGCCACTAAATCCCAGTTTTCATCTTCAACAAAAAGTCCTTCTTTTCTTTTCCAAATGGGCTTAAAATCTACAATAACTCCAAAATACCCGTGAAGTTGTAAAATATAACAATTAAACATATAACTCCATAAAATAAATGAAATCATGCAATAATCAACTATGGAACGGCCTATATAAACACGTAAATCCGTGTTTATTACCTACACTTGAATTTATTATACTGCAGAATGTTTATTTGCTTATTGGAGAGAATATTTTGAGACTTTGTATTATTGTATTTTGATTTTTTATTTCCTTTAATTATTCATGACGGTATCACTGATTGATAGTTGTTGTTTCCTGTGACAGTCTTAGGGGATTGGCCTATAATTCCTAAGAGTGTTATACAATCAATTTGGAATGTTAATTACTTGGTAAATCATCATAATTAGGTAATTGCTAAGAAGACAAAGGGGGTTAATAATTTAACATCTAAAAATGGAAGTATAGTGCTCTATTCTTTAATAGAATTTAGCATGAAGTACCTATAGAGGGACTGAGAATTAATTACTTATCGATCCTAGGATTTGCAGCTCATTATAAGTGTTTGATCCTACCCGATCATGGTGATTTAACTAGGCTTAGTGATCCTTTTATAAACATCTGCAGGTAATTAATTTGGGTCTAGATAAATCAGTTACATAGTTAAGTTGTTTGCCCGAGTATTATCAATTCTCCATTCTTGAATTCTAAATTGTTTTTCGTATGTGATTTATTTTATTTATTTATTTTAATTATTTAAATTTAGTTTTAATTAGTGACTTAAATATTTCCAAAACCCCCAGATTTATCTTGCAGTTTAATATCTTACATAGAATTATTTATTAATTTTTTTACTATCTCATGGGAACGATAATTTAACTTGGTCATACGCGCTACAATCGATCCCTTAAACTTGAGGGTGAAAATAAATAGCAATCAAGTTTTTGGTGCCGTTGCCGGGGGTAGTTCATAGTTTAAATTTAGTTCTATAGTGATTTATTTTCTTGTATGACGTTAAATTTTATTTGCTTTATATTTTACTACTGAACCAAACAATTATGATTTTTCTATGTCAGAACAGGTGTATGATCACTAGGTCAAGTGGATGAGCAATCGAACCATTAAACCTAGATCTTGAAGCACTTATTAGAGAAAACAGAAGAAAAAGAAAATAGCCAGCTACACCTATTCTTAGCTCGGATTCGGATAGTTTTAATTCGTTAGAAGAAGAGGTTGAAAAGCTTTCACAAATATTTGACGAAGTTAACTTAATGGAGAAAACTGAGACTAAAGAGATGGCTGACAATCACCAGGCCTCGACTCCTATGCAGGATCAAAATAAACTGAAGCATACTACTAATGCTGGGCTGAATAGACCTACAATCAGCGCAAAAAATTTTGAGTTGCCTTTCGGACTAATCCGAATGGTAGAGAGACAGCAGTTTAGTGGAAGTCCTTTGGAGAATCCTAGTGAGCATCTGCAGTTATTTAATGAATATGCGAGGACACTAAAGCACAGGAATGTTCCTGATGATTCTATCTAGATGCGACTTTTCTTATTCTCACTTACGGGGAAAGCCAAGAGTGGTACAACATTCTACCTCAAGGATGTTGTACTACTTGAGAGCAACTTGCAGATAAGTTTCTGAATAAATATTTCCCTCTATCCAAGAGTTTCTTGATAAAGAAAAGGATCACACAATTCAAACAAGGATCATTGGAGAGTTTCTATGAAGCATGGGAAAGGTTCAAAGAGCAGTTGCGGAGCTGTCCCAATTTCAAAGGATACCTACTTAGGCTTCTTCTATCAAGGCCTAAGAAGAGATTCAAGAGTGTTGGTAGATGTGACAGCGGATGGATCTATATTTAAGAAGTCTAAAGATGAGGTGGAATAGATCTTGGAGGAGATGACAGCTAATGCATATGTGCCAGCAGAGAGAGCAGATGGAGACGCCTCTTTTGACAAAGTGGCGAAGGTAGAGATACAAGCCAAAAGTAATAAAGTGTCAGCTATCCATGGTTGACTTGATGAACTGAATAATAAGATGGATCGCCTCGCTAAAGGAAACATAGAGGAAGTAATGATGGCTGAAGATGAGGAGAATTCGAAGATGCAAACTATGTATGGGACAGAGCTTTCAAGGAGAATACAAAAATATATAGAATTTCACACCAAATAATCAGGTTGGGGGGAGGAATGACCAAGGGAACAATAGTCAGTTTTAGCAAGGGTGGAACCAAGAAAATTCAAACTTCAACAATCAGAGAAGGGATGAGAATTCTGTCATACTCAAATCCTAACTGTGTAGTTGAACCAACTCCGGAAATTAATCCAGCCCAGAAATTTAATGACGGAAGAGCATCATTGGAAGATAAAATGGATTTGATGCTTAAGATGATGATCACAAAATAGAAGACAGTAGAAAAAAATAGATCTTGTTATCAGTCAGTTGAATGCTGCAGTTGGTAAGTTGCAACAGCAAGGAAAATTTCCTGCTCAGACTGAGTTGAATCCGAAAGAATATCAATGCTATGCTATTACTTTGAGGAGTGGTACATAGTATGAGGGACTGAGGATGTCGAATGATTAAAAGTATGCAGAAAACTAGTCCGGAGGAATTCTCAATGGAAACCAAGCACACACACCCATCCAGTCGAGCGGGACACCAGGCAACAACCGGGCATACACGTCCACCACCGAGTGAACTCATATTCCACCGGGTGCATGGAGCTCTCCATCGGGGGTACTTCTGAGTGCCATCGGGCATATTGCCAGACAGCTGCCGTGTTTTTCACTGGGTAACTCATCGGACTCGTCTGCTCTGTGATCGAGCAGCCAACCAGACAACCTACCCGGTACTGCACCAGAAGTCGTGCAAGGGCGCCCGTCACAAGCCCGTCACACATCCTTCATCAAGCCATCCCAACTCTAATCTTGATGCTATTCCAGTTGATCCTTAGCAAATTGATACTGTGGACTTCTAAAAGGATACTGATCAGCTTGTAGTCACTAAGAAGAAGTGGGAGAGAGCCAAGGGGAAAATAAACAAAAGGATGAGATTAAGAGAAACAACTTAGGGATTCCGAAGATGAAATATCCTATTCATTTTCCCTGTAGACAGTTAAAGAAGGGTCTTGATAAGAAGTTTCAGAAGTTCGTAAACATCTTCAAGCAGATCCAGATCAACTTGCCCTTTGCTGAAGCATTTGTGCAGATGCCACACTATATGAAGTTTCTTAAGGAGATCATGTCCAAGAAGCGGAGTTTAGTGGATAAAGAGATAGTGAATTTGATAGAAGAGTGCAGTGCCATCATTCAAACAAAGTTTCCAGCTAAAGTAAAGGATCCGAGTAGGTTCACCATCCCAATTCAAATTGAAAAGAATGCTACTTGCAGAGCTTTATGTGACTTGGGGGCTAGCATAAATCTTATGCCCCTAAGTATGTTCAAGTGTCTTGGTTTTAGGGAGATGAAGCCCACTTCGGTTACACTGTAGCTAGCTGACAGGTCTATTACGCACCCTAGAAGAGTTGGTGAGGATGTACAAATGAAGGTGGATAAGTTTTTCTTCCCTGTGGATTTCCTGGTGCTTGATATGGAAGAGGACAGTAATGTGCCTTTAATTTTGGGTAGACCATTTTTAGCCACTGCTATAGCTCTAATTGATGTTGAAGATGGGAAGTTGAAGCTTAGAGTGGGGGACGAGGAGATTGTGTTCTCACTTAATGCTTTGAAGCATCATTCTGAAGAGTCCAACTGCAAGTCCATTGATGTTGATGAGAGTGTAGAGGAGAAGCTGTCATTGATTCCGACTGAGGTTCAAGTGAAATCTTGCATATGATTTTTCATCTGATAATTTATCTAATGAACTGATAGATTGTTTGAGTGTTGTGAATGTTTGTAGGAATGATAAAAGAGAGTTGTCATGGATTAAAGGAGGAACGTGGACATATTCCACTAGTCCCTCCGAATATATATGGCTCTCATTTGTCTGATCTTAATGTTGATAGGAAGGAAGCATATAAAGATAGAGATCCAGATAAGTTGATCCTTGAGAGCAAGAAGGGAGAGATATTTTGGATGGATAGAAAGAAAGCAAAACAACACTTTAAAGTGAAGATGAAAGATGAAGAAGAAGTATTGATGCATGAGTCCAAAAATCTCTTGAGTCTGCATTCCGTCGAGCTCCTCGATATTAAACAAGAGCTCTTGGTGGGAGGCAACCCATCGGTTTATTGCTTTTATTTTATTTTGTTTGTTGTGTCTTGTGCTAGGTGAATTATACTTAAGGTGCGTGCTTACACTTAAGGTAATAACATCCTTATAAATTTAGATTCAACTCATGTTTTCATCTAAGATTGGGGGGATGTGATGTTCTTCCCTTGTTCACCCATGTAAATTTACTCTGCATTGTTTAGTGTCTGTGTGCTTGGAGGTCGATTTATTTTAGAATTTTCAAAAAAAATTCAATCTTTTGAATTTTTTTGCGACTATCCAAGTGTCTTGTATATTTTTGTTCATTTTTTTGTCTCTTGGTGCTCTGTCATTGATTTTTATCTTTTTGATATTTTTATCTCTCCTGTGATGATGAGTTTTGTGTTTGAGTTTTATTGATAGAGAAGGGTATTGGAGTAGCAAAGTGAGTTCAATCTGAGGCCTACGTCTGACCGAGTAGGAAACTCGAGGAACTTACAAGATATGAAGGAGATTGACATCAGGTGACTTCGTTTCTTATTCTAAATTTTTATATGTGTTTTGAATTCTTATGAATAAGTGGACATGAGCTTTAAATTCTATAACCTGAATTTCATGGGGATATTTGAGCTATTATTTTTCTTCCTTAGATGTTGATTATGATTGATAAGTGGAACATAATTTAATTCTTGGGTGCTTGAAATTCTTGATGTGCTTGTTATAATGTATGTGTAGCCTTGAAGAGTGCTTGTTCATACTATGAAAAAGCAAAGTGAGATTTGAGCCTTTAAATCATGTTACATGATGCATGATATTTTTATTCTTGAGCATATCATTCTTGTGCGTGTATTCTAGAACTTGCTTTGAGTTTACTTGAATATTCGAGAATAGTCTAGTAGATTATGAAAATAATATTAGGCCATCTTTGACTTTTAGCCCATATTTTCCATTAACTTTACCTGAATTCATTTAATTATTAGTCAACCATTTGAGCCTTGAAAAATCCCTTCTTTGAATAATCTGTTGAGCTTAATCAGTATTTGATTTTTTCTTGTGTTACTTGGATCAATTGGGTAATTGTTGTGGAGGTTAGAAGAAGAATGTGAATATATTGGAGTTGAAAAGGATGAGGTGAGAAAAAGGAGAAGAAGAAAATTAATGATATAAAAATTCTAATGAGTTGAAAAACAGAAAAAAATGGAAAAGAAGGAGCTGAAAAGAAAAAAATAAAGAAAAAATGGTGTACACTTTATACACATTGAGCGTGAGAATTACACTATATATATCCTGTGAGGTGAATTGAGTACTTGGATTGGTGAAGTAATCATCTTAATTTGCATGTTTTGAATGAATTGATGCTTTTGAACTTGAAGTTATGTGAATCGAGTTAAGATTGATTACGTCTTTGGAGGCTTAGTTGATGTTTGATCCTTCCCTTACAACATGACTTTCCATCTTATTATTCTTTTAGTTTTTCGTTTTGTTGTTCGAGCACCTTATGTTTGGGGGTTTGATGAGAGTGGAAATTCATGTATTTTTTGGTCCGATTGGATACTTCTTTGAGTTTATAATCGATATTATTTGTTAAAATCTTAATACTTTGAATTATTATTGACTAAAAGGTGTAGAAGAGGTATTTTGTTGTGTTTTGTTAGGAAGGATCAAGAATGCAAAGTTGGAATAAAAGATGAATTCGTACTACTTGCAAATAAACAGACATCCAATTTCCGTAATTTTTCTGTGTTTGTGTGAAAGTCCAAATTGGTCATGTGATATATGGTTGAAAAGATACAGAAGGAAAGATCATTTTGGTTTAAGAAACACCTCAATCGGAGTTCAAACGAGAAAGTTATGATCAAACAGTGCCATCGCGCAAGCTGTCCTGTTCATCACAATTGTGCCACTTTTAATGACTTTTTATACCTTCAAATATTAGAGTTTTTATGAGTTCTTTGTATGGATAGAAATCCAAGGAAGAAAGGATCACGTGAGCGCAAGAATCACTCAAATTGGAATCCGGATGAAAAAGTTATGCTCAAAACCGTGGAGTCGCGTGGGCTGCCAATCTCTAAACCGAGCACCCTTGTTCCTAAATGAGCACGGAGGTGGGCAAGCAGATTTTGGCTCTTTTTCACCGGGCACACCTATTATTTAACTGTGTGCATTGCCCATTGTCATTTGAGGAGCACCTAATTGCTACCGGGAGCATATAACATCAACCGGGCGACTGAATTCACCACCTTTGGTACATCATTTGATGGTGTTATATGAAAATATGGAGATTTGTGCTTTGAAATGATAAACGTGTGATTTTAATGAATAAGTGCCATAAATGCGCAATATTTGTAAATGTTTAGAGAATTGGTACTTTTGTGTAATTTGTGTGATTTTCAGGTAAAAATGGATTCTAGACGTGATAAGGAAGATGTGGGAAGAAACGGATCTCAATTCTGAATTAAAACGAGCAAGAAATGGGCTGAAGTGACCCAACTCGAGTTGGCAACTCGAGTCGAGTTGAGGCCCAAAAGAAGTCCAGAATCATACAGTGGCCCAACTCAAGTTGCAAAACCCAACCCGACTTGCAACTTGAGTCGAGTTGAGTGCAGTAAAAATTTCAATTTCTGATCAACACGACATGACTTGACAGGCGAGAGCTCAAGTTATCAGCTTGAGTCGTGTTGGGTAGTGTCCATGTTGAGCAGCAAGTCGTGTGGAGCAGAGAAGGCGTCCAGAGAGCCAACTCGAGTTGCAAGACCCAACTTGACTTGCAACTCGAGTCGAGCTGGGCTTAAAAATCAGAGAATTTCAGGAAGCTTCTAGAAGGTTCCAGGAGGTATAAATACATGTTTTGACCACAAATTACGAGAGGAATCAATTTGGATAAGTTTTCACACACACTAGACACCTAAATCACATACATTCATCTTCATTTCTTCCACCCTTCACTTCATCCATCCAATCCACTTGATCTCCTCAAATCCATCCATAAATCCATCCATCCAACAATCTAAGAAGAGGAATTCATCATTGGTTGAAGATTTTAGCATGATCAAGGAGGAGAAAGTTCACCATCAAAGGGGAGCGAACTTACTTTTATTTTGTTATTATCTTCATTATTTGGCTCAATTGGAGCAAGCTTGGATTATGTTGAGTTTGTAATGATATGCAGTGGCTAGTTCTCATGTAAGGCTAGCAATATGATTGGTTAGGAATTATGTAGATTTTGCACACTACATGTTTGATGAAATGATTTTTATGAATATTTTCTATCATGAATGCTTATTCTCATTTTATGTATGATTTGTGTGGTTAAATTCTCTATTCATAGTATTAGGATGGTTATTCCAATATTATGCTTAGTGGTTTAATTGAATAATTGATTGTATGATATGACTTAGTTAGTATGAGGAGAGGTAAGCCATACCCTGCAAGTGTTTAGAATCTAATGATAGGACATTAGTGATGAACTAATGAGGAGAACCAAACTTATGATCATTGTACCTTCATGAGAATTGAGAATAAGAGACAATCCTAGGAGATTTAAACTTGTAAAAGACACTACTACAAAACTGTGAATAGATATCACTGCATAAATATCAGTGATTTGCAAAATTGATATCTATGTACTTCTTAACCGATATCTATTCTACAACCGTAATATATGATGGTAGAATTACTCTAATAAATATCAGTGATTGCTTATTGATATTTTTAGTGATATTTATACACTATATAGATATCAATTATACTAACCGTTATCTTTCCAGTGATATTAATATATTAATTAATATTTTATTTTTAATAATTTAATTTTAAAAAATAAAAATAAATACACGTTTGTTATCTTAAAAATTTAAAACATGTTTAGATCTGTAAATCATCCCTCCAACATTTTTCATCGCAACTAAAATCCATCCATCTACATCTGCATACTTCAATAACACCAAATGTGGGAATCAAATTGAAATCAAACCCCAAACTTTATCGACTATCCCCAAACTTCGAACACACGACCACTCCCTCCAGTGACCTTCTCGTCTCCTATTCCCGCTAATGGCCGTCTCATCCCCTACTCCCGCCGAACCCCCGCTCCCTGCTCGCAACCTGCCACCCGCTCTAACTCGCGCCGCCACAAAATGCAGTCCTACTCGAGACGAAAGCCAATAGCCATTACCTACCCAGCTGCACCTTCTGCCCATGGCTGAACCCCACAATGGCTTATTGGAAGGGAGAAGAACCGCCGATGGCGCACGCTTCCCCGCTAGGATTGCTCCGCACTAGTTTGAGATCCCCTAAATCGAGACTTGGTCACTGTCAATCGAGAGCTTAGGTTTGGTAGAGAGAACTATCCCTCTCTCAAATGCACTGAAGGGCTTCAAAGAGACCATATGCAGCCAAAGAGCATTCACAGAAGGGTTGGACTACAATGGCTCCTTATCTAGTAATTTTGTCATCACTGCTTTGTCTTTTCTGATGAATAATCAAATTCTAGGAGTGCTGCATAATTACAAATTGTTGTGCTTTTGATTTAGAGAAAATTGAAGTATGGTTACTTTGTCTTTAGGTGGCGATGTGGAATGGAGAAACATCTATTCTAACAGGGAGCCATCTACAATCAAGAAGTTAAAATTAGTTAGTATCATCATATCATGCTTTTTAGATATGAGGTTAAATTTTATTTTATTTTATAGTCTTGTTTTTATGATGTTATGTTTGCTGGTAAATTTGTGCGAATGCTGCTCAGTTTTCTCTCATTTTGCAGAGAAATCATTAAAGAATATAGAGCGTTCGATTTCGCGCTCCCGTTCTCGTTCTTGTTCATGGTTGCTGGGGAGAGGCTATCTTTATCACCCTCAGATTTTTATTATACTGCAGAATGTTTATTTGTTGGTAATGTTAGGACGTTAAAATAATTTTGTTTATGTGATTTGATTGCCCTAGACTTGGATTTATTATACTACATATGTTCCCCTAATGGTGGGGTACACCATTTATACTACATATGTTTATTTCCTTATTGAAGATGATATTTTGAGACTTCGTATTATTGTGTTTTGATTTTTTTATTTCATTTATTTATTCATGACGGTATCACTGATTGATAGTTGATAGACTATTTATTTCTGCATGATAGTTGTTGTTTCCTGTGACGGTCTTAGGGGATTGGCCTATAATTTCTAAGAATGTTAGACAATCAATTTGGAATGTTAATTACTTGGTAAAACATAATTATTAGGTAATTAGTAAGGAGACAAAAGGGGTTAATAATTTAGTACCTAGAATGGGAAGTCTAGTGCTCTATTCTTTAATGGAATTTAGCATGAAGTACCTATAGAGGGAGTGAGAGTTAATTAATTATCGATCCTAGGATTTGCAGCTCATTATAAGTATTAGATCCTACCCGATCAAGGTGATTTAATTAGGCTTAGTGATCCTTTTATAAACATTTGCAGATAATTAATTTGGGTCTAGATAAATTAGTTACATAGTTAAGATGTTTGCCCAAGCATTACCAATTCTCCATTCTTGAATTCCAAATCATTTAAATTCACTTTTAATTAGTTACTTAAATATTTCAATAACCCCCAAATTTGTCTTGCAATTTAATTATCATACATAAAATTATTTATTAAATTTATTACTATCTCGTGGGAACGATAATTTAACTTGGTCATACGTGCTACAATCGATCCCTTACACTTGAGGGTGAAAATAAATAGCGATCAAGAGGAGGTGTGTCTTATGGGACTAAAATCGCTGAATTCTCGACTAATATCAAAACATTAAAAAATTTCATTGTGATTTTATTTGCAATTCTTGAAGACCGACGACAAATGTCATGTTTTATTGCTCTTTGAAGAGGAAGAGATCCCCAAAATCTAGAATTCTAATATTTTGTCTTTAACGTTTTCAAAGGTTGGAATGTTTCTCAAGAGCAAAGTGATGTTCCCATTTGCTTTATTGATTTTATAATGGGTTAATTACCAAAAAAATCACGAACTTTACTTCTATGGCAAATTAATCTTCACTTTTGACAAAATACAAAAAAAACCACAACATTTAAGTATTGTTGGAAAAAAAAAATTTTTAAAAAACCCTACCATTAGTCACAAATTGGGTTTTATTGCAACAATACTTAAAGGTTGTGGTTTTTTTTTTGTAATTTCTCAAAAGTGGGGATTAATTTTACAATAAAAGTAAAGTTCGTGATTTTTTTTTTCAATTAACCCTTTTACAATTAATGTATTTTTCGGTAAGAAAAAACTCAAGAAATGTGTTACAAATATAAGATATTAGGGTTTATGGTGGATATGGAGGAACAGAGGGAGCAAAATGCACACATTTTCTAATTTTGGGTTTGAGAGAATGTAAATATATAATTTTTGGGATTTTAATTGTATTAATTTTAAATGTGTTTGAATTTAAGATATTATAATCTTTTCAATTTATCATTTTTTAATGATCGGGTGCTTTTAGCAATCATTCAAGTGGCAATAGTGCCGCCAATAGCCCATTGGACAATTACTGCTATTATATAATCATTTCGTCCCGCATTAAGGTTTAATTTTTTTTTGCAGGTAAATTAAGATATATTCTATTTTAATAGATAGTGGATTAGGATAAATATTTTATGTGTAGTGGGTAGTTATATTAGTGTAGTGTGAATCTCATGTGGAATAAATGTAAACCTTAACGAGGGACGGAGGGAGTATGTATAAATTGGAGGATGTTTAAAATTATTAGGTAGGTTAATATTTTCATGAAAATATCATAAACAAATAATGACTATTAATTTTTTTTGGATATTACAACTCACCTAGCTACCCCTAAGGTTGTAATCCATCGACCCTTTTATTTTTAACTAACAGAATTAGAAAGAAATTACGCCCATTTAAGTACATGTAAATTTCCTTTATTTTAGTAAATTTTTTAGGTTGATGGAATGTTATTAACTCAATTTAATCTAATTATTAGTATTTTATATAAGCTGTAAATTTGTATGAGATAGTTAAAGATGTATTTTTTTTTTATTTATAATAGTAATACACCGCACGATTTGCGAAAAAAAAAATATGCATAAATTATTGTTTAAAAATTTATAATAATAATATTATAAATGTAATAAAAAAATTATTTTGTGAAATAGTACTCTTATGAGACTGGTTAAGTGTTATTGTTATATAAATAAAATATCTTTTTTGATAGTTAATATACTCCATCCGTTCCACAAAAGTTTGCAAGCCTCTTCCGGCATGAAGATTAAGAAGAGTGATAATTTTTAGGGGTGTTATGATATTTTTTTTTGGTAATAAGTAAATGATAAAGTATGTTAGGTGTGTTAGGTAATGATGGTTTTTTTTAAATAAAGTGTATAGGGAAGGATGATTGTGTTTTACTTTTTGCTCTTTTAGGAATGTGAAAACTTTTGTGGGACAATCCAAAATAGAAAGTGCATCTGTCAACTGAAATGTGACGGATGGAGTACTATTTATAATTTTAAGCATGACAAATGTTGCATTAATTATGGTTTTAGATTGTTGGAACTCGAAGATTCTATTGAGGGAGATTAAAACAAAAGTTTGAGGATGGACAATAATCTTTGTATTTATAAATAAAATAGATTTTTTTAGTTTATATTCTATAAAAAATTTTATTGAATAGTATATGTATGTTTCTTAATAATTGTATATAGTTTTTTATTCAGTTTTTAATTAAAAAATACTAATAGAAAAATCACTAATATTATATATGCATAAAATATTCATTAGTGTATATTTCTATATTTTTATTTATAAGTCTATACGTTTCTAAAAGTGAGTGTACAGTGCACCAAGATAATTTACCTGTTTGTTAATGAGAAGTAATAATAATTTTAATTAAAAAAATAACTATTTAAATGATAGTAAAACAATTTAATCATATCACAGTCTCTTATCATCACAATCTAATCTTTAATTTTTTCTGACAAATAAATTAATCGGAATTTTTGTTTAAATAATTTATATTGCAAATTCTCCAGTGCACTGTGCACTCACATCAAAAACTTATACACTAATATACGTATGAATAAAAATTTATACATATTGTTGGAAATTTTTTTGTTAATTTTATTAATGAAAATTGATATAAAAAATTATACATTTATTCATAAACACATATACATTATTGAATAAAAATTAGTAGATAGATGATATAAACTCAATTTATATTTTTCTATTTAATAATAAATTTGATTAAAAATCATTTAAAATATAAAAGTTATTATGGAATTTAAATATCTATTATTTTAATTATATTATATTGACAATATAAATGTCAAAATAAAGATCTTGATAAAGATGATTAATTTGATATAATTTTTATTGGGTTAATTATATTAAAAGTTTCATTATTTTCTCGGATTGCGGATTAGTCCAATATTTTCAATATTTATAAATAAATTCTTGACCATAAGACCGTTTTACAAATCAAGCCATAGAGCAGCAAGAGGGATATATATATATATATATATATATATATATATATATATATAAGAAATATTTCAGGCCCCATATCGATAGTTAACATATATTTCGGGACCTAAATCGAAAAAATTTCTACATTTAATGTTCACATGCAAATTCACTAGAATAAAAATTTTGGTGTCTATAAATTTTTATTATTCTAGTGAATTTGCATGTGAACATTAAATGTAGGAATTTTTTCGATTTAGGGCCCGAAATATATGTTAACTATCGATATGGGGCCTGAAATATTTCTTTTATCAATCTAGGGCCTGAATAATTTAAACCTATCAATTTAAGATATGAATCATTAACACCGTTAACTTACTCTTAAACAGAATCTTACGTGTAAATTTAATTGCCACCTAGCATTAAAATACATCTCAAATTAAATAAATATAATTGATTTATTATTTATGGCTAATAAGATATACAGTAAAACCTCTATAATATACTCGGGATCAAATAATTTTATTAATTTATAGAGATATTATATAATCTATAAATTAATAATTTATTAATTTAAAGAAGTTATATACAAAAATTATAATTTTCATAACTTATTTATACATATTAAGAATATATTGGTTAGAATATATGATGATACTTTAAGGGATTTACAATTATATATTACTTGTAAATCAAATTAATTATATGAGTATAATATCTCATAAATTGTGTAATCATATAATATTTCTTTATATTTTATCGGGTAGATAAACATAAATATTGATTTATTTTATTTGTTTGTAACTTGGGTGCAATCGTGAAATTTAAAGATGGATTAATGAAGATATTAAGTTTAATAAAAAAGCAAATAATAGTAGATAATATTTTACTAAATTATCTTAGAATGTTAAAGTTGATAATATATATATATATATATATATATATATATATATATATATATATATATATATATATATATATATATATATATATATATATATATATATATATATATATATATATATATATATATATTTGAGATTGTTTTAATAATTATTAATTTATACTTTTATTGAGACCTTAAGTATTTTCTAGAATTTTCTTGAAAAGTATTATCTTATTATTTAATTTATTGGTACCCAAATTTAAATTGATTTCAAGTTGGGATAGGAAAATTTATTAGTTTTATCAAAATTATTAATTTATCGAGTATTAATTTAATGAGGTTCTACCGTATATATTTGGAAACTTAACAAAATGAAGAATTAAAAAAAAAAATGACAAGAGCATAAATCAAAAAGGCAAAAGTAAGGTTGGGGTTGATATGAACAGCGATCAAAAGTGAATCTCTCTTGGGCAAGAAAGCGAAAGCAAGGGGCAAGAACGCAGTGCTGGCGATCCACAAGCGAATTTTCTATTTCTTCATGTTTTTCAAAGACAATAAATCTCTAATGTTGAATTAGGGCAAGAAAGCAATGTAAAATTTATGTTTGTGGACAATGAAACAAGAGCAGAAAAGTTATCGTCGTTAGCTATACATTCATCATGCTTATGCGCTCAATGAATTTATGATGTACAATATTAAAGTGAAAGCATTCCAGTAAGATTTTTTTAATCTTTTTTTCCCTTAATTAATCCTTACAATTATCGATTCATTCAAGTGTAAATTTAATGTAAATGTTGTTGAGAAGAATGATGGTTGATTAGGAAAAAAAAGTGTCATTATTATTGTTATAAAATGTGTATGCAATTTATGTTCTAATTTATGCCTATCACATGTTTGATAAAATGTCTGAACACATATTTGATGAAATGATTCGTGTTCTCCCATGTAATTCTTCCAATATAAGGGGAGATCGAAGAAATGAAAACCTTGAAATATCTCAATCTTAAAACACGGAAGAAGAGGAAAAAATATGAAAGATAACACAACAATTTATCTTCGCACTTCTATTTCCTAATATTTAATCGATGTTTTAAAATTAGCTGCCATGTATGAAATGATGTGGCAATTAAATTTAGGCATCATATTCTGCTAATTGTCAAGATGACGGTGTTAATGGTCCATATGTTAGTTTGATAGTTTTAAATTATTCAGACCCTGAATTGATAAAAAAAATATTTCAGACCCTACATCGATAGTTAACATATATTTCAAGCCCTGAATCGAAAAAATTCCTTAAATTGTAAAATAAGTGGCGCTATTGCCACCCGAACTAAATGCACCTTAAAGCTCGTTAGAATTAATCCTAATGTATTAAAACTGACCCGTTTAATATCTCTGGATGTATGTAGATAAAGATCGAGGAGAAAAAAAAATTCGGATTTGACTGTGGATATTCAATCGAATGGAATAAGTTAAATGGGCCAGCCCATTTAAATATTAAATTTAGTTACGTTTGATCCTAGTAGAATGTATATGTTGGGCCTTTTGCTAATCATTGGTCTATTTACTTAGTTGTTCACGAAAACTAACGAAGGCCCTTTCCATGTGCTCCATCAGAATGCAAACATTTGAGTGAGATTGTGATGATAAACATTTGTGTGTAATTGTGAATATGGGAAGGTATAGGCATTATATAGACAGAAATCAAGCAAATTATCAATAAACTCAATAGAATATATATAAAAATATCAAGTATGACTTTTATTTGCAATTCTCATATTGGTTTTTTTTTTAAATTTAATATTTTTTAACAAATTCAATACTTTTTGTCCAAATTTTAGATTAAAATTGAACAAATCTATAAATATATAAAAGCAAACTTGAATTTCCACTTTTGTTTTCAATTTTTTTTCAATTTTACTTTTTTTAGAAATAACTCAATTTTAATCTTAACCGTCCAATTCAATTTTAATCTTAACCGTTCAGTTATTTCTTTTAATAGATTATTATACTAATAATGTATTTTATTATATTTTTTTTAATTTTTCATCAATTTATTTAACTATTATGAAATTTGGTAAATATGAGACATATTTTTGGCATATTTGACTAATTTTTAATTAATATATACTTAATTTATGTAATTATTTTCCAAAAATTTATTTAACTATTTTTTTACTATCTTTTATTAAAAAAAATTGGTGCCACCAACTAATTAAAAAAATTTAAAGTAATATTTTGTAATTAAAATTTTTTTGAGCAAAACTATTGAACCCGACTATATATACCTATGGTAAATTAGCTAGACGACGAAGGCTTCTTAGTGCGCAAGTTAAATCCACATCTTCCCATATCCTCCACCCACCACTCTGCCCAATTTAACCTAGGGGTGTGCGGATCGGGATTTGGTACGGATTTTTAAAAAATCCATTCCAAATTTTCGGTACGGATTTTTTTAAAAAAAATCCGATATTGAATCCATAAATAAAAAATTCAATATTGAATCCGTACCAAACTTCAGTTCGGTTCAGAATGAATTTTCGGAAAAATGGATTTTGACAGATCGGAGCGGATTAGATCGAATTTCTCATGATAAATGGATTTTTGCACACATAAATACTTAGAAAAATATCAATTAAACCAAAAAAATTTAAATTTTCCAAATCCAAATAAGAATAAATACACAACCAAAATATTCATCAAACAAATTCGAAGTTTTAACATAATCATAAAAGTGCAATATTGATGATTCGTAAATCGTGATCATGGAGGTTTGTTGATCTGACCATTGCCATCATGTAAACTTTTATCTACAAAACATAATTAAAATATCTTGCATTATGAATGAATATTATATATTTACTTAATTCTAAAAAATTAAGTATAATAGTAATTTAAATTAAAATATGAAACACAAAGTATCTAAAAATTTTTCAACAATCTAGTGAAGATCTGGAGAACACAGCTTCTTCAATTTGAGGATCAGCTCTAATGTCTGTATAGATACCATTTACTTTTATTTATTATGTTCTCTTAAATAATAATTTGAACTTTGAACATATTATTTTATTTATTTTCTATTTTTTTAGAAATTTATTTTACTTTATGAAATATATATTTTTTAATATACAGTAACAAATAAATATTTCGAGAATTAGATATAATTTTAAATTATTATTTGTAATTATATTATAATTAATTTTAATTAATTATTATAACATAATGTAATCATAATTAATAAATTAAAATTAATTAATTCATGACTTATAAAGTATAAACTATAAATAATAAGATAAATATATTATATAATTTTAATGGGAAAATGTCACATTTGGTCTCATAAGAATTCCTTCAATTCAATTTTAGTCCCGTAGGAATACACTGGTCTCATAGCTAGCGGTTTTGGTCCCATAAGAATATTATAACCATAATTTTTAAAAAGTTTCATCCCTAAATCAACTTATATTATTATAAACTACCAGATTTATATTATTTTTTGTCTTTCACAATAGATATAGTCAATTACGACCATATCAAGCCCAACATGCTTCCGTCCATTAATTAAACTACCAGGATTTAGGGATAATTTTTGCAAATTATGAAATCAAATATGCAAGTTACCTTTTTAGTCTTGCTAATGGTTAAGAATATTTCGTTAACTATTAACAGATTTTGATGAAAAATTCCTACGAGACTAAATCTGTTAGTTTTGGGACCTTTTTGGCATTGAGCAATTCTTATGGGACTAAATCTGAATTTATCCCTAATTTTAATGCATAATTTTAATTTGGTTTTTCGGTACGGTTCGGTTCGGTATAGTTCGGTTCGGTTATATCCAATGTTCGGTACGGGAAAATGGAAAAAATCCAAGTTCGTACCAAACGAAAAATCGGTTCGGTTTAGTTCGAAAAAATTCAAAAGTCAACGGTTTTTTTCGGTTCGGGATTAATTCGGTGCGGTTTCGGTTCGGTTTCGATTAAATCCAATATCCGTGCACACCCCTAATTTAACCCTAATCACCCCTAAATCGAAAACTCTACCATAACATGCAATAGTAATTTCAATTTCTTCGAGGAGTTTCAGATGCAATTGGCGCTGGCGATTAGCATTTCGGATCCCGATCAAAATTGCGTTGACCCAAAAATTGCTCAAATCAGCGCCGCTAAGCGTATTAGCCTCGGCTGCACGCCTTCTCAAAACCTCGCTGAATTCATGTCGCTCCGATATTGGGTTAGACATTTTCTCCTATTTTTGTTTTTCTTTAGACTTTTTCTTAGGGTTCAGATTTATTTCATCTATTGTTTAATTGGAGTTCCATGGACACAATTTGATTTTAAAATTTTGATTATGGGGGAAGGGAAATTCCTGGTGTTTTTTTTATGAATGGTTGTTTTGGATTGTAGCTTCATTTATGGCAATAATGTTGAGACAGCTAATTGTATTCTCTATTACTTGATGCGGAAGGTACGACAATCGTACAAACGAAATATTGCAGCTGTTCTTGAGTTAATGGGCAGTGAGGTGGTATTGGAGGAGTTCCAAGAAGTCTCTCAATCGCTGTTGGTGAGTATATGCAATAGTTAAAAATACCATGTTCGAGATCTCAGGTACCTTCTGACAATTTTAGTGTCTACATATTTGAGGTTGTTATTGATTTCTATATAAATTAGAGATGAATTATTTGGCTTATACATTAGTTGATACACGCAAAAGCAGAGTTGTGTAAAGATTTTCGCCCACAATGACTATGGTGAGATCAAGATTATTATGCCTACACTTTATATTGGTTGTGGTGTACATGTTTATTTTTATCGGTGTACATTATTACAAATTCTTTCTTCAACATAATTCATCAATGGCAGATAAAAGAAGGAAGCAACCGTTGAGCCTGAATGAGATGCATAACCGATTTCTTCAATCCGCTTCTGAGTCTAAGATAAGACCAACTCAGGTAATTCAAATATCCACATGAACAACTATTGGAATCTTAGATTTGTTGATTGTTTGTTTATATTATATATATATTTTAATCATTATAATTATTAATATTCTATTTTGTGTTCGATTTTTGAAATTTTATTAAAGTATAATTTCACATTTTGAAGCGGCTGGAAATGCATCAAATAGAGTGGTTAAGAATTATTTCCGTTAAAGCGAGTTGTGATCGGCGAGCAAATGAGCAACACAGCTTCCCACCAGTTTTGCACTTAACATAAATATCCTCCTCCTACTGTTAATTGTTGTTTATATTGTGATTATCTTTAATATGAGTCTTTAAAGGTGTATATGTAATTGAAGCGCAGTCGTTGATTAGTAAATTTACAATAACTCTCTCTAATAATCAATGTAGGATTTGATTTTGGTTTTTGATCCCCAAATTGTAGGCATACAACAATCAGGTTGCACAACTACATGCTGGAAAAAGTAGCAAAAGCAAGCTTTTGATTGCAAAGTTCAAGTTCGAAGATTCATTGGTGGATGAGAAATGTGTCGGAGGGACTTATTTTCAGGATGTTGTTGCTGCTAAGTATGATGGAGAAATGGACGCTAACTTTGAGTTCACTGAGAATGGTGAAGCAGTTTTCTCGGGTATGATTATTGCAGATCAAATACAGAAGATAACGCACCAAGACTAAAACTAAATATTATTATACTTATTAATGCGTCAATTTTTCTTATTAAAACAGTTTATATATATATATATATATATATATATATATATATATATATATATATATATATATATGGGTTTATTACTCCTAGATACACATTTTTAATCTAAATTACTATTAGATACATGGAATTTAAATAATTACTCTCAACTACATAATATTAAAGTAAAATACCAAATATAACCTTATACTCAATACACTTTTAAACCAACAACCCTACCCCACACCCACCCACCGGAGTTGACCGGTTGTTGACCTGCGTTGACCAGCCGGTCAACGGCGTTGAACAGCCGGTCAACGGCATTGACCGGCCGTTGACCGGTGTTGACCAGTGTTGACCGGCCGTTGCCCGGCGTTGACCGGCGAAATTGTGCAAAACAATTATGCAAAATCAAATTGTGCAAAACAATTGTGCAAATATATAGGGGATCGGCCGTTGACCGGCCATTGACCCGGTGTTGACCGGACGTTGACCGGCGAAATTGTGCAAAACAATTATGCAAAATCAAATTGTGCAAAACAATTGTGCAAATATATAGGGGACCGGCCGTTGACCACCGATGACCGATTGTTGACCGGCGTTGACCACCGTTGACCGGCGAAATTGTGCAAAACAATTGTGCAGAATCAATTTGTGCAAAACAATTGTGCAAATATATAGGGGTATTTATGGTACTACAGTCATAATTGTGTAGTTATGAGTAATAGTGCTTTAAGTCATGTAGTTAATAGCAATTATGCATTTTTTTTTTGTAGCTAATAGTAAGTGACCCATATATATATATATATATATATATATATATATATATATATATATATATATATATATATATATATATATATATATATATATATATATATATAAAAGAGAATATATTAACAAAATTAAATAAAACTATTTTGTATATAATTAAAGTTATCACTAAAATAATTTTAAAAGAAGTCACAAATTCTAATTTATTATACTCCACACAATATTCATTTATTAAGTTCGTTCATTGTTTTTTCTATATCTTTTGAATAATACTAATTTTCTTTATCTTTTGAATAATACTAATTTTTTATACTTATTTATAATACAGATTTAATAGTTTTGCAATTAATCAAAATCCAAACCCCACACTAATTAAATTTTACCGTTTTGTAATTTATCAAGAGTTTTTTTTCCTCTTTTAAAAGAATTTTACAATATGCAGCCTTTAGTATAAATTTTAATTTTATTACTGGAGTTTCGCATATCCTGTAAGTTTCAAAATTGCAAAATAACCAAAGTTGAAAGAATGACAAGTTCTAGATATATGATTACCATTTATATATATATATATATATATATATATATATATTGTAATTTATATATTAAGAGATATTTTATATAATTAATTAATATCTATAAGTTTTATTTAATCATATTTTTTAATTTTAGTAAATTTTATTGACATGTGGATTTATTAGAAACATAATCCAAAATATTTATTGTTCAAGAAAGTACGTCTAAATCTAATTAAAAATATAAATAGTATTTTTAATTTAAGGAATTTGAATCTTTCCATACTTAATTTAAAACACAAAACACCTAAAATAAGAAAAAATTAAAAACAAAAATAAATTAAAAGTTACAATGAATTTATTGATCCGTTTATACATATATTCAAAATTATATATATGAGATTTTATATAATTAATTAATTAAAAATAAATATATATTATAATTTATATATTATGAGATATTTTATATAATTAATTAATATTTATAAATTTTATTTAATCATATTTTTTAATTTTAGTAAATTTTATTAACATTTGGATTTATTAGATATCCAGGCTGAATACAATCCGTTTAAAATAATAAAAAATATTCACTTCAAAATATAATTTCGATTATTTAGGTCTTAAAAGATTACCTAAAATACATCATAATATAGATAAACAATTTGAAATAATAAATATATTCTCTTCACAACACAATTTTAATTATTATTTTAGAATAATAACAAATACAGTTTTCAGAACAAAATCTATACTATTTTTGTCTTAATAAATAATTAAAGAATAAAAAATCAGAAGTTTTAACAATTAAAATAAATTATATTTTATCATAAATACATTGTTTGCATGCAGTCACCTTAAAATAATAATAGATATCTCCTCAAAATATAATCTATACTACTTTTGACTTAATAACAAATTACAAGTTATTATTATAATTATACAAAATCTATATTATTTTTGTCTTAATAAATAAATAAAGAATAAAAAATTGAAAGTTTTAACAATTAAAATAAAATATATTTTACCATAAATACATTGTTTGCATGCAGTCAGCTTAAAATAATAATAGATATCTCCTCAAAATATAATCTATACTACTTTTGACTTAAAATAATAATAGATATCTCCTCAAAATATAATCTATACTACTTTTGACTTAATAACGAATTACAAGTTATTATTATTATAATTATAAATACACTTCATGATACAAGCACAATATATTTTTTAGAGAGTTAATAGAGAGAAAGTCATATCACTCAAGAACATGTCTACCGATTTCATTCTCATCAAAGATGTGAAAGAGGGCATGACGAAGGTTCACATGAGATTACGCTGTGTTCGCGTACACAAAGCTTTTTCTTCCAATCCCAAAACAGGGAAGAAGAACATGGAATGTATATTTGTTGATCAAGAGGTAAAAAATCAAAATAAATTAGATGATTACAATTTCAATAATTTTTTATTATTTATATGTAAACATCTTTTTTAATACTGTTGTAGGGAAATCGTATTCATTTTTTGATATGGGCTTACCATGTCAACAAATATCTTCCCATGATATCAGAAGGAATAGTTTATACTATAAAAAATGCTTGTGTTGAGGCCAATAAGTATAAAAGTCAGACGACAAATCAACCATTCAAAATTACATTCGTATATGACACATCCATATCAAAAGTTGTTGATCCATCGTTCCCCAGGAATATGTCCTTATCCCACTGATTCGCCATGTGCGGAAGCGAAATGAAGAACAGGAAAGAAATCCCCAAATCGAAGGAATCTCGTAGCAATCAAAACCAAGCAAAAACCATAGCAATCAAAAAGGAATTACTGTAGCAAATCGCAGCAATCAAAATGGATCGAAATCTGGTAACTGATACCATGTAGAAATTATAGAATGAAGAAGAAATTGTAGAAGAAACCATCGTAGAAAAGAGAGATTCCATTAAGAAGTTAGAAGATACAAGAGAGAAAACTGATTTATTATTGTTGTTCTGTTACAGAATTAAAAGAGTAAAGCTCTTTATAAAGAGTGAACTAACTTCATCCCACAATTCTAAGTATGACACGTGTCTATCTAGAATCTTCCAAAGTGTGGTTGTGATAATAGATAAAGCCTATTATATATTTCAACATATCGATTGAAGACCTCATTCAACAACATGATATCAATGAGAACGTTTTAATAAGTAATGTATTGTTATTATTATTATCTATAACTATAAATTCAGTGTTAACGAAATAGGTCATGTGTTTGAATTACTTTCTTTATTATATTTTATATATCTGTTGTGTGTTATAATTATTTAATGTATGTATATCTATATATTTCTTAATTTTTAAATTTTATAGATGTGATTGGAAAAGTTGTGGGTCCTGCTTCTAAGAAAATTGTATCGGTTCAAAACGTACCAACAAAGATGATGGAGTTCAACTTAGAGGATTTCAAGTAATTATCATATTCCTTAAACTTTAATTTGATTATAAAACATGTGAATATTAACTATCATAAATACTTATTGAAATATTTTTTACATTATCTACAGTGCTAACAAGATAAAGGTTACAATCTGGAAACAAAATTGGATGGATATTATACAGGAAATTGTTGATAGAACTTTTGGTGAATCTGATGTCATTATAGTACAGATGTTCAAACCAAGATTTTTCGGAAGTAATAATTTATTTATTATTTCAGTCTATAAATCCTCGATTATATGTATACATATTATTAAAAATGATTTCTTTCTTTTTATTATAAGTTGAATGTTATTCATAGTATTCTCCACTTTAATTTTCAGAAATCGTGTCAATCTCGAGCACATTCCATGCCTCTCAATTGGTGCATTCGCAAGATATTTTTGAAATAATTGAGTATAAGAAAAGGTATGTTTTCATAGATGGAATCTTTTTCGAGTCAAGTAAATTTTGTTAGTCTTGTTGCGATAGAATAACCCATAATTCATGTGCAGATTTGAGCCAAGTGCTCTTGCAACCAGTTCAAGAAAAACAAAATTCATATCTACACTCTCTGGTTTTGAGGATGACCTTCAATCTGGTGTAAACAATGTTACAACTATAAAAGACCTGCAAAATAATCCAGCGGTATGTAATATATGGAATTATCTATTAAAAATAATTACATTTACAAGTAACTATATGATTTTACTTTAAAATATTCTTTTTTTTAATCAAAATATTTATTTGATGTCATTTGACCAAATAGGTTGGAAATTATTGGTTATACGGGAAGATAATGGATATTGATATGTCGGAGGGTTGGTGGTATATATCCTGCAAGAAATGCATTAAAGGATTGGCTAAATGAGATGATCGTTTCTATTGTTTCTCATGTCATCAAAGTTATGTTTTCGAATTAATCAGGTACAACATAATACATGAGTCCATTACTAAAAATATTAAGTTTAGAAGAATTTTAAGATTATATATTTTGTTTTCAATTTTAAAGGTATAAGCTGAAGGTGCTGGTGGAAGACGACACAAGTCGTGAATTTTTTGTTCTATGGGACAATACATGCAAAGACCTCTTTAAAAAGACCGCTTCCGATATATTGGATAATCAGCCTGAGGTCAGTTCGATTATATATATTATATTACAAATATATTTAATTTTAATCATCATATTCCTATAACATATTAAAATAATTTTAATGCTTTTAATCCATACATGTATAAATCAATTTCAGAAATTTCTACATTGTTTGATACTAAGATAAAAATTTAAATTACACAGGATTTTGATCCGCTGGATCTTGAAGAATTTAAGGATTTATTCGGTAAGAAAATGATGTTTATAATTGCTGTAAAACTACCTGAAGTCCATAAGAAAGTTTCGAAAAAAGGTGAAACAAAACCTCAACTCACTGTGGTCAAGATTTGCACGGATGAAGGGATAATATCAAAATATGCATGCAACAAGATTCAAACTCAGGTACCTCTCGAAGTTATTAATAAAGTATGAATATTTAATTAACGTTTTCATGCGTAATGGAGGAGTATTTTAGATCTGTACTAATATTGAAAATAATAAAAAAACTTATATAAGATTCCAAGATAGAGTATTCTTATCTGTAAAGGAGAGCTTTAAACACTAAAAAATATTTAATTTAGGAAGACTCATCTCTTTAAATCACAATTTGACTTTCAGCAAATTTAGAAAAATGAGTAAAGATTTAGTTATTTTTTATATTTTTATGATACGACAACATCATGTGAATGAATACCTTTTGAAATTATTTTTTTACTCTCTTGATATAAGGTTAATTCAACCTGTGATGAAGAACCGTCTCTACTGAAAGTCAAATGTGGATTTACTGATTGTGAGGTCGTTGAAGAGTTGTCAACTAAAAGAGTTTTGTTTGATCAATAACCTTCATCAAGTGTTTCTTCAAAGCATCGATCAAACATCAAAATTAAATTGGAGAAAGATTGAACTCTATAGTTTAGAACTTTATTATACTTTATTATATTTTATAATTAGTTTAAAATAAAAAAACCCTTAGATTTATGGTTCACATTTGTTTCAACAGCATCTGGAATATTGAAATTTATTTCAACTTTTATATATATAGACAAGAAGTTATATGAGTTTTTGGAATTGGTTGTTATTTCTTCTTTCTAATTTCTTATAATTTTAATGAGTATTCTTTAAAATTTATAATTAATCAAGTTACATATACATTGCTGCTTTAATTGCCTAAAACTTAATAGTATTACTCAAAACATAAAAAACCTATACCGCGATTAACAAACCTATACCATGATTAACAATATATATTTTGTTGAAAAATGTATTGCCCAACTTGCAGAATTATTATACAAATGGATACCTATTATGATGTATTGTTAATATAAATGCTCCACATTATCTTTCTTCAAGGTATTTTTTTAATTTTTACTTTTATTACACTGATGGTGTGATTATTTATTTATTAAATATTTTAGTTAAAATATAAAGGATAGATATTGCGTGGGACCGTCTCATTTTTCACGCAACCCTTACGTGACAGTCTAACGCAAGTCTTTATCAATTACAAAATAAATATTCATTAAAAATTAAAATTAATCAAATTAATTAGGTCTTGCATGAGACCGTCTCACGTGAGACCATTTTTTACTTTTTAATATAGTTATCACTTTCGATATAAATCGTTATCACTTTCGCTATAAAATGCTATCACTTTTTATTTAAACTATAAATAGTTCATGAAAGAGCATTTTCACTTTTCATTAATTTATTATCATATTCCTTCATAAAAGTTATCACTTTCTGGCCGTCTCACGTCACTCCCACATAAGCCCTTACGTGAGACGGTCTCACACAAGTCTTTGCCAACTAATTAACATATTTCTCTTAAAAAAACAAACTTTTCCTTCATCAAATAACATTTTTATTAGAAATATTATCACTTTATAAGTCCTTATAAAATAGAGTATTATTTTAAATGGATGTTTATCACTTTTCTATAATCATATATTA
Source organism: Pogostemon cablin (assembly GCA_023678885.1). Classification (NCBI taxonomy): domain Eukaryota; kingdom Viridiplantae; phylum Streptophyta; class Magnoliopsida; order Lamiales; family Lamiaceae; genus Pogostemon; species Pogostemon cablin. The sequence goes on from CM043009.1 coordinate 7,636,393, forward strand.
CTTTTTATTAAAAATGTTATCACTTTTTATTCGTCCTACGAATCTTAAAATAATTCAATTGGACGTGTATCACTTTTTGTTTGATCATGTATCACTTTTTATTAGAAATATTATCACTTTTCATTAGTCCTATGAATTTGCTTACAAATAGTTTAATCAGATTATTATCACTCTTTCTTAATAAGATAGTATTACACTTTTATTAAAAATATTATCTCTTTTTTATTCATCATAGTAGTTTATAAAATAATTTAATTACATAAACATCACTTTTTACTTTTATAATTTGAACTTTTTATTAATAATTTTATCAATCTATAATTTTACAAGTATATACATTCAAAAATTATCAAAATTAATTCTGCTTATAGTGTTTAAAAAAATGATGACAATGAAAAAATCTCAATTATAATGGTAAGTTACGTAATTTAAATTAACATTGAATTTTCGCTAACTAACCTTCGGCTGAGCCGAACTAATTATATATTTGAATTCTTTTATAATAGGTAAATTGGGATCCGTATCACATCATTCAAGACCTAACCAAATTTAAAACAAAATTTAATAAATAAGTATAATAACCATAATTGCTAAATAAAATGAATAGACTTTTATACTTAAAATAAAATTTATCAAATTCAATTTAATAAATATGAACTTATCTTTCATAATTTAATTTAACAAACACAGACTTATATTTCCCTATTTAACCAATAATAATAATATATATGACAAAATTAATTAACAATAATTATTTGTAATATTTCATGACCAATTAAAGAAAAAAATATATTAGACTCTTAGATTTTTTTTTATATGTTGCGCATGCAAAAGTGTAAAATATCTTAAATATTTCAAAATTAAAACAAAAATTATTAAATAAGTATAAAAAATTATGAAAGCCAATTCAAGCAAACTTTTATACCTAAAATAAAATTCACCAAATTTAATTTATTAGTGATGGACTTATCTTTCATAATTTAATTTAACAAACAGACTTATATTTCATTCGCTATTTAACCAAAAATAATAATATCTAACAATAATTATTTGTAATATTTCATGACCGATTAAAGAAAGATAATAATAATATCTATGACAATATTGAATAGGGCATTAACATTAAAATAACTGTAAAAATAATAAAACAAATTTTGCATGAAACTTATATTTTAGGAGATTATTATTTTTAACATGTATAATAATAGTATGAAGGCAATATTAATGTATTATATATACAATATTATCTATTTATATTTTATACAACGTAGTCTTTTACACATTACTTATTTAAACTTAAACAAGTACTTTATATATGATACATGAGATTTTCACCTCATACGGCTCCTCGTTCACCTCTTCTTCTTCTTGTGCCATATTATCTAGCAAAAGTGCCGCACTGACCTAGACCTCTTCTACCGCATCAAGAGGCGCTATGAAATAGCCCAGGGGAGTTGACTGTTGACAAACGAAATCTAATAAATAGTGACAGATTACTTAACCGAAAGCAGATCGGGATAGAACCTGTTGATGTACAGTGTTACTGCTGCTACTACCTCTGATTCTGGGACCTCTTTCCCTCTCTAAGCGCCAACGTAGTCGACTATCAATTCGTTCTTTTTTGACGTGTCCAAACTCCGGTTATTTTGATGAAATAGCCTGGAATACCTCTTTTCAAGAGCAACTTAGAAAGGAATAACATAATTAAAGCCTTTTAACGAAAAGGTATTTTTGAGTGGCCACGCCCGCATCTGAACCAGTTGCCTTAGGTCAAGTTTCCGCATAGTAAATCAACTAGCTAACAAACCACAGCATGAATGGAAGCAAGAAATCAAAAGATAGCGATCGCTTTGGGAGCGTCACGGGGGAGGAAGATAGAAAGAGAATCTATGACACCGGGGAGTTATGCTTTTATCCCGCCGGGCCGGCTTGGAAGCAAGCTACCTCTTGCCTATCTCACCCCCTTTCCCCTTTTAATAATAAGGTAAGCTTCCAAAGCTCCTTCCTTTAGCTGGGTGAGCGCGCAGCAGATTCTCCAACAGTAACACAGGGGGGCACCAAAAAGCAAGGTATTCGAAAAAAAATTAGAACAAAAATATCACAGGATGAAGAGGAATCAAGCATCTACTATAACAGGTCACAAACAAAGAAGAATACAAGACAATAACAAAGGTAAAAGCATAATGGTTATCATAATATCGCGTAAATTCAACATGCATATACTTAATTTTTATGATTAGAAATTAATATTAACCATGTATCTGCAGATACAGTACGAGAATGTGCTCTTGGCAATAAGTACAACAACGAGAGTTGTGGTCTACATCAGGTGCCAGTACAACTAGGTGAGATCTACATTCTATCGTTTTTGTTTTCCTTTTATGTATAATAGATACATAAACTAAAAATAGATTAATATGTGTGTAAAGTAATATATAAAACTAAGGAAATACATCTATAATAAATATATTCAGAATAAAAAATTGCAGGATACATAATCTTTAAAATTAATTCAAAATTTACATTGATAACATTTTATTTAACCATGTATCTGCAAATTCAACACGAGAATGTGCTCTTGGCAATAGGATCAACAATGAGAGTTGTGCTCTGCAACAAGTGCCAATGAAAACCTCAACACAAATAGGTAACATTAAATTTAAAGAATTTTGTATCCCTATTATGTCTAATAGATACATAAGTTGCATATGTTACTGTGTGTGAACATAAACAGAAAAAAAAAATAAATACAACTATATATAAAAATAGTCAAAATATAAAATTGAAGGATATATAATTGTTAACAATAATTTACAAAGTTACATTGATTACATTATATTTAATTTGTATATATTAACAAGCATACAATAACAAAATTACAGATGCTGATGTTGAAACTGGAGAAACCTTAATGATGAAGAATATTCTAAACGAGGAATATTTAGTGGACGTCCCAGTGCAAGAAGAATTTAATTTCCTTAATGAAAAGGAATCGGAATATGAGAAGAATGATTCATGTGCGGAAAGGGATGCTTCCAAGGAAAAAAATAATTCATGTGCGGAAAGGGGTGCTTCCAAGGAAAAACGAGCATGTAAGATGGGTTATAATTTACACAATTCACAAATTAGAATTTATTGATTCACAAAAAATAGCTAACATTAAATTAACATTGAACAACAGCTTCACTATACTGGGATATTGGTGACCCATCACATGATTGTGAGCATTGTGGTTCAAAATTTTGGTATGATGAGATGCTAAAATCTTACCCGAACAAAAGACGGCCAAAATATTTCCTTTGCTGTATGAACGAAAAAGTGACACTTCCATATACCCGAAAACCACCACATCTATTGGAAGAGCTTCTAGGCGGGAACAATGGTAGATCGGATCATTATATCAACAAAATCCGAGCATTTAACAGCGTGTTTTCTTATACATCAATGGGGGGTAAGACAGACAACACATACAATGACGGCAAATCCCCTATGTTTAGAATAAGTGGTCAAAACTATCGCCTCTTGGGAAGCCTCCTGCCAAAAGATTATTCAACTCCAAAATTTGTGCAGTTGTATATCTATGATTTTGAGAACGAAATCACAAATCGAATGAAGTCTATAAGGTACGTACAAAAAAACTTTGTTCCATGCATATGCTTTAGATATTTATAAGTTTTACTATTAAACATGCTTTCAAAATTTATTTAATTTTAATAAAAGTAAACAAAAAGAGGGTAAGGAATTACAAAATTAATACATGTCTTTCTTAATATTTTTGGCATTTCAGCAAGTAGGAGGATATAAATATTATTCATGCAGAGATAGTTGTTGATTTAAAAAATATGTTGGATGAGTATAATGTCCTTGCAAAGACATTTAGGATGGCTGGGCATAAACTCAACGATGGTCACAACGATGTGAAATTAGTACTGCGAGGTAGGAGAGGAACTGATGGAAGAACATACAACACTCCGTCAGTATCCGAAGTTGCTGCTCTTTTTGTTGGTGATTTTGAGAAAGATATGGGCAACAGGGACATAGTTATTGAATAAAAAAAAAAGGAGAATTACAATGAATAAATGAGTTAAATGCTGCATATTTAAGCCTACAATATCCACTTTTATTTTCTATAGAGAGGACGGTTATAGAGAGGACATACCTTTGTCTGGATATATAGAAGAGGTCTCAAAGGGAAGGAAAAGGGTCAGCATGAGAGAATTCTTTGCTTTTTGGTTGCAGGACCGTGATAATGAGTACTCAACGATATTAAAATCTAAAAGACTTACGCAGCAATTCATCGTAGATGGATATACGATGATAGAGACTGGAAGAATGAAGTTTATAAGAATGAATCAAAAGATACTACGAAGCCACATGTATAAGGGCCTCCAAGATGTTGTACTACAAGGAGAATTAGACTCCAGAACGCAGGGTAGGAGAGTAATCCTACCTCCTACATTCACAGGCAGCCCCAGAAACATGGTCCAAAATTATCAGGATGCCATGGCTATTTGTAGATGGATTGGATATCCAAATTTATTCATTACAGTCACTTGCAATCCAAAATGACCTGAAATTGACAGATTTGTCAAGAGCAAAGGATTAAAAGCCGAAGATCGTCCTGATATAATAGCAAAGTTTTCAAGATCAAGTTGGATGCATTAATTGAAGATCTACGTGTCAAGAAAATCTTCGACGCAGTCAATGCAGGAAGTATAACATCAGCACGTACATTTTTTGTCATTATTAATTACATATCTACAAAATCATTTCACGTATATATGGCCTATTTTTAAATAGAAAATATATTAGAACATGGTTTTACAATTTAATAATAATTCAATTGTGCTTAATGCTAAAATATTATAACAATTTTGCAGTGGTATACACAATAGAAGGGATAAATACCGATTTGGTCCCGTAACTTTCTTCATGGTCCTTTTTAGTTCCAAAAAAGATAAGTTTGTCAAATTAGTCCCACTGATCGGTGTCGTTTTCACCTAGATTTTAGTGTCTTTTTATTATGTATTTTGTGTGTTTTTATTCATTTTGTATATCATTTGGTGGTGTTATGTGAAGATATGGAGATGTGTGCCTTGAAATGATAAATGTGTGATTTTCATGATTAAGTGCCTTAAATTGTGCTACATTTGTGAATATTTAGAGAATTAGTAAATTGGTATAATTTGTGTGATTATCAGGTAAAAATGGATTCTAGACATGATAAAGAAGATGTGAAAAAAAACAGAGCTCGATTTGGAGTTGAAACGAGGGAGAATGAGTCAATGCAAAATGCTGAAAAACGCACGTCTAACTTGTGTAATTTTTCTGTACTCTTTTGGAGTTCAAATCTAGAAGTGTCATATATGGTTGGAAAGCCATAGAAAAGAGGATCGTTTTGGTATAAGGAACACTTCAACCGGAGCCCAAACGAGAAAGTTATGATTAAAATGGTGACGTCGCGCAAGCAGTTCTTACTCAGCACGATTGTGCTACTTTGCATGACTTGTTATACCCTCAAATATTAGAAGTTTTGTCAGATCTATATATGGTTGGAAAGCCACGGAAGAGAGAATCGTGTGAGCGCAAGAATCACTAAAAACGGAGATCGGATGTAGAAGTTATGCGCGAAACGGTGAGACTGCGCAGCACGCGATACGCTACACGGCCCGTGTACCGAGCACGGCCCTGTAAGGCATGGGCGTGCTCGGACACCAGAAAATGCTACACGGCCACCTCCGTGGCCGTGTGACGCTGCACGGCCCGTGTAGGTTCCAAAGGCAGTTTTATGATCTCTAAATGTTCTAGAAGCTTCCATGGGGGTATAAATACATATTTTGACCACAAAATTCGGGAGGAATCATTTTGGATCAGTTTCCACACACACAAAACACCTAAATCACACACATTCATCTCCATCTCTTCCATCCTTCACCTCATCCATCCAAACCACTTGATCTCCTCAAATCCATCCATTAATCCATCAATCCACCAATCTAAGAAGAGGAATTCATCATTGATTGAAGATTGTAGCATGATCAAAGGGGAGGAAGTTCACCATCAAAGGGGAGCCAACTTACCTTTATTTTGTTATTTTCTTCATTATTTGGCTCAATTGGAGCAAGCTATGTATTGTATTGATTCTACTATGATTTGTAGTGGCTAGTCCTTATGTGAGGCTAGCAATATGATTGGTTAGGAATTATGTAGATTTTGCACACCACATGTTTGATGAAATGATTGTTATGATTACTTTCTATCATGAATGTTTATTCTCATTTGATGCATGATGTGTGTGGTTAAATTCTCTATGCATAGTGTTAGGATGGCCATTCCAATATTATGTGTGGTGATTTAATTGAATCATTGATTGTATTAGGTGACTTGGTTAGTATGAGGGGAGGAAAGCCATTCCCTCCAAGTGCTTAGAACCTCATGATAGAACATTAGTGATGAACTAGTGAGGGGAACCAACTTATGATCATAGTACCCATGAGGGAATTGAGAGTAAGACAATCTTAGGAGATTTAAACTTGTAAAAGAGTTGAGAACCTAATCACCTTGGCCATAGGGGTTAGGGGTACAATTGTGATTGCCCTTAGTATCATAACTTGAAAGTCAATGCTTGAGTAAGTGTGAAGTCTACATAAGACCTTGACCATGATGTTGCTAGCCTTACATACTTCTTAGATTGTTCACCTTCATCCATTTTCCATCACACTTGTACATGTTCTATCTTTCATTGCTTTCCTAGTTGTTAGTTTGTAGTATAATCAACCCCCCTCATTCTTTGATTCGTCCTACTAGAGTAAAGCATTTCTCAAACACGGCTACCCACTTTCGCCCTTGGGTTCGATATCTTATAAATTTTGCACTTGGTCGCTTACGTGCTACACACGATAGAGTACACTTGCTCTTATCAATTACTTATTCCGTTCCAAGTTAATGGCGCCGTTGCCGGGGAGAAAGCCTTCGGTGTAACGTGTTTGAATTTGTTAGCTCTACTTAGGACATTTTTCTTATTTTTGCATTCTATATTTGCTTTGGAAAATTTTGTTCTTACTTGTTCTTCTTGATAGGTACATCAACCTTAAAAGAAGAGAAGAAGGAGCAAAACCAAAAATAGTAAGTGAAGGAAAGTTGTAGCAAGCCTTGAAAAGAAGAGTATGAACATGGATGGGTGGAACCAATACATGGGAGGAAATTATGGAAATCTACTTGGTTTGGTTCCACCACAACAATCAATGGGCTATAAGAATGAGAGCTACTATGGGTATAGTAGTCAAATGAGTCAAGCAAGCTCTCAAGGCTACAACAATGGGAGTTATGAGGAATGGCAAGAAGCTTACAATGTTAATACATTCCAACCGTATCAAGGAAACACTTATTCCGTTCCGAGTTCTTACAACAATCAAGTTTCTATGGATACCCTTCTATCCAAAAATGATGCCTTGATAGAAAAGCTTAAAAGATATGTTTATGGAAATGATACAAGGCAAGGCTTTCAACCAAGTTTTTCAAGCTATGAGCCTCAAAATACCTACTCCATGCCTACTTCCAACTTTAATGGGGGACAAGTGTGGAACATGCCCAATTACCAAATGGGGAATGGAACATGTATGCAAAACGGGTATGTCCAAGGAAATTTCCAAGAAAAGTGTCCACCATATGATGATGGGAAACCTTCCTTACAAGATCAATTACGTCAAATGATGAAAATGCTTAAAGAAATGAGTAAGGAAAATGAAATGACAATGAAGGCCTTTGAACGTCAAATGAGTCAAATGACAAAAGAACGGAACAATCTTCGTGAAATAGAGAATTGTGATGAAAAGATTAAAGAAAATTTGAAGGTAGAAGAGTGTTCGGGGGATAATGAAGAAGACTCAAGAGATGTTGAGATTATTGAGGATAAGGAAGACAAGGAAGAAGAAAAGTTGGAGGATGAAAATTCAAGTGAGAGGAGTAAAGAGCTTGAGGAAGAAGAGAGCTTTGAGGATGAAGAGATTATACAAGATTTCTTGTCCCTTGTTGATAAGGAAAATTTAAGTGAAGATGAAGATTCACAAGAGGTTGATGAATTTGATGAAGTGGACCAAGGTCTAGAAGCACTTGATGATGAGTTCGGAAGTGAAATGAGCATTTCTACATCTTTTAACTCTTCAAGTTGCATTGATTTTCAAAATATTGTTTATATTGACTTTGTCTTACCTATTGATTCTTCTCAAAGCTTTAGGTACAAGAGAGAACTTGAAGAAGTGTTGGGCACTTACTTGATAAAATGGAATAAGTGGTGGTCACGGAAGGAAAGGTCAATGGAATGCAAGCTCAAGCGAGTTGATTTTCTAAAGCCAATCTCGAAAGATGCTGCCGAGGTCGTTACTTGCCACAAATGCCTAATAGAGGAAGAAGCACAAAGATTAAAATTTGATGGCAAGAACGAACGATATCTTTGGCCATTCCGATGAGTTCTCCATAATCCGTCCGGCTTGAAGACGTTAAACTTAGCGCTAGATGGGAGGCAACCCATCGCTTATTTTAATGCTTTCATTTAATTGCTTTGATTTAGTTTTCTTGTATTTTTTGTGTGTAGGTGGATTGTGCTCATGAAGGAAAACACATAAGGATGAGACGAGATGTGCTAGATTTTGAATGAAGATGTATGTCACACCACTTTGTTCAAACTTAAATTTAACACTTGTATTAATTTAAGTTTGGGGGAAGAGTGTGTGGTGGCCATACTTGAATGTTGGCATGCACATACGTCATCACAAGGTACGTTTAAGATGATCAATGGTGGAAACTACAAGGGTAAGTCTCACCACTTTTTGCAAACTTAATTCTCAACTTGTTTCGATTTAAGTTTGGGGGGATAGTGCGTGGTGTGCCTTACCACTTGTGTATGCTTGATGTATCATGTTGATAGAGTGATTATCTTGATTGTCTTGTGAAAATTGGGTAAATTTTAAAATTTTTCTCATGAGTATTGGATTGATTTTGGTTAGTTTGGTTGTGTGGGAGTGCATAATAATCCTTATTTTTATTGCAAGTGTTGAGCTAATGGTTTGTTGAGTGTTTGAGCATGGATGAAGGATAGTGGAAGCATGAATGGAGCTTGGAGCTAACGCTTTCATTATCAAAATGCCTATTGAGGGAGTTCACTCTACATCTTATCACTTCTAAATTGCTTAACATGAATTGATGTTGATTTGGATTGTAGTGGATTAACATGTTACTTCATGTGTTATGTACTTGGGAGGTTTACTTGCTTTATTTAGGTAGTTTACTTGCTTTATTTTTCTATTTTTGAATAAGGTGGCAAAAATCTTGAGCTTACATGTTATTGGATGATGATTTGTGCTTTATTTTCTTTTGATGGATGGAATTTTGATTATTGCATGATTATGTGTTTTTGTGTTGTTGTTTGCTTGGTGAGTCTTTGCTCATGCGTTTTGTTTGTAATTTTTATTCTTGTATAGGGTTGCTTGGTGGTATGTTTTGGGAAGGAGTTAAATGTTTTTGAATGTGAGCTATGATGCATTGTTTGTGATAGGTGGCAAGCATGTTAATGGTTTCTACTTGTTGAAATTGTGACATGTTCTATTTAACTTGTTCAATTTTGAGATGAATTGAGGTGTAATGAGTTCCTAAAGGTCCGAGCAAAAGCTTGTGAGCGTTTGAGCCTCAACCGTGCATCCATGGTTAATTTCTTAATGAGTGGGTCGATTGAGCCTTGATAAACTAGAACTCGCTCATAGACTACGGGAATGAGCCCGATTGGTGGAGGTTAGTGAAATGATCCTAGGCCATCCTTGTAATTTTATAGCCATTGTCATATATTTCCTTACCCTATACATCATCCCTAGTTAGCCACTTTGAGCCTTTAAGCCTATTTCTTGTGATATAAGCACAATACAAGCCATGATTACCCACTTAAGCCTTATATATATGCCTTTGTGTGGGTGATTGAGGAGATGATGGTCTACAAGGTTTGATATGAGAATTGTGCAAGAGAAAGAAGGAAATGATAAACAAGCAAGAAAAGGATGAAAAGAGCTCAAGCAAAATGCACATGCAATCTTCAAAGTAAAAAAGGAGCAAAACAACAAAAATATGCTCAAGGAATTCAAAAGTCGAAAGAAAGGAAGCATGCAAATTAAAAGAAGCTCAAGAATCCAAGGAATGATAATGATTAGTGCTTGTGATTAGAAAAGAAAAAAAAAGGAAGATAGAAACGTGAAGAAGTTGAAGAAATTGATCATCTCTTCGATTACTTACACTCGATGAGTCACTCTTATCCATAATCTCCCTACCCTTACCAAAAAGCCTAACATTACATCCAAAAATAAAAGACCTTTTTGATCATTAGTTGAAGCCTTGGTGGCTTGTGAATGTAGTCCGCGAGCAAGCCTATGGTGCGTCGGGTTCAATCGATTGATGAGTGAAAATTACCCTACTTCATAGAGTGTTGAGTGCATTTTGATACCCGTTGTGAGGCTTGGACCGGAAGGGACTTTATTACTCTTAATTTTCTTAGACTTGAACTTGTTAATTTTTTTTATGTCATGATTTTAATGTTGTAGTGTGACTTGATATGATTTGTAGTCCTTGTTACTTATGATGTGTTGTTGCTTATGTTCGTTAGGTCTTTCTCTAGGTGAAAATTCCCCCTCTCGTTTTCTCATTTTCGTTGCTCGAGGACGAGCAACACTTTAAGTTTGGGGGGTTGATCGGTGTCATTTTCACCTAGATTTTAGTGTCTTTTTATTATGTATTTTGTGTGTTTTTATTCATTTTGTATATCATTTGGTGGTGTTATGTGAAGATATGGAGATGTGTGCCTTGAAATGATAAATGTGTGATTTTCATGATTAAGTGCCTTAAATTGTGCTACATTTGTGAATATTTAGAGAATTAGTAAATTGGTATAATTTGTATGATTATCAGGTAAAAATGGATTCTAGACATGATAAAGAAGATGTGAGAAAAAACAGAGCTCGATTTGGAGTTGAAACGAGGGAGAATGAGTCAATGCAAAATGCTGAAAAATGCACGTCTAACTTGTGTAATTTTTCTGTACTCTTTTGGAGCTCAAATCTAGAAGTGTCATATATGGTTGGAAAGCCATAGAAAAGAGGATCGTTTTGGTATAAGGAACACTTCAACCGGAGCCCAAACGAGAAAGTTATGATTAAAATGGTGACGTCGCGCAAGCAGTTCTTACTCAGCACGGTTGTGCTACTTTGCATGACTTGTTATACCCTCAAATATTAGAATTTTTGTCAGATCTATATATGGTTGGAAAGCCACGGAAGAGAGGATCGTGTGAGCGCAAGAATCACTAAAAACGGAGATCGGATGTAGAAGTTATGCGCGAAACGGTGAGACTGCGCAGCACGCGATACGCTACACGGCCCGTGTAGGTTCCAAAGGCAGTTTTATGATCTCTAAATGTTCTAGAAGCTTCCATGGGGGTATAAATACATATTTTGACCACAAAATTCGGGAGGAATCATTTTGGATCAGTTTCCACACACACAAAACACCTAAATCACACACATTCATCTCCATCTCTTCCATCCTTCACCTCATCCATCCAAACCACTTGATCTCCTCAAATCCATCCATTAATCCATCAATCCACCAATCTAAGAAGAGGAATTCATCATTGATTGAAGATTGTAGCATGATCAAAGGGGAGGAAGTTCACCATCAAAGGGGAGCCAACTTACCTTTATTTTGTTATTTTCTTCATTATTTGGCTCAATTGGAGCAAGCTATGTATTGTATTGATTCTACTATGATTTGTAGTGGCTAGTCCTTATGTGAGGCTAGCAATATGATTGGTTAGGAATTATGTAGATTTTGCACACCACATGTTTGATGAAATGATTGTTATGAATATTTTCTATCATGAATGCTTATTCTCATTTGATGCATGATTTGTGTGGTTAAATTCTCTATGCATAGTGTTAGGATGGCCATTCCAATATTATGTATGGTAGTTTAATTGAATCATTGATTGTGTGAGGTGACTTAGTTAGTATGAGGGGAGGAAAGCCATTCCCTCCAAGTGCTTAGAACCTCATGATAGGACATTAGTAATGAACTAGTGAGGGGAACCAACTTATGATCATAGTACCCATGAGGGAATTGAGAGTAAGACAATCTTAGGAGATTTAAACTTGTAAAAGAGTTGAGAACCTAATCACCTTGGCCATAGGGGTTAGGGGTACAATTGTGATTGCCCTTAGTATCATAACTTGAAAATCATCAATGCATGTGTGTGTGTGAGTCTACATAAGCCTTATCCATGATGTTGCTTGCCTTACATACTTCTTAGATTGTTCACCTTCATCCATTTTCCATCACACTTGTACATGTTCTATCTTTCATTGCTTTCCTAGTTGTTAGTTTGTAGTATAATCAACCCCCCTCATTCTTTGATTCGTCCTACTAGAGTAAAGCATTTCTCAAACACGGCTACCCACTTTCGCCCTTGGGTTCGATATCTTATAAATTTTGCACTTGGTCGCTTACGTGCTACACACGATAGAGTACACTTGCTCTTATCAATTACCTAAATTGAAACCAAGTTCACCCACCGATGAAGAAATAGGGCCAAATACGTCCTATTTTCGCCAGATTTCTAGCAATGTCACCGTTTTCCGGTGAAAATATGAGGTATTTGGCCATATTTCTTCACCGTTTTCCGGTGTAAAAATGACGTATTTGGCAAACTTATCTTTTTTGGGATTAAAAATGATCATGAGAAAAGTTATGGGACCAAATCGGCATTTATCCCCATATTCCAACTTTGGTCCTTTTTCATTTGCAATTCTCAATTTGTGTCATTTTTTGTCCAATTTTAGTCCTTGTGGTCCAAATTTAGTCATTTTCAAACAATTTAGTTTTTTTTGTCTAAATTTAGTCATTTATATTCAAAAATATCCAAAATTGGTCTGAAAGTATATAAATTCTTGACCAAAAGTACACAAATTAAGACCAATTTTTTAAAAAATGACCAAAATTGGACAAAAATGACTAATAATGGGCAAAAAAACCAAAACTGAGAATTACAAGAAAAAAAAAGGACTAAAGTTGGAATCGGTCATACTTACAAGATTAATTTTGATATTAACCCAATTAGAAAATTTGAATATATTTATGTAAAAATTCATTTTTGTAAGAATTTAAAAGCTATAGTTTTTTGAGAAATTAAGTGTCTTTTTACTATTTTGAATAAAAAATTTGTATGAAAAGGGATAAATACCGATTTGGTCCATAACTTTCCTCATGTCCTTTTTAGTCCAAAAAAAAATAAATTTGCCAAAATAGTCCCACCGGTGAAGAAATAGGGCCAAATACGTCCTATTTTCGCAGGAAAAAAGTGACTTCGCTAGAAATCCGGCGAAAATAGGACGTATTTGGCCCTATTTCTTCACTGGTGGGACTAATTTGGCAAACTTATCTTTTTTGGGACTAAAAAGGACCATGAAGAAAGTTATGGGACCAAATCGGTATTTATCCCCACAATAGAGTTTCAAAAGGGGGGCTACCGCATGTACATATACTGCTTTTCTTAAAAAATGGACAGAATGATCCTACAAGGGATGAAATCGATAAGTTCATTTCAGCCGAGATACCAGATAAAAAAGCAGATCCCGAATATTTTACCGTCGTACGTGACTTTATGATGCATGGTCCGTGTGGTGAGGTGAATAAGAACTCACCGTGTATGTCGAAAGATGATGTATGCACGAAATATTATCCAAAGACATACTGTGAAACCACCACCATAGACTCAGATGGATATCCAATATACCGAAAAAGGAATGATGGAAGGACAGTCGAAAAGTGCGGTATTGAATTTGACAATCTTTTTGTTGTTCCGCACAACTGAGAATTACTGTTAAAGTACGGGGCACACATGAATGTTGAGTGGTGCAATCAGTCAAGATCGATAAAGTATCTCTTTAAATATGTCAACAAGGGTCATGACAGAATTTCAACAACGTTCAACAGGTCAACGGAAGGGAACAACATTGATGTCATTGATGAAATACATATGTATTATGATTGTTGATACATTTCACCATGTGAGGCAGCTTGGAAGATTTTTAGTTTTGAAATTCAATGCAAGTACCCACCGGTAGAACGTCTTAGTTTTCATCTCGAGGACAAGCAATCAGTGCTTTTCGATGATTCTGAATCACTGGAATCGGTGGTGTCCAAACCCTCTATAAGGAAGAGTATGTTCTTGGCTTGGTTTGAAGTAAATAAGAAATACCCTGAGGCAAGAGAACTGACATATGCAGAATTTCCACAGCACTTTGTCTGGAAACAAAAATCAAAAGAATGGGTGAAAAGAAAAATCGGTACCTCCGTTGGTAGGATTTTCTATGTTCCTCCTGGAGCCGGAGAATCTTATTATTTTATAATCCTTCTGAATGTAGTGCGACGACCAACATGTTATAAAGATTTCCTTAAATTTGGCAAAAAAACATGTAAAACTTATCAAGAAATATGCTATGAAAGAGGATTGCTCGAAGACGACAAGGAATACATACACGTAATTCAAGAATGTGTATCATGGGCTACCGGTAAGTAGTTGAGAAACATGTTTATAAATCTATTAATTTCTGGAAGTATAAGCATGCCTAAAAATGTGTGGGATGAATGCTGGAAAGAATTATCTGAGGATATATTGTACAACGAGAGAAAAAGATTGAGACACCCAGGTATGACACATTAACAAGTGAAAAAAATAGATTTACATATTTAATATTGAAATTTCATATTTTCATTAAAATCCTAAGATTATTTCAAATCGCAGGTTTGGTGATATCTGAGCCGGATATAATGAATGCGTGTTTATGTGAGATTAATCGTCTATTGATATCTATGAATAAGAACCTCACAGATTTTGAAAGAATGCCATTCCAGATCCTTAAATGAATCTTCAGCAAAATAACATACTAATATCAACTGAATTGAGGTATAACAAATCAGCACTACAGAAAGAATGTCTCAATTTGATGAAGAAACTAAATAAAGATCAGAAGAAGGTGTACGATCGGGTGATGGAAAGCGTAATCTCTAGAAGTGGCAGAGTTTTCTTCGTATATGGATACGGAGGCACCGAAAAGACATTCCTATGGAAGACGATATCGGCTTCTATTAGATCAAAGGAGGACATAGTGTTGAATGTGGCATCAAGTGGAATTGCATCCTTACTTTTACCAGGGAGACGTACAGCACACTCGAGATTCTGTATTCCACTTTCAATGTGCGAGGACTTAACGTGTAATGTAAAGCAGGGAAGTGATCTTGCTTAACTCCTTTCAATTTGCAAATTGATAATTTGGGATGAAGCCCCTATGGTGAACAAATGGTGCATTGAGGCCCTTGATAAAATCATGAAAGACATCATGCAGCTTGAAAATGGAGAAAATTCAACAAAACTATTCGGGGGGAAAACTGTTATTTTGGGAGGAAATTTTCAACAGGTACTACCAGTCATACCAAAAGGCACCAGGCAAGATGTTATAAGAGCAACAATATATTCTTCATACATATGGGATGAGTGCACAGTGCTCAAGCTGACGAAAAATATGCGCTTGATGTCTATGGGAAGTACTAATGATGAAAGTGAACTACGAGATTTCACAGATTAGATTTCTGGAATAGGGGATGGTACATTAGAAACCGCAGCTGAACACGGGACTGATGTACGTATACCTGAAGACATACTTCTCGAATGTGACGATGACCCCATGAAGAGTATTGTGGACGCCATATATCCTAACTTTTTGAATGCAGTAGATGATCCATGTTATCTTCAGGAGCGTGCTATACTTGCACCCACCCTGGACTCTGTGAATTCAATTAATGAGTACATGATATCATTAAATAAGAACACTTCCAGGACATATTTAACTTCGGACTCCACGTGCAAATCGAATACCAATGTGGATATTTTGACTGACGTTCATACTCCAGAATTTTTAAATTCGATAAAGTGTCCGGGACTGCCAAATCATGAGCTCATTTTGAAGGTTGGCACACCGGTTATGCTTTTGAGAAATTTGGACCACGCAAGAGGACTGTGCAACGGCACACGTTTGGTCATTACAAGACTCGGGGATAGAGTGATACAAGCAAAGGTGATCACAGGTAACGGTGTCGGAGAATATATTTTAATTTCGAGACTTACTTTAACACCTTCTGATATTACGATTCCATTCAAGTTTCAACGGAGACAGTTCCTGCTGATAGTCTCATACGCCATGACCATAAACAAAAGTCAAGGACAATCTTTGAAGATTGTTGGATTGTACTTGAAGAGGCCAATATTTAGCCATGGTCAACTATACGTTGCTGTCTCAAGAGTTACAGCGAGGAAATGATTGAAAATAATGCTTTGAGATGCTAAAGATCGGGCCAAAGGTACATGCAAGAACGTTGTGTTCAAGGAGGTGTTCAGAAATGTCTAGAAAGTAACATTTCCCAAGCTCTGGAAGGTGAAATACATTAATAAATTTATCCTTGATATGTATGTTACCCATCTTCTTGATGCAGGATCAGGTATGTCTTTAACCTAAGTATGTGTGAAGCTAATTTTTTTCCGATGCATTCAAAATTCATAAATTTTATATTTTGGACATATATAAATTTAATGGTTCAAGTCCTAATGCAGTGATTTAAAAATTGTGTGAATAGTGGATATTATGTTTGGTTACTTTTTACAGCTTTATCGAATCTCCTCTATAATAATTTATTATTGAATCTTATTTAGGCGTTAATTTACTCATAGATTTGTGTTTGGATTATATATTTATGGTGAAAATCTTCATTTACCAAAAATCGTATTCGTGCATTGTTGTATCTTTGAAATAAACATTGAAAACTTTTTACCTATCAACGTTCTTTGAGGAAGACAATTTTAGATTAAAGTGGATGTTGCCTCCGTATTGTCCTAATGATTATGTTCCTTATTGCATGAGGATTAAGCAATATAATATTTAAAGGCATATAGCCAAGTTGTATTAATATGATAGGTGGGTCCCAATAAAATATTGTAATTGTTTTGTGTGGTTACTACCTACCAAAATCGAAAATGAAATCATTAGGATGCAACATCCAAAATAAAAAAAAAGAAAATAATACGACAGACGAAGAGCATACTCCTTAATTTACCTGGATAAAAACAAATGATATCCTGACAGAATGACATGAGGGTAAAATAAAGAATACCAATTAAGGTAAAAAAATAAATCGGACAATATAAAAAGATTTGTGAAAACACAAACGTCATACTTATAAACAAAATTTTAAAAAAAAACTACAACAATTCAAAACAAACAAAAAATAGACGAATTAAGTAAAAATATCCCACAAGATAAAACTATTAAAAAAATAATAATAAACCTATAATAAACTCATTCCCGTGCAACGCACGGACGGGAATTACTAGTTCTATTAATTATGCACTGACTAAATCTCTTATAATTATTTTTTATTGATTTTTTTTATTTCATTAAAATAATTTTTTTTAACAAAAACTGAAAATAGATCAAATCTAAAAAAAATTCCTTGTAGTACACATGGGTATTTCTTTTCTTAATTCGCTAAATGAATTAAATTATTAACATATATTTTAATTCTATTTATTATTATATCTTGATTTGGGTGTGTAAATAGTATAATTCTCATTAAAATGTAATTTTATAATTATTTTATATAAAAAGGTTTATTCTAAGTTTTGTACCGGGAGCCTTAAAATCTTAGGACCGGCCCTGACTAAAAATAGTTACTGTTCTATTGTATAATCATGATGATAGTGTTTGTACGGAATTATTTGAATTTACCTCGTATCCTGTTCAATGAGGGTGGATTTTATAATTTTGTCATTTCATATCTCTTAATCTAAATGTAATCTTATAAAAGCCTGTACTTTCAATATTTAGTAATATTTTTCATTTCTCATTTCTCAATCTAAACGTAATCTTAGAAAAGTCTGTACTTTCAAAATTTTAGTTATGTTTTCATTTTCATTTTCTTCTTTGTTTAGGCTTAGTATATATAAAGCAGGATTTGGTCCCTTGCACTATTTCTTAGAGAAGATTAGTGACATTGGATTCGAGTTCAAGTATACTATTGAAGCAAATCATAGTACATCACCTGGGCTACATCGTTGGATGGATGACACTTAGGAGAGATGAGTTATTTCACCTCCTATTTGTCAATCATATAACACGTGACACAAAAGATGATGATGTACGAAAATAATGCCAAAAGAAATTAATTAAGACAATCCATCTGACCTTTCACCTGGAGTCCCCAACATTGAAGAAAATGGTGATGTTTCCTTTTTAAAGATGTAAAGAGTGGTGTAGAACAGACGAATAAGGAAAATATGAAGGAATATGGGATGGAGGGAAGATATTATTTTAATGTTTCTAGTCTCAGCTATTCATGTATGAGTTGGTCTCTTGTGTACTATAATATATTAAGTGTGTAATGATATTACATCTTATTTGAAAGGTATACAATTTAATTAATAAAGGTATAATTTTTTCATTGAATGCATATAAGTTTTGATGTACGACATTCACTACATATTCTTTTCCAAAGTTGGTTTCAGACATTATTTATTCAAGCAACCGCCTCAATTAATCGATTTCTAATACTTACGTTGCTAAACGGATCAAATTAATTTGGATCAAATGCATTTATTAAGTATTTTGATTAATTAAAAAGACTATTCTAACCTCCACCAATTTAATTAATTAATTAATTTCTTTCCTTTTAACAACTAATGGTCCAAGAATAGTTATTATAATCATTTATTACTGTGAAGGTGTAGACCTGCATGTGTATGTGTTGCATGAGAATTAACAACATGCCACGTGGAGTTCATGCATTGGTCGACTAAGGGTGCAGAAGGATTGCATGCAGAGGTAGAATCAAGCCATTGGATTGGTTAGTGAGCAAGGAGATCAGATTGATGACATGGCAAAGAAATCAGCTGGAGGGAAGCAGCTGGAAGCATCGTTCTGTTTCTTGGATCAGTTAGTTATAACTGATTCGGCATGCTTGTTGATTGATTGGCTGAGAGGGTATCTATACATTGTATAAGTTGGAGGGAGTTAGTTTAGTTAAATCATCATCTTCATCACACAATCTTTACATATCAGTTCAAGCATTAAAGAATTAGGGTTTGATAAGTGTGCTTGTAAGTTTTGTAATCTTCATCATCATCATAGTGAATTCTTTTTCTTAGGAAAGTGGATGTAGGCTTACGCCGAACCACTATACATCTTTGTGTTGATCGTTTTCATTTCATTTTCGTGAGTGAAACGTGAGTGATCAATCAATCAAGTGTGTGAGTTCTTGAGTGCTTCATCAAGTTCTTATTTTGGTTTCATAAGAAGTGGCGTCGTCTGTGGGAAGAAGAAGCAACCACAAGGTAATCAGATCAGAGGGGAAGAATCATGGTTACAACCAAGTTTGATATGGAGAAGTTTTCAGAGAAAGTTGATTTCAGTTTGTGGAGGATGAAGATGGAGGCCATATTGATCCAACAAGGATTGGCTGATGCTATCAAACCACTTCCAGAAAATCAAGCAGCTGCTGTGGATGCAGTTGCACAAGCTGCAGATCAAGATCAACAATCAAAGACCAGAAGTGCAATCATTCTATGCTTAGGTGACAAAGCTTTAAGGGAAGTTTCAAAAGAAGTATCTGCAAGGGATATGAGGAAGAAGCTTGCTGATCTTTACATGGTGAAGACTTTGACAAATTGACTGTATACAAAACAGAAGCTCTATTCCTTCAAAGTATCAGAAGATAAGTCTATTCTAAGTCAACTAGATGATTTCAATAAGATCATTGATGATTTAGAAAATATTGATGTAGCACTGTCAAGTGAAGATAAGGCTGTCATATTAATGTCAGCACTTCCTAAATCTTTTGAAGGATTAAGAGATACACTGTTATATGAGAATGTTGAATCAATCTCCCTGGAGCAAGTGATTCTTGCAATCAAAGAAAAGGTGCTCCATAAGACATCAGATAATACAATTGCTGGGGAAGGACTTGTTGCCAACAAACAGAACAAGTGGAACAAGAATGATAAGAAGGCTGTTGTTGATAAGAAGAAACATGAAAGGAGTAATCAAAGTACATCAGCAGATGAAGAGAACAATAATTGCTTCTACTGCAACAAACCTGGTCATTTCAAGAAGTAATGTCATAAGTGGAAAGCTATGGTGGCTAGGAAGATTGCAAAAAAGGGTGGAAATCAAAGAATCCATGCAAATCAGGTAATTGAAAATAAAGGTAATAAGGATCAAGATTACATTGAAGCTTTGGTTGTTGTTTCTGGTCAAGTGTCAGATCAGTGGGTGTTAGATTCAGTTTGCACTTTCCATATGACATCAGTTAAGGATTGGTTTACTGAATTAAAACCATATCATGAGGGATCAGTCTTGTTAGGCAATGATCAAGCCATCAAGATTGAGGGTATTGGCTCTGTCAAATTTAAAATGTTTGATGGTACCATAAAGCTGCTCACAAATGTGAGATATGTACCAGGGTTAAGAAAAAACCTAATATCATTAGGAATGTTAGACTCTCTGGGATGTGAGTACTATGTGAAAAAAGGTGTACTCACCATCATGAAAGATAAGCCAGTAGTAATGAGGGGTGTTAAAAGCTCTGATCTTTACTTCCTTGAAGGATCAGTTGTCTCTGGACAGTTGAACACTTCGCAAGATCAAGAAGATGTTCATCTGTGGCATGGAAGACTAGCTCATGTAAGTGAGAGAGGGTTACAAGAGCTAGCAAGACAGAAGCTACTAGACATAAGTTCAACCTGCAAGATGGATCAATGTGAAGATTGCATTCTAAGTAAGGCAAAGAGGTTAAAATTTGGTTCAGGAGAACATACTTCATCAGAGAAGCTTCAGTATGTTCATACAGACCTATGGGACCATCAAGAAATCCAACTATGGGAGGAGGAAAATATTTCATATCTTTCATAGATGATTACTCTAGGAAGCTATGGGTTAAAATCCTAAAATCAAAGGATCAAGCATTCACTGCATTTAAGCAATGGCTTACTGAGGTGGAGAATCAAAACAGGAAAGAAGCTAAAATGTTTGAGATCAGATAATGGACTTGAGTTTGTTTCAGAAGAGTTTAATACTTTCTGCAGAGAAAATGGAATTAAGAGGCACAAGACTACACCTGGAACTCCACAACAAAATGGTGTTGCAGAAAGGATGAATCAAACATTATTAGAGAGAGTAAGATGTATGCTGAGTAGTGGAGGATTTACAAAAGGGTTTTGGGGTGAACTTGTGACTACAGCAGCCTATCTGATCAATCTATGTCCAGCAGCTTTAAAATCCAAACCACCTGAAGAAGTGTGGTCTGGAAAGGCTCCTATTTATAGTCATTTGAGAGTAATAGGATGTCAAGCTTACTCTCATGTGAAGCAAGATAAGTTGGAACTAAGAGCAGTGAAATGTGTAATGGTTGGATACCCCAAAGAAGTAAAAGGATACAGACTATGGTGTTATGAAGCTAACAAGTTTATTGTTAGCAGGGATGTCACATTCAGTGAAAAGAAGATGCCATTGGTTGAAAGAAATTTTGTAGTATCTATCACTACAGACTCTGATGAGCCTCAGGTGGAGCAAGCAAGGAAGGAAGTACAGCAATATAATGAATAGAATAACACTGCTGATCAGATTAAGGAAGGAAGCTCACCTAGCTCATCTAGTTCAAGGTATGATTTAAGTTCCTATCAACTTGTCAGGGATAGGTTGAGAAGACAGATCAAGGCCCTAGTAAGATACATGGAAGCTGATATAGTATTATATGCATTGTATGTTGCATCTGATATAGAAAATTATGAGCCAAGAACATATGATGAAGCTATATCAGGAAATGAGAATAACAAGTGGATAGTTGCTATGGAAGAAGAGTTGTTATCATTGCATAAGAAAAAGACTTGGCAGATTGTTGATAGAGCAAATAACAAAAAGTTAGTAAGTTGTAAATGGATTTATAAGAAGAATCCTGTTACAAGCAAAGAAGGAGGTGTTAGGTACAAGGCAAGGCTTGTAGCAAGGGGTTTTTCACATAAAGAATGTGTTGATTATAATGAGATATTTTCACCTGTTGTTAAGCATTGTTCTATTAGAATGTTATTCGCATTAGTAACTCAGTTTGATCTTGAGTTACATCAGATGGATGTCACTACAGCATTCTTGCATGGAAATCTAGAAAAAGATATTTACATGAAGATTCCTGATGGTGTAAGTATTGAAGGTACTGAGAGTAAGGCTTGCTTACTATTGAAATCTTTGTATGGTCTGAAGCAGAGTCCAAGGCATTGGTATTTGAAGTTTGATGATTATATTACATCAAATGGATTCAGCAGAAGCTTATATGATAGCTGTGTCTATGTTAGATTCAAGGAAAAGTGTTATACATACTTACTCTTGTATGTAGATGATATCCTTATAGCTTGTAAGGATCAAGCTGGTATAGATGAAGTAAAATAAATACTTAAGCAGGAGTTTGATATGAAGGATCTAAGAGAAGCAAAGATGATCCTTGGTATGCAGATTGAGAGAAATAGGTCAGCTGGTGAGTTAAAGTTGTTCCAAGAATCATACTTGGACAAAGTATTGAAGAGATACAATATGAATCTCAGTAAATCAGTAACAACACCAGCAAAGCAAGGAGTGAGTCTGTCACTACTCCAAGCTCCTCAGACAGATCAAAAGAAAATTGAGATGAGCAACATACCCTATGCTAGTGCTGTTGGCAGTTTGATGTATGCAATGGCATGTTGCAGGCCAGATTTAGCTTATGTGATAAGCATGATTAGTAGATTTATGAGCAATCCAGGACTACTACATTGGGATTCAGTGAAGTGGGCTCTCAGGTATGTGAATGGTACCATCACAACAGGTTTAAAATTTCAGAAAAATGGGGGAGACCCGTGTTCGAATCCCCGAAGCCACTTCATGGAGCCGGTCAGCCAGGGTTTTCCTAGGCTGGTTTATCCCCTCTCTGGTCTTTGCTGGCTAGGCCAGTGGAGGGTCCGGATTAGTCAGCGAAGCTGGACACCGGGTTACATGGGATAAGGCAGTAGTTGGATATGTTGATGCTGATTATACAGCAAATCTTGATACTAGGAAGTCACTTACTGGATATGTATTCAACTTGTTTGGTACTGCAGTAAGTTGGAAGGCAACACATCAACATATAGTGGGTTTATCAACTACAGAGGCTGAATTTGTTGCACTCACTGAAGCAATAAAAGAGGGTGTATGGCTGACAGGTATACTGAGTGAGTTTGGGGTTCATCAAGATTCAGTTGAGGTGTATTGTGACAATCAGAGTGCAGTACATCTCTCCAAGTATCAAGGGTATCATGAGAGGACCAAACACATTGATGTGAGGTTATACTTCAAAAGGGACATGATAGACAAGGAAGTAGTTAGTGTCAAGAAGATCAAAACTACTGAGAATCCAGCAAAGGAAGAAAAAAAATTAGTACTGTATATTTTTACTACTGAGAATCCAGCAACCAAAACTACTGATTAATATATATTTTTATTAAAAGAAATTAAAATAACATAATGAAACTAAAAATAGAAATTAATAAGAAAAATAGCAAAGGAAGAAAAAAAATTAGTACTGTATATTTTATTCTAATAAAAAATAGAAAAGGATAAAGTATTAAAACCAAAAAAAATTGAGAATAATAAAAAAGATAATATAAGTGAGAATACGGTATTAATTTAATGTAAAGAAATAAAAAGAATAAACTTAATTTACATACCAGAAAACATTAAAAATAATAATTAAAAAATATAATGGGAAATTATTAAAAAGAAACATTAAATCTAAATTAATATAAATCAATTTGAAGGAATAAGAAAAGTAAAAGAAATCACAAAAAAATTAATTAAAAAAATTAAAAATTAGACCATGAAAATTTTTAATAAAAAATCATAATAAAAAATAAATTTAATTTTACGAAAAAAAATAGGATTAAAAAATAATAATAATAATCAAAAGAAAATTTAAAAAACATAAAAGAGACAACAATATATTAATTAATAGATGTTTAAAAAATAAGATATAAAATAAAATAAAAAAAGAAACAGGTACCACTAATTAATAGTGTAAAAAAAAGAAAAGGAAAATTATAAAAAATATCCATACGGTATTTGATTTAAATAAATAAAAAGAATAAACTTAATTTATACACTAAAAAACATTAAAATAAAACAATTGAAAAACTAATGGAAAATTATTAAAAAGAAACATAAAATTTAAATTAATATAAATGATCAGTTTGAAGAAATATGAAAAGTAAAAAGAAATCATAACAAAATTATTAAAAAAATTAAAAATTTGAGCATGAAAAAAAATTATAACAAAAGATAAATTTAATTTTTACGTAATAATGAAAAAAATAAATAAAATTAAACTCTCCAAAAAAAAAAAGAAACGGGTAGCACTAATTAATACTAGAGTTTAAAAAAAAGTAAAGGAAAATTATAAAAATATTAATACGGTTTTTTATTTAAAGAAATAAAAGGAATAAACTTAATTTACAAACTAAAAAATATTAAAATAAAACAATTGAAAAAAATAATGTGAAATTATTAAAATGAAATATAAATTTTAAATTAATATAAATCAATTTGAAGAAATATGAAAAGCAAACGAAATCATAACAAAATAAATTTAAATTAAAAATTTGATCATGAAAAAAAATTAATTGAATTTAATTTTACGTACTAATGAAAAAAAAAAATAAACAGAATTTAAACAAAAAAATTTTAAAAATAATAATCAAAGAAAATTTAAAAAAACGTAAAAGAGACAACATGATATTAATCTGAAAAATACGTTTAAAAAAAAGAGAAGCAACAGTAACTTTCTTTAGAACATGAAAAAAAGTTTTTGTTCAATTTATGTGGGAAATAATGAATGAATATAAATTATAAAGTCTTATTTATAGATTGAGAGATTTTAGTATATTAAATATATCTTTTTATCTCATAATCAAATACTCCTTCCGTCCTGTTTCAATATTTACGTTTGTTTTTTGCATGTTGATTGAAAATTATTATATTTTAATAGATAGTGGGTAGAAAAATATAATATTTGATGTGAAGCGGATAGGTATATCAGTGTTGGATGATATATTAATTTTTTTAGGTTGGTCACATATTCCTAAAAAGGAAAACGTAAGCATTGAAATGAGACGCGCAAAACAGAAACGTAAACATTGAAATGGGACAGAGGGAGTAATAATTATTATAAAGAGAGATTTTAGTATATTAAAGATATCTTTTTATCTTCTAATCAAATAATAATTATTATCAATAATATATATATATATATATATATATATATATATATATATATATATACTTCCTCCTTCCCGTTTCAATGTTTACGTTTGTTTTTTGCACGTTGATTAAAAAGTATTATATTTTAATAGATAGTGGGTGGAAAAATATAATATTTAATGTGAAGTGGGTAGGTGTATCAGTGTTGGATGATATATTAATTGTTTTAGGTGGGTCTCATATTCCTAAAAAGGAAAACGTAAACATTGAAATGAGACGCGCAAAATAGAAACGTAAACATTGAAACGGGATGGCTTCTTTATCTTAATTTGACTAGACCAGACATAACTTATTGTGTTCAACAGTTGAGTCAGTTTGTTACTTCTCCAACCTCTGTACATTGGACTTCAGCTTTGCATGTTCTATGATACTTGCACGCCACCTCTTCCCTTGGTTTGTTTTATCCATCGGGGTGTAGTGCTAAGTTGGAGGCGTATTGTGATGTTGATTGGGCAGCATGTAAAGACAGTACGAGATCCATCACGAGTTATTCCATTTTCTTTGGGAACTCTTTAGTTTCCTTTAAGAGTAAAAAGCAATCCACCGTTTCTAGATCATCCACTGAGGCAGAGTATAGGGTGTTAGAATCTACTGTTTGTGAACTTCAATGGATCCATTATCTTCTTCAAGATTTGCAGCAATCCATCCCGCTTCCTATTCCCCTTCATTGTGACAATAGAGCTGCTCTTCACATTACAGCTAATCCTGTTTTCCATGAGCGTACAAAACACTTGGAAATTGATTGTCATTTGGTACGGGATAAATTCAAGGAGGGCTTTGTCAATCCTTGTTTTATCCCTTCTTTTTTGCAGATTGCCGATGGTTTCACAAAGATTTTGGTTGGTCCACAGTTTGCTACGTTCGTTCGCAACTTGGGAATGAAGTTATTTCCTCATTCTCCAACTTGAGGAGGGGACGTATATCTACAGCTGCACCATGCACCGCTACGCAGCAGATTACTCCACCATGCTTAGGTGTCACTTACGCCAGCTATATAGAGGCGATTATCATACTGTTAGATGCAAGCTAGTATACATTTGTATTCTATAAATAGTTATACTCTTTCTTTGTGAAAAGAATAACATACAGAAATATCTTTCTCTTGATCCTTAGGCGTTTTATGCTACTCTGTGATTTCTTCAACATTTCGTTAATGAATTTCTGATATATCTTTTTAAAAAATAAAATCACATTTTGTATTCCATATCTGAATTCTTCTAACAATATGCATTAAAAATTTTACTTTTTAAATCTATCCCATCAATCATCATATAATTGTCTAATTAGCAAAACCAATATATAATTCTTCTAATCTTGCAAGGGAACCCAGACCAAAGCTTTAAACCAAGCCCATGAGCTTATACACATAATAAATCAAACATAAAATTTCATGACCCATGAAAATCTAGCTACCCAACCAAACAAGGCCTTGTGTAAAGTTACAAGGGCCAATTGCTTCACTAATAAGGCATGGAATAACTTGGTGAGGAAATATATGTTCCAGTAAAGAAGCAACTTTAGCCTTTAAACCATATATTATATTGGAAACCCCCCACACCCACCCACCCCCCCCCCCCCCCCCCACACACACACACACACCTCATAGTATTATTATATCAACTACAAACAAATCTTCTCTGGGCTCCAAAGAGATGAGAGAAAATGAAATCAAACAGCTATTTGGGCATACTATGGGCAAAAGATGGCATCAAGTATTGGAAATGTACAAGCAATTTCCTGCTGCTCATACAACCAAGCTTACTAAATTTGAGGAAACATCATTCCACATCGCCATCTCTACTTACCATTCCAAACGCCAAGAAGCAGCCGCTTCCATTAACCAAATGATGGATGTGATGGAGGAAAGCGGTTCGTTAAAAGACGTGCTGTCGATGCAAAATGTGAGAGGCGACACGCCTCTGCACATCGCTGCAGCCTCCGGCTCAGCAGCTATCTGCGAATGTGTAGCTACAAAACATCATGTTATCCTCTTCGTTCGAAATGTGAACGGTGAGACTCCGTTGTTCATTGCTGCAAATCATGGCAACTTGCAAGCCTTCCTTTGCCTGCATGAAGTCTACAGCCGAATGAAGGTTCCGGAAGCCGAGATCCTGGAGCCCCTCCGCAGGACTAAAGACGGCAACACCATACTGCAGTCAGCCATTTCTGGAGAATACTTTGGTAAAATTAATTCAAAAATGAATGCGTTAGTATATATATTTGCAGAGAAAATAGCACATTTCACAATTGTGTTCGTATTCATACATGGATGAAGTATGTCATTTGTAAAAAAATTCTGTGTTTTGTGGCGATCGACAGAGTTAGCTTATCAGATAATGAGCTATTATCCGCAGCTGATCGATTCTGTTAACATCGAAGGAGAATCACCCCTTCATATGTTAGCCCAGAAACCCAATGTTTTCAAAAGCAGCAGCCATCTTCAGTTCTTCGATGCCATTATCTGCTACTGTAACAATAATCTTTTTGCAGTTTCAGTTTCTACTGTTTTTGCTTATTCAGCTTTCTTTCTCACCAAGTTTAAAGATATTCTGCAGTACTGAAGTTTCTTGATTCGATATTCGGAGTTTTAAACATAAACCATAACATATGTTTTTATTTTGTTCGAAAAGATCCAATAAAATTTTTAGGGGCATTTATTTTCATTCCAAATCTTTCAATTTTGTTTTGATTTCGTTCCAAAACAATATTTTTTTTTACCAATTTCACCTTATAACATTGTAAAAGCCCCAATTCAATCTCATACCATGTAATGAGAAAAATAGTACATTTTTAAGAAGAAAAAAACAAAAAACATTTTGGTGAGGATTTAAAAATTTTGAGACTATTTTGGAAAAATTAAGTTTTTGGACTATTTTGAATAAAGTAAATTTGTATAATACGATTTGATTCTAAACTTCCATATTCGAGTTTATTGATGTTTTATTGTTTGTTATCTGTGGATAAATAAGGTGTGTTTGTGGATGAGCTGAAACAGCTGAAATATGATTCAAGGAGTAGCCAAGATTGTGATTCCTCCAGACACAAGCATTTCCCAGGAAACTACAGGACTTGTGTAGATATATTCTCTCTTCTCTGGAGTCTAATCGTCCTTATTTCAGGTAATCATCAAACAATCTCTGTCTCTCTGCAACATCATCGTAATACAGAGTTTGTCTACTCTCTTTAGGTGGTCTCATAAGCCGTCAGGGTTCTCGTGATGAAGAAAATCAAAACCAGACAGAAAAGAAACCTGCAAGTACGTTAACATAAATCATGATCAACTCTTTCAAGAATTCATTATCCTTTATATGTAACTAGATCGGTTAAGAAGGGTTATGACTTCATTTAGGATCTAAATACTTCATCATAATATCTTCAGGCTTGTTATTATATACTCTCTTCACCCCTGAAAGAGGCTTCACGCCTAATGTTACACAAAAAATGTGTTTTTACTAACTTTATGAACTCCTTTTGAGATAATTAAACGTCCACCCCAAACGTCCCCATTTTATCATTTTGGATGTCCACTCCAAAAGTATCAATTTTCGTAAAAGGGCCTAGCCCATCACTGACTACTAATTAATACAACTATCTAATATACATAAAATAATAATTTTGTTTAATCCATTCGAATAAAGTAAATGACCACTTTTGGAGTGGACGGAGGAAGTAGGTTGAAATTATGTTATATGAATGGTGAAGATAAGTTTTGAGACTGAGGGAGTATAAGAAAGGATGACAAATTTGAAAAAGTTTATTACATTTCTTTTTTTTAAGTGAATTTAAGCATTGAAAAGAATTCTTCAGAACAGGGGAACATTAATGTTTTCTTGAGATAGATATTGTAAAAACTAAGTTAAATACCTTTTCATTCGCCATTTTTGCTGCTGGAAATTGGATAGGAAAATCCTTGCCTGCAAGCCGAGAAAAATCGAGCAAGGATTTTGAAGCAAGAGCTGAGAATGGCAGTGCAACAGGTGTGTTATTGAGTTTAACTGCACTTGGATCATATGAACTCTTTATTTACACTAATTACTTTAATTATGTGTTTGTGGGCTTCCTTTTTCAGTCATAAATGAAAAAAGGAAAAGCACCCATACTGGTTTCTTTCCTCCCAATTATCTTACTTTGATACAGCTTTTCAAATTTGCATTGAAGATCATCCTTACTATCCTGGGAATTGGTAACTATCTAATTTATCCACTATACATACATTATTTTGCCATCAATTCTAATTTTTAATCAAGAGAATTGGTACTCTACCAATAAAATTTGTGCTTTGTGTAGGCTTTTGGAGGATAAAGAAGATCAAATTTAAGAAAGAACGATACTGTCATGCCTTGGAAATCATGAACAAAATGATCGAGCACGAATCGAGCTATAGATACGATAGCACTGGAAAGCGGCCCGAAATGGATGTGCAGCAAACACTATCAGGAGGAATCAATATTCCAACCACCCCACCTCAAGAAGATGAACATCATTCTATTCCTCAACAAAGTCCAGACACTTTCACTATTGCTACATCCTCAGCTAAAGCTCACCACAATAAATCAGGTAAATAAGGTTGAAGAAACTCTAATGACACTGGACACCTTATATATTGAGCACCCTAACTCTATAAGAGTCTGTTTGGTTCATAAAATTAATATTTTAGTTAATAAAACTTACAAAATTGACTCATAAAGTAATTAATATGTTGATTAATAAAGTTTATAAAGTAAAATCAAGATTTGACATGATATTCACTTAATTATTTATCAATTCTATGTGATATTGTAACCCACAGACTCAGTAGGTTATATGGAATATTGCCCGGGCCCCTGTGTTTTTATTAACATGTTTAGAAAAAAATAATAATAATAAGATGCATGGATATAATTAATGTATAAATTCTCTTATTTTTAATAATTTTTAAAACATATTCTACTACTTCCATCCCGTGGAATTAAAATGTTTATTTTTACATGTAAATTAAGAAAATGCACCTAAAAGGGGTATTTTGTTATTATTTGGGTGAAAGTATGAAAAATATAATGAGTCAACTTTTGAGAGTATTTTCACTTTCAGAAATGTGTCAACTTTTGTTGTACAAACAAAAAAGAAAAATATGTAACTTTTATAAGACGAAGAGAATATAATATTAACACAATTTGAATCGAACGCACTCTAAGTATTTGTTTCATGACATTCACATATGAAACTCCATCCTCGCCCCCACGAAACCTTAGCAGAAATCGAAACCTCACCCTGCAGTTGACAATCTAAAAGCAAGTAAGAACATGATCCTATGAGAAGTGATGTACAAGTCTGTTTTGATGCAGAGGAGAACCACCCAAAGGGGACAGCTAAGGAGGAGACTCCATTATTAATAGCTGCAAAGATGGGAATCCTGGAAATGGTGAAGAAGATAATCAGCACGTGCCCCATAGCCATTCAAGACCTCGACTCCAATGGCAAGAATGTACTCATGCTAGCTGCTGAATACAGACAAGATAGTGTCTTTGACTTTTTATTAAGGACAGATCTGCCCGAATACATGTTTCATCAGTTGGATAACGAAGAAAACACAATCTTGCATCTTGCTGCGAAACTAGGAAAATTCCATCCATGGCGGATTCCTGGTTCAGTTCTCCAGATGCAATGGGAGATTAAATGGTACAAGGTATATTGCATTCTACTTAAAATGAGAAAATATCAAAATTGGTCCTTTTAAGTACGATCGTTCTCAATTATAGACCATTTCTATTTACAATTCTCAATTTTAGTTCTTTTTTTTTTGTTCGATTTTGATAATTTATGTCCAAATTTAATCCTTTTATCAAATTTAGTCATATTTTTTAATCCAAATTTTGTCCTTTATATAAGAATTTATCCAATTTTTGTCTAAAATTTGGAAGAAAAAAAAGGGCAACTCTTGTATATAAACACTTGTGTAAATCGAATTTACATACATTTATATGTTTACCCAGTTACTCTAATTAGTACATGAAGAATTACTCTTTAGACACATAAATTGTTACTCTTTTAAACTAAAAAAATAACTCTTCAAATTCTTGTAAATCCTGACTTATCGATTACTCTTTCGTAAATGAAAAATTACTCTTTAGAGACATAATTATTAACTCTTCTATATAAAAATTATTGCTCATCAAAGAGTAATTTTTTATATACTAAAGAGCAATTTTAAAAAATTGGGTTTACATGTAAACCCATTACTTTACATGAGACTCGCTCTTATGTGAGATCATCTCACGTGATATCATTTTATATACTGTATTTTAAATTAATTATCACTTTCGCTATTGATATTATCACTTTTTATTTATACTATAAATTGTTTATAAAATAGCATTATCACTTTTATTAATTGAGTATCATTTTCATTCTAAAAGTTACGTGAGACGTGTTATACAATTCGTTGAAAAAACAAAATTTTGGACAAAAAGAAAAGACTAACCTCGAAAAATTACAAATAAAAAATATTAAAATTGAAATCGGAATGAATTTTGATATTTTAAACCTCCAAATTTCTCATGTCATTTTGGTGCCCTGTTTCAAATTATTCAAATTGCAACATTCCTTAAATCAGGATCTAAAGAAGTGCATGTCTAAATTGCAGCATGTGAAGAGCTCAGTTTCAGCATTGAGTTCAACACACCCCAACTTGAAGGGTGAGACCCCTAGAATGATACTATCAAAAGGTGAAAGCCGGCAACGAATGGTTGATAAAAACAGCCGAATCCTGCTCCGTCGTGGCAGCCCTCATAGCCGGAGTCGCATTTGCTACATCGGCCACAGTTCCGGGTGGCCTAGATCAAATGAAGGGGCATCCAATCCTCATAGACCATGGAGCCTTCGACGTTTTCGCCCTCGCCTCACTCATAGCCCTCTGTCTGTCCATCACAGCCCTTGTTTTCTTCCTAGCAATCATAACTTCACGTAGGGAAGAGCGTGATTACAAGACAAACTTGCCAAGAATTTGTTTTCGTCCATAATTGCAATGCTGTTGTCCTTTTGTGCAGGGCATACGTTTATCTTGACGGAGAAACTCAAGCTTGCTGCAGTGCCCATATACGCGTTTGCAACGATTCCGGTGGTGTTTTTCGCCATGGCTCAGCTGCCGTTGTACTTCGATCTTCTGTGGGCTTCTTGGAGGACTGTGCCCTTACGCAGTTACAAAGTGTATGATTAACTTAATTTTGGATAGAAATATCATTTGCATATTTATCAAAGTAGAATATGAAAGGGAGAAGATTATAAGAAACAAAATTTCAGTATTATTAAGAGTTGTAAAAGTTCAAACAATACAAGTATATATACTATGTTACAAGAATAATAAAAAGACTATAACACACAGTGGCGGATGCTGAATTTCCGTCGAGGGGCCCAATTTTTAGCATACAATTGTTCGCTTTTTTGTTCTACAATTTTTAAGAAAAATTACTTCCCACTTGTAATATTACTAAATAGATAAATTTGAAATATCAAAATTACCCCTATCTTTATTTTACACACACTCCTCATTTCTATTTTTATAGACTACTTTTTTTCTTCTGCCTTAAAAATTCCGCACACAATGATATCAATGGGTAGTTGGAGAGGCCATTGTAAGATAATTATGGCCTAGTGCCATTAATAATAAATATATATAAGATATTTATTATGATCAAATATCTTAAATAATGATATGGTTTAAATAAATAATATATATGAGATAAATAAGGTCATATATATTTATGGATAACAATCACATTGATAGAATGTGATTTGATAAAGATTTAATATCCCGATCTGGTCCTCTCTCCACCTATTAAAGAGACACAGTTTTATTAATTATCTATCACATTAAGTCTTACATACTGTGCCATAAAGAAAGGGGTGAGGAGAGAGAAACTAGTTCCAGGCGTAATTGACAGGAACGTATCGTTGGAGGACCGCCATTAGTGGCGTCTCAAGGTAAGTCTTCTAATCGTGTTTATGTGGTGTGAAAATCATGAAGATCTAAGATCCATGTCAATTAATAAATTAATTGTTTATGAAATTATGCTTACATGTGGTATCAGAGGATGGTTTTGGATCTCATGATTTTTCATCGAATAATTAACATTAAATTTGGATGTAGTAAATTCACGTATTACGTTCTTGATTGGATGTGAGATGTATTCTATAACCAAATTATCTCAATTTTAATTTACACTTTATTATCAATATATTATGATGTGTGAATATTATGTTTTATGTATCATGTATTAAAGTGATGTGAAAAAGTAATTATAATGAGTTGATTCACGTTAAAAATTTACATGATTATTAAATTGATATATATTATGACTCATGCGAAAATTATAGTGATATGATTTCCATATTAAGAAAATGTCAACTGTCCTATTTAGTTTTTGGGACTGAACAATTAAAGATTGATTATGGAAGTTAATTATGTCAGCATAAGATATGAAAGTTAATTATGTCATGAGATTTTAATATAAAATTACATGACTCCCTTTAATTTTGGGGAGTATAATGACTGATTAAGAATAATGACAACTAATTACAGTCAATAAATCAACATGTCTTATTCATAAAATGGCTTGAATATCACACTTTAATGCCAGTTATTAACATAATTATAATAATAAAGTGACTCATGTATTCCTCAAACTTTCCAATTAAAGTGATTTAATAATGTTAATGAAATCGATCCATCACTAACGTTTATGACTTATATTATTATTGATAATAATTAAAGATTATGTTATTATTGATACTAATTTATTGGAATTAAAATATCTCACTTATGTTATGTATGTTTGACTGCTCATGGCATTTATAATGTTAAGATGCCAAATTTATTATAATATGAATACAAATTATACATGATATCTTTATTAATGTTATATATATGGATATATTATGTATATATATATGATGACAGTCTTAAGATTTTAATTAATGATATTGACTGTGATTTATGAATATTTATGAAATAATGATTTGATTATTACTCACTTTCCTATTGAGTATAATCTAAGAGTCTTTCATAAGATTAATAATGATTTGATTATTACTCACTTTCCTATTGAGTATAATCTATTATGATAATCTTTGATAAGATTATAATGAATGATTTTATGATTTAAATTTATTTAATGTTGGTCTGTTAATCACCAAAGTGGTCTGATCTGAAAGAATAATAAAATTAAATCGTATAGTTAAATTTTTAATTTCCCATATTTAAGTGATGCTTGAATAAAGAGAATTATTATATGGGTTATTAAAAATTTCACAATTATAAGACTTTAAATTCACCCAAAGGTGATTGCTAGTCTTTATAATTCATGAATATGAAGATAAATTGATAATTAATATATTATGACAAACTGTTTTGTATGTCCAAAGATGACAAAATAGTTTTAATGAAAATATTTAATTATCAAATTATATTATATTTGAAAGCATCATTATGATTATGATTGTATATTGTTGTATCACCCAAAGGAGAACTTCAATATACATTTATTGTTTTCGATCCTGAATCTATTATTAAATTACTCAAGGTATTTATAGGAATAAATTATATTATTCTTATTCTTAAAATTACTTATATTATTTAGTCTCTATTCGCATGATGCTTCTGTTCCATTACAAAATGGATTAAAGTAATTTAAATAGTGTGGATAAATCTAATTTCACCAAAGTGTTTTGGATTTTATTTATCACTTCAAGATAAATTGCTCATTTAATTTGTAATAGCAATAAAGCTAAGTAATCTGACTATAATGCTCGGGTTAGATCAAACAGACTGGGCATAATGTTTATGCGAATGAATGAGACTAATAAATTAAGTCTAACATACCTAAATTACTAATAAATCTCTTGATGAGATGCTAATGACTACTTTAACTACCATAAAGTTTGATGGTTCTCATGGCACACATGAACTTATCATTAAAGATAATAAATATTGCAACAAGATTAAAGCCTTTCATAATGAACGTAGTTTACAAATTCATTACCTTCTAAGTATGACATATTCCTAATAAACTATAACACCATGAAAGACAAATGGAATGTGAATTAAATTCACGTAATTTAATGATGGTTCAAAAGGAAAGAATGTTTAAGAAACAATTTAAAATTTAAACATTATGTTCGTTTAAAAGTAATGAAGTTTGAACTAAACGTGGCTTTAATGTTTGGGGAAACTTTCCAAAAAGATTAATTAAGAATAAAGCCTTTCATGAGATAGGCTTTTACTGATCTTGATATTTGTGTGAATTGCATTAAAGAAAAGCAAATAAAACACACAAAGAATAGAGTCAGGATAACTACACAACTTCTTATAATAGTTTACACCGCTAAATGTGAATCTTATGATAATACCCTTCTTAAAGGAATAATAATATTCCATCATTTTTAATTTTAATTTTAATTTTTCACATTATGATTATATTTATCTTTGCAAGAAAATTCTCATTCTATAAATGATCGATAAGCATTTATTAATGATGTTACGAAAATTAGATAGAAAAGTGAAAATTACAAAGATTGGAAGAAGTGATGAATTTTATGGAAAGTGTGATGGATTATCATGCTCAATCACTTAATTACAGGAAAAACTGACATTTATACTAAATGTTGCACACCATAATAAATTGGTGTAGCAGAATGACATAATCGTACTTTATTAAATATGGTTATAAGTATGTTGAATGATTAATTTATACCCATATTTTGTGGATTTATACATTTAAAGCTGTCACTTACGTGATGGTCAAGTTTTTAGTAAAACAGTTTTCAAAACACCTTATGAACTTGTAGAAAAACTCGATCTTAGGTAGTTGAATGTTTTAAATTGCCCAGCGGGGATTATGATTTATATCCACATATAAAGAATTTGGATATAAGAAACTAAAGTGATTTCTTTATAAATTATCCTTGAAGTCTAAAGGGTATGGATTTTATGGTCTTAACCATAGTACAAGAATTTTAAAACTAGAATGTCAAATTCATTAAGAATTGTAAAATCAGTGGGAGTATGAAACCATGAAATGTGGTTATTGAAGAAGTTGGGTGGAGAATTTGAAAATACATTCATCTAAACTTCTTCTAAAGTTGTTATATAGTTGTCGAATAGTCAAACAACTTTTAAGGACAACATATAAGTTATTCAACTCTCTTAATGAATCTGATTTTACTAAATCAATTATCAATGAGCTTTCATTTGATATATCACATCAAATAGCATTAAGAATATCTGAAGGACA
Organism: Pogostemon cablin; assembly: GCA_023678885.1. Taxonomy (NCBI): domain Eukaryota; kingdom Viridiplantae; phylum Streptophyta; class Magnoliopsida; order Lamiales; family Lamiaceae; genus Pogostemon; species Pogostemon cablin. Next base: position 7,673,111 of record CM043009.1, read on the forward strand.
ATATATCCGCTATTTCTAACGATTGCATATGTGGTATAATAAAATGAGCTAAATTTGACATTATAATAAAAGCTAAAATTTCAGCTTTGGAATAAGTCATGGAAGTACTAATTCTATTAAATGAGTAAATTCAATGAAAGGCGAGTTGAAATCAATGGCTCATAATGAAATTTAATATCTTGTTAGAATTGCCAAAGAGTTATAAAAGAATTTGAAACGGATGTATCTTTATGATGGCGATTTTCAAAGATATAAAATTAGAGTTGTTGCTAAAGATTTTACTCAAAAAGATGACATAATTATAAGGAGATATAACAAATTATTTCTTTACAAGACTCTAATAGAATTATCATGGCTTTGGTAACTCATTATGACTTAGAGTTGCACCAAATAAATGTTATGCCTGCTTTTCTTAAAGGTGATTTGGTGGAAGATCAAGTTAAATAGATCAACTCAAGTTTTTTTTCCATTAAAGAAAAATATCACATGGCGTGTAAACTTAAAGAATTGACATACAAACTTAAGCATGCTTTCCTATAAAGATATCTTTTGGATTTAAGAAAAACATCATAAACGGTGTACATATATATCTGAAAGTTAGTGGGAGCACATTAATTCTATACTTGATGGTAAACTTGCTTGCAACTGATGATCTTGGTTTATTATGTGAAACCAATAAATTTCTCTCAAAGAACTTTAGAATAAAATATATGATGAGACAATTAAAGATGTCTCTGTAAGTATATGTTAATAAAGTTCAATAGAGGTTATGGATGGAAAAGTGTTTGTGGAGAACGTTCCAATCCGGAAGGGAGATAAGTTTAATCTTATGCAATTTCCAATAATGAATTGGAACGTACTACAATATTCCTTATATGTATATTATTGGTAGCTTAAGATATACAAGATTGTATAAATACCAAATATCAGTCTTACTGTTAGAATGCTTGGTAATTATTGAAGTGATTCATAAATGAATGACCAGAATGTTGCATAAGGAAATATTATAAGGTATTCTAATGAACTAAAGCACTCGTGCTTACTTATGGAAAATTTAATCACTTAGATGTAATTAAATATAGATTCAGATTAAGATGATTATATGATGCAAAAAAAAGTTCACTTTGACTTTTACGTTTCTTAGTCAGGGATATTGTGTCATGCAAAATTGTGAAGAAGTTTCTAAAAACTACATTCACTATTAAAGTTAACTTGTGGCATGATTTGAAGCTACAATTTAAGGACATTAAATGTGGAGTTTAATTTCAGGACTTGAAATAAGTTGACAATAATGTCAAGTCGCTGAAAACTTATTATGATTATTCCGCTGCATTGTTCTTCTTTAAAACGATGGATATTCCAAAGTTGCTAAAACATATAGAATGAAAGTATTTATCGTTAAGAAGAACTTTAGAAACAAAGATGTCAATTGAGCATAATGGAATCAATCTTATGATTTCGGATCCGTTACACAAATGATCTTCTCTAAAACATTCATTGAACGTTACATGAATATGAGATCATTGAAAGGCTCTAACAAGCTTATGATGAACAATTAACATTAAGAGCTCATTATGTTTTGTTTCTAATTGATATATCTTGTTTTGTCATTTTAGTATACATGAATGTTGACATTTATAAAACAAGATTTTATCTCAAATTTGAGATACTTATGTGGACCATTATTGATCCTTACGAGTTATGTTGAGTAAAAAACTAATATCATAGTACATGGAAGGAACTATGTCGAGTAAATGATATAGAACCGCTATGACTTGTGTTAGTCTATCCTCAATATTGACTTTATGAGTTGACCAGTTAATTTATCTTATGTCGCGCATATTATGTAAATTATTTAAACATTTACGTTTAAAGTTTAATTCTGTCACTCGGCCAAGTGGGAGAATGTAAGATAATTATGGCCTAGTGCCATTAATAATAAATATATATAAGATATTTATTATGATCAAATATCTTAAATAATGATATGGTTTAAATAAATAATATATATGAGATAAATAAGGTCATATATATTTATGGATAACAATCACATTGATAGAATGTGATTTGATAAAGATTTAATATCCCGATCTGGTCCTCTCTCCACCTATTAAAGAGACACAGTTTTATTAATTATCTATCACATTAAGTCTTACATACTGTGTCATAAAGAAAGGGGTGAGGAGAGAGAAACTAGTTCCCGGCGTAATTGATAGGAACGTATCATTGGAGGACCGCCATTAGTGGCGTCTCAAGGTAAGTCTTCTAATCGTGTTTATGTGGTGTGAAAATCATGAAGATCTAAGATCCATGTCAATTAATAAATTAATTGTTTATGAAATTATGCTTACAGCCATCTCATCATCTTCAATTCCAGGCAATCCACAATACTTCTCTTTGGGGTTGCAACAACACTACCACCACTCCTCACCTTCTCAGTCGTCCACAGCATAACCTCCGCCGTCATCCATTGCCAATGTTACGGCGTTCCCATAGTCATCGTCCACAACCCTGCCATCTGGATCTTCTTCTCCACGAAATTCCTTAAAAGAGAGATGGTAGTGTGGGTGAATTAGTATGATTTAAGAGTGAGAAATTTGAGGAATAATTAAATCGAATTAATCTAAAAGATCACAAGCCATCTTGATCTTCATCTCCACGAAATCATCAAAAATACTCTGCTGCTCCTTTTTGTACTCTCTCTCTCTCTCTCTCTCTAATTGCTTTGCCAGCCTCCTCTTCATCATAAAACAACACAACCTTCCAAAGCAAATTATATTTCCTTTTTCCTGTTTCTCCAACTAATTATTATTGTCAAAATTCATATAAATTAAATCTTACTACTCTAAATTCTATTTCTCTTTTTCTGTTTTTCTCGGTTTATTTATTTCTCTCCTAATCTTGAGAAAGCAAGTAAGAAGATTGTAGAGAAATGAAAAGGTCTTAGAATAATATCAATTTTGGTCCTCTATGATATGCAAAATCCAACTTTAGTTCTAAGGTTTGGTAATTTTTCAAAAGTGGTCCTCCAGTGTCTGCATTTAGTCCTTTTTGTCCACTTTTAGTCCTTATTTGGCCTATCCTATAAGACCAAAAGTGGACAAAAATGATCAAAAGTTGACCAAAAGGACTAAAAGCGGATATCAAAGGACCACTTTTGAGAAATTACCAAACTTGAGGACTAAAGTTGGATTTGATATATCTAAAGGACCAAAATTGATATTTTTCCAAAAGATCTTCCTCTCGCGATTCTTGCAGTTGTTGCCCGACTGGCTCGAATTGGGAATATCTGGGCATGACTATTATAAATAAATAAATATATAAAAAGAGAGTAAATTAGAATAGAGAATGACAAATTGTAGGGTATACTCCAAATCCAAATTCCATAATAGAGCCCTCAGGCAGAGATCAATGCGGGGGCAGGGGGAGAGTGAGTTTGAGAGGAGGATTTTTGTTGACATAGTTACAGGTGTGTTGACAATAGCAGATGTAGGTATGTAAAATTGAGGAAATTAATTATTTGGGAAGAAAGTGTGTATATTTTAATTCTATTTTTTTAATTTTATAAGGTTTTTTTTATTTTAGAGATGTGTATATAATAAAATTTAAAAATTTAAAATTTAAAAGGATGTGTATTTAATAAAAATGGGTGTACAAATAACAACACTCTTATTTTATTTATCTAACTTTTATTAACAATTTTTTTAAAGATGTTTTAGTAGTTTTAATTTGTGTTATGTAAAAGTAATAATTTTCAAACTAAAGTCATTAAAATTATTAGATAAATATGTTATTTAAATAATGTATCAATTAAAATAAAGAGATAAAAGAGAAAAAAACTAAATACTTCTGAAAGAGAAAATAATAATTCAATTAAAATATAAGAGATAGAAGAGGGATAACAGTGCTGCCTTGGAAGTTGAATCGAACGCTAGACCTCTAAAATATGAATCTCCTTACTTCACCACTAGGCCACAATTTAAAAGTATTTTCTATATATATACTACTTATTGTTAAAAATTCAGGGGGCCCAGTGCCCCCCTTACGTCCTACATACGTCCGCCCCTGATAACACTACTAATAAATAATAAACAAATAAAATAAGAATAACACAATCATCTTTCACAAACTCAAGATGCAACAAGGAGCATCGAGAGTTTGCCAACTAAAAAACTGAAATGCGCGATTCCACCTTGTCAAAATAAAAGAAGACTCATTGTCTTCATCGACAACCCATTCTCAATTCCGAGAATCCCTTAGAATCAACCATTTTAAGAATCATTGTCTTCACCGATTATCTATTCTCAATCCTGAGAATTCTACTCTACCATATGAGTAGACCACTTAGAATCAACCATTCTAAGAATTTCATGTGGCTAATATCAAAAAATACCTACAGATATTTATGGTGCTACTTCCAGCTCTTGGCTCTCCTGGAAGTCCATCAGTCATCGATATACATCCTACATCACCTGCCAAGTCAATGTCCGTGTCCAAACTTGGATCAGCTAATATTATTACATCATTTTCCATGACAACTGAGTATGTTATAAGGAACCCCAATAATATTAACTCAACAATAGGAGTTGTTACCGCACCAGCTCCTCCTTGACTAGCAATGTCACCATTGCTCCATCTTAAGCAATTACCATGCCATTGCTCTACCTTGAGAAATTACCATACCATTGCTTTACCTTGAGCAAAAATTATCAGTATACCGATATAACGTCGCTGCCTTTTATCACCAAGCTACACCAGATTTGTCCGAACCCTTATTCCTACGGAAACTATCGTCACTTGAAGCCGATTCTAACCCTCTAGAATTTATGATGCTTTTTCACTTGTTGGTCCGCTATTCTTTACCGATCTAGCACCACCAATACCAAGTACTACGTCGCCATCTTCCCCATTGAATCTCCTCTTTCCCACGCCACCAGTCATTACCAAAAAAATTCGTTCCTTTCAAACCTCCTTGAGCCGATATCCATGGAAAACCTCATGTCGTTGTTAAGCCAACTCCACTATAGGGAGTCCCAACATATTGCTGCAAGTAAAAGAACTTCGCCAAAAACTATTGTTCAGTAAATCCTACCCCTTTCCATGCCACTTTCGCCACAGTCCAGCGCTTTTTACTACAAGGAAGCAGATGTCACCGCATCCGGCTGATCTTCTGACCCTTTATGTCACTAGCTTTGTTCCGCAAATTCTACCCCTTGCCACGCCATTTTCGCCATAGTCCAGTGCCTTTTACAGCAAGGAAGGAGATGTCACCGCATCCAGCTGATCTTCTGACCCCTTGTTGTTGGCATTCGATCATTTGATTAGCGTGAACTGTTAGGGTTCCATGCAAACATAAATAGCGGAAGCAATTATTTTCAAAATTTGCATTACCTTTCACCATGGTATGTTGTTGAAGATCAGCTGCAGAGAACAACCATTTGATATTCTGCTGTATTCCCAATTCCAATCCTGACATCGTGTGGGCGACGATCTTCAGGATCTTCTAAATCTACTCATAACCCTCTATTCACGTCAAAATAGGTGCGGGTTTTTTGGTTCTAGGAAGTTGAGATGACTTATATATAGAGGCTACAGTAGGGACTAGGAGGAGAAATTAGAGTTATGCCTCCATTAGGCTTAAGTATCCAAGTTTAGCCCAAAACTTATACTTAAGTCCAATAGTAATAATATAGTCCACTAAAATATTATTACCGCACTACCATTCTAATCCCATAATTACGTTATGGGCTTCTTCTTATTATGAGCCCGACAGTCTCCCCATGTTTAAGATATACAATGTCCATTAATTAATTAAGTTACTGACAACTCAAATTAATTAATATCTCATCCAAGAGTAGTACCACTCAATCTCATTATCATGCCAGAATTAATCCACTTGCAAGATTTACATGATAATCCTTATGAGCTCCTCAAGGGGACATCATCAACCTAAATAGGACACGGATTCCTTCTACAATCAACAGCACACCATAGAGACAGCACTATTTTCCAACTCACCAAGTTTGTTGATTTAATACATGTAAATCTCACCCATTGATGAATCAAAGAAATACATATTGCCTTACGTGTCGAGGTTATTATATAGGGATTAAGAGCACGAACATCCATAATAACTGCGATCAAGTTCTCCTATATAGACAGTACAAGTCGAATGGTCTTAAGCGGTCCTGCTCAATACACACAAAGTGGACTAATGTGATTCTATAGTCAAGATAAACTAATATCAAATCATACCACAACCATCCCGATAGATAGTCCCCGTCTATCTCGGTTGTGAATATCTGTTTATACTTTATAAGGAAAATCGATAATATAATCTTTTACGTGTTGTCGCACAACATATTATCTACAGTATAAAGTAAATGGACTTTTGCATAAACATATAAATAAATTATAATATGTAAAACGTTTGATCATATAATTCTCATTTCAAATAAATTGTTAAAATATTATTTCATACAAAAGCCAAACTTTTAGTATACAATCTAACACTTGTGTCACTAGTTTTTTCCACTTCTTTCATGCCACCCTTAGCTTAATGAATAACTTTCTCATAAAGTCATTTCTGATGTCGAAAATCAGACTATGCTGCAACCACATAGCATACTAAAAATTTTATAAGTGCCCAAATCGAGCTCTGATACCCTTTGTTAGGATAAACAGATCCTCATTCATTCCTAAGGGATAAATATAAAAGAGCATAAAAAGCACAACACAAGAATTTACGTGGAAAACTCCAAAATCGGAGAAAAACCACGGATTGAGAAAATACCACTATGTGAAATTTTTTTTATAATTATACAGAAATTCTCTCTCTCGACCTCAATCCCTACACTCTTACAAATCTTTGAGTAATTCACACCTTTCTCTCAATTCTCACAACCGAGAATACAAGAAAGGAATTTAAAAGGAATCAAACACAAAGATTAAAGTGTACTTGATTGGTACACTTAACATCAAGTCCAAGGGCCTTCTTATATAGCACCAAGGATTCCTCCCCCTTTGCTCTCCATTCCGATGTGGGACAAAAACAAAGGAAAATCCCTCCTTTTATTCTTGTCAAAACCAACACATCAATTTCAATTGATGTAGTTTCTCTTATTACCTGTCTCAATGCCTTATCTCCAAGGTATAAGAAAATGGTGCTATGTGCCTTCTCTTGATCTTCAACATCCTGAGTAGATTCTTCTTGTTGTTTTCCCAATGGATCAGCAGCCTTCTTCTTGATGACATAAGCCAATCCTTGCTGCACCAGAATTGATCTCATCTTGGCCTTCCACAAACTGAAATCTGATTTGTCATTCAACTTTTCTTTGTTGAACTTAGCTCCTCCCATGCTTTCTTGGTCTGCCCTTCCCACAGACGGCGCTAATTGACAAGTTCTTGAATCCAAAAAAGCACAAAAATGATCAAAACTACCAACTATGAACAAGTATGATCAAGTTGATCTTTGTGCGTGTGTATATGTGTGATGAAGTTGAAAAACAAGATGTATAGAAGTTCGAAGATAATCCTCCTACGTCGTCTTTGGGTGAGACAGAGTTTCTTATTGCTTCAGACTGATTACAACTAAATAAGAACACTCTAATGCAACACAATGCAAATAGAGTAGAAAAATGCATGACTAAGTTTCAAACTACTTCAACCAGCTAACTTCTAGGCATTATATAGAGTATAAGATGAGCTAGAATGTAATCGTTTTTGATCTTAACGTGTAGTATGGAATGAGAACTACAAAATACACTCTTGATTCGATCCAATTGGATGGCTACACCTCAAGATATAACCGCCATAAATTTGCACCAGCAAACTGCCTCCAGCTGCTTCCATCTTGAGTGTTTTTAGTTGCAACCGCTTCCAACTGCCAGGCATTCTATTAATACTTCAATGCATCACGTCCATCAGATCACTAACTCAACTAACTACATAATCCATGCCATAGATTGCATAATTTAATCAAGATTACACCATACCAATCAACTTTCAACAGCTCACATAAATTGAAAATTAATCTTAAACTTCACATATAAAATGTAGTGAAATACAAATCTCAGTACAATGCTGTACCACCATTCGGATCGTCACTAGGATGAGAGAGGAAAATTACTAAATCTCCACCTAACTTAACGTGAACGTGGAAATCGAAGATCAGTTCATATTAAAATCAAAGCAAAAACCGTGAGCAAATTATACGTTTACACAATATTCTTAACCTCTTTCTGTCGTCATTTCAAAATTGTAAAAGAGAAAAAAGAAGATAAATCAAATTCCTTATATTTATTTGTTTGGATATAAGAATTTTATTCATTTTGACTGATGTTTAACGAAATTATTGAATCATATAGAAATACAATTTGACTGGGTCACACAAGAGAATATGAGACCTCCATGTTTTTTCGATCATGGTGTTTTCATGTATTAATTAATGTTTCCTTTTCTAAATGAAGGGTTTTTATTTTTAAATAAAATAATTAAGCATTATCATTTCCTAATATATCTTATATTCCATTATAGGGTATTTAATAGGGTTAAATGGAGAGTTAGTGAATTCTCTGTCCCATGTTACGTGGTGATAATTCAAATGGTGTCACCGAAGATGATGTGTCATTCATATAATAGCAAGTTTAAATTTTTCCTGCCTGAAAAATTATTCCTTTCGTCCTGCTGAAACGTACGCGTTTTTTTTATTTTGGGTTGTCCCAATACAAAATGTGCATTTTTCTTTTTTGTAATGATCCACACAAATTAATTTTTCTCTCTCTTTTGGACCCACGCATCATACTAATAAGTGTTTTTCATTTTGGTCTGTCTCAATACAAAGTGCGAACTTCACTTTTTGGTAAGCCCCACACAAACTAATTACTCCACCCATCACACTAAAACACCTCCCCACTTTACATTACATTATTATTTCTATTACCTTACAATATATTAAAGGGTCACTTAATATTGGATACATAAATTAATGCATAATTGCTATAAACTATATGAATCAAAGCACTATTACTCATAACTACATAATTGTGATACCATAAATACATCTATGTGTTTGCACAATTTGTCTGCACATTTTAAAATGTTTCGGCGGAGGTCCGGCAGTCGGCGGTAGAGGTTAGACGGCGGTCCGGCGAATTTTTTTTGCACAATTTATTTTTGTACATTTCGTTTGCACATTTTAATTTTCGGCGAAGGTCCGGCAACCGGCGACGGAGGTCAGACGACGGTCCGGCAAATTATTTTTGCACATTTTGTTTGCACATTTTAAATTTTGGTGGAGCTCCGGCAATCGGCGGTGGCGGTCCGGCGAATGTCCGGAACCCCTCCGGCAATGGGTGGGTGAGGGGTAGGGTTTATTTTGCACATTTATGATTAAATTATGCAGAATTGATTTTTACACAATGGTTTTGCACATTTCTTAACCTAGATCATCTTTTACAAATATCCCAACTCCGCATTGAAAATTATGCAAAATTGATTAAATTGTGTAAAATTGATTTTTGTATAATGGTTTTGCACATTTCTTAACATAAGTTTTCTTTTACATGTATCCGACTCCACATAGAAAATTATGCAAAATTGATTAAATTGTGCAAAATTGATTTTGCACATTCATCCGACGATAAGTGGTCTAAAATTAATACAATTCAAAATTCATGAAATTAGAACATGAAGTAGAATTCTAGACTAAATGTATCCACGTCGTGATCAAAGTTAGAAATATCTAATTTGAACTTATTAAATCATACAAATTTAAGAATTCTATTGGAGAACTACCCAAGTTTTTATGATACATTTGCCCAATCTGCAAATAATCAAAACCTTTGAAACATTTAAGAATTGGGGACAAACAATTTATAAAATACCTTGTCCCTAGTTAGGGAAATTTTAGCAAAACATTCACCAGTGAAGAATTCCACTAGAATGAATATCTTATTTGAGACTTAAAATAATTTTTTTAATGCATTCTCCAAGAAAAGGAATGCCCTTATCCAAATTCAAGACCTCATGTGACTTGTAATACCAATTTTAAACAATAATCCTCTTGCCCATTAACTCTATCTATAAACTACATATTTAAACAATCCATTCATACAAAATGTGTAAAAACACACTGGAATAAATAACCTGAGCATACCCTTACTTTGAGCTCTATCCAAAACACAAAGAATATCAAAGCTTTGACAATAAACTACTCTCAAATCGTAGATCACTTAACCCATCCCATCTCGTTAAAATTACTGCAGTTTTACGTTCATATATATTTATCACCAGCACACAAATATATGGATAATAATACTAAAGTAAATTTTACGTCTTCGTTTGCCTAGTTATTCAAACCACATCGGGAGATCTTGTGCCTAGTTATATTAATTTCAGCGTGGAAGTAACTCAGAGACAGACATGTCATTTCTAGACAAATCCTGAGAGACACATGCATTTGCATTTGATGCAGTTTTACTCCCCTTGGAATAAAACAACTTTTCGTTTGGACCAAAGCGAGTAGCTGCAAAAATTGCGGGCTTTGTAGGCACTGCCACTATCATGGTGGAACTACTGAGCATCAAGACAACACTATTGATAGTTGGCCTGTTTGCAGGATTTTCTTGAACACACAGTATCCCCATTTGAATGCACCTCAACATCTCGCGCACGTATCCCCTACCTTCCTTCAACAACACGGGATCTATCATTTTCTCAGGTATCCCATCTCGCTTATTTTTCCATGTCTGCAGGCACACAACATTAATTATTTACACTAATCCAGATCAAAATGGCTTACGTTATATTTCAGACAAAACTTACTAGAGTTAAGAGGTCCTCCATGCTTTCCCCATTTTGGATGTAACTGTTTCTCATGCCACTAATGATCTCCAGGACCAATGCTCCGAAGCTAAACACATCTGATTTAGTTGAGTACTGCCCGTGCATTGTTACTCAGGTGACACGTACCCACTGCATATATATTCATGTGATCATTAAAGACATACCAATTCCTTTATTTTACCACTCCAAATTAATACCAACTATAAGGCCACATATATATACTTACTAGGTCCCCACAATCTTACTTTTATTTCCTTGAGTTTCATCTTGACCAAACAGTCTTGCCATGCCGAAATCAGCAATCTTTGCATTCATATCTCCATCTAATAGCACATTACTAGCTATCAAATCGCGAAGAATTATCTTGAGCCGGGAATCTTCATGCAAGTACATGAGTCTCCTCGCAACTCCTCATATGATCTTGAAGCGTTTGTCCCAATCCAACTGCGACCGCTTTTCTAGATCTGTTACGTCCAAATCAATCAAAATATAAACTAGAACTGAGCAACTATATCTGATGCTCTAGTGGGCTAATCAGAATTAGTAAAATATACTCCTACCAAAGATAAATTGGTCTAGGCTTGCATTCTGCATGTATTCGTATATCAGTTCTCTCTCCATCCCTTCCATGGCGAAACCAATGAGCCTCAACAAATTACTATGCTGAAGTTTCGCCAGTAACAACACCTCATTCTTGAGGTATTACACCTTAATCTTTTCACAGTAATATCTTGCCCATCTAATAATTTATCCCTGCAGTTACACCTTAGTAACTCTATACATATATACTACTGACAATCAAAAAAATTTACTAACATAAATATAATAAAAAAAATTCTTACCTTATAAACAGCACCAAATTCGTCTTGCCACAGTTTGTTAGCTTCCGCAAAATCATCAGTTGCTACTCTTATTTTACCAAAATCATGTGTATGGATTCAGCAGTGCTAATTTCCTTAGTAGCTGATCCACCAAGGAATAAAGAAAAGTTATTGCAGCCTCTATTAATTTATTGGGCTCTTAATTTTAGAATTGACAAGTAATATTCCGTTCCATAATAAACTTTACTTTCCACATTGTTTAAAAAAAATTTAACCAATTTGGGAGTATTTTAGTATTATGAAGTTATAAATAAAAGAACTTACAGAAGCCAACAGCAAGAAGCTAGCCATCTGCTTTAACCACCCAACTCTGCCAAAAATAAAGAAAATCAAGACAAAAGTGCTACCGGCGTGAAAATACAGCAGCCGAGCAGCAAAATACAAGCAACTAAGAAGCCAGCAAAACTCAAAAATAGTAAACAGCATGAAGAGTAAAACAACACGCAAATCAGCAAAGTCAATAGCGCAAAAACCAGCATATGAAAATCTGGTGTAGACGAAGCAGACGCCCCAACCAAACCAAAAACTAACTCTCCACCTAGAAACCAATCGGGTAAACTTGTGAAAAGTAGTCAACACGAAACTAAACAGAACATGAATTAGGGACAAGCAGCAAATAACAAGGTATGACACAGGGATAGATAATCATAAAAGTTAACTTCATGGTTCGAAGAAGAAGAAAATCGTATGGATCTGAGATGGATAACAGAGCGTGTCATTTGCAGATATTTCGACTGAATAGAGGGCAGAGGAAAGGGTTAAGACACCAAGCCCCAGTAACCCATCATAATTCAACATGATTAGCAGCTAAATTGATCATCAAACTAGATCCAAACACTTAGTATAAAAGAGATTGAGCAGCAAGATGTGTATTACTACTCGATTCAAATACATTAAGAAATGGTTCTATATATTTTGTGCCCAAATTCAATTTAAACATTTTATGTTAGCAATTGAAATTGGAATCGATCATTAGAACGAACCTGACATGAGGATCCATGTCGAAATTCCTTATTTTGATCGGAGACGGAATACAGGGATCGGCCGACTTTCTGGAGAGTCATATTAACATCCGCCTACTGACACCGCCGCCAGGAGAACATCCACTGATTGAGATCACCGCCAGGAGACATCCGCCGGAACTTCGATGCTGGAGTTAATCGCAACAAAGGGTAAGTTTGAGAAATCAAAGTAAATTTGTGTAGTTCCCAGTTATTTTCTATTTTAATATAGGAGAGAGTAATTATGAATGTATCCAATAATAATAAACCATATATTAAAATATGAGTTATTCTATTTGGATAAAATTGATCCAGCAATAGGAATATATTTATTCATTTTGTGCCATTAATATTTTCTCAAGACAAAAATACCCCTCCTTTCATTATCTTTTATTTAATTAGATTTTGCTGCAATTAATAGTTTGATTCTTGATGGCAATTAATATTTAGTGACTTCATTAATCAATGATCACCAATTCATACAATTTTCATACTCTATTTTATAAATTTAAATGTATTTCATCTAATTATCTAAATTAATGAAATTAATATATAATTTATCGATTAGAACATTAAATTGTTTTATCATTGATAAGTGCGATCTATAATTAGTAAAAAAAAATTAATCAATTAAAAATAAAAATAAAAAATTGGTAAAAATATCATATCCGAGGTACTACTTTTTAATAAAGTTAAAATACTACTCCCTCCGTCCCGCCCATATTACACCTGTAACTTTTGTAAGAGCTTTATGCAGTCAAACGGTACAGTTTAATCTGGACAGAGGAAGTATATAATTATCTTTTTTTCCAATATTAATTTATTAATTAAAATTTGCTTATTTTTTAATTAATTCCTCTATCCCTAAAAAAATAATGTATTATGTGCTCGTCTTAGATTAAAAGTGTAAAAAAAAATTGTACTTTAGTATTTTTATCTTTTGTGAATGCAACACCTTAAATAATAACTTCTTAAAAGAGTTGGAGTCGTGTGCCATATGTGAACAAGGTGGATAAGAATAAAATATTGGACGGCTATTTACACTCAAAAATTGTTAAATGTACCCCGAAAAATGTTTAAATTTAAAATTTTTTTAATTAATATGACAATAATACCCCCAATTGAAACACCCAGCCCTAGAACCCGATCGAGTCTCTCTACCACAAGGATTACAACAAATTTCCTGCCGCAATCTCTGTCGCTGAGTAGACTTCATCATCTCACTTCTCTGCCAGATTGGATTCTCAGTTTATGGATGTGGGGTGGTCGTTGGATTTTCACTTGGGTATACATTTTTACCAGATTTTAAGTATCATAGAGGGCGTTTGCAACTCAAAATAAGGGGCTGCTGTTGACGCAGAACAGGATCATCTTTGTCCTGATGGCTGGAATTTCACGAATATTTTCGTAGTCTAATTTCAACTTTCAAGTAGATATAGTCTAAGGGTGCGCATGTAGTGTATGAAAAAAAAAAAAAAGAGGTTTAGAATATTGTTTATTATTCTCCTATAATCATTATCTTATCAAACACTATGTAGGATTTGATTCTCAGAAGTTGTCACTAAGAACCAGTCCATAGATGGAAATGAAAATGCAAAAACTTGGTTTTTTCTTATTCTGATTATTATCGAAAATTTAATTACAAGAGGACTCCAATGGAGGTTTGAATCATACAGATCTAAAAATAATATCTCCTGGAAAACTAAAATCGAGAAGAGAGAGTGGTGGATCTGTCCGGCAGTGTGGTTTTGGTAGCTTTTCTTCTTGGAAAAATGGTGTACCCCACCATTAGGGGCCCCCACCGCCCCTGCCCTGGGGATTGGTGGAGGAGGTAAATCGCAGAATGTGCCTCAAGTGGCTTATAGGGAGGGCTCACTGTTAAACTTGTGCTTGCAAGGGGCCAAATCCATGCCAAAGGCAGGATTCGAACCCCCACCCTGCAGCAACCAATCTCAGCTGGAAGGCCTTTCCACCCTCCCCTCTATCAAGTGGCTTTTCTTCTTGATGTAGGTTGCAGGGCCAGGGAGGAGGGAGAGGATATGAGAGAGTCAACCTGGTCTCAATAGGTATAATCTGTATTACATTTTTAACAAGGATATTTTTGTAATACATTAATTAGGGAATTTTAATTTTAAAAGTTTTCGGGTTATGTTTAGTAATTCCGGGAATGTAAATAGTCGCCCCCTAAAATATTTTGTTTTAATGGGTATACACATTAATTAATACTGCTATTTTTTTTTTGACAAAGTCTCTTGTGAGAAAGTTATTTACGTAAGACTGTTTGTGAAACGTGTTAGAGTATGTCTATTATTTAGATAAAGTAGGTTTAATGATTGTTAAAGTATGTAGGAGTATACTAAAGTACCTTAGATTAAAATATGATTTTAGTATGATATTATTATTGGCATACTCTAACTGTAAATAAACATACTTTATTTATCCAATAAATATATTTTAGTGATGGATCAACCCGTTTCACAAATAAACCGTCTCACAAGAGAGTATCTCTATTTTTTTTATTGAAAAGATTTAAATATGAATGGTATAAATGTTATAGTGTCATTGTTTACTCCGGAAAATAAAGAGTACATATCCTTATACTAAATGGTACTATAACATTTAATACTAAAAGGTAACAACTTCAAAAAAAAAATGCGGGATTTAGAGACACGCAATTTTTAGCCTTTCTAAAATCAATTATATCTCCAAAATATAATTATATATTTATTCATAATATTTGATAGATATTTATTTTTAGAGGGACTACCCCAATAAAACTAATTTAATAACCAATTTCTTAAAAACATTTGTGATACCCATTCTTTTTTTTTTCTTTTTTTATTATTTATTAAAATTATACTCTTAAAATTAACTAAATATTAAAGAGGTAACAAAATAAATTATAAATTATAAAATGGATAAAAGAAGAAAAAAGATTTTTAAAAAAATTATAAGTGGAAAGTCTATATAAAAATAGATTTCTCTCTTGTAAGACAGACGACTCGTCTATGCTTATTTATTATTAAAGTTATACTTTAAAAAAATGTACTTTTAACTACAAATAAACTTATTTTAACTGTATAATAAACATATTTTAACATATCTCATAATCCACCCACATGGAAAGCATCTAAAACACTTTATATACAATAATTTATCTTAGTGGAAAAAATGACCATTTACTTGATTGAAATATGAATATCTACAATCAATCTATTTACACGATTTTAAAATTTGTATAATTTAATTTCAAAATACAATATAATAAGCTTTTTAATATAGTAAATTAAGTTTGAATTTATATTATGATATAAAGAAAGTTGTCATTGTATTTATTTATTTATTTATTTATTATTTTCATTATTATAAAAGTAATATAAATGGGTCATTAAAATATAAATTTATATTTTTATAGATACATGTATAGTATGCGTACTTATGTATATTTATATATTTACTAGAAAATAATACAGTAGTAGATCTGATCATTACAAATATCCTATAAAATATTATTATCTTATATATAGTGGAGAAATGAGTGAAGAAATGTATGAGATTTTTTTATTAAAAAAATAAAATGAGTATCTTTAAATTTAACGCTCAAAATGTAAATTAAAAATGTTTACATTTCTCGGAGGGAGTACTCCCTCCGTTCCGCCCATATTGCACTGTTTACTGTAGCTTTTATGAGAGTTTTATGCAGTTAAACGGTGCAGTTTGATCGGGACGGAGGGAGTACATTTTTTACTAGTTGAATATTATACTGGTAAAATTCTTAATATTATTATTAAATTTGTTTCTTTATGGATTAACAACAATATTTTTTTAAAATTTTTTATTGGTAAAGTGGTAGTTAATAAATTTTATTATAAAAATTCAAAATAAATAATTAAGATTCAGTTGTTAAAAAAAGACAAAGACGTATATAAGCGTATAAGACAGTCTCACGTAAGTCCTTACGTGAGACGGACAAAAAGTGATAAATATCATTATCATTTTCGCTATAAAAATTATTATTTTTACCGTAAAATGTTATCACTTTTTATTTATATTATAAATTATTTATGAAATAAAATATTACTTTTTTTAATGATATTATTACTTTTTATCCATCTCATGTAAGGGTTTACGTGAAACAGTTTCACACACAAGGCATACCCATAAAAAATTGTAATAATTTTAATTTTTTTCGATAATATGTTGGTATTTATCAATCGGAAATCAATCATTTGTTTAAAAGTAATTATTTTTAGTGTTTTGTATAGTATTTATATTGAAATAGATCTACTTAATAAATATAAAAATGTTTTGCGAAACAATGGAATGTGCAAACAATTAACATTAAGCTATTGTAGTTTTTCTTTCTTTTGTGAATACTAGGTAAGGGCAGCACCTCACTTCGATTTCCCATGTGCTTCAGGTTATGAAAATTCAGATGTACATAGAAGTGGGGAGGAAATGCTGAAAATTATATGCAGTAGTTATGTGCACTGAAGTTCACAAGCATTCTAAGGGAGCAGAGTTAAGCAATGATGTCATAAAGATGGCCAAAAGATAGCCAATAGCACAAAATAATACCACTAACGGAAAATAATATTTACTTTCAAAAACTGATTATTACATATAAATACTAAATAGTGGACTGAGGAAGTAAAACAAGGATACAGTCACAAACCCAAGTCAACATCTCTCTCAGTCCCGTACTCAAGAACAAAACTGTGATGAGCATCAAGAGTAGTTCCACCAACCTCATGAAAGAAAACTGCAAAACTTTTTTGCTTGAGATTGTGGGTGCTTACGATGCGATTTTGCGATTTTTTCCCGAAAATTCAAATTGCATTGCTATAGGCGATCGGTTATTCTATAATATATAAATTGGGCAGTTTATTAAAATAATTAAATGTGCAATTTTAAGCGGTTTCAGTCAGATATTTTGCGATTTGACGGTTTTAAATTAATGTAAGAATTAGTGTTAGTCTATACAACAAAACATTTCAATCTTATATATGTTGTAAATTGAATGAGTATAAATAAAATGAAGAAATAATTAGAATATATGTTATCATGAATTATCGAAGAGCTAATGCATTATAAGAGGTTAAATATTAAAAAGCTATAATATATGTCATAGTACTATATAAATTTAAAAACTTAGATTAAAAAATCATGTCTAAGCATATGAGTTAATGTATTTAATAGATTATATATTAAAAAGCTACAATATATGTCATATTATTATATAAGTTTAAAACTTAGACTAAAAAAATCATGTCTAACTATGATAACTATATATGAAATAAGTCAAAAAATCGATGATTATTGATAATTAATTATAAAATAATTTAGGCGGTGCAGTGCGGTCGGTTTTTAATAAAAAAACGTAATTGCCCCGACTATGCAGTGCAGTTTTGCATAAAAAATATAACCGCGGTTTACTATGAAAAATAATCGATGGCGGTGCAATGCGGTTCGGTGCGGTCGGTTTTGCCGGTTTCGAAAAAAATATAATCACCCCTACTTGAGATGATATATTTTGATAGCAGCATGTAAGATGTGTTCAAGGACAGCACCATATTTATTCATTGTATTGGGTCTCCTGATCCTGAACTTTGTCTAGTGGACCCACTTATCAAAATTTTCTACCTGAGCAAATAGAACATGGTAAGAGAACACAAAAGATGAAGCTGGAAAAAAATTTAGGATGCTGGAAGATAATAGGAAACTAAGGAAGTTACCTCCGCCTGCAACATTTCACAGAAATGTGGCTGCAGCATTTCAAACGTAAATATTCCAGGAGAGGATTCATACATTATGCCTCTGAAACTCTGCTTAGTATTCTCACTGATTGCCTTAAGGAACGAGGGTACGGAAAAGGTTGAAGCTTGCATATTATAAAGCTCATTGTGTAGACGCTGAGAAAGACAGTTCAGTTGTTTGTTAGAATTCTGTACTAACATGATGATATCAGTAGACACAGTTCAGACAGCTGAAACAAACCACAACATTTTCTGGCATAGAATCTAGCATATAATGGTATTGAATATCTATATCAGGTTCATCCATTTTAATTTTGGCAAGCACTCTCAGGTAGAAAAACACCTCTGTCTTCCATTCTACTTGCATCCATGTCTCAAAAGTACTTTAGAAGAACAACATTGCATAGCTGTCACAAAAATTAACAAACTGAAAAATACTTAAAAGAGCCCACTTTCGTTTAATGAGGAATCAAACATTCACAAAGTGAACAAGAAAATTTGTCAAATATATGTATAAGAGGTTCAGTTCTTCCCATCCATATTTATCATTCTGATATAAGCACATTAGCCTCTTTAACATCGCCAGTAGAAGATTATTCTATTTGATAATCTCCTCTCTAATCTAAAATCATCAGGCAAAAACAGAAATACTTTTGGAAATCAAGAGATCAATACTTGCAAGCATCCACAATTTGATTAGCTTTTGATAGTCTCCTTTCTATCTAAAACCATTAATCAAAAAGAGAAATACTCTATTGGAAACCAAGAAGATCCGTACTTGCAAGCATCCACAAATTGATAAGATTAGGTGCTAAGCGCCACATATATGCAGCAAACTTCGTACCAATAACGATACTATCCTGCGCCTGCTTATTTCCTTACATATACAGGAAACAAAAATACCTAATCAACAACATGAAAAGAATCTATTTCCTTCTGCTAAGGTACAACTATCATATAGTGAAAATTCACAAAATTTTTGGATAAACTTCCCAAAAAGCTTCTCACTTTGTCTATTCAACTTCCCATACCATAAGAATCAGTTGTATCAAACACAAATAAATCCCTTTCTCAACTGCAAGATTAAATTTAATGATGTTTATTTTTCTTTCCATAGTGCTGTAGCCACCACACTCTTCGCCATACATATTAAAGTTTCATTTCTAAGCAGAAGAGAGATGTACATGAACCACACTTAAATTTCAGAAAAAACAAAATAACGGATCTCAATATCATTAGTTCAAGAGGACAAGATTTTTGTTGAAGCTCATACCTTGAAACTTGTCTTTAATGTCGGAAGGTTATATTGGTGCCAGCAGCTAAAGCTGTGTTCTATAATAGACATAACATACACCGAGTCGAACAAAATTAGAACAGCGCAACAGAATTATTTGTTTAAGACTAAACATATCGTAAAATGAGCTTAATAAATGATAAAAGTCGGACTAAAATTTAGTCCATTTCTGTTGTTCATATTTAAATTTAAACTAAATAAATTAATATCTGTAAAAGTTGGTCAATCTTAAAATTCCCAAAGGTTTAAGAAAGAAATGGCAATCTAATAATACCACAAAACAAGTTTCCATAAGTCCGCTTTTCACCACTATGGAGCAGTCCACCCAAGAACAAGAACAAAGGTTAAGGAGAAAATTCTATCATCTACTGAAAAAATAAAATATTTTTATACTGATTAAGATAATAGCATGACAGGTTGTTCCACATGTACAAAATGTAATAATATACTAAATGGTCAAATACTTTCGAACACCAATCCATTGACATAGTCACATTACTGCATAAATAAAAATATACTTTGTTAAATACCTTAAATGAGAAAAAAATTTCATCATTTGATTTCATGGTAGACCACGTGCAGGTGTATACCCTTTACTTCTTCAAGTTTCCTTGCTTTGGCATATTATCATTCCCTCCATCAACATCATCGGCCTGATGGAATAAGAGAAAAGGATAATATAAGAACATTTAAAGTAAGAGAATGTATACCCTTTACTTCTTCAAGTTTCCTTGCTTTGGCATATTATCATTCACTCCATCAACATCATCGACCTGATGGAATAAGAGAAAAGGATAATATAAGAACATCTAAAGTAAGAGAAAGTCAATAAATAGCATATCTAAGGTTACATATGTTGCAAACTTGCATAACACTTACGAGCTACATTTCAAAATTTTGGCGTAAACGCAAGCACTCATAAGAGTTGTATAGTGACGTAGCCATGCATTAGTTGGCCGTAGGTGAACAGTTTGACACTACTTTTAAAGAGTTTTAAGTAAATTACTCCAAATTCTACAATGCAAACCAGTATGTGTACAAAAGGGGTACTGGCAACTAATTACTAAGGTAAGTGCAGCAAACTTGCCAAAAGTAAAAAATCTAGTAATGTGAAGAAAATTTGCGTTTGTTTGTATTCTGAAACTTCTGCAGAAGTGTTAGGTTTTCTAATGCCTTTGAATCGAACAGCAACTTCAGCTTCAATGGTACAACACATGAGATATTTGACTAATTATTAATGAGAAAAATATGTATCACTAATGACTAAACTTGAATTCCCTCCATCCAATACCTTCAGTGAAGTCTGCATTCCTTTCTTTATTCCTTAACAAACTCTTGATCAACAGACTGCATTTTTCACAATTACACAAGATATATTAAGTTACAGCAACAATATGGTTAAAATGATAATAAAAGTTATATGTATATTAACTTTGAGGGATCATGTGATTGCCTAAACTGTGAAGCAGGAGTACTAATAGAAAGGCAATTCAAGTGAGTCATGTCAAATCCTCGGAGATCTTAACTCAACAATCTCAATATCAGAGTGCTCCAAACAGTATTTATTATAGACAATAAAGTGCATTAGCATAGATAATCAGAAATCCCATAAAGCACAATGTTGCATTTGATTAAATTAAAAGCAAGATTATTGGCTATAATAAGAAATAGCATCACCGAACTATACACAAGTAAGAATTCTAGAAACACAATGAAGAATTTATCAACATTGAAGTTCCTCATATCCCCTTCAAATTCAATAGAGTATCTGAAACTTGAATTTCAGATACTACAGTTTTAAGAGACAATGGTTTGTGCTACAACAGAAATCATACATATAAATGACCACCTTATTCCATTTAAGACCTCAACTATCTTATTGGGAATTGATCTTCACAGAGTGACGCTAGATTTAAGCTTAGCTTAAAAATTGAATTAAAGAGATATATTCCTAATACAAGCAACCAATCAAATTACCTGCTATGCTCTCGACACATTCTTTCATCAACTTGGGAAACCTGGAGTCTTTAGGAGCCAAAGAAGCACCAATATCTAAGGTAGTTTTAGCAGTCTGGTATTCGTGGAAATAGAAAAGGCTCAAAAATAGAGAGAGGATAACATATTTTACATTGACACAATTAGCACAATGGGAAAATGCTAGATGCACCTACTAATACTCAAGGAAAAGCAAGAGGGGTTAAGTGTTATTGTTAATTTTATCCACAAGCCCAGCATTCAATTTGAATCGGTGAAAGTAATTGTGAATCCTAAAAGCATAGAATCATTGAATTACAAGAACACCATAGAAACACAAACATTTCTGAAACAATGAAAAAAATATAGAAAACCTTCTGACACCCAACCAAGGAAAGATAATTTAGAAGAGAAGAACAATTTAGAGTTTCAATATCGCTTATGCATTTCTCATTTCAATTTAACTTAGAAAGGAGAAACAAACAATAAGAAATTTAGAAAAAGTGATTGTTCGAGAGTCAGTAATGTACCTTCCAGCGATGTTTGGAGTACGCTGACGGCGAAGCTCGTGTGTGAAGTGGAGGCGGTGAAGAAGACCACAAAATTTGAATGTGAAGATCTAAGGAAGATGAGGTGAGGTGAGTTTTAAATGCATCTTTTATTAAATTTTTAAATTTTAAGTATTTGTTGTGATTTATTTAATTTAAAATATGTGATTTTTTAAAAAATAAAATAAAATATAGTATATATTAAATATTTCAATGAAAACATATAGTCCCATAACACTGGTGTATTTTAGTAATTAATATGACGATGTAGTAATTTGTTGTCTTGGATTTTATGTTACCAATCAATCATACCTTCAGAGCTTATCTTCAACCCTGAAGAAACACTTGTGCTCCTCTGGATAAAACCTGCAAAATGAAGCAATTGGTCCTATAATCTGTCTGCTTGATGATATTAGGAAAAAAGGTAATGTCTATAAATTTATAAACAACTAATAATTATTGTTAGCAGCAACATCTACTATAAATATGGTAGCATGATCCTAACATATACATCTAAATGAAATAAGAGGTGGAAAAGGAAGAGTATTATTTCGAAAAGCTCAGACAGTTACATTGCATAAATCTAATTGACTGAAGATATTTCACTGCTATATATAATCTAGTTTAGTGTCCAATCATCAAAGGCCAGACTAATCATGACAATGAAAATTGTTATTCCATAACTTCTTTATTTTGGTAGGTGGTCACATAGTCTTGGTACAGGATTTAGGAAAATTTTAAAAGTACTTCATTTCGCAGCTAAAATTTGTGCTGCTGCACGTGATTTGGGGATCTATAAGGATTCGAATGCAAGTAATTGAAGTAATTAAATTCTTGTATAATTGCAGGTACATGATAGGATACGATGATCATGTTCCCATTTAGTTTCAAGGTTATCAAAGGCATACGCACGGAGGGGCACTTGCCCCTCTGGACTTTTCAAAATATTTACTATATATATTGTAGTCTATAAATAATCCATGAGTGGCCTGGTGATTATACCTTCCTTTTAAACCAAAACGCAATCCCAATTTTATTTTTATCTACTCCTATTTATTTAGGCCTCCTCTCCCCTTCATTTTATTGATATATTTTTTCAATAAAATGAATATTTATTCTTGTCCTATTTATTTAGGCCCCTCCCCTCTTCATCTTATTTATATATTTTATTCGAAAAAATAATACATACTGCTATTTATTCTTCTCCTATTTATTTAGGCCCCCTCCCCTTTTCATCTTATTTATATATTTTTTCGAAAAAATAATAGTACATAATCCTAACTCTCCCCTAAAATAATACTTTAATGGTTAATGGTAGATAGATCAAAATAATAAAATAAATACATTTTAGAAAGACGAAATGATATATTCCTTTCGTTCTTCATTAATAGTTACACTTGTTTTTTTTTACCAAGATTAAGGAATAGGAGTATAGTTTTTATAAGGTGCGTATAGTGGATTGAGATATATACTACCCTCTCGTCCATCCTTAATGTATCCATTTGCTTTTTGCATATTGATTAATGAGTATTATTATTTTATGTGTATTAGGTAGTTGTATTAGTAGATGGTTTGAGTCATATATTTTATTTGTATTAGTGAAGGGTGTGGGTCCCATAGTCCAAAAAGGGAAATAGATAGATTAAGGATGGACGGCCAAAAATGATAAAATAAATAGATTAACATTGAACGGAGGGAGTACTATTTTAATGTAAATTGGAGAGTTGTATTAGTTTTGTGTGTGTACCCATTAAAGTGTAGGTTTCATCTACCAAAAAGTGAAATATAACTATGGATGTGAGATGTCTAAATTGAAAATATATACTCCGACTATTATTATTGCGGGACGGAGGGACTTCGTTACATAAAATTTGGTCCCCCACCTAAAATCCTGTGTCCGCCACTGTAACCTATAGTTCTATTGTTCATACAGCTTATTTGGGTTGTTATTGTGAATGCATGACATAATTAAGAGATGAAAGAATTAATGTATTAATACAAAGAGCAGAGCTCACCTATGCATACATTGTCTTGCCCACAAACACAAAAAGCTTGTTCGCGTTTTCTGATGCATTTTTTGTCTAATACATCAAATATCCTAATGAACATGCATTCAAAATTTTCTACCACAAAAAGGAAATCATATCTAAAAATTTCTTAAAAAGAAGTTAAGAGTTGCTCATCTTTAGGATTTAGTTAGAAATTAGCTATGTTTTGAAACAGTATGTTGTAATTCCATGCTGTAGATTCCTCATCCCCACTCTTTCTAGTTAAAATACTAAAGCTTTTCTTCTTTTCAAAGCAAAAATGAAAACTAAATCAGATCTGGTTGTATAGAATATGATACTTCATGAGTCAATCAAGAGCTGACTGCCATAGAGTAAACTATTCCAATTTTTAGTGTGCGTTTTAACTCATCATCTCCACATTCTATGACCAATAATTTCAAGTCTTCCTCCTGACCTCCAACATTGTTTTTGGCCCCTGTTATGCCTAATTCTCAGACTCAGCATAAATCAAAGAGGCTCCATTAATGATTTATTAAAATGTAATGCAAATTTCTAGAATTATGTATAGAATTGTGGATTAATACAAAATATCTAGAAAGGTATAGAAATTGTAAAATATGTAAAAATTAAGAAGAATCTAGAATTGTCTAGGTTAAGTCTTTAATCATGAATTAGGTAGAATTATCTAGAACATGAAGTAATCTAGAATGATGATGAGTGATCCATTGAAGGATCTAGAACCATCACCTTGTACCTATAAATATGGGTCATTGTAATTCAATTGTAGAATGAAAAACAACAAACATTCTTCTAAATCTCCAAAGCCTTTCAACTCCCCTATTAAACATCTTTTCCTACATTCACTAACCCAAACCTCTAGCCTAAATCACTAACCACTTACATATAAACCTTCCATCCTAAACACTACCAACCTATATCCCATATCCTAAATACCATCAGTGGTATTAGAGCCTCGTTCGATACAATCGGGCGTCACTATGGCCGATACATTCTGCAGTATTCCAATTCCAATCTTTCATGGTAACAACTACGATTTTTGGGAGATCAAAATGAAGACCTATCTTTGTGCTCAAGATTTGTGGGATATTGTTAATGTTGGATATACAACA
The DNA here is from genome assembly GCA_023678885.1 of Pogostemon cablin. Lineage (NCBI taxonomy): Eukaryota > Viridiplantae > Streptophyta > Magnoliopsida > Lamiales > Lamiaceae > Pogostemon > Pogostemon cablin. The sequence goes on from CM043009.1 coordinate 7,698,549, forward strand.
CCAACAGATATCTCCACATTGAATGAGTTACAAAGAAAAAAACTTAAGGAGAATCAATAGAGGGATTCTCAAGCACTTCTAGCTCTACAGATGAGCTTGGCAGACGAATATTTTCTGAGAATTATGGGAGCAAAAACATCCAAAGAAGCGTGGGATAAGTTGAAGGAGGAGTTCCAAGGCAACGAAAAGGTACGCACTACTAAACTTCAAACTTTAAGAAGAAAGTTTGAAAATTTGAAGATGTTAGATTCTGAGACTGCTAAGGATTATTATGCTAGAGTAAATGAGGTAGTTACTCAACTACGGTCCTATGGAGAAGATTTTCCTGACAACAAAATAGTTGCTAAAATTTTAATAACTTGCACAAAAAAATATGATCCCATAATAGCAGCTATTGAAGAGTCTAAAGACATAACAAAATTAATAGCCACAGAATTAATGGGATCTTTAGAAGCTCATGAAAAACGATTAGAAAGGCGTTATGAAAAGGACATTGATAATGTCTTTCAATCTAAAGTAAATTTGCAGTCTCAGAATAAAAAGAAGAATGAAGAAAACATTAAGGAGGACAATAATAAGTTCCCACCATGTCGTATTTGTAAAAGAAGAAATAATTTAGAAAAAGATTGTTGGTTTAAGGACAAACCCCAAACTCAAAAGAAATTTGGACGTGGAGGAAAGGTCAATCGATTTAATCGTAGGCACCAAGCTAATTTTTCCAAAAGTTCAGAAAATGAAGATTATATGTTTTATGCCTGCCAAGCTGCATCTAAAGAAGAAAAAGATACTTGGTATCTGGATAAAAATAAGGATATATTTTGTGAACTTGAAAAAGCTAACACAAAAATAAAACTAGGAAATGGTGCTTTTATGGAGGCAACTGGTAAGGGAACCATTGCCATAGACACAAATAAAGGGAAAAGATACATAAATGAAGTCCTCCTAGTCCCAACAATAGATCAACACCTACTAAGTGTGGGACAAATGATTGAGAAAGGCTACTCCTTACACTTTGAGGAAAATACTTGCACAATCTACGATAAGAAAGATAAATCCCTCATAATCACTAAAGTTTAAATGAGCGACAATAGATGTTTTCCTATCCAATGGAGATATGCAAACAATATTGCAATGAAAGCTCAAGTGGACGACACCTGGCTATGGCATAGAAGGTTTGGGCATTTCAATCTACAAGGATTGAAGTTTCTAAACCTAAAGAATATGATGCGGGACTTGCCATCAATTAAAGAGCTCAACGGAGTCTGTGAAGGGTGCATGCTCGGGAAACAACATCGACTACCATCCCATCCGAGAAATCTTGGAGAGCGAAGAAGCCATTGGAGCTCGTGCACACCAACATATGTGGTCCGATGCGCACTCTATCACACGATAAAAACAGGTACTTCATCCTATTTATTGATGATTATACAAGAATGACATGGGTCTACTTTCTACGTGAAAAATCGCAAGCTTTCGATATTTTCAAAAAATTCAAGACCTTTGTCGAAAAACAAAGTGGCTACAAGATCAAGACTATTCGAAGTGATCGTGGAAAGGAGTATACTTCCAACCAGTTCACAAAGTTCTGTGAAGATGAAGGCATGGAGCACCAACTCACAGTCGGATATGCTCCAGAACAAAATGGTGTATCTGAAAGGAAGAATAGGACCGTGATGGAGATGGCAAGATCTATGCTAATGGAGAAGGGTCTTCCAAAGACGTACTGGGCAGAGGCTGTGAGTACTGCTGTTTATCTCCTCAACATATGTCCAACTATGGCAGTACAACACAAGACACCAGTTGAAGCATGGAGTGGACGAAAACCATCGGAAGCATCTAAGAGTCTTCGGGTGCATTTGCTATGTCCACATCCCTAAGGAGAAAAGGAGCAAGCTCGACAAGAAGACAGAAAAAGGAATTTTTCTGGGCTATAACACTCAATCAAAAGGTTATCGAGTCCATAGCTTGGAAAATAAAAAACTAATCATCAGTCGGGACGTAATGTTCGATGAAGACGCAGCTTATAACTGGGATACGGATCAAATAGAGAGAAAAAACATCTACTTACCAGCGCAAGCCCAACAACAAGAAGATGAAGTCGACCCACAGGATGTTCCGAGACAAGCCACAACTGAAGACGCAGCCGCATCTCCAGAATCCATTCCAAGAAAGTATCGATCGTTGACAGAGATCTATGAAAGATGCAATTTTACAACCGTGGAGCCAAACACCTATGAAGAAGCTTCTAGAGAAGACATTTGGAGAAAAACAATGGAGGAGGAGATACACATGATCGAGAAGAATGAGACATGGGAGCTCACAGACCTTCCCAAAGACAAAGAAGCCATAGGAGTTAAGTGGGTCTACAAAACAAAACTTAACTCTGATGGTTCAATACAAAAACACAAGGCAATGCTTGTCGCTAAAGGATATGCACAACAATATGGAGTCGACTACAATGAGACATTCGCTCCAGTTGCAAGACTTGACACAGTACGAGCATTGATCGCGCTAGCAGCACAAAAGAAGTGGAAAATCTACCAGCTCGATGTCAAATCAGCATTCCTCAATGGATATCTTAATGAAGAGATCTATGTGGAGTAACCTCAAGGGTTCGTGATACAAGGGCGCGAAGACAAAGTCTTCAAACTAAATAAAGCTCTGTACGGATTAAAGCAAGCCCCACGAGCCTGGTACAGCAGAATTGATGATTACTTCACTGAACTTGGATTCAGGAGGAGCATGAGTGAGCCAACACTATACATCAAGACCCAAGGTACGGAAGACACACTCATTGTCTCTCTATATGTTGATGATCTAATATACACAGGAAACAATGAGATAATGATCAAGGAGTTCAAAGAAGACATTATGAAAAAGTTCGAGATGACGGATTTAGGCTTGATGCAATATTTTCTCGGCATTGAGATAAATCAAAGAAAAGATGGTATCTTCATCTCTCAAAAGAAGTATGCAGAAAATATGCTGAAGAAGTTCAAGATGGAGGGATGCAAAACTGTGGCAACTCCACTCGATAATAATAAAGCTCTACAGAAAGAAGATGGCTCACCTAAAGCAGACAACTCAAAGTTTCGAAGCCTCATTGGAAGTCTACTATACTTGACGGCGACTCAACCAGACATAATGTACGCAACAAGCTTTCTATCAAGATTCATGCAGGATCCAAGTCAGACTCACTACGGAGCAGCAAAGAGAATACTCCGATATCTTCAAGGAACGAAGAACTTCGGCATCTGGTATGCATCAACTCCTGACTCTAAACTAACAGGTTATACAGACAGTGATTGGGCGGTTCAGTTGATGACATGCGAAGCACATCTGGATATGTATTCACAATGGGTTCAGGAATATTTTCCTGGGCATCTAAGAAGCAAGCTACAGTTGCACAATCATCAGCCGAAGCAGAGTACATAGCAGCGGTAATAACTACAAGCCAAGCAATATGGTTGAAGCGAATACTTGAAGATATGGGAGAGCCACAAGAAGAAGCTACAAACATCTACTGTGATAGTAAATCAGCAATCGCTATGGCGAAAAATCCAGTATTCCACAGCAGAACCAATCACATCAAGATAAAGTATCACTTCATCAGAGAAGCAGAAGCTAATAAAGAAATCGAGCTGAAGCATTGCAAGACAGAAGAGCAACTTGCGGATATATTCACGAAAGCATTACCACAAGGAAAGTTCGAGACATTACGAGAGCTTGTCGGAGTACAAGAAATATGCATTAAGGAGGAGTATTAAAATGTAATGCAAATTTCTAGAATTATGTAGAGAATTGTGGATTAATACAAAATATCTAGAAAGGTATAGAAATTGTAAAATATGTAAAAACTAAGAAGAATCTAGAATTGTCTATGTTAAGACTTTAATCATGAATTTGGTAGAATTATCTAGAACATGAAGTAATCTAGAATGATGATGAGTGATCCATTGAAGAATCTAGAACCATCACCTTGTACCTATAAATATGGGTCATTGTAACTCAATTGTAGAATGAAAAACAACAAACATTCTTCTAAATCTCCAAAGCCTTTCAACTCCCCTATTAAACATTTTTTCCTACATTCACTAATCCAAACCTCTAGCCTAAATCACTAACCACTTACATATAAACCTTCCATCCTAAACACTACCAACCCATATCCCATATCCTAAATACCATCATGATTAAACAATTATAAATCATCTGCACTAAACTTCAATTCATTTAATTTCTCTTTTCTTATCAACATTAAGGATCAGTACTTCAAACAAACAAAAAAGTACTTTCTCCGTCCCGAAACAAGGTATAAGTTTACTTTTTACATGGAAATTAAGAAGTATAATATTTTAATGTGTAGTGAAGTGAGAGAAATAATATTTTAATGTGTAGCGGGTAGTTGTATTAGTGTAGTGTATGGGGGCCATATGGATATAATAATGGTTTTGTGTGGGTCACATCAACCAAAAAATGAAATGTATACTTTGTTTTGAGACGACCAAAATAGAAAAATGTATACTGTGGGACGGATGGAGTATATCAATTGAATTCATAGAGCATTCTAGACGACACGTACGCATAAAAATATTCTACGCAGAAAAATATACTAGCTCCTTCTCATTTACTATTTCTGTTTAAGAAAAATTGTTCTCTTTGACCAAATTTGCATTATAAAGATTTTGAGGATTTTCCTAGCAAATTTAGACACTCTATTTTTCGCAATTTATTTGCAATTTTGACAAAATTTAGAGAATTTTCCATTTTTTCTGCTTTGCAATTTTCGGTAGATTTGGAGTTTGATTATATTATCTTGCTCTTTTATGCTTCTAAATGCGTAGTAGTTTGTGTAATACTCTTTATAATAAAATTTGTGAGGGAATTATTTGTAAGTAGTTAGAAATATTTATTTATCTCTTCCATCATATAGTGGGGATTCTGAATTAAGAGTACATCCAAATTAGGCCCACCACATGGCCATTAATAATTGAGAAAATATCAATTATATTTTTAAAAGTGGGCTTCATAAATCCTTCATTTATTATAATAAAAATAAATTATAATAGAGAAACCAAATCCCCAATTTGGAGCATGAAATTATAATAGAGAAACCAAACCCCAGATTTGAAGCATTTCTTTTTTCCTTTAGTTGCCGAGGGTGTATGTAAATAGTTATCGTGCCACTGTTTATGGAGAAATTTTTTTAGTTTATCAAGCTCAACTCTTAAGCATCTAGAGTTTAAATTTTTTTTGTTCCTTCTATATATGATTTGATTTGGTATTAATAAATTTGTTTATATGTGATGAATGATTTCTAAATTTTGCATTTTATGAAATGTCTCAATTAAATTGGATGCTTTTATCATTTTACAATTTATGATCAACTTAGAATTGGTTTAAATGTCTTCTGTATTTGAATAATTTTTTAAAAAATATTTATCTGTAAGCTCTTTTAGCACTGTTGCTCCACGCTCTCGTGCTCTCCTGAGATATGGAATATTGAGTTAAACCTTTCACCATTCCGACATTCTACAACATAATTTTTGAAGTTTAAGAAACCTTTCACCATTCCCACGTTCTAAAACATAATTTTTGAAGATTCTGTGACCACGAGGAAGCATTCCTAGCTTGTAAGCATTCCCCCTCTTTTACCACCGTTACTCCCGCTCTCGTGCTCTTCCCGCTCTCCGTGCTCATATTGAGTTTGAGAAACCTTCCAGCATTCCAACATTCTACAACATAATTTTTGAATATTTTGTGAGAACGAAGAAACAACGCCACAAAAAATAAGCATACCTAGCTTGTAAGCATTCCCAAGCGAGAAACAACCCTAAAAAAGTAAACATTCTTTGTAGCTCTTCTCCAACTTAGTCATACACTAGCTTGTAAGCATTCCCAAGTGCTTCCAATTCTATAATGGAATACTTGATGTATATATTACTTTGTATAATAGATTTGACAATATTTTGTTATTGTATAATAGATTTGACAATATTTTATTATTGATGGGTGTGGTTATAAGCAATAGTATATATATATAATAAATATATTTTTAAAATTGATATAAGTATGAAATATTAATTACAATAATATCACTGCAAGAAAATATAAATATCATAAAAATATGAACAAGATATATATACTCTCATGATATATTGATAATGAAAATATACACTACATAAAAATATAAATAGTAATTAATATATGATAGGAAATTTTTATCTTTTGTTTATGGATAATCGATTTTAGGATATGTTGAGATGGCCTTACCCAAAATCTAACCTATTAAAAACTTATTTTAGTAATTACCAACAAAAATTATTCACAATAAATTACCTATAAAAACTACTTTATCAATATAATGTTGGTTATTAACGCCCTATTAAAACATTATTTTAGTAATTATCAACAAAAATTATTTACAATAAGTTATCTATAAAAAAACTATTTTATCAATATGAAATCCACAGCCCATTTTGGGAATCTAAATAGAGGTGGACTACATAACAATATATATTATAATATATCATAGGAAATTCTTTTTTTAATGAATAATCTATCTTATTAAAGGGAGGTGTGAAACGATGTCACCAAAATCTATTCTATAAAAAATTATTCTAGTAATTACCAACAAAAATTATATTCACAATAAATTATGTATGAAAAATTACTTTATCGATATAATGTTTGCTTTGACAACAAATTTAATCACTCTTTCTAATCTCTCCATTCTAACAAAGATCTCGAGGCGCCAAGCATTTTGATTTCTTTCGGGTGATTTCTTTTGCTGCTGTTTAATTTGTAAGAAGTCATCGTTTTGTTCGTCTCACACCTTAAATATATATTTTTAATAATAATACTATATTTTCCTATGATATATCACTATATAAATTTAATAATATTACCCGATATTTCTTTTCACAAAAATTTACAAATATTGCAATCCTTATTATGGTATCTAATTTTGCTAATTAAAGTGTGATTGTCTTGGAGTTGGAGGGGTACATGTCTTTCTTACTTTGTACTATAACAAAATATATGACTCATTAATTTCTTATTTGTCCCACATGTACCCAAAATAAAAATTAAAAAATATCAGCCTAATATATCAATTTTTATTATAATCAATTACAAAAAATGTCATCTATCCCAATATTTATTATGAACAAGAAAAAAAGTGTGTTTATCAATATATCACTCATTAAAAAAAATTATGTATAGATAAAATAATTGGGATAGCAATACATTGTAATTAGATTAATATTGTTATTCTCATTTACAAAACAAAATAAAATAAGAGAATATTAATGTTAAAAATAAATCTTATGAACATAAGTTAAATTAATCATATTAAATAATTCATTACATTTACATAACAATGATATTCCTCATATACAAAACAAAATCAGATTAATATTGTTCTCATCATTTACAAAACAAAATAAAATAAGTGAATATTAATTTTAAAATAGTCTTATGAACATAAGTTAAATTAATCATATTAAATAGTTCATTGCATTATATTATCTCATTATTATCGTTTTATCATTATTATTGTTTTAAATGATTTGGCTTGGGTCATTTTAAATGATTTGGCTTGGGTCAGTGCTCTATAGGTGTTATACATTCTCCCTTTCACGTATATGGCATGTGTGGTATACTATGTTATCTTTTGATCTCTTTGTAATTTTCGTTTTCGTATTTATTTATTTTATTACGTATTTTGATATAATGCGTTCTACGCCTAACTAAAATTAATTTAAAATTTTTGCTATTTTAAAATTTATGAGAGTTAATTTTATTTTATATACGTAGTTTGGTATAATGTGTTCTACACCTAACTAAAATTAATTTATAATTTCAAAATTTTAAAATTTAGGAGAATACATGCTATAGGGATATATTTCAGAAAAACAAGTTTAAGACTTGTTGACTCAATTTATTTTCCTTAGCTATATTTTGGGACTACAATTTAATAAATTAATTAGGTTTAATTTTACAAAATTATTTTTTTAGAAATATTATTTATATGATCAAAGTAAATGTTTGCCCCATTCATTAAACCTCATTCTCTCTTCTCTCTCTATTCTTCATTTTGCCCCATTCTCTCTTCTTACTCTATCATTCATTTTTCAAAGATTTTAAAGATTTGAGAAGTCAACCACACGAGGGAAACAACAAGGCACAACACAACCCAATATGAATCTAGCGTGCAGGGTTGCACAAAAGTTGCGTATAAGACCGCACAGTTGGCCACGTACAGGGTCGCATAAAAGGTCGCGTACATGGTCGCACGATATTGTGCGACATTTCTTGCGACTGTTTGTGTGACCAATCATGCAACTATATGTTTCTGTCTATAGTCGCATAAGTGTCGCATGCAGGGTCGTACATAAGGTCGCATTGATGATCGGGTGTATTTTGTTGTAAGCAGTTGCATAATTGGTTTCACAAGAAGTTGCTTATACTTGAACCGTATAGTCACACAATAGGTCGCGCCAATAGTTGCAGGTAGGGTTGCTTATGTGGTCACATGCAGATTTGCATGTGGTCTCGTAAGTATTTGCGTGATTGTTCATGTAACTACATTTGTAACAAAAAATGCGATTAAATTATTTATAATAGAAGCCCGTAATCACATAGGTAAAAAATATAGTATAAGAACAAATATTACAATGCTCAATTTGAAAGCTCGAAAAACAATGATTAAAGCAACTTTGAATACATAAAAGTCAATGGTCCAAATAAAAAATACCTAAATTTATAATGATTTGAGTACACAACTCAACAAAAATGCTAAGAAATCATTTTGGTCACGATCTTCTTCTTCAGATTGATCCTTTCATTTTGATCACGATCTTCTTCTTCGGAATCAAAGAAATCATGCTCGCTCACAAAAGAACTGTTGGATGCATCACATTCAAACTGAATGCCACCACCAATATCATCACGATTCTCATGTAGAATTGTGTTTCTTGATGAATTAGTCAAAATCTGATTAAGAGAAACCACTAAAGTTCTACTTGCCATAATAATTTCCAAACACAAATGTCTTTTTTATCATCAACAATAGTTGCACGTCATATAACTCATTTACCGGACAGGGAGGCACGATTCCATTTGATTTATAGCCAAACCAATATGACATCTTAATGTCATGATTTTTTTTTGTTAACTTTGGTCTCATCAAACATTTTGTCTAATAATTGTTCATAATTTGTGTCTATACTTGCCCACATAATTTTTGACTTGATTTTCTCTCCATCATATTTCCATTGACCGGAATCACGTAGTCATTCTCCATCCCAAAGGCATAGAATAGGAATCTTATCTGAAATTTGAAATATATGTTTAATATTAAAAAAAGGTTAAAATTGTATATACTTTATTTACGTGCAGCCTCATTTATTTATATGCTTGACAAATCATGTCCACGAGACTAACTACTCACGCGACCATTCATGCGACTACACATGCGACCATGAACGCGACTAACCATGCGACTAACCAAGCGACCATGCATGCAACTACTCACGCGACCATGCACGACTACTCAAGCAACTATGCACGCTACTACACATGTGACTATAAATGCGACTACCAAGCGACCATGCACACGTGCGACTATTAACGCGAATACTCAAGCGACCACGTACGTGACTAACCAAGCGACCATGCACGCGTGTGACTACTCACGCGACTAATAAAGCAACCATGCACGCAACCATTCACGCGATTAATTAACCACGCAACTAACTACGCGACCCACTAGCAACTATTCACGCAACTATTCGTGCGACTAACAAGTAACTACTTACTGAAAGTGCGTGCGACCTTACGCGCAACCTGTCACGCAACCTGTCATGCAACTCTTCGCAAATTGTGATTTCTATACCTCAAAGTTTAGATTTGTATCAAAGTATTCACAATATGTGTGTTAATCAATATTCTAAACACGTCAGGTGATGTAAAAATTCTTATTAATCTAATCAAACACCAAAATAACATCATCCCAATATATATAACTCACATGTTTATTTTCACAAAACCCTAAATTTAGTTTATGAAAAACAAATTGTAAGATTTACTAACCTAGATTCATATTGGGTTGCGTTGTGACGTTGTCGCTTTCCTTGCCTTCTAAATCTTTAAAATTTTTGAAGAATGATAGAGTGAAAAGAGAGAATGAGGCAAAATGAACAATAGTGAGAGAAGAGAGAATAGACTTTATGTGAGTAAAGGAGTATTTGGGTCCAAAAAAAATTTAAAAAGTGACATTTTTAAAAAAATATTATTGTGGGTGGCATTTTTAAAAAAGATGTATTGAAAGTGGCATCGTTAGAAATTTTTCTATTTATTTAAAATAATAAAATTTATATTATATTTATTCTATATTTAATTAATAATAATACTGTAATTTTATATTATTATGTTTATTTAAACAAATAAAAAATATAAATATATATAAAATCAATGAATATTAAACGAATACAGATACTCGTGGATATTGAGAAATGGGTATGGAATTCGTATGTGTACCATAATAAATTTTTTAAATGAAATAGGTATTGATACGAGTAGTTATTTTTTATTGGGTACCAGTACCCCAAAATATGCGGATACCCTATCCGTTGTCATACCCACTTCCGCCCTACACTTATCTTCACACTTTGGGGTTACACACAACAATAATACAAATACTCATTATACATTAAAATTATATTTTTCTTAACTCAATTCACTATACATTAAAATATAATATGTCTTAATCTCCGTACAAACAGTAAACGCAATATTATTCATGTGACAGATGAAGTATAAATCTTTGTTTCGAGCAAATCACGGGTTACAAAATTTAGTAATAGTTAAAAAGAATATTACTTAAAGAGGAAAGAATAAGAATGTGAATCATGCATTAATACAATTTGTATGTTAATATAGAGATAGTATTTATAACTTCAATTTGAAAAAACAAAATTATAATAGGCGTAATTTTGAACCTATACTCAATTTCAAAACTCAAATCAAACGTAACTTATAAGTCCAATCAATCTCACAACCACAGACCAAATGTCATCCAATGCCTTAATATATCTTTTATATACTATTTCAAGAAGAGTTAAAATTAAAACTCCTAAAAAGAATCAAAGTTTCTATAATTCACTTCCAGATCAACCAAGGGCAACTGCTTATCTTCCGTTACTTCATGTGAGAAGTCTCAACACTCAACTCCATACTAGTTGTCTTTGATAGTTAGGAATAAGTCCATGAAGGAATTAACAATCTTCTTATATCACTTCCTGTAACCATATCCACCTACTGAGGTGTTCTAGAGGGCAATAGAGCTACCAACACCATTGTTGGTAACATTCGAGAATCAATGGGGTCCGGCCCGTCTCTATCAACAACACTGCGATGTTTAAAAGAAGCGCATACAAAAATCAATTAAATTAAATAAGGCATGCATCTAGTACCTGTTTTACATAGACAACGCCATAATTGCCTCATCACACCGTTTGATAGGTATCACCGATTTAAAGAAATTCCCATAGCATCTTGTTCGGTTGTTCCTCCACAATATGCTAACATGATCAAGCAATTAAACTTCACCCATCTTCATTAAAAGTTCTATAATATAAGATCACTGTATAGAGTGGACATTTATGTACAATAACCAAAAGAAATTAAAACAGGCGAACTATACACAGCTTAACTACCAGTAGTACACAGCTAAAACAACAAATGAATGCTCTTATAAAGAGAATCGATATCCAGAGTTGCACTCCAGATAAACAGAACTTCTCATAGATACTTCTACAGTTTTGGATTTATCTTTGTACCAACAAACACGTCATCCTGGAAAAAGCAATAATCATATTTTAGCATTATTTTATGACAAACTATACATCCAAATCTATGTGTGGGTGTTAACACTCAAGGAAATAAATCAAACGAAGAATCGTTTGCCCAATAGCCAAACGTGGCTCCTTATTCCAATATAATTCTTGTCTGCCCTAGAACAGATTACAATCCCTAATTTATAATAATAACACAGACCTTAGGCCCAAGGCCCGCCAAACGATACTAACAATATTAAGAATAAAGTACTTAACACAAATAGATATTGGACCACCACTAGTCGGTCCTACCCCGCCGTCGGTAGACCAGCAGCGGCCCCGGCACCGGCGCCGCCTCTGCCGCACGCGACTCTCTAACAATTCCTTCCCCCTCCAAACCGACCTTGTCCCCAAGGTCGAACCAAGGAAACTGACGCTGAAATTCCTCCAAGTTCATCCAGTTCGCATCGTCCTCGGGTAGCACATTCCACTTCACCAAAAGCTGCTCAACATCCACTCCTCCTTCTCGACTAGAACGCCGAGCCAGCACCCTCTCTGGTTCAAACACAGCCACCTCGGGCAGCTCTATCGTTTCTGGCAGCGTGGCTTCGACAGGATGGTCTCCCACCACGCGTTTGAGGAGCGAAACATGAAACACCGGATGGATGCGACTGCTGGGGGGAAGCTCGAGACGATAGGCAGTCTGCCCCACCTTCGCCTCGATCAAGAATGGCCCATAGAATTTAGCGGACAACTTGTGATGGCCGCCCCTCGCCAAGGACCGCTGCCGGTGAGCCCTCACCTTCAAAAAGACTCTATCACCAATCTCAAAACTCACATCACGTCGATGGCGGTTTGCTGAGCGAGTCATGCAGTCCCGAGCTCGCTCCAGGTTCCTCCGCAACGTTGCCAACATAACAGTCCGACTTTCGAGGACCTCCGCCACGGCCGCCACTTTACACTCGCCCGGTAAATACCTCCGGAGAGACGGAGGTGGCCGACCATACACAACCTCGAAAGGCGAGATTTTGGCAGCCGTCTGGTAGGAGGTGTTGTACCAATACTCTGCCCACGAAAGCCAACTCACCCATCGCCTCGGATGCTCGCCTGCAAAACAACGTAAATAGGTTTCCAATACCCGATTTAAAACCTCCGTCTGTCCATCGGTCTCCGGATGGTAGGCGGAGCTAAACTTCAGTTGGGTTCCGGATAGCTTAAAGAGCTCTTTCCAAAAATGACTCACGAACAAGGGATCGCGATCGCTAACAATTGTTGACGGAATGCCGTGAAGGCGCACCACCTCCCTCGCGAAAACCTCGGCCACACCCCGGGCGGTCAACTGCCCCTTCATAGCTACAAAATGTCCATATTTTGATAGTCGATCAACCACCACCATAACAGTCGAGTAACCTTGAGATTTGGGCAACGCGGTGATGAAGTCCATGGACAAATCTTCCCAAATCAGAGTCGGAATAGGAAGTGGTTGCAGCAACCCAGCAGGCGACATGGCCTCATATTTGGCCTTCTGACAAACCAAACAGCGAGCCACAAACTCCTTAACGGTACGGAACATTCCACGCCAATACACGCTGGCAGCCAAGCGTCTGTAGGTTCGCAAGGCCCCAGCATGGCCACCCATAGGAGTGTCGTGGAACTCATGGAGCAGTTTCGGAACCCATTCCGAATCAGCCGCCAACACAAGCCTTCCCTTGAAGAAAAGCTTTCCCCCGACTAGATTGAACCCTACACGACTCGTCGGATCCCGTTGCAGGTCCCTCACCACACCCTGTATGAACTCATCCGCCAACTGCTCGGACATAATATCCGCCATCTCACCCCAGCTTGAACTACTGAGTGCTAACAAAGTACCATCGTTCTCCCGGCGAGACAATGAATCGGCAGCCGAATTGGCCACACCCGGCTTGTATTCGATCTCAAAATCATAGCCAAGCAGTTTTGCCACCCATATCTGCTGTGAAGGAGTAGCAATTTTCTGGGACAACAAATGCTTCAGACTATTGTGATCAGTGCGAACCGTGAACTGTCTACCCACAAGATACGGTCTCCAGTGTTGGACCGCCAGAACCAGCCCCATCATTTCCCTCTCATATGCTGATTTAGTAATCGTCCGATCAGCCAGCGACTTACTAAAATAGGCAATGGGTTTCCCTTCCTGCATCAACACCGCCCCTAAGCCAGTTCCAGAGGCATCACATTCAATAACAAACCGTTTGGTGAAGTCAGGCATAGCAAGCACTGGAGCCGAAGTCAGCGCCTCCTTTAGCGACCGGAATGCCGCCTCTGCCGCCTCCAACCAAGTAAAATCGGGAGGAGCTGACTTCTTGAGCAGAGCAGTCAATGGCCTCGCTATCAACCCATATCCGGCAACAAATCTGCGGTAATACCCCGTTAACCCCAAGAACCCTCTCACTTCTCGCACGCTGCGAGGCCGAGGCCAGTCCACTACCGCCTGTACTTTAGCAGGGTCCATCTCCACACCAGCTGCTGAAATATTATGCCCCAGATACTCTACTTTCAAACATCCAAAAGAACACTTCTTGCGGTTGGCTTTATATTCATTGTCCTTCAAGATTTGAAGAACCTCACTTAAGTGTTCCGCATGCTGTTGCCACGAACGACTGTAAACGAGGATGTCATCAAAGAAAACCAAAACAAATCTCCTCAAATAAGGCCGAAATAAGTCGTTCATTGCAGACTGGAACGTTGCTGGCGCGTTGGTTAAACCAAACGGCATTACCAAGAACTCATAGTGTCCGCTGTGGGTACGGAAAGCTGTCTTCGGAATATCTCTTTCCGCCACCCGAATTTGGTGGTAACCAGACCGCAAATCAATTTTCGAGAACAGCACCGCACCGGATAGCTCATCTAACATCTCTTGGATGACTGGAATTGGATATTTATTCAATACCGTTGCCTTATTCAGCTCCCGGTAGTCCACACAAAACCTCCAACTCCCATCTTTCTTCTTGACGAGTAGCACCGGGCTGGAAAAAGGGCTCGAACTCGGCTGAATTACTCGGGCTAACAACATATCTGCTACTAACCTCTCTATCTCGTCTTTTTGTACATAGCTGTAGCGGTAGGGCCTAACAGAGACAGGACCTGCACCAGGAAGCAAATCGATGCGGTGTTCTGTCCCCCTGGACGGCGGCAGCCCCACCGGATCTCCAAATACTTCTTCAAACCGCTGAAGCAGGGTGTCCAACTCGCCACTCCACGACTCCCTGCGCGGCTGCTCTGATAGAGAGGGTGGACCAGCCTCCATCACCAAAACAAACAGCTCCCCATCCTGGATCTGCATAAGCTCACGGATTCCAATGGGGCTGCGACACAGAGCAGGATCCCCCGTCAATGTCACCCGTTCTCCCTTGGATCGAAAGGACATGGTCAATTCTGCCCAATTCATTGCCACTTCTCCCAAGGTGGCCAGCCAAGCAACGCCTAGAATGACATCCACACTTCCCAACGGAAATACATGATAGTCAGCCACTATCGAATTGCTCCCAACCCAAACCTCCAGATTGCGGCATTTCCCTTCCGACTCCTGGCGCCGCCCATCCCCCAGTTGCACGCTGAAACAACTAGACTTGTCGGGCAACAAATTAACCTTACTAGCAAGGGAGCTAGAAATGAAATTGTGACTAGCCCCGCTATCAACCAGTATGGTTATAGGCTGCCCAAGCAACATCCCGCCAAAACGTAAAGTGCACGGGCTAGTGATGCCTGCCATGGAGTAAATCGGCAGGACCACGTCGCCTTTCTCCTCTTCCACTACAACCATCGCCTGCTCCTCATCCCGACGCTCCCCTGGTTCCTCCTCGAGACATGACAAATCAATCGCCTCGTCCTCCTCAGCTATCAATACATTCAACTGCCGCAACATAGGGCACTGATGCCCTGGCCTCCAAGTCCTCTTACAGCGATAGCACAATCCTCTCGCACGGAGGTCATTCATTTCCTGCGGCGACATTCGGGTGAATCGAGGAGGACCTGATGATGGGCCCGATGGCTGACCCGACGAAACTCCCCTCCCTGACTGGTCCCGAATGGCGGGTCTCGCCGCCGACGAAGCCACTGACCCTGTCGGTGAGCTGCTGTACCGAGGGCCCGGGCTGTACGTCGAGGCTGCTGGAGCTGTGGAGCGAGCAAATTGAGGCGGCCGGCTGTAAGAGTTTCCAATGGGTTTCTGAAAACGCCCCTCGCGTGGCCCTCCCAAGCTGACCTCCACGTCTCTAGCCAATTCCATTGCTGTCTCCAGATCTGTCGGCCTGAGGAGTCGTAAAGAATTACGAATCTCATCCGACAGTCCCGTCATAAAGTACCCTAAATAATGC
Organism: Pogostemon cablin; assembly: GCA_023678885.1. Classification (NCBI taxonomy): domain Eukaryota; kingdom Viridiplantae; phylum Streptophyta; class Magnoliopsida; order Lamiales; family Lamiaceae; genus Pogostemon; species Pogostemon cablin. The sequence continues at coordinate 7,714,744 of CM043009.1, forward strand.
TTATCGCTGAGGCCGGGAACCTGGCTTGCCAACTGCACAAAAACTGTTATGTATCCTTCCACCGACTCCGTCTGCCGGAGCGCCGACAATCGTTCAAAGGGACTCCCAACAAATCGAGAGTCGTATCGGCTTATCAAGGCCTCCGCAAATCCCTCCCAGGTCATGTCGGGTTTCCTGGTCCTTATCCATGTGAACCAATAGAGGGCTGAATCCTCCATTACCACCATAGCAGCGTCTAATTTCGACTCGGCCGGCGTCAGGCTCAACTTAAATTGCTGGTTGGCCCTAGCCAACCATCCGATGGGATCGGTACCAGCAAAAGGCGGAAGAGAGGGTGAAATCGGCTGCTTGTCCTTTCCAATCGCGGCGACCATGGTCGGCGCCGGATGGGTCGAGTCAACCTCGTCGACCCCTGGCCGCCGGTCAGTCGTTTCCCTCGCTGCGCTGCTCTCGGCGAGTGCCGCTCCGGAGGAGGCGCGGGCGGTTGCGATCGACAGGCCCGCCACTGAGGCGTTAAGGCCGGCAATCGCCTTAGTGATCTCCTTCAATTGCTCCAGGATGTTGGTCTGCTCTCTCCTGACTGTCCCCAATTCGTCCGCCATAGCAGTTTGCTTATTCTCCAATTCCTCAAGCCTTTGTTCGCGAGTGAACGTCATCCGGGTGAGTGATCCGGCAGGTCGGACCAATTTGTTAACACTCAAGGAAATAAATCAAACGAAGAATCGTTTGCCCAATAGCCAAACGTGGCTCCTTATTCCAATATAATTCTTGTCTGCCCTAGAACAGATTACAATCCCTAATTTATAATAATAACACAGACCTTAGGCCCAAGGCCCGCCAAACGATACTAACAATATTAAGAATAAAGTACTTAACACAAATAGATATTGGACCACCACTAGTCGGTCCTACCCCGCCGTCGGTAGACCAGCAGCGGCCCCGGCACCGGCGCCGCCTCTGCCGCACGCGACTCTCTAACAGTGGGTGTATGTGTATGTATAAGCAAATCATCCACATAACAGCAAATTTAAATTTTTCCTGCCTAAAAAACTACTATCTATTGTTCGAAATAGAATAGAGAAAAAGATGCTGAGTAAGCTAACAAAAGCTGCACAGAAAAATAAACAAACTATAGTGCCTTTCTTAATTTATATTGAAGTTTATCTACAAGAATATTAAAGTACAAATACTCTCTCATTTAAAAACAATCTTTAACAAGTAATACATCAAATTAATCACTTTTCTACGATATTCAATTTTATCTCACAATGGGTGCATAGAAATAAAATTTCTTAAAATATAAGTTCTTTTATGGTTTTAAATGCATCTTTGATTAAATTTTGAAAATTTATAATAAATTTAGGTATTTGTTGTAAATTTTACAATATGAAATTTAAAAAACAAAAATTGAATATATTATATATTTAATAAATTGTACTCTGTCAAAAGAATGTTATAATTAAATTATGCATGGATTAAATATCTCAATGAAAACAATAGATTAGATATAGTAGCATCACACTGGTGAACTCTAGTAATTAATATGACGATGTAGTCATTTGTCGTCTTGGATTTTAAGTTACTAATCATACCTTCGGAGCTTATCTGCAACCCTGAAGAAACACTTCTGCTCCTCCTTTTCTTGGATAAAACCTGAAAAATGAAACAAATATAAGGAAAAAAGATAATGTGTATAAATTGATAAACAACTAATAATAATGATTAGCAGCAACATCTACTATTAAGATGGTAGCATGATCCTAACATATATATCTCAAAATGTAATAAGAGGTGGAAAAGGAAGAGTATTAAACTTGAGTTCTGTAAATTAGTCAGAAATTTTTAAAAGCTCAGCAGTTACTTTGCATAAATCTAAATGACTGAAGATATTTCATTGCTATCTAGTTTAGTGCCCAAGCTTGTCCAATCATCAAAGGTCAGACTAATCATGACGATGAGAAATGTTATTCCATAACTTCTTTTTTTGGTCAGTGGTCACATACTCTTGGTACAGGGTTCAAGAAAAATTTAAAGTGACTGTAGAAAGTACTTCATTTCGCAGCTAAAAATTTCTGCTGCTGCACGTGATTTTGGGATTTATAAGGATTCTAATGCATCTAATTGGAACGTACATATCATGCATATGGTATGTAATTACTAATTAAATTCTTGTATAAATGCAGGTACATGATAGGATACGATGATCATGTTCCCATTTAGTTTCAAGGTTATATGGATTGATCAACTAACCTATAGTTCTATTGGTCATACATTTTATTTGGGTTGTTATTGTGAATGAATGACATTGAGATGAAAGAATTAATATATTAATATAAAGGGCAGAGCTCACCGAGGTATATTGTCTGCTAGACAAAATAAGGAAAGAGTCAACTTTAATAAACACTAAACATAATTACATAGAATATTCTATCAGCACGAGAACTTGTGCGCAACAATAGTGCGTGCAACTAAAAGTACATTTTTTTAAGAGTATGATCAATTCCTTTGTCTAAAAGTATTATTATTTCACTTAAAAGTTTCCTGATACCTTCCTGTGAAATGAGTAATGCTTTTAATGAAACAAGTAATACCATTTAAAAATACACTTTTGAGTTGCTCGCACAACTAGTGCGCACAAATATTACACTAGAACAGGGTTAATATAATCCAAAAACAGATGTTCTGATAGCACAGTTTATAGAATTCTCTTTGTATCTTGTATTGAAACGTGCTGGCATTCTTCTATCAATGGTGACACCAATGGCTGCATGGTTTGGAACATCTTGCCCACAAACAAACAAAAACATGTTCGCGCTTTCTGATGCATTTTATGTCTAATACATCAAATATCCTAATGAACATGCATTCAAAATTTTCTACCACAAAAAAGAAATCATATCTAAACATTTCCTAAAAAATCTAAAAGTCAAGAGTTGCTCAACATTCTGATTTAGTTAGAAATTAGCTATGTTTTGGAACAGCATGTTGTAATTCCATGCTACAGATTCCTCATCCCCTCGCTCTTTCCAGTTAAATTTCAAAAGAAAAATGAAAATTAAATCAGATCTGGTTGTATAGGATCTGAATCTTCATGAGTCAATCAAGAGCTGAATGCCATAGAGTTGACTTTTTCAATTTTTAGCGTGTATTTTAACTCATCTTCTCCACATTCTATGACCGTTTATTTCAAATCTTCCCCCCAACATTGTTTTTGGCCCCTGTTATGCCTAATTCTCAGATTCAGCATAAATCAAAGCAGCTCCATTAAACAATAATAAATCATCTGCACTAAACTTCCATTCATTTGATTTCCTTTTCTCATTGACATTAAGGATGTAATACAATATATCAATACTCTAAACAGACAGAAAAGAATATCAATTGAATTCATAGGGCATTCAAGAACTCTCATAAGATAAGAGTGTAAAACTATTGTATGACTTCCAGTCAAGCTCAACTCTTAAGCATCTACAGTTTGTAACCTACAAAATTACTTTATTGCTGTGAAAATAAAAGGACCTAGCATTAGAATCCACAGTTAGTCAAGCTTGTTGGTATGGGATGGGAGGAGGATAGTGGAAGTCAATGAAAGTAAATGGGAATAGAAAATTTTACATTAAGTTTGGGTTGCATCGATTAGTGTTCAGCGGAACTTTATGTCAAATCAATGCTTTTTGGAAGGGGTGGAAATGAAATGCTCAGATATAAGTATGAGAGAGGATATGAAATGTTGAATTATTAATAAATAAGTACTCAAACTTGAAAGGTATAAAAATACATATGTAGGTGTATAAAATGGGTGTGAGTTGATATAACATTTTGAGATTGAGTCGGTGGTTGGAAGGGTGTGGACAGTCCATCCCATCCACTTTAACCCCGAAGAAAACCAGTGTAAGGGATCATTTCTCTACTTGACTGAAACATATTGTGAAAAACTACAGCTGAGCATAGAAAGTTTAAATGCCAACACATACGGCACACAACAAAACTATAATATCAGGTACTAGAAGGCTCATTTATATCTAGTAGGAAAATGACAATCTTCCAAAAAGATCTTTAACATCGTCCAAGAAACTTCAAGCAGTTCATCATCTATATCTAATTGAACTATGTGAATGAAATCCTGCTTTCTACATTAAACAGTACGGAGTTAGACAATCCTCAAACAGCATATCGTCATATCCAACTTTCCTCCTAAAGCAAGTTCCAACCAAAATCAAAAAGAAATATTCAATACAGATTCAATCTAAAGAAAAGTTAAAAACATGTTTGTAAAAGAGAAAGCATGTTGAAGAAATAAGAATATAAAATGTAAAACTAGTTTATAAAATCTTCTGAATGAATGACTAGCATTACTGTTCTGGAATTTGATTGGAACAGAATGGGATCTCAATTCCAGGAAAATGTTTTAGAGAATTAGGAGTCATAAATTGCATGATTATAGAGTTTCCAAATTTAGTTAACCTTTTTTCCATTCTTTAGAGACCAGAAAGTTGTTGGCATTTTACAGAATAATATTATTTATACAGTTAAATTCTCTATTTTATGTTAACCTCTTCCAATTACCTGAAGACTGTATCAAGAAATACTTGCTCATTTTCTTAAGTTTGAAGATTAAAAAATTTTATCTTCTCTACTTTACTGATATATATTACAGTAATCACCAGGATGATTGCACATGAAATGAGCAAATGTAGACAGTAAAATTAGGTTTAGCAACTCTTCCAACAGATTAAAAAATAGTGTGAAGTGTAATAAGTAAATAAAAGAAATTGACTAAAAAATAGAGAGCTACAACAATACAGTGTGGAAGTGATTATTTTGAAATTTTCACCTGTGAAGTTATTACAGCTAGTTTTCTTATTATTCTTGAATGAGTCATTCTCACAGGTCATTAAGTCGCATTTACTAAGCTTTGCATAATATATTCCAGATATTTTCTTTTTTAATATTCTTATTCCACACCCACTCAAGGTGCATTATTGTCTTCGTCGTTGGAACTACTAAACACAAAATACCAGAAATTGTGCATAAGCTCTTCTTACTTGAATGCATTCTGTCAAATTCTTCATAAAGGACACAAACAGAAAAGAAATGCTGAATGCAAAAATGTGGCACCTTAGATGTTGGAGGGGGCAAAGACACCTGTCGCGCAGCTTTTCCAGGCTCAGTTAGGTGCCTAATCTCTTGAACCTGCCGTGCAATATCCTCCAAAAGTTTCAACTGTACATTTTCTCTTTCTCTGTTTTCCAAAGATAGGCCAACTTTTTCTCTCCCTTCCTGAACAAGCTTTAATCTTTCTTGAAGCCATCCACACTCGCTGTCAATTTTCAGCATTTCAACATCCATTGCTGATGTGGAACTTCTTCGAATGTCAGACACCAACGATAAACCTCTCCGACCTACTGGTGGAAGCCCACAATTTTTCTGTGAACTGCTTTTAATTACATCATCTTCAGTTCCCAGACAACTGGTACTTGGGACAGAATTGCGATCATGATGTTTCGAAGAACTGCCATCACCAATAATATGAAGATCATAAACATGAGGCTCTTTATCTAACATCGGATAACTAGAACTACTAAGTTCAAGAAATGCATCTTTTTCCAGTTTCATCAAATTTCGACCATAATTTGAATCACTTGTCAGAACTCCATCACAAGTTTCAATTATCTTCTCATCTATTTTGTAGGCATGGTTCATCTCCATAACTTGCTCAAGCTCTTCCTGATAGAGAGGGGGTTTAAATACCATTTCTTTATTTTTGTTTGCAATAATAACCTCCTTCTCTTGAAGACCCAAATCCTCAGAGAGATCACAAATTGGTTCCTTCACAGAATTTTTGGTGAAGTCTCTATTTTTGTCAAAGCTGATGTGTTCAACAGGGCATTGAATTGGAGATGCAGTGGGCTGACGAAGTATTAAAACTGGATCATCTTTTGAATCAGGCAAATGACCAAAACGTTTTTCAGCACAAGTCTCTCCTGAATCATCTACAACTAACTGTGCATTTCCTAGAGAAGCAGTCTGCCTATATGCTTCAACTTCTTTTACTAGAAAGTGTTTCTCCATTTCCCTTCTCACAAGAATTTCTTTAAGAATGTTCATTTCTTCAGCATCATAAAGGGACTTTTCTTCTAATATCCTCTGATATTGACGAGCTTCAATCTCTATCGATGCCTTCTCTTCCTGAAGTCGCAGGATCATAGCCATGGCTTCATCTGCAGCAGTAGCAGCGGCACTTCTCTCCTTTTCAAGCTCAATATAAAGGGTAGCACGAGCAATACGTTCTTCACTGAGTTTTTGTTCTAAGAATCTAATCGTATTTTTGTCATCTCCTCCAACGCTTTGGAAACCTTGTTGATTATCTTGGATCTCTTCTATAGCTTGTATGCTTCTGTTAACGTGCATATCTTCATCATGAGACTCACTCATTTCAACATTGGTGGTAGCTCTATGCCTTCCTCTCTTTTTTTTCGGAGTTTTACTATCATCTAAAGTCAAATCAATAAAATTGGTTAGAGTGAATTGAGTGATCATTTGGAGCAATAGAACATAAAAAAATTATATTGTATACTTGAATTCAGTAATATTTTAAGCACTGAAGAAAATCAAATGAAACAATTTGAAGTACATTCAATCCATGCTGTAGATAATTCTGCTTAATTCAAAGCACAACTGTCCGATAAAAAAACACTGAGAAAAACAATATGCTCTGGAATGCCAATGTCTGCTCTAAATCCTTTTTTACAATGAGTGAAGTTATAACCCATTAATAATTCACACTAAGAACTAAAGAAAATCCACACTTCATTTACATATTCAACTTACGAGACTTAAAGAACTACTCCATTTACTTTTACAAAATTTTTGCAATTTTTCTTTTTACTCAACTCTATAACTTATTTCTATCTAAAAATGTCAAGACTGAATTTCAAATTTAGATCCTTGATGCAAATCCAAAGAACTTGACTGCAGTCCTCAGTCAATGCACAGAGAAGCATTTAAATATATATAACTTGTAAACTTAACAATCTATTAATAGATTTAATATACATGTTAATGCTAGCTCTAAATCTCAAATTAATCACTTTCAACTTCCTTTTTTTTTCAAGTTAAAGATATAAAGAGTGAGTTGAACTTGACAAAATGGAAACCAAAAGGACTGTATCCTAGACTTGATTCTTATTGTCACCATTATCATTAAAAAAAATAGAAATAGCTACATTTTTCCAAGGCAAGGTGAATCAGATACAGGTGATTCATCAAATCTAATGCAATCAGAAATATATATCACAAATTCATTTCAACTTTCAAGTAGATATAAATCATTGAAAGCTTTTCTTTTTTTTTTTCATTTTTACGTAATACAAAACATTGAGAGATAGTTCCCAAAGATGAAAGTGAGTAACTCAGATTATATGAAAAAATCTGCTACTAGAAAGTGAAAAACTTGCTTTTGCTCATAGATTACGAATTTGAAATTAAAAGATTTTAGCTGAAAGATTCAACTGGGCGAGTCAAGAAAAATATGTGCACCTTAAGTGTTCTGTAAGTATAAGTTATTAAAATTCTAACTATGGTTAGACTGTTGGGGACAGAACTTCTATTTTAAGATTCAGATAACTAGTGAAAACTAGCCATGATGTCATAGTTAATTATTTTAGTTTACTTGGTGCTGGTGATCCACATCGATTAAAGAAAGGTATCTCCAGAAAATCACATTAAATAGCTTGAGACAGACAGGTAGAAATACACAGAAACAGAGTGACCGACTGACCAATGTCCCTGACCTAGCAACTTGCTTGGCTCGTACAGTTCATTTCTCACCTAGCAATAAAATAAATTGGTTAAGATCTATCAGCTATAATAGATACGAAGGTACTTCTTATTTAGTCTTCCAAAATGATTATAAATCACTAAGCTCATCTTGGCAGAATAGAATGATTCACTTTTATCATCGAATGATATCTATGTTCCAAGGAAATATAAAATTACATCAAATTACACATAGGCTCTAATTAAAATCATGAAGGCTGCAGTAACAAAGGTACATCACTAAATTGTTAGAGTGTCTTGATTAAGTATTAAACGATTTACCTCTCTACCAGCTCAAACTTTTAGATTGGGGTGGCCATTTAACATAAATTCCCCATAGTTATATATATATGATTTAAAGATAGTTCCAAAGATGAAAAATCAACTGTTAGATTATACGACAAAACCTAGCCAAAACAGATACCTTAGAAGCTATTTCTAGAAAGTGGCAATATAACCCACTCCAACTATGGATTAGAGAATTAGGCAGAATGAAAACCCTAACAAAAAATTATCAACAATCATAGAATTCATAAAGAAAAGGGAAATGCAGAAGATTTAATGAACCAGAAGGAGATTGAGTTAACCATAATTGACTAAGTTCAACCAACCAACAGCAAGAAATTCCAAATAAGTTCTGACAATAATTAGCCACAAAGCATGAGAAGAAAACTATGGGGGTTAGAGGGGGAGAATCACCTTTTTCATAAGCTCCTTTCCTAACAACTTTTACTTATAAGAAACACTTACTAGTAATTAACAGTGATTGCATACACACCCTAAATAAGTAATCAAAATGTAATCAATCAGCACTCACATTCAGGAATATGAATTCCAGCATTATCAACAAGATATGAGGCACCCCCAATGAATCCACTCCCCCTCTTGTTTGAGCTAAACTTCGAATAAAGCTCTCCATCCATGGCATCATCAGACACAGGAGGATCTAAACACAAAAGCAACGAATTCTTTCCATGATCACCACCACCTCGTCTCCCATTCCGCAATCGACTCCTCGGCCTATGACTCAAAACACCTTTACCCTTCAAATCATATTTCCCCTTCCTTGAACCCACCTCCCTCCTAACCATATCCTCTGACCTCCTTGTATCTGATACTGAACTACATGATGCCTCACCTTCCATTTCAAGAAAACCATTTACACAATTATTTCCACTAATACCATAACCATATTCTTTTGGACACTTAGAATAACTAAAAGGAAAATTCTGCTTAACACAGAGTTGAACATTTGACACTTTCTGAGTAGGGTTATCGATTAACATCCTCCCAAAACAAAGAGTTTTACTGTGAATGTTGATGAACATTCCATCACAAGGGCATGGCAGATTAATCCCAAAGAAACCCAGAAATCCTGATACTAGATACGCTACAGCTGATGCACAGAGCAACAAGTATGCTATTGCAAGATCAAGAAACGCAGCTACTAAACCACTCAAACTCCACATTTGTATGGCCTCGCACGCCATTTATTATCTATAATCAACTAGATAATAGCCCAAGATTCGAGAGTAGAAAAACTAACAAAAGGGTTTCTTGATTCTCAAAGAAACGAAGCGAAATATGAACTTGGTTTAAATGGGATTACTGTATTTGCTTCTTCATCGGTTATCTACTGCAGCTGAGATCAAATATGCAGTCAGCTAGGAAAACAAGCTTCAAGAATTCAGATATTTACAAAAATATAGCATGATAATGTTGACGATCTAGGAGAAATGTGAAAAAGTGATATACAAGTAAGTAACTATTACTCTCTCCGTCCCAAAATTGATTGCACTGTTACTGTAAATACGGAATTTAAGAAATATTAATTTTTTAGAGATATTATGGTATTTTTAAATAATAAATAAATTATAAAGTATGTTATGTGTATTAGGAGAGTGTAGTAAAATTATAATTAAGATAAATTTTAGGGGTGAAATTGATGTGATATTTTCTTTTTTCAAAAGGTATAATCTATTTTAGAACGGATAAATATGGAAATTCATTCTGGGACGGAGGGAGAGTACTAATTTTAAGTTCTTGAGTGAATCAGATTCTGACGTGGAAATTCTTAATTAAATATTATATTCGGTTAATTTTTACAAGAAAAAGTGAAAAATTCAACTTAAGTAATTAAAAAAAAAGTAAATAAAAAAAATTGCAATTTATTCTAAAATTTAATACTCCCTCTGTCGAACGTCCAACGTATTTTTACCCACTTTCTATTTTGGGATGTCCCACGTATTTTTACTCATTTCATTTATGGTAAAAAATACACAATATTTTATTACATAATTTTTACAATTCCAACAATTTTAATTCTTTTTTTTACACTTTATTCATCATTCTCAATAACTTTATTTACTTTATCCCTACTTTATCTTACATTATATATTTAAAAAATAAAACGTCTTAATCTCCGTACCCGTATAAACGGGTAAAAATATTCGGGACAGAGGGAGTAATAAAATAAATAAATAAATAATGATAATTTTTTATGAACAAAATTTCCTTTTCAAATACTCCCGTAGTTATTATTTTCCTAAGATTTATTTTATAATTATCAAATAAATCTTAAAATTTTAATTTTATTTTGAATTCAATTAGATAAATTTAAATAATGACTAAAATATAAAAAAATAATTAATTAATTAATTGACAAATTTAAGGAAAATCAAAATTTATAATTTTAAATTCTTTAGCCAAGGGTACTTAATGTTATGCTAAGAGCATCTCCAGCAATTCACTAGATGACTATTTTAGCGCAATTTTTTCCTCAACAGTGCATCTTTTCTTCACGCTAAGGCCATATCCAGTAATTCGCTCTATTCTAATGCAGATTTGCACTATTTTAGCGTAAAATTACAATAAAACTCCAGCCGTTTGCACTATATTTTAGCATTAAATAAAATATTTTATTTTTTATTATTAAATTTTAAATTAAATTTTATTTGATATTTTAATTTAATAAATTATACTCTACTATATTATTAAAATTAATTTATGATTTAATAAATTAAATATTTATTATTATTTTTTTATCATAAAATCAATTTTCTTTTATTAAAACTAATTTTAAATAAATTAAAATAATAACAATAAATAATAAATAATTTTGCAGATAATTATATTTTAACTAAAGTGTAAAAAGAAATACACCACCTGCATTTAATTAATTACTGCGTATATAAACAGTGGATAGTGTGGTAGTGCAAAATAAATTTCGCCACATGCAACGACTGTAGCAAATTCTAATTTAGTGTGAAGAAAGGTGCACTGCTGAAGTATACAATTTCCGCTAAAGTGGCGCTCCAGCGTACTGCTAGAGATGCTGTAAACAAGCGTTTGCTATAGAATTGCGTTATATGTGGGCAATAAATCTTACGTTATCCACCACGCTATCCATTATTTATTATTTATTGTTATTATCTTAATTTATTTAAAATTATTTTTAATAAAAGAAAATTGATTTTAAACAAGGTCTCTTGTGAGACGGGTTATTTGTGAGACGGGTCTGATCCATCAATAAAGTATATTTATTGTATAGATAAAGTATGTTTAATAATTATTAAAGTATGTATTATAAAATATGTTGAATTATGCATTAAAGTATAATTTTAGTGTGTTATAATATGATTTATTATTAACATACCTTAACTGCATATAAGCATACTTTAACTAGTATACAATAAGCATACTTTAGTGATGGGTCGACCCGTCTCACAACCGTCCATAAATGACCCGTCTCACAAGAGAGTCTCTCTTGATTTCATGATAAAAAAAATTAATAATAAATATTTAATTTATTAAATCATAAATTAATTTTAATAATATAGTATAATTTATTAAATTAAAATAACATATATCTGTCCTATAGAAGTTGACACACTTTTTTTTATTTATCTCATTAAAGTTGACATATTTCCTTTTTAATATATGGGACCCACACAAAACCAATTACTTTATTCTCATGAGCCTACATACCACATCTAATACAACTACCTATTACACATTAAATATTATTTCTCTCACTTCACTTAACTTCACTTATACATTAAATTATTATACTCATTAATCTCCGTGCCAAAAAAAATGCGTCAACTTCTCCGAGACGGAGTGAATAAAATTTAATTCAAAATTTAAATAATATAAAATAAAATATTTTATTTAGTATAAAAATATATTGCAAACTACTAGAGCTATATCGTAAATTCTACGCTAAAATAGTGCAAATCTGCGTTAGAATAAAGTGAACTACTGGTAAAAAGACATTTAATTTAAGGAACATGAGTTATTGAGTCGACTTAAATTGTATTGTGCATCCAAATATGCACCCGACTTTGAATATTTTTTATTAAAAATATTCTTGAAAGGGTCTCACAAAATTTTATCAAATCTTTATTGTTAACACGTGCCAAGAGTTTTCCATTTCTAATAGACACAAGACTATGAGCGAGTAATATCGGTATACCGAAAATAGCGATATTATATCGATACTGTACCGAAAATTTCGGTATGGAAAAATTTATACTGTTACTGATACCGAAATTTCGGTATACCGATTTTTGGTATCAAAATTTTGATAAATTTAATCAGATACAGATGCCGTACCGAAATTTACATCATATCAATTTTTTAATAAATACCAATTAATGCCGAAATATTGACATACCGGTTCATACCGAAAATTCAACATACCAAAAAATACCGAGTTACCGAAAATATACCAAAAAATAATAATCCCTCCGTCCCACGTATTTTTACCCACTTTCCATTTTGGGGTGTCCCACGTATTTTTACCCATTCTATTTTTGGCAAAAATACATAATATTTTATTACCTACTTTTTACAATCCCAACAATTTTAACTACTTTTTTACACTTTATTCATCATTCTCAATAACTTTATTCACTTTTTCTTTTTAAATTACTAATTTATCCCTACTTTCTCTTACATTATATATTAAAAAAATAAAATATTTTAATCTACGTGCCCGTACAAATGGGTAAAAATACCCGAAACGGAGGTAGTATTTAATTTTAATTAAAATAATAAAATTAATATAAATATATTTCAAAATAATTAAATTTTCTAATCTCGATCATTCTACTCTAATAAACTTATGTTTCTTTTAATTTATTCATGATTATATATATATATATATATATATATATATATATATATATATATATATATATATATATATATATATATATATATATATATATATATATATATATATATATATAGTATTAAATAAAAAGTTTTTTATTTTTATATTTTTATACTCCTATATTTTAATTTAGAAGTGTATTATATTTTTATTTATTTTTATTAAAGTTTATTTTAAATTTTTAAAATATATATGAATAAATGTGATACATAATAAAATAAAAATAATTTAAATATATTAATAATATAAAATATACTTAAATATAATATTATGTATAATTAAATTTTAAAAAAATAAATATAAAATTTTCGGTATATCAGTATTGGTATACCGATATCGAAATACCGAAAATAATTTTGTTATACCGAAATACCAAAAATTTTAATATCCAATACCGATACTGTACGATACGGCAACAATACCGTACCGAAAATTTTGATATGTTGAATTTTCAATATTTTTCAGTATTTTTCGATATGGTGAGCGCGATATACCGAGTTTTCGGTATTTTTTCCCACCCCTAAACAAGACATAGCATAATCTTTTAAAAAAAATTTATATAAAAAGAATAATTATAATTAATGAAGTCTCCTAACATATCTCTTTATGACTTGGAAAACTTTTTATGTGAAATAGGGTTGTTTAAAATTTAATTTTTTTTTTTAATATCCTCCAACACTCTCCTTTTAAAAATTTTCTTGTCTCTAATTTTTTTAAGTATCTCTCTTGTGAGACGGGTTATTTGTGAGATGGGTAGATCCATCACTAAAGTATGCTTATTGTATAGATAAAGTATGTTTATTTGTAGTTAAAGTGTGTCAATAATAAATCATGTTATAACACACTAAAATTATACTTTAATGCATAATTCAGCATATTTTAGAAAACATACTTTAACAACTATTAAACATATTTTATCTAAATAGTAAACATACTTTAACTCATCTCACAAATTGTCTCATTTAAATAACGTCTCACAAGAGACTTTGTCAATTTTTATTTATTATATTTGTATTCTCTGTTTTTCCATCTTAATTTTTTATTATATGTATGAAGTAATTAATATTTATTTGAGATTTTAAAAAAGAGACTTTAAATATTGAAATATTAAAATACATGTAATTTTAGAAAGTATGTTTTGGTTTTCAAATTTAGAAGTCAAAATCATCGTGTAAAATTTCTAACTTTTAAAAGTATGTTTCGATTTTCAAAGTCAAAATCATTGTGTAAAATTTCTTACTATTTTAAAAAGATTACTAGATAAGAATCTCGATAATTTTGAGGAGTAGCCATAGCGGTGAGGATTTAAGATATTTTAGAATAAAATTCTTTAAGGTTTTAGATTTGAAATCCGGAGATCGATCAACAACTGTGGGCCAATTCATATGGAGCCTCTGGCTTACAAGGCTTTGGTAAGTGCTTTCAACAACTTTGGGTCAGTCCATATAGAGCTTGACATATAGCCATATAAAGTGCAAAGCTGTGACATGAAATGTAAATTTCCGATGAAATAGAAGTTTCCGCTAGTAAATGATAGTTTCTGGTATTCCCGATTAATTGATTAATGTATCGGATTTATCTATAAAAAATACGTAAAAGACATGAATCCCTATGCTTATCGGATCTATCTATAAAAAATACGTAAAAGACATGAATCCCTATGCTTACTATTTAAATTATGACCTTATTTTTCAATTTGAGAGCCTTTAAAGATTTTCTTATCTCTACTTATAATTTCATTCATACTGACATTAACATTAATCATAATATATGTTTGATTAATATTCTCTCCTTGTCTCACGTTTTAAATTAGGGTAGATCTTGGGTAAGACTGTCTTACGGATCGGACCTTGCTATTTGGATCACTTTGATCCGGATCAATAGCCTTTTAACAAAGTCTAATTACTATTTTAACCTTATTGCTAATTTAACTTATATAAGTTCATTAATTAGGTTAATTAATTTTCTTTCATAAATAAACTATAACTAATTTAAATTTATTTGAATATCGTATCTTAGTATTACTATTTTTATTTTTTTTGTTTTTTCTATATTATATATATATATATATATATATATATATATTATATTTAAAATTAATTTTATCTAATAATTATTTATTCAAAAATAAAAAAAAAGTATGGACGATTTATTAAATTATATATATTATACTTAAAATTAATTTTAATTAATTATTATTTATTAAAAAAAGGCATGGACGATTTACACTAAAAAAATATTTTTTAACAATGGAATTACCAACAGTGAATTACATTGTTAATTACCGGCAGATTAGCAACAAAAATGACATTTTTCTTTTAGCAACAGAATGCCAATAAATTTATTCTCTATTTTACTAACGAAATTCAATCCGTTGATAATTACCGACGAATTACCAAGGAAATATTTATATAAATTACCAACAAAATTATTTACCAATGAAATTGAATTTTCATTGCTAAAAATTTACCAACATTCACTTTACCAACGGATTACGCTAGTAAATCAATTTAACAATGTAATTAAGACTTCTACCAATAAAATATTCCGTTGGTAAAAAATACTTCAGTATTTTTGTAGTGTTATTAAATTTAAAGTTAGTTTGAAATGAATATAATTTTAGATTTTAAAGTTAATTTAAATAAATTTTAAACATAAATATTAAAAGATATTAAATTTGTATATATTTTTAATTTATATAATATAATTTACAACATAAAAAAAACATACACAGTAATAAATTATTACTTCATAGTAGCGTAAAAAAATAATTTTATTTTATAATATACAATGAACTATTAACTTTAAGATAAACACTTGTACGAGATAGTCTCACGGATCTAATTCTGTGAGAGGGATCCTTTTGAGTTCCAGATTTATCGCTTTTTAGAAGATTTTTTGATTCACTGTTATGTTTCTAGCTAATAACGCAAATTAAATTGCATTTTTGGCGCAACATCATATTTATCATGGTTGAGGTCTCAGGAAAAGTGATAATATTTTAATATATATTAGTATGTGTGATCAATGAAAATTTATAATCATCCAATATATTATTTAATAAACAATTTGTGCAATAGATGAAAAAGTAAATTTGTGTGATAGATGAAAAAGTAATGATATTTTTAGTAGAAAATGATATTTTATACTAATAAAGTGATAATAATCAATTGAATTGTTTTATGAAAAATAATTTAAAAGCTAGATAAAAGTGATAAATTATAAATAAAAAATGATATCTAATAAATAAAAAATTATAATTTTCATAATTAATATTTAGTTATGAAAATTGATAATATTTTTTAATAAAATAAAGTATACTACTTTTAAAAATGAAAAAATTATTTATTTTAAAATATTATGAACAGGAGAAAAAAAACTGTTGCGTGCATTTTTCATAGCATTTATTTAAATGAATTATATGCTAAACAACATCTTAGCATTTATTTAAATGAATATATATAAAATATAAGTGTATATAATTATTAGTTTATAAATATAACTAATGAAGAATTTTATTATTAAAATTGTAAATATAATTATTTACTAATAATTATAAACCCATATATATATATATATATAATTTTGTTTAATTAATAATAATAAATTAGATATAAATTAATATTATATTATAATTAAAATTATTTTATAAGAAAAGTAAAACAATAAATGCATCTCATTAGTTCAATTAATATGATAAATTCTTACCTAAATTATAATTAATACTCCCTCCGTCCCATGCTCATTGTCTTACTTTCCATTTTCGTCCGTCCCAAACTAATTGTCTTATACCAAAAAAGAAAATATTACATCAATCCACACCCCTAAAAGTTCATCTTAATTACAACTTTACCACACCTACCTAACACACATAACATACTTTATAATTTATTTATTACCTAAAAATACCACAATACCCCTAAAAAGTCAACTTTTCTTAAACTCCGTGTCTACAGTGTCGCAGACATCGAGTCTGGGACGAAGGGAGTACTATCTTATATGTTAAAAAGGGTAATTTAGTCTATGAACATTTTTGATTATTCAAAACTTACCATAACAACTCAATTAATCCGGATCAATTTGATCCGTTTATATTTATCCTAATATAAAATAAAATTTAAAAAAACAACGGACTTGTTTGGTTAGACTAATTACGGAACTAATTAATACTCACGCAACTAATTAATACACGCAAATAGCGACCGACATCCACGTTCATAGTAGGTTTCAAATCAAATATTTCTCAATTTTAATTGAAATTATTATTATTATTATTATTATGATTAATTGTTCAATAATAAAAATATTATTAGTAATTTTTGTTTAGACAGTTTAGCTATTTTATTATCACTTTATTTTAATTGAATATTACTTTATATTAAAAATGTTATCACTTTTTATTAATTCTACAAATAATTTCTTAAAATAATTTAATTAAATGGATATCATTTTTTGTTTATCATGTATCACTTTTTATTATTATAGTGAATAGTTCGTGAAATAATTCAATTATACGAATATCACTTGTCTTTGAGATGGGCCAACGAAGATCAGATTTTTAATTTGATAACCAAACAAGGCCATTACATTTTTATAATTGGGTTAATAATGATCCGTCTCACATAAAAAGATCCGTGAGACGGTCTTACCCAAATCTTTTCCTTATTATGATTATTTTTCAATTTGAGAGCCTTTAAAAGATGTTCTTATCTCTACTTATAATTTCATTTGTACTGACATTAACATTAATCATAAATATATGTTTGAGGAGTATACTCTTCGTTTAACGTTAATATTTATGTTTATTTTTTTTTTCTAATTAATATTCCTTCCGACTTATTTTTTATCGTTACTTAAATAGGAGTTTTAGATTATTATGTTTTACCAATTTTGACTTTATTTACTTTTAGGGGATTATTATATTATTTAGATAATGAATGAATGTTAAAATAAGTTACGTAAATTACATGAGAATGACTTTTTTTAAAATATGATGTATTAAGAGTGTTTATTTTTAAATTTTTACTGCTTTTTTAAGTGGTGAATAGTGCATTGTAACAAACTAATAAGAAAAGAGTGAGACTTGCGTGTGTCCGGGCGTACATGAACATATTTCGTGCGCCTTTAGAAATTTAGTATTATGGGTAAGAGTACATTGCTTTGGTCTAAAGGGTATATACTTTAATTAATAAAAGGTACACCATTTTGTTCTAAAGGGTATATACTTTTCATAAATATTTTTTTCTTTAGAAAATAAAGGGTACACATTTTTATACTAAAGGGTATACAATTTAACACAAAATTCTAAAGGCGCACGGAATGTTGTTCATGCACCTAGATACACACAATAATTTTCTTTAGAAAATAAAGGGTACGCATCTGTATACTAAAGGATATACAATTTAACATAAAATTTTAAAGGCGCACGGGATATGGTCCATGCGCCCGGGTGCACAAAAGTTTTTGCAATAAGAAAAAGAGTGAAAATCTAATGTGGACAAAGAGAATATATTATAGTGGATAATTATATTAATGTTGTACGCCGACTTTATATAGAAATATATTGATTTTTTATATATTGAAATATATTAATTTTTTATGTAGATTTCAATGTAAATTTTATTTAGGATAAATTAAAATGAAAAAAAAATGTAACTTTATAGGTATATTAAAAATGGCTAGCAAAAAGTAAACAAATTTTTTTCTCTATTCTATCCCTAAATATTCATTTTATTTGCTTGTTTAACCTTTCATTTTTTTAAAAGAGATATTATTTTTAAGGGTATGTCTTGCGTGAGATTGTCTCACATGAGACTATTTTTTATTTTTTAAAATAGTTATCACTTTCGCTATAAATCATTATCACTCTCGTTATAAAAAGTTATCACTTTTTATTTATATTATAAATTATTCACAAAAAAACATTATCACTTTTCATTAATTTATTATCACTTACCGTCTCACGTAAAGGCTTACGTGAGACGGTCTCACACAAGTCTTTGCCTATTTTTTTAAAACATCAATAATAATATATTTTCTATATTTAATGTTATATTATATACATCTTGCTTTTTAAATGATTAATTTAATTATGTTATTCTCCTCCGTTCCCTACCCAAACTTCACACTTTTTTATTTTATTTTCTGTTCCCAATTATTTTTACACTATCTAAAAGGAAACAATAACAACAAAATCATATATATACAATTTAATTTCAAATTTATTTAACACATTACACACATAAAAAAAAAGGGATTACAAAGAATTTATAAAATATTTTTACTTGTCATAATATATGGATTTTTAAATAATTCAGCGTGCGTTAGAGAAAAATGCAGCCTTGCAAAACAAAACAATGCTGACAGAAAATAAAAATTATAAATCACAATATAGAGTTAAAAGTTCTAAAATAGCTAGTTTTTATATACATAAATATTTGTATAAATTGGGTTATGCTATCACACAAACAATCATACTCAATTCGATGAAATTGTTTAATCTTAAAAGAGATCTTTTATAATTTCGCACGTGAGGGGGTGATTTCTTGGTTTCGTGAAGTTATTAATAACTTGATTATTTTTAGATAATAGTAAATAGAAACAACGCTTATAAGGATTCCTATTAAAATCAAGGTTCTGTGAATCCTGTAATCTCCTTTTCAATCTTATGTGCACTAACTATTATTAGGATGTTTAAATTAAGGTAGTTCACGGTGTTAATCCTTTAATTCCCTTTCTAGTTCTATAGTATACACATGGGCGGACCTACATTGGGCCCAGGGGGGCACTGGGCCCCCCTGAGAATTTAACAATAACTAGTATATATATAGATTAAATTATTGTATGTCTGTGTTGCCTAGTGGATAGGACACACCATTCCATTTCTAATGGTCATTGGTTCAAATTTTCTTGATCGCAACCATTTCTATTATCATTTTTTCCCTTTTAGTTTGAGCAAATTTGTTATTATTATTATTTTTTCTTTTGTAATAAAATTATTTATCCTTTGTTTTCTAATTTACAATTTATTTAAGTAAAAATATTAAAGTACAAAAGTAACTTAAGAGTTACTTTTACTAATATTCACATAAATAGTAAATGTGTATTTGAATTTGGGACGGATATATTACGATACTACCCCTGTCCGAAATTCCTGCGTCCGCCACTGAGTATACATATGTATGTATTATTAGGGTGTGAATTAAAATGAAGCAAAGGATTTATGACGTAAATCCATATACTAACTCTTTTATATAAATAAATGCTCAAATATAGTTGTAGGAATATAAGTGCATAATGGAGATGCATTAACCAACATGCTAAACACCAGTACAATTTGATTAACCACAAAGATAAGAGATTTCCATTGATTATAACATTAAGAAGAGAAGTTACCCTCAACACAAGTTTAATTCTGGGAAATATTTCCTTTACAAAATAAAAATTATAAACTTAAAACTTAGCCTCCAGAACCACTGATTCATCACCATTACTTAGTGCCTGTTCTTGAATATAAACTGATATTCCACCTTCCACAAGTACTAAATTATCATTCCCAGGCAACAACGTCTTATCTTCGACGTCCATCGGCCCGCCACCGAGGTTTCGTTCGTCTTCTCGAACCCTCGTCGGCTGCAAATCAAAGGCTTCATCACTAATGATCTCAATGTTCACATTCTTCAGTTCCACGTCTGCTAGAGAGCACTCCTCATAATCGGAGTCTTTTGTCCCACTTTCATACCCTTCGTCGTCGCTTTTATCCGAGCTCAGCCCGTTTTCCTCACCACCCTCAGGAGGAGCATTGCTATTAAAGCCAGGTGAAATAACTTCTGCCACTGGAGGGCATAGCTGCTGCATTGGCATTGCACTTTTCGCTACTTCTCCGGTCCTCAATCTTTCGCGGTACGCCTCCATTTCCGTCTTGTATCTTTCCTTGTCCTTAAGAGCTCTGTCCTGATAAACCTACCAAGTTGATGCAGTTAAAAAAAGCTTAAAGAAGAATGAATATAATCCATGAATGCAACATACTATCTAATAGCATGATCAGTTTGTTCTTACTGATCTTTCAGGTTCTTGAAGCTTATTCCACGATTCACCGATGATTCGACTGATCTCTCTGTCTCTCCCATAGTAATGTGGCTTAAGCCTAGCATGTTGCTCTGCAAAGAAGAAATTGTAACCACTTCTATTAGGCTTCGGATGATCCGGATCCCTCTTTCGGATCTCGGATTTCTTCCTTCGTTTTCTCCGGGGCACGCCCGGTTTCACCAACTTATCAGGCTTCACTTGTGTGTGAAGCATCCTTCCAGGGTGATCTTCACAATTAGGGACTTGATAAAGCACACCTTTGAACTCCTCCGAGCCAATTTTGACAGTGATGAGATATCCGCTGTCGAATTTTCCGTCTATCACACCACAAACCGGAGAACCGGATGATGATGCTAATGACACTGCAAACATTACAAGGTTATAAACAACTCAAATTTACCACATTGAAAGAGCTTTAACTAGAGACGGAAACCTTCTGGTGCCGATATTTCGGCACTAGACGACGTGTGTGCTCGACGTGCGGCAGATGGAGGAGGTGTGACTGTAGACAAACTTTGAATAGCATCTGTATAAGAACAAGGTTTGTGGTTCATTGCATATGTGGAAAGAAATAAAGCAATATGTTATTTAAACTCACCCATGGGTGAAGGAGTCCAACATTTGGCCTTAAAGAAGTAAATTTGTTCATAGTGGTAAATCAGTGAAATGTAGTACTTTCTAAGGATAAAAGAAGCATTTGTTGCTGAAGAAGGGAAGTTGAACACAGCAGTAACTTCTTTCCAATTCTTTTTCTTCAGAACCTGTGTTGGATAAGATACATTTCTTCAAGTTTAACTTAAATTTCACAGATAATAATAATCTACATGTAATGGGCTTCTGTGCCCTTTCTTTAATTTTATTTCTAATCCTATTTTTAAGTGTATATATTAAAATGCCAAACTTTATAAAAATAGCCTTGACTCTATTGATAACTCGGTTAAAGTAAATGACCCGACTGCACATACTAATAACTCGATTGTAAATATTTATGATTCGATTATACATATTTATAACTTCGTTAAAGCTTTTTAATCGAGTTAAAAATCAATTTAAGGATATTTTCGTTATTTCGTGTCTTTTTAACTTTTGTTATTAAAGATGGGTCATTAGAAAAAATTGCTAAATTTATTATGGCATATCAAGATTTAACCCAATAATCTAATGCCAAAATGAATAAAATGTTCAAGAACAGATTTCAAAAATCAAAGTGGGAATCATATATTTGAATGATTCAAAAAGATGTTGCCAAGATTAACAAATATGAGTTCTTTTATCATTTGTTATGCATTCTAGCTGAGTCCTACACTGATAACAGGTGCAGAAACTCTCTCTCTCTCTCTCTCTCTCTCTCTCTCTCTCTCTCTCTCTCTTCAAAGTTCAAACTCAAAAAGTTCACCATCACCCCAAGAAAGTTTAAACAAATAACAAATCCAACATAAAAAAATAGTAAAAAAATAAGAACCAATGAACACAAGATCCAACAAACCTTAGCAATGCCACCACGAGATGTAACTTCAACAAAGAGGCGATGCAAATCCAAGTCTCTTCCACCAACAATAGGGATCCTAAAACAAGAAACCATTAGACATAAAAGAAGCAACATTTATCCTCAAAGAACTTAAAAGTGGTCTGAAAATAGTGTTACATGAACTTAGTTCCCATAGCAAGATGAAGCTTCTTCAAAGTATCAATAAACAAGTCACGGTATCTCGCTACATCTTCATATGTAGCCTGTGGAGGTGGATATGAATGGTAAGCAGAAGAAGCTTCTGGAAACTTCTCACCCCCACCTTCTTGCTCAACCATCATTTTTTTTCTCACCTGAATATGTTGAGAATCAAGCATTAGGGTTCACCCAATAATAATCATGGCACACCATCTACATTGCAAAAGAGAGAAGGATACATGGCACTGTGGTGGTTGGTAGGAGAGAGAGAAGGGCTTTTCATGAGAGAGAAAGAGAGAAGTGCAAAAAGGAGCTTTTTGAAGGAGAAAGGGGTACAGGAAAATGCCAAATCTTGAATGCAAAGAGACATTGGCAGTGAATAGCAGAAGGTAAACCAAAGTTTGAACACATAAAACCCAGTGAGAGCATCACTGTAAAGCACAGAACAGGACAAAGGGGCCCACACAGATTTTGTAAATGTAGTTGTGAATAGTAACTGCAATTCTTGAATTATGAAGCAAACCCAAAAGTAAAATAGAATCACCCCCTTCATAAGTATAACTTGGACAAACCGCTTCATAAGTATACAAGAATAATATTAATTAATAAATTAATACAGCCAATCACGTTTTTCCATGCTAGTAATAATGTCATAATAGCCTCTACCCAACTACTTACACTAGTATTAGTGATTTTTTTTATAAGAGATTTTCTTACATAAATCTTAGTCATTAATGAATTCCCTTTTTTCTTCTATTCTCCCCTCCCCCTTATAAATCACTATTATTATCTGTATAAATTATATCAGAACCAATGTTTATAAGACTCCTCTGGTCCCTAGCTACATATTTCTTCATTTTTTACGGCCGTCCCAAATTCATTTTCCTTTATACGTATATGAGATCAACACACACTCACTTATACAATTAAAATATAAGACTCACACATTCACTAATACAACTATTCACTATACAATAAATAATAATACTTCAATATTCACGTGCAAAAAACAAATGTTACTCGTATCTGCGGATAGAGACTTAGAGAGAGTAGAAATTCAAGTAAAGAAACTAATTTATGTGGCATTTTCAAGAAGCTCCACACAAGAATAAAACCTAGAACATGCAATGGTCTCAAACAACTCAAGCCTAGATACTAGGTTTTACTTAAATACGAAAACATGAAGTAAGAAAATCCATATTATCATTTCACTATCATTCTTTACATAATCTCATCAATAATAAACACATCTTTTGTTTCCTTTTTCATAATAATAATGTAATAATCAGAACCTGCAACCCACAAAATAAATTAAAATCCCAAAACAAAAAAGGCACATTGGAAGAATAAATGATGTTCCCTCCTCCAACCCTCTCATTGAAAAGCCAAATAAATGAACTGGATTAATGCAGGCCTACACCAAGGGCTACATAATCTTTGGCTGATATTGGAAGATACGACATAGGATTAATGTAGTAAGGTGTAAGAACAGTAATGATAGGAAAATAGCAAACTAGTACTCCCTCCGTATCAAAATTGACACACTTTCCTTTTTGGTTTGTCTCACTAAAATTGACATATTTCCTTTTTAATACATGTGACTCACATAAAAACAATTAATCTACTCTCATGAGCCCTATATACCATCTCTAATACAACTACACACTACAAATTAAATATTATTTCTCTCACCTCACTTTATTTCACTTTACATTAAATTATTATATTTCTTAATTTTCGTGTAAAAAAAAATTTATATCAATTTTAATAGGACTGAAGGAGTGCAATATATTGCTTGCTTAAATAAAATATCCAGAGGTCCATTCTATTCGATGCAGCCCTTTTCTGCTGACACTGACCCAGATTCCCCAAATTAGATTTCTGGGACACTTCCCAAGATTCCAAGATCAAATCCTTATCATTCAAGATGCCAACTTTATAAATCTAATCAGATCTTCATCTATTATTATTATTACATTCATCAAGAATCTCATCAACCCTTAAATACAAAGTAAGAAATGGATTATAAGATTGCATCAAAATCAAAATAATTGTAGTAATAATAACATGGTGACAAAGAAGAAAGGGAGAAAATGAAATTATGGGCAGATAATATATAGTTTATTGGTTGTTAATTACTGCAGATGGAATGAGAAAAGATGTAATGATGCAGATCAAGAAATGAAAAAGGGATTTTTTTTACCAAATGTGACAGAACTTTTGCATGGGTGGTAAAATTTATGGAAAAATGTTATGAAGAGCGGCTGAATCTTCACCTTTTTTCTGCCTTTGCTATGTTTTTATTTTGGTGTTTTCTGAATGATCTATTTATTCTTATTTAATATTTCTGTTAGATGAATTATAGGAGTATTAAAATCTTATAGGTGATGATTGTTCAAAAGATTGAAAACTAGAATTATTCAATATTTAAAACCTGGCTAAAATTTTAAAAATTACTCATAAATACACCTAATAACTTTAGAAATAATTACTGATAGGTACACACTTTTTACCCCTAATTACTACTAGATACATTAATTTAAAATAATTATTATTTAATACAAAATATTAAAGTAAAATATCAAATATACCCCTAAACCCATATACCTTTAAAACACTAACCCCAACCTCCACCCACCACCGGACCACCGCTGCCGCTGCCGGACCGCCGCCGCCGCCGCCGGCGGAGCTCCGGCGGCCAGTCGCCGGAAAATCTGTTCGTCAGAAGAAAAAAAAAAAAAAACTGGTCGCCGGAAAGCTGCCGCGCCGCCGCCGCCGGAGTTCCGGCAGCCGGTCGCCGGAAAAACTGTTCGTCAAAAAAAAAAAAAAAAAAAAAAAAAAAAAAATGGTCGCCGGAAAAGCTGCCGCCGCCGGAAAAGCTGCCGGACCGCCGCCGCCGGACCACCACATTTTTTTGCTGCACACACTTTTTTTTTCCTGCACACACTTTTTTTGCTGCACACACTTTGCTGCACACAATATTTATGTGCAGCACATTAATAGGGGTAATATTGGAATATCACTATATATTTTTGTACCTAGTAGTAATACTTTTGTATGTTTGTATCTCATAGTAATTTAGGGTATTTTTGTGTACCTAGTAGTAATCCTCCCATAACTTTATAATCCAAATTACATCTACTTTTTATATATTTTTCTCCTCAATTAATATTCTCTTTATTTATTTACTAAGTAAAGAATCCCACGTAATACGCGGGATAAATTCTTTAAAAAGAAATATGTCTTAATTGAATAAATAAATTGATTTGTAATTGTGATATACATAAAGAGTTTAAAAACAAAAGTTTATAATATACATATTAAAAATTTTATTAAATGCAATAGTTATGAAATATGTACTCCTCTTTTATATCATTAAAATTTTATTAGAATCATATTTAAAATTTAAAATAAAATATTATAATAAAATATATAAAATCATACTGAACTAATTAAAATATAAATAAATTAATAAATTAAATATATACCTCATGAATTTGAGCATTGAAAAAAATATAAAAAATTCAAAAGAATTTATTTAATATAATTATATATGTATGAAAATAATAATAATAATAATAAATCAATTAAAAACAAATTAAATTTAAAAAATATAAACCATATGAAACTTATTAATATAATGTAAATTTAACAATTAAAATAAGGGTAGGTTTTGCGTGAGACCGTCTCATGTGAGACCATTTTTTATTTTTTAATATAGTTATCGCTTTCGCTATAAATTATTATCAATTTCGCTATAAAATATTATCACCTTTTATTTATACTATAAATTGTTCATGAAATAATATTATAACTTTTTACTAATTTATTATCACTTTTCTATATAAAACTTTTCACTTTCTAGTCATATCACGTAAGCCCTTACATGAGACGGTCTCACACAAGTCTTTGTCTTAAAATAATTACACTAGAATTAGTATTAGTTAAAAGAAATATAATTTAAAATATAAATTATACTATAAATAAAACAGTATATGTGATAAAATATGAAAATTATTATTATAATGTAGATTTAACAATTAAAATAATTATACTAAAATTAATACATTAATTAAAAAATATAATTTCAAATATAAATTATCAATAAATAAATCACATCCCGTCAATTATTTGGAACTTGAGATAAACTTTTATATAATAATTTATGTGTGTATTTAGCAATATAAAATGTTACTCCCTCCGTCCCAAGAATACATTCGCCCTTTCCATTTTGGTCCGTCCCAAGAATACATTCGCCCCCTAAAAATGGAAACAATACACAATATCAATAACCTTACAATACTACAATATTACAAAAATGCCACCTTCTTTTTACACACAATTTAGTCAAAGTCAACTATATCATACACTTTATTCTACTCAATTACCCAAAATACCCCTTCTCTTTCTTACATCACACCACCAAAAAGTTAATTTTCTTAAACTCCGTGCCCAAGAATACGCGAATGTATTCTTGGGACGGAGGGAGTATTAATAAAAAATTAAAAAGTTTTATCGAATCAAATATTGAAATTAATTATATTTGGATTTTATAAGAATTTTTTAAAGATAAATATTATATTTTTTAAATATTTATCTTCTAGTTATAAATTTGAAGATAATTATATTTTAAAATAATTAAATAAAAATAAATAAATAATAATTAATTAAATTAAGGGAGGATTACTACTAGGTACACAAAAAAACCCTAAATTATTATGAGATACAAACATACAAAAGTATTACTACTAGGTACAAAAATATATAGTGATATTCCAATATTACCCCTATTAATGTGCTGCACATAAATATTGTGTGCATCAAAAGTTCATGTGCAGCAAAGTGTGTGCAGCAAAAAAAGTGTGTGCAGGAAAAAAAAAGTGTGTGAAGCAAAAAAATGTGGTGGTCCGGCGGCGGCGGTCCGGCAGTTTTTCCGGCAGCGGCAGTTTTTCCGGCGACCAGTTTTTTTTTTTTCTTTTTTTTTTTGGACGAACAGTTTTTCCGGCGACCGGCTGCCGGAGCTTCGGCGGCGGCGGCGCGGCAGCTTTCCGGCGACCAGTTTTTTTTTTTTTTTTTCCTGACGAACAGATTTTCCGGCGACCGGCCGCCGGAGCTCCGCCGGCGGCGGCGGTCCAGCAGCGGCAGCGGTGGTCCGGTGGTGGGTGGAGGTTGGGGTTAGTGTTTTAAAGGTATATGGGTTTAGGGGTATATTTGGTATTTTACTTTAATATTTTGTATTAAATAATAATTATTTTAAATCAATGTATCTAGTAGTAATTAGGGGTACAAAGTGTGTACCTATCAGTAATTATTTCTTAAATTAATTCAAATAAACCACAAATTGACACGTCACCACGGAGGCTCATGGAAGCGATATGTAGGCTTAAAAAAAACTCTCAATTAATATATTAAAGATTTATTTATTCTCTTTCATTTATTTTTTTATATAAAATATTTTTCTTTTTACAAATTTGATTTCAAATAAATATATAAATTTAAAACCTATCCCATCAAAAATTTAAAACAAACCCATGTGAGTATTCAATAATTTCCAAATTGGATAAAATCCTCTGATTAAATGAAATTATGAATTAAATAAAGATAAAATTTAAAACAAACCATGTCGTATTCAATGATTTCCAAATTCCATAAAATTAATGATTTGTATGATTGAATGAAATTATAAAATGAATATAATTTAAATATAAAGTTGAAACAAACACATATCCAATGATTTCCAAATTCTATAAAATTTTAGTGATTGATATGATTGAATAGAATTTTATATTACAATGAAATTAACTTATGAATTAAATAAAGATAAGAAAGACCAAATGATTTTTTCATGATTGTTATTACTTTCGAATAATTTAAGTAATAAAAAATATATATTTTTTAATTAACTATTGCTTTATTTATATTAAATAATTAAATTGTACTTTTTATAAGAATTTTTTTAATTTGATAATATTAATTTAATGATAAAATCTTTTGAATAAAAAAAATACTTAACTTCAGAAATTCAAGCAAGTACATATACTCCATGGTTTGAACTTTTTACATGATACTTCATTTTATATTATATTAAATAAATTTTATTTACTTTTTTTATTTTATAAATTTTAAATATCAACTGAATGATTAAATTAAATAAATTTATCTATTTATTATTTCTTTTATAAATTTAAATATAAACTGAATAATTAAATTAAGAATTTCAAAAGATTTAAATATAACATTTTAATGAATTTATAAGTATTTGAAATAAAGAAAAATATTATAAAATAAAAATAATAAATGAATATAATATCATTCGAAGCATAATGTAAAATTTAATTTAATTGTTTTCTGAATCCAAGTTATAGCTAAACCTATGTTATTGGAAGGAATCGTCATTCCATGTCTAAAGGAAGAGTTGATATGTTGTGTTTCCAGAAATTAAAGGAAGAGTTGATATGTTGTGTTTTCAGAAATACAAGGTGGGTAAAAGTACAATATTTTATTTTAAAGAATATATACTTTAATTAATAATTGTATAATATTTTGTCATAAAAAATATATATACTTTCATAAAAAAATAAAAAATTAAGAGTACTTGTCTTTATATATTATTATTTAATACGAAATGGTAATTAGATGCACTTACACAAGTTTTAACCTTAAAAGGATACACATCCCTTGTTAAATGATGATTCTCAATTAAAAAAAAAAAAAAAAAACTTATCAATCATCATTATAATAGAAATACAATATGGAATGTTGATTTTATTCTTATTTAATATGTTTATACCAATCATGAATCATGCGTTAAAAATAAGCTGGACCATCTTAATTAAGAGTTCGACTATAATGCACTTGTGACATCAGTGCACTTGAACGATTTGAACTGTTATATTATACTTTAATTTAATATATACCATTAATTTAATTTAATAATTAAAAATTATATTAAAGAAACTACCCACTATATTTAGCCTATAAAGCCCGAGAATAACCCGTTGATTATATTGGCGTCCATATTGAATTTGTAATTACAAAACTACCTTTGGTGATTATTTATTTTCGTTCGGCAAGTAGAAAAAATAATATTATTAATTTAATTGTTAATAAAATAGATTTTTATTAAATCACTCTTTATTAAAATATTATCACTTTTATTCTTTGTATTAGTTGTTCATGAAATAATTTAATTTTTAATTATCATTTCTCTTGATCGAGTATTACTTGGGCAAGTCTATGTGAGACCGTCTTACTGTGAGACAATTTTACTCTTTCATATTAATTATCACTTTCACTATAAAATGTTATCACTTTTGATTTATCCTAAATTATTCATGAAATAGCACTATTACTTTTCATTTTAATATCACTTTTCATTATTTGTCGTATGTAAGCCTTTACGTGCGACAATCTCATACTATAAGTCTTTGTTGTATCACTTTTTATTAAAAATATTATTATTTTATTTATCTTATAAATTGTCAATAAAATAATTTAATTAAACCGTTATAATTTTTTGCTTTATCAGTTATTTTTATTAAAAATATTATTACTTCTTCTTTATTATACGATTTGTTTATAAAATAATACAATTAAAAAGATAGGGCGGTGTAATAAAAATGTGGCACTCACTTAATCTTACTCGTATTTTGAATTTATTAAATAGCTCAATTTAATGATTATCATTTTTAGTGTATTAAAAATGTGGTACTCACTTAATCTTACTCGTATTTTGAATTTATTAAATAGCTCAATTTAATGATTATCATTTTTGGTGTATTAAAAATGTGGTACTCACTTAATCTACTCGTATTTTGAATTTATTAAATAGCTCAATTTAATGATTATCATTTTTCATTAATTAAATTAAATATCGGTTTCTTCATTAAATATACAATCACTTTTTTTAGTCTTATTAACTTTGCATAAAATAGTTCATTTGTCCGACTATCACTTTTTATTTATTCGATTATCATATTTTGTTAAAAAAAATTATCACATGTTTATTTTTCCGACAAATTGTTTATACAATAATTTAATTACACGATTATCACTTTTTTTTAATGATTTACTATCACTTCTTATTTACCATGTTAGCACTTTTTAATTATTTATAAAGTAAGTCAATTATCCGATGTCATTGCTCAATAAAATAAATAAATATTGTGGCATAATGAACAAGAAAAAAAACTAAAAGAATGATATCTGATTAGAGGTCGTTTGCTGGTAGGTATGAGATATAAAAGTATTGTGTATATTGAAATTTGTTTGATTTGTGATTAATTGTATTGTTGTTTGGCATGATGGAAAAGTGGGATTGTTGAAAACTATGCATTAGTTATTTTATGTTTGTTATTGAGTATTAACAAATGAGATAATAAGTAAAATAACATATTTATCCTTATTGTTTTTATTGTTATTATTATTATTATTATTATTATTATTATTATTAGTGGAATTTATTTTATTATTATTGTAATATTATTTATTGCTGCCTATTATGGCCGACTAATCTCTTTATGTTAAACCAGCCTCCATAGATACATATTCCTTCCATGGATTCTATATCTATTTGATGTTAAGAATCCATGATTAATTATGTTAAGTTTGATCAAGGTTGAGACTAAGGTTTGAGCTTGCAAAGAATAATATAGATTTAATGTTTTATGCCCTTAAGCCTATTTAGCCGATGAATGGCACTATTTGGCATTATGGGGTTCTTTTGTTAAATCCAATAGATTCGATGTGGTCCTCAGT
The DNA here is from genome assembly GCA_023678885.1 of Pogostemon cablin. Classification (NCBI taxonomy): domain Eukaryota; kingdom Viridiplantae; phylum Streptophyta; class Magnoliopsida; order Lamiales; family Lamiaceae; genus Pogostemon; species Pogostemon cablin. The sequence goes on from CM043009.1 coordinate 7,746,249, forward strand.
AAACTCCTTCTAGTCTCGTAATCGTACTTATGGGTCATACTTAACATAACATAATCATGCGATCCTTATTCCCAGATGGTATCAGAGCCATGGGGGTATGGTATGCATTTATTGATGGTTATGGTTTAACATCAAGATATCTTATGATGAACAATCTTATGAGATGTAAACAACATACTGTTAAAAACAGTATGAATGAAGAATATGATATTCGATCCAAGAAATTTAGATAAGTTAAATAATTGGATAATTCTTAGAATTGAGCCTAAGAAAATATATAAAATTGGTACTTTTGATATATTTAATCATAAGCAGGTAGTTAAGACTACTGAATCTTCTATTCCTATACAGGATGAAGAAATTACTATTAAACTTTTAAATAATAGTGATATTGCACCATATAGAAAGATTATAATTGGCTACATACAGGATTAATACAAATTGCTTTTAGACCTTTAACTCTAAAAGGTTTACCAGAAAGTTTTCTTGCTGCTTTTTGTGATGGAAGAAATTTAAATTGAAAAAGTTCTATAATGGGTATAATACAATCTAGCTTGGCTCATGGCCTTGTATAGTTTAATATTTATCCAGATCTTTATTTAAATTTGACATAACAAAACATATTAGATTCTGTTATTTTAAATGTTAAAACACATGGTTATAATTATGCTCCAGGATCCGAAATTATTTGCATATGTTATCAAATTTGTTATAAATTATTAAAGACACTAAATTCTATATGCATAATGAGAGATAATAAGGATAATAAAAAAAACTATTCTTATAGAATCAAATTTCGAAAAATCAAATATTACTACTAGAAGACCTATAAAATGGGAAGAAATCGTATTTCCTGAAATATGGACTATAGAAAATGTTGTAGCCATAAAACCCATTAATAATGAGTTAAAATAAATAAGGCAAATAAATGGAAAAGTAGATGTAGAATTTTCAAGACTTTTACATTGTGCATCATATAAGTCAACAAGATCCTATATATCACCATTTGATTATGAAGTAGAATTACCTGAGTCATCTAGAGCTTCTACTTCACAAGTAAGAGATTCTAATAATGATTGGTCAAATGAGGTTAATAAAAGTAAAAATTAACAAAGAACATATTGTTCATGGATTTCAAGAAATTAAAATTCAAGAAAATGACACTATGTCAGATATTAGTTTTCCTTAATTTTATGGATTACGAAAAAATTAATTTTTCAAAAGGCTCTCCGGCCAAAAAGGAGATTAATGATGAATTTAAAAAATTAGAATGTAATCTTTTTAGAAATTGTATTTTGAACATTTTTAAGAACACCTCGATTATATCAGAAAAAACTTTTATGAATATTGTGAAAAATAAAATAAAAAAATAAATTTGGTTTCTTGGATTATTAAAATAATAATTATTGAAGAAATAAATACTCTTGAAAGAGAATATACACTTTCTAATGGAGAACTTTTGAAAGTGATACATCCACCTAAAGATAAATTTCATATGGAAAGAGGTAATAAACTATTAATTTTCAATGGATTTTCTAAATTAATAGAACAATATAACATTAGTCTAACAGTTAAACATCTAAATCAACTTTTGGAAAATCAAAACTACACAAACTTGTATTTAACTATTATTGGAGAAGAAATATCTTCTTTACATAATAGGATTGAAAGAATAATAGAAACAATCGAAAAAATAAAAAATATAGAAAAAGAAAAATATAGATCCGAAATCTGATCCAACATCCTCCTCATCTGATGAAATAGGATCATCTTCTTTACAAATAGCTTCTGCATCTTTTCAACTTCCACTTGTTATTACAGATTTTAAATATTCTTCTAAAGTTGATGAATTAAGAAGCCTTTTAAAAGAAAAATTAAATATTTCTACCCTAAACCAGACTGATAATAATCAGAATGAGATAAATAAGATAAAATAAAATGGAAAGCCTATAACAGGAAAGTTTTATTATAGAAGACCTACCCCTATGGATATTATTCATGAAGAAACTGTTTATTTGATTAATAATAGCTATAATGGAAAAAGTATATATGAATGGAATATAGATGCATTTCCTGATAATCAGATCTATAGCACTATACATAGAATGCTTATGTATGTCAAGTCTGGAAAAATGCAGGTAATAGTGATGCTAATATTGCAAAAAAATGATAATAGCTGGTTTTACTGGCCAATTAAAAGGCTGGTGGGATCATTATTTATCCCCATTAAATAAAGCAAATATTCATAGATCGGTAAAAATAGAATATGGACAATCTTGTGAGAATGTTGTTCATTGTCTATTAAGCACTATTATTGAACATTTTACTGGCAGATATACTGATAATAGTGAAAAAATTAGAACACTTCTTTCTAACCTAAATTGCAAAACTCTTACAGATTTTAGATGGTATAAAGATACATTTTTATCTAGAGTCTATGAATTACAGGATTGCAATAATGAGTTCTGTAAGGCTAAATTTATCAATGGACTTCCTTATTTGTTTGCTGAAATAATTAAATAGGTTATGAGGGGAAAATATTTCTATTGATTATAATACTTTTACTTATGGTAATATTATAAATATTTATATACAAGAAGGTTTGTCTATTTGCAATGATTTAAAACTCACAAGACAAATAAAGAAACAAAATTTGCTTGAAAAGAAACAACTTGGTCAATTTTGTGATCAATTTGGTATGGAAAATCCATTTATGAATAAAACAATAATTATGAAAAGGAAATAAAAATTTCTTATAAAAAGAAAAGATATTTTTTCTGAAAATAGAGATAAAAAATTCAAAAGAAAAGAACAAAGAAGAGAAGATAAGGGTAAAAGGAAAAGTTTTTATAAACGAAAGAAAAAATTATTGTCATAAATGTGATAAAATAGGTCATTATGCAAATCAATGTTGGGCTAAAGAACAGATTAAAAATCTTAACATAGAAGAAGATCTTAAAGAAAAACTTTATAATATTGTGTTACAAAACTGTGATAGTGAATATGAGATAACTACTTCTGATGATTCATCTTATAATTCAGAAGATATTATGTAACACCCCAATTTTCATAATCTATATTTTCGTAAATTTTAATTTTTAATAAAACTGTATATTTTTATATATATTTTTTAATTATTATATATTATATAATTATTATAATATTAATAATATTTATTTGTGCAAGTGTGCAAGTGGGCAAGTGGGAGTAAGCAAGTGGGTGTGTGCGTAAGTAATGACGTTTGTGATGGTGTGTTCAAACTTTATCACAAGTTTCCACATGTATGTATATATATATATATATATATATATATATATATATATATATATATATATATATATATATATACTACCATCTTCATTCTTCACACACACAATATATACATATACATATATAAATATCACACACACTGCTCCTCTTTACATCTTCCATTTTGTAATTTATTCTTATCATGTTATATACGAATATGTTCGTCTCGAAGCGTAGATTCCAAATATGTAATTCTTTTATAAAATAGATGTCATTTTGAGCTAGAAAAGCTCTGTCAAAGTTTCAACCCCTTTAATGGCGGATTTTGTTTCGGTGTGAGTTAACTTTGATATTATAGTCCGTTTTGAAGCTCTCCTCGCGAGGATCACAAAGGTATAATTAGTTTTGAGTTTTGACGTAAAATGAAAAAGTAGTGAAAAAACCCACTTCACGGTGAAATTTCATATTTTCTAAACTTCAATATTTTGGTACAAAATTGGTACTGATGTGATCCTCATCTCACGAGAATTCCAACGGTGTTTTCAAAATTTCAAACGGAGTTGTATAACTCAAGTTGGGTCATTTTGAAACAAGTTGGGTCATTTTGTAATAAGTTTAAAGTTTTGGGTAAGTTTAAATAAGAATTTAATATAATGCAGGGACCTGTTTGTAATTTATAAAAAAAAATTTGAAACTAAAACGCACGCATGTGCAAGTATGTTTGATTCTTTTCTTTCCTTATTTATTTATTTATTTACTTTATTTATTTATTTATTTATTTATGTTATTTAGTATTTTATTTATTATTTATTATTTATCTTATTTTATTAATTTAATTCCTTTTCAATATTAATTATAATTTACTATTTTTAATATTATTATTATTATTATTATTTTTTACTTATTATTTATTTTATTCATTTCATTCTATTTTATTATTTATTTAATATTTTATATTTATTCATTCATTCATTTATTTATTTTAACTTTTTATATTAAATATTAATATAATTTTGTCACTATTATTAATTTAGATGTAGAATCTTTATTTTATATCCATTTTTTTTAAACATTAATATCATTTGAATGTATATTTTAATGTTACAACTTATTATTAAAGTAGAAAACTATAATTGTTAAATTATTATTTTAAATGATATATTTCTGTTTTAATATTTTATTAAATTAATAATTAGTATATTATTAATTATTATATAACAATAATTAGTTTGTTTAAATTATTTCTTAGAAATTAGTTTTTATAATAGATATTATTATTAGAAGTATAACTCAGTTTAGTATACCTTTGCAGGCATACTTGAGACTCACGAACAAGCCTAATCCACTTTACGCGTTTCCAATAAGTTTAAGGTGGGGTAAATTTTACTCTTTACCGAGTGTTATATTTTTTGTCATGATTGCTATGTTAAGATGTGATATGTGTTACTGATATGACATGATATGTGCCATGTGTGTTTTTAGTTTGATGATAAATATTTTCTACAAACACTTGTACGGGGTGACGACTCGGTGCACATATACCAACTAACACAAGTTACTGGCTACGTCGGTTCAGTACTAAAATATATTTCAAAGTATGCTATCATTGTATTGGGGTGACGGCCTGGTACACATATACCAACTAACACAAGTTATCAGATGACGATGCGGTCTAAAATATTTTCATTAAGTTATCGAACGACAATATGCAAATTATTTTATCAAATGACATATATTACATTTTATGGTATATTTGGCATGTATATTTATTTTTAACTGTGCAATCATTTAAGTTAACCCACTGAGTGTATTTCAGACGCTCACCCCTTATTGATTTTCAGAACAAGATTTAGAAGATGGAGAGGCCTTCGCAGTTGACCCAAGCCCTTAGAAGACTTTATATTATTACTTATATTTTAGTATTTTGTTAGAACTTTATTTCAGATATATCATCTGAATGTACTTATTTTGGATATTTCACTCTACTCGGGTGAGTAGACGTTTATGTGTAATAATCTTTTTGCAACTTCTACTTTATTATATTATCGCTTTGGGGATTATTTTTATATTATTCCGCTGTGCATACTCTGATCTCTCTATTATTATATGGAGAATTCATATCTAGTAGCGTCCCAACCCCATAGCGTAATCCGGGACGTTACATATTAAAAATATAGAAAGTGAATATATTTATTCTCAAGATAATAGTAATTATAAAAGTGAATGTGATGGATGTGCTATTGGACAACCCTGCATAAAAGATAGAAGTATTAATCAGCTAAATGCGAAAGATGATGATATTTATAATCTTATGTCACAATTTCAAGTTCTTAATCTAAATATTAATGTTCTTGATAATTATAATATTTTAGAATTATTTAAATTGATAAAAGATTAAAAGTTAAGGTCTGATATTATAGACCAACTAACTGATATACCTTCGACAAGTAGAAATATTAAAAAGGAACATGGATTAAATGCTCCGACTCAATATTCTATGAAAGAAGTAGAAGATCTATTAAAAAAGAATTACATTAATGTAAATCAAATTACTGTTAAAGATTTGATTAATGAAATAGAAATTTTGAAATCATAAATAAAAGACTTATAAAATAAAAATTATATTTTTGAAAATAGACTTTCTAAATAGAAAAATATAAAAAAAATATACATCAATTTTCTGATTTGGAAAAAGGTAAAGATATTCTTTCAGAATCAAATGAAGAACAAGAAAATTATCTTTCTATTCTAAACAAATTCATTTCTAAAAAATGGTATACAAAAATTACTCTGAAAATTGATAGATTTTTTACAAAAAAATTTTATTGCTATGATTGATAGTGGGGCTAATCTAAATGTTATACAAGAAGGATTATTCCCTACACAATATTTTCATAAAATTAGTCACTCTCTTTCTACTGCATGATGAGGGCTACTTGATATAAAATATAAATTAACTGTTGTTTTTTTTTTTCAAAAATGGTTCATGTATATCAACAGAATTTTTACTAGCAAAAAATATTTCTAGCTAATTGATTCTCGGATTACCATTTATCAACAAAATATATCCTATAAACTCTATTAACACAATAGGTTTATCAGGTACTTTTGAAGGAAAAGAAATATTTTTTGAATTTGTTACTAAGCCTGTTCCTAAAATTCTAAATGAATTACTTGATACTTTGCAGAAATAAAAGAATGTGACGCACCCGTGTCAAATAAAGTGAAGGCTCAGGATTTACCCACTGATAAAGTACCTGTCATAACATCAGGGCCCTTGCTCCCCCAACTTGATCCATGGAGAAAATTCTTCCTTGTCCTCCAGTGGGTTGCCTCGCACTTCCCCTGTTGGCACTTGAATCATTTGGTTAACGTGACCCGTTAGAATATCATGCGTTTCTATCACAGCGGAAGCAATAAATCATAGAAACGATTACCGTTCACCAAGGTATGTTGATGAAGATTGATTCTCGCAGGTAGCCTGCGCAGTCCCACGAGAATAGCCATAAGTTTTTCTTCTGATGTCGGAATTGAGTGATCTTTGCGCTCAAACGATCCTCTCTTCAACGGCTTTCCATCAGTATATTGATCATCAAATTCTTCTGATCTTTTTCTGTATGTCCCAAGTCCGATCTCGACGTCGTGTGGGTGACGATCTACGAGACCTCCTCAATCTGCTCTCAACCCTCATCACACGTGAATAATCAGTTAGATTAGATTAGGGTTCCAGATAAGTTGAGGTGACTTATATACATGGGCTACAGCAGGGACCAGGAGGAGAAATTGGGTTGGGCCTCCATTGGGCTTAAGTATCCAAGCTTAGCCCAAAGCTTATACTTAAGTCTAATAATAATAATATATTCCACTAAAATATTATTATTGCACTACCGTACCAATCCCAAAATTACGTTTTGGGCTCCTTCATATTATGAGCCCGTTAGTCTCCCCATGTTTAAGATATACAATGTCCATTAATTAATTTAAGTTACTGACAACTCAATTAATTAATATCTCATCCAAGAGTAGTACCACTCAACCTCATTATCATGCCGGAATAAATTTCACCTGCAGGGTTTACATGATAATCCTTATGAGCTCCTCAAGGGGACATCATCAACCTATGACGGACACGGATTCCTTCTACAATCAACAGCACACCATAGAGACAGCACTACTTCCCAACTCATCGAGTTTGTTGATTTAATTACATGTAAATCTCACCCATTGATGAATCAAAGAAATACATACTGCCCTATGTGTCGAGGTTATTGTATAGGGATTAAGAGCACGAACTTCTATAATAACTGAGATCAAGTTCTCCTATAAGTCAGTATAAGTCGAACGTCTCAAGCGGTCCTGCTCAATACACACAAGTGCACTAATGTGATTCTATAGCCAAGACAAGCTAATACCAAACCACACTACAACCATCCCGATAGAGAGTCCCCGTCTATCTCGGTTGTGAGCATCTGTTTATACTTTATAAGAAAACCGATAATATGATCTTCCGCGTGTTGTCGCACAACATATTATCTACAGTATAAAGTAAGTGGACTATTGCATCGAACATATAAATAAATTATAAGATGCAATCATTTGATCATATGATTCTCATTTCAAATTAATTGTTATAACATTGTTCATACAAAAAGCTAGACTTTTAGTATACAATCCAACAATCTCCCACTTATACTAAAAGACTATGCTGTCATGTCTTCCGCCATACATCTGATTCCCACTCCCACTACACGACCATTAAAAGCTCTCGCCTTAATATCCTTGTAATTGGATTTACTAGGTCATCATCCGATGCAATATAGGCGATAATAACCTTCCCCTCATCATACGATTTCTCGTAACAGGTGGTACTTGCACTCCATGTGTTTAATTGCCTTATGGGCTCGTGATTCCTTCAAGTTTGCAACTGCACCAATATCATCAATATAAATTGTGATATCCTTGGGCAAACTTAGAAACACTTTGAAGTCCATCTTGAAGTTCGAGAGTCATACAGATACTTTGGCTGCCTCATATGCTCCAATTTATCATCTTTCCATGATGGAGTCCGGAGTCTGAAATATATTTCTATATAACACTCCTCCACATTATGACTCAACTTCCTAAAATTAAACGCATAACCTTTGAGGTGGATTTACTGCCGTCCCTATCTGATTTGAAAAATCTGAATCTATGTAACCCATAAGAATCAATGAATCTGTTCGGTAAGCCCACATATAGTTTCTAGTCCTTTTCAGGTACATAAGTATATGTCTTACCACAGTTCAACATTCTTATTTTGGGTTACCTTGATACCCACTGTTTATGCCATCGGCAAAATAGATATCCAATCTCGTGCATAGCATTCCTTAGATTAAGCTTCCTCATTTGCCGAAGCATAAGGAACCGCTTTCATCTTCTTTATCTACTTTTGTGTCACAAGACACATTCACTTAGATAAATTCACATGCTAAATGAGTAAGGACCGTATCTTTATATGAAACTTGAGATAAGTATAACATCCTTTCTTGTGATCCGTATTACCATGATCAAAAGGATATTTTTGCTCTTCTTAAGTCCTTCATCTCATACCGCTTTATCAACCATACCCATACGCCCGACAATACTCTTTCATTATCTCCAATGAGCAAGATACTATCTACGTATAGTACAAGAAATACCACCACGTTTTCGTCACTCTTTACAACACATAAGACTCATCCGCTCATTGATTTAAATCCATGCCACTGGATTACCTAATCAAAACAGATGCTTCACGATCTCAAAGCTTGCTTTAGTCCATCGCTGGACAGTTTTAAGCTTACTATCAAAATGTTATTGGTACTTTGCAATGAATCACTCTGGTTGCTTCACATAGATGCTTTTCTCAAGACTTCCAATCAGGAAAGTTGTCTTGACATCTATTTTCTATCCCTCATATTTCATATGAGTAGCAACAAATAAAAGAGTTCGGATCAACTTAGGCATAGCTACCGGCGAACAGGTTTTCTCATAATCGAACCCTTTCTTTCTAAGTATACATTTTCGCAACAAGCTTGCTTCCAAGGTTTTCACCTTATTCTATGATCCTCTTTTATTCTTGCATGCCCGCTTCCAATGACTTTTACGCCATTTAGCGGTTCAACAAGCATCCAGATCTAATTTAAAATCCATCGATTCTAGTTTAATATTCATTGCACTTTGCTAGGATTTGGCATTTCTAACTTGTAGTGCTTCGTCGTATCCGTGGGTCAATTTCATGTTTGCTAGGGACCAAGTCTCACGACTTTCCCAAAACATGTATCTTACAGGTTGTCGAAGAACTCTCCCACTACGACAAGGTACTACATGCAATTGTATATCAGACGTGACATGCGTTGCAGTTTACCTTGTGGTATATCCTCTTGCACAATTGGTACTAATATTTTGTGTTTTTCCCTCTCACTTCCTTTAGAACAATTTATACATGGGTTTATGATTTAATACATAGTCTCTTTCCAAAAATCTAGTGTTTGTGTTAACAATCACCCTTCGATCTTTTAGACTAAATAAATCACCTTCATTTTTATAGCATATCCCACAAACAGACAAACATTCAAATGAATTACTGTTTCTAGGGCTTATCCATAAAATGAATTAAGTAATTCCAAATAATTCATCATCTATCTAATCATTACCATAAGAGTCTTATTCCTTCTATCCACCACACCATTCAGCTGGGGCATGCCCGGTGTAGACCACTTGAGATTTAATCTCAACCTCTGATTAATAGCTCCTAACTATCCTAAGAGGTACTCGTAATGACGATTAAATCGTCATTACTTGATATATTTTCCATGACGCTTCACTGTACCAGCCTTGCAATTCTTGAATTAATCAAAGAACTTAGACATGCAGTGCATCAAATAAATATATCGGTATCTAGAATAATCATCGATTGACGAATATTCATATCCACCTCTCGCCTGGATAATATTAGGTCTCGCTTGGATAATATTAGGTCTCGCCTGAATCAGAATGAACTAATTCCAACATATATATCTTTGGCTCTACACCCCACAGCCTTGAAAAGGCAGTTTATCATTTTTACTTCCAAGCAAGACTCGCAAGTCTGATAGTTTCCATTTCAGATAAACCTTACGATCTATCGGCTATCAACTTTTGAATCCTACTTAAGTAAAATGAACTAATCTTAGACGCCAAATGTATATTTAGTTCATCTTTGAAGGTTCATTTCTCTTACTAATATTAGAAGATGCATTATTAATTATTATCTGTTGCATCTGTGGGATGTACATGATTCAAGAGTATACATATTATCCACCAACGTACTTTAACGGATTATAGTCTCATTCCTCATTACTATGACCATGTCATTTAAATGAAATGAAGTATCCATCCGTTAATGCATAGAAACTGAAATCAAATTCTTTCTATGAAACGTACGTAAAGACAATTTCTCATAATCAATCGTTTATTCTTATCATGAGATAAATAAACAACTCCCACTGCAATAGCCACTACTTTTGTAGTTTTACCCATGTTATTAACAATCTTATCCTTACTCAGTGATAAACATTTAGTGATTCCAGTATCTACATACTTCGTGTCAGTAGATGCCATCACTAATCATGTTTAAACAAATAGTGAATAAGATATTAAACTTATTCACATTATGATGAAAATGGCTTTCCTTTGCCACATGTTTTGTCAGAAGTTTCCCACCATTTACATCCTCTTGTAATTCAGGTGGAACTTACTAAAAATATTTAGGCAATTATGGAGAATAAAATTGACTTAGGTTTCCCCTTTCAACTTCTATTCTGTGTTTTTCCAATTCATTCAACAAATTCTATCATGACCTACCGCATTTTAAATTACTCGAGTATCCGAAGAGTTACATGAGACCATCATATTTCTATGAACCTCTCATCTCTTCACTAGAAATATTAACAGGCATCATGAGATGTCCTATGTGAGAACACATTTTTATTTTCTTTAAGCAGTAATTTTCAAAAACAAGATCCTTTTCTAATCAACTTATTTGGACAAGTAAATATTATTTCTTTTAGTTAACAATTAGTGAAATAAAACATTCGAAATTCAGAGAATCACAAATAAATTTACGATCAAATCTTCGAATTTTATCCTTTTATATTGATTCCCTCAAAATAATATAAAAATAAAATTCACCGACATCTCAAGCACCGTGAGTCTGCAAGCCACGTTAGTGTGGACGTTTACAAACCCGAACATTTACAAGAGAAGGTTTTACCCATTAATTTTATTTGTCAACCTAACTTTATGACAAAATAATTAATAGTCAGTTCCTCTTTAGCCATGCAAATAATAGCAGTGACTCCGTTGGGGAGGATTCTAATTATTTACACCTAAGTGTACACCATTATTTGATCCCAAGTCCACTGCGCGAGCTTGTGTGCCTTACAGTTGGAGAAGTACACACGTGCTCGGATAGCTTCCTACAATCATCTATTATTAGTTTGTACTAGTGAACAGCACACAAACTCATCCGTTAGGGAGGAAGGCCTATAGCCAACATGCAAGTTTATGCGCCACATTACAAACAATAATTATTTAATGAAATTTGTACCAGTGATCCGTAAATAAACTCATCCGTTAGGGAGGAAGGCCTATTGCCAGCACGCAAGTTTACTCACATCACTTACAAACCAATAATGGAGGCCGCGGGAATTAATTACCAATCCCCTCTCCCACTTAGTTATTTAAGACCGAGGATTTTTACATGCATATAATATTTCAGAATAAAATATGCAACCTAGCATGCTCATACTTCCAAATATATAACAAGAATTGACCAATTAAAACAATTATAGCAGTTATATATAAGGAAATAAATTGCCAAAAATAAGTTGACTTGATCAACACTCCAACATACATGCATATAATATACCAAATATAATACGCAATCTAGCATGCTTCTATTTAAGGCAATAAATCATAGAGAATCATGCATACATATATAACAATAATCAATTAATAAATCAATTATAACAGTTATATAACAACGAATTCGATTGTTCGCCTCCAATCACGAATGCGGACAACTGCGATGGGGATCGACCTCCCAGCAGCCTGCTCCACTACTCTGGCACCCTGCCCGATCATATTGTGAAGACTCATGTAGAACCTGACGCAGACCAGTCGAACTTGATGCAAACCCGCTCTAACCTGGTGCAGAGTCGATCAAACCTGATGCAGACCAATCGAACCTGATGCAGACCCACTCGAACCTGGTGTAGCATCGATTGAACCTGATGCAGACTAATCGAACCTGATGCAAATCCGCTCAAACCTGGTGTAGCATCGATCGAACCTGATGCAGACCAATCGAACCTGATGTAAATCCGCTCGAACCTGTACAACATCGATCGAACCTGATGCAGACCAATCAAACCTGATTCAGACCCGCTCGAACCTGGTGCAGCATCGATCGATCCTGATGCAGACCAATCAAACCTGATTCAAATCCGTTCGAACCTGGTACAGCATTGATCGAACCTGATGCAGACCAATCGAACCTGATGCAGACCCGCTCGAACCTGGTGCAGCATCGATCGAACCTGATGCAGATCAATCGAACCTGATGTAAATTCGCTCGAACCTGGTACAACATCGATCGAACCTGATGCAGACCAATCGAACCTGATTCAGACCCGCTCGAACCTGGTGCAGCATCGATCGAACCTGATGCAGACCAATCGAACCTGATGCAAATCCGTTCGAACCTGGTGCAGCATCGATCGAACCTGATGTAGACCAATTGAACCTGATGTAAATCCGCTCGAACCTGTGCAGCATCGATCGAACCTGATACAAACCAATCGAACCTGATGCAAATCCGCTCGAACTGTCGCTCGTCCAAGGGCCTACTTGCACGGAACCAAGTTCAGCCCAACGCGCAACATCAAACTACACCAACTGTCGTTCAGGGTTCGTAACTGTACAAACCTGGGAATCCAATCTTCACCGTCCAGAATCTACACCTGTAAGTTTTGAACATGCTGTCCAAATTACAGGTCGATCCAACGGTTAGATTGTGAGAAACAGCTCTTTTCCCTCGACTACGCAGAACAGAATTGCCCAAAAAACTGCTTCTGTTTTCGGCATATTCCCGATAACACAAAGTTCCAAATACGATCTTCACCGTTCAGAATGTACATCCAAAAATTCCGAACGTGCTGACCAAAAATCAGTTTGATCCGACAGTTGAAACTCCGATTATTGCCTCTGCAATATTACTGCGCTGGATTTTCTCTCAATTTCTTCCTTCCATGTGAACGAACAGTTTTCGTCGAATCCTCTCACACACAACCATCAACGAACAGATATAATATAGGGTATATTTCACATAAGGATATTCATGGTTTGCACAGTAAAACCAAAACCCTAAACATGCGATCCTAATTTTGAAAAATTAATCACATATACCATAGCCTAACGTGTCACGCTTCACCACGAAACCGAAGCTCTGATACCAATTGTTGGCGCTTGGATCATTTGGTTAACATGATCTGTTAGAATATCATGCGTTTCTATCACAGCGGAAGCAATAAATCATAGAAACGATTACCGTTCACCAAGGTATGTTGATGAAGATTGATTCTCGCAGGTAGCCTGCGCAGTCCCACGAGAATAGCCATAAGTTTCTCTTATGATGTCGGAATTGAGTGATCTTTGCGCTCAAACGATCCTCTCTTCAATGGCTTTCCATCAGTATATTGATCATCAAATTCTTCTGATCTTCTGCCGTATGTCCCAAGTCCGATCTCGACGTCGTGTGGGCGACGATCTACGAGACCTCCTCAATATGCTCTCAACCCTCATCACACGTGAATAATCAGTTAGATTAGATTAGGGTTCCAGATAAGCTGAGGTGACTTATATACATGGGCTACAGCAGGGACCAGGAGGAGAAATTGGGTTGGGCCTCCATTGGGCTTAAGTATCCAAGCTTAGCCCAAAGCTTATACTTAAGTCCAATAATAATAATATATTCCACTAAAATATTATTATTGCACTACCGTACCAATTCCAAAATTATGTTTTGGGCTCCTTCTTATTATGAGCCCGTTAGTCTCCCCATGTTTAAGATATACAATGTCCATTAATTAATTTAAGTTACTAACAACTCAATTAATTAATATCTCATCCAAGAGTAGTACCACTCAACCTCATTATCATGCCGGAATAAATTCCACCTGCAGGATTTACATGATAATCCTTATGAGCTCCTCAAGGGGACATCATCAACCTATGACGGACACGGATTCCTTTTACAATCAACAGCACACCATAGAGATATCACTACTTCCCAACTCATCGAGTTTGTTGATTTAATTACATGTAAATCTCACCCATTGATGAATCAAAGAAATACATACTGCCCTACGTGTTGAGGTTATTGTATAGGGATTAAGAGTACGAACTTCCATAATAACTGAGATCAAGTTCTCCTATAAGTCAGTATAAGTCGAACGTCTCAAGCGGTCCTGCTCAATACACACAAGTGCACTAATGTGATTCTATAGCCAAGACAAGCTAATACCAAACCACACTACAACCATCCCGATAGAGAGTCCCCGTCTATCTCGCTTGTGAGCATCTGTTTATACTTTATAAGGAAATCGATAATATGATCTTCCGCGTGTTGTCGCACAACATATTATCTACAGTATAAAGTAAGTGGACTATTGCATCGAACATATAAATAAATTATAAGATGCAATCATTTGATCATATGATTCTCATTTCAAATTAATTGTTATAACATTGTTCATACAAAAAGCTAGACTTTTAGTATACAATCCAACACCCCCCGCAGGCGGTCCCCTTCTATCAGGCCTATAATTGGATGGCTTTGGGCAGTCTTGAGCTCGATGTCCAACTTCATAGCACCTATAGTATTTGTTTTGTCCCTTGAGACATTCTCCGTGATGATTCCTTCCGCACTGTGAACATAGAGCCTTTGGTCTTTGTGCATTGGCAGACGGATTGTTGTATGGCCTTGTCTGCCTGTTGTCGTTATTGTTCCTTCCTTGACCAGAATTCTCCCATTTTCTCTTATTGGGGTTCTCCTTCTGCTTGTTGTTGGCTCGCCCTTTAAGCATGCAAGCTTCGACCTTCTGTGCTCTCATAAACGTATCAGCATAGTTTATGTCAGGTAATACCGACATCTTCTCTTATATATCCTGGTGCAATCCATCCAGGAATTTCTTTGCTCGCTTTACCTCCGTGTTAACCAACTGCGGTGCCAATCGGCGTAGTTGATTAAATTTTTGCTCATACTCGATCACCGTCATGTTTCTTTGTCTAAGATTGTAAAATTCATGCTCCATCCTTTCTCGGTGAACCTATGGGTAATAATTTGTCAGCACTATATTTCTAAACTCATCCCAGGTGATGGCTTCCCGATTCTCGTTTGGCCTTATAGCCCAATATGCGTCCCACCAATGGTCCGCATCCTCAGCCAGTTAGTTGGATGCGCAAAGCACCCGATGTTCATCATTGTATTTTAAGAGGCGAAAAGTCCTCTCAAGCGATCGAAGCCACTCCTCCACATACTCAGGTCCTTCGTTACCTTTGAAAAAGGGTGGGTGGTTCGCATGAAACTCATGAACTATTTTCGTATGGGCATCCAAGATCAGCATTATGAGCATTTTGTGCATTTTGAACATTTTGTGCGTCTCTTCGGAGAGGCATCCTTCAATATTCAATGCAAATAATTTTAATAAAATAATATTGCATGTCATCACATTGTTCGAGCAACAAATACACGATAGAGGCACATAATTCAAAAAAATAATAAACTTTGTATTCATCATTAAGTGAATAATTATTTTCAAATCAATGAAACATAAAATCAATTGCTAGAAAATTAAAATTTCGTCCCTAACATACGGGATATTTATTTAGTTTTTCAAAATGAAAAATTGAAACTATCATTCGCATGAATCACTTATTCATCATCTTCTCCCATATCTTCTTCAGGGTCTTCTTCTTCTTTGAAATCCCCATCGTTGGGTGTGGGTTCGGGCACCGCGTAGTACTGCTCACGTATTAACTCTCCCCATTGCGTCAAAGGTCCTTCGGGTGGCACTAAATGAACTACTCTGTCGAACAATCGTAGAGTGAAACGAGTATAACTGATTTGTGGAACAGGCGAATTGATGGTATATCGTAAGCCATCCAAAAAGATTGGGTTGGCTATGTCCTTCCAAACCCATGACAGTGTGTCTATCAGCTTCAAACAAGCCCAGTAATCAGTAATTTCTTCGCCAACGTCCTTGACTTGCCTCCACAATTACAACATGTGAGCAATGTGGGTAGATAGGTCGTGTTGGGCATTTCGTTGATAGTTCCGATAGGCTTGTTGTAGTTGTAGGCCGTTCATCTAACGTAAAAAATTCTTCTACTTATCATGTCATTTCGCATAAAAATTTTTAATTCCATAACTATTCATAAGAATTCATATATCTCGCAAATATCTTGACTTGTATTTAAACTTCACATGTAATCAAATTTGCAATTTAATACTTTCGTACCTTGATTGAAGTGGGCGTCGTACTCGGTGGATGCGTGGCAAGAGACTTCACTTTCTTTTAAAATTTTATTCAATCAATACCGTGTAAAACATTTATATCATGCGTATGCAGAATTTAATAAAAATTTTGAACAAGTATGCAGAATCGCATACCTACTCTGATACCAATCTGTCACACCCCAGTTTTTTTTTATAAAGAAATTCTCATATTTAAAAGTATTAAGTAGGGCATGATAAAATATTTTAAATTTTAATTTAATAAATAAATAACTTTCAAAAGTTAAAGGATTTTTTTAAATAAATAATATGTCCCATATGTATAGTAAAATTTTGAGCAAATAGTTCAAAGAAAAAGGAATTAAATGAGATTTAGGTCCTATAAGTTTCAATAATTTTTAGCATGCATTGCTAAGTGGAAGGTAACTAATAAAGAGCAGGTCCTTTAAGTTTCTGAAATCATCATGTTTAAAAGAGTGTTTGCAGAATTCTGTAGAAATTGAAGTTTTTGAGGAAAGGATAGTAAGTTTTATTTCAACACATTTATGACCATGTAAACATGCAGGACCTGTTAGAGATTTAATACATAAACCAAACATGCAGGACATATTCCATTTCATCCCCATAAAATATGAGTGTACGAGCAACTAGCAGAGAAGAAAGGAGAATCTAATAAGGTCAGTCCTGTAAGTTTACGATGAGCTTTCGAAAATCAAATTTACTTAAATTTCAGACCGTTACTATTTAATTGTAAAAGTATACCTATAGGTGAACAACATTTTGCAAGAATGTTTAATAAAAATATTTACAGTAGAAGAAATAGGTGAAACCTTTCAAAATTGATGAAACTGCAAGTGGGTTTCTCTTTTCCAAATTCATAATTTTAGCATTCCAACATTTAATTAATTATTTAATTAACAAATAAATAAGACACATGGTAATTCTCATACTAGGCCTTCTCTACAGCACCCACTAAACTCATATGTTTGCACAATCCACCTGTCAAACACATACTTCCAGTTTTGAAACACACAACTCATGGCATTAGTATAATAACCCAATTGGGATTCACTTCAAAAGCAAAGAGTAAAATCGGCAGAACCCACTTTATAAATTATTCAATATCAAATTAACAGATTTGCAAAGTCGTTTCCTAACAATAATTAATCTAGGTAGCAGCACGTAATTATTCAAGATAAATGAAATTTTAAAATTTTAAAACGTGAAAGTAGCATCCCATAAACAACAATTTATCAAATTTTTTATTTAGTCTCCAACCTACGTGCCCCCGCTTGTACGTTTCTGCCACGGTTAACCTGAGATAAAATAATTTATGGGGTGAGCAACCACACGCTAAGTGAAGAATTTAAACATGCTCACATATGTGAATTAATCCATGTGCGAAAAATATAATTTCACTTACTATACAATCCTGCCATGTCTTACGATATCGCGATTCGTTTGTAATAAGAGTAAGGCACTATTTAAAGTCCAAACTTGCAAAGATTAAGGCACCACTATGGTCCAAACTTGCATAAATTTACAGTTCACATATTCAATTCAATTTCGTCTATCACATATGAACCAATTTAGCATACATAAGGTGAGAAAATCCCCACCTTTCAAATCATGCAAACGTCTTGGACTTAAGTGATGAACGTTGCGATCAGACCCTTCGAAACCTATAATCATATAACTGCTCATTACTACTCAAGGCTTTACACGATAAAAAAACTAAATTACTCCCTCCGTCTCTGAAAAGTCTGAACACCTCTTTTCGGCACGGAGATTAAGAAAGTGATAACTTTTAGGGGTATAATGGTATTTTTATGTAATATATAAATGATAAAGTATGGTAGGTAGAGATGGTTTTTTTGTAATTAAAGTGTATGGGAAAGGGTGATTGTTTTTTACTTTTTGTTTTTTTTGGGATGTGCAAACTTTTGTGGGACAACCCAAAATGGAAAGTGTGCCAACTTTTCAGAGACGGAGGGAGTAAAATAGAATGATAGTGGACCCTAAAAGGGATAGGATCGATGGAAGAGAAAAAGGAAAAGGAAAATGATTGAAGGCACGGTACCCTTCTCTCTTCGTATCAAAGTAGCCGCGTGAGAAGAAATATGAGTAACGTGAAAGAATGAAGAGAAAAATTAGTTTTATAATTGGATGGCTGGGCAATCTCTCCAGAAAAATAACGTGTAGGAAAGGTCAAACTTTCCTTAGTAAAGAGATAAATTTTGAATTTGATTGCAGGGAAGATATTTCATTGAGAATAGAGAGATTTGATAATATTTTTCTTGGGCAGGAAGAATTTCATATACAAGAAAAGTGTATCATTGTTGACTCTCCCTCATTCACACGGCCGTAAGTTAAATAAGTAGCTGAATTAGGATTTATGCTTGTATTGGGCCTCCAAGGGTTGGGCCACAATTGGATCATGTATATAAAAATATATAGGTTGTTATAGTTTTGATGGTGGGATGAAGGTAGATCCAATGGATTGTAAATGGATGAAGATGGTGGTGTGAAATGGAGGAAATTGTGTGTGATGTGTGTGTGCAGGACTGTGAATTTCGGATCTACTCTCAAATGTTGAATAAATAGGTATTTATATCCCTTGGGAAGCTTCTAGAAGTTTCTGAAAGTTTTTTGAGTTCAGCACCTACACGGCTCGTGTACGGTACACGGCCACAGGAGTGGCTGTGTAGGTATTTCGGGTGTCAGTACACTGCTTTCGCTTATAGGGCCATGTTTGGTACACAGACCGTGTTCCTGCACATGGCCCATGTTCTGCACACGGCCACAGGGATGGCCGTGTAAGGGCTTCTGGCGATGGAGCTGGCTACTTCTTACAGGGCCGTGTTTGGTACACGGCCCGTGTCCTTGCAGTCCTGTTTTTCCTTCTTCCGTTTTGGCCCGTTCTCTCTCGTTTCAATTCTGAACTGAGATCCGCTTTTTTCTACGTCTTCCTTATCATGTCTAGCATCCATTTCTAACTGAAAATCATATGTTTAAGCTCATTCACACACATTTTTATAAAAATACAAAACACAATCAAAGTACACATAAATACAGATAAACTAATACGAAAACACATATAAAAGGCACTAAAATTTAGGTGAAAATATCACTCATCATATGACAACATATGATTTCGTAAACGTACGAAGACAATATATATGACAATAAATGTTTTCCTAAATTATTGTAATAATTTTTTTATATAAATTAACTACAAAGTAGTACTATATAACAATATAATTAATTTATTTTGAGGTAGGGCTTTAATATGATGTGTATTATTTTTACTTTATTTTCTTTAAGGGTAATCTTATTTGCACACCTCCTCCTAATGAATATACACCCTATCTCTATTAATATAATAGCAAAGTGAAAAAGTAAAAATTGAACCAATTTTTAATTTACACCTTTGATTTTAATTACTAATTCTTTTTTAATCTCATCCGTTCATCACATTACTGAATCTCATCCATTCATCACACTTATAAGATTAGATCTTGAACATTCATTTTTTTGTCATAATAATGATACCTTATTTAAAATGATACATTAATAATGATACCTTATTTAAAATCCTTATTTAATTTTTGAAATAATAATATCATATTTCACTAATTTTTATATTTTAACAAAATCCATAATATAGTTTTAACAATTAATTCATTATTAAATTATTTAATAATTACGACTACAGGTATTTCAAATATGTTATGTTATATAATTAATTAATTAATAATTATAACTTATAATGTAGTTTTAACAATTAA
Organism: Pogostemon cablin; assembly: GCA_023678885.1. Taxonomy (NCBI): domain Eukaryota; kingdom Viridiplantae; phylum Streptophyta; class Magnoliopsida; order Lamiales; family Lamiaceae; genus Pogostemon; species Pogostemon cablin. The sequence goes on from CM043009.1 coordinate 7,766,862, forward strand.
TTTATTATTAAATTATTTTATTCATTATTAATAATTTTAAATTAATATTATTGGTCCTAACATCTTAATAATTTTAAATGGAGTAATTTATATTTAAATGGATTCATGATTAAATTATTTTCTTCATTATTAATAATTTTGAATTAATATTATTGATCCTAACATCTTAATAATTTTAAATGGGTATGTGTAATCAACGGGTAATGATAAACGGATTAGAGACAGGGAGAATCATAATATATATTTTTAATGAAACGAGTACTTAAATGTGTAGTTTATATTTAAATGGATACGAGTACGTAAAAATTAATTCATTATTAAATTATTTTCTTCATTAATAATAATTTTGAATTAATATTATTCGTCCTAACATCTTAATAATTTTAAATTGGTATGTATAATCAATGGGTAATGATAAACGAGTTTTGTATGAGTATGAGTATCATAATTTTTTTTAACAAAGTGGGTACGAATATGACTAAATAAACATTAGGGTGATCACATGACAGATATTTTCAAATATCTGATTTACCAAAACCTTAAAAAAAATGAGTACGGGTAGTTATACATAGGATTTATGAGTTTAGGGTTTTAAGGTTTTAGGGTTTTAGGATTTAAGGTTATGAGATTAGATTAATTTGACACCTTATTTACAATTATAATTAAACAATTATCAACATCACAATTATCAACGTCACTACTTAATATAATCCATATGCATAAACTAATTTTAAATAAAAATTTAGTAGTTTTTTTATTTATGATATATAATTTAGGTTATTAAAATAATTAAGTATATAATCTTTTTAATATAATATGATATATAATTTAAGTTATTAAAATTATTAAGTATATAATATTTTTAATATAATGTTTTTTTATATTATAGATTATACATAGGGTTTATGAGTTTAGGGTTTTAGGGTTTAGGGTTTAGGGTTTTAGGGTTTAAGGGTTTAGGGTTTATGGGTTTAGGGTTTAGGGTTTTAGGGTTTAGGGTTTAGGGTTTAGTGAACCAATTTTTTAATTTACACCTTTGATTTTGATTACTAATCCATTTTTAATCTCATCCATTTATCACATTATTGAATCTTATCAATTCATCACAATTATGAGATTAGATTTTCTTCATTATTAATAATTTTGAATTAATATTATTGATCCTAACATCTTAATAATTTTAAATGAGTATGTGTAATCAACGGGTAATGATAAACAGATTAGAGACATGGAGAATCATAATATATATTTTTAATGAAACGGGTACTTAAATGTGTAGTTTATATTTAAATGGATACGAGTACGTAACAATTAATTCATTATTAAATTATTTTCTTCATTAATAATAATTTTGAATTAATATTATTCGTCATAACATCTTAATAATTTTAAATTAGTATGTATAATCAACGGGTAATGATAAACGAGTTTTGTATGAGTATCATAATTTTTTTAACAAAGTGGGTACGAATTTGACTAAATAAACATTAGGGTGATCACATGACAGATATTTTCGAATATATGATTTACCAAAACCTTAAAAAGAACGAGTACGGGTAGTTATACATAGGATTTATGAGTTTAGGATTTTAGGGTTTAGGGTTTAGGGTTTTAGGGTTTAAGGGTTTAGTGTTTAGGGTTTTAGGGTTTAGGGTTTTAAGGTTTTAGGGTTTAGGGTTTTAGGATTTAAGGTTATGAGATTAGATTAATTTGACATCTTATTTACAATTATAATTAAACAATTATCAACATCACAATTATCAACGTCACTACTTAATATAATCCATATGCATAAATTAATTTTAAATAAAAATTTAGTAGTTTTTTTATTTATGATATATAAGTTAAGTTATTAAAATAATTAAGTATATAATCTTTTTAATAAAATATGATATATAATTTAAGTTATTAAAATAATTAAGTATATAATCTTTTTAATATAATGTTTTTTTATATTATAGATTATACATAGGGTTTATGAGTTTAGGGTTTTAGGGTTTAGGGTTTTAGGGTTTAGGGTTTATGGGTTTAGGGTTTTAGGGTTTAGGGTTTTAGGGTTTTAGGGTTTAGGGTTTAGTGAACCAATTTTTAATTTACACCTTTGATTTTGATTACTAATCCATTTTTAATCTCATCCATTCATCACATTATTGAATCTTATCAATTCATCACAATTATGAGATTAGATTAATTTGACACCTTATATACAATTATAATTAAACAATTATCAACATCACAATTATCAACGTCACTACTTAATATAATCCATATGCATAAACTAATTTTAAATCAAAATTTAGTAGTTTCATTTATTTATGATATAATTTAAGTTATTAAAATAATTAAGTATATAATCTTTTTAATATAATATTTTTTTATATTATAGATTATACATAGGGTTTATGAGTTTAGAGTTTTAGGGTTTAGGGTTTAGGGTTTTAGGGTTTAAGGGTTTAGGGTTTATGGGTTTAGGGTTTTAGGGTTTAAGAGTTTAGGGTTTATGGGTTTAGGGTTTTAGGGTTTAAGGGTTTAGGGTTTTAGGGTTTAAGGGTTTAGGGTTTAGTGAACCAATTTTTAATTTACACCTTTGATTTTGATTACTAATCCATTTTTAATCTCATCCATTCATCACATTATTGAATCTTATCCATTCATCATAATTATGAGATTACATTAAATTGACACCTTATTTACAATTAAAATTAAACAATTATCAACATCACAATTATCAACGTCACTACTTAATATAATCCATATGCATAAACTAATTTTAAATCAAAATTTTGTAGTTTTTACCTTTATCCCGTGCATCGCACGGGTTCAAAAGCTAGTTATTATAAAAATAAAATTAATATTTTTAAAAGTCTAAATTGCTCTTAAATTATTAAATACACATCCTATATACAATATAAAATATTTTAAATACACATCTCCTTTTATTTTATACACATCACTATTATATATTAAATTAAAATATATATTAAGAAATCTGAATTACCTGTAAACTATACTCCACCTCTTAACAAATAGTAAAAGAAAGCAGCACTTCTCATTAACCTAGCGAGTTAATTGTTTCTGCAACATTAAGACAAGTTTGGTAATAATTTTTTTTCTTAAAATTAAAATAGATATATTTTATTAATTATTAAAATAGTATTTAATTTATCTTATTTTTTATATAAAAAATTATCAATTTTTTATATAACTTAATTTTTTATTTAAATTATTATATTCATTTTACAAATTATTTATAAAATAATTTAATTGGACAGTTGTCACTTCTTATTTATTAGATATAATTTTTTATTAAAATATAAATATTTTTTATTTGTCCTGTAATTATTCATAAAATAATTTCATTATATGGTTATTACTCTTTTGACCAGTTATTATTTTTTATTAAAATTTGGGTCACTTACTAGGAGGTACATGAAATAATGCATAATTACTGTAAACTACATGACTTAAAGTACTATTACTCATAACTACACAATTATGATTGTGATATCATAAATACCCCTATGTATTTGCATAATTTGTTTGCACAATTTGGTTTTGCACATTTTGTTTGCATATTTTTAGTTCCGGCGGAGGTCCGGCAGTTGTCTGGCGAATTTTTTTGCATAATTTGTTTGCACAATTTGTTTGCATAATTTTTTGCACAATTTGTTTGCACAATTTATTTTTATATTTTTTTTTGCATATTTTGTTTTGCAATTATTTTTTTGCAAATTTTGTTTTTGCACTTTTTTTTCTACACATGTATACTCCACAATATTTCAGCATATTTTATTTTCACATTTTAGCTTAAGGGACATTTGCCTTGCATAATATTTTAACACATTTTAACCTTACACACATTTGTTCTTCAAATTTTAACTTTATATCTAAATTTGCCTAAATTCATATTTGGCTTCATGCACTTTTGTTTTTACACAAAACCTATATAATAATTCCATAACCAGATGATCTTGTTATCTGGTCCAAGTTAGAAGACCACTTCAACAATAAGCTTTCAAACTGTTCTGATCAATGTCTCACAGTTAGCAGAACCTTGAAGTTTATGCAATAAATATGACCATGTGCTCAAGCAGGAAGCATGAACGGACAATTGACATTAACCCTATAAGGGGTGCCATTACAAGCTTTATTCTTTTTAAATGTCTCTCAGCTTCAGATGTTCCCAACACCTGAACGTCATGTCTTGATATGGAATTGGAGAGCGTAGCTCGAACTCTAGGATCAATTAATGCATCAATAAGACCTTCCCATGAAACCTGAAAAATGAAATTGGAAAATCAATAAGTCCATATATTCTCTCTAAAATGTTAGTCGAACTGCTTATAATAATAATTCTAAACATGAAGAAGATTATATTTCTAAAAGGCAAGGAACATTTTAACAGGTATTGTCACCTAAAATGAGAAAGTTAGTAATTTAATACTCATACTCCTATTGAATTAATTATCCCTAAGCCTAGGTTGCATATTATATATTTATTAGATTCTGAATGGCTGCTTAATGATGCTTGGTTAATTCTCAAGAGAGCACCTTTTTTGTGCAAAAAGGAATGGGTCAAGATTATATCGGACTGGAGGAAGTTTGTTATAGATGGATAGCTTTAAATTATCACTAAGGTCTTGGGTTCCATTCCTAAAAAAAGAAACATATGGTGCGCTTGATTTGAGTGGCTCATCGCTGCAGGTCATTTGAAGGTAAACTAAGTAACCATGATAAAAAAAAATAGGCCTAAAACTGAGTATTGGCCCTGTTGGATATGGTATCAGTGATGCATTTGATAAATCTGTTGTTCATCAAGAAAGAAAGAAAGAGAGAGAATTATTAGAACTCAAAATCTTGAACTAAGATATAGAGCAGAAATCGGGCACCTTAGTCATAATGTGACGGACATCAATAGATTATAAGATTCATCAAATTGGTGACAGGGACACGCTTGAGTGCACAGAAGCATGACTGATAAACAAGTAAATTCATACATACAAGTACACAAGCATGAAAATTTCACAACCATTTATGCAGCAAATGGCACACACATTAAGCAAAGGCAGCTCCTGAAACCAAAAACTACAGAAGAACCATAATAAATCAACAAAGTTATAAACTTCCCTCAACTCAATCACACTCGTATTCGCACAAAAATGAAAAAAAATGTGTAATGAAGTTATCATCTTGAACTACAAGCTGCGGTGAGCAGCCCAAATATTATGTGAATCCAAACAATCATGTGAATGAGATATGCACAAGCATGATAGCTATATCATCATCGTCACACCCAAATATTTATAAATATATACACCACATATTAATTGACTACAAAAATACTAATTCGAGAGAAAGACGTAAGCTAATTTCCCCATTAGAAGCCAATTCAACTGAAAGTCGATCAATTCGATAAACCTGGATAAAATGAAACATCCTGACTCATATTACAGAGTAGAAAATTGGGGAAATTTCAAGAAAAAAGGATTTGATTGCAAATGAAACATAGAACATACTGTTTTCTCATCGTCTACTTTAAGGTGAAGAAAGGAGTAAGAATTTGAATATATGTAATCTATTTATCTATATATGTTACCTTTACTATCGATCGCCTTCCGCAGCTCCTCGCCGGATCTCCCCGCCACCACCACCACCGACCTCCGACACGCAACGTCAGAAATTGCGAGCACCAACCGCCCGTCGATCGTCCGTTGTTGCTACCAGAGTTTCTCCAGATCTGACTCTTGTCGCCGAAAAATGCAAGGGCTGCTGTCGCTGATCGATAAAGATCCAAAACACCACCATTCGCCGTCACGCTACTGTCCACGTCGTCGCTGCCACCGTCTGTCGATTGTCGGAGAGCCAAGTTCTAACCGCCGCTGACCGGAGAGAATTGATAGAGAGATGAGGAGGATGAGAGCGGAGATGAGTGGGAAGGGAAATGAGATCATAGCCATGGCTGTAGAGATTTAGGGATTTGGGGAGTAACGATGATAAATTTAGGGAGAGATGGGAATGGGAATTACAGAAGGAATTTTGGGGTTTGGAAATTTTTGTTTCACTAAGGCTAATTTGGTCTCTTTGATGTCAATTTGTGTAGTGGATAATAATTTTTTTTTTCCATTGTATTCTAGAGGAAATATGCTCTAAATTGTGTATCCAGGAGTAATAAACTCTTAAATTTTTTATCTCTTTTTATCCCCCTACAAATAATTCGTAAAACAATTTAATTGGAAAAATATAAATTTAATTAAAAAAACGTTAAATTAAATTTATGTTGAATAGTTATTAATTAAAACTTATAGTATATTTTAAATAAAAAATTATGTCGGATTAATTTTAAATATTATTTAAAATTTATTTGTTAACTTAATTAAATTTAGAAAACTGAAAATGCAAAAAAAAAAAAAAAACGAGATAAAAATAAGACAGTAGAAATATGAGACACTGACCCATGAGTATATGCTATTAAAATTAAAATAAACTAAAATCATCTTCTTAAATTATTACAAGCAGCCCGTTGTTATGGATTACTGGAATCTATTTTCTATGAATTTAATCTATTTCATTTCATTTGAATTATATGCGGGGGAATTAACGAGTTGAAGGGTAGATTTTGAAGTGTATAATCTTAAAATTAGAAGGGTAATTTTGAAATTTTAAGGGATGTGTATATAATAAAATTAAATTTTAAAAATTTAAAAGGAGTGTGTATTCAATAAAAGTGTTGTATTTTATAAGAAGGGGTGTGCAAATAACAACACTCTTACTTTAATTTACTCGCATATAAAATTTAATTAATTTAATTCAATTATTTCAGAAAATATTTCGTAAAAATTGGGTATTAATAAATTAAAATTTATGAACAATTAATAATAAATTAATAAAATTAAGAAAATTTGATGAAATTAAAACTTTTTCTTTAAAAACTTAAAATGAATTTGGAGTTTTCCCTAATATGACTAATAATTATAATAATTTCAAAAAAATTAAATAATTAGCTTGACTTAAATTCGATTAAAGAATTAAATTATTTGTCTTTAAAATAAAATTATTAGTGATTATAAAAAACATTTTTAATTTTATTTTCTTATAATTTTCAATAAGGATCGTCCGTCTTTATTAAAGGCTAAAAATTTATATGTGTTTAGTGCACCGTGCCCAGATACCCTTTAGTATTAAATAATGTACATTTTAATATAAGGACGTGTATTATTTATTTCCTTAAAAAAGTTAATAAAAATGTAGAACTCTTTATAATAAAATATTGTATCTTTGTATATAACAAAATATTGTAATCTTATACTGAGTACATTTTTCACCTAAACCCCACAAGAGACCAACCCAACCCTTAAAACAATACTCCCTAATTCTTCTTTTGATAATGTGAGTGTCTATTTCAAAATAATAATAATAATAAAAAAATAAAAAAATAATAATTGAGAGTCTCGCTGTTCATCAAAACCTTCTCCCAAGTACTATTCTATATGTAATTGTTGGCAATACACGCATGATTGACATGATGGAATGTGATGAAAATGGAATTGTAATTCCAAATCTCATTCTCATTCATTCGATTGATATATTTTTATGAATGGAAATACCAATTCCAATGGAATGAGTATTACCTTATATGTGGGAATGGACATTCCTACCACTCTCCATGGTGTTGCCCATTCCATTCCCTATTCCCCCACCCCACCTCATATATATATATATATATATATATATATATATATATATATATATTTCTTTTTTTAACTTATACATCATCTATTTATATAATTATAAAAATTATAAATATATTATTATTTTTCTACTTAACATGTAATATTTATTGAAAACATTTGTATTAAATTATTTAATAAAAAGAAATAATTACTGATAGGTACACACTTTGTACCCCTAATTACTACTAGATACATTGATTTAAAATAATTATTATTTAATACAAAATATTAAAGTAAAATACCAAATATACCCCTAAACCCATATACCTTTAAAACACTAACCCCAACCTCCACCCACCACCGGACCACCGCTGTCGCTGCCGGACCGCCGCCGCCGCCGCCGCCGGCGGAGCTCCGGCGGTCGGTCGCCGGAAAATATGTTCGTCAAAAAAAAAAAAAAAAAAAAGGTCGCCGGAAAGCTGCCGCGCCGCCGCCGCCGGAGCTCCGGCAGCCGGTCACCGGAAAAACTGTTCGTCCAAAAAAAAAAAAGAAAAAAAAAAAAAACTGGTCGCCGGAAAAACTGCCGCCGCCGGAAAAGCTGCCGGACCGCCGCCGCCGGACCACCACATTTTTTTGCTGCACTCACTTTTTTTTTCCTGCACACACTTTTTTTGCTGCACACACTTTGCTGCACATGAACTTTTGCTGCACACAATATTTATGTGCAGCACATTAATAGGGGTAATATTGGAATATCACTATATATTTTTGTACCTAGTAGTAATACTTTTGTATGTTTGTATCTCATAGTAATTTAGGATTTTTTTGTGTACCTAGTAGTAATCATCCCTTATTTTTTAAAATATTAAATCATTTAGAATCTAATAAAAAATAAAAAATTTATATACTCAACTCAGTAAAAAAATATAAAATTAAATTAAATACATAAAAATTAAAATATAGATGTATATAAATATTTTAAAATTTAGTAAATTATATATAAAAATTTTATATTATTAATTAAATTGAATATATACATGTAATATAAATATAAATATATATTTTTATACATAGTCTAATATTTTTTAATATATATAATTTTTTTATTTGTATTTTAAATTTTATTATATTTTAAAAATAATAATATTTTATTTTATTTTTAATTTAATATTTTTTTATAATTATTAAAATATATAAAATCTTCACCAAAATTTTAAATGTAATATTATAAAAATATTGATATTAATAAGATTAAAATTAATTAAAAAAAAAATTCTATTACTTGAGTTATTCATGAACCGTACAAATGATAAAAATATTCATTCTCATTACTATTCAATTAATGAGTTCATTCCATTCTACTATTATTCCGTTCAATCATAATTCCTTCTCCTCCGTAGAAAATCATTCTCCAAAACAGTCATTTGGGGCGTTTGCCCTAGCCAAACCATCTCAACGGCAATGATTAGCTTGACCCAAACCCTACCGAGGGCTCGTCGCGCGGTGTCCCAGCTGAGGCGTTAGCCATTTCGACTGCGGTTTGAGCGTGGGGTTGATTTCTCCTACCCTGATGCCTGTTCTCAGACGAGCGGCGTCTATTATATGGGTGGCTTTGCACTGACTGTGTCCGGTGGCGACAGCCGCAGCGGAATTATCTCTCGTCAATTTGATTTGGAATTAGTTCAGCCAGTTGAGGATTCTCCAGATCCCTTATTGTCTCAAGCGGAGGCTCCTTCTCTCGCGAGGACGCACAATTGCTCAGATTCATCATTCAAGGCAAAACTGCGGCACCAGCCAACTATCGTGGCGACAGCCCTAGCGAGCGACGCCGTTGGTGGCCCTAGTCCTTGCAGGCAAGTGAGAATTTGCCTTTTTGCCTCTTATTATTTGCTTCTTGTAATTTTTTTTATTTTAAATGTGGTATAAATGTGAAAGTAGATGAATATTTGTCTTTTTGAACCAGGTGACAATATAATAATCAAAATTATGTGTTAAATTTCGCTGCTCATTTTGATGCTATAATGGAGTTCAAATTTGTCCTAGGTGGATCGATTTTTTTGATTCACAGAAAAGGGGATAATATGGATATGGAATATTCACTATTCTCTAACATTAGGTGGGTGGGATAAATGTTGTGTTGTTTAACATTGAGAAGGGTGAGGAAAATTGTAGCATTTCTTGTTGAAGTTGGTCTTTTATGCAGAATGTTAGTTTGGTGTTTCTTCTTATGTATGTCTCTACTTACAGTTTAAGTTCAAATCAGTTGAAAGTATGAATGTGGAAGTTGCAGTTTTTTTACATGCCTATGTTGCATACTGGCTGTCATGTGGCTTTCCTAAATTGAATAAGTGTTCTGATATTCTGTTTAGATTATATCATTATGTTTCTTCGACATATTATTTTAGTAATTGTCCTAAAAAACTGACATTTGGATGTGTTAATGTTGGACAATCCGTACATGTATCATGGAACATTAATAAATGACTTTCAGTGTTGTGAATGTAATAGTGCAAAGTTTTGTGCTGCTAAATTCTAGAAGCAATTATACTGTTTCATCAACGAAAATACTTAAACTGCATTGACTTGCTTTTTTTTTTTTTTCAGGCAATAGTGCCCTAGGGCTGCCTCGCATCCTTCGCCGCCGTTTGAATCTTTGCTGGAAGCAAGTCGCTGTCTCTTCGGCATTCACTGGGCGACAGCTTCCTCTTACGGAGGCGACTTAATCAACAATACACCCCCAGCGCCTATATTCTAGTTTCAGACTCCCATCTACAAGTCTGGTTTGTTCTTAGTAATGGGAGTTCTTGTTTCAACTCTGATTTTCTAGAGTTCTTGTTTTTCCTGTTCGTTCTAACGTCATAATTTTAGTTGATTCATTGGGCTCTAGACTATAAAATTGAAGTTACAGCACTGTTTTGATTATACATATATGCTTCTTTCTTTCGAGCTGTTCCATCTTAAATAGTGAATATCACATTGAAGTATCCTATTCTTCATGTTTCAGGAGGGATACCACACATTCCAAGGAGGGTTTTAGCATCGGTAAGTTATTTATTGTCCATTTATTCCATGAAATTACACAACATTCATTTTCGATTCGCTCCTCTTGCATATCTCACCATCTTTGCTTAGCTTTTTCAAAATCTTTTCTCAACTCTTCAATCTGAATGGAAGCATATTCCAGAAAGCTTTTCACTACTGTCTCACCTATAGAAATTGTAAGGATTATAATTTCGTTGGAAAGCCATGTGAATCTAGTTTCTAAAGAATTTGGAGTTTTGATTGGTAAGTTATGTTATGGTCACATTAATTAGGAATAAGAGGATGCTCTGTTGCTGTTGTTTCATCTTGGTACTTTGTCTGCTAATGTTTGAAGTTGCAAGTTAGCTCTCATTGAGTTAATGCGAGCCATTTTGCAGTCTTGTTCTGTTTTAGTTGATTCCACTTGTTCAGCTGGAATCTATAAGAGTGCTGTTGTCTTTTGTTTGGATCTCTAATTGCTCCCTTATGGATATATTGCTGCTATATAGTAACATGTATATCATTCAGTATAATTGGGGAAAATAAGTTGTAAAATTAATGTTGGCAGGGCCTGGTGATGCACATTACTCTCTTCTAACGAATAGACCCTTCAGTACCTTAAATTAAGTTTCTCATTTTGAACTAAGAAGTATTACCCTCTTAACTGTTTGTCCTTGGAAGCCTGAATCCACATTAATTGATTAACTTTTATTTGAATATAGTTTTATGTGTAATTCTCTAAATTTTATTCGAAAATGCTACTTAGCTGCTGAATTTGAGTTTTTTTTTCTTGGCGGAATAATCATATGTGTTACTCAATCAGGGATTCTTGCCTATTTCTATTTGCAAACATAAATTTAATGCCAGCTGCGTGATTTAAATTCATGACTATATATGGATGTGCAAATGTTGATTATGACTCTGTTTTATGGAAAAATAGCAGTAGCACTATATTAATTTCAGTAAACATCTACTGCTACCTGCAAACCTGAAAAATGATATTAATTTCTATATACATTTTTTCCTCAATTTTAAAGCTGTTTGTATACCCATGGGCATGTAGGTTGCTGATTACCCTTTTTGTTCTCGTGACCTATATTTCATAACAACACAATTACACTTGTTTGCATTTCCTGTAGTATATGATCATTTATTTTACGTATATTATTGACTAATATTTTATGTTGGCTATTTCAAATGAGGGGGCTGGTTCCCAGCACGGCGGCAGCAGAGACGAAGGCGAGAGCGCCTTCGCCCAAAACAGTGGCACCGGTGATGAAGGCGAGATCAACCAGAGCCGCTCGATCGGTCCAACACACTCATACCGCCATGGCACCTCGGCCATGTCAAAAGCCCAGTCACATTCCGGCCACAATAATCCATTCAAAAGAAGTGAGTTATGATAACTGATAACGGTGTGTGATTATCACCTTGTATGTATGCATGCATCATAATGCTCCATTTGTAATTTCACATATTTATGTCGCCTAGAGAAATCAAATAACACAACTGATAACAGTCTGGTTGGTGGTGGAATATTTGGATTATACGATTATTCCACCAAGAATTATCTGATCGATCCGAAGATTACTAGATGAGGTTTCCAATTGTATATTTTCAGATTTTTATGTAGAGATTTTTGAATTACAATTGTAATATTTGAAATTATATAGAGTTCCAATGTTATATTAAATGAAGAATTTATATTAGATGGTGGTTGTTTTAAGTTTTTTATTTTTTATAATTTTTATTTTACTATTTTTTTAGGATTTTTATTTTTTATTATTTTTTTAGATGGTGGTTTAAATGAAAAATTAGAATATAGATGTATAAAGATTACACATAATTTGTTATTTAAAAAAGAGTGATAAAAAGGCGCACAAAGTTACACATATAATCTGTTGTCTTTGTGCATAATTATTTTGAAAAGAGGCGTTCAAAAACTACACAATATATGTGTAGTCTCTGTGCGTATTTTTTTTTAAAAGACGTACAAAGACTACACATATAATGCGTAGTGGTAAATAGACTCAAAGACTACACATATACTGTGTAGTCGTAAATAGACCCTAAGACAACAGAAGCTTAGACTACATATCATTTTTCCAAAAATAAGCTAATAGACAACTGATTATATATGTAGGGATGGCAACGAGTAGGGTATCCGCTTATTTTGGGATATCCGTATCCGTATTCGATTAAAAAAACTACCCGTATCCGTATCCGTCCCGTTTAAAAAATTTATTAGAGTACTCGTACCCGTCCCACTACCGTTTATCAATACCCACGGGTACCCATACCCGTTTAATATTCATTTATTTTATATATTTATATTTTTTATTGTCTAAATAAGTATAATAATAAAAATTACATTATTATTAAGTAAATATAAAATAAATATAATATAAATTGTATTATTTTAAATAAATATTTAATAAATATGATTAAATAAAACTTATAACTATTAATTAAATATATAAAATATCTTATCATATATAAATTATATAATATATATTAAATTTATAAAAAAAATATATAATCGGGTCACCTGCGAGTATTTGAGGCATTACTCGTACCCGTCCCAAACCCTAATGGTATTTTTCACAACTGCTCATACCCGTCCCAAACCCGTTTACAATTACCCGTATTCTACCTATTAGGGTTCGAGTAGACCGGATACCCAAAAATACCCGTCCCATTGCCATCCCTATATATGTAGTCTTAATGCTTTTTTGTTGTAGTAGAAATTCATCATTAATCTCCTTTCTGGCCGAAGAGCCTTTTGAAAAATCAATTTTTTTGTAATCCATAAAATTAAGGAAAACTCATATCTGACATAGTGTGATTTTCTTGAATTTTAATTCCTTGAAATCCATGAACAATATGTTCTTTGTTAATTTTTACTTTATTAACCTCATTTGACCAATCATTATTAGAATCTCTTACTTGTGAAGTAGAAGCTCTAGATGACTCAGGTAATTCTACTTCATAATCAAATGGTGATATATATGATCTTGTTGACTTATATGATGCACAATGTAAAAGTCATGAAAATTCTACATCTACTTTTCCATTTATTTGCCTTATTTCTCTTAACTCATTATTAATGGGTTTTATGGGTACAACATTTTCTATAATCAATTTTTCAAGAAATACGATTTCTTCCCATTTTATAGGTCTTCTAGTAGTAATATTTGATTTTTTGAAATTTGATTCTATAAGAATAGTTTCTTTATTATCCTTATTATCTCTCATTATGCAAATAGGATTTAGTGTCTTTAATAATTTATAACAAATTAGATAATATATGCAAATAATTTCGGATCCTGGAGCATAATTATAACCATGTGATTTAACATTTAAAATAATAGAATCTAATATATTTTGTTATGTCAAATTTAAAGAAAGATTTGGATAAACATTAAAATATACAGGGCCATGAGCCAAGCTAGATTGTATTATACCCATTATAGAACCTTTTCAATTTAAATTTCTTCCATCACGAAGAACAGCAAGAAAACTTTCTGGTAAACCTTTTAGAGTTAAAGGTCTAAAAACAATTTGTATTAATCCAATATGTAGCCAATTATAATCTTTTCTATATGGTGCAATATCACTATTATTTAAAAGTCTAATAGCAATTTCTTCATCCTGTATAGGAATAGAAGATTCAGTAGTCTTAACTACCTGCTTATGATTAAATATATCAAAAGTACCAATTTTATATATTTTCTTAGGCTCAATTCTAGGAAATGTCCAATTATTTAACTTATCTAAATTTCTTGGAATAACATATTCTTCAATCATATTGTTTTTAACAGTATGTTGTTTACATCCCATAAGATTGTTCATCATAAGATATCTTGTGTTAAACCATATGTATTATTATTAATAATATTATTAATTATTATTTTTAACATTATTATTTATTAATAATAATTATTATTAATAATAATTATTATTAATACTTTTAATTATTAATTATTATTATTATTATATTAAGGATTAATTAATTATAGGTACACACTTTGTACTCCTAATTACTATTAGATACATTGATTTAAAATATTAAAGTAAAATACCAAATATAACCCTAAACACATACACTTTTTGTTGATAGTGCAATTTCACGCATTATATATCTCACTTTACACTATTTTTGATAGAATGTAGCAATGATTTTGTGTATAATGACGTGGTTTTCATATCTTGTATAATTAATATGCTACTAAGGTATTTTGTTGAGTTTTGAAGGGTAAAACTTGATCAAAAGTTCAAAGTTGGAATGAAGAATGAAAGTGTGAAGGAATGCTGAAAAACACACGTCCACGTTGCGTAATTTTTCTGTATTCTTTTAGAAGTCCAAATTGGCCATGTGATATATGATTGGAAAGCCATGGAAGAGAGGATCATTTTGTCGTAAAAATCACTCAAATCAGAGTCCGTATGAGGAAGTTATACTCTAAACGGTGAGATCACGCAGTGTAGTCTCTATCGCTCGGCTGGCAGCTCGAGGCGAGCTAACCTGGCTCGGCACCTATTTTCCGGCTAGTGGTGTCCAAATGGGGCCTAGACGACGTGGCAAGTCACCTTATATCATCTCGAATTCCACTCGGCTAGGTCCATACCCAGCTCAGGCCGAGTTGATTGCCGAGCGGCTCAAAATCGAGCGCAGACAAGGCCTGTTCGATACAACACTGTATTTATACCCTTCAGGTCGCGTTTTGAAGTGGAAATCATCGAAAAACAGCCCTGCAACAGTCCAAGAAAGATTAGGAGAGATCAATACACAAATTGGAGAGAACCCATCCATAACCCATCATCAATTCACTCCACTAACACTTCCACATCAGATTCATATCTGATTTCATCTTCCATTCATCTCCAAGTATGTTCCAAGTGCTAATTGAGGGAGATCGGACGATCGGAGAGACGGAGAAGGAACGCCCAACTACGCTAGAGTTTTGTGTTTTTCATCTTTCTTTACCTTTTTATCTTGATTTTGAGTATGAATTGCATAGTCATGAGTGTTGATTGTAATCTCATGGGCTAATTTTCTTAAACGGTTCTAGGGTTTGATGGTTTGATTGATTTGGGAACCTAGACCAAAGATTGAGATTTTATGCAGTTGAAAATTTGATTTTACTTGGTTTATTAAGATTTTTCTTTTCTACTTCGTAACGTCTTCATAGTAAATTAATGACATCCGCTATAATGCTTGAATTATTATGTTAGCTTGTGTGCGTTCATGATTGGTATTGTCTATTTGTTAGGGATTGAAGTAGTTCCGCTATAAACACTTTAATTCCATGAATTGGTAAATCAAATACGGAACAATGCAATTAGATATTCAAGTAGGAAGTGGATAGAACCTTGTAGTAATTCCAGAAAATATCTTGTTAGTCGAGCTTACCATCCGGAAGTATTGTTGCTTGCTTTGATTAGGGAAAAATATCACATTTGGTCCCATAAGAATTCATACAGTTTAATTATAGTCCCGTATGAATACACTGGTCCCATATCTAGCACTTTTGGTCCCATAAGAATATTATAATCATAATTTTTGAAATTTTTCCTCCCAAATTAACTTATATTATTATAAATTATCATATTTAAATTATTTTTTGTCTTTCAAAATATACATAGTTCATTTTGGTCTTGTTATTAATGGCTCAGAATATTTCGTCAACTATAACAGATTTTGTTGAAAATTTTCTATAGGACTAAATTTGTCAGTTTTGGGACCTTTTGACATTTATCAATTCTTACGGGACTAAATCTGAAATTATCCCCTTTGATTAGTATCTAAAAATAAGGCTTGGTAATATTTGCGCATGATGAGTGATATTTTCACCTAAATTTTAGTGTCTTTTTATATGTGTTTTCGTATTAGTTTATCCGTATTTATGCGTATTTTGATTGTGTTTTGTGTTTTTATTGAAATGTGTGTGAATGAGCTTAAACGTATGATTTTTATTTAGAAATGGATGCTAGACATGATAAGAAAGACGTAGAAAAAAGCAGATCTCAATTCGGAGTTGAAACGAGGGAGAACGGGCCAAAATGGAAGAAGAAAAAATAGGACTGCAAGGACACGGGCCGTGTACCGAACATGGCTATATAATAAGTTGTCATGATCCGTCGCCAGAAGCCCCTACACGGCCATCCCTGTGGCCGTGTGCAGGAATACAGGCTGTGTACCAAATACGGCCCTGTAAGCGAAAGCCGTGTACTGACACCGAAACACCTACACTGTCACCCCTGTGTCCGTGTACCGCACACGAGCCATGTAGGTGCTGGACTCAGAAAAGTTTCAGAAACTTCTAGAAGCTTCCCAAGGGGTATAAATACCCATTTATTCAATATTTGAGAGGAGATCTGAAATACACAGCTCCACAC
The DNA here is from genome assembly GCA_023678885.1 of Pogostemon cablin. Taxonomy (NCBI): domain Eukaryota; kingdom Viridiplantae; phylum Streptophyta; class Magnoliopsida; order Lamiales; family Lamiaceae; genus Pogostemon; species Pogostemon cablin. The sequence goes on from CM043009.1 coordinate 7,783,952, forward strand.
ACACCTCACATACCATTTCCTCCATTTCACACCATCATCTTCATCCATTCACCATCCATTGGATCTACTATCATCCCACCATCAAAACCTTCATCCAATTGAGGAAAAGAAGCAAGGAAGAGAGGAGAATTGCAAAGGAAGGAGGGAGATCACCATTGAAGCACTTCAAGGGAGTTTCCATCCATACTTTGTAGTTAAACCTTATTGTTTATCATGATTTATAAGGATTTAATTGTCCATGTTAATTTCTTTATGAAGATGATAGGCTAATCTCCCTTGTGAGATTAGCAACATGAGAGACGTTGTTGGATAATTTTGGGATTTGTATAATTAAATTCATATGTTGATTGGATTAATTGATTTTCTGTCATTGATGCTTTAGATCTTGATGTTTATGATGATTTGTGTGGTTTGTTGTTTTAAACATGTGATTAGATTGAGAAGTCAATTGTATATTTAGGATAATTATTTGAATCATTTCATCAAACACTTCATGTGCATTATAAATTGTAAAGAGATTGAGAAATCCTTTAGAATTTAGAACCCTTTGATAGGACATTCGATTGGTTTGATCGAGAGGTTGATTGATCGTATGAAGGGACTCACATTTTAAGCTTAGTATCTAGTTGGAATTATTTGAGTGAGAAATAATCCATTGAGCTTTATTTCATATCCTATTCAGCTTGAGAGGGAGCTTAGGTGAACTTAATGTTGGCCCTTAGTCTTATGCCCATGATCATATGAATTTGATGCATTTATCCTAGGATTTTCACTTCTTAATTGTTGCTAATCTCACTTTTACTCAACTTGAAAAACCACTCATTCATTTATCTATTTTCTTTGCTAATTATTGCTAGCTTGCTTGCTTTGATTATTGTTAATTTCTTGTTTGATTAACCAATCCCTTGATGATTCGTCTCTATAAATTACAAGAAACGTGAGATCGCTTAAGCACTAGTACCTACCTCCCTGTGGTTCGATAAATTATTTTAATTGGTCATCCCTACTACAAAATGGCTAATTAAATGGTGCCGTTGACGAGGAGGCAACGGTTGCTAGTAGCTTGAAGAAGGATCGTTTTGAGTAATCTTAATAGAGATATTTTTTATTTTATTTGTTTACTTGTATTTGCTTTAGAAAACTTTGTTCTTACTTCTTTTAATTTGAAGGTGTATGCAAACAAGATCCAAGAGAAAACAAATAGAATCTATTGATTGGGATATTGAGCATATGTTGAGAAGGAGAAGAAAGGAAAACAAAAACAAAAATAGTGAGTTAATGGAGAAATTTCAAGAAGATAATCATGTGGAGATAGAGCGTGATGGAGAAGGAGGACAAAATGTGAACATGCAAGACAACGCACATCAAGTCAATGCTAATCCTCCTCAACAAGCTCAATAAAATTTTAGAGCTAGAAACAATCAAGCTTTGCAAGGGGCGATTGAGAACACAGGAAGGAGGTAGGATGCTCGTCGGAGAAGAATGTCGGAGGGATGTCGGAGGAAGGATGGAGGAATCACATCTTCAAATTTGTTTGTGTCGAAATTGAGTTAAATAAAGAAACATAATTCATTTTCAATTTGTTCTCTTTTAAAATAATTAAAAAAATAATGGGGATATTTAGTTTTTATTATTTTTTAATGAATTAAAATTTTAGTGGAGAAATATTAGCTTTCAACTCTTCTATCAATAATAAGTGGCACCTCAAATGAATAGTTTTAATGGGAGGATTATTAATAATAATGAGGGGAAGTAAAATCTCTCATTAAATATATTTCCTTTTCTTCTTCCTTTTATTAAAAACCACTTTTAATGACAAAATTTTGCTGTTCTTATAAAATTTCTGTCATTATTGTCCATTTTTTCTTGTAGTGTGATTTTCTAGTGAATTTTCATGCAAAAAAAAAAGTGAGGATGAGATTTAGATTTTGAGAAGTAGGGTTAAGGAGACTAAAAGCTATTACTTCAGGAAAGATCTCTGCCATGACTCACTTGGTAGGTAAGTTTTTTTTCATTTCAGCTTTGGATTTCATTTTGTGCTTCAAACTTTTATTGGGATTTTCAATTCTTATGCTAGAATTTTAAAGCTTTATGTTTTGCTAGATTTAAAATCTAGATATCAATGAGCGGCATAGTTGGAAGGTTGGATCTATTGTAGCTGGTTTAAAACTCTACTTTTTACATACACCACCACTCCACTATATTTGGAGGGCAAGTTTTGATGCTCATTTTGTCAACTAAAGAAGTTCTGGTCGATAATTGAGTTTGAAATTACACTACAGTCTACTATATTCTAAAATATAGCTTATTGGTGGTTGTTTTAGTGTTTGATAGACTACAGCTTGCTAGGTTCTTACACTGCTTGTATAACTAATTTTAGTTGCTTGTACCTATACTAGATATAGCTATTGTTCTTATTAATGGGATGACTTTTGTGATACCTTGAAATTTTGTACTTTTATATATTGTACTTTGTATAAATAATCGTGAAATATTTTAACTATTTTCATAAAGTAGAAAGGAAAAGTAACTCAGTGTAACTAAATATTTGTTTCAATTATTAATTCAATATTTAATATAAATAAATTCGTCAATAAGTATATTCATTTCATGACAATTCATTGTCACTAAAATATTAATTTAATGAGCATTTATTTTTCTCATAAAAATATGAATTTCTAATACGACAAAATATTTCGTCAACATATGACTAAATAATTGAATGACAAATATAATTTATCATAATACATTATTAACAATGACAAAAAAATTTGTTACTGTATTTAAATTCTTTAATGTCAATTTTTTTTATTGTAACGAATAATATATATTCACAACGAAAAATTAACTGTCACCATTTCCAAACATTTTAATGGCAATAAATATTTTGTCTTAATATCTTACATTTTGGTGACAAATTATGCTGTCATTATATTTGACTTTCATTTCGTCATCATTGTATAAACATTTCATGACGAAATATTCCAGAGATCACAAAATAGTTGGTTTAAATGTGACAATAAAAACGTCATAAATAATTAATGATATTGATATAATAGAGAAAATCATCACAATAATTTAACTTTTTAATGACAGTAAATGTTAACGTCATATTAAATTCAACTTTTAGTGACTAATTAATATATGTTTTAACGAAAATGGGATGGTAATTGTAACGACTTATTTGTCACTTTAGACTACAACATATGGCGACACTAAGTACTTTTGTCACCAAAATATAACATTTGGTGACGAATTCAAATATTGTCGCATAATATCTAATACAACGCACATACTGTAACAATCATTGTGAACTCAAATTTCATTATTAAAATTTTTTTATGATGAAAAATTCAATTTTTATGACAAATTTTGTCGTCACCATTTATCAAATTTCTTGCAGTTATATTAAAGAAAAAGATGTTCCCAAAAATCATTCTTAAACACCACTCATCAACTTATATATCAAACTAAAAATGTAATAACAAAATGAAACATGAGAAATTTAATGTGAACAAATAGAAATAAAAAGAAAGAACATCTGAGAAAATGAACAAATATATAAAGCATCTGATTCACTTGCTCAATCTTGTATGCAGAAGGGGTACTACATGTTAATGCTAATTACAGTCCTCTTTAGAAGAAGAGTGAGTTCCATTCACCCTCAGTTTTTACTCAACTTTCTCTTCCTTCTAGGAACAGACACCAACATAAATCCATCATAGAAAATCCATGCAATTTATATAGCATTAATAAAAGATAAACTTAGTATGATATAATGATATAAAGATAGACTTCAGGAACTCACATTTGGTTTCCTAGACTGTAAGAAGAGTCAAGCATTTGAGGGTTGTTGCAAGTGTCAGTGTGTGCACCTTAATCAAGACTTCCTTGTATCTAGTCCAGAATGCTACAAGAAGAAACGGCTAGATGGTCTTGTCGCCAATACTTTTATTAGAGGAAAACAAGGAGAAACTAGTGCAGTTTCTCAACTTTTAAATTCTTGGTATGAACTTCATACTACAAAAGTCAACATGCTTATACCACACATTCTCAGAATTCATGCAACAACTTTTATGAAAGTCGAATGAGACTTCATATAGTGTGATTTCAGTTGATATGAATCTGTCTGTAAAACGTAAGGTGAAACTACAGCAGACTGACAGATTGACATAACAATAGAAGTATTTGAAGTTCTCATATTAAAATGCGTAAAACAATGTTTAGGATTTTATTTTTTAAAAATTTCTCAAATAAGTGTAAGTCAATAATAGGGGAAGAACTCACAGTGATGCAATCTTACAACCTATTCATAGAAGTATGAACATTTACTTCTTAGTCAACATGAACAGTATCTACAACTATTTCTTCATGTGTTTTAGATCTGCAAGGAAATAGGGGGAAAAATAAGAAAAAATAAGGAGGTTTAAATAATTCATGACAAGATATAGAGAAAAATATCGAACGAATTTAATGTCAATTATAAGAATATTGCTAAAACTAAAGGGAAAAATAAAAACATGGGAGAAACAAACTGAACATATTTGAACCTCTCGAATTCATGCAAATGACTAATCATTGCACTATAAAATAAATCATATTGCATATTTTTCATTTATTTGGCCTTCAAACTTCTTCTCAAAGTATAAAATAAAGTTCATTGGAAATAAAACAAGAAAAAAAAATGAAGCACAATCTAGGATTACAACAAGACAACAAGATATTACTCTTTGTCAAAATATAGAAGAACCCTTACAGATATAAGTTGTCTCGAGTACAATTTATAAACTAGCCAATGAGTAAATGTTGACAATAAATTAAGGAGTGCGCAGTAAATTAATAGTAGAGGGAAAAATGGCTCAACTTTCATTCCCTAATAATTGAGAGGTTTGACACATTTCACTAATCAACTCTTTTAAGTTAACATTTCACTAATCAACTCTTTTAAGTTACCAAACTACTATTCTCATGCACATCCCTCACAACCAAGCATTGTAAATTATTTTCATTCCAATCTATATACCAAATTAATCACCCCGTGAATTCACATAAATGTCATATTATCTATCAGTTAAATAATTATATGGATGTAGCATATACACCATTACCTTCCTTATCTATATTGTCATTCGAATCAAAGAGCCCAACTCCATTGGCATTGTGTTGGAAAACTGATGGAATAAGCTAAGCCAAGAATATAAATTAGAATTTTAGTATTTACAAATATACATAACAAGAATTTTTCATATACCTCTTCTTTAACTAGTATATCATTAATGTGATAATAATTGGCCATGTGGTTTGCCCAAACAAGTTCATAAAATCTGCCTTCAAAAGCTATTTAACATAAATCTACCAAAGCGAAGAAGAAGAAAAATATATCATTAAAAAAAAGAGATTTTGAATCAATTTTATTGTAGATAATTATAAATCTTTGCAAGATTTAACAAATCATAAATTTATTATTGTATCATTACATTGATTTGTTCAAATCTTGAGAAGATTTATAATTATATTTAGTAAAGTTCCTCAAATTCCACACATCATACATGCCAATAGAACCAATGAAAAAAAAACCTAAAACTGAAAAAAATCATGTAGTGTTTTATTTTAAAAAAAATCGTGATTCCGTTGAATAGATGATTTGAGAAGAATCATGGCAATGGACATTAAAAAAATATACCGCCATCCTCGGATCAATATTCTAGAATAAACAAGTACTACATCCAATACTTAAATTTATCTCAACCAACGGAAGAAATCAGAGTAGTCAACATTTGATTTGATTGAGTTTTTTTCAAAAAAAAAAGATCCAAATCATAACATCAATAACTAAAGTAACCGATATTAAATTGCCTCGAAAAATAGTAAATCCCACTAATGTACATGAAATATATTAAAAATAAAAATGAGTCGACTTTGCGGTTCTTAGTTCAGAATCAAGATCAAGAAATTCCAAAAAATGCTCAGGATTAAAGTTAAGAAAGAACTTACATGATAAGATCAAATGAAATTGGATTTAGATCTGAATTTTTCATTTTGGCGCCAAGAGGTTTTAGGGAAAACTGAGAATGGTACCTTGGGCATGCTAATGTAGGTATGAGTTATGGAAAAAATAGTGTTTAGAAGAAGTAATAAGTTGATAAAATAAAAGATTGAAACGTCAAGTTTTGTAAAATCCATATGACAAGAATCATATTTTGTTCTAATGTAAGTGTCAATCATCATAGTGAGCAGCTGAGTCATATTCATTAATGCAACATTCTGCTATTTCTAATAAATACACACATAAGTGGCTTGTTTTAAATGATTTTTTTTGTTGATGTAAAAGTTAACAGTATATAACGCCCCCATCTTTCAAAGGTTCCATTATATACAAAATTGTTTTATTTGTTGAAGAAAAGGTTGTTTATTTTACTGATGGATCTCACATTCAAATATGTAAAAGGAAGTCGAATTTTTTTTTTTTTTGCAGAATGAACAAATTGTTTTCACATGAATTGATGATCACATCATTATTGCCTATATGTCAGTAACTTAGTAGTGTTCACTCATGGTCATCCCGTCACAAATAAGCTCTCTGGTAAATTTCTCAATGAGGATATCCTTCAAAGAAACAATATAACAATAAAGTTTAGTAACTTAGTGGTGTTCACTTATTTTTACAATACAGTAAAGATTAGTTAGCAAATGAAATAAGCCACATCCAATCACGATTCAACAGAGAATGAGTCATTAAGGTGGAGGTCTGTGAGCCTCTATTTTTACCTTGTATTTAAGGTTTATGCCTTCTTATTTAATGAAACTACACACAAGTTTAAAGATTGATAGTATCTATCGGTTATGTTATTTAGTTGAGGCCTATACTATCATACTAATAGTAGTACCATGAGTCATGATTGATCAAAATTGTAAAATTTTTCTGTGATTAATAATAACCCATCTTATGAAGTTCATAACTGAGCTGATATATGGTTAGACATACATCATCGGATATATATTCTTTCTAGGCTACTGCATGTGAAACACTCTTGTAGAAAAATGGACCATCAGGAAGGACTGTTCATTACTATGCTTATAAGTACATTTCTGAAACCTTTTGGAATGCTAAATTAGGGAGAATAGATGGTGTGGAAAAGGCATTCTTGGGATAAGATTAATCTTATTTATTTATCATACTTATCAAGGTATAGTGTAAAGAACTTATTATACTACCATTAGTAATTTTGAGTTCTTTTGTTTAGTTTTTATTATATTATTAATATTATTATTTTCTAAACTAGCGTTTAACTTGTGCATTGCACGGGAAGAAGTTATGACAATAACATTATTTTATTATTATTATTATTATTATTATTTGTAAATGATTGTATTTTTATTGAGAATTTTTTTTATAAAGGACCGTGGGTTTAAAAACAACGACTGTGGGCATGATGAGAGTGAAAATAAGTGTGTTTTAGTGTCCAATTTAATATATTTTTATGGGAATTATTGTCATATATTAGTACAAGTGTCTTATATTCAATATATTTGAGAAAAAGGTACGTTTGTGGGGAAGTTTTAATAGATTGTTTGAATGCTTTGTTAGTGTTTTAATTGTTCTTACTAAGGACATTTTATCTTGTTTTGTTTCTTATGATTGCTTCGAAACTTCTTGATAGGTACTCTTACCTTGAAAGAAGAGGAGGAAGAACAAAGCCAAAAAATAGAAAGTGAAAGGAAGATTGTAGTAAGCTTGAGGAGAAGAGTATAAAGATGGATGTATGGATGGAACAATTACATGAGTGAATACTATGGAAATCAATATATAAGAGTTCCTCCTCCACAACAAAGAGGCTAGGTGAATGAGAGTTACTATGGTTATAATCAGCGTTTTTATAACTGGACTGGAGATTAAATCGGTGATGCTAACGGTTCGAGATTCAACTGGTCGAACCGACGGTTCAACCGAAAAACAAAAATTACCTATTTTTATAATATTTTATTATTTTAAATATTTTATTACATATGATTCAAATAATTTCACTTGGCCCAATATTTATTTAGAAGATGGCCCATGTTTATAATAATTTTAAATCCAAATAACAAAAGATATAATTATGTGAGTGGAAGTCATTCAATCAGTGCAAAACTCGTGGGATCTCTTTTTCCAAAATCTAACTTTTTCTCTCCCTCCAACTATCTCCCCCAAAGTAGATCTGAAATATTTATTCTGTTGAACCACCTTGGAACCACCGACAGTCACGCCCATCACCGGAGTCCACCGCTTCTAGTTGAAAATTTTGTTTGCTACACCGCTGGCGCACCCATCAACCACGCATCACCATGAATGCATCGAGTTCATCGCTGCTAATACCCGTCGATCTTTTAGCCACATCTTGCCTCCATCTGCTACAGGAAGTCAAACCGTCTTAGATCTCTTCTTTAAATAAATAAGAAGCTCTCAGATCTCCTCTTTTATGAGATAATAAAATAGGAACAAAAATGAGTTTTAATCGGCTTCTCTTCCTTCTCCTCCCATCCTGTCAGATCTGATATTTTATTTTAAAAAAATAAAGAATCGGCGATTTCTGGGTTGGTCGATTCAGTCGATTATCCCGGTTCTGACCGGTACAAATTGATTTTTCCCTATTCAATTGATAAAAAAGTTTTAGGGGGTTTCCGAATTGGATCTGTTACCGATTTCCGATTAAACTGGTCGAATAGGCCGGTCCGATCTGGTTTTAAAATCACTGGTTATAATGGTCAAATGAATCAAGTTCACTCTCAACACTACAATCATGAAGGATATGATGAATGACCAAGATCTTACAATGGAAACACATTCCAACCTCATCAATGATACACTTATTCTACTCCGAATTCCAACATTGAAGTTTCTTCCGAATTACCAGTTATGATTAAGGATTTTACGAAAAAAACTAGAGCATATACTAGAGAAGCTAAAGAGAGGATTGCATTAAGCGAGAAGAAGGATGAAGAGATAAAGCAAATCAAAGATGATCCTTTCATGGGTGTGGGTAATTTCCAAGGGAATTTTTAAAATAACTATGAAGGGAGTTTTCAAGGGAATTATCCACCAAGTCAAGAGAATTGCCAAGGAGGATGTCAAGTTTTTGATCCAAGTGCCAAGCCATCTAATGAAGAAGAGAAGTCGACCTTGGAGGAATCATTATTAGATTTCATGGAAGAAATTAGAGCTTATATGGAAAGGAGTGATGCCAAGTTTGAAGATAAAATTGATGAAAATGAGAAGAAGATGGATGATTGGATGGACTCCCTTGAGTATCAAATGAGCCAACTTTTAAGTGCTTTAAACAATTCTCAACAAATTGAAGAGGAAGATCATATGGAGGATTAAAGGGAAGAGGAAAGCAAGGTTGAAGAAGGGTTGGAGGAAGAAGAAAATTTGGTGGTAAAAGAATCAAGTGAGAACATTGAAGATCATATTGAGGCGAAAGAAAGTGAAAATAAAGAGTGAAGTCAAGAAGCAAATAAAGATGCCTTGAAGAGTGAAATGAGCATTCTTAAACCTTTAAACTCTTTAAGTTGCAATGATTTTCTTGACATTGTTTCTATTGACTTTGTCTTACCTCTTGATACCTCACAAATTCTTAGGGACAAAAGAGAGTTGGAAGAAACTTTGGGGATATTTATTGGAAAGAGGAATACTAAGTGGTTTGCAAAAATGGAGAGGAAAATGGAATGTCATGTAAGAATAGTTGGCAATTCGATGCGTATTTTATTTGCACGCAAAATTAATCCCCAAGTATTAAGGATATCAGTTGCAGCTTAAGGAAGCGACCAAGTGAAATATCGAACCCAAAGGACGGCGTATTATCAATTTAATTATTTACTAAATTAATTAAGACGAAAAATAATTAAATTTGAGGTTTGATTATCAACCACTTAAATAATTAATTAAAATAACATTAGAATAATACAAAAGTGGATTAAGTAATAGAATAAGTAGCTCTAGAATAATCCAGTTTCACTCATTAATCTCCCTTTCGTGTGTTGATGTCCGACTCTACCTTGTGGAATATGGACGCATCACTAAACCATGCATATCTACTCTATATACACAAGTAAAAATGCGTGTAAAACGTGTGAATAACCTCAAAGCAAGAGATATAATTTCCTCCCTTTCTAGGTACTATCAATATCAGTCATTTCCCTGGTCAATTGGTATTCTAACCCGATATAATCTCCCTTTATAGGTACTATGAAGATATACTCTTTATCCTACTTATTAACCTTGACAAGTATTTATATAAGATAGTTCTAATAAGACTTCGGAGTTCTTCTCTTAGAATTATAACATGTAATTCTACTCAGCAGTAAACGCACTCAATCAATAACCAAGATATGTATTAAGACTCTACATAACAGTTAATGATGCACAAAATAAATGTGAGTATGAATTAAAAATGCATAGTCTTATATAAAATAAACCACAAGTAGTGTTGTATGGAGTTTACACATGAAAGTTCAATTAATTCGTAAAAACCTTCACAATCCTAATTCTATCAAAAAGGCTCTAGCCCATGATATTACGAAGAATAATCATGGGTGTTGGATAGATCTTATCCAAATGTCTGGAAAATTACAAGATAAATTAGGAAACGAATAAACCCAAGAAGTAGCATCGTCGTATCCTTCTCCATCTTGAATTCTCCTCTTAGTTCTCCTCTTGATTCCACAGACGAATCTTCAAAATGATGGATAGATGGAAGAAAGGATATGGATGATGATTGGGGGATGATCCCCCCTTGTGGAGTGTAGTATTGTTGTGGCATCTCTCTCTTCATATGAATAATGATGTAAAATATGTATAGGTGTGAGAAGGAAATTAAAATAAGAAAATAAAAGATATGGGTGAATTATGGAGGATTATATGATAAGGAGATTAATTGTGCTCCAAGAAATAGGTAATTTTCGAAAATTTTTGGAAATTCTCGAAAATTCTCGCTGGCAGTAGCGCGACTTAACGATTTTAAGCATAACTTTCTCGTCCGATCTCTGATTTTAGTGATTCTTATGCTCACGTAATCTTCTTTTCCTTGAAGTTCTTGGAATATAAAGATGTCACCAAAAGTTCAACATTTGAAGATGTAACAAGTCATGTAAAGTGGAAAAATCGTGCTAAGTAGATACAGCTTGCGCGACGTCACCATTTCGATCATAACTTTCTCGTTTAGGCTCCAATTGAGATTTTATTTATGCCAAAATAATCCTCTTTTCAGTGGATTTCCAACCATGTATCACACTTCCTGTTCAGTGCTCCACACAAATATAGAACAACTACACAAGTTGGACGTGTGTTTTTCATCATTCATACACAAAAGGCACCTTTTCTCCAACTTTGCTCTTTTGATCCCTTTTTCCATCTAAAACACAATAAAATACCTCAAGTGCATCTTTTTCTCACATATATTGAATATAAGACACTTGTTCTATTATATGACAACAATATCAATAAAAAAGGTATTAAATTGGACACTAAAACACGCTTATTTTTACTCTCATCACAATTTCAAGCTCAATCTTAAGAGTGCCAACAAGGCCATTGATGAGAGTGGAAATATACGTCTTTTCGGTCTCATATTACCCTATTTTTGTTAGAATAAGGCCATATATTTGTGTTGGATTGCGTAGTTTATGTATTTTACATGATTATGGTGTTATTAATGGGTCTTGTGTAGTTTTGAAGGTTAAAATAGGGTAAAAATAAAGAAAAACCGAAGATGAGCAAGAAGTGAACTAAAAAAGAGCTTACTCGAGTTGCATGAGTCAGCACGACTTGGCAACTCGAGTCGTGTTGGGTGCCGTGTGAAGTTAGAATAGATCAGTGAGCCAACACGACTTATTGTGCGCAACACAACTTGTAGCTCGAGTCATGTTGTGTCTGTTTCAAGTCGTGTGGGGGCAGAGTAGTGTCGAAAATTATCTAGAGAGCCAACATGAGTTGACAAGTCATAGCACGACTTGCAGTACGACTCGTGTTGGTGTACGGAAGAAATTCATAATCAGAGCATGGCAACACGACTTTACAGGAAAGAGCTCGACTTGGTAACATGACTCGTGTTAGGGTATATGAGTTGCGGTTCAGTGTAACACGAGTCGTTTTAGCAACTCAAGTTGCATTCCAACTCGTGTGCATAAGTTTGGGCCAAAAATTGAGATTTTTAATCCCCTGTGCATGACAACGTGTAAAAATAGCTCAAAGGAGTCAATTTCGAGGCACAGAGGATATAAGGGGGGATTAGACACTTGGAGAAGGGAGATCGATCACACACATCAGAGTAGAACGTGAAATCATTCACGCTTTACTCATCCACATCCCACACACATTAGATTTCATCCACCCATCCATTCCATCAGTCCAGAGGAAGAATCTAGTGCGGTTGAGAGAGCAATCCAATCGGTGAGGCGGAGGGGGAACGAGAATCACGTGACACTAGGGTTTCATATTTTCTCTTTATCTTTTCTTTTGTTGATTTGATTATGAAATTGTCAGCCATGAGGGTTGTGAGTAACCTCATGGGCTAGAAACCTTTTACAGTTCTAAGGATTGAAGGTTAGGATAGTTGATTTGGAAACCTAGACAAATATTGTGAATTTATGCTATTGTTGATTCTTGTTTATTTGATTTATTTAGATTATATTATATATTTGTAACGTCTTTATAGCATGCTATTGATGTTGCTCGTGATGCTTGGTATGTTGTGTTAGCTTGTGTGCATACGTACTTGATATTGTCTGTTTGCTAGGGATTATAGTAGTTTGCCCGTGAACACGATAATCTTAAGGGATGGAAAATAAGATACTTGTTATTCTTAGTAGAACAATGCAATTAAAAATTCAAGTAGAAAGTGTGTAAGTTTGACTAGTACTTTCAGAGAATATATGTTAGTCGAATTGGCCATCCGGAGGTTTATGAAATTTGCCTTATTAGTATCTAGGAAGGAGGTTCAAAACTGTTCGCACATCATCTTGTGATGTATTTTCATTAAAATAACATGAATGAACAATAGGACGTCTAGGAAACCAAATCAATTGCACTACACCTGAAACCTTAGAGCTGTTACTTCTCTTTTGATTCAATATTGAATATTCCTTACTTTTATTTATTTTGTTATTTATATTTTCAAAACTTTAGATATTAATTTACAATCAAAACTTGAAAATTGGTTATACAATAATTCTAGTTGAATAGTAATATAAATTAAATAGATAATTAATTATCTTAGTGGGAACGATATTTAACTTGGGTACTTGCCATTACAATTGACATCTTTATACGTGGGGATTTAATTGGAGTGCACAATAATAGCCTAACAACCATCACTTGCCACAAGTACTTAAAGGATGAAGAAACTCATAGATTAAAGTATGGTGGCAAGGACGACCGCTATCCATGGCCATTCCGATGAGTTTGAAAATTTTCGTCCGGCTTGAAGACGTTAAACTTAGCGCTAAATGGGAGACAACTCATTAGTTTAATTGATTTTTTTATTGCTTTCAATAAGGGTGATTGATTTAATTTTTAGTGTTTTGGTTTGATCTTTGTGTTTGTTGGTGTTTTGTTTAGGAATTATGATGTGCTTGGTGTGGATTTAGAACGTATTGAATTACGAGAAGTGCTATGAGGGATGCTTCAAAGGGAGTGCCCATTTTTGACTCAAACTTAATTCTAGCCTAGCTAAGAATTAAGTTTGGGGGGTTGGTTTGTTATATGCTCTTGTAGTTCTCATGTTATAAAAATTTGCACCGGCGCACATAGTTTCCTTATGTCTTGTGTTTTTGTGATTTTTCTTATTTTTTTTGTGTTGTTGGTTCTTTGTTGTTTGCATGTGTGTTGGTATTGTAGATATTGATTGTAAATGGGAACTTGTTGATGGAGTTTGGATGTTAGATTAGGAAATTATGATAATAAGTGCATTTTAAATTGTTCAATGAGCAAAAGATGATGTATTAGTATATTTTGGTCCTAACAAAATGAACAGTGAGATTTTGAGCCAAAGCATACATCATAAATGGTTTCATTTCATTGTGAGAGGACCGATCATTTGTGTACGAACTAGAACTTGCTTGTTGGCTTTTCTAAGGAGCTTGTTGGTGGACATTTGAGAAATGATTAGAGGTCATCCTTGATCTTTATAACCTATGGCCAAACACATTTTCCCTATCTTTCAACATTATCCATTGCTAGCCAATTTGAGCCTTATAAGCCTATATTCTTTCATGAGCACATTCTTTAGCCAAAATACCACTTGAAGCTAAGAAAAAACCCAATGTGTGGAGTTTGCCTAGAGAAAGTGTAGCTAAGTAATGTGAAACACAAGAATTAAGAAAAGAAAGTTATGAGAAGAAAGTGTTGAAAAAAGAAGGATGTGAGATGTAAGAAGAAAAAGAGCATGGAATGCAAAAAAAAAATCAAGAAAGAGTTAGAACTGCATTGTTTTATAAATTTACCATGAGAAAAGTTCTTGAAGAAGCTCAAAAGAAAGAGTTTGTGTTAGAGTATGGAAGAAGATTGCTTAAAAAGAAAAAAAAATAGCATGAGAGGATATCTTGTTTAGGTTTGACCGAGAGGATATTTGAACCCGAGGAACCAATCCATTCGTTGGCCTTAGTACGCACAAAGGAAGAGTTAATTCTAATTAATATCTTCTAAGGGAGAATTGTGAATTAATTAGTACCTAGATGGAAGGGGTTAGTGTGGACATCGATCCTAGGTGCATTTATTTTATTTGAGTTCTTGATTATCAACCTCCCCGTTCGTCCTTATAAAAATGATAAAAACACGAGCTAACGTGTTCTTTCAAACTAAACTTAAACTCCCTGTGGGTTCAATAATTTTATTTCATGGGATATACTTCTACAACGATCGAGTATTCTTGCTCATGAGTAAAAATATTCAAACAGTATACTTTAGTGATGAATCAACTCGTTTCATACTCGTCTAAGCCAAGCCCATGATCCAAGGGTGGGAAAGCGAAAGGGACAGAGGCTGGTATGATATAAAAGAAAAAAATGGCTGTGAGGAAGGTTCGAGACTTTTGCAAGCTTTGACTCGTTAAGACCTGGATGTTTAGCATTGCAATGATTTTGTGAGGCTTTGACAGTTGCTCTAACCGAAGCAATCTTCTGATTTTTTGAATTACACGAACCAAGACTCTAATATGTGACAATGACAATCTGTAACACTCATTAGTCCCAGTCCCGACACTTGGTTTCATACTAAATATCTTTAAACCTTCTTTCTAAGTATGATAGAGTTGAGTGTAAGCAAATAAAATTTCACAATCCAATCAAAGGGCGACACATGGATTTTTCTTATTAAAATATCAATTTAATTTATTATTTATTTTGGAATTTAAATAAATTGATTCCTAAAATAAAATAATAAATAGTTGATAATTAATTTAAGCTCAACAAATTAAATGTGGTTTAAATTAGATGAGGCTTGACCCAAGTCAAACAGATCCAAGTTAAAAGTGGCTTGACTTAAATCAAATAAGCCCAGACAAATTAAAGTAAGCCTAAGAACAAATAAGCTTGACTTGGAGCATAAGTAAGTGGAAGGCTCAAGCCCGCAGAATCAAGTCAAATCAGCCCTGAACCAATCAGACTGTGAGTTATTTTTGGGGCATCCTCATTCTTCACCTATATAAGGAGCCCTCCTTCATTCATTCCAAACACACTAGAAAATATCTGAAGACAAAAGCTCTGAAGAGACCAAGAATACGAGCAGTTCTCCCTTGAATACTTCAAGCATCTTCAAGCAAAGAATAACCGCTAAATCGAAGAGCAATGTTCTAAACCCCTTCGATCTGGTGTTCTTCAAAAGTAATATCCACTGATTGGAGATAAAGGTTTTAAACCCCTTCGATCCGCGTTATATAAATTAAGTTCTTCGACATTCTTCATGGAAAGCTTCAAGAATAGCATTTTAATCCAAACAAAGGCTCGACCCCTCTGGATTAATGTTATAATTTTCAAGTTTAGCGCTTTAATTCGAACAAAGGCTCGACCCCTCCGAATTAACGTTATATTCGAGTCCGAACAAGCGTCAATTGAAGATCTGACTCAAATCAACATACGCAGTCCACATAGTCAGTGTAGTCAACACACACAAGTCAAAGTCAAAGCCAAATTGGTTCGAGAGAAGAATCAGAGGATTGACTGAGTTGTAGTCCTTTTACACATCTTTCAAGATTAAATCCTTTTGGATTATTTTGTAATTCACTTTTACGTGTATTTTATTATAAATATATAAAATTTGTTGTTACAAATTTTGGCATGCTCGGTGGGATAGTTTCTACCTCTCATCTCTTCTCTTTAAAAGTTCAAAGATACAAAGTATGGCTCCTCTCAGGATTGCAATAAGAAGGTCTCCTGCCTTAAAGCCTTCAGAGCTGCAGACTGTGAATATTCAAAGGACAACTCCACTCAAAATTGTGATAAAAAGGTCTACTGCCTCAAAGTTTTTGGAGTTGCAGACTGAAAATGTTGAAGTCATTGCAAGAAACATGGCAAATCACGTGGTGGGAATTGCTCTGAATATGCCATTGCACAACAACAAAGATGGTGAAGATGAATCTGTCTACCCAACTCGATCCATGGAAAGTTCAGCGTATAACTCATTCATAGCCTCTACCATGGCAACAAATGCTTCGTCTGTCGAAGAACAACTGGCAAGCTTGACTCAGTCCATTGCTGCACTCACCAAACAAAGCCAAGAACAAGGTTAGTCGATATCCAAACTGATGGAAAAGATGGAAATAGCACAGACAAGTCATGCAAATGAGAAACGAGTAGAGGGTAAAGACGAGGAGGAGGACTCCGCAAAGCACCATCCATCTGAAATAAATCCAGTGGTGGAAAAGATACAAATTTCAGCTGACGGAATGCTTCCTATAAACCAATTGAAGAGCATCATACTAGAGACGATAAAAAACAAGTTTAAAGAGAGCTCCAAATCTTCGATTACTTATAAAAAGCCATATACAAAGAGAGTTGACAGCTTGAAAATGCCAGTTGACTACCAGCCTCCTAAATTTCAACAATTTGATGGCAAAGGCAACTCAAGACAGCACATAGCACACTTTGTTGAGACATGCAATAATGCTGGAACCTTTGATGATCACATGCTCAAACAATTTGTCCGCTCACTAAAAGGAAATGCCTTTGATTAGTATATCGACTTGGAAGCTAACTCCATCGACAACTGGGGGCAAATGAAAAAAGAGTTTCTCAATCGCTTCTTTAGCACTCGAAGGACTGTTAGTATGATCGAATTGACTAACACTTGCCAGTGGAAAGAAGAGCTAGCAATAGATTATATTAATCGATGGAGAAATCTAAGCTTGAACTGCAAAGATCAACTGTCTAAAGTCTCTGCCATCAACATATGCATTCAAGGGATGCAGTGGAACTGCGATACATTCTCCAAGAAATCCAGCCAAAAACTTTTTAAGAACTAGCTACAAGTGCTCATGATATGGAGTTGAGTATGGCATCAAGTGACTTCGAATTACCAAGCACAACTCTTATGAATTTGAAGACATTTCATTTGATGAACCTCTCGAGGAGGAATCACATTCAAAGAAGCTGGTGTCAATAAAGATTCAAAGAAATGAAGTTAAAGCAAGAGAAAATAACGCATCCCATGACTGGGGTCAATAAACCATCTCAAAATTTATTAAGTCAACGCTCCCCGACACGAGCGAAAACTGTCCACACAACATTTCTTGATATGAGTTAAAATTATCTAAAATCTTTCAAGTTATGCTCCTCGACACGAGCTAAAACTCTCCATATGTTATGCTCCTTGATACGAGCTGTAGGCACCTAAATTTTATTGCTTATTAAATAAAAATATATGACAAATTAATGTAATAATTATTAATTAATTATTTATTTATTAAAGAATTTAAATAATAATCAATGGCTACAAACGCAACTACTGTCAAGGTTCGAAAGAATAGAGGCGATAAGAAGGATAAAGAGAAATAAATTGCTCAAGAGTGGGGGCAAAGAAGATTAACCCTGAAGGAGATGCAAGAAAAAGAGTATCCATTCTTAAACTCTGATGTTTCTGGCATATTTGATGACTTGATTAAAGACAAACTCATCGAACTCCCTGAGATGAAGCGCCCAGGAGAAGCCAATCGAACCAACGACCCAAAATATTACAAGTACCATAGACTGGTGGGTCATCCTATTCATGACCGTTATATCTTCAAGGAAAAGATCATGCAGCTAGCCAAGGAAGGGAAAATGGTCTTGGAGGATGAAGCAGCCACAAACTTCGCTTCCGTAAAAGAAGTTCACGATGAAAGCTCATGTCATGTGGTGAGTGAGGAGGGTAGTGAAGATGAACGAGTTAAAGACAAGGAAAAGGCTTACTCTATGAAGGTGACCTTCACAGATGAAGACATGTTGTTGGGTTCACAGCCTCACAACCGACCTCTATTTGTAACCGGTTATATGCAAGGGCTGCAAGTAAAGCGTATACTTGTTGACGGAGGCTCAGCAGTGAACATTCTATCTTTAAGGATGTTGAAGAAGTTAGAAATACCAGCAGATGAACTCAACTATAGCCGATTGATGATCCAATGATTTAACCATGAAGGGCAAAGAACTCTCGGCATGATTGTTCTTGATTTGCTGATTGATGAGACGAAATCAACGGTGCTCTTCCATGTCATTGATGCAAAGACTTCATACAACATGCTTTTGGGGCGCCCATGGCTACATGAGAATGGTGTGATACCTTCTACATTACACTAGTGCTTCAAGTACAGTGAAGGCAACAGTGTGAAAAGGGTATTCGATGATGACAAGCCGTTTACTGATGCTAAAGCATACTTTGCAGATGCGAAATATTTCTTAAAAAATACAAAGGAAGTGAAACGTGAAGAAGCCTCATCGCAAGATGATGGGGACAGTAAACAAATAAAGGATGAAGGTGGCTCATCATCTCTTCTCAAGAAGAACAAAGAGAATCTTGAGACCTTGGAGGAGTTGACGTTCCCTCTAACCAAAATTGATGCAAGTAAACTTTCTTCTCCAGCACTCAAAAGATTCACACGTCCTGTTGAAGGAGCAAAGACTGAACACGGAGAGGTGTTTGAAGCAAAAATAGCGAAGTCATATGGTCCACAAGCTTTCAGACTTCTCAAGAAAGCCAGTTACGAACCAAAAGAAAACCGATGACAAGCAAGTTGCATCAAGAGACCATCAATCCACCAGAATATGGGCTCAACGCCACTCAGAAAATGTTGAAAAATAGTGGGCACACTGTTAAGAATGCTAAGCCAGGTTTGGGATATGTCCCTCAAAAGCCAGTCCACATTGCAATTAGAAGAGCAAATACAAATTATATCACCGAGGAAGAAGCTTCATCCATGGAGTATATATTTGATGAAGGCGGAAAGAAAATCAAGAGAATCTCTGTCTTTGAAAGACTTGGAAGTGTCTTCGAAAGGCTCGGACCCTGTGAGAGGAACAAGTGTGGGAAGAAAAGCCATTTCAAGTCTCTTAACTTCTCAAAACTCCGGAGTCGAATTCCTTCTCTCATAAAGAGGCAAAATATCCTGACAGTCTCATGTGGAAGAATGTTAAAAGCCAAGATGCAGACAATTATCTTTACTAAAAACAATAATGATAATGATAGAGAAAGCGTAGCTTCTAATAACCATGTCGTTGCTCTTGAAGATTCTCAAATAGATGAGGTAGATTTTGAAGATGTCCTTCTACAATTTGAAGATGATGTGAACATTGGCCCCATAAATGGGAAATTCTTGAAACGCTATTACGCGTAAAATAACTACAAGATACTATGCTCCTTGATACGAGCTTAAACTAACTGAAAGATTTCACAAATAATGCAAGACTCCTCGACACAAGAGAAAACTGTCCACACAATACTCCTCGACAAGAGAGAAAACTGTCCACATAAGACTCCTCGACATGAGTAAAAAAAAGTCCACACAAGACTCCCTGGCACGAGTATAAACTGTCTACAAATTCAAATAGAAGACTCATTGACACGAATATAAATTGTCAGCAAATTCAAATTCTACGCTCCTTGACGCACGAGCCTAAACTGCATGTTACTCCTGGTCCGCATGAGTATAAACTGTGTACGACAAACTCCTGGTCCGCACGAGTATAAAACTGTGTACGATGAACTCCTGGTCCACACGAGTATAAACTGTGTACGACAAACTCCTGATCCGCATGAGTATAAACTGTGTACGATGAACTCCTGGCCCGCATGAGTATAAACTGTGCACGACACCCTCCAAATCAAAACCATGTCCCTTTGAACTACGTTATCACTTGATTCTCTTCAAAGAGGTACGTAGGCAGCTTGGCACTCTGCTGAGTTCAGTCATAATTCAGGCTATTTGCATCAAGTTTGTGAGACAAGTAATAAGTTGAAGCATGAAGTAATTGAGAAGTAAAAGATTGACAGAGAAACAGTGGGTGAATATAAATTTCGATGAAGAAGAAGTTTAAATTATTGAAGTGGTAAAGAAAGTTAAAATTCTTGGAGCGTGGTGATTTGCAAGCAAGAGCTCAAGATGGTGGGTAAAGTTGAGATCAAGCATGACTTGTTGAAGAAGTCATGAGCAATATCTTTGAAGGCTGTAGCATTCCAAATATGAACCATCAACTAGACTGTTAAAATTTAGTTGGACTAGGCACTCCACAAGTTGAATTTATCAAGATTGGGCCCAAGTAATCTATCTTGATTAATAATTTAAATAGAGCCCACAGTGAAGCTAAAGCCCAAGGAAAATAAGTAAAACATTTGAGCCCCATGCATTTAAGTTTGATTCAATCAATCCAAATGGAAAGTCAAAATTGCAATTGGAATCAAACCATCTCCCAAGATAAACACATGAATGTTACCTCCCTCAGTCAAACTTTTCTCTTTCCTCCAAGAGCAAAATAACGTGGGTTGTTCTCCTTCTTCACAAAGGCTCCCTTCTCCAAATTGGAAGTTTGAAACTGTCTTCATTCACGGATTCATTGCCATTGCTCAGCCACCATGCACAACCCATCGTCATTGCTATCGAAGGCACGAACTATTACGGTGCCAAGTCATCACCACCGGATGTGCGAACACGGAGCCACGCACGCTGCTGCTGACGCTATTGGTCGCCGTTTTCTCCGCCACTCGCCACGCCGAAGCCACCCGGATCTGTTGCCAGATTTCCACACCACAGCAGCCGTCACCTTCGGAGTTCGCCGTCAGCCACACAGTGCTGATCGGATTCATTGCCGGATGTCACAAATGACCGTTGACCGAGCCTCGACGCGGTTTCAGTGTCAGATCCCGTCTCTCGGCCTCAAGCTGCTGCTGCCTTCGCGGATTTGTAACACCGCCATCTTCATCTTAACACCGCCATCGCCTTCGCGGGTTTGTAACACCGCCATCTTCATCTTCACAGGTTTGTAACACCGCCATCTTCATCTTCACGGATTTGTAACACCGCAGTCGCCGCTTAGCCAAATCCTCATTGAGGATGCCGTCATCTGCCATGAAGAATAATAATAGCTAGATAGAAATTATTTCTCATAAAGAGAAATAAATTTGGTGTGATGAAAAAACAGAGGTCATGAATCCTATTATATAATGATGAGTCCTTCACTGTATATGGAAATTATTACTCCATCCGTCCCAAAATTGATTGCACTGTTACTGTAGATACAGAGTTTAAGAAATGTTGATTTTTTAGGTGTATTGTGGTATTTTTAGATAATAAATAAATTATAAAGTATGTTATGTGTGCTAGGTGAGTGTGGTAAAGTTGTAATTAATATGAACTTTTAGGAGTGGGGATTGATGTGATATTTTCTTTTTGGAAAGGTGTAATCTATTTTGGGACGGATAAATGTGGAAAGTGTGCAATTAATTTTGGGCGGATGGAGTACTTTCTTGGTGGACAAAAAATAAATTTGTTTCATATTTTCTTTTCTTGGTGGACAATAAATAAATTTGTTTCATATTCTCTTATCTTGGTGAACAAGAAATAAATTTGTTCCATATTTTCTAACTTGGTGGACAAGAAACAAATCTATTCAATATTCTCTTATCTTTGTGGACAAGAAATATATTTGTTCCAAATTCTCTTATCTTGGTGGACAATAAATATATTTATTCCATATTCTCTTTTGGATTTGGGCTTGAGAAAATTAATTGGGCCAAAAAAAGGGCCCAAATGTTGAAAAAAGGTACTTTTTGCGATTCATTCACATCAAGACACACTATCCGTGAACAAATCGCAAAAGGGCATTTGTAAGCAAATAAAAATTCACAATCCAATCAAAGGGCGACACATGGATTTTTCTTATTAAAATATCAATTTAATTTATTATTTATTTTGGAATTTAAATAAATTGGTTCCTAAAATAAAATAATAAATAGTTGATAATTAATTTAAGCTCAACAAATTAAATGTGGTTTAAATTAGATGAGGCTTGACCCAAGTCAAATAGGTCCAAGTTAAAAGTGGTCTGACTTAAGTCAAATAAGCCCAGACAAATTAAAGCAAGCCTAATAACAAATAAGGTTGACTTGGAGCATAAGTAAGTGGAAGGCTCAAGCCCGCAAAATCAGGTCAAATCAGCCCTGAACCAATCAGACTGCGAGTTATTTATGGGGCATTCTCATTCTTCACCTATATAAGGAGCCCTTCTCCATTCATTCCAAACACACTGGAAAACATCTGAAGACAAAAGCTCTAAAGAGATCAAGAATACGAGCAGTATTCCCTTGAATACTTCAAGCATCTTCAAGCGAAGAATAGCCGCCAAATCGAAGAGCAAGGTTCTAAACCCCTTCGATTCGATGTTCTTAAAAATTAATAGCCACTGATTGGAGATAAAGATGCTAAACCCCTTCAATCCGACGTTATTTAAATCAAGTTCTTCGGCGCTCTTTGTGGAAAGCTTCAAGAATAGCGTTTTAATCCGAACAAAGGCTCGATCCCTCCAGATTAACGTTATAAGTTTCAAGTTTAGCGCTTTAATTCGGACAAAGGCTCAACCCCTCTGAATTAATATTATATTCGAGTCCGGACAAGCTTCAATTGAAGATCCGACTCAAATCGACATACGCAGTCTACATAGTCAGCGTAGTCAACACACACAAGTCAAAGTCAAAGCCAAATTGGTTCGAGAAAAGAATCAGAGGATTGACTGAGATTGTAACTTCCTCATATGAACTCTGATGGGAGTGATCTATGCGCTCAGACGATCCTCTCTTCGGTGGCTTTCCATCAGTATATTAAACATCAAATTCGGAGTACTGTACTATTTTATATGAATTTTTTAAGGTGGCGGACAGCAGCAGCAAACAACCTTTCGATCTTCTGCTGCATTCCCAAGTCCAATCTCGACGTCGTGTGGGCGACGATCCTCGAGATCTTCTCAATCTGTTGTTCCCTCATCCCCACACAGTGTTAGGCGTGTCATTAGGGTTTATGGACAGCTGAGATGACTTATATATGGACTACATCAGGGAGCAGGAGAAGAAATTGGGTTGGGCCTCCATTGGGCTTAAGTATTTAAGCTTAGCACAAAGCTTATACTTAAGTCCAATAATAATAATATAGTCCACTAAAATATTATTACTGCACTACCTTTTCAATTCCAAAATTATATTTTGAGCTCCTTCTTATTATGAGTCCGTTAGTCTTTCCATGTTTAAAATATACAATGTCCATTAATTAATTAAGTTGTTGATAACTCCATTAATTAATATCTCATCCAAGAGTAGTACCACTCAACCTCATTATCATGCTGGAATAAATCCACCTGCAGGATTTACATGATAATCCTTATGAGCTCTTCAAGGGGATATCATCAACCTATGACGGATATGGATTCCTTCTACAATCAACAGCACACCATAGAAACAACACTACTTCCCAACTCACCGAGTTTGTTGATTTAATTACATGTAAATCTCACCCATTGATGAATCAAAGAAATACATACTGCTCTACGTGTCGAGGTTATTGTATAGGGATTAAGAGCACGAACATCCATAATAACTGAGATCAAGTTCACCTATAAGTCAGTATAAGTCGAATGATCTCAATCGGTCCTACTCAATACACACAAAGTGCACTAATGTAATTCTATAGCCAAGACAAGTTAATACCAAACCACACTACAACCATCCCAATAGGGAGTCCCCGTCTATCTCGGTTGTGAGCATCTGTTTATACTTTATAAGGAAACCGATAATATGATCTTTCATGTGTTGTCGCACAATATATTATCTACAGTATAAAGTAAGTAGACTATTTCATCGTGCATATAAATAAATTATAAGACGCAATCATTTGATCATATGATTCTCATTTCAAATAAATTGTTATAATATTATTCATACAAAAAGTTAGAATTTTAGTATACAATCCAACAATCTCCCACTTATACTAAAAGACTATGCGTCATGTTTTCTGCCAAACATCTGATTTCCATTACCACTTCACGACTATCAAAAGCTCTCACTTTAAGGTCCTTGTAAAAGGATTTACTAGGTTATCATTCGATGCAATCTAAGTGACAACAACCTTCCCCTCTTCATACGATTTCTCGTAACAGGTGGTACTCGCGCTCCATATATTTAATTGCTTATGAACTCGTGACTCCTTCAAGTTTGCAACTGCACCATTATCATGAAAATAAATTGTGATATCAATGGGCAAACTTAGAAACATTTCAAAGTCCATCCTGAAGTTTCTAGAGTCATACAGATTCTTTGGCTACCTCATAGGCTCCAATTTATGATCATTCCATGATAGAGTCCGGAGTTTGAAATATATTTCTGTATAACACTCCTCCCCATCGGATGACTTTATTCACGGATCACTGTTACAGACTTTATTAAATAATTATTGTTTGTAATGTGATGTACATTAACTTGCGTGTTGGCATAGACCTTCCTCCCCATCGGATGAGTTCATTTGCGAATCAATGTACATACTTATAATTGATGACTGTAGAAAGTTATCCGAGTGCATGTTTACTTCTCTATCTGTAAGGCATATAAGCTTGGGCCGCGGACTTGGGGTTAAATAATGGTGTACACTTAGGTGCAAATAATATGTATCATTACCATCGGAGTTACTGCTATTATTTGCATGGCTAAAGAGGAACCGACTATTAATTATTTTGTTATGAGGTTAGGTTGACAAACGAAATTAATGGGTAAAACCTTCTCTTGTAAATGTTCGGGTTTGTAAACATCCACACTAACGTGACTTGCAGACTCACGGTACTTGAGATGTCGATGAATTTTATTTTTATATTGTTTTGAGGGAACCAATATAAATGGATAAAATTTGAAGTTTTGATCGGTGTATTTATTTGTGATTC
Source organism: Pogostemon cablin (assembly GCA_023678885.1). NCBI lineage: Eukaryota > Viridiplantae > Streptophyta > Magnoliopsida > Lamiales > Lamiaceae > Pogostemon > Pogostemon cablin. The sequence continues at coordinate 7,809,365 of CM043009.1, forward strand.
TCTGAAATTTCAAATGGTTTGTCTCGCTTATTGTATACTAAAAGAAACATATTTACTTGTCTAAAATTAGATTATTAGAAAAGAATCTTGGTTTTTAATTTTCCTACTTAGGAAAATAAAAATGTGTTCTAACTAAGGATGTCCCGTGATGCTTTTTTAAAGTCTCTAGTGAAGAGGTGAGAGGTTCATAGAAATATAATGGTCTCATAGAACCCTTCGGATACTTGAGTGAGGTTATAAAGGAAAGAGATCATAGATAAGTTGATGAATGAATTGGAAAAGTTTAGAATAGAAATTGAAAGGGAAACCTAGATCAATTTATTCTTCATAGTTTGTCTGGATGTTTTGAGCAAATTCTACCTGAAATACGAGAGGTTGTATATGGTGGGGAATTTCTGACAAAACATGTGGCAAAGAAAATCCAATTTCATCTAGATGTGAACAAGGTTAATATCTCATTCACTAGTCGTTGAAGTATGTTTAGTGATGGCATCTCCTGACACATTATATATAGATACCTGAATCACTAAAAGTGTGTAACTTAGTGATGATGAGTTATTTGAAATTATTAAATTCATTTTATAGGTATGCCCTAGAAACAGCATGTTAATAACGTTTGTCTGTTTGTGGGATATCCTAGAAAAATAAAGGGAGATGATTTATGTAGTCCAAAAGATCGAAGGGTGATTGTTAACACAAACACTAGATTTTTAGAAAAGGACTATGTATTAAATCATAAACCCATGTATAAATTGTTCTAAAGGAAGTGAGAGGAAAAACACAAAGTATTAGTACCAATTGTACAAGAGGATATACCACAAGGTAAGCTACAACGCTTGTCACGTCTGATACATAATTGCAAGTAGTGCCTTGTCGTAGTGAGAGGGTTGTTCGACAACCGGTAAGATATATATTTTGGGAGAGTCGAGAGACTTGGTCCCCAGTAAATATGGAATGGACTCACGGATACGACAAAGCACTACAAGATAGAAATGCGGTATTTTAGCTAGTGAAATAGTTTCTGAAATAGAATCGATGGATTCTAAATCAAGTCTGGGAGCTTGTAGGACCACTAAATGGTGTAAAAGTCATTGGAAGTGGTCATACGAAATAAAAGAAGATCATATGGTAAGGTGAAAACCTTGAAATCAAAGCTTGTTGCGAAAAGGTATACTCAGAAAGAAAGGGTTCGATTATGAGAAAACCTGTTCGCCGGTAGCTAAACCTAAGTCGATCGAACTCTTTTATCTGTTGCTACTCATATGAAATATGAGGGATAGCAAATAGATGTCAAGACAGCTTTCCTGATTGGAAGTCTTGAGGAAAATATTTATGTGAAGCAATCAGAGTGATTCATTGCAAAGGGCTAAAAGAATTGTGATAGTAAGCTTAAAAGTGTCCATCGATGGACTAAAGCAAGCTTCAAGATCATGAAACATCCATTTTGATGAGGAAATCCAGGCATATGGATTTATTCAATGTGCGGTGTGTCTTGTGTATTGAAAAGAGTGATCAAAACATGGTGGTATTTCTTGTACTGTACGTAGATGATATATTGTTTATTGGAGACAATGAAAGAGTATTGTCGGGCGTATGGGTATGGTTGATAAAGCGGTATGAGATGAAGGACTTAAGAGAAACAAAATATCCTTTTGATTACAGTAATATGGATCACAAGAAGGATGTTATGATTGTCTCAAGCTTCATGACATGATACGATCCTTATTCATTTTAGCATGAGACTTTATCTAAGAAAATGTGTCATGAGTCACAAAAAGAAGATAAAGGTAATGAAAGTGGTTCCTTATTCTTTGACGAATAAGGAAGCTTAATCTAAGGAATGCTATGCACGAGAATGGATATTTATTTCGCCAAATGCATGAACAGTGGGTATCAAGGTAACCCGAAATAAGAATATTGAACTGTGGTAACACATAATTTTGAAGTACCTAAAAAGGACTAGAAACTATATGTGGGCTTGCCGGATAGATTCACTGCTTCTTATAGGTTACATAGATTCAGATTTTTCAAATCAGATAGGGACGATAGTAAATCCACCTCAAAAGGTTATGTATTTAATTTTAGGAAGTTGAGTCATAATGTGGAGGAGTGTTATATAGAAATATATTTCAGACTCCGGATTCCATCATGGAAAGATGATAAATTGGAGCGTACGAGGCAGCCAAAGTATCAGTATGACTTTAGAAACTTCATGATGGGCTTCGAAGTATTTCTAAGTTTGCCCAAGGTTATCACAATTTATTTTGATGATAATGGTGCAGTTGCAAACTTGAAGGAGTCACGAGCCCATAAGCAATTAAACACATGGAGCGCGAGTGTCACCTGTTACGAGAAATCGTATGATGAGGGGAATATTGTTGTCTCCTAGATTGCATCGGGTGATAACCTAGTAAATTCATTTACAAGGACATTAAGGTGAGAGCTTTTGATGGTCGTGTAGTGGGAGTGGGAATCAGATGTATGGTGGAAAACATGACAACATAGTCTTTTAGTATAAGTGGGAGATTGTTGGATTGTATACTAAAAGTCTAGCTTTAGTATGAACAATGCTATAGCAATTTATTTGAAATGAGAATCATATGATCAAATGATTGCATCTTATAATTTATTTATATGCACGATGTAATAATCCACTTACTTTATACTGTAGATAATATGTTGTGTGACAACAAGCGGAAGATCATATTATCAGTTTCCTTAAAAAGTATAAACAGATGCTCACAACCGAGATAGATGGGGACTCTCTATCGGGATGGTTGTAGTGTGGTTTGGTATTAGCTTGTCTTAGCTATAGAATCACATTAGTGCACTCTGTGTGTATTGAGCAGTATCGCTTGAGATCGTTCGACTTATACTGACTTATAGGAGAACTTGATCTCAGTTATTATGGATGTTTGTGCTCTTAATCCCTATACAATAACCTCGACACGTAGGGCAGTATGTATTTATTTGATTCATCAATGGATGAGATTTACATGTAATTAAATCAACAAACTCGGTGAGTTGGGAAATAATGTTGTCTCTATGGTGTTCTGTTGATTGTAGAAGAAATCCGTGTCCAACATAGGTTGATGATGTCCCCTTGAAGAGCTCATAAGGATTATCATATAAACTCTGCAGGTGGATTTATTCTGGCATGATAATAAGGTTGAGTGGTACTACTCTTGGATGAGATATTAATTAATGGAGTTGTCAGTAACTTAATAATTAATGGGCATTGTATATCTTAAATATGGGGAGACTAACTGACTCATAATAAAAAGGAGCTCATAATGTAATTATGGGATTAGAACGGTAGTGCAATAATAATATTTTAGTGGTATATATTATTATTATTGGACTTAAGTATAAGCTTTGGGCTAAACTTGGATACTTAAGTCCAATGGAGGCCCAACTCTAATTTCTTCTCCTGATCCCTGCTGTAGCCCATATATATAAGTCATTTCAGCTGTTCGGAAACCCTAATCAATTGATAATTCATGCCTAACACTGTGAAGAGAGTTAGGAAATAGCAGATTGAGAAGATCTCGAGGATCTTTGCCCACACGACATCGAGATTGGACTTGGGAATACAGCAGAAGATCAAGAGGTCGTTTGTTGTTGCTGCTGTCCGCGGACTTCTACGATTTTTATAAAAGCTTACAGAACTCCAAACTGGACGTGTAATATACTGACGGAAAGCCACGGAAGAGAGGATCGTTTTGCCGCATAGATCACTCAAATCCAATATCAGATGAGAGAGTTATACAAAAAATTGTGAGGCTACACAGGTTGTGGCGAGAATTCGTCTTCTCCAACATACCCTGGTGAAAGGTAATACGTTTCTTGTTTCTTGCTTTCACTGACTGTTAGAAACGTATGAAACCCTAACGGTTCACGAAGGATTATTTTGTAATTCACTTTTGTGTGTATTTTATTATAAATATATAAAATTTGTTGTTAAAGCGACGAATGGAGAAAGTTTGATCTCAGTGATTGAAGGAGCGACAAAGTGTCTTACAAATAACATTATGGCTCCAGTAGCAATGCTCATTTAATTATTTTTTCCACGAATAGACTTAGATACCAATACTTATTTTTTTAAGGCAAAAATTCCTGTGCGTCCGGGGACACGGAAAGATGTTCCGTGTCCCCATGTGAACACAACCCTCCCCTCCAATCCTATATAAACATGTGTATTGCTAGGGGTTTAAATGGTAAAGGGACATGAAAATTGTAAAGGCGCACGGAATGTGCTCCGTGCGCCCGGGTGCACAGGAGCCTCACTCTTTTTTTAATACCATACTATGAACTTGCATTATTTTAATTTCCATTTAGCAAGATTTGAATAGTACTATCACATGGGATTATTTTATATTTTATAAATTAATTATCATTTTCGCTATAAATAATTATCACTTTCATTATAAAATATTATCGCTTTTCATTTATATTATAAATTATTCATGAAATAACATTATCGTTTTTTATTAATTATCACTTTTGATTACTTTTTTATTTGTGAGACGATCTCATACAAGTCTTTGTCTCATATAATTATTTTGATTTTATATTTTATAATTAATTAATATTCTTATGATTTTTATAACTTGTGCAATTTTATTTCATAATTTTAATTTAAAATTTTCTCCGCTGACGGTTGCAGCAATCGAAGAGGGGCAATTTAGAAGAAAGAACTAAATGTGGGATATTTTAAATGTTTCACATAAAATGGGCAAAAAAAATATTCACAATGTGAGAATGGGCATTTAAAATATTTCCAAAAAATAGCTTATCATTTAAATGCATAAAGAGGTCACTGCTTGATCAACTGTAGCACGTGCTCATTCCTCCCCCACTTGACTGCTAAATGCTTAGATCTTCATTTTACTCTCCCCTCGAATTCAACCCATTTCTAAACTGATCCGTTTCTTGAGTGACCCGTTCCCTCCACCCTCATCCCCACCCCCACCACTGCCCACGCATTTTCTGCTAAAATCTACCATTTTGGTTCTGCTAAAGGTTGCCATTTTTGCAGATTGATGGCGGTAAGTGCAATTTCCTATCTTTCCTTTAAATGAGTATATACTTTGTAATGTGTATTGGTTTAGGTTGTGTTTCTTTTGGTTAGATGGATTTACTACTTCTGATCTCTTGGTAGAATTTGTGGTTTTCATATTTGCTTTTATGATTCTAGTAAATGAGCTAGTAATTATGTGCAATTGACATTATATATGGGGTTGGATTTGTTACTGTTCATAAATTTGGATTCTTAACACAGCAGGTGAATCAGTAGGGTAATTAGAGGGGCATTTTATCCCCATTGGAGGTTTGAATTTTATGATCTCAGATTTGTTGCCAACAAAATTTTGTTTGTGCTTGAAGCTATGATCCATGGTAGGTAGAGCTAATCAATAATTTTGAGTTGAACTACTAAAGGAGGTAGTTTTTTTGTGATCAATTATACTCTAGTTTTGGTATCATATAATTACAATTAATTATCCTTGTTGACTTTATTAAGGATAATTCATAATGAAATTATTTGGGTAAATTAACCGTTTTAACCTTTCCCTTACCTCTCCATTTATTTTTTAACCCAATTTTAATTAAATAAATATGTTTGTGTGGATTTGAGGTACGATAGACCCGATTTTGAGGGTTTTCCATTCTGTACTGTTTTCTTCTTCACACTAGTTGGACTACATATTTAGAGAATTGAATGATAAATATAAATCATCTCAACAAGGCATACATAATTTCGATCAAATACTTGAACTAAATACTCTCTTTTATGCGCTTAAATTTTTGTATATCACATTATTTTAGAAAAGGGAATTCATTAAATTTATTTATTTGGTAATATAATAAAGTATGTATATTAGATTTGAAAACATTTTTTTTTAAAATAAAGCTTTTTAAGAAGTTATTTCTACTGATTGCTTTTACTCCCTCTGTCCCAAACATGTATCCTTGCCTTTTTTGGATATTAAGAAGAGTGAGGCTTAGCGCCATGGTGCACACCATGAGCCTTTAGAATTTAGTAATATTATGGATAAGGGTACATTATTTTGTTCTAAAGAGTATACACTTTAATTAATAAGGGTACACCATTTTGTTCTAAAGTGTATACATTTTTCATTAATATTTTTTTATTTTTCTTTAGAAAATAAGGGGTGCACATCTTTATACTAAAGGTATACAATTTAACACAAAATTCTAAAGGCACACGGAAAGTGCTCCCGTGCGCCCGGGCGCACACAAGTTTTTGCCTATTAAGAAACATTACTTTCTTGACTTGCTTTATTAACTGTTGTGGATAATTTGGTATTTTTAGATAATAAATAAATTTAAAGTAAGTGATATGTGTTAAGAATAAAATAACAATTTTGAATTTATAGTAATATACTTTTGAGTTGTAATGTTCAGTGATGTTTTCTTTTTGGTGTATGAAATAAGTATGAGACTGACGAAATTGGAAAATTTGAATATTAATACATGGGGGACTATTATATTTTTAAAGTGTGAAAATTGCACGTGCCATGTTAAATTTATTGAATTTTTATCTAAACGCTTTTATATTCCTAACCTTGGTATTCTGACCTTTATGGCTAATGCAAATTTTAGTGAGAAGTTATATGAACTAAGTTGAATTAGATGAAGGTAGTATATATACCAAGTAAATGCAATGTATGAACTATTTTTCAAATTGCCTAAACAGTGAGAGAAAGCACATGGGATTTCATGTGCATTCTAGTGGATTATGTTGTGTGATTAGTTGAATGATTGATATGCAAGAGAGACTGATTAATTTAACACTTGCCATTAGGAGTTAGGTTTTTCTCTAATGATTTAGATGTTATACTTGTCACTCATTCAATGATGCAGCTTAAGAAATGGTACACTATGTACAAAGAAATCCTAGCTAATTGGAGAAGAATGTGTTTTAAATGACAAGATGAAGTTGGATAGTATAGAGTAGGAATCTAAATCTCAAAAATTTTATAGCCATGCCCATATTTTGATGACTTTGTTTGGCAGCATACACAAGTACCAAAATTTGGGAACTGGGAAAGTGAAGAGGTTCCATACACAATGTATTTTGACAATGCAAGGAAGGGAAAGAAGAGTGGGCAGATTCATGAGATTGATCCTTATGTGGAGGGTGAATTCAAGGATGGTAAAGCTTCAAAGCATCAAGAAAGTGATGTGACTACACAAATGGGAACTAGTGAAAAATCACACGCACTAAAAGTAGTTGGAGCAAGGCATGATCAAAGATCCGAAGGTGAGATGAAAACTAGGCTCACCGATTCTCCAATGCGCCATGAAAACACAGGCCGAAGAAACTCAAGTCCAGGCAATACGCCTAGGAGGGTTGGTCGGAGCAGTGTAGGGTCTGATCGCAGTGCAGATGAGTCGCCGATGCATCCACACTCTCAGGCAAGAGCTGCTGGGGCAAAGGGTAATAATGGATCTTTTTCTCCTTCTTGGGAAAGGAAAGCTTCATCTGATGGGAGCCATAACCAAGCCCCCACAACTCCTAGAAGATCTCGCTTGAGATCTGTTGCACAAGCCGATGACTCAGTACTTTATCCTCTATTCCCTCTTCATATATGCTCTTTCATAATGCTTGCTATGTTGTATAACTGGAAATTAATTCTGCATATCTTACTTTGATGATGTAGTAGAAAGAAAAAAGTTATATGTGGTCGATCATATGATCGTAGTTGTACAATGTTTTCAAATAGACTCTCAGCTTATAATTTGAATTGATCCACATGCAAAGAAGAGTGTCAGTCTTTGAATTCGTACTTAGATTTTTCACATATACATGCTTCATGGGGTTTGCACTATATACATCAACTACTTGTAATGTAGGTTTATATAGTTAAATGTCAATCTGGCATCCAAAGATTCAGAAATAAATACATGAATAGACATAATTAAGATGTTATACATTGCATTCTTGTGTCTCCGAAGTCATGATTTTGTTGTGTATTGGCAGCCGGATCGAAGCCCGGCTGTTCCAAAATTTGGCGAGTGGGATGAGACAGACCCATCAGCAGCAGAAGGATACACTCAAATGTTCAACAGAGTAAGAGAAGAGAAAAACAGTGAAACGAAAAAGGTGGCTGCAATGCTTACTGAAACTACATCTCAGTCCAATGCTCACAAGCAGTATGCCAAGGATGATACAAAGGTAATTCCCATATATAAATGCATTTGGCCATACACTATGGTTCACTTATTTGTTATGCTTTCTTTTAGGGGTGCGGTTGTTTTCCATGGGCCAAAAGATGACATGTGTGAACTGTGGAAACTTTTGTGAGACGATCTCATTGAAAATTCAGGGAGACTTAATTCTTATTTAAATTTAATCATGTACGAGTCATACAAGAATGACGAGTACTGCTCTTTTCACATTGAGGTGGGATGTGTGTATACTGACGAGCATGTGACGCAAAATTTGTGTTTTGTGTAAAGATGGATGGCAATGAGTGTATTACAAGGTTAGTAACATGGTTGTTGATGAGATATAATTATAATTTTGTTCCAAAGATTTTAACTATTTTTCCAGCTGTCGTATGTTGACATCCTTCCATTGCCATAATTAATCCTTCTTGAGCAAGTCCTGTTAATGATGTGGTGAAATAGTTTTATTTTTTCTTGTTAGTTATCATTTTCATTAAAAAAAATTATATCCACCAAGTCCCAGTCCGAATCCCCTATTCCACCTTCTATTCCGTAACTTATTTTCTATTAAAATACTATATATCCTAGTTAATGACCGTTAAACATTTGAGACGTGGGGAAAATTGGGAGATTGATTACGACACATGTAAAGAATCTAATATATGGAATAATTGATGAAATATATAGAATGAAATAGGTGATCCATTTGACCAAGTCCTAAGGTATTGCAGAACGATTATTTTTCACGTGGACTAAGAAAATGCACTTTAAACAATTTTATTGAGTTTATTAGGTAAGTTAGCATTTTTAAGTTAAAAAAAATGTATAAAATATTTTTTTGTGTGTTAGTTATGGATGAAAATCTCAAATCAAAATATTAAAGGATAAAATATACAGTGAGATTATTGTGTAGTGTTTCTGTCATTTTTAAATTATTCCTAATTAATATATGATCACGTATTAATAAAATATATTTATGATTAAATACACAATATCGTATACTCCCTTCGTCTCAGATCATTCTTCCCGTTTGCTATATCACATTATTTAAAAAAGTTGTTTTTTTTTACCAAATTTGTTAACTGTAGATGGTATAGTAGTATTTTTAGGTATTAAAAAAATATAAAGTAATGGTATGCGTGTGAAAAAAGAATGACAAGTTTGAAATTAAAGTAACTTTTAAGATTATTGGATCAATTGATATATTTTTTTAAGGTATGAAGGGTAGTGTGAGATGGACGAATAAGAAAATGGTATGGGGGACAGAGAGTATATCAAATGAAAAAAACTATAATTTTAATTAATAATTTATATTAATAGTAATAATATCTTTAATTGGTAGATATAGACATTAGTTTTTTTTTAATTATTTAGCAATATATTTTAATTTTTAATGTAAATTGGCAAGAACCAATAATAATAATTAAACAACAAATGTTAAAGAAAAAAAATTATTGTGTTGATAATTTTTAAAAACGGCTCTACCAATCTCCTCAAAATTTGCACTTTCTAAGTAAAATTACGGTGGTTTACTTAGGTGAACAGACCTTCTCACACTCTGCAAGTGGGAGGGTTATCGATGACCCTTGATCAGCAAAATTGCCTAAAATTACATAAAAAAGTATGCAAGCCTTTTCGAAATGAGATACTTTTCACTTTTTAGTTTTTAATTATTAAACTAATTTTTTTTAAGACTCACATACATATTTAATAAAATTATTATTAAAATATTAATGATACTTATATAAAAAGAAATTTATAAATTTTAATAGCTATTGATAAAATAAATTAAATTTGTAAACTATAATATATTTAATGATTTACTTAATTAACCATAAGTTTATTTCTTTTAGTTATAAATTATGGAGTATAAATTTCAGAGGAATGAAAATAATAATAATAATATATAAAATTTTCACAATAAAATACACACATTATATTTTTTGAAATACAATGGCTATAATATAATCAAATAAATTAATAAAAAATAATTAAATTGTCACGCTTATTATGTGTAAAATATAATGCTTTTTTATACACATGATCTACATGTATATTAAATTATAAAATTTATAAAAATTGTAAAAGCCTTTTAATGATACTATACAATTCACAAAATGAAGACCTTGTTCATAAAATAATCTTATCACTTTTCGTCGTCCAATACTTTTAATTTAAAATATATAATCTTTTATCAGTTTCAAAATTTTGTCTTAATTCTTGCATTAATGCAAATGTTTGCATATATATTTGAATGTATACAATTATTCAAGTATTTTACTATCCCATCCGAGAAGTTATTCTCTCCGAGGTATTAATCTTTGGGGTAAGCAATTTTCTGATCAAATAAATCTTCTTTACAAGAGAAAAACAATTTAACAAACACACACAAACTAGAATTTGAAGCCCATAACGTAACAAATCCATTTAAGCACAACATAACAAGTTTATAACATAATTCAAAATTGTTGATCTATAGGAATCACAAACCGAAAATATTCTTCCTGAAAACCTCAGTGAAACGCAATGCAAGTCAATTCATTTTACCAAGTCTTTTGTCAAGAAACAGCTCATTCATAAACTCCTTCCCCGTGTTATCCCTCCAAAAAATCTAGAAATCCTACAACCAACAAAAGTTAACTGGTAATTCGTTATACAAAGTATATCCACCATAGACGCCAACCATAACGTTCATCTAGTGTTCTTAGTCCTTCATCGGGACGAGGACACCACCATGTTTATGTTACTTTACTCTCCATCCCATTACACATTTTACATTTACTCATTTATTTGTCCAATTAAACTTTTCGCACACAATAAACAATAAAAATTTCAAAACAAATAACCTACATTACTCTCAAATGAAAAACTAATATTTCTTAAATTCCATATCTACTCAAAAAATAATAAAAATTTCAAAACAAATAACCTACATTACTCTCAAATGAAAAACTAATATTTCTTAAATTCCATATCTACCATCACTATGAAATGTGCATTCGAAAGGAGGGAGTACTATTAAAACACGATAAAATCACTAATAACTGCGCTCTTCCAGACCAACCCCAATTATAACACCGACCACGCGAACAGAATCACAAATAAGCGTACTCTTTTAGAACCAGCTCACCAATTATCACACAAAACAATGTGGAAAAATCTGAGCATCATGCACTGGTTACTCTTCTTAGAGCATATAACCAAAAGACAACCCAAAAAAGAAAGGAGAAGATAGTGGGAGAGACACGAGCAAGAAGATTTAAAATAATAATAATAATAATATAACAATATCTACAACATAGAAAACGGCAGGAGAATGAGTCTGCCTCTGCACCTATTTTCGTTCAAAGAAATATGTTTCTTTCTTATTGTCACGAATCTGTGTTGAAGCCATTATTAAATTAACATAAACTTGTATAGAGATGTGAAAAAACATACTTGGAGCAAAGTTCAAGTTTTCTTGCCTTCTAATGCATAATAATTTTGTGCTTCTCACAACTTGTGACTCAACCATTAACTAGATTGGAGAACATGAAAAATATGCTCATCACAACTACTATAGGTCGGATAACACCAAATTTCATTGAGAAATTACAGCTAACAAATTCTATCCGAGCTAAAAAACAATATCTACACCATGATGCCAGAACCAAAATACTATCCTAGAAAAAAAACATTCTTATGTAACTTAAAAGATATTTGCTCAACATGAGCACATCAGCATATATATTTTCCTTCAATTGACACTTGACAAGTATTTTGAACAAGAGAATTGAAATGTTCAGCAACATTTTCATTTCAATATTAATAAAATATACAGGAGATTAACCATCCATGAACTATTCAAATGGTCCAAAAATGAACTAAAGAATATGATGGTCAACATTTTTGGCAAGTTCAAGACAGAACCACACAGAAAAGTTAACTCTACATGGCTTTATCTTGGCCTGCATTGATTTGATCATCTGTCCAATGTGTGTCTGTGGGTGGGGAGATTGGGTTTAAAAAGTAAACGAACCAAGATTCCACTGAGTCTATGAATTTGCATTTTTAAATAATGGGTAAATAAGAGAAATAACAAAGAAAAATTTGGAGATGATAAGATGAAAATGAAAGAAAGAGAAAAATAAAGCACAATAACTGTTCCAAACTGACCAACCATAAGACACAACCACATATATATTTTACATAGTTGAACCAAAAGAAATGTCAAAACAGAAGAGATTACCTGTTAGAAAAGAACAAATGATTTGACCAAGGAAAACACAGCAACATCTGACCTGGTATCAGCTTTAAGAGAACCTTGCCTAACAGAACATTTTCCAAGAAAATGGGAAAAGAATAGAGCAGGAGAAAAGGAAAAAGAAAAAAAGAAAAAAAAAAGAAAAGATTGAAAAAGAGAGATGAGGAAGAGCGCAGTGCATGAACATACAATATGCTTAAATGCCATTATATAGCATTCCATCCAGAATTAGAGCTAGCATGCCCAGTTAAATTATATCTCAGCGACAACTGTGAATCTGCTATTAGATTACCAGAAACTCAAGCGGCATACCTTTTATATAAAACCAGCTACATATAACCATGCCAAATTCATCTGACTGAATGCAGCCCAAATACCTGCATCTTTTTGGAATGTAACAAGCTCACAAAACAAAATTAAAAATAAAATTGAATGTATTACTTATTAAGAATCATATCAGATAAAGCCATCATAACCGCAGTAACATCCACGAGTATATTAATGAGTTCACTTACAAGATTACATATTTGACTTGAGAGTATCAACTCAACAAAAAAGCAAGTAAAATTGGTATAGACTCACTGTTCATGTCTGGTGGTCCCATTCAATGCAATGCAATTATGGACTCAAAAGGATTAAGATAACTATATAACTAAAAAAATGTGGAGGTTAAATTTTGGGTAAAGATACATCAACAAACAAAATTCAGTCAAATGACATGCTAAACAATGAATATATAAATAAATTCTACATAAGGTGCAGGTCACTAAGAATGTAAATAGCACTAATTCACAAAAAGAATTCGTAAAAACAATGACAAATAAGAATGATAGAGAGGTTATAGTCTAGCATACATCAATTAAACAGTTCAGGAAAAACATTGTCATGGTTGGATCTGAGATTGGCTGAAACATTCAAACATTTCTAATCAAATCAAGCACAGCTCCAGAAACCAGCCCAACGTATTCAGCCACCAACCTGCAGCAGAAACACAGAGTGTACATTTATCATTCGAAGGGTAACAGACCACCTAATAATCTTGACCACTAAAAAGAAGCTCCATCTTGCAGTCATGCATCAAGATAACATGCTCTTGCAAAGCAGTATCATCATATTTAGATGACATTATCAAGATCATCTTGTCATCATTCTCTTCACTATATGCTCTAACTTGATAAACTATTGTCAATTCCAACCTCATCATCCTTCATATGTCTCAAATCACTCAACCTGTCCTCATTAATATCATCAGATGCGACACATTTGTCATTCTCAACCTTTAATGCTTTATCTTTGGTTTCAACAAGAACAATATCATTTACTAAGCTATTTTTATTTTTCTCAATAGAGTTTAACCGAGAATGCTTCCTATGCTTTGACTTGTGTCCATCTGTCGGCGACAATTTCCGGCCTTTCCTATGCCTGGCCTCAGAGGAACTCGACCTTGAGCGTTTTTTATCCTGATCTCTTGTTTTATCATCTTTATTCCTTTCATGTTTCTCACTTGACTGATGCTTCTCTTCCACAGATCTAGACCTTGACCTCTTTCTGTGCCTAGATCTACTTTCTTCCAACTCTCTGGGGGAAGATCTGTGTACATGATTCCGACCCACAGCTGAAGCTGATCGAGAGCGCCTCCTACTTCTGCTCTTAGATTTTTCTTCTCTTCGCTCATCTCTCTTATCACTAGAGTGATGAACAAGTTCATCAGACCTTGACAATGAGCGCCTTCTATGTTTTGATTTACTTCCTTCGTCTCCAGAAGATGACGATCTTGTCCCATGATGACGTGGAGATCTTGAATCAGGACGGGATGATTTCCTTGTTCTTTCAGAATGACTTTCCAGACGATGTCTTGGCAAGCTTGAATCATCTCTATATGGCTTCTTAGTTCGAGGACTTGGACTCCTGCTCCTCTTTCTCCTGTAAAAAGGCACATCATTATCATAAGATCTTCCATAGTCTCCCCTCCTATGTTTGTCACTCCAATCCCTACTATCCCTGTAAGACCTGCGTTCTTTCTCATAACTTGAATAATGGCGAGATCTCACAGGTGATCTGGACCTATAATCTCGGGCACGACGATTAGGTGAGAATGAACGCGATCTCCGTCTTAACCTGTAATTGACAGGAGATGTTGACCTGGACCTTGACCTTGATCTTGACTTGGCACGAGCAGCAGATGGCGACCTGAATCAAAATTTCAATTTAGTAGTCAGCTGATCTTCATTGAAATATGAGAGGATAAAATTTCAACCGAAAAAGCTTAATTTGTCCACAACTTTTCCTCGAGTCAAGAAGTAAACAACAGTAAATTAAGCACTATATAAACCCACTGTAAGAAAGTTGGCTCAATATCAAAGAAGAAACAAACTTCAAGTTGTTCTATAATTATAATATGTACTCAAGTCTGATGAGGAAGAACATGTTTGATTTCCAAATCCAGCAATTTTTTACAAGATAATTGAACTCTTCAACTTGAACACCAGCCAATAATTTCTTTTCTTCCTCTGTATGATAAGGAATAGAAACAAAACGTAGCACAAGGATCATTTTATCATTTGTAATAAAAAAAAAAAAAAACTAAAAAGAGACAACTCTAATTTTCCACTTCTCTTAGTGCAATGTCGAAGTAAGTATTATTCAAATTCTATGCATAACAACAATCATGCCTGCCAAGTGCTCAGAGTGACCAGATGGAGATTATAAAAGAATGAGAAATTTACAATTAAATACAATACCACTTCCAACAGAACTTTAACCAATCTTAATATAAAGCCAAGGCATAAACTATCCCACAGCCACTTGTTATATATAATTAGAACACAAGTACAATGAAATAAATTCCGAACCAATGCATTTATACGCCCAAGAGAATAGTGGAAATACACCAGGCCCAAGTAACAAACATAAAAGATTTTAGAAATATCTCAACTCAAAAATTTGATTCCACAATTAGAATTCAGCAATTCTATCTCAGAGCCAAAATAAGTATTATCTTTTTGCCATATCTTTAAAAACTATATTCGGTGAATCCAAATCAATCAATGACTATGAAATCTCAACTCAAAAATTTGACTCCACAATTAGAATTCAGCAATTCTATCTCAGAGCCAAAATAAGTATTATCTTGTTGCCATATCTTTAAAAACTATATTCGGTGAATCCAAATCAATCAATGACTATGAGACATTTTTTAACATTTTATAGGATTTTACAAAATATTTAAAACATACCTAGATTTTTTGTCAGGTTCCTTTTCCTCAACGACAAGCCCATCAGCTTGCAACTTCTTTGTTATTTCTGCAGCCCTAGCTGCAGCTAGTTCAGTAGCAGACTTCATAGTTGCTGCTCTGCTAGCCGCCTGCTGTGCTGTCAATGTTTGCTGCACCAAGAGAGCCTGTTGAAATTGCATTTGTTGCATAGCAACATTTTGCATCACCATAGCGGTTGATGAACCCAATGCTGTATTCAAAGTGAGCTTTGAAGGAAGTGATTTGGCCATCTCAACATTCAACGGACGACCACCAACATCCATGTTGTTCAATGCCAATGCTGAAGCAGCTTCTTCTGCTTTCAAATATTCAATGTATGCAAAGTGTTTAGAATCAGTAATGGTACAGTCAGCAACTGTCCCACAAAAGCCGAAGAGCTGTTTCAACTGATCCACTGTCAAAAGTGGACTAAGATTACTAACTTGCACAGTTTTTTTAAGAGAATCAGCCTTCTTCTCGTTGTCCATGGAAGCTGGCAGATGACAGTCACAAAAAATATATTAAATCATTAAGAAATGTTTGGATACCAGAGTAGATTAGTAATGAAATCAAGAAATATTTTTCAAATCAGGGCCTTGAAGATAGGTAAACTATCAATTAGGGGCTTGAAAGATTTTCTATCAATATGGGACCTAAAAGATGTAAAACTATCTTTCAAGACCTAAAATATTAAATTGATTTAAATAATTAATAAAAACTACATTAAATTTTAGAGATTATTAATGATATACTAAACGTATTATAAAAATATACTAATGTATTATCATTAAATTGACATGTCAATTACATGGCAACTTTTTATAGTTATCGATAAATAATTATTAATGATTTCAGACCTTGAATTGATAGGTAAATCTTCGAGGTCCTGTATATATTGAAAAAATCACTCAGGTCCCTAATTGATAATTACCCTGTCTTTCAGGCCCTGAATTGAAAAAATTCCTAGAATGGAAACGATGAATCTTCACTAATAAACTCCATTTGCAGATAAGAAGGCACTTTAATTGTAATACATATTTTCAGAGGGTCTCAAAGAAAGGGTCATATTACTGGTGTCATGAATAAATGACATTTAAGTAAGAAAAGTTTGCAAAATAATATGGATTCCAGCAATTGTAGGACCCAGTTAGTAAAAAATGCAAGCGAAAATGTGCTACATATTTTTTTTTTTCACACGTGTTGCATAATCTTACCAGAGTTGTCTTTTGTAGATTGGGCTTGAGCTGCAGCATGGGCTTGAAGGGCTTGAGCAGCAACAATAGCCTGAGCAGCCGCCATTGCAGCAGCCGAAGGTGCCATTGGCACCTGACTAAGAGTTCCCATAGTAGTGGTTGCAGCTATTGCAGTCAGCAGATTATGAGGGGGGTGATTAAACTTGCAACTAGTATTTGAACATAGTCCATTAAGGTATTCTCGACATATTTCTCCCAAAGATGATCCCATTCCAGGTAAAACCACTCCACCTGAGGCCCCAGACATAACACCTGGAACCATACCAAGCAAACCTGGGAAAGCACCAGATACAGAACCAGAGTAATTTGGCATATTGGGCATGTTCTGGTTGATTAAATTAGGAAATGAAGGTGATGGAGCCATGCCAAGAAGCCCTCCAGTGGGAGTTCCTGAACCACAAATGCAAATTTTAGAACATTTCCAAGCAAGGCAACTGACAAACTCTACTTAATTTAAACGCTAAGGAAATGAAGTAAAATGGAGCAGAAAAGAATCTTATTCACAGTTAATGGTGCCCAAGAATATCAAAAGGTTCTTTCAAACTTATGATTGAGTGACATAAAATACTATTTAATATCCTGTAACAAACCTGTTTTGTACCACCAAGCACAATAATTCTAAAGGCTGTAAGGTACACCAAGGCGCACTAAGGCATTTTTAGTGCCTGAGGCACTAGGCTTGCACTGTGAGTATAATGATGAAATTTCACAAATCTTACACTTTAACTAATATACTTAGAACACAATTACCCAAAAAAAAAAAAAGTGATGTTTAAACGCACATAATACAACAATTGACACAAATATGGCACATATAATAAGAGTAAACACATAATATAAGGCAATCCATCATAATCAAAATAACATAACAAGGCAGTAACACAAAATGTTTTCAAAATAGCAACCAAACTAATTTCTGTCATCAATATCAAAGTCATCTTCATCAACTTGTTCTTTCTCGTTTTAGTCATTAGCTTCCTTGATTCCAACTTCCTCTTCTTAATTAATAAAAAAGAAAAAAGAAAAGAAGATACGCTGGCAGTAAAGGTTGTGAGGCTAGTGGAGAAGTGATGGGGAGTCTCAAACCATAAAACTATTATGTAGGTCCAAATTTCTAAATTTAGTGAAAAAAAAAGGTGTATATATTCTCATATAATTGTAAAGTTTCTAAATAATTAATCAAAGATGGTATTTCACAAATAAAGAACCTCGAATAGCAAGAGCCTCAAAGCACACTAAAGGTTCAAAAAACAAGGTGCAAAAAGGGTGTGGTGTGCGCCTTCAGACCAGCATCTGAATGATTTGAGGCACAAAGGTTATAGTCTCAGTCAAGGTGCACCTTAAATAACTACACAACCACTTACATCAGTACTTCAGCGAAAGTTTTACATTATTGAACAAAAAGTAAATATATATATATTGAAGTTAGATGAACAGAAAACTATATACTTCAACCAACGTTAAACAAATGGTAAAAATAAAATAAAAATTGAAGTTAAACGAACAGAAATTGGTTTGTTAAAAGGAGCTAAAATAAAGGAATACTCAAAGAAACAATCTCTGATCACAAGTAGAAAAGCATAATGTAGCACATGCAATATAATTGTGAAATACTCGCTAATTGATGGACAAATCATCATGTGAGCAAGTACTATAAGAACATGATGCCCAATAAACTATTAAGTTCTGAATCAAAAACCACATTCCAGAAACTCATTCAAAGATGTTATATAAGAAACACTTAGTCAAGGACCAACTCAAGGAACGGATCAGCACTCTGATATATTAAAGAAACACGAAGTAGGACCTCATAAGTTATTTTAGAATGAGTCTAATCTTGCTACTAGCAGATCAACAATGAATGCGGTTATTGCCCATTTTCAGAAGCATCATATTTGAAAATTAAGTTTGATGAATCCATTTGAAGAAATTGCTGAATGAGACATGAAGAAGATAGAAGAAATGATACATATGCACCATCATAAGTTCAATCTTCAGATTTCATACAGCATGCCCTGACATTAAAATTCATTGATTGTCCCCCAATCAGTTAAACATAACAATGACTCTCCTAAGTGCACAAAATAAAGTAAATAGAAGATACAACATGATCAGACATCATTCATTATCTTTAATCATAAATTCAACAAAAAAAAGCTGTAGAAGATAAAAGTGGATTTTTACAACGAAAGATACACGTCTACCAAATTCTAGATCCAGTAAGTTTTCCTCATGAAATGCTCAATTAGATGAAAACCAATCAAAATCATGGAATTCAATATTATCCATCCCAAGCTACATTCACTACCATTACAAGTTATGAAACAACAGATATTGTTACGAATAAAAGGGGGTTGGAAAAGGAAAACAGCATATATTTTATTTAAATAGTTTATTTCTTTAGAGTAGATTATTTAGATTAGATATGGTTTATTTCTTTAGATAAGATATGATTTTCTTGGTCCTTGTTTTATGGGCTTAGAGTTAGTTTATTATTTATAGTTCTTATCTATATGTGGAACAACAGTTTTGGGATATTGAATTTGGAATTTGGGCGGAGGTTTTACTCCGACGGAATTCTTATTTTCTTTTATTTACGCATTCAATCTCCTGTCTCTAACAGATATACTCTATGTCATATCACATGGTTAAGCAATATTTGTATCAAAAATAGTCACATAGAACAAATACATCGAAGAGATTTCACCTCAACACAAGCATTTTGACACCAAAAAAATCTTCTAAACAGCCACTCACACTCAGAAAAACTTAAAGAAACTCACAATACATTATCATTGCGAATCCTCAACGAAATATTATCAGATATCAGCTGCATGTGCATCAAACATACAATTAATGATCGTCCTCTAAGCACCGAAGCATAAGAAAATTGCACATAGTTATCCTAAAAGGTTTACATTGACATTCATAAGAGTAATTATTCATTGCTCCAGTGAATAACTAATTACTAGACATTCTAGACTAACATAAATTTAATAAGTGTTTTAAAATCTATGGAAAATAGAACAAAAGCAGACATTGCACCATAAATAACCAAATACAATGACGCGACAAAGGGGGAAATAGTCTAAGAGACAACCCCAGAGCACTATTTGCATTCTGAAATATGATTACATGTTTGATATATGCTCATTCATCGTCTACATATGTCCGGATATGATTGGAGTTATACTTTCATAAAGCAATGTCACTCAAGATCATTATTTTCCCTATAATTAAACATCCAATACATGCATTGTATGTCAGTTAACACAGCCGCTACCATTTGGCAAACAAAGACTACATAAAACACAACTACAGTGCATCTACCAGACTGCGCGCTTATCATACCGCTGAAAATAATTTGTAATATGACACCAAATAAGATAAAAACATTGACACGGAAACTGAAACACACATGTAAAGATCTGATCTATTCGGGGAGTGATTCACCTGAGCTAAAGAAAACAGGAAAAGGACTTCCCATGATGGGCTTCCCATTGCACTCCACATTCACCATATAATTTCCTCTCTTTGGTACAACATATGTCACGCTATAGCTCCCATCCCCAATGTCCTTCACTATTCCGTCCTGCTCACTTCCCCCAACGCCAACAGCCGGAGCAACCCTAACCCTCACATGAGCCCCACCATGTACCACCTTCCTCCCGTCCACGTCCTTCGTCACCACCATAAACGTGGCTCCGACGCACGCCGTTCCACCGGCAATCCCGGCACCTTGCGCGGTGCACTTTGCAGGATCGACGGGTCCCGCAGAGCGGTCTTTGTCAGAAAATTTCTCATCATCGTCGGAGTCCGAGGAAGATTGTGAGACAGCGGAGGGAGATTGGGGCTGCTGGGGTTGGGATTTATTGAAGGTTGCTTCGAATGCAGCTTTGGCGGCGGCGGCTTTCTCGGCTTCGCTTTTGAGCTTGGCTTCCTCTGCTTGCTTCATCCATATGGGCTTGAGTGCCAGCGCCGTTACCGCCGTGGACGGGTTGTTGTTAGTGTTGGTACTATTGTTCCGATCGGCCATCCGATGGAGAATTTTCTAGCGACTGGCCGAACCCTAATTTCAGGCTGCAATTAATTTGACCTAATTGTAGGACTGGAAGGGATCATTCGAGCAAGCGTGGGAAGGAGATATACTGGGGGCGTCTTGATATTTGGAATAAGAGGGGTTTATTGTCAAATCTAATTCTTACACCATATAAATAAATTCACACTTACTATTTTTATACATTCTAGTACACTCAAAATAAAAAATTAATAAACTCACAACATACTTTAATTTTAAAATTGACACCGTTTTATAAACTCACATATTTTATTTTATAATTTACTATTTATTTCATAAAAATACTAAATTACCCCTAAAAGTGAAGTAAAAAATATTTTTTTAAACTGTGTATTTATTTATAGTAATCATAAACTTAAATACGGGACAAATACTTGAATAAATCGAGTTTATGATGTAAACATTGTTATCTCCTGTTCGAATTCTATTATTATATTTATGTATTGTTAGAATTTAAATTGAAAAAGGATTTTACATAGGGAACTCGATTGGGGAGACTAACTCAAATATGGGATGGAGGGAGCATAAACCAGAGGGGATCGTTAATTTGCATTTTATTTTGAGTGAGGCTTGCATGTGACCGGCGCACGAGAACACATTCCGTGTTCCTTTAGAAATTTAGTATTATGGGTAAGGGTACATTGCTTTGGTCTAAAGGTATACACTTTAATTAATAAAAGGTACGCCATTTTATTCTAAAGGGTATACATTTTTTATTAATATATTTTTTCTTTAGAAAATAAAGGGTACACATTTTTATATTAAATGGTATACAATTTAACAAAAAATTCTAAAGGCGCACGGAGTGTTGTCCATGCGCCCAGATACACATAATAATTTTCTTTAGAAAATAAAGAGTATACATCTTTATACTAAAGGTATACAATTTAATAAAAATTCTAAAGGCGCACGGAATGTGGTCCGTGCGCCTTGGTGCACAGAAGTTTTTGCCTTTTATTTTACTGGATTCATGTGAGATACTTCATCCCATCCACAGTACTTTCCACTGTAAACACAAAATTTAAAAAAAATATATTAAAATAAAAAATTTATAATAATTATAATAAAAATTTCCTTTTTATCAATTTTATTAACCAAAAGCTTAATATATTATTTTTAGTTAATAGATGAATTATAAAGTATGTTATATGTTAAGTGAAATAGATAAATTTATATTTAAAACGTATTTTTAAGATTAAGTATTGATTTTTTTTTTTGGCTGTAAAATTTATTGTAACACGAACTAAATGGAAAGTGTAGAACTTAATATGGGCGGATGAAGTATTTATGTGGAGCAAGTCTTATATGAAACTGTCTTACGGTGTGACCATTTTACTCTTGCTTAATTAGTTAATGAGTTGATATTAGGTGCACTCGCTTATTAATTATCACTTTCGCAATAAAATGTTATCATTCTATTTATTCTAAAATTGTTCATGAAACAATTTATTACACCATTATCACTTTTCATCGATTAAATATCATTTTTTATTAATAATGTTATGTTACACAAGTCTTTGCCACACAAACACAAACTTTAGTTATAACTAAATCTGAACTTTTGGAAAAAGTGATAATTACCGTAAGATAATTTTATCGTGGGACAATTTCATATAAGTGTTCCCCTATATATAATTACTATGTAAAAATATATGAAATACAAATAAATAAATAAATAACATTAATTTAAATTAATAGTTAATTATTAAAAAATATACATTTCATGGTGAACTATATGATAAAAGTTCCTGTGCTCCAGGGGACCATGTGAACACAACCCTTCCCTTCCCTATTCTATTTAAACCTATGTATTGCTAAGGAGTTTAAATTGTAAAAGGACATGAAAATTACAAAGGGACACGGATCTAAATCCGTGTGTCCGAGCGCACAAGAGACTCACTCGACCTATATTATGACCTATTTGACACTAATGATTGGAATCATAATGAGTTCTTCAAAAAATGGTGAATACAAGATGACGCCAACGAAACATATAGATAATCATAAATCAAACTGCATATTTCATCTCAATTTCAGCTGAGTTTGTGACTGTTACACACGTTAAATATCTCCCTCGTGAGTAAAACTGATATATAAAGTTCAAAGAAAGTACCTCAGAAAATAATCACATCATACTAAAATATACTCCCTCCGTCCCAATTTAATGCGAACAATTACCGAACGCTTTATAAGGTATTGTTTGCATTTCACTGGTACAAAGGGAGTAATAAATAACAAAAAAAAAAATACGAGGGAAATTAATTGTTCATAACATACTCAATAGTCATCAGCTCTAAGGCACCTTAGTCAAATCTAATGAAATGGAGTATATCACAAAACTGTTTCTTCAAATGTAGTATACATATTCTAATCGAATGACTACTTAGCTCTCTCTGTATTTTTCAAAAAGAAATAGCAGGCCCAGAAGGGCAGATCTTAGTCCAACAATATTTTGATTGCTTGGTAACAATTAACTATAACATAAAATGACATTAGTTTATCAACAAAAATTGCAGAGGACAATGATTGTACAGGCTCCCTTGAACTTCGAATATTATGATGGTTTGGAGGATAAATATTCAACATTCTATATGAAATGCCCCATTGGCAGATGAAACGAACTTGGGTTTTCGATTTACCTTCTCCAAGCACTGTATAACATCTCCGACCTGGAAATCACCGTAATCTTTTAGCATCAGCCCACATAAAGCCCCCTTGTCAGCAGCCTGGACGTCGTTTTGTTTCTGCTTCATAGACTCACAAGGGCCTTCAAATATTATTTCTGCACTTCGAAGAAGTCTTGGTGTTGCTGACTTTATAAGACGGACATCTATCACCTTACAACCGGCAATTTTCAAAACCCCTCCAATAGCTTTGCTTGCCTTAATTTCATATATGTCTTGCACCTGAGCTTCTCCAGACACCCTAGTCTCAAGTGTTCCAGGAGCCTTTTCAACAATTAACTCACTGATATCCTACAAAAGATGATAGATCACGCGGTGAAGTTTTATCTGCAACACATCATAGCTAAAATTAACAAAACCAACTTCTACCTATTTCCTTTTCAAAGTAGCGTAGTCTGAAACTGCAGTAGAAAAATTGCAAGACCAAAAAATACCCTTATCCCACTGTGTTGATCAATTTAATTTGAAATAATGAGTTTCTAGTTCAAATACAGGAGCATCTAAAATGTCTCCTGTTAGCATGTTGAAACTATCCTAAGCATGTCACTGATTAACTCAACATTTGATGCTACCTCTACAAGCCCATCTTTCTATTGCATTCATTACTTACCCTATTTAACCTAGAGTATAAGCAGTAATATCCCAAAGGCATAATCACAGACCTGATATCTTTATATTGGCAACAAAAATTAAAATCGCCCTCATTTCCGTTCTAGAAACATGGAACTTATTAATACTTGAATTTTTTTTAATCTTCCTCCCTATTTTATTTTAATTAAAGATCCTGTGCTTTATGCCAGGGCATCAACAATGTATCCTATTTACATGCACAAACCATCCTAAGCTCATTTATTAAATAAATATTAATTTATGGAGCTACTCCACAGTCCCACTTTCTTTCAACTGAATTCATTACTTATCCTATCCAATCTAGAGTATAAGTAGGTGCATGCTGAGAGCATGAAAGTGGCATGATACCTTTACATTGGCTTGACTGGCAGAAAGAGAGATTGCAGCAGGGGGTCCCGGACATTAAATCCAACAACATGCGTCACAGGCATATGCCATGTCAATATCAGATTGGGAAACGGGCCCAGCTCCTGCACAATTGATCTTCAAAATAACCTGAAATGACAATGAAGGCTATGAATGAGGAAGAGAATTTGAAGCATGAATATTTGCATTTTTAAGAATTAACATGACCTGCGGACTGTTCAAACATTTCAATGCATCACTGACTGCTTGGACAGTGCCTTGCACATCTGCTTTAACAATAATTGGAACTACAATTCTCCCAGATTTCTCATCTTCTTCCTCATTCTCTTAAGACCTTGAACCTTTTGCCTCTCCTCATCCAGCTTTTGCCTCTCATCTTGCCGTTTTAAGAGTCTATCCTTCTCATTCTTCCTTTTCCTTCCTTCACTCAGCATTTTTGCTCTTTCCTCAGACTCAACAACAACTATATCATCTCCAGCCATTGGGAGCCCCTTTAACCCTTCAATCTCGACTGGCATGGCAGGAGTAGCCTGTGATATTGTTTTTCTTGCCATGTCCCTAATACATCTGATTCTTCCCCACTCAGCACCTATAACAATATGCTGTCCGCAAACAAGGGTTCCTGTCTTCACAATTGCAGTAGCCAATGGACCACGTCCCTTATCAACTCTTGCCTCAACTACATAAGCTTGGGCAGGTCCATCAATAGGTGCTTTAAGTTGCATCAATTCAGCCTGAAGTAGCAAAGCTTCCTCCAACAAATCCAATCCCATTCCTTTTATAGCAGAAACTTCAACAACCTGGACATCACCACCCATCTCCTCCAATAACAAACCTTCAGATGCAAGCAGGATTTTTACTCTTTTAGGGTTTGCATCTGGTTTATCACACTAGTTAATTGCAACAATAATCGGAACATTTGCTGCTTTAGCATGAGACATGGCTTCGAGAGTCTGAGGCATGACCCCATCATCTGCAGCACCACAAGCACCACTACATCCGTAACTGCTGCACCTCTGGCTCGCATTGCGCTAAATGCAGCATGGCCAGGAGTGTCAAGGAAAGTGATGGCTGCCCCTGACTGCATGCCAACGACAAATGCACCTACATGTTGGGTTATGCCTCCAGCTTCTTTAGCAGCCAAGGAAGTTTGGCGAAGAGCATCCAAAAGAGATGTCTTGCCATGGTCAACATGGCCCATAACTGTGACAACTGGATGGCGAGGTAATAATTTCACACCTTTATCATCATGTATCTTATGGACATTGACCCCAACCTCCTACAGACATCAAAACACTTGATTGGACTCTTATGAATGGCAAAAGAATACTAAAGCAAATAAAAGAACTATCACAATGATGGACTTTTACTTTCTGCTCTCATTTTCCTTTTAGAGGAAAGGGGTTATTACTAACTCAGTTTGTATTACACGTGCACATACACACACACACACACACACACAAGCTAAAACCTCGAGCCACATTATAAGTTAGACTCAGATTGAACAATGGTTAATTTCAATCTAAGTAAATACCATTGCAACCAACTCTGCTATGTCCATGACGAGGGTGTCAAACTCTGAATCAGTTTTATCACCAACAGCAGTGATGACATTCTGAATGGTAGCTATAGATTCTCCACAACGCTTGGCCAACTCCAGAACAGAGATGCCCTCAAATATTTCAATTATTTTATCTGGCAAAGACTTTGCAACTCTACTCAGTTTAGGAGGAACGTAAGGGGCTTCAGCCGGAGCTTTTGTTTGTTTCTTTCTCTTCGAAAACTTTCCTTTATTAATGGTTTTCACCCTACTAGCATTACTCAATGATTCATTGTCCCTTCTCCAATGATTCATTGTCCCTTCTCCAAGCCAGAAGCTCTGGGCTTGAATGGAAATACCTAAAAAAAATAGCGTTAATTTACCATTCTACCAGCTAAAAGTAATGCAGAGATATAAACTGACACGGCAATTGCTTAACAGGTACAAGTTCCAAGTTGTGAATGACATCAAGGCTCCAAAAAACGGCTTAGTGGATAATTGATAAAACATTGCATAATTTAATACGTGAAAAATACAAAGAGCACAAGAATTGGAGTTATTACAATAGAACAAAATTAATCTTCCATAATAATAAACCCGCCATTAAATTTCCAAAGCTATAATAATAAGAGTATTATAATATGATAACCCTTTGATATTTTAAATAAATCTGTAACTAACTCTAAGCTCTCTCATCTTCATTATTGAAAGTAGAATTTTTTTTTTTCATCCAAATATTTTAGAGTAGAAACACACAAATAAAATTCTAATGTAGAATCCACAAAGCAGAAATATTT
Organism: Pogostemon cablin; assembly: GCA_023678885.1. Taxonomy (NCBI): domain Eukaryota; kingdom Viridiplantae; phylum Streptophyta; class Magnoliopsida; order Lamiales; family Lamiaceae; genus Pogostemon; species Pogostemon cablin. The sequence continues at coordinate 7,836,403 of CM043009.1, forward strand.
TTTTTGCAGTCGTTTCAGGCAATCAATAGAACATGTCATTCAATTCAGGAAAAAAAAATTAACACATTCTAAAATGATTTATGCTACCAAAGCCACATGCATGAACAATTCTTTTTTTTTTTTTGTGAGCATACACAAGATTAATTGAAATATAAACAATACAGCAAAAAGTTATCCATAGTACAAGATTATGCGCACCTAACATATATGTGGCTCATGCATTAAACATGTTACTATATTTTCCTCCAAAAGAAATATAAAGTTTTGCAATAGATTTCCCACTTAGACAAACTATGAGTTGCAAGAGGTCACCTCTTTGTGTATCAGCATGAAATACAGTCAGATGTTTTATAGGAAGGCAAACTATCCTTTCCACTAAAAATTATCAAAAGTTGAAGTTTCATCTAATAAGATGTTAGCTGAACTTATAACGTGGAGTAAAATCTTTTACATGAAATTATTTCCCAATGAGATCAGTAGATCAAGGAGTTCATAAGATTTTAGTGATGACAATCTTGTAATTAAAATGATCAATCAAATATGATTTTTAACTTACAAGATTAAAAAGGGAAAAAAGACGCATACAATTGTAGATTTTCAAAGGCACTAATAGAATCCAATCATTTATATTAGGGGCAACAATATTCATTATTAAGAATTCTAACAACATTGTAAGGCACTAAGGCATCATTTTAATATCACATAATATATATTCAGAGGAGATTACAACTTTTACCCAAAATACCCAAAAACATTAAATAAAAAAACATACCAGGAAAGGGTAGAATTTAGAGCACCATTGGTTTTGATAAAAACAAGAGAACTCTATTAACCAAATAAATTAGGATGACCAAGGGTTTGAGAAAATACAGCAGGTCACTTGAACAGAACAGACAAATATAGTGTAATCCCTTCCGGCCGATATGAAAAATCCCAAGGCACATAAGACGCAAATTAGAGATATAGATACACATTATTGGCATGCACACAATTAAATGCCTATTTAACAATCTTTCATCTGAAAAAGAAATATTTTCATTGGCAGTGAGAATTGTTGTTGAATGGCAACATCCTGAAATTCAACAAAAATGGTGATCAGAAAACTAACTATAATTGTCAGCAATACTTGTTCCACTACACAATCCCACCTTCTTGAAGTTCAATCACATTAGCATTGGGTTACTATACATGTAATAGGATATGGAAGGAAATAAACAATTTCTTCACAAAGTATACTAGTATAGTGCTAGCTTCTAACGGATATAGAGGTTTAGATGTGATGCTATTAGTCTACGGAGTTATAAAAAAAATAAACTGAAAAACGAGAGGCTCATTATAAATAATTTTAAAATACTAAATTTGTAATGGGAAAATGACTACTCACTCCGTCCTAGAGTAATGGTTACATTTGCTTTTTGCGGTATTAAGAAATATACAATATTTTAATGTATAGTGATGTGAAGAAATAATATTTTAATATAAAATGGGTATGTGTATTTGTATGATGTGTGGGCTCATGAAGAGAGAAGTAATTAATTTATTTGGGTCCCTTTTACCAAAATAGGAAACATAACTATTGAAGCGGGACGCCCAATGAAAATGCTTAACTTTTATTGTGGGATAGAGAAGTATCTGTTTACCATGCAAATGTCGCGCTATAAAATAAAGCGTTCTGGCATCTTGAACATCACATTTTGAAGTTAAGGCAGCTTTGGTAAGACCAGCAGAAATACCCTGCAATATCCAGTCAAGAAAACTGAATTTTCAATTGTTTTACTATTTAAAAAAGGTATGAGTGATGAGAAATTACCTTCTAAATATTACAAAAGATAATAGTTCAAATTTGTTGATGTTTGCAGATTTAAAAGGAAAATGGAAAAGGTATATTTCAAGTCATGGTAAAAAAAATCTAGGGCAAAAAATTTGAGTTTATACACTTCATATTGATCGAGAATCAATGGGGTTTACTAACCCTTTTCCCTACAGTCCTCCAAGCCATTCACGAAGACACCAACATCTACTAACTGAGAAGACATATTTGCCGGCACTGATTCCAATGCCAAGTCATGCTGGGGAATTGTTGGGTCCTGCAGGGGTTCCAAGCCAATTGGACTCTTGGTTGATGAAAGGATTCAACATCGGGTTGGGCCGGGTAAATGCTCATAGTCTTCTCGGCAAAATATTCTGCCAACTGCACGCACCCAAATTAAATTCATGTACACTTATTAATAAGTACATATACATTAGTGAATTTGTTGATGTAAGTGTTGAAGCCAGTGTCGTCACATCTGGAATCACACCGATCCTCAACGATTTCTCTAAACCGCTAACATATATTATTTGTTCGAATAGTGTTGTGTTTAGTGTTGTTTCATGTTTGTGGCAGTTAAGTTTCACATTTGTGACATATCAGAAATCTGTTGAAATGAGTACCATGGTTTTTATTCAATTGTATTCCTACATAGTAATGAGAGAGACAGTATCAACATTTAGCAGTGATTGAGGTGTTATATCAAAATTCTTTCAGAATAAATGATTCTAGCTGTTGTAATATATAAATTCTTTTTCTGTTATCTTTTTTAGATAATTATATATAAATTCTTTTTTCTGTTATCTTTTTTAGATAATTATATATAAATTCTTTTTTCTGTTATCTTTTTTAGATAATTCAAAATCACAGTTTGAAAACATAGGTCCAAGGTAAAAAAAAAAAAAGATCTCTATGATTATGGAGCAAGAAGTAGCTGGTGATTATGGAAACATACCAGAAACTGCTTCATTCTAGTTATGATGATTTAAAAGAAACTATTATTTAATTAAACAGCTCTTTTGGCTTCTTAGTAATTTAAAAATCCCAAGATTATCTGCAAAGCTCTATTACATTGAGATCTCCGTGTAAGAATATTTATATAGTTCATGTATTTTCAATATTTTAAAATTCCGTATAATGTGATTTTGGTTTCAATATGCATGACATGGCATATGGATGAAGTTTTCCATCTCCCTTGGAATATGTAACGGGGACTGGCCAATAGTTTTATGTGGATGAAAAATTAAGGAAATGCATTATGCATCCATAACCACATAAAACATGACTAAAAGTTTGTGATACAGTAGAAATTAGACTAGCCTGGTGTTTAATGACCTCAACTTGAACAAGGTCAGAAGTTTAATATTTCATATCAGCCAGCTTATCCTGTACTCTAACCTTCCTGCACATTTTACAAAGAACGATCCATGAAATTATAGTTTCTTTCTCATTAATAAGGTACAAACACATCACTTAGTACAATATACAGGACAACCATATACATAGGTGGGTTAGTCCACCTAGCCTAACTCTATCATATTAGTGATCATTCACATGTCCTGATAAAAGGAAAAAAAGATGGAACATATATATACTAATGCCCATGAAGTAAAAAAGTAATCCTAATAAGACATTACAATTATATGGAATCTTGAAAGCATTTACAAGTAAGACATTTAAGAAACCTATTCAATGACCAAGTACCAACACATGCTCAACCTACTCTTGACTCACTATAAAATCAAAATTAAAATCATCATGCTTGAAGCAATCTGGGCTCATTATAACATCCAACTTCATTTAGCTATAACCTCTTTATCCCAATTCGTCAACTGAATTAACTTTTTCCAGAGAAAGAGCTATCTAATCACACCAGCTAAACTTCCAAGATAGCATTTCTACCAGTCACAACTTTCTTGAATTACAGAATTAGTTTGCAGAGAAATGGATCCCCCGCCTCCTTAAAAGTGAGAGCAATGTGCGGATAGAATATATGGTAGTTCTTAGTGGTAGACAAATTCTATTAATCAATTGGCTCCTATAAGATCTGTGACTGGAAGAAGTCAAACAAATAGAGGTATTTCATCAGCATCAAACTCATACACTATGCGAGTAGGTGATGAAGCCAATCCACACGTTAAGAATCATTATATACTCATTCAGTGAAGAATGCCTAAGGCCCTAAGCCAATTCAAACTACCAGCAACTATTTATCATTGCATTCATTCATAAGCTAACCAATTTACTCCCCACAATTTATACAAAGGCCACCATGATAAAATTCAACAACTTCAAAAATTTCCCAACTGCTTCAAACAATTCCTGGCAACAGAAAAAAAAAAACATAAGAGGTCCAACAACGCAAACTTACCAGTAATGGCGTCAAGCAGAGGTCCCACCGCAACTGGTGGCGGCATCGTTAGTAGAAGAAGTGAGCAAAGGAGGCCACCAGAACAGAAAAGTACGTTTATGTCAAGTGGCATAGAGAAACCACAAATTCTTGTGCGTTTTGTGATTAGGAAGAAGAAGGGTGTTGGAGGTGATAACTGTATGGGCTTTGAGAAACACAGAGGTTTCTGTCTTTCAGCATAGGGAAAGGCTTCACAATTTGATGGGCTTAATATTTTTGCCCAAATATACTCCCTCGATTCCGTTTAAAAAAATATACTAATAGTTAATGTAAGGTAGATAGACGTATTAATATTAGATTTGGGTAATGGTGGTATATTAATTGTTTAGGTTGGTCATATATACCAAAAAGGGAAAATAAAGATTGAAATGGGACGCAAAAAATTGAAAAATGTAAAGATTAAAATGAGATGGAGGAAGTAATCAAAATTGTCCATTTTTTTAAAAATCAAATATTTCTATTTTTTATACAATCTGACAATGTACTTGATTTGAATTAAAAATATACTCTCTCGTACCAACTCCCAACCACTCTTCCTGTTTATCATACCATGCTGTTTAAGAAAAAAAAATACTTTTTGATCAAATTTATTAACTTTGGAGGATATTGTAGTATTTTTATGTAATAAAAAAAGAGTGAGGTTCTTGTACCCCGTGAACGTCGTGCCCTTTGCAATTTAAATCTCTAATAATATATAGGTTTAAATAGAATATGGAGGGGAGGATTGTGTTCACATGGAGGCACAGTGTGTCCCCAGGGGCGCATGAGCTTTTGCCATAAAAAAATATAAAGTAATGGTATGTGTGAGAAAAAAAGTAGCACATTTGAAATTTAAGTAACTCTTGAAGTTGTTGGATAAAGTGATGTTTCTTTTTTAGGTGTGAAGGGTGGTGTGAGACAAACGAATAAGGAAAGTGTGAAGAGTGATGTGAGACGGATGGAGTATACTAATATTTTAATATTAAATTAATAGTGTGAAAATATTGACATGATTTCTTTTTTATTTAACTGATTGATAGAATATGTGCTATATTACATTGACAAGATTAATTTAAATTTTAATGAATGCCAGAGTACGCAAAAAAAAAAGAAAGATAAAAGATAAAGTTAAGCGCTGCACTATTGCCACCTGGGGTTTTACTTCAGGCACCCGTGTTGAAGACGAAAAACATATAAAATATGACAAAGTTTCTTGTGAGACTCGTGTCAGACGGATCGACCCATCACTATAGTATGCTTAATGATTATTAAAGTATATTTTCGAAAGTATGCTAGATTATACATTAAAGTATGATTTTAGTGTGTTATAATATAATTTACTATTAACATACTTTAACTACAAATAAACATACTTTATCTATACAATAAGCATGCTTTAATGATGGGTCGACCGTCTCACATCCGTCTCACAAATAACCCGTCTCACAAGAGAGTCTCGTAAAATATTATTTATATCCCTATCCCATTTTAAAAATCTTAATCCATTTGTTAAATTTAATATATATATATATTATATTTTTTTGCTTTGTACACCCAACATCTAAAACACACAAAAAAAATACACACACACAAAACACATTCACGCACAATACACAAAAAATACACTGATCACACACACATCACACTAGGGGTGGACAAAATTACTGATTTTTCGGCATCCCGCAATTATCGAATTTAATGAAAATTTGGCATATCAAAAATTTCGCTACGGTACGGTGCCATACTAAAATTTTCAATATGGTTTACGTCTTTTGATGAAATTTTGATATTTTGGTATATACCGAAATACCGCAAAATATCGATAAGTCAGTATTTCAATATATACCGATATATTAAACTGATTTTTTTAAGTTAATATATAATAATATTAATAACATATTCAATAGTATTCTAATTTTGAAATAATTAAAAGTTAGGAAGCAGCTACTCAAACATATACATACATACAAGAAGCCCTAATTACCCTTTTCTATTGTAGCAGTCTCCTCACTCTCTTCCAATTCAAATTCTTGATTTCCATCCGCCTGTCGTCCACCATCTCCATATTCCAAATCAAATAATGAAAGTTTCCTTCTCTCTCTATCTCCAATACAAATTAGATATCGCACCTCTCTTTCTCTTTCTAATGGTTAATCTGGTGCGTTTTGTTTGAATGTGGCCTCCCATGAATGATATTCGACGGATGTTGCAGCTGTACAGGTGAAAAGTTTTTTTATCTCAACGGCGGTATGGATGTGGAAGCTCCGGTGATGGCGTGACTTCGTGAGTAGATCGGCAGATGCAAGTATTTTTTAAATGCATTAACTTACACTCACTACTAACCCCAACTGATTTTCACAAAATTCATCCCATTAAATTTGTTGTATGTTGTTTTTATATGTAGTCCATAAATTGAAATAGATTTTTGTGGTTGTATTGTATTATTACTTCTTGTTTTGTCAAAATTTTGGATTTTGGATTATTGGGATAGGATTATTGAAAATTTGAATTTAGGATTTTTTTTTTCTTTTTGAAAGGAGATGGTATTGTACCACATTGAGCAGCTACATTACGGTATTTCGCTAAAATACCGGTATTTGTTGTTAATATACCGAAATTTTGGTATACCGATATTGTCAGTACAATATCTGTATGACTTTTTTAATACCGATAATTTTGGTACGGTATATGGTATGACTAAATTTTTTCGATATGGTACGATATACCACCCCTATATCACACGTAATGAACAAGAAGGAAGAATGGAGAAGAAGGAAAAAAAAAAGGTTTTGAAGGAACTAACACTAAATCTCATTCATTCCCATAATCTTTACAAACTTATTGAGTTTGTTCAAGTTTACAAAAATTTGATCATTCTCAAAAGATTTATTTTCATCCAATCAAGGATAATGTGATCCATGATTTAAAATTTTAAAGCCCTAGTTTATGGTTTAGTTGAAAGAGATTATTTCTTAGCAATATGAAGCATGAAGATGAGAATTGTGCATAGTGCAATTTTTTCTTCCCAATTGAGAATTGATAAAAATAAATAATAAAAAAAGTTCATCTCTGGTCTGCTGAAAAAGTTCATAAATTTCATCTAGCAGTGTTTGGAATACTAGAAATATTTCGGCCAGTAGTGGCCAAAATTTTTATTAATAAATCCGACAATGACTTAACGAAATATATTTTAAAATTTCGCCAACAGGTGAATGAATTTTTTGTGCAATTTTAGTCATTGTTGATTGAAATTTTTTACGACTGCAAAAAGAATTGCATTTTTACTAGCTTTGGTGTTTATTCATCCCCTTATACATTAAATTATTTTTTTCACGAAGATAAGATATAAATAAAACAATCTATTAATAGTGCATCTACTTTAAATGAGATGGTGATGGGTTTTACGGATGTCTCATCAATCATACTTTATTTAGAACTAGAGATGATCTTCTGAATTGGGTTAGCAAAGGTTGAAACGAAAATGGGATGGTTATTGTTGTTAAGAGGTCTGATGGAGGGAATAATAAATACAAGGGCCACTTATATCTTGGTTCTGAAAGAGGAGGGAACATAGTGATAGAATGCCTAAAACGGCAATTATTTTAGCAAATGATGAAGTGGATGAATTTGATATCAATTTGTAATAAGATAAAGATGAAAAGAAAAGTGATACTGGAATAAAGAAATGTGGATGTCCTTTTCTATTGAAAGCTAGACAGAGGAGAATGGGTTTTGGATGTTGTTTGTGCAATACACAACTATCCTACTGCTATATACCTAGAGGGTCACGCATTCTCCGACCGTCTATCTATTACAGAGAAGGATTACGTAGTAGTGCTATATATCATTGAGTAATGCAAAACCCAGTAATACTGAAAGTTGATGAAAAAGTTCAAGGGTAATGTATCTACAAAACAGAAGATCAACAAGAGCCATGGTCGGTCTCAAATGCAATTTTTGATGGGCAAGCTACTCGAGTATGATTACTACTTCCTCGATCGACGATGTGGTGAAGCTGTGACAGACCTTTTCTGTGCTCACCATAAGAGTGTATACTTGCTAAGCCTTTCAATCCATGGTGTTAATGGATTGCACATACAAGATAAATAGGTATAGATATCCTATGTTGGAGATAGTTTGAGTTACTAGAATAGACATGACGTTTTGCATAGCATGTGCATACATGAAATCTGAGAAATAGGACAATTATATATGGGCATTAAGCACTTTGAAATCACTGATGGATAAATCATGTTATCCATCGGTGATCATCATAGACAGAGAGCTTTTCTTGATAAATGCAGTGAATATGTCTTTCCTGGTACAACTCACTTTCTTTTTCGGTGGCACATAAGTAAGAATATATTTGCAAATTGCAAGAAATGTATCGAGAATGAGCATTGGAAATAGTTCCAAGCATCATAGAATGTGGTGGTTTCATCCAATGATGTTCAGACCTTTGAGGTTTTACTCAAAAACTTTCGTGATAGCTTTTCTAAATGGCCGAAAGCTGTGAAATGTCATTAAGAGTTGGATCGAATCATACAAAGATAATTTTCTAAGCTGTTGGACAAATAACATAATGCATTATGAGAATGTCACCACAAGAAGGTTTGGATTTGATTGTGAGAGATGTTTAATTTGTGTAAATTTTTTAAACACATATCTTACTTGGCATTCATATTTTATGGGTTTTTATAGGGTTGAGAGACATCATGTAGCATTGAAAAGATAGCTCAGAACGAGTATGGGTACGTCCGAGGATTGATGGGATAAAATACATACACTATTGGAGTAATCTCATATCGAGATCAAGTATTCGTTCGAGAATAATGTAAATGTTGTGCAACACAAATATAGTCCAACTCAATTTAAAATTATTTGACGTGTTTTGTTGGAAACCACTTTAAATCAAATTTTGTAGGAGTTAAAAATTGTTAGTGCTAATGTATATGTGGATCCTACTTATTGTGGTTGTATATTGCGAAAAACGTGCGGCTTACCATGTGTACATGACCTCTAGATGTTTGTCTTGTCCCGCAAGCCAATTCCACTTGAGTGAGTTGATAAATTTTGGCAAAAGCTTGGCATTTAGGTGACACCAAGTGAGAAATATAGTGTTGATGATGATGAAGCTATACGAGCTTAGTGGAGGGAGTGCATGGATGGATTGGAGAAAATGTTCGCAGCAACATCTATATCTGAAAAATATTTGATGCTTAGGCGGATAAGGGAGGTAAAGAACCCAATCACCACACCACTACTTGAGCCCCAACCTATTACATCTACCCATGGCCGTCATAATGCAAGTTTGTTGAAGAGCTTGAAAAATACAAAACGAGTTCCAAGCGCATTCGAGTTTGAAGAGAATATGTGTATTGGTAGTTGTTCGCCTATGCTGAGCCAGACAACGATTTATGATACAGGTTCAATGATCGCTGTAATTTTTACCTAGATTTTAGTATCTTTGTTTGTTGATTTTTGGATGTTTTTACCAGTATTTGTGTGACTTTTGGTGGAGTTTATGTAATTATGAGAAATGTGGTGTGGATTGATAGAAATATGTAAATGACCTTAAATGTATGTGAAACAGGTCAAAAATGGAGCAAAACGTAGTCGGGAGCTGTACAGGCTGAAAAATACCACCCAACTCGAGTTGCATGGTCTTACTCGACTTGCAACTCAAGTCGAGTTGAAGCTCGAGTAAATGCAGAAATTGATCAGTAGCTCAACTCGAGTTGCAATGTCCAACTCGACTTGCAACTCGAGTCGGGTTAGGTGCTGAGAAAATTTCAGTTTCTGACACGAGTTGACAGGTGAGAGCTCGAGTTAGCCAACTCGAGTCGAGCTGGGTTCAGGGCAGGTCGAGTAGCAAGTCGAGCTGGACAGAACAACATCCGAAAGTGTCTAGTAGCTCAACTCAAGTTGCAAGGGCTAACTCGAATTGCAACTTGAGTCGAGCTAGGTTCGAAAAACCATCCAGTTTGCAGAGACACGCAACTCGACTTGACAGGCAGGTACTCGAGTTACCAACTCAAGTCGAGTGGTTAGAAGGAAGAAGGAAAAAGTAAAAAAATTCCAGAAGCTTCTAGAAGGTTCCTAAGGGGTATAAATGCACAATTGGTGTGAAAATTAGAGGGATAGCCTCATTTGACAGTTATTTTGGAGATCAACACACACACTTCTCACCACCATTTCACACACTCCATCCAATTCATTTCTTCCACCCTTCAATTCATCCATCCAATCAACTTGATTTTCAACAATCCATCCATCAATCCACCCATCCACCACTTGAGAAGAGGAAAGCATCAATGATTGAAGAAGTTAGCATTTGGAAGAGAAGGAAGTTTATCTCCATAAAAGGGAAGCCAATCTACTTTTCAATTTTTGATTTTCTTCTTAGTTTGGCTCAAATAGAACAAGCTTTTGAATGTAATGATCTAAACACAATGTGTAGTGGCCAGTCATATAGTAGGGCTAATCATATGATTGGTTGAGAAGAATGCTAGATATGTAGGATTTGAGATGTTGAATTGAGTTAATTTTAGATTTTCTTTTACGATTAATGAATCATGATTCATTTCAATACTTGCATGATTAAATTCTCTATTCATAGTATTAGGATGACCATTCCAATATTATGATTAGGTATTTAATTGAATCTTATATTAAGATGAGCATGCATGTTAGTGTGAGGGGAGGTAAGTCATATCCTTCTTATGCTTAGAACATTCATAGGGGGACACTTAAGAAATTGAGTGAAAAGAACCAAACTTACGATCATAGTACCTTAAGGGAATTGAGATTAAAAACAATCCTAGGAGATTTAGACTTGTAAAAGAGTCGAGAACTTAATTGTCTTGGCCATAGGGATTAGGGGTAAAAACGTGATTGCTTTTAGTTCAAAATTAATGAAGTTCACCATCACGAGTTATGCAAATCTAGCTAGATTCTTAACCATGATTATGATTAGCCTTGCTCCCTTCTCAAGTGAATTCTATCTACATTCCATTCATCATATGTTCGATATTTGATAAAAATCATTGTTAGTTGAATTTTTAGTTAATTGATTAGAATAATAAGTAGTCTAAATACCAAACTTTCAATCTTGTCACTCTTACAAAGCATAAATCAATGACGAATCCGGATATAACCATGAGTTTACTTTCCCTTGGGACGATATTCTTATAAATTTTGTTACTTGGTCACTCGTGTACTCAATGATAGAGTCCCTTACTCTAAAATTAATTTGATACCAAAAATGAGGCTAAGAACATGGCGCCGCTTGCCGGAAAAATTTTAAACTTTTGGTTGTAACGAGTTTGAATTTGATTAGTTTTGATAAGAGTATTTCTTTTATTTGTTTACTTGATTTGGTTACTTGGAGAACTAATTTGAAAATTTTTGTAGGTATATGCGAACTCGCTTAAGGTCTCAATCTATTGAACCTTTGAACTTAGAACTGGAAGCTACTTTAAGAAGACAAAGAAGAGGAGTGTTAGAGCTTACGGAGGAAGTTATGGAAAACGTAAGGGATAATGCAAATGTGATTGATGAAGAAGGTAATATGAGGAATTTTCAAGGGAGTGATAATGTTCGAGGAGGAAATGTTAATCCGGAGTTTGTGCCACAAGCTTATCACAATAAATGCACTTGCAAAATCAACAATTGGCAATTATTCAAAACTTGATGGCACAACAAGAAGCTAGAGATGACCAACAAGCTCCTCCGGTAGTGCAAAATCAACCTAGGGGCAATGGACGTAATGAAGCGGGGATGAACATCCGAGATCATTTCCAGCCTCAGTTTGGGAATTATGAGATGAGACCGCCATTGAACGTCAATAATTTTGAGATCAAGACAGGGTTGATCAACTTTGTGCAAGCAAATCAATTTGGAGGTGGAGCAATGGAAGATCCAAATGCTCACTTATCTCAATTCACGGAGTTAGCTAACACCATCAAGATCAACGGAGTGAGTGACGATATTGTCAAGATGAAGCTCTTTTCCTTTTCATTAAGGGATAGAGCCAAGGCTTGGTTCCATACTATACCTCCAGGATCTTATAATACATGGAGAAAGCTGGCTCAAAGGTTCCGAAACAAGTATTTCCTACCATCAAAGATGTTGCATCTAAAAGGTCAACTATTACAGTTTAAGAAAATGCCTCTTGAAACTTTTCGTGAGGCTTGGGACCGGTTCAAAGAAATTCTAAGGAAGTGTCCACAACATGGATTTCCCAAAGATCTACAAGTAGGATTTTTCTATACCGGTTTGAATGGAAGTGAAAGGATGATTGTTGATGCTTCGGTAGGAGATTCTATGTTGGGGCAAACTCTGGAAAGAGCTATTGCTATATGTAAAGAGATTGCTTTGAATACGGGTCAATGACCTATGAATAGAGTTGCAGGCATCTATGAAAGGAGAGAATAGCTAAGATGGAGGAAGTGTGCTTGCAACAAGTGAAAAAAATGGAGGTGCCTAAGGAAGATATAACCGATAAGACAATCATGGAGATACTTAAGAGGATGAATGCTAATTTGCAATTATCTCCGAATACTTTGTCCAAGTCTATGGTGAATCAACAAATATTTCCTAATCCTCAACAAGGCATGTCTACGCCTAATATGGGTCAATCTTCTCAAAGTTGTCAAATGCCTACATCTATGCCTCAACAAGGTATGTCCTCTAATTTTGGAATTTAAGATACTTAGTGTCCACAAAGGCAATGAGGATGAGGGTAAAGTAACTTTCAAGGAAATTTCAATCAACCTCGTATGTATGAAAATCAAAGAAATGCCCTTACTCTTCCACCAGTTATTAATCCGAGGGAGAAATCTTCAAATGGTGAAGGAAAACCTACGATGGAAGATCAAATGGCTAAAATATTTGAATTCATGAAGGAAGATAAGGAGGAAAGAAGGCAAAAAGATGAAGTGAATGATAAGAGAATCAAAGCTTTGGAAACACAAATGAGTCAAATGGCAAGTGAAAGGGGGGATGTTCATCGTCAAGAGAAGTTTCCATCTACGACCATTACTAATCCTAAGGAGCAATATAAGGCTATTGAACTTCGTAGTGGAACAAAATATGAAGGGCCTTCTATGCCGACGGATGTTGAGGAAGTAGAGTGTGAACTTGAGCCTAAGGAAAGATTGGATGAAGAAGGGAAATAGAAAGAAGTTGAGATTGTTGAAAAAGATGAAAATACCCCTATACTTGAAGAAGAAAAGGTGAAGTCTCCAAAGAAATGGGAAAGATGTAGAGAAGTAAAACAAAAAGAGAGAAAAGAGAAGTTTGAAAGGGATGAATGGGGAATTCCTAAGTTGCCCGTTGCAATTCCGTTTCCACAAAGATGCTTGAAAAAGGGATTAGAAGAGAAATTTGCCAAGTTTGTTGAGATGTTAAAGAAGATATATGTGAATATTCCTTTTACGGATGCTTTGCTTCAAATGCCCAACTACTTCAAGTTTTTGAAGAATATTTTTTCAAAGAAAAGAAGCTTGGGAGAGTTTGAAATGGTTAATTTAACGGAGAAATGTAGTGCGATCTTGCAAAGAAACTTTCTCCTAAATTGAAAGATCTGGGGAGTTTCACTATTTCATGTGAGATAGGAGAGCATGAAAACTACAAAACTTTATGTGATTTGGGGGCTAGCATTAATTTGATGCCCTTGTCAATTTTCAAAAAATTGGGTATTGGTAAGGTCAAACCGACGTCGATCACACTTCAATTAGCCAACTGGTCATTGACACATCCAAAGGGAATTGTGGAAGATGTTTTGATCAAAGTTGGCAAGTTTGTGTTTCTTGTTGATTTTGTGGTACTTGATATGGATGAAGATGCTAATGTTCCGTTGATACTTTGGCGTTGGTTTCTTGCCACGGGGAAAGCATTGATAGATGTGGAGAAAGGAGAGCTAACTTTGAGGGTGAATGAGGAAGAAGTGATATTTTCACTAAGATAGGCTATGAGGTATCCTCGGAACAAGGAGGAATGTAGAAGATTGGAGGTTGTGGACAATATTGTTGAATAGCATATGTATCACCTTCACTCCGAGGATCCGTTGGAGATTATCATAAGCCACTCTTACTCTATTGAATCTATAAAATCTAAATCTTCTTTTTGTTTAGAAAATGATGAAATAATTGATGAATTGCATGGTTTAAATGCTTGTAGAGAACTCACAAGTGAGGAAGCAAAGGAAGCAAAAGTGGAGAAACTTGATGAAACACCAAAAGAAAAAGTTCAAGAGAAGAAAAAGGTAGAGTTGAAACCATTACCGGAGCATTTGAAGTATGCTTACTTGGGAGAGAATGAGATGTATCCGATAATTGTATCTTCTTCCCTTAATGATTTAGAATTGAAAAAGTTATTAAGAGTGTTGAGGGAGCATAAATCTTCTATTGGTTGGAGTATAAAAGATATGAAAGGTATTAGTCCATCTATGTGTATGCATAAGATTCATTTGATTGATGATGAGAAGTCTTGTGTGCAAAATCAACGTAGATTAAATCCTATAATGCAAGAAGTGGTGAGAAAAGAGGTGTTAAAATGGCTTGATGCGGGAATAATATTTCCAATTAGTGATAGTCAATATGTAAGTCCTTGTAGTGGCAAAAAAAGGGTGGTATGACAATTGTTCGATCCGATACATATGAAACAATTGCCACTAGAACTATCACGGGTTGGAGAGTATGTGTTGATTATCATAAATTGAATGAAAATACTCGTAAAGATCATTTTTCATTGCCATTCATAGACCAAATGTTGGATCGTCTTGCGGGGCATGAGTACTATTATTTTCTTGATGGTTATTCCGGGTACAATCAAATATTGATTGCACCGAAAGACCAAGAGAAGACAACTTTCACATGTCCTTATGGTACATTTGTATTTAAAATGATGCCGTTAGGTCTATGTAATGCCCCTGCCACTCTTCAGCATTGTATGATGTCTATCTTCGATGGTTTAATTGAAAATATTATGGAGGTATTTATGGATGATTTTTTCGTGTATGGTTCCTCTTATAAATTTGCTTGACTAATCTCACTATTGTGTTGCAGAGGTGTGAAGAATCAAATCTTGTGCTAATTTGGGAAAAATGTCATTTTATGGTGACCGATGGGATAGTTATGGGGCATCATATTTCAAAGCATGGTCTAAAGTGGATAGAGCTAAAGTGATAGCCATAGAACATCTTCCCCCTCCTACTAGTGAGAAGGGGGTGAGATTGTTCTTAGATCATGCGGGCTTTTATAGACGCTTCATTTCCAAAATTGCTAAACCTCTTTGTAAAGTACTTGAAAAAGATTGTCCATTTGACTTCAATGATGAATGTTGTGTCTCATTTCAGGTACTCAAGGATGCTCTCACTTCCTCTCCAATACTCGTTACCTCAGATTGGAGCTTACAATTTGAATTACATTGTGATGCTAGCGATCAATCCATAGGAGTGGTGTTGGGGCAAACAAGGGAGAAAAAGTTTAGAGCAATCTATTACGCCTCAAAGACATTGAATTCATGCCAAGTTAATTACACTACAACGGAGAAGGAATTTTTAGCCGTCATGTATGCTTTTGAGAAGTTTCGACCATACTTGGTTGGAACACAAACTATTGTCTACACGGATCACGTGGCTATAAAATACCTAATGAGTAAGAAAGATGCTAAACCTTGTTTAATACGTTGGGTGTTACTTTTGCAGGAATTTGATGTGATTATCAAGGATAAGAAGGGCATGGAAAATGTGATCACGGATCATTTTTCTAGATTGGAGAATGGAGGTGAGAATGAAGATATGAAGCCGATTGGGGATGTGTTCCCGAATGAGGAAATTTTGCAAGTTGAAATTGAGCAAGTGTTTACTCTCATGGTGAATGTGCCGCCTTGGTATGCCGATTATGTCAACTTTCGTATTTGTGGAATCAAGCCCACATTGCTTAATGAGTACAAGGTAAAAAATATCTATGTTGAAGTGAAGAAGTACTTGTGGGATGAACCATTTTTCTTTAAGATTTGCAATGATGGAGTAATAAGGAGGTGTGTCGCCGATGAAGAAGTCATGGGGATTCTTGAGCTATGTCATTCATCTTTGAGTGGAGGTCACTTTGTCATCAAAAGACGAGGGCTAAGGTCTTACAATCGGGGTTTTATTGGCCTACATTATTTAAGGATGCAAAGAAGTTTGTAGCTAAATGTGATAAATGCCAAAGAATAGGGGAAATTGGTAAGCGAGATGAGATACCCATGAGTTTGAGAATTGATGTGGAAATATTTGATGTATGGGGCATTAATTTTATAGGATTGTTTCCCCCATCTAAAGGATATGTGTACATCTTACTAGCCATGGATTATGTATCAAAGTGGGTGGAGGCAATCCCCACTAAGACAAATGATGCCTTGATTGTTCAAAAGTTCTTGAAGAAGAATATTTTTGCTAGGTTTGGAGTTCCACGGGCACTAGTGAGTGACGGAGGATCCCATTTTGTGGATAAATTGATGGAGGGATTGTTGAAAAGATATGGAGTGAAGCATTAAGTGCCTACACCTTACCACCCTCAAGCAAATGGTTTGGCAGAGGTTTCCAACTATCAAGTAAAGTTAGTGTTGGAGAAGACAATCAATGGAGGGAGGAAGGATTGGTCGGAGAAGCTTGATGATGCCTTATGGACTTATCGAACGGCTTTTAAAATCATCCTTGGTGTGTCACCGTATCAATTGATCTATGGTAAAGCTTGTCATCTTCCCATGGAGTTGGAACACCTTGCATTGTGGGCTATTAAATGCCTCAACATGGATGAAGGGGAGAGTGGTCAAGTAAGGTTGTTGAAGTTGGTTGAGTTAGAGGATTTTAGAGGAAGAACATTTGATAACTTAATCATTTACAAGGAGAATATGAAGAGATGCATTATGCCAAGGTAAAGGAGAAGACATTTGCTCCCGCGGACAAAGTTCTTGTATTTAACTCGAGGCTTAAGTTGTTCCCCGAAAAGCTTAAGTCTAAATGGATGGGGCCATATGAAGTGCTTGAGGTGTTGAGTGGAAATACATTGAAGCTAAAGGATCCCAATAATGAGTTTGTAGTGAATGGGCATAGGGTGAAGCATTACCTATCTCCTTTTCAAAAGGAGATAATTTATGTGGATACTCTCTCTTATTGAAACTCTTTGAATGATTAGTAGAGTAGGTTTTATTTTATGTTTGTTTTAATTGTTTTTCTTGTAGTTTGGTATGTAGGTGGAAAAGCTCATTGAGAAAAATGCATGTGAAGAAAGACAAGGGTGCTAGACATGAAAGGAATACATATGCCACACCATCTTTACAAACTTAAATTTTAACACTTGTATTAATTTAAGTTTGGGGGGAAGTGAGTGGTGGCCATACTTGAATTTCGGAAATGCATGTATGTCATCACAAGGTAACTTTATGAAGATCATTGGTGGAAACTATAAGGATAAGTCTCACTACTTTTACAAACTTAATTCTCAACTTGTTTCGATTTAAGTTTGGGGGGAGAGTGCATTGTGTGACTCAATACTTATGTGTGCTTGATACATCATGATTAATGGTTGATTGAGGGATTATCTTGTGTAAAATGGGTTAATTTTAAAAATTCTCTCATGAGTTTGGTTCGTTTTTGGTTCGATTGGTTGTGTTGGAGTACATGATAGTCCTTATTCTTAGTGCAAGTGTTGAGAATGGTTTTTGATGAGTTGAAGATAAATGAAGTGTAGTGGAAGTACGAATTGAGCCCAAAGGTCACACCGAGATTCATTGTGGATGAAATCCAAAAGCTTGTGCTAACCATTTCCATTACCGAATGCCTTTTCTAAGGGAGTTTACTCTACATCTTATCACTTCTAGTTGCTTGACATGAATTGATATTGATTTAGATTATGATGGATTAGTATGCTACTTCATGTGTTATGTTTGTGGGAGGTTTGTTTTCGTAATTAGGGATTTCATTTACAATTTTAGGTAAGGATGTTTGTTGAGCTTACATATTATTGGATGATGAGGTGATGTGCTTGAATTTCTTTTGATAGATGGATTGTGGTCATGAATGTTATACGTTTTCGTTATGATTCCTTTTGTGGTGAGCATTTGCTCATGTGTTGTGTTTGAGCTTTTGTTCATATATAGGTTGGTTTGGTGGTATGTTTTGGGAAGGAGTTAAATATTTTTGAATATGAGCTATGATGCATTAATTGTGATAGGTGATGAAAAGCATGTTAAGGATTTTTACTAGTAAAAATTGTGACATGAATTACATAATGTGTTCAATTTTGAGATGTATGAGGGTTAATTATGTTTCTTTTTGGTCCAAGCAAAAGCTTGTGAGAGTTGAGCCTCAACCGTGCCTCCATGGTTAATTCTTGATGAAAGGACCGGTTGAACTTAAACAAACTAGAATTTGCTTATGGACTATAGGAACGAAGCCCAAATGGTGGATATTTGTGATATGATCTTAGGCCATCCTTGTTAAGTGAACTCATAGCCATAAAATTCCTTACCCAAACATCATCCCTCGTTAGCCATTTTGAGCTTATAAGTCTATTTTTTGTGATTTGAGTACAATACAAGCCTTGAAAACCCACTTGAGCCTTATATATATAACCTTTGTATGGGTAATTGAGGATGATGATGGTTTACAAGGGAAGATATGAAAAAAATGTGCAAACAAATGAAAGAAAAGCTAAATCAAGAAAAATGATGAAAGAGCTAGAGATAAATGCAAAGGCAACTTCGATAAGAAGGAAAAAGGGGCAAAATCATAAAATTGTGCTCAAGGAAATTCAAAAGTCAAAGAAATAAAGTATGCAATTCAAAAAAAGCTCAATAAATCCATGGTATGTTGATGATTAGTGTTTATGAGTATTTGACAAAAGGGAGGAAGTTTTAAAGTGAAGGTGTTGGAGAAAAGAATCATCTCTTCGATTGTCAACACTTGAATAGTCACTATTATCCAAAGTTTCCTACCATACTAAAGAGCCTAAACATCACATCCAAAGATAAAGACCTTTTTGATCACTAATTGAAACTAGGGTGGCTTGTGAACATAGTTTGTGAGTAAGCCTATGGTACGTCGGTTTCAACCGGTTGATGAGTGTGATTAAAATCCTAATTCATATAGTGTTGAGTGCATGTGATATCTTATGAGAGGCTTAGAATAAAAGGGACTTGATTACTCTTTTGTCATCTTAAGATTGAACTTGTTAATCTTTTATGTTATAAGTTTGATGATGTAGGAATACTTAATGTGATTTTGTAGTCCTTATTACTTGTGATGTATTATGGTTTATGTTTGTTAGGTGTTTTGGGGGGTTGATCGTTGTCATTTTTACCTAGATTTTAGTGTCTTTGTTTGTTGATTTTCGGATGTTTTTACCCGTATTTGTGTAACTTTTGGTGGAGTATATGTAATTATGAGAAATGTGGTATGGATTGATAAAAATGTGTAAATGAGCTTAAATGTATGAGAAACAGGTAAAAAATAGAGCAAAACGGAGTCGAGAGCTGAAGCAGGCTGAAAAATACCCAACTCGAGTTACATGGTCGTACTCGACTTGCAACTCGAGTCGAGTTGAACCTCAAGTAAATGCAAGAATTGACCTGTAGCTCAACTCGAGTTGCAATGTCCAACTCGACTTGCAACTCGAGTCGAGTTAGATGCCGAGAAAATTTCAGTTTCTGACATGAGTTAACAGGCGAGAGCTCGAGTTAGCCAACTCGAGTCGAGCTGGGTTCAGGCAGGTTGAGTAGCAAGTCGAGCTGGGGTAGAACAACATCCAAAAGTGCCCAGTAGCTCAACTCGAGTTACAAGGGCTAACTCGACTTGCAACTCGAGTCGAGCTAGGTCCAAAAAATCATCTAGTTTGCAGAGCTACGCAACTCGACTTGACAGGCAGAGGTACTCGAGTTACCAACTCGAGTTGAGTTGTTTAAGAAGCAGGAAAAAGTTAGAAAATTCCAGAAGCTTCTAGAAGGTTTCCAAGGGGTATAAATGCACAATTGGTGCGAAAATTAGAGGCAGAGCCTCATTTGACAGTTATTTTGGAGATCAACACACACACTTCTCACCACTATTTCACACACTCTATCCGATTCATTTCTTCAACCCTTCAATTCATCCATCCAATCAACTTGATCTTCAACAATCCATCCATCAATCCACCCATCCACCACTTAAGAAGAGGAAAGCATCAATGATTGAAGAAGTTAGCATTTTGAAGAGTGATCGTTGTCATTTTCACCTAGATTTTAGTGTCTTTGTTTGTGGATTTTTTGATGTTTTTATCCGTATTTGTGTGATTTTTGGTGGAGTTATTGTAATTATGAGAAATTTGGTTTGGATTGATAGAATTGCGTAAATGAGCTTAAATGTGTGTAAAACAGGTCAAGAAATGAAGAAAAACGGGTCGGGAGCAAAACAGAGATGGAAGTACAAGGCACGCTCGAACATGGGCTGTGTGCGGAACACGGACCTATGTGGTGACCATGTACTGTCATCAAAAAGACGAGCTCACCCAGGAGGAAGGCCGTGCTCTGGCGCACGAGCCGTGCGCTGCTGCACGCCCCGTGTGTAGAACACGGGCTTGTAAGAGAAAGCAGTGTAATGTCATCAGAAAACGCTATACACCCATGAAGGAGGCCATGTAGCGCAGCTCTGATGCGCATTTTCTTTGCACGCAAAATTAATCCCCAAATATTAAGGATATCAATTGCAGCTTAAGCAAGCGACCAAGTGAATATCAAACCCAAAGGACGGTGTATTATCAATTTAATTATTATCTAAATTAATTAAGATGAAGATAATAAAGTTTTAGGATTTAATTATTGAACTAATAAATAATTAACTAAAATAATAAATAAAATAAAATATCACTCGAAGAATACGAAAGTGGATCAAGTAGGAGAATATGTAGCTCTAGAAAAATCTAGTTTCACTCATTAATCTCCCTTTTGTGTGTTGATGTCCGACTCTGCCTTGTGGAATATGGATGCATCACTAAACCATGTATATCTACTCTATAGACACAAGTAAACATGTGTGTAACACGTGTGAATAACATTGGAGTAAGAGACATAACTTCATCCCCCTTTTTAGGTACTATCAGTATCAATTATTTTCCTGGCCAATTGGTACTCTAACCCGATATGATCTCCCTTTATAGGTACTATAAAATTATCCTCTTTATCCTACTTAATAACCCGAATTCAATTCAATTAATAAGTATTCATATATGATAGTTCTAATGAAGCTTCGGAGTCCCCTCACTTAGAATCGAATCCTGTTCAGCGGTGAACGCACTCAATATACAACCAAGATATATATTCAGACTCTATATATCAATTGAAGATGCACAAAACGACCGTGAATATGGATTAAGAAAGCACAATCATATATAAAATCAATCCACAAGTAGTGTTGTATGGAGTTTACACACAAAAGTTTAATTAATTTGTGAAAACCTTCACATCTCTATTTCTACCAAAAAGGCTCTAGCCCATGATGTTACGAAGAACACTCATGGGTGTTGGATAGATCTTACCCAGATGTCTGGAAAATTACAAGATAAATTAGGAAACGAAATAAACCCTAGATGTGGGCATCATCGCGTCTTTCTCCGTCTTGAATTCTCCTCTTAGTTCTCCTCTTGATTCCAAAGACGAATCTTCAAAGTAATGGATGGATAGAGGAAAGGATGTGGATGATGGTTGGGGGTGATCCCCCCTTGTGGGGTATAGTATGGATGTGCCTTCTCTCCAATCCAATTCTCTATATTTATGAATAATGATGTGAAATATATATAGGTGTGAGAAGGGAATTAAATAATGAAAGAAATATATATGGGTGAATCATGGAGGATTATGTGATAAGGAGATAAATGAGGTAATTTTTGGAAATTTTCAAAAATTCTCAAAAATTCTCGCTGGCATCTGCTAAATGTGATAAATGCCAAAGAATAGGGGAAATTAGTAAGCGAGATGAGATGCCCATGAGTTTGAGAATTGATGTGGAAATATTTGATGTATGAGACATTGATTTTATGGGACCGTTTTCCCCATCTAAAGGATATGTCCACATCTTACTAGCCGTGGATTATGTGTCAAAGTGGGTGGAGGCAATTCCCACTAAGACAAATGATGCCTTGATTTTTCAAAGGTTCTTGAAGAAGAATATTTTTGCTAGGTTTGGAGTTCCACGGGCACTAGTGAGTGATGGAGGATCTCACTTTGTAAACAAGTTGATGGAAAATTTATTGAAGAGATATGGAGTGAAGCATCGAGTGGCTACACCTTACCACCCTCAAGCAAATGGTTTGACGAAGGTCTCAAACTGCCAAATCAAGTTAGTTTTGGAGAAGACCATCAATGGGGAAAGGAAGGATTGGTCGGACAAGCTTGATGATGCTTTATGGGCTTATCAGACGGCTTTTAAAATCATTCTTGGTGTGTCACCATATCAATTGGTCTATGATAAAGCTTGTCATCTTCCTGTGGAGTTTGAACACCGTGCATTGTGGGCTATCAAACGCCTCAACATGAATGAAGGTGAGAGTGGTCAAGCAAGGTTATTGAAGTTAGTTGAGTTGGAGGAGTTTAGAGGAAGAGCATTTGATAACTCAATCATCTACAAGGAGAATATGAAGAGATGTCATGATGCTAAGGTTAAGGAAAAGACATTTGCTCCCGGGAATAAAGTTCTTGTATTCAATTCGAGGCTCAAGTTGTTTCCCGAAAAGCTTAAGTCTAAATAGATGGGGCCATATGAAGTGTTTGAAGTGTTGAGTAGACCTACATTGAAGCTTAAGGGTCCTAATAATGAGTTTGTGGTAAATGGTTATCGGGTGAAGCATTATCTATCTCCTTCTCAAAAGGAGATTAGTGTATGTGGATACTCTCTCTTCTTAAACCTCTTTGATTTTGTAGTAGTGTAGAGTTTATTTTCTTTTTATTTTATAGTTTTCTTGTAGATTTAGTATGTAGGTGGTGAAGTTCATGGAGAAAAGTGCATACCACTCTTTACAAACTTAAATTTTAATACTTGTGTTAATTTAAGTTTGGGGGGAGGTTATGTGGTGGACATACTCGATCATATGTAGATTATCGAAGATGCACATGAGTCATCATGAGGTAAGTTCATGAAGAGCATTGTTGGAAACGACAAGGGTACGTTTTACCACTTTTTGCAAACTTAATTCACAACTTGTTTCGATTTAAGTTTGGGGGGAGAGTGCGTGGTGTGACTTATACCTTGTTTATGCTTTAGTGTCAGATGAATCATGTGTCTTGTTGTTTTATTGTCTTGTGGCAAAATGATCAAATAATCCATTATTTGATCATAATTGTGGTGTGAGTAATGTTTTGAAGTATTTATGAGCATGAATAGGGTGTATGAGAAGTGCAAAAACAGGGCAAAAATGAGGTGAAGTGTGAAGTTGAAAAACAGTAAAAAATCACTACACTGGCTGAGCTCAGTACACGACCCTGTAAGGACAGGTCGTGTACTGACATCAGAGCTTGCTACTCACCTAGGGTCTTGGGCGAGGTCCGAGCTCGAACCATGCAGAAGAGGAGGAACATAGGCCGTGTGCGGAGCACGACCCTATAACACATGGGCGTGCGTGAACGTCAGAAAATGCTACACGGCCACACTTGAGGCCGTGTAGCGCTACACGGGCCGTGCAGGGTTAAAGCCAGTTTTAAAAGGGCCGATCCATACTCACTTCCACATACACCATATCTTCCGTACGCACTATCTTCATACCAAGTTCTTCTCCCAAGTCCATTAATCGACCACAAAGGTTAGTTTTGAGAGATTGAGAGTAAGTTTCTTCAATTGTGAACAACAAGAACACTTCTCCACATCCAAGTTTGAAAGGTATGAATTCTTTGAACCATAATTTTCAAGTTTTGATAGAAATTGAGTGAATTGATACATGGGCTTTGTGATATTGTGAATTTTGAATGAATTATTGATTGATGGACATACATGTGTCAAATTTGATTTTTTAATGGAGAATGAAGTTAGGGTTCATGAGAAAGTGAATTAGGGGATGTGTGAGAATGATGAAATTGATTGCATGCGTTGTACAAATTGAGTATCATACTTGTGTAAATCTTAAATTGTAAATAAATAGAATTAGATGTTGAGGATTTGGGCATGAGGCTATGTGAATGTTATTTTGAAAGTTTATTGAAAATCGTGCATGCCAAGTGTTCGATGAAATATTTAAGAGAGAATTTTGGTTATATTTGAGATCATATGTGCATAGTGATTAGTGATGGTATATTTTGGAACTCATGTAGGCAAGTATGATAAGAATTGAGACGAATTCATGGTTAGATGAGAGAAATGATGGTGAAGTAAAAAAAATTGTGGTGAAGTTTGAAGCTCTAATGATGTGAATAAGTGATGTTGATGCATAGTATATTTCACACTAAGTGAATGACTAGGGTGAAATTTAACTAAGTGCATTAATATTCTTATTGATAAAATTGAATATAACTTGGGCATTGTTGTAAATTGTAGATGGCCGAGAGGAGAGTGAGACCAAGAAATGAGAATTTTATTGTCATCACCGATCCAAGGGAATTGGCTAATTTGGATGCTCAGCTAATGGAAGAAGGGGTCCATCTGGATTACTTTGGAGTGGAATTTGAAGATTATTGGGGTAAGTTTGTGCTCCATTGGCAAACATTAGCTCCGAAGATCAAACGAACTCGATTCCAAGACACAGAAACAATGAGAGGGTTAGGAATTGAGGAAGATTTGAGGAAAATGTTTAGATTTGCACAGATGGAAGCTTTCTTTGACAAAAGGCCGCCTACTTACTATCTATCTGCTGAGTTCATGAGTACGTTTCAAGTGAAGAAGGATCGGAATGGTTTTCCTCTTTCAGTGACATTTTAACTTGATAATGTGTTAAGAGAAAAATTCCTTTGCGTATGTTGAATGAATTCTTTGGATGCCCACCATGTGAAAACCATCAGAGCTTTTATAAAGGAGGTGGTTTCAACCAGCAGGAATGGTGGAAGAGCTTAGTGAATGATGGGACGGAACAACCAGGATATGTTCCCAGTGCTTCAAAGGGAAGTACAATTCAAAACCCAGTGATGAGATACCTAGAGAAGATTGTTTTGAACACCATCTTAGGGAGATTCGAGGGTGGAGCTATAGGAGAGAAGCAGTTGTATATCATTTTCTGCATCTACAATGAGCTGCAACTGAATGTTGCAGCACATTTTGTGCAATATGCGGAGAGAGTTACCAAGAAACAATCATCTCAAGGTCTGATGTTAGGAGGTATGATCACCATGATCGCTCAAGGCTTGGGCATAAATCTTGCAGGAATGGAGAATAGGATGGTTAGTGATGGCTTGAACTACCAGCAGTTGATGAGGATGGAGTTTTTGTCCATAGTTGGGAATCAGTACTGTCTAAGGCAAGAAAAGGGAGCTCCGTTTCCCTTGCCAACTCCAGAGCTCACTGCAGTGTATACTAGAAGGAAGTTTGCTAATTTGGCAATGGCTAGTGTGAACCACTCCAGGGTTGTGAGAGCTTTTTACAGAAAGAACAGAAATGAAGTGGAAGAGGTTCTCAGACAGATGAGGGTTGAAGAGAACCTCGAGCTAGCTAATTTGAGAGCAGAGCCAGTGCCTATGGAAGAAGAAGAGCAGGATGCACCACCGCAACAGGTGGTTTGATGAGCAAGCCCCTGAGCCGCCACAGTTTGAGGAAGAAGAGCAGCAACCACCAATGGGACCCAGACAGGGTAATGATCGATGGAATTACATGATGGACGAGGTGAGAGATATGAGACATGTGCAGCAGATATATGGAGCACAGATAAGGAAGATCCGAGAGGTCCAGCAGGAGTAAGGAATGCATATTCAGGAGTTAAGACCTGAACAGCGTTGGAGGGAGTACTATGAGGAGCAGTCGCGGGTGTACTCCAACGACATGGAAGAGATGATGACGATGATGTTCAACTTCCAGTTCCCCGGATCTCCTCGTGCATATATTCCATTGAATACCTATCATCCACCTCCACCACCTCCAGAGCCATGAAGGGAGTACTTTGAGTGCTAGGAAATTTCATTAGTTCATTCTAGTTATGAGTAGACACTTGATTTGATTTGTTGGATTCAGATTGGATTGTACTTAAATTATTTATTTTTGGGAGGTTTTTACTTTGGGATTTTATTTTCAGTTTTATGCGATTTATTTTTCATTATTTTTGGTATTTTGGTTTGATTTTTATTATTTGGATGTGATGGGAATTTTATTTTACTTGTTATGGATGTGAATTGATGTGTTTGATATTTCTAGATTGATGATTTTGTTCATGCATGTTATGTGCTTGTTATGTTGTTTGGTGAGTTTTCGATTTTGTGTTATGTTTGTGTTATTTTTGTTCTTGTAGGGATGGTTTGGTGGTATGTTTTTGGGAGTGTGTTGAGTATTTTTGAATATGAGCTATGATGCATTGTATGTGATAAGTGATGGCAAGCATATTAATATTTTCTACTTATTGAAATTGTAACATGTATTACATAAGTTGTTTAATTTTGAGAAGTATGAAGGGTAATTCGATTTCTTTTGGTCCAAGCAAAAGTTTGTGAGAGTTGAGCCTCAACCATGCCTCCATGGTTAATTCTTGATGAGAGGACCGGTTCTACTTAGACAAACTAGAACTTGCTCATAGACTATAGGAACGAAGCCCGAATGGTTGAAATTTGTGATATGATCTTAGGCCATCCTTGTTAAATAAATTCATAGCCATAAAATTCCTTACCAAAAACATTATAAAAGTGAGCCACTTTGAGCCTATAAGCCTTTTCTTTGTGATTTGAGCATAATACAACCCTTAAAAATCCACTTGAGCCTTATATATATAACCTATGTATGGGTAATTGAGGATGATGATGGTTTACAAGGGAAGATGAGGAAAAATGTGCAAGTAAATGGAAGAAAGGTTGAATCAAGAAAAAGGATAAAAGGGCTCAAGTTAAAAAGCAAGTGTAACTTCAACAAAAGTGAAAAAAGAGCAAAATCCTAAAAAACGCTCAAGGGACACAAAAAAATCAAAGAAAAAGAAGTATGCCATTCAAAAGTAGTTCAATGAATCCATGGTATGTTGATGTTTAGTGCTTTTGAATAAGTGACAAAGGGAGGAAGTTTGAAAGTAAAGAAGTTGGAGAAAATAATCATCTCTTTAATTATCTACACTTGAATAGTCACTATTATCCAAAGTTTCCTACCCTACCAAAGAGCCTAAACATTACATCCTAAGATAAAGACCTTTTTGATCACTTATTGAAACTAGGGTGGCTTGTGAAAATAGTCCATGAGCAAGCCTATGGTGAGTCGATTCTAACCGGTTGATTAGTGATGTTCAAAACCCTGTGCTATAGAGTGTTGAGTGAATTTGATATTCTATGAGAGGCTTGGATTGAAAGGGGTTAGATTACTCTTTTGTCATTCTTAAGATTGAACTTGTTAATCTTTCATGTTATAAGTTTGATGATGTAGGGATACTTAATGTGATTTTGTAGTCCTTATTGCTTGTGATGTGTTGTGGTTTATGTTTGCTTGGTGTTTTTCTAGGTGAAAATTACTCTTCTTGTTTATCATTTTTCATTGTTCAAGGACGAACAATACTTTAAGTTTGGGGGGTTGATCGTTGTCATTTTCACCTAGATTTTAGTGTCTTTGTTTGTGGATTTTCAGATGTTTTTATCCGTATTTATGTGATTTTTGGTGGAGTTATTGTAATTATGAGAAATATGATTTTGATTGATAGAATTATGTAAATGAGTTTAAATGTGTGTAAAACAGGTCAAAAATGAAGTAAACAGAGTCGGGAGCGAAACGGAGATGGAAGTACAAGGCACGCTCAGACACGGGCCATGTGCAGAACATGAGCCTGTCCGAGGTGGCCGTGTACTGTCATCAGAACAACAAGCTCGCCCAGGAGAAAGGCCGTGCTCTGGCGCATGAGCCGTGCGCTGCTGCACGCCCCGTGTGCAGAACACGGGCCTATGAGAGGAAGCCGTGTAATGTCATCAGAAAATGCTACACGCCCATGACTGAGGCCGTGTAGCGTAGCTCGAGCCGTGTCCGAAAGCACGCACAACACGCCAAAGTAGGTGTGCACTACATGAGCCGTGCGCTGCTACACGACCCATGTAGGTGCAAAAACCAGTGCAGATTTCTGAATATTCCGGAAGATTCTAGAAGGTCCATAAGTGATATAAAAGGGTGACTTGTGCGAAAATTAGAGAGGGAGATCATAAATAGAGCAGTTACACACACTCCACACCATATTTTCACACACTAGATCCATTAGATCCATCTCCATCTATTAGATCCATCCAATTTCACTTGATATTCAACAATTAATCCATCAATCCATCATCCAATCCACCCATCCACCATTTGAGAAGAGGAAAGCATCAAGGATTGAAGGAGTTAGCATTTTGAAGAGAATGAAGGTTTCTCCATGAAAGGGAAGCCAATTTACTTTTCATTTGTTGATTTTCTTCTCATTTTGGCTCAAATGGAGCAAGCCTTTGATTGTATTGATTTAAACACAATGTGTAGTGGCTAGTCCTATAGTAGGGCTAATCATATGAATGGTTGAGATGAAAGTTAGATGTGTAGAACTTGAGAAGTGAATTGAGTTAAATTGTGGATTTCCTTTTATGATATATGAATCATGTTTTATTTCAATACTTGTGTGATTAAATTCTCTATTCAAAGTATTAGGATGGTCATTCCAATATTATGAGTGGATGTTCAATTGAATCATATATTAAAATGAGCATACGTGTTAGTGTGAGGAGAGGTAAGCCATACCCTTCTTATGCTTAGAACATTCATAGAGGGACATTTAAGAAATTGAGTGAAAAGAACCAACTTATGATCATAGTACCTTAAGGGAATTGAGATTAAGATCAATCCTAGGAGATTTAGACTTGTAAAAGAGTCGAGAACCTAATTGCCTTGGCCATAGGGATTAGGGATAAAAACGTGATTGCTTTTAGTCCACATATTAATGAAGTTTACTGTCAAAAGTTATGCATATCTAGCTAGAGTCTTAACCATGATTATGATTAGCCTTGCTCTCTTCTTAAGTGAATTCTATCTCCATTTCATTCATCATTTGTTTGTTGCTTGATCGTTTATGTTGTTAAGTTTGAATTCTTAGTTAATTGAGTAGAGAAATAAATAGTAGTCTAAATACCAAACCTTCAATCTATCATTCTTACAAAGTATAAATCAATGGAAAATCCGGATACAATCATGAGTTTACTTTTCCTTGGGATGACATTATTATAAATTTTGTACTTGGTAACACGTGTACTCGATGATAGAGTCTCTTACTCTTAAATATTTTACTAGAAATGCGACTAAGAACAAAGAGAAGGAAGGTTATCTCCAAAAATGGAAGCCAATCTACTTTTCAATTGTTGATTTTCTTCTTATTTTGGGTCAAATAGAGCAAGCTTTGGAATTTAATGATCTAAACACAATATGTAGTGGCTAGTCCTATAGTAGGGCTAATCATATGACAGGTTGAGAAGAATGCTAGATATGTTGGATTTGAGATGTTGAATTGAGTTAATTTTGGATTTCCTTTTATGATTAATGAATCATGTTTCATTTCAATACTTGTGTGATTAAATTCTCTATTCATAGTGTTAGGATGACCATTCTAATATTATGATTAGGTGTTTAATTGAATCATATATTAAGATGAGCATGCATGTTAGTGAGAGGGGAGGTAAGCCATACCCTTCTTATGCTTAGAACATTCATAGGGGGACATTTAAAAAATTGAGTGAAAAGAACCAAACTTATGATCATAGTACCTTAAAGGAATTGAGATTAAGAACAATCCTAGGATATTTAGACTAGTAGAAGAGTTGAGCACTTAATTGCCTTGGCCATAGGGATTGCTTTTAGTCCAAAATTAATGAAGTTCACCATCAAGAGTTATGCATATCTAGCTAGATTCTAAACCATGATTACAATTAGCCTTGCTCCCTTCTTAAGAATTCTATCTACATTTCATTCATCATTTGTTCTTATAAATTTTGTTACTTGGTCACTCGTGTACTCAACGATAGAGTCTCTTACTCTAAAATTATTTTGATACCAAAAATGAGGTTAAGAACATTCAACAACTTGCAAACCTATATTTTCTACAAATAAGAGGCAAAAGATCTTGGTACGCATCACTACAAGAAAACTGTCAAATTCCAACAAAAAAAATCCAACGAAAGCAAATCCATTGGAAATTTTAGAGTTCCAACAAATTTTTCAATGAAACTTTAAACCATTGGAAAACTCTAGCTAAAATTTCCATGAAAATTTAAATCGTTGAAAATTTCCAATGCTAATTCCAATAGTCTGATAAATTATTGAAAATTTTCAACAAAAATTCCTATAAAATCTAAAATTGTTGGAAAGTTCCAACGAAAATTCGCATATAAATTTAAACCATTGAAAAATTCCAATGCTAATTCCAGTAGCTTGATAAGCCATTGAAAATTTCCAATATAAATTCCAATTAAACTTAAGCCGTTGGAAAATTGCAATGAAAATTCCTTCAAAAAAAGAGATTTCAATAAATTTAAACGTCAATTTATAACATAAATTATATACTCCCTCCATCCCACAAAAGTTAATTGCATGCCTCTTCCTAAACAGAGATTAAGAAAAGTGATAACTTTTAGGGGTATTATGGTATTTATTTTATAATAAATAGATGATAAAGTATGTTAGGTGTTAGGTAAATGTGGTTTTTGGGTAAATAAAGTGTATGGGGAAGGGTTATTGTGTTTAACTTTTTTCTTTTTTAGGAATGTGTAAACTTTTGTGGGACAACCCACAATGGAAAGTGTGCTATTTGAAATGGGACGAAGTGAGTATTAGTTAAGTTGGTAAATGATAAGGTGATATATGCAGGAGGTCAAGGGTTCAAATCTAAATAAATAATTTTTTTGCCACTAACAGAAAAAATTCATTGGAATATCTATTGAAATCATGAATTCCAACGGTATTTTTGTGTATTTCAATAATTTTTCGCCGTTGAAATTTTATAATTTTCTTGTAGTGTATCTATTATATTTGTGTATTCTATCATTGATAAATTTTCATCTATTTAATATTGTTTATTTATTTTGCAGAAGCAAATCGGGTTCAAAAAACCTCATGTACAGTCAGAGACACTCGAGTTGTGGCTTCGTTACCCCTGGAATGGGCACCTTGGGTATCTAACATAAAAAATAAAATGACCCAATTTATCATAAAAATATAAATAATCTTTTATGAAATTTTTTTTAGATCCACTAAGATTTAATCAAAAGAGACTGACAAATTTTAATGAAATATAACATTGTTTGCAGCAGAAATAAATTAAAATAACAACAATTAAGAATGAATTATATTTCCTAATGTAGTTAAAATGAGGACTTTATTTGAGAAATAAAATAATCATGCAATAAAATATAAAACACTTTATTTCAAGTAAAAATAAAGAATGAAAAGATTTTCATTAAATCAAATTACTTCCCATGAAATACAAATAAATATAAAGCTATGACTATTGAATAATCGTAGAGCAGTTCATCAAAAATAAATACCAATTAATGAATGTAAACCCAAATAAATACCAATTAATTACTTTATCACCCATCGCCTCTCTCCGTACTCCATCTCCTTTAATGTGTAAAATGTTTAAATGATGGGATGAGCAAACCACAGCTCAATGGAAAAATATTTGTCTAGAATATATGACTCATATATAAATATCAATAAATTAAAACCAACACGTAAATCTTATCTGTGAACATGTCTATGAATGATTGATCATAAAGTACGGCGGGCTTTACCCAAGGATTACTTTAAAATTCAGACACCTGAAAGTGTCCTGACTTAAATAAACATACTAGCACGGCGGGCCTTCCAAGGACCTTTTACAATTCAAGTATTCCCGATGACCTTTTTATCAGTCCCTGACCCATATCACGGTCCCTGGCTACATGTCTATGAACAGTATTACAAATACTCTATGTTCGTGAATAGTACTACGGGTAATACTTTATGACTGATGCAAGTAGTAACTTATCAACATAAATACATAAGCACATATAATAGACAAAGTTTAGATTTCCCTACCTGGAGTGAATGTCGATGATGAATGGATGCACATGAATGTGGATGATAAATCCATGTCTTGTAATAACTTTTATCTATCATAAAACTATATTTATTTCAGATAAATATGCAAACTTAAAATAGAAATAAGATAATGAGTTTAAATCTTTAGAATATAGTGGAAGTGATACTTCAAATATTTGAAATAAGAGAGATTAACATAATTTACTATGAATGGTTTTATTAAATACCAATGTATATACAATTCATAACTAATAAAATAAAAATATGATCAGTCCGAAATTTAAAATACATGTAATCATTTATTTTTCGAAGAATATATCTAAAATCTATTAATATAATAAGGTGTACAAGTATATGTGTTGGATTTTCAAAGTGATTATAGTAAATGCTGAAATTTCTCATATTCACTAATAATAATTTAATATATTTAAATTTAAACGATGAAATCATATGAAATATAAAATATATAGTAATATAAAACATATTCAAAAATGATAATTTTTAAGGATCAATAAATATGATTTTTATATTTTAGAAGATTAAAATAAGATATTCTTGAAACAATTTAAGCAGAAATGAAATATTTATAATAAATATTATATAACACATATGAATGTGAAAATTATACAGTAGACTTAAAATATTAAAATATATGACATATATGAAAATCAGAATATTTGAATTTCTTAAAATATTTATTTCATAATTTCAAATCAGAAAGTAGAAGTTGGGACGAATCAAAATTGCTGTGATATAAAATTAATATAAAATCATACATATTCTCAAAATCACTAGAAATATTACTGAGAGCTTAAAACTATGTATTATATGACAGTATAATAAAATTATACTCCCTCCGTCCATCCCCAATCTATCCGTTTGCTTTTTAAACGTGAATTAAGGAGTATTATTATTTAATATATAGTGGGTAGTTGTATTAGTGGGGTGTGTAGATCCCATATTTTAATTGTATTAGTGGGTGGGTGGGTGGGTCCCATGTGTCTAAAAGTGAAAATAAATAGATTAAGAGTGGACGACCAAAAATGGTAAAATGGATAGATTGACCGTGAATGGAGTGAGTAATAATTTGAGGTCACTAAAATTGTTTTGAGATAGTAACAATGAAAATAGAATACATAACCATTCATGTACAGGAATCAATATACATTTAATTTAAAATAATTTACTCATTTATTCAATAGGAGATTTTTACTATGCATCATAAACACTGTAATATAAAACATATAAAAATATAAAAATATTTAAAAATCTTTAAATATTTTATTTGTAATTTCGAATCAGTGGTGAGTTCATGATCTAATCTTAATGTACTAATATTTTAAAATTTGTATTGAATAATGCAGTACTCCAAATAATATGAAATTTTCATAGATTACCAGAAACACTATAACATACGAATATAAAAAAATAAGGATTCTTAGAACTCTTTAAATATGTTTTTATTATTTCTAAATAGAAAACAAAACCTATATGACAGCATGATCAGAAATATTGAAAAATTAATATAAAATAATTTAATCATCTTTTCGTCATGAAATATTTACAGAACATGAAAACATTTATGATATATAACATATCCAAAATTAGGAGTATTTTGAAAATGTATAACTATATAAATCGAATTTTCTAATCACGTATCCATAAAATTTCAAATTCCGTAGGCATATGTATAAAATTCGTATAAAATAAAATATGAGTCCAAAAATATCATGAAATTTTAAATACAAGTCAAAAACTCAATGTTATACAACATATAAAAATTCATATTCATTAGAAATAAATAGATACAGTTTTGAAATTTTAAAAATGAGTTACCTTGAATGTATAATAGGGTTGAAATCTAAAAATCTATTTCCATGGATATTTGATGATTAAAACATCTGGGTTTTGCGTGTTCGTTTTGAAATAGAGAGAAAGTGAAGAAAATTTTATTTCTGTTCTTTCTTTCGTAAACCTTAACTGTTACGACGATTGAGAAATGAATTTTAAAAAGAACATATAGATCTCTTTCCTTTATTTTAAATGTCAATATAAATAAATTGGGCTTAGTTTTGGACTTGGGCTCATTTTTTTAATTCGTTAAAGTGAAGTGAAAAAGATTTAAAGTAAAACCCTTTTATAATAACTAAAAGTTTAATGTTTTTAAATAAAAATAATTATCATGATTTAAAAATACATAAAATATTGGGATATTACAAAAAAACGTTGTTGGCGATGGTCATTGTGGATTTTGTGCAATTGCAAATATGATGGGTTTCGATGAAAGATATTGGGGCAGAGTTCATAGGGATCTAAAGAGAGAGTTGACATCAAATGTTGAGATGTACGCTGGGGTGTTTCTTATGGATGGTCGAGTTAATATGGTCATATAAAATTAAAATATTTCGATTCTGTGCACCTAAGGACAATTGTTTATTTGACCTGACATAGGGCATTGACTTCCAAATAGAGCTTCATATTCTTACCGCTAAGGACAAACCATCTCGAGCAACCAAAGGAGATATGCATGGCTATTGTGAACGACAGCCACTCCATCGCACTTAATCTTTCAGAATGGACACCCCACCACCCGTGACATTTCAATGGCATAAGTACCGTTATCCAGTAGTAGATCCATGGATTAGATTTTCGTAAGAGTACATGTCTTCAAATAACAAACTGATCAATAAGTGTTTTTCATTTCATCAATCAACATTTAAAAATTTGCATATATCATCATTCGTCAACTCAAATTAGCTAAAAAAATTAACAACTAGGATTCATTACTAATGTTTTTCATATTATTGGAGAATAAAATTTTGACATCATTTCTCTCTTCTTGTTCAAGAAGTTTGACTCCATCAATTCCACCAAATTACCCGGTTTGGTTCTCCTGTCATATT
The DNA here is from genome assembly GCA_023678885.1 of Pogostemon cablin. Classification (NCBI taxonomy): domain Eukaryota; kingdom Viridiplantae; phylum Streptophyta; class Magnoliopsida; order Lamiales; family Lamiaceae; genus Pogostemon; species Pogostemon cablin. The sequence goes on from CM043009.1 coordinate 7,871,706, forward strand.
TTAGTGTTACATCTCCTATTACTCACTGTTAGGTGATTGACACATATGGTAAAATAAAACATATTCCCTAAAAGAAAAGTTTAAACCCTAGGGGCAATGATTGTGATTTTCTTCCCCCGTATGTGTGTCACTCATCTAACGTGTGTAACATGAGATATAACACCAAATGTAATAGAACATCCAAGATCCTAGATTACCAGCAAAATCTTAATGTATGTGTGGATGGGATTTTTTAATGTCTGTTTCATCAATATTTAATTTCTTGTTTGAATATTTTTATTTACGAGCAAGAATACTCGTTCGTTGTAGAAATATTTCCCAAGGAATAAAATTATCGAACCCACAGGGAATTTAAGTTTAGATTGAAAGAACACATTAGCTCTTTTTTTTATCATTTTTTTAAGGACAAACGAAGAGGATGATGATAATCAGGAACTCAAATCAAATAAAAAATCAAGATAAAATAGGAGTAAATAAAATTGAGAATTGGTGATGAAGGGCAAGTAGTAAGAAATGGGAAACAATCAAAGTGCCTTATGATTTATTTTATTATGCAAAAGGAATAGACGAGATAGATATTGGATTAGAGGCGACTACGGATGTAACCAAAGCTCCCTCTCTGGTTACTAAGGTTGTAGATCTCCTAGAGATTCCCAAATGCACCTAGGATCGATGCCCAATACTAACCTCTTTCATTTAGGTACTAATTAAATTCCAATTCTCCCTTAAAAGGTACTAATTAGAACTAACTCTCCCTTTTTGCGTACTATGGCTAACGAATGGATTGGTTCCTCTCACCGAGTTCAAATATCCTTTCGGTCAAACCTAAACCCGATGTCCTCTCATGTTATTTTTAATACTTGGAGGGTCGTTTCCGTCTCACTCCAAGCAATATCCACATGAATTAACATAAAGACACTTAATTAGCATAAGCAACAAATTAACCAACAATCTATTAAATTAACATGCTATCCAACCATGCCAACATATAATTCATGCATCACAAAGCCCATGAGAAGAAATCAAATACCAAATCATGTCTGAACTATATTTAATTTGCAACATAAAATAAATATTAAGCACTAATCATATCTATAATCCCACAAGAGGGATTAGCCTAGTATAATTAAAGTAAAAAAATAAATAATTGATTCATTACAATAATCTATGGAGTCTAATTCAAAGAAAATTACAAAAAGAATTAAAACTCCCCTTCAATTTATTTTGTTGGAGATCTTCAATTGCTTCTTGAAATTCGCCCTCTTGCTCTTAATTCTAAGTAATTCCAACACCAAGGATAGATGGGTGAAAGATTAGAAGATGGGTTTGTGGAGTGATAAAAAAAATAAAAATGGAGAAGGGAGAAAATAGAGAGAAAGTGTGTGTACCCTCCAAAATGAAATGAAATTTTATTGATAATTGTTGCTCAAAATTTGAAAAATGAAGGTATTTATAGTGGTGGATGATCAAGGAAATTAGGGCTAAAATTGGATCATGGGCTTAAGTGGAGAAATGGGCCTTTTCATGTAATTTTTGGTTCTGAAAAGCCGGTTCATTACGAATTCTGTATGGTTTGATAGTAATAGAACGACCGTGGCCTAGTGGTGAGCCACACGCTTCAAGCGCAAGGAAGTCACGGGTTCAATCCCCACCTTTGCAATGTTTCTGAATAGACAACACTTCAAAAGTGTTGTTATATGTCTGTTGTCTATTCAAAAGTGTTGCCAAATGCTGGAAAATGTTGTCTTTGCCGAATAGTGGTGAGCCCGTCTTTTCAAAAGTGTTGCCAAATGCTGGAAAATATTGTCTTTGCCGAATAGTGGTGAGCCACACGCTTCAAGCGCAAGGAAGTCACGGGTTCAATCCCCACCTTTGCAATGATTTTGAATAGACAACACTTCAAAAGTGTTGTTATATGTCTGTTGTCTTTTCAAAAGTGTTGCCCTGGAAAATATTGTCTTTGCCGAATTTCCACCCTTTCCCCCTTTTTTTTTATCCCAATTTAATTCTTGTTTCCTCCTTTTCTAATTTTAATTCAATAATACTTTATTCCTACATGAAAAATAATATAATTCACATACATTTCTCTAAAGATACGAACACTAAAAATACTGAATAAAAAACGACTCTAAAATATAGCAAATTTGCACGCTAAACATCTGTTTCATCAATATTTAATTATATGATGCTAATCATTCCTTTAAACGCCAAAAGTGCTACTAATACTTACCAAAACATGTATAAAGATCAGAATAATAAAATAAACTCTCATACACTGAACATGTGGTTCTATGTACGATCTGATCACAAGTGTTAGCAGAAATTCAAATTTCATCATTGTCACACACTAAGATTCTAATACACACTCCTATCACATTTTCAATGAACCATTTCAATAAAAAACTAAATAATACAATTCCGAATTCTAATACTCCCTCCGTCCAATTTTAATGTGTCAGTTTGCTTTTTACACGTGGATTAAAGAATATTATTATTATATGTAAAGTGGGTAGTTGTATTAGAAGGAAATGGTTGGCCATATTGTGTACTTATTTACTAAATAAGATAAATTGATACCTTTGAAGAGGACGCCAAAAATAGTAAAATGGACACCTTAGAAGCGAACGAAGGGAGTATTAATTCATAAGTAGAACTACAAGGAAAAATTCATGACCAACAGTGAAGCACGATTTAATACAAAGAAAAACAAAATGGCATTGCATTCCTTCGTGGATAGTAAACGACTTCTTACTAGCATGACTGCCATTTTATTTCTTTTGTTCGAAAAATGTTTAGAGAATTAAAATTTTAATTATGAATTAAATTCGACCAGTAATTACTGAAATGTAGAGAATTAGAGTAATTAATTAAAATTAACCTCATAATTAATTACAAGTCATGAAAAGGTTTGTCAAAAGTCAACTATCAAAAGTGAAAAAATTAATTAAAATTCGGCTGACTCTCAATGAAATTTGACAAAATTTCAATAGCATCCAATTGAATTTTTTGACAAAATTTCGGCCACAGTCTTCCGAAATTTAATTAAATTTTCGACATAGCAGTTTTGAAATTTTAAACCCCGATTTTCAACATCCAAACAACATACAACTCAAATTCATGTTGCTACTAACTATTGAACCCACATTCCATCTAGAATTTCACTAACCCACGAATTATTTGACAACTAAATACACAATTTCAAAACCCACGAACCCTTGTACGATTTTGAAGAAGAATGCAACGGAAAATTACTTATTGTTGATCAATTGTTTTCCTTATTTCATGTTGGGTGTGAAATTAAGTCCCCTTTTCTCTTCTCTATTCTTCTTTCTTTTCTTCTATATATTCTCCCCTCATTTTTTCTGTTCGATCTTCTTCTATTTTGTTTGCTTGTGTGAGATGTGTGTGTTTTGTGTGAATATTTTAAGTGTTGTGTGTGAGTGTGAGATGTGTGTGTTTTGTATGAATATTTTAAGTGTTGTGTGTGACTATTTCAAGTGTTGTGTAGAAAGAAAATTATTATTATTTTTTATTTAACAAATGAGTTAGGAATATAAATGATATTTTACATGTTCTTCGTCTTTAATAGGGGTGCCTTAAGTAAAAAGCCGGTTAACAATAGTAATGTCCTAAAGTTAATGGTGTAAGCAAGAAAAACATGAATAGATAAAATTTTAATGAAAGTCTGAATAGACAAAAAAAAAAAAAGTTGATGGTGTAAGCTCGAATAGAGAAATGAAATAATATATATATATATATATATATACATATATATATATATATATATATATATATATATATATATATAAAAAGACCGAATTGAAGAGGGAAGAGGGTTTCTAATTCTATAAAAAGTTTTAACCATGTATTAATAAATTATCCTATTTTAATATAATTGCTAGTAGTACTAATAAATTATTTGATTTAAGAATTTTGATAATTAACTGATATCCGAATTAATCTATTTTAATAAATATTAATTGATAGAACTGATTAAACCAAAATTATAATATTGAATTCAATGTCATGGAATATTCTGCAAGAGATTTCTGCGCCGAAGTCGATAAACATACTGGTGCCGACATGTGGGAAATCGGAGCTCCTCTATGATGCAGGATATGAAAACATTACAAACGTGGATCATTCAGAGGCCATCTCCCGCATGAGGGAAAGGAACCAGATCACAAGGCCAAAAATGGAATGGAAAGTTATGGTGCTTAATGACCACACCGGATATTCTGTGTCATTTTGATGCATCATCTTCTATGTCACACGCTAATTGATTGACACGTAAGAATGGTGTAGAATATGAGATGATGTATCAAATGGCACAGAGAATCCGAGCCGAAGTACCATTACCAAGGTTAATATTCATGCATATCTGTAGTTTCATCTTATTTCTCTCTCACACACTCTCTCTCTTTTATATATATATATATATATATATATATATATATATATATATATATATATATATATATATATATATATATAATTTTAGTATTTTCATCTTTCATTTTTCACTATTACTCGATTTTTTAGTGTTTACGTTTTATTTTCGCTAGATTTGTTTATTACTCCATTTTCAGAGCGTTTATGTTTTATTTTTCACTAGATGTGTTTATTACTCCATTTTCATAGTGTTTATTATTCACGATCACTAGCTCTGTTTATTACTTCTTTTTTAGAGTGTTTGTTGTTTATTTTCACTAGATCTATTTATTACTCCATTTTCAGAGTGCTTATGTTTTATTTTTCACTAGAGTTGAGTTGAGTTGAGTGAGTTGATTATAATAATTTTGAGAGTTGAGTTGAGTTGAGTGAGTTGATTTTTGTGTGGTTTCAGGCTAAAAGAATTCTGAAAGATGACTGGAAATTCATATGTGTGTCAACCTTGGAAGGTGCGGTGCCATGTACTAGATATTTGTAGTCTGTTGTTATAATGTACTAGATATTTGTAGCCTGTTGTTATAATTACTATACGTAGGGTGACGGACCTATTAAGTTCATGGCATATTATAATTTAAAATGTCAAATAATAAGATTTATTTATTTATTTTATTTTGTAAAGGATTGTCTTAATAATTATTAAATGAATTAATTAAAAATAATAATTACGTATTTAATTTTAATTTTAATTAAATTAATTTTGAAGAGAATTAACTATTGGAATGAATTGGTTTGGGGCTTTGTTAAATTACATCAATTTATATTGAAAAAATATGTTTGCCTATTTAATATAAATTGACTTTTGTTTATCAATTAATATTAAAAAAAATCAGTAATTAATATCAATTAGTTAATTCGCAATTCTATTTATTTAAAAAAATGCTGATTGACTAATATTAATGTTCAAGCATTGTTTAATTAATTTTCAGGCTTTCACCATTTTATTAATATTATTACTAGTGTTTAACCCATGCGATGCACGGGAAGACGTCATGAAAATTTTTTATTTATTTTATTTAAAGTACTTAAAATTGTATTTTGTTCTTTTATCGAAAACGATTGTCGATGCTTATGCTTTTTTACTCGTTTTAAGCGATTAGATTTTTATAGTTGTATGGTGTGAAACCCATGTTTACATGATATTATATTAAATTTTATATTATGAATTAGGGACTTGATAAATAAATTCAATACAAAGAGTTTTTATTTAATTTTTATTATTCGAACATAGTTTGTTTAATTAAAAATGTTACTAATGTTGATTATCTAATGTAAAATCTCTATAATTAAAAAGTGACTACATAAATTTTCTATAACAAAGATTAATCCTCAAAAAAATAATCAAAAGTCGATGACATTAAAGCAATACCAGTTGTTGGTGATAGATGTTCAACATTATTAAATCTTATTATATATAGTTGTTGCTTTATAGTCATGATAGCCATCAAATATACACATGTACCATTAAATAAAAGGGTTTTTGAGTATCATGCCAATCATATAAAACTACCTTAAAAAATCATACTAAATCAATATTAAGACACAATTACCATGCCATTAAAGCAATACCTGTTGTTGCTGATAGATATATGTTCAACAGATGGACAGGTGAGGAAAACTTCCTCTAAAAAAGCAATATACTGATTAAAGCAACAGAATCTTAATAAATAAAAACAATAATTTGTTCTCGTCTACATGGCATTAAAGAAATACCATTTGTTGTTGATAGACATCAAATATGAACGCTGACAAAGAAATTTATTCCATGATGGTTAAGTCATAATAATCACATGTTTTTAAAAACTTCTCTAAAAACGTAATTCTTGCAAATACCTGATTCACGAGATTTTTCATTTTCTAGCAGAATTTTTAGACCTGCCTTGGTGGTTGACCTTGAAACTGCAACATACAACTGTCCATGACTAAAAATGGTCTTCTCAGGAACAAATCAATATTTGCAAGCGACTAGCCTTGGCTCTTATTTATAGTCATCGTGTAGGACACAATGACAGGGAACTGCCTTCTTTGAAATTTAAAAGGAAGCTTAATGTCGGTCGGTGTTAATGTGAACCTGGGTATGAGAACAATGTCACATGAATTACTTCCACTCAAGAGCCTTGCATGAAGAACGTGTTTTTCAAGATTTGTAACCAACAGCCTCGTTCCGCTACACAAACCCATCAAATGATCAATGTTCCGCAAAAGCATTATTGGTGTTCCAACCTTGAGGTGAAGTTCGTGATTAGGCACTCCAGAACATCTTAGTATATTTAGGAACTCGGGTGTGTGCACATCAGCAAGCATATCCACATTAGCATCTGATTTGTAGGCAGAATTCAAGTTTAAGTACGTTTTCATTTCATTCTTGTTCATTCCTATCATGTAGTCATTAATTGAATCCACCACATCAAGAGTTGATGCGAGGATGGCCCTATCTTGCAAATATTCCGGGTGATCATTGACATTTCCCAAGTCAGGATAGATATGATTCACAATTGCACCAATTGCATCATCTTCATACCTTAACAGAATATCGTTCGATATTCTAACATCACTTCCGTATTCAGTATACGTACCTTCTGTTCTATCACCAATGTTTTCCACCCATTCAGCAAATTTTCTTATTTCATTCGTTTCTGAATTTTCTGACATGTTCATCAAACATATATTTTTTGTAAGTTTGAGGACTTTTATTTCATCCCATAGATAAGAAGAGTTGATGTTTGCACCAATAATAATTTGTCTTGAACCTTTTGGAATTACCGGTAGGATCTGCCTAAAATCACCATAAAAAACTATTGTCTTACCACCAAAAAAATTTGAAGCAAAATCTGCATCTTTTATCTGCATGATGTCTCTAATTGTTCTATCCAAAGCCTCAATACAAAATCTATTAACCATTAGAGCTTCATCCCAAATTATAAGTCGACACTCAGATAGCAAATTTGCAAGATGACTACCTTGTTTGAAGTTACAGGTTGGCTCTTCATGAATGTTGATTGGTATAGCGAATCTTGAATGAGCAGTTCTTCCTCCTGGGAGAAGGAGCGATGCTATTCCGCTGGATGCAACATTTAGCATAATCTGTCCCTTTGATCTGATTAATGTTGAAAGTGTCCTCCAGAGAAATGTTTTACCTATTCCACCATAACCATAAACAATAAATGCAGATCCAGTCGGTCCACATACGGAATTTGATATTGTGTCGTAAACAGCCCGCTGGTCTGCATTGGGCTTTTGAATCAGCACATCGTGTTCCAGTTTCATCTGATGTCTATTATAGCACAGTCCATTGATTAACATTCTGTTCTCCATATGAATCTCATGATCAAATGCTGGAATGAGCATTCCATCAAAGTCACTGAGTGACTTACCCATTACCTTCAACAGCTTATCGATTTCCAATAGAGTTGCTTCTCTAATCTCATTAGCACTCATCTCCAAAGCTGAAAAATAAGCAATAGAGTAAGTAATAGATGCAATAATAATCATGAATATGCGAGTGTAAAACAATTTGTCAGATTTTATATATCTCCAATACTCATTGATAAATACTAATCCATATAAATTTCACATATGAAATTAGTTAACAGGACATGCTATTAAAAATAATAAATTAACAGAGAATCAATAAACATTTAATTATACACCATAATTTAAATATTGTTTTGAAAGGATAATATTTTTTTATAATTTATTCACAACAATTTAACTAATATTTCACTCACACGATATGTATAGATTAGTTTAAAAAAATACATATAATTTTATTTAAAAAATTATTGCAGGCCAAATTCAGTTAAAACAACTATAAGAAACTAAATAAATTTAGACAAACCTGGGAAATTCAAAATAATACGTTGCTGGTATAGTATGTCCTCTGAAAGATGATTCAGACATTCTTTGAAAATGATTTCAGGACGTTCCATCATTCCAGAAATCAGAAGTATTACAAAGAGTTGTCTCATTTGTTCCCACTGGAAACATGGCTCACCTCTTCAAAACATTCTATGTATTCTCTATCAGCATCCAATAAACCTCTTGCATAGCAAGCCTCTCTATAAGTATCACAGATGTCCTTGTTATACCTTCTGAAATCTTCATAACATGTCGGACCTTTAACAACTGTAAGGAGAATTCTGAAATAATAACTAATTCCCGCACCAGGGGAAACAAAATGAATTCTTCTTAAAGACATGCCTTTCTGTCTCCTTACCCATTCTCTTGTGTCTCTTTTGTAGACAAAATATTACGAAAATTCTACATATGTGAGATTCCTTACCTCTGGATATTTTTTATTTGATTCAAACCATGCAAGGAACATACTTTCTTTCATCATTGCCTTCTCAAAAATTTCCCCCAGTTGATCCGTATATAAGAGTATGATGTTCTGTTCATTTTCTAAATGAAAGCTCAATCTCTCCATGGGTGGATATCTGTACTGAATTTCATAATCATAAATTCTCCATACCGCTTCACAGGCTGAGATGTACCTACAGTCATAAACATCTTTATTTCATCAACGTGTGACACTCTTTCTCCGTCTTCAGCGTTCTGGTAGAATGTGGTGGAGATTCTATCATTTTCCTTGTTAACATATTTGAATAAATACTTAATGGAACACGACTGATTACACCACTCAACAATTATATGTGCCTGATAATGCTGTTGGGTTGTATACTAAAAGTCTAACTTTTTGTATGAACAATGTTTTAACAATTTAATTTATTTGAAATGAGAATCATGTGATTAAATTTTTGCAATAATGTTGTTGCAAAAGTCCATTTACTTTATACTGTAGATAATGTGGTGTGCAGCGTCACACGAAAGATCATATTATCGGCTCCTTATAAAGTATAAATAGATGTTCACAACCGAGATAGATGGGGACTATCTATCGATATGCTTGTAGGGTGATTTGGCATTAGTCTGTCTTGACTATAAAATTGCACTAGTGCACTTTGTGTATTGAACAGGACCGCGATGAGATCGTTCAGTTTATACTGACTATATAATAGAATTTGATCTCTGTTACTATGGATGCTCATACTCCTAATCCCTATACAATAACCTCAACACGTAAGCCAGTATTTATTTCTTTGATTCATCAATAGGTGAGATTTAATAGTTAAATCAATATGCTCGGTGAGTTGGGAGATGGTGCTGTCTATATGGTGTGCTATTGATTGTAGAAAGAATTTGTGTCCTAACGGAATTGGTTGATGATGTCCCCTTGAGGAGCTCATAATGATTATCATGTAAACCCTGCAGGTGGATTTATTTCGATATGATAATAAGGTTGAGTGGTACTACTCTCAGTACATATATTAATTAATGGAGTTGTCAGTAACTTAATTAATTAATAGGCATTGAATCTTAAACATGGGGAGACTAACGAGGTCATAATAAGAAGGAGTCCATAAACGTAATTTGGGATTAGGGTGGCAGTGCAATAATATTTCTTTAGTGGAATGAATTGTTATTATTGGATTTAAGTATAAGTTTTGGGCTAAACTTGGATGCTTAAGCCCAATGGGAGGCCCAAACCCTAATTTCTCCTCCTGGTCCTTATTGTAGTCTATATAATAACCAATCTCAGTAGTCCGGATAATTAGAACACACGCATAATATCGTGAAAAATAGATTAGGATTACAGATTGAGATCGTCTTGTAGAGCCACCCACACAACGTCAAGACGTGGCTTAGGAATACAATAGAAGACCGAAAGGTCGTTTGCTGTTTTTGTCTATCAAATTACATGATTTTTCTAAAATCGTGTGTAAGTTCAATCTATATGTGTGATATACTGTTGAAAAGCCACGGAAGATAGGATCGTTTTGACACGTAGATCACTCTAATCGGAGATCGGATGAGGAAGTTATGGCCAAAACTGTGCAATTGCACAGGCTGCCGGCGAGAATCCTTCTTCTTCAATATACCCTGGTAAAAGGTAATATGTTTCTATGATTTCTTGCTTCCACTGATTTAGAAATGCATGGAACCTAACGGTTCACGTTAACCAAAAGATTCAAATGCCAACAATTGGTATCAGAGATAATTGTGGTGACCGATAGCCATTGCCGGCGATGCTGCTGGTAGCGGACGACACGTTTCGAGGATTTCGACTGAGCGATGAAATTCTGGCAGACAGCTTCACCGAAAGGCAGTAGCTGGCTAGTCGGCAAATGGGAGTGAGGCACCGGGACTGCTTGTTGGCTCTGCAACGTGGTTTCGACAGACATCCCGGTCGGTGATTGCAAGTGATGACTAAGCTAGGCAATTATGGTGCCCGATGCTTGAGCAGGTACTACGTGCAGGAAATTCATGTATGGGTTGGTTTCTTAGGGCACAAGATGTTCCAACATGTTGTGCAAATAATTGCTTGGAGTGTTGACCAAGTAAACCTTTTTTATTTGGCAATTTTTTTATTTTATTTCCTTATATGTAATTGTTATAATTATTTTATTTGTCAATTATTATTATATATTTGGATTGCATGTGCTATTTGATTTACTGCCTTATTTGCCATAATAATAGCATGCTTATTTGCGTATTTTATATATGTTATATTGTATGCATGCAAAAACCTTCTTGTTAAATAACTAAGTGGGAAAGGGATTGGTCATGATCCCGCGACCTCCATTATTAATTTATTAAGTGATGCAAATAAGCTTCTGAGTCGGTTTTAGTGCCTTCCTCCCCAACGGATGAGTTTTATTTGTGGATCACTGGAATAAATTTCATGAAATAATTATTATTTTTAATGTGATGCAAATAAGCTTATGAGTCGGTTATAGTGCCTTCCTTCCCAACGGATGAGTTTTATTTGCGGGATCACTGGAAGAAATTAATAATTGATGGTTATAGAAAATTATTTGAGCGCGTATGGACTTCTCTAACTGTAAGGCACACAAGCTTGGGTAACGCACTTAGTATCAAATAATGGTATACACTTAGGTGCAATTAATATGTATCCTCACCATCGAAGTCACTGCTATTAAATTGCATGGTTAAAGGACAACTGACTATTAATCATTGAGTTATAAAGTTAATTATAACGTATGAAATTAGGTAAAACCTTCTCTTGCGAATGTTCGGGTTTATATACGTCCACACTAATGTGGCATGCAAATTCACAGTGCTTGAGATGTCAGTGAATTTATTTTATATTATTTATTGAGGGAATCAATATTAAATTTAAATTCGAAGAGTTTGATCGCCGTTTATTTATTTGATTCTCTGAATTTTCGAATAGTTTATTTCACTTATTGTTAACTAAAAGAAAATAAATTTATTTGCCCATAATAAATGATTAGAAAAGAATCTTGGTTTTAATTCTTACTGCTTAGGAAAATTAAAATGTGTTCTCACTAAGAATGCCTTCTAAACCCTATTTAAGTCCTTAGTGAAGAGGTGAGAGGTTCATAGAAATATGATGGTCTCATGCCACTCTTCGGATACTATAGTAAGCTAGAAAGGCAAGAGGTCATGGTTAAATTGATGAATGAATTGGAAACACTTAGAATAGAAATTGAAGGGGAAGCCTAGCTCAATTGCCTAAAGGTTTTGAGCATGTTTCACCTGAATTACAATAAGTTGTATATAGTGGGAAACTTCTGACAAAACATGTGGTGAAAGATAACCAATGTCATCAAGAAGTGAACAAGGAAAGTATCTTATTTACTTATTGAAACATGATTAGTGATGGCATTTACTGACACGATGTGTGTAGATATCGGAATTATTAAATGTTTTAAGCATAGTGATGATAAGATAATTAAGTACATGGGTAAACTATGAAAGTTGTGGCTGTTGCAGTGGGAGTTGTTTATTTATCTTATGATATGAATAAACGTTTGATTTTTTTTAGAAATTATCTTTACGTACGTTTCATAGAAAGAACTTCATTTTGATTTCTATGCATTTACAGATGGGTACTCTATTACATTTAAATTTAAATGACATGGTCATTATAATGAAGGATGGAGTTATAATCTGTTGTGGTACATTGGTGACAATTTGTACACTCTTAAATCATGTTTATCCCACGGATGCAACAAATAATAATTAATAATGCATCTTCTAATCTTAATAAGAGAAAGGAACCTTTGGCGATGAACCAAACATACTTTTGGCATCTAAGACTAGATCATTTTACTTAAGTAGGATTCGAAAGTTGATAGCCGATGAATCTTAAGGTTTATTGAAAGTGGAAACTATCGAACTTGTGAGTCTTACTTGGAAGTAAATATGATTAATTGTCTTTTCAAGGCAAAGGATATAGAGCCATGAAAAGATATATTGGAAATGGTTCATTCTGATTTAAGCGATCCTAAGATTATCCCGGCAAGTGGTGGTTATGAATATTCGTCATTTTGTTTGACGATTATTCTAGAAACAAGATATATTTATTTGATGCACTGCAAGTCTGAGTGCTATGATTAAATTCAAGAAGTGCATGACTGATGCGGTGAAGCGTCATGGGAAATATATCAAGTCATTATGATTTAATCGTGATGGCGAGTACCTCTTAGGATAGTTAGGAGCTATTAATCAGAAGTTGGGATTGAATCCCAAGTTGACTACACCGGACAAACCCCAGCTGAATGGTATGGTGGAAAGAAGGAATAAGACTCTTATGGCAATGGTTAGATAAATGATGATTTATTTGGAATTAATTCATTTATAGGTAAGCCTTAGAAACAACATGTCAAATTGATGTTTGTGGGATATCCTAGAAAAATTAAGGTTGGTTTATTTAATAGTTCAAAAAGATCAGAAAGTGATTGTTAACGCAAACACTAGGTTTTTGGAAAAGGACTATGTAATAAATCACACAACCATGTATAAAATGTTCTTACAAAGTGTGAGAAGGGAAACACAAATTATAGTACCAATTGTACAAGAGGATATACCACAAGTAAACTGCATCGCGTGCCACATCTGATACACAATTGCATGTAGTGCCTTGTCGTAGTGGGAGCGTTGTTTGACAACACGATGGATTTATATTTTGTGAAAGTCGTGAGACTTGGTCCCTAGAAAACATGAAATCATCCCATGGTATTGCGACGAAGCACTACAAGATCGAAATGCGAAGTCTTAGTAAGTTGCAACGATTTCTAAAATAGAATCTATGGATTCAAAATCAACTTTGGGAGCTTGTAGAACCATCAAATGGTGTAAAAGCCATTGAATGAAAGTGGGTCTACAATGAAGCAACCAGAGTGATTCATTGCATAGAACTAAGAACATTTCAAGTGTAAGCTTAAAAGTGTCCATCAATGAACTAAAGCAAGATTTTAGATCATGAAACATCCATTTTAATAAGGAAATCCAGTCGTATGGATTTAATCAATGCTCAAATGGATCTTGTGTATTGAAAAGAGTGACGAAAACATGGTGGTATTTCTTGTATGTACGTAGATAGTATCTTGCTCATTAGAGACAATGAAAGAGTATTGTCGGGCGTATGGGTATGGTTAATAAAGCAGTATGAAAAGAAGGACTTAAGAGAAGCAAAATATATTCTTACAATCATGGTTACAATGATCACAAGAAAGGATGTTGTGCTTATCTCAAGCTTCGTATAAATGATATACTCATTTTAGCCTGTGACTTTATCTAAGAATTTGTGTCTTAAGACATAAAAAGAAGATAAAAAATATAAAGGCAGTTTCCAATGCTTCGGCGATAAGAAAGCTCAATCTATGGAATGCTATGCACGAAATTGGATATCTATTTTGCCAAAGGCATAATCAGAGGGTATCAAGGTAACACGGAACAAGAATAATAAATTATGGTAAGACATATTTGAAGTGCCTGAAGAGGACTGGAAATTATATGTAAGCTTACCGGAATGATTCATTATTTCTTGACGGTTAATAAGATTCGATTTTTCAAATCGTGGGGACGACAGTAAATCCACCTCAAGGTTATGTGTTTAATGGAAGTAGATCCATACTATGGAGGAGTGTTGTATAGAAATATATTTTAGACTCCACCATGGAAAATGATAATATTGGAGCCTTACGGCAGCCAAAGTATTTGTATGGTTCTAGAAACTTCGTAGTGGACTTAGATATTATTATGAGTTTGCCCAAGGTTATCACAATTTATTGTGATAGTAATGGTGCAGTTGCAAACTTTAAGAAATCACTAGTCCATAAGGCAATTAAACACATTGAAAGTGAGTACTACCTGATACGAGAAATCGTATGATGAGGGGAAGGTTGTTGTCGCCTAGATTGAATAATATTGTCAGAGAAGCTAATACTCGTAATATAGATGAGTCAGAACCGACAATGTCGGAAATGGATTTTAAAATTTAATTTATGGATTTATATGAAAAAATAGATTTCAGTCCTGGTTCTTCAGCCAGAAAAATTATTTCTAAAGAATTTAAAAGTCAAGGTTATACACCTTTCAGAAAATGGTTTTTTGAGAATTTTACTCAAAATGAAATTATAAGTTTTCAAGATGAGTTTTATAAAACTTGTAAAGAAAAAAATGAGTTAATACCTTTTGCAGCATGGTTTATGAATACCTATGTAAAAAATTATATTTCTATTTTAGAAAGAAATTATAATTTGCAAAATGGTACAGTTGTGACAGATATATATCCTCCACAACAATCTTTTCATATTGAAAAAAATGAAAATGGAAAATTTTATAATTTTCTAGCTTTTGCTAAACTTATAGAAGATGATACAATACAAATTACTTGTAAACATATTAATACTATGTTTCAAAATCAGAATTATACAAATTTGTTTTTAAATGTATTAGGAGAACAAATCCAGTCTATTCATAATAAACTGGATATGATTATATCAGTTATTAATAAAAATAGTCAACCCACTGTAATAGTTACAGAAAAGGAGAAAAAAGATTTACAAAATCTCCAGTCTGTAATAATTACAGATAAGGGAAAAGAAGCTTTGCCAAGCTTCCAACCACCTCCAGTCATATCTAATTTTAAAATCAAGCCATTATATGAGCTTGAAAAATATCTTGAGGAAAAGTTTAATAAACTTAGTATAAAAACTCTTGATAAAGAATTATATGATAATATCATAGAAAATCCTGATTATAGGCAGGTTTTTCAAAATCAGATTAATAAAATCAATACTAAATGGGCTGATAAGCCAATTCAGAATAAGTTTTATTATAATAGACCAACACCCATGGATGTATTACATGAAGAATACACTGATACTATTGATATTAGTTATTCAGGTAATAAGATCTATGAGTGGAATATTGATGGCTATTCTAATAAACAGATTTATAATATAGTACATAGAATGCTTATGTACTCAACTATTTGTAAAAATAGCAATAATTCTGATAAGGTTATTGCAGCAATGATAGTTGCTGGATTTACTGGACAGCTTAAAGGCTGGTGGGATAATTATTTATCTCAAAATGATAGAGATAATATTCTCAATATGGTTAAACAAGAAGGTAATAATACTACCGAAAATGCAGTTTATACACTTGCAGTTAATATAATTGAACACTTCACTGGAAGGTTCAGTGATAATAGTGATACTATTAGAACACTGCTCCAAACATTGAGGTGCAGAACACTCTCTGATTTTAGGTGGTATAAGGATACTTTCCTAAGCAGAGTGATGGAATTACCAGAATGTAATAACATTCATTGGAAGTCAAAATTTATTGATGGATTACCCAGCTTATTTGCTGAAAGGGTAAGAAAAACCCTAAAACGTAATCATATTACGATTCCATATGAAAGTTATACTTATGGTGCTCTAATAGACACTTGTATTCAAGAAGGATTAGCTTTATGTAATGAAATAAAGCTAAATCAACAGATTAAAAGGCAAAATCTCGATGAGAAAAAACAATTGGGAGAATTTTGTCAACAATTTGGTTTGGATAATCCTTCATCCAGTAAAACCAAAATTAATAAAGATAAAGAGGTTTATAAACCTAAACATAGGAGATATTCTCCTAGACAGATTGAGAAAAAGAATAAAAGAAAGGAAGAAAAGTTCCAAAAGAAGTCTTATAGACAAAGATATAATAAGAAAAAAGAAAGATATTGCAAAATATGTGGGAGAAAAGGTCATACTAAAGAATTTTGCTGGACGAAGAAAAAGATTAATAATCTTGAGATTCCTGATGATATCAAGGAAATAATAATATAGACTCTTGAAGAAAAATCTGAATTTGAGAAATCAAAATCAAAATTTTCATCAACTTCTGAATCAGAAGAAGAAATCATCAATAATTTAGTTGATGAAGACATTTCTGAATCAGAAGAATGTGAGCATTGTAAAGAAGGATTAATATGTCCAAAAGAGATTAATAATCTTGATAATAATCAATCTGAGTTTTATAAGATTATATCTCAATTCTCAGATATGACGATTAATGTTTTAACCTCTGATAATATCTTCGAGGTGCTAAAAACGAATACAGATCCTTTATTAAGGAATCAAATTATTAATGAAATTGGTAATGAAAATGGAACTTCCTCTTCTAATAAAAAAGAAGAATTGACTCAGGACATTCTTAATAAGAATAAGTCTTATAACATGACAGAAGTCATGAACCAGCTAAGAACCAAATATCAGGTTCAAAGAGATATATCTCTACAAGATCTTCATAAAGAGGTTAATAATCTCAGAGAAGAAATAAAATTATTAAAGAATAAGAATCTTATTCAAGAATCTAGAATATCTAGATTAGAGGAATTTTCTAAAGGAAAAAATATTTTACATGAGAATATTTCTCAAAATATTGAGGTAAATAAACCTAGTATGTTCAATGACACATTTCTTTCTACTATTGAGATGGTTATATCCCAAAAATGGTATATAAAAATATCATTACTGATTGATAATCATTATACAAAAACATTTAATGCTCTTATTAATAGTGGTGCAGATTTAAATGTTATACAAGAAGGGTTAATACCTACTAGATATTTTCATAAAACTAGTCATACATTATGGCATGCAGGAGGTGATAAACTCTAGATTAATTATAAACTCCCAAAAGCTTATGTGTGTGTTAATAACAAATGTATTTCACAAAGTTTTATACTTGCAAAAAATATTTCAAACCAAGTTATACTTGGTACTCCATATTTGAATAATATTTACCCTATAAAAAAGATTGATAATAAAGGTATTATTGATACTTTTAGAGGTGATGATATTTTCCTAGAATTTATTATTGAGCCTTTTACAAAAGTTTTGCATAGTCTTTATGATAATATCAAGGCAAAACAAGATCAAATTAGTTTTTTGAAACAAGAGATTAATATTATTACTCTTGATGATCAATTAAAAAATCCTAGATTACAGGATAAAATTAGTCTTTTGAAAATCAATTTTCATTAGAAATTTGTAATGATCATCCTAATACTTTTTGGGATAGAAAAAAACATATTATTTCTTTACCTTATGAGGATTCTTTTGATGAAAAGAATATTCCAACAAATGCTAGACCTTGTCAAATGAATTCAGAATATTTAGAATTGTGTAAAAAAGAAATTGAATCTTTATTATATAAAGGACTTATTAGTCATTCTCAATCTCCTTGGTCATGTACTGCATTTTATGTTAATAAACATTCTGAGATTGAAAGAGGTATACCAAGATTGGTTATTAATTATAAACCTCTAAATAAAGTTCTGAAATGGATCGGACATCCAATTCCTAATAAAAAGGATTTATTGGATAGACTTTATAATAGTTTGATATTTTTGAAATTCGATCTTAAGTCAGGATACTGGCAAATTCAGATTAATAAATTTGATAGATACAAGACAGCATTTAATGTTCCAATAGGACACTATGAATGGAATGTGATGCCATTTGGGTTAAAGAATGCTCCTTCTGAATTTCAGAAGATTATGAATGATATCTTTACTCCTTATAGTGAATTTATAATTATTTACATTGATGATATCTTGGTTTATTCAAAGACCATTGAAATGCATTTTAAACATTTGCATATTTTTAAATCATTAATTATTCAGAATGGATTAGTAATTTCAAAACTAAAAATGGAATTATTTCAGACTAGAATTATATTTCTAGGTCAAATTATTGAAAAAGGAAATATTATTCATATTAATAGAAGCATTGATTTTGCTGATGAATTTCCTGATGAGATAACTGATAAAACTCAGTTACAAAGATTTTTAGGAAGTCTTAATTATATTGCTCCTTATTATCATAATTTGGTTAATGATACAGCTATTTTATATGATAGACTTAAGAAGAATCCCAAACCATGGACTAATAGTCATACTGATGATGTTAGAAAGATTAAATTCAGAGTAAAAACTCTACCTTGTTTAATGATTAGCAATCCAAATTGGAAAAAGATTATAGAAACAGATGCCTCTAATATAGGATTTGGTGGTATATTAACCCAGATTAATCCGGATAATAAACAAACATATCTTGTTAGATTTCATTGTGGGAAATGGAATGATTCTCAGAAAAATTATGCTACTATTGCTAAAGAGATTCTTGCAGTTGTCAAATGTGTTTTAAAATTTCAAGATCATTTATATAATCAGAAATTTACTATTGTAACAGATTGCAATGCAGCTAAATTCATGTTTCAAAAAGATTTTAAACATGATGTTTCTAAGCAAATGTTTGCTAGATGGCAGGCTCATTTACCCCCATTTGATTTTGAAATTGTTTATAAAAAAGGAGAAGATAATAGTCTTTCAGATTTCTTAACTCGTGAATATTTTCGGGTATGAGTACACGAGGCAGATGATATTTCTCTTATAGAGGAAGAGGTGGCAGAGGAAAAATGCCTGAGATAATATCTCGACATGGCAATAAAAAGCTAGTAGCAATGAATAGAGCTGAAGAAGAAGCATATCAAGAATTTCTTAATAAAAGAAATAAACAGAAGAAACCAAATGAAGAAAGTAATACTTCTTCATCATCATATGCTCAAGTAGTTGAGAAAGAAGAATCTGATAATATTGGATTTATTCAAAATGAATATAAAGAAATAATATTTCTTTTAGAAGAAAGAGATTTAAAATGGATCAATGATCCCTGGACTATAATGCAAAGATATATGGATAATAGTTCCATGAAAATGAGGACTTATAAGTCAAGATATTTGTATGAACAGATATTACTTCAAACTGGTTCTTGTGATATTACACATTTTACAGGAACTAGTAATGAAATTTTTAATTTCAGTAAAATAATAATTAAAAGGGTAATATCCTTGGAAGATTGGGGAATTTCTCCATTAAGAGAAAAAGATGTTATGAATAATAAAGGAGTTCCAATGAAATATAATTATTGGGACTATTGTGATGCTTTTATGAAGGTACTTAATTATGAAAATGATAAAAAGAAACATACTTGGTTTATCAAGATATGTTCAAATGTTTACAAGGATGATATCCCACACTTGTTTATAAACTGGTTTCATTGTTTTGGACCCACTTCAATTATTTTACCAGAGAATATGAAAATTTCATTTGATAGATGGGTAGATATATCCCCACAGCTTTTAAAGAAGCAAGAATTAAAATTATACATTGAGGGTATAGCCTCATGCTACTTTTTTATTGAATTTTCAATACCATGGATATTTAAATGGTCTCTAGAAGTAGGTAATACCGAAACAGGAATTCCATGCATATACATGACATTTTACACTAAATTTTGGGATAAAATGTTATGTATAGATCCCAAAACAAATCAGATTTATGGGATGGAGACAATGGATCTCTTAGAGAAAAAATTGAAATTGTATAGTAATACTTATAGAGAAGTTCATACTCCTTCTCCATTCGATCATACTTTGAGAAAATCCAAAATGAAGTCAGAAAATTTGACAAGAGAGCAGATGATAGCTGTCTATATTGAATAAATGAAAAAGGATTTGATATCCCAATTTGGATATGACAATAAATCAGAGTCTACTATGGTCTCGGAACAAATGTAAGATGCACAAGATCCAAATGATGTGGATCTAGATTAAATTTTTATGGCAATTCAGGATACTCTGATAGAAAAATTTACACCTGAGAAAGAAGCATCTTCATCATCATCAATTCACAAAGGAAAATAATATACCTGAAGAAGATGATGTCATTGCTTACGACATCAACAGTAAGAAGCCAGACATGATACTGTTCATAAATAGTAAAGCAGCCGGACAAATTACTGTTCATCAACAGTAAATTACTGTATACTTTTGACTTACTTTAGCACTTTATACTGTGCAGACCGAAAATATCAGCTTTTTACTGTTTATTCACTCGTTTTCTACTGTTTATTCACTTTATACTGTGCAGACCGAAATTATTCAAATTTCTAATATCTCTTAAAACTGCTATAAAACTTTCTGGTAATCCTTTTAAAGTTAAAGGTTTAAATGCAATTTGTACTAATCCTATATGAAGGAATTTATGAGTATTGCTATAAGCAACTATGTCTTTTTTCAGATAATAATCTAATTATGGGTTGCGGCGGCGAGAGTTGTTTCTTCCGTGGCAGCCGGTGAAAGGTATCTAAGTGGACATATAATTGATGTTTATGTTGATTTTCTCCTTATAAGCATATAATTGATGTTTTGATTTTCTGAATTCTTAGTGAGTTTGGTTCGAGCAGTTGTTCACGAATGTGATGCGCATTTGATAGTAAAAAATCCCCCTCCAAGAAGATGAATCTTGATTCTATTTGGCATTCCTCACATGTGCATTATTATAAGCGAAGGAGACGCGGATTACTTGAAATTAAATTTTTTTCTTGTTTGTAGATTTTATATAATCTCTCAGTAACAGGAGTAAATATTTCAGAATTAGTATCTTCTCTTATCTGAGAAGTTGAAGATCGTGGCAATTCCACTTTGTAATCTATTGGAGAAATATAATTTCTCATCGAATTATATCTTTGGAGAGACTTATTATTCTCAAATCTTATATTAACTGTTCCATCAGTATTTTGAAAAATATCAGAAATATTATTCTGATTTTGTATATGTGTTTGAACAGGAACTGCTTGTTCAATAATCCAATTTTCTGGAAAGTCAATTTCTTCCCATTTAATAGGTCTTCTGGTCGTAATATTAGACCTACTAAAATTGATTTCAATAATTATTGTTTCATTTTTCATTTTATCAATACGTTTACACTGAGGTTTCAGTGTATATAATGGTTTATAATATATTCTGTAACAGATACATATCACTTCTGTTCCAGGAATATAATTATAACCATGTGTTTTAACATTTAATGTTAAAGCATCAAGTATATTAACATCAAATAAAGACAATTGTAAATTAGGATAGACATTAAAATAAACTGGTCCATTAGCTAAGCTGGATTGTATTATACCCATTAAAGATTGCTTCCAATTCAAATTTCTACCATCTCTTAAAGCTGCTATAAAACTTTCTGGTAATCCTTCTAAAGTTAAAGGTTTAAATGCAATTTGTACTAATCCTATATGAAGGAATTTATGAGTATTGCTATAAGCACCTATATCTTTTTCAGATAATAATCTAATTATCATATCATTACTATCTAATGAAATCGATTCTTCAATAGTTTTGACTACTTGTTTCAAACTTATTTTTTCAAAAGTACATAATTGATATATTAATTTAGGTTCTATCTGTTGGGTTGGGTTTCCAAATATGTGAAGAGCCCAATATCCAACAAGGTGGATAAGCCCAAGTGGCCCGATACTTGGTTTTATCTTGTCCCGTAAGTCATTGACGGATGAGAGAAGAAAAAGAGGGCAAAAACACAATTCACGTTTTTGAGAGAAAATCTAGCGCAGTGATATTGCAGAGGCAATAATCGGAGTTTCAACCGTCGGATCGAGCTGAATTTTGGTCAGCACGTTCGGAACTTGTGGAGGTATATTCTGAACAGTGGAGATCGTGTTTGGAGCTTTGTGTTGATGGGAATACGCCGAAAACAGAAGCAGGTTTTTGGGCGATTCTGTTCTGCGCAGTCGAGGGGAAAGAGCCGTTTCTCACAAACCAACCGTTGGATTGAGCTGTAATTTGGACAGAAAGTTCAGGACTTATAGGGGTTGATTCTGGACGGTGGAGATCGGATTCTGAGGGTTCTACAGTTGCGAACTCAGAACGTCAGTTGGTGCAGTTTGGTGAGGTCTTTCTAATCTCGTTATTTGTTATCAAGTATTGATTGTCTTGATACGTTTCTGATAGAGTGTCTGTGGTGGCAGATTGTAACTCTTAGATTTTTGTCTCATAGTGAAGTTTTTGGTGGGTTTCGGTCCCGTGGTTTTTTACCTTCTCACATTGAGGAGGTTTTCCACGTTAAATTGCTTGTGTTGTACGTTGTTGATTGTTTGCTTTATCGTGCATTATATTATTAGGATTGTTTCCTACTAGATTCACACAATAGAGGGATAATTGATCATTCCGCTGTGTAGACGAATAGTTTATTATTTAATTATTCGTGTGTTTATCCCAACACTATCTTAGGAATGGTCCACTTATTAAGCAGATCTGAATTCTCTGGAATATCATATTCCTCATTTCTAATATTCTTAATATTATTATTCTTATTAATCATATTCATGAAATTCATGATAAAATATGTGTTGATCCATAACATATCAATTATAACTACCATGGCTCTGATACCATCTAGGGACAGGATCTCTAACTAAAATCATTGATGAGGACATTTTACAGAATGGAAATAGAACCGGCATCTTAAATAAATTCATACCCAAATAAAACCTCCAACATGCCCATCAAAACGCCTTTCAAACGGCTAAAACTGGGACTTACAGGAGCAACATATTTAAGATATAATTTTATTTTAAGGCCAGTTAATTTCTATCTAACCTATTAGATTCTTATCAAAATATCCTAGCCATAAACTATATAAGTACCATGCTAGCATAATTAATAGTTATGAATCAACACATGAATAATTTAGCCTATTAGGCTAAACATGAACATGATAAATTAAATAAATACAAAATAAAAACTGTAAATACTTACAAATTATATGTACTCAGAATGCTTCTCTTTATTAATTTTATTTTAAGGCCAATTAATTTCTATCTAACCTATTAGATTATTATCAGAATATCCTAGCCATAAACTATATAAGTACCATGCTAGCATAATTAATAGTTACGAATCAACAAATGAATAATTTAGCCTATTAGGCAAAACATGAACATGATAAATTAAATAAATACAAAATAAACTGTAATTACTTACAAATTATATGTACTCAGAATGCTTCTCTTTATTAATACAAATTTATATATTACAAGAGAGGGGAATGCTCAACACATGAGCTACAAGATTTATCAGAGAGAAAAGGAGAAGTGTTTTTCTGATCTATATCTAAAAATGAAAACTTCTAACCTATTTATACAATAAGAAAACGCATCCCAACAGTAGAAAACGCGTGAATAAACAGTAAAAAGCTGATATTTTCGGTCTGCACAGTATAAAGTGCTACAGTAAGTAAAAAGTATACAGTAATTTACTGTTGATGAACAATAATTTGTCCGGCTGCTTTACTGTTTATGAACAGTATCCTGTCTGGCTGCTTACTGTTGATGTCGTAAGCAATGACATCGTCTTCTTCAGGTATATTATTTTCCTTTGTGAATTGATGATGATGAAGATGCTTCTTTCTCAGGTGTAAATTTTTCTATCAGAGTATCCTGAATTGCCATAAAAATTTCATCTAGATCCACATCATTTGGATCTTATACATCTTGCATTTGTTCCGAGACCATAGTAGACTGTGATTTATTATCATCTCCAAATTGGGATATCAAATCCTTCTTCATTTCTTCAAAAGAGGCAGCTATCATCTGCTCTCTTGTCTAATTTTCTGACTTCATTTTGGATTTTCTCAAAATATAATCGAATGGAGAAGGAGTATGAACTTCTCTATAAGTATTACTATACAATTTCAATTTTTTCTCTAAGAGATCCATTGTCTCCATCCCATAAATCTGATTTGTTTTGGGATCTATACATAACATTTTATCCCAAAATTTAGTGTAAAATGTCCTGTATATGCATGGAATTCCTGTTTCATTATTACCTACTTCTGGAGACCATTTAAATATCCATGGTATTGAAAATTCAATAAAAAAGTAGCATGAGGCTATACCCTCAATGTATAATTTTAATTCTTGCTTCTTTAAAAGTTGTGGGGATATATCTACTCATCTATCAAATGAAATTTTCATATTCTCTGGTAAAATAATTGAAGTGGGTCCAAAACAATGAAACCAGTTTATAAATCAGTGTGGGATATCATCCTTGTAAACATTTGAACATATCTTGATAAACCAAGTATGTTTCTTTTTATCATTTTCAAAATTAAGTACCTTCATAAAAGCATCACAATAGTCCCAATAACTATATTTCATTGGAACTCCTTTATTATTCATAATATCTTTTTCTCTTAATGGAGAAATTCTCCAATCTTCCAAGGATATTACCCTTTTAATTATTATTTTACTGAAATTATAAATTTCATTACTAGTTCCTATAAAATGTTTAATATCACAAGAACCAGTTTGAAGTAATATCTGTTCATACAAATATCTTGACTTATAAGTCCTCATTTTCATGGAACTATTATCCATATATCTTTGCATTATAGTCCAGGGATCATTGATCCATTTTAAATCTCTTTCTTCTAAAAGAAATATTATTTCTTTATATTTATTTTGAATAAATCCAATATTATCAGATTCTTCTTTCTCAACTACTTGAGCATATGATGATGAAGAAGTATTACTTTCTTCATTTGGTTTCTGCTGTTTATTTCTTTTATTAAGAAATTCTTGATATGCTTCTTCTTCAGCTCTATTCATTGCTACTAGCTTTTTATTGCCATGTTGAGATATTATCTCAGGCATTTTTCCTCTGCCACCTCTTCCTCTATAAGAGAAAGATCATCTGCCTCGTGTACTCGTACCTGAAAATATTCACGAGTTAAGAAATCTGGAAGACTATTATCTTCCCCTTTTTTATAAACAATTTCAAAATCAAATGGGGCTAAATGAGCCTGTCATCTAGCAAACATTTGCTTAGAAACATCATGTTTAAAATCTTTTTGAAACATGAATTTAGCTGCATTGCAATCTGTTGCAATAGTAAATTTCTGATTATATAAATCATCTTGAAATTTTAAAACACATTTGACAATTGCAAGAATCTCTTTAGCAATAGTAGCATAATTTTTCTGAGAATCATTCCATTTCCCACAATGAAATCTAACAAGATATGTTTATTTATTATCCGGATTAATCTGGGTTAATATACCACCAAATCCTATATTAGAGGCATCTGTTTCTATAATCTTTTTCCAATTTGGATTGCTAATCATTAAACAAGGTAGAGTTTTTACTCTGAATTTAATCTTTCTAACAGCATCAGTATGACTATTAGTCCATGGTTTAGGATTCATCTTAAGTCTATCATATAAAATAGTTGTATCCTTAACCAAATTATGATAATAAGGAGCAATATAATTAAGACTTCCTAAAAATCTTTGTAATTGAGTTTTATCAGTTATGTCATCAGGAAATTTATCAGCAAAATCAATGCTTCTATTAATAGGAATAATATTTCCATTTTCAATAATATGACCTAGAAATCTAATTCTAGTCTGAAATAATTCCATTTTTAGTTTAGAAATTACTAATCCATTCTGAATAATTAATGATTTAAAAATATGCAAATGTTTTAAAATGCATTTCAATGGTCTTTGAATAAACCAAGATATCATCAATATAAACAATTATAAATTCACTATAAGGAGTAAAGATATCATTTATAATCTTCTGAAATTTAGAAGGAGCATTTTTTAACCCAAATGGCATCACATTCCATTCATAATGTCCTATTGGAACATTAAATGCTGTCTTATATCTATCAGATTTATTAATCTGAATTTACCAGTATCCTGACTTAAGATCGAATTTCAAAAATATCAAACTATTATAAAGTCTATCCAATAAATCCTTTTTATTAGGAATTGGATGTCTGATCCATTTCAGAACTTTATTTAGAGGTTTATAATTAATAACCAATCTTGGTATACCTCTTTCAATCTCAGAATGTTTATTAACATAAAATGCAGTACATGACCAAGGAGATTGAGAATGACTAATAAGTCCTTTATATAATAAAGATTCAATTTCTTTTTTACACAATTCTAAATATTCTGAATTCATTTGACAAGGTCTAGCCTTTGTTGGAATATTCTTTTCATCAAAAGAATCCTCATAAGGTAAAGAAATAATATGTTTTTTTCTATCTCAAAAAGCATTAGGATGATCATTACAAATTTCTAATGAAAATTGATTTTTCAAAAGACTAATTTTATCCTGTAATCTAGGATTTTTTAATTGATCATCAAGAGTAATAATATTAATCTCTTGCTTCAAAAAACTAATTTGATCTTGTTTTGCCTTGATATTATCATAAAGACTATGCAAAACTTTTGTAAAAGGCTCAATAATAAATTCTAGGAAAATATCATCACCTTTAAAAGTACCAATAATACCTTTATTATCAATCTTTTTTATAGGGTAAATATTATTCAAAAATGGAGTACCAAGTATAACTTGGTTTGAAATATTTTTTGCAAGTATAAAACTTTGCGAAATACATTTGTTATTAACACACACATAAGCTTTTGGGAGTTTATAATTAATCTGGAGTTTATCACCTCCTGCATGTCATAATGTATGACTAGTTTTATGAAAATATCTAGTAGGTATTAACCCTTCTTGTATAATATTTAAATCTGCACCACTATCAATAAGAGCATTAAATGTTTTTATATAATGATTATCAATCAGTACTGATATTTTTATATACCATTTTTGGGATATAACCATCTCAATAGTAGAAAGAAATGTGTCATTGAACATACTAGGTTTATTTAGCTCAATATTTTGAGAAATATTCTCATGTAAAATATTTTTTCCTTTAGAAAATTCCTATAATCTAGATATTCTAGGTTCTTGAATAAGATTCTTATTCTTTAATAATTTTATTTCTTCTCTGAGACTATTAACCTCTTTATGAAGATCTTGTAGAGATATATCTCTTTGAACCTGATAATTGTTTCTTAGCTGGTTCATGACTTCTGTCATGTTATAAGACTTATTCTTATTAAGAATGTCCTGAGTCAATTCTTCTTCTTTATTAGAAGAGGAAGTTCCATTTTCATTACCAATTTCATTAATAATTTGATTCCTTAATAAAGGATCTTTAATCATTTTTAGCACCTCGATGATATTATCAGAGGTTAAAACATTAATCGTCATATCTGAGAATTGAGATATAATCTTATAAAACTCAGATTGATTATTATCAAGATTATTAATCTCTTTTGGACATATTAGTCCTTATTTACAAGGCTCACATTCTTCTGATTCAGAAATGTCTTCATCAACTAAATTATTGATGATTTCTTCTTCTGATTTAGAAGTTGATGAAAATTCTGATTTTGATTTCTCAAATTCAGATTTTTCTTCAAGAGTCTGTATTATTATTTCCTTGATATCATCAGGAATCTCAAGATTATTACTCTTTTTCTTCGTCAAGCAAAATTCTTTAGTATGACCTTTTCTCCCACATATTTTGCAATATCTTTCTTTTTTCTTATTATATCTTTGTCTATAAGACTTCTTTTGGAACTTTTCTTCCTTTCTTTTATTCTTTTTCTCAATCTGTCTAGGAGAATATCTCCTATGTTTAGGTTTATAAACCTTTTTATCTTTATTAAAAAGTATTTACAAAAAAATGGGAACTAGACAATGGTGTCATTGTTTCTTCAGTTCATCCTCCTTTACAAAATATAAAAATATCTTTAGAAAAAGGAAAAATCCCAGCTACCCCTTTTCGAACAGGGGAGGGAGATGTTGCTAAGGATATTAAAAAGGTTATTGAACAAAATAATTTTTTAAATAAAATTCTTCATACTATTGCAGAACATGTGGATCACCTATCAGGGAAACTAGATTCAAAACCCTCTGATTCCAAATTCCCAAATAGCACTTCCACTCCTCATTTCATTCCGAGGAGCCTTCCTACTAATATTGAAAATAGTCTGCAGCTCCCTGCAAGTTCTAGTCTTATAGACAAGATATCTAAAAGACTTATTGAGGCTTCATCTTTTCACAAAACCTCATCCTCTCATAATAATGAAACCTCTACTTCTCAGGTTACAAACATTATTAAAGCATATACTCCTCACATAGCCTCTACTTCTCATACTTCAAACATTAATTGTTTGAACAAAGCCAAAAACATTTCATCAAAAATCTCATCCGAATCAGAATCTGATAATAATGAGATTAATAAAATTTATTTCCAATCCAGAACAAAAGCCTTTTATAATAATAGATATTCCCCTCCGGATATTCTATTTGAAGAAAGAGCTCATTTCAAAGATAATGCCAAATACGATGGCAAATCCATTCATGAATGGAACATTGATGGCAAATCAGAATATGAAATCCTTAATACTCTTCAAGAAATGGGCATGGCTCGTGTCGCTTATAAATCCTAGAATCAAAAGGAAGAGAGCGCAGCCGCTCTCATTGTTATTGGCTTCACTGGTCAGTTAAAAAACTGGTGGGATAACTCCCTTACTCTCACCGACAAACAAAATATTCTTCAACATACCATTGAGGTTGAAGAACCTGATGGTACTATTATTTCTAAGAATGATGCTTGTGACATGTTGATACTCACTATTGGCATGTATTTCATTGGTAATCCTAAAGAAGAACTTGATTCAACACAAGTTGTATTATCTAATATCAGATGTCCTACTTTATCTGATTATAGATGGTACAAGGATGTTTTCCTCACTCATATTTTAAAAAGAAATGATTGCAATGCTTCTTTTTGGAAAGAGAGATTCATAGCTGGACTTCCTAAACTTTTCGGTGAAAGAATTCATCAAATGCTTAAGGAAGCTACTGGTCAAAGTGACATTCCTTTTGAAAATATTACATATGGTCAATTATTTGCTTTCATTAAAAAAGAAGGACTAGCTTTATGTTCAGAATTGAAAATACAATCTAAGTACGGATCTGAAAAGAATAGATACCGTAAGGAGATTGGTACATTCTGCGAAGCTTTTGGATTACAAAAGATTCAAGCTCCTTCCTCTAAATTCAAAAACAAAGAAAAGCATTTTCCTAAAAAACGATATAAAAATTATTTCAAAGAAAAAATTTATAAGAAGCCTAAATTTTCAAAAAGAAAGTATTTTACAAAGAATTTTGATAATTTTCAAATTACTTGTTTCAAATGTCACAGAAAAGGCCATAAAGCTGATGTCTGTCCTTTAAAAAAGAAGATTAATGAAGTTTTTCATGATGATGAAGTTTTAAGAGATAAGATTTCTGCTCTTTTAATTTCTGATGATAATTCTCAAAAATATTGCTCAAATGAATCTGATTCAAGTTCTGATTTAGAAGAAGTTTACACAAGCACAGAATCTGAAATACACAAGTCCTCTTGCCAAGGATTCTGTCCATTAAACATAAATGTTATTTCAAAAGAGAAGACTGAACAAGAACTCTTGTTCGATCTCATCGACAAAGTTCCTGATCTAGAAGAAAAACATAAATATCTTCTTAGATTAAGGAATATTATTCTTAATGATAACATTCCCAATAAAGACAAATCTCCTGCTATCATAGAACCTTTTAGCATTTCAAAGCTTTTCAACAAGGCTCCTTCATCCTCCTTAATAAAAACATATATTAATATTAATGATCTTCAGCGAGAGATTAATACTCTAAAAGCTGAGATAAGCATTCTGCATAAGGAGATTGACGAGCTTCATCTCAAAGATTTTGAATTAGAAACCAGATTATCTATTTTCAAAAATGTTTCTGAAAAAGATATTCCTGAAAGCTCTTCAAAAAATCAAGTGATCGATGCTATTCCAGATACTTCAGATAATGAAGCTATCCAAAGTATTGAACATATAGCTTTTCAAAAATGGAATTCTATCATAACTTTGGTCATAAGTGATTTCAAGATCAATGTTTCCTGTCTTATAGATAGTGGAGCCGATCAAAATTGCATAAAAGAAGGTCTTATTCCTTCAAGTTATTATGAAAAAACTAATGAAAGGCTTGTAGCAGCTAATGCTACTCCTCTTCATATTAAGTATAAACTTTCAAAAGCTTTTATTTGTAATGATGGTTATTGTTTCAAAACCCCTTTCATTCTTGTCAAAAACTTGAGCCAAGATATTATTTTAGGAAATCCTTTTTTAACTACTATTTATCCTTTCAAAGTTGATGGTACTGGTATTACTACCAATATCATGGGAAAAGATATTCATTTCAAATTTCTTCATCCTATCAAAGATAGAGAAGTCTCCCTTCTTCAAAATTATTACATTTCTCAAATAAATGTTATCAAGTCTAAAAAGTCTCATTTAAATTTCCTCAAAGAAGAAGTTTCTTATTTTTGTATTGAAGAAAATTTACTCAAAAAGGATATTCAAAACAAAATTTTAGATTTTGAAAATATCTTGAAAAAAGAAGTATGCTCTGACCTTCCTAATGCTTTCTGGGAAAGAAAGAAGCATATTGTTTCTCTACCTTATATTACTGGTTTCAATGAAAAGTCTATTATTACCAAAGCAAGACCTATTCAAATGAATCACGATCTTCTTAACATTTGTAAAGAAGAAATCAAATCACTTCTTTCCAAAAAACTCATAAGACCCTCTAAGTCTCCTTGGAGTTGCCCTGCCTTCTATGTCAATAATCAAGCAGAAAAGGAAAGAGGAGTTCCCAGACTCGTCATTAATTACAAACCACTCAATGAGGTTCTCGAATGGATTAGATATCCTATTCCTAATAAAAGAGATTTAATCAAAAGATTGGATAAAGCATGCCTTTTTTCAAAATTTGATCTTAAGTCTGGCTTTTGGCAGATACAGATCAGAGAAGAAGACAAATACAAAATTGCTTTCATAGTTCTTTTTGGACATTACGAATGGAACGTAATGCCTTTTGGTCTAAAAAATGCTCCTTCTGAATTTCAAAATATTATGAATGATATTTTGAATGATTATTCAAATTTCTCTATTGTTTACATAGATGATATTTTGATATTTTCTCAAAATATAGAACGGCATTTCAAACATCTCAAAACTTTTCTTTATATTTGCAAAAAGAATGGATTAGTTATTTTTGCTCCAAAGATAAAGCTTTTCCAAACAAAAGTTAGATTTTTAGGTTATGACATTTCAAAAGGTACCATAAAACCTATTTCAAGAGCTATAGAATTTGCTGATAAATTTCCTAATGAGATTAAAGAAAAGAATCAATTACAAAGATTTTTAGGTTGTTTAAATTATGTTTCTGATTTCTTTCCTAAACTTAGAATTATTTGTCAACCTCTTTTTCAAAGATTAAAAAAGAATCCTGACCCTTGGTCTGATATTCATACTAATATTGTTAAACAGATTAAAGTTCAGGTTAAGTCACTTCCTTGTTTAGGAATACCTAAACCTGAGGCATTCATGATAATTGAAACTGATGCTTCTGATAAAGGTTATGGAGGTATCCTTAAACAAAGAATTCAAAATGATCATGCATTCATTGAACAACTTGTTCGTTTTCATTCTGGCATTTGGAATGATTCTCAAAAGAATTATTCTACTATTAAAAAAGAAATACTTTCAATTGTTTTATGCATTACCAAATTTCAAGATGATATTTTCAAAAAAAAATTTCTTCTTAGAATAGATTGCAAATCAACAAAAGAAGTTTTACAAAAGGATGTCAAAAATATTGTTTCAAAACAAATTTTAGCTAGATGGCAAGCTATACTTTCATGTTTTGATTTTGACATTGAATATATCAAAGGAGATAATAATTCATTACCTGATTTCCTAACCAGAGAATTTCTTCAAAATCCTGCAGAAAACCATGAGTAAGCTCAGACCTCAAACTTCTCAAAACTATTCAAAATCCCTTGTTAACGTTAACCAATTTCAAGCCCTTTCCGATTTTCCAAGCTTACCTTCTCCTTCTTATTCTCAAGCAGTCAAAGCACCCACAACTCCTACTCAAAACCCCAGTTCAAGTATTACCAGAAGCTCACCTTCAAAAACCTATATTTGCAAACCCAATATTCAAAACTTAACCCTCACTCGATATCATACTACCCCAGATCTAATTACTTTGAAGGGAATCATTTCAAAATATTTTCTTAAAGGATGTCAATGGTATCCTGACAATCCTTTAAAAACTCAAAATTTTTATGAATTCATTCTAATAGACACTGGATCTATTGAGTTGGTGCATACTCCTAATCCTAATAATCCAGATCGTATTTCCTACTCAAAATACATTATCAAAAGAATCTTCAAATCAGACGAATGGACCTTCCCATTCAATGAAAAACATTTTTCTATTCCTTATAATCCCAGAGGATATAATTATCCTGATTACAAAATGGCCTGGTTTAGAACCTTTCTTTTAAGACCATTTGATCATTCATGGTTCTTTACATTTCATCCAGATTTCATAAAAACCTCATTTCCTATTTGGTTCCTATAATGGTGGATGGATTTTGGACCTATCCCTTCCATTTTACCTCCAGATGTCATGGAAGCTTATTCATACTATACTAAAAAAACCTCAAAAACTCCTGTTGAAAGATCTCATACAGAGATTCACTTTTTCTCCAAATTCAAAGTCCCCTGGATAATTTGTTGGAGCTTCGCCTTTAAACAATTTTTCCATCTTCCTAATCCACTCTCTATTGTTAGAGAATTCAAAGTTAAATGGTGGTCAAATTACTCTACAAAATATTGCAATCTTCAAGTTGTCAAAACTTTTCTTACCACTGGTGAAAAACCTCAATGGGAAAAACCAGCCAGCATTGATTCATCAACTAGCAAGAATAAGAAGAAAAAAGATACTAATGTCTGTTCCCTCTCTAAAGAACAGATTGAAGTATTTCAAATGATGGAGAAAGACCCAGAAACTTTTAAAGAATATCTTCAATTCTGTAAATTCAAGAAGATGAATTCAGAGGCTGAAGAAATTTTATCAGGTAGTTCAAAATCAGATTTTGATCCTTTTGGTGGTCCTTGTGATCAGGATCCATTTGATTTATGACTATCTTTGGAATATTCAAAAGAAAAGAAAAAGAAAGAAAAGAAAAAGAAAAATTCAAATGAAAAGAAAAAGAAAGAAAAGAAAAAGAAAAATTCAAAAGAAAAGAAAAAGAAAAAAGAAAAAAGAGAAAAAGAAAAAGAAAAAGAAAAGAAGAAAAATTCAAAATTTCTTTCAGCAGAAAGATTTATTAAATTGTTGAGTCAGAAGTTTCTCGGTGAAACGAGTACTCAATAATTTTGATAAATTCAAAACAGGCCAACTACCCTTGCTATTCTTATCAAAAGCAGGTACCAATTTCAAAAGTAGCCTTCCACTTTGTCAAAAGCTGGCCAAATTCGTCAAAAGCAGCCATTCACTATTCAAAAAGCAGCAGTCAATCACTGTAGCAAAAGTCACTATTCATATCACTGTTCATATCACTGTAGCAGACGGAAGGTCATTGTTCACATCACTGTAGCAGCAGACAGGTCACTGTTCAAAACACTATTCCAACCACTGATGAAGATGTTTCATCAATCGCACTCAAAGAGAATTCAAATGCTGATCAAATTCAAATTCAAATGAAGATTCAAATGCAGAGTTTGCCTATAAATAAGGCAGTTCACTTCATTCAAAAGGGCATCGGAAAAAATAGAATCGAAAGTTTTAAGAAAATCCTTAAGCTTAGATCCTTCTCATTCCTATTGTAACCTTTCATATACTTTCATATATTTTCATACCCTTGTATTCCAACCTCTGTAATTCATATCTCCAGTATTCAAAGTAAGTTTTATTCAAATCTTATTGTTTTCAATTTGTTATCTCATTCATTAATACTCTGATCATTCCATATCATGTCCATCATGCATACAGTTATCCTGAATACGCCGATCCTTCCCTATTACTATCTAATGAAATCGATTCTTCAGTAGTTTTGACTACTTGTTTTAAACATATTTTTTCAAAAGTACCTAATTGATATATTAATCTAGGTTCTATCTTAGGAATGGTCCACTTATTAAGCAGATCTAAATTCTCTGGAATATCATATTCCTCATTTCTAATATTCTTAAAATTATTATTCTTATTAATCATATTCATGAAATTCATGATAAAATATGTGTTGATCCATAACATATCAATTATATCTACCATGGCTCTGATACCATCTAGGGACAGGATCTCTAACTAAAATCATTGATGAGGATATTTTACAGAATGGAAATAGAACCGGCATGTTAAATAAATTCATACCCAAATAAAACCTCCAACATGCCCATCACAACGCCTTTCAAATGGCTAAAACTGGGACTTACAGGAGCAACATATTTAAGATATAATTTTATTTTAAGGCCAGTTAATTTCTATCTAACCTATTAGATTCTTATCAGAATATCCTAGCCATAAACTATATAAGTACCATGCTAGCATAATTAATAGTTATGAATCAACACATGAATAATTTAGCCTATTAGGCTAAACATGAACATGATAAATTAAATAAATACAAAATAAAAACTATAAATACTTACAAATTATATTTACTCAGAATGCTTCTCTTTATTAATTTTATTTTAAGGCCAGTTAATTTCTATCTAACCTATTAGATTATTATCAGAATATCCTAGCCATAAACTATATAAGTACCATGCTAGCATAATTAATAGTTATGAATAAACACATGAATAATTTAGCCTATTAGGCAAAACATGAACATGATAAATTAAATAAATACAAAATAAAAATTGTAAATACTTACAAATTATATGTACTCAGAATGCTTCTCTTTATTAATACAAATTTATATATTACAAGAGAGGGGGATGCTCAATACATGAGCTACAAGATTTATCAGAGAGAAAAGGAGAAGTGTTCTTCTGATCTATATCTAAAAATGAAAACTTCTAACCTATTTATACAATAAGAAAACGCGTCCCAACGTAGAAAACGCGCGAATAAATAGTAAAAAGCCGATATTTTCGGTCTGCACAGTATAAAGTGCTCCAGTAAGTCAAAAGTATATAGTAATTTACTGTTGATGAACAGTAATTTGTCCGGCTGCTTTACTGTTTATGAACAGTATCCTATCTGGCTGCTTACTGTTGATGTCGTAAGCAATGACATCGTCTTCTTCAGGTATATTATTTTCCTTTGTGAATTGATGATGATGAAGATGCTTCTTTCTCAGGTGTAAATTTTTCTATCAGAGTATCCTGAATTGCCATAAAAATTTCATCTAGATCCACATCATTTGGATCTTGTGCATCTTGCATTTGTTCCGAGACCATAGTAGACTGTGATTTATTATTATCTCCAAATTGGGATATCAAATCCTTCTTCGTTTCTTCAATATAGGCAGCTATCATCTGCTCTCTTGTCAAATTTTCTGACTTCATTTTGGATTTTCTCAAAATATGATCGAATGGAGAAGGAGTATGAACTTCTCTATAAGTATTACTATACAATTGCAATTTTTTCTCTAAGAGATCCATTGTCTCCATCCCATAAATCTGATTTGTTTTGGGATCTATGCATAACATTTTATCCCAAAATTTAGTGTAAAATGTCATGTATATGCATGGAATTCCTGTTTCGTTATTACCTACTTCTGGAGACCATTTAAATATCCATGGTATTGAAAATTCAATAAAAAAGTAGCATGAGGCTATACCCTCAATGTATAATTTTAATTCTTGTTCTTTAAAAGCTGTGGGGATACATCTACTCATCTATCAAATGAAATTTTCATATTCTCTGGTAAAATAATTGAAGTGGGTCCAAAACAATTAAACCAGTTTATAAACCAGTGTGGGATATCATCCTTGTAAACATTTGAACATATCTTGATAAACCAAGTATGTTTCTTTTTATCATTTTCATAATTAAGTACCTTCATAAAAACATCACAATAGTCCCAATAATTATATTTCATTGGAACTCCTTTATTATTCATAACATCCTTTTCTCTTAATGGAGAAATTCCACAATCTTCCAAGGATATTACCCTTTTAATTATTATTTTACTGAAATTATAAATTTCATTACTAGTTCCTATAAAATGTGTAATATCACAAGAACCAGTTTAAAGTAATATCTGTTCATACAAATATCTTGACTTATAAGTCCTCATTTTCATGGAACTATTATCCATATATCTTTGCATTATAGTCCAGGGATCATTGATCCATTTTAAATCTCTTTCTTCTAAAAGAAATATTATTTCTTTATATTCATTTTGAATAAATCCAATATTATCAGATTCTTCTTTCTCAACTACTTGAGCATATGATGATGAAGAAGTATTACTTTCTTCATTTGGTTTCTGCTGTTTATTTCTTTTATTAAGAAATTCTTGATATGCTTCTTCTTCTTCAGCTCTATTCATTGCTACTAGCTTTTTATTGCCATGTTGAGATATTATCTCAGGCATTTTTCCTCTGCCACCTCTTCCTCTATAAAAGAAAGATCCTCTGCCTAGTGTACTCATACCTGAAAATATTCACGAGTTAAGAAATCTGGAAGACTATTATATTCTCCTTTTTTATAAACAATTTCAAAATCAAATGGGGCTAAATGAGCCGCCATCTAGCAAACATTTGCTTAGAAACATCATGTTTAAAATCTTTTTGAAACATGAATTTAGTTGCATTGCAATCTGTTACAATGGTAAATTTCTGATTATATAAATCATCTTGAAATTTTAAAATACATTTGACAATTACAAGAATCTCTTTAGCAATAGTAGCATAATTTTTCTGAAAATCATTCCATTTCCCAGAATGAAATAGAACAAGATATGTTTGTTTATTATCCGGATTAATCTGGGTTAATATACCACCAAATCTTATATTAGAGGCATCTGTTTCTATAATCTTTTTCCAATTTGGACTGCTAATCATTAAACAAGGTAGAGTTTTTACTCTGAATTTAATCTTTCTAACAGCATCAGTATGACTATTAGTCCATGGTTTAGGATTCTTCTTAAGTCTATCATATAAAATAGTTGTATCCTTAACCAAATTATGATAATAAGGAGCAATATAATTAAGACTTCCTAAAAATCTTTGTAACTGAGTTTTATCAGTTATCACATCAGGAAATTTATCAGCAAAATCAATGTTTCTATTAATAGAAATAATATTTCCTTTTTCAATAATATGACCTAGAAATCTAATTCTAGTCTGAAATAATTCCATTTTTAGTTTATTACTAATCCATTCTGAATAATTAATGATTTAAAAATATGCAAATGTTTAAAATGCATTTCAATGGTCTTTGAATAAACTAAGATATCATCAATATAAACAATTATAAATTATCTATAAGGAGTAAAGATATCATTCATAATCTTCTGAAATTCAGAAGGAGCATTCTTTAACCCAAATGGCATCACATTCCATTCATAATGTCCTATTGGAACATTAAATGCTGTCTTGTATCTATCAGATTTATTAATCTGAATTTGCCAGTATCCTGACTTAAGATCGAATTTCGAAAATATCAAACTATTATAAAGTCTATCCAATAAATTCTTTTTATTAGGAATTGGATGTCTGATCCATTTCAGAACTTTATTTAGAGGTTTATAATTAATAACCAATCTTGGTATACCTCTTTCAATCTCAGAATGTTTATTAACATAAAATGCAGTACATGACCAAGGAGATTGAGAATGACTAATAAGTCCTTTATATAATAAAGATTCAATTTCTTTTTTACACAATTCTAAATATTCTGAATTCATTTGACAAGGTCTAGCCTTTGTTGGAATATTCTTTTCATCAAAAGAATCCTCATAAGGTAAAGAAATAATATGTTTTTTTCTATCCCAAAAAGCATTAGGATGATCATTACAAATTTCTAATGAAAATTGATTTTTCAAAAGACTAATTTTATCCTGTAATCTAGGATTTTTTAATTGATCATCAAGAGTAATAATATTAATCTCTTGTTTCAAAAAACTAATTTGATCTTGTTTTGCCTTGATATTATCATAAAGACTATGCAAAACTTTTGTAAAAGACTCAATAATAAATTCTAGGAAAATATCATCACCTTTAAAAGTACCAATAATACCTTTATTATCAATCTTTTTTATAGGGTAAATATTATTCAAAAATGGAGTACCAAGTATAACTTGGTTTGAAATATTTTTTGCAAGTATAAAACTTTGCGAAATACATTTGTTATTAACACACACATAAGCTTTTGGGAGTTTATAATTAATCTGGAGTTTATCACCTCCTGCATGCCATAATGTATGACTAGTTTTATGAAAATATCTAGTAGGTATTAACCCTTCTTGTATAACATTTAAATCTGCACCACTATCAATAAGAGCATTAAATATTTTTGTGTAATGATTATCAATCAATAATGATATTTTTATATACCATTTTTGGGATATAACCATCTCAATAGTAGAAAGAAATGTGTCATTGAACATACTAGGTTTATTTACCTCAATATTTTGAGAAATATTCTCATGTAAAATATTTTCTCCTTTAGAAAATTCCTCTAATCTAGATATTCTAGATTCTTGAATAAGATTCTTATTCTTTAATAATTTTATTTCTTCTCTGAGATTATTAACCTCTTTATGAAGATCTTGTAGAGATATATCTCTTTGAACCTGATATTTGGTTCTTAGCTGGTTCATGACTTCTGTCATGTTATAAGACTTATTCTTATTAAGAATGTCCTGAGTCAATTCTTCTTCTTTATTAGAAGAGGAAGTTCCATTTTCATTACCAATTTCATTAATAATTTGATTCCTTAATAAAGGATCTTTAATCATTTTTAGCACCTCAAAGATATTATCAGAGGTTAAAACATTAATCGTCATATCTGAGAAGTGAGATATAATCTTATAAAACTCAGATTGATTATTATCAAGATTATTAATCTCTTTTGGACATATTAATCCTTCTTTACAAGGCTCACATTCTTCTGATTCAGAAATGTCTTCATCAACTAAATTATTGATGATTTCTTCTTCTGATTCAGAAGTTGATGAAAATTCTGATTCTGATTTCTCGAATTCAGATTTTTCTTCAAGAGTCTGTATTATTATTTCCTTGATATCATCAGGAATCTCAAGATTATTAATCTTTTTCTTCGTCCAGCAAAATTCTTTAGTATGACCTTTTCTCCCACATATTTTGCAATATCTTTCTATTTTCTTATTATATCTTTGTCTATAAGACTTTTTTTGGAACTTTTCTTCCTTTCTTTTATTTTTTTCTCAATCTGTCTAGGAGAATATCTCCTATGTTTAGGTTTATAAACCTTTTTATCTTTATTAATTTTGGTTTTACTGGATGAAGGATTATCCAAACCAAATTGTTGACAAAATTCTCCCAATTGTTTTTTCTCATCGAGATTTTGCCTTTTAATATGTTGATTTAGCTTTATTTCATTACATAAAGCTAATCCTTCTTGAATACAAGTGTCTATTAGAGCACCATAAGTATAACTTTCATATGGAATCGTAATATGATTACGTTTTAGGGTTTTTCTTACCCTATCAGCAAATAAGCTGGGTAATCCATCAATAAATTTTGACTTCCAATGAATGTTATTACATTCTTGTAATTCCATCACTCTGCTTAGGAAAGGATCCTTATACCAACTAAAATCAGAGAGTGTTCTGCACCTCAATGTTTGGAGCAGTATTCTAATAGTATCACTATTATCACTGAACCTTCCAGTGAAGTGTTCAATTATATTAACTGCAAGTGTATAAACTACATTTTCGGTAGTATTATTGCCTTCTTGTTTAACCATATTGAGAATATTATCTCTATCATTTTGAGATAAATAATTATCCCACCAGCCTTTAAGCTGTCCAGTAAATCCAGCAACTATCATTGCTGCAATAACCTTATCAGAATTATTGCTATTTTTACAAATAGTTGAGTACATAAGCATTCTATGTACTATATTATAAATCTGTTTATTAGAATAACCATCAATATTCCACTCATAGATCTTATTACCAGAATAACTAATATCAATAGTATCAGTGTATTCTTCATGTAATACATCCATGGGTGTTGGTCTATTATAATAAAACTTATTCTGAATTGGCTTATCAGCCCATTTAGTATTGATCTTATTAATCTGATTTTGAAAAACCTGCCTATAATCAGGATTTTCTATGATATTATCATATAATTCTTTATCAAGAGTTTTTATACTAAGTTTATTAAACTTTTCCTCAAGATATTTTTCAAGCTCATATAATGGCTTGATTTTAAAATTAGATATGGCTGGAGGTGGTTGGAAGCTTGGCAAAGCTTCTTTTCCCTTATCTGTAATTATTACAGACTGGAGATTTTGTAAATCTTTTTTCTCCTTTTCTGTAACTATTACAGTGGGTTGACTATTTTTATTAATAACTGATATAATCATATCCAGTTTATGATGAATAAACTGGATTTGTTCTCCTAATACATTTAAAAACAAATTTGTATAATTCTGATTTTCAAACATAGTATCAATATGTTTACAAGTAATTTGTATTGTATCATCTTCTATAAGTTTAGCAAAAGCTAGAAAATTATAAATTTTTCCATTTTTTTCAATATGAAAAGATTATTGTGGAGGATATATATCTGTCACAACTGTACCATTTTGCAAATTATAATTTCTTTCTAAAATAGAAATATAATTTTTTACATAGATATTCATAAACCATGCTGCAAAAGGTATTAACTCATTTTTTTCTTTACAAGTTTTATAAAACTCATCTTGAAAACTTATAATTTCATTTTGAGTAAAATTCTCAAAAAACCATTTTCTGAAAGGTGTATAATCTTGACTTTTAAATTCTTCAGAAATAATTTTTTGGCTGAGGACCAGGACTGAAATCTATTTTTTCATATAAATCCATAAATTAAATTTTAAAATTCATTTCCGACATTGTCGGTTCTGACTCATCTATATTACGAGTATTAGCTTCTCTGACAATATTATTCCTGTTAATATATAATCTCTCAGTAACAGGAGTAAATATTTCAGAATTAGTATCTTCTCTTATCTGAGAAGTTTAAGATCGTGGCAATTCCACTTTGTAATCTATTGGAGAAATATAATTTCTCATCGAATTATATCTTTGGAGAGACTTATTATTCTCAAATCTTATATTAACTGTTCCATTAGTATTTTGAAAAATATCAGAAATATTATTCTGATTTTGTACCTGTGTTAGAACAGGAACTACTTGTTCAATAATCTAATTTTCTGGAAAGTCAATTTCTTCCCATTTAATAGGTCTTCTGGTCGTAATATTAGACCTACTAAAATTGGTTTCAATAATTATTGTTTCATTTTTCATTTTATCAATACGTTTACACTGAGGATTCAGTGTATATAATGGTTTATAATATATTCTGTAACAGATACATATCACTTCTGTTCCAGGAATATAATTATAACCATGTGTTTTAACATTTAATGTTAAAGCATCAAGTATATTAACATCAGATAAAGACAATTGTAAATTAGGATAGACATTAAAATAAACTGGTCCATTAGCTAAGCTGGATTGTATTATACCCATTAAAGATTGCTTCCAATTCAAATTTCTACCATCTCTTAAAGCTGCTATAAAACTTTCTGGTAATCCTTTTAAAGTTAAAGGTTTAAATGCAATTTGTACTAATCCTATATGAAGGAATTTATGAGTATTGCTATAAGCACCTATATCTTTTTCAGATAATAATCTAATTATCATATCATTACTATCTAATGAAATCGATTCTTCAGTAGTTTTGACTACTTGTTTTAAACCTATTTTTTCAAAAGTACCTAATTGATATATTAATCTAGGTTCTATCTTAGGAATAGTCCACTTATTAAGCAGATCTAAATTCTCTGGAATATCATATTCCTCATTTCTAATATTCTTAATATTATTATTCTTATTAATCATATTCATGAAAAAATATGTGTTGATCCATAACATATCAATTATAACTACCATGGCTCTGATACCATCTAGGGACAGGATCTCTAACTAAAATCATTGATGAGGACATTTTACAGAATGGAAATAGAACTGGCATCTTAAATAAATTCATACCCAAATGAAACCTCCAACATGCCCATCACAACGCCTTTCAAACGGCTAAAACTGGGACTTACAGGAGCAACATATTTAAGATATAATTTTATTAACTATTAATTATGCTAGCATGGTACTTATATAGTTTATGGCTAGGATATTCTGATAAGAATCTAATAGGTTAGATAGAAATTAACTGGCCTTAAAATAAAATTATATCTTAAATAGCTGCTCCTGTAAGTCCCAGTTTTAGCCATTTGAAAGGCGTTGTGATGGGCATGTTGGAGGTTTTATTTGGGTATGAATTTATTTAAGATGTCGGTTCTATTTACATTCTGTAAAATGTCCTCATCAATGATTTTAGTTAGAGATCCTGTCCCTAGATGGTATCAAATTATTTTTTCATGCTAACAAATAAATAAAAATAACTATTAATAGTTTATATATATATATATATATATATATATATATATATATATATATATATATATATATATATATATATATATATATATATTACATCCATGTATGTATATATATAAATTGGTGAAATATTATTGTATTTTATAATAGATCAATTGGTCAGAGTTAATGTTTAAATTCACGTTCTTCCAGGTTTGATTCGTGTGAGAAGCAACAAGTCTTAATTATTTTTGCTTCAACTAAAAAATATAATTTTATTTTTTTAGATATAATTAGTAAATAATTAAGTGTACTCTAAATTACTATATACCGACACTTAAAAATGTATTAGTTGGTTAATGACCTATTGCTACATTAGAATAAAAGACATTTTTTAAGAATGTCATTATAGGTTAAATGTAGTGGAGTTATTAATTACTTGGACTTTTATCAATTCAAGGCCCGAATTATGGATAAAATATCAATTAGGGGCCTGAATTTTTTTTTTATCAATCCAAGGTCTGAAATATGTAAAACTATCAATCCAAGACCTGAATTTATCAAATATTATCACCTATTTTATCAATTTAGGGCCTAAGTTCAGGCCCTGAATTGATAGTTTTACATAATTCAGACCCCTAATCGATAGTATACATAA
Organism: Pogostemon cablin; assembly: GCA_023678885.1. Classification (NCBI taxonomy): domain Eukaryota; kingdom Viridiplantae; phylum Streptophyta; class Magnoliopsida; order Lamiales; family Lamiaceae; genus Pogostemon; species Pogostemon cablin. Next base: position 7,915,435 of record CM043009.1, read on the forward strand.
TTCAAGCCCCGAATTGATAGATTACCCATTTTTCAGGCCCTGTATTGATGAAATTCCTAATTACTTTTACATGACACTTATAAATGTCACGTATATCTATTTTTCTAGTAGTGACCCCTCTCACAACGTATAACTTAACAACAATAATGTGTAACCAATGACAATCTTCATGGCCCATACAGCCGTGGTAAAACATATCTGGTTATCAACTAGGTGTAGCCAAGGATGAAAATATCAATATCGGTAAAAATATCGGTACCTCAAATTTACGGATATATCGATGGATCTATCGAATATCGATATCGATATTGGTAAAAATTTAAAAAATCACGGAAACTTGAAAAAAAGAAAAAAATTAATTAATTAACTTTTCAATATATTTTAACTAATTTTAATATATAAATACACTTTAAAATCTCAATAAAACTCATAACACATGATAAGCAAATCAATAACAACTTATTTAAATAGTGTGAGTCATACAATAATTACTACTTTTTGTTTAATACATAATAACTAATACCACTCATTGAATTAGAGAAATTATAAACATAGTTCTGAATGTGCCAGTAGTACGTAATTCTATTGAATTAATCAAATGTAAAATAATCTCACCATGAGATGATTTCATGCAAGTGTTGCTTTATTTTTTATTTTATTTCTTAAAATTAGACATATTAATAACCAAAAAAATATATTTGGTTAGTAAAAGTAAAACAAAAAAATTATTTTATTTTTTAAAACTATAGATAATTTTTCGATATTTTAGATATATCCTCAATATTTTGTCGATATTTTATCGATATTTCCTCGACATATCTTGATTTCTATAAAATTTTGAACTGTGACAAATCGATATCGACATGTATACATATATTTCTTGATATTTTCCGATATTTCCTCAATATCAGAAAAAAATATCTTTTTCTCCAATATCGATATTGATACTCTAAAAAACAGACATATCATGGATATATCGTGGAAATTTTAGGATATTTTCATCCTTGGGTGTAGCGCACCATAAGGAGAATTTATCAACCATTTTCATACCTTATCTCGCTTAACAATTTTTTTTGCTCCATGCATTGTTCAAACGTTTAATTTTTACCTACTGCTTGATTTAAAACCCCTCATGGCATAGACGATAGCATATTTATTTTTCTCACCCACAACCCAAACTCCATCTTCCTCGCATGGTCCAAATAGTACACCCATGTCGATCAACTTCTCGCATCTAATTTGAAGTGAAAAAAACCTTGTCTTGATCAAGGTATCGCCGCGGAACACCATGTAGCACCATGAGAGTTTAGTATATTGCTACTGTTATGTGGTTGTGAAATTAACAAATGAATCATGGACATGCTATATATTAAATTTTACCGACATCTCATTTTGTTTAATTGTTTGGGGTGGAGTAAATTGCGTGAAATGTAGGGCAAGTAGGTTATTCACACAGATGTGTTATATCTAATCAAACTTGTACCACAACTTGTACTCATTACTCCTTTTCAAATAGTGGCCCCATAGTCATTAAAATATTGGATATTATTAAAATATTGCGATCCTCATGGTCCATTCACTATGATATGTTAATTCATATATGTAGTGGAATCCATGCACACATAATTCATCAACATTGGTGGAACCCAATATGACTATCAAATTATTGTATTATTAATTCTCTTAATTAAAATTACTAAGTCACACTCATATATATACATTCGATCATATATGCATATATACGCACAGTTTTGTATACTGTAAATTAAAAAGATAATCTATTAATTAGCAGCAAGATTGACAATTTAAACATTAATTACATACGTAATCACAGTTGGAAGCAAAATCTTACACCAAATTCCTCAAGCATATATATACACCATCTAATATAGGGATATTTCACATTGACGCATAACTTATCGGATAAACAACAAAAGCACCCAATTCAATAGTCAAGGTGAACAGTAATCTTATTTTCATATTATAAGCCCAAAACTGATTTACTGAGCCATTTCTTTGGTGCATGCATCGATTCAAGAGCAATTTAAGTTCTTTGTAGCTCAAATTTCAACTCTGTAATAGTGGCCACAAGATTCAGTTCAATGTCTTGGTCAAGAATCAATTTTCTTTGCTCATCCACCTTGCCTACCAATTCAAGTATGACACCCTTGCAATGTAAACACTCTTCCTCATCAATTCATTCGAAGAACTCATAACTTTTAGGCAACACAAAAAAATAAATCAAAACGAATGTGTAAAATAACATACCATCAATTTACATGTAGACATAATAGTGTACTTTTGGTTTCAAATTTTGATGTGTATATCTTGATTTCTAAAACTTCGAGTTACATGAAGCTATGAAGATTTACATCAGTTTATAGCTGAAAATCCGGGTTGAAATGATATTTTCAATGACATGTGTAGATGGTATAATTGTTGTAGAATATTTGTCAGATCACCTTCTATCAACATGCATAATTGGAAAGACATAAACTAAGAATTTTTTTTTTTTGGAGGCAGTAAGTGAGTGATGGCACATTGGTTCATTATTGTAAGAGTTATAATTTCTTCTTCTTTCTTTTTGTGTATAGGTGACATATTATTATATTTAGGAGTTCTTATTTATTAATTCAATCACATGTCTTTGTAAACTTTGATAGTTGAACTTTTTTATTCATCATAAACTTTTTTTTTATTTTTTTTAGTTATTATTCATAAATTGAATTTTCAGAATACATTTGAGAGTGCAATTTGAATAAGAACATACCTATGCGTTCTTGCTTTGCTGCCTATTTGCGTTTCACTTTTATAAAAGTTGGTATTTTGTAGTTATTTTTTATTATTATTTCATTGTACAAATGTTATTTCTACATTTGAGGTTAGCAATTTGTTTGTTTTTAAACTAAGTGTAGTTATTGCTGTCCATTTATAAATGTGTTTGCTTAATGAAAGTGCAATTTGTTGTATTACTAATTAATTTTTTATGATTTGAAAAAATAAGAAACAGATAATGAACCACAAACTTTCTCTCAAACTTCTCTATGGTTAAAGTTTTCTCTAATATATATATATATATATATATATATATATATATATATATATATATATATATATATATATATATTATTTTTTTTTAAAATTCGGATGTCTAAGTCAATCACACTAATTGATTTCCTTAAATCTTTATTCATAAATTGCATGAACTATATTTTATGAGAAATGCGAATGTAATTGATGATTTTATTGTATAATGATACTAAAATATGTGGAACGTCACCTAATATCTATAAAATATAGTAAATCAAAGTGTAGTATACTGTATATGGTTAACTACATGTTCATAGAGGTATTCTGGAATGTGTGATTTTTTTCTTATTTAATTGACTTGAAACTGTAAATTTGTATTGAATAAGATTAAACTTAATGGATTAAAATTGCAATTTTTAAATTACACTGTTTTGCTTATATTCAAGTAAATATTTATGAAATATAATGCACATGCTAAATTAGCTATAAAATTATTTGCATTGAACATTTATAAGCATATAGGACATATAAACATATAGAAAAGACAATTTTATAAGTTGATATATATCAAATACGACGAATATAAACAAATTAAAACATAAGAATAACTTCATTCTAAAAATCATAACAATAAACTTCGTTCCAAAAAACTCAGTGTATTACGCTTAAAATAAGCAAATATAATAAGAAAATAAAATTTAATTTAAATATTCACAGTACCAATATATAATAAGAAAATAAAATTTTATTTAAATATTCACAGTATCAAATGTAGATAATCAACAAGTCTTAACGATTATGCATTTTTTTAGAATCGTCCTATAAATTTATTCGTCTTTAGAGAATTAAAATTAAACATAAAAAAATCTATAAATGTTAAACGCAATCTCGTACATCGCACGGGTCGAAACACTAATATATAATATGTACCCATATGTATATAATTAATTTCATAATTTAATATAGGTATCTACCCATAAACTTGGGGTAATAACCCTTATTAAGGACAAAACAAAAAAGCGAAAAATCTAAGTATACCATTAGGTACTATTATATATATATATATATATATATTGTACTCCATAGCATATCACAACTTTTTGGGTACTTGATCCTGTCTTTTTTAGTACTCCATATCACAACCACTTAGAGTCCGTTTACTTTCGGGGTTAGGGATAGGGTTAGTAATCCTTAACTAAAGTTTTAGTGGAGGTTGAGTTAGAATTAACTGCTATGGTAAAGGTTGTCCCATGTTGTTTACTTTTCATGTTGAATTGTAAGTATTTTACCATAACACCCTTTATACCTTAAGTAAATACTCCCTCTGTCCCGGTCAAACTGCACCATTTGACTGCATAAAGATCTCACAAAAGCTACAGTAAACGGTGCAATATGAGCGGGATGGAGGGAGTATGTACTCCATTAAATTAAATCAAATACTTCAGGCAGATTTCATTCGAAGCATAACCATCAACATCGACAAAGTTGAAGCCTGAGCACTGATTCCATCAATGATGTCTCCAAAATCGTATTCCGTCGGTGATCAATAACTCCGAATTCGAACGAACAGGAAAGGCCCAGCTCCATCTGTTGGATTGTATACTAAAAGTCTAGCTTTTTGTATGAACAATATTGTAACAATTAATTTGAAATGAGAATCATATGATCAAATGATTGCATCTTATAATTTATTTATATGTTCGATGCAATAGTCCACTTACTTTATATTGTAGATAATATGTTGTGCGACAACACGCAGAAGATCATATTATCGGTTTCCTTATAAAGTATAAACAGATGCTCAGAACTGAGATAGACGGGGACTCTCTATCGGGATGGTTGTAGTGTGGTTTGGTATTAGCTTGTCTTGGCTATAGAATCACATTAGTGCACTTGGTGTATTGAGCAGGACCGCTTGAGATCGTTCGACTTATACTGACTTATAGGAGAACTTGATCTCAGTTATTATGGAAGTTCGTGCTCTTAATCCCTATACAATAACCTCGACACGTAGGGCAGTATGTATTTCTTTGATTCATCAATGGGTGAGATTTACATGTAATTAAATCAACAAACTCGATGAGTTAGGAAGTAGTGTTGTCTCTATGGTGTGCTGTTGATTGTAGAAGGAATCCGTGTCCGTCATAGGTTGATGATGTCCCCTTGAGGAGCTCATAAGGATTATCATGTAAACCCTGCAGGTGGAATTTATTCCGGCATGATAATGAGGTTGAGTGGTACTACTCTTGGATGAGATATTAATTAATTGAGTTGTCAGTAACTTAAATTAATTAATGGACATTGTATATCTTAAACATGGGGAGACTAACGGGCTCATAATAAGAAGGAGCCCAAAACGTAATTTTGGGATTGGTACGGTAGTGCAGTAATAATATTTTAGTGGAATATATTATTATTATTGGACTTAAGTATAAGCTTTGGGCTAAGCTTGGATACTTAAGCCCAATGGAGGCCCAACCCAATTTCTCCTCCTGGTCCCTGCTGTAGCCCATGTATATAAGTCACCTCAGTTTTTTCTAAACCTAACTCTGCGCTTAACATACGAGAGAGAGAGTGAACAGCAGATTGAGTAGGTCTCGTAGATCGTCGCCCACACGACGTCGAGATCGGACTTGGGACATACAGCAGAAGACCGGAAGGTCGTTTGCTGCTGCAGTTTGTCATGTTCCAAAATTCATATAAAATCGTACAGTTTTTCGATTTTGATGTATTATATACTGATGGAAAGCCGTCGAAGAGAGGATCGTCTGGGCATAAAGATCACTCAATTCCGACATCAGAAGAGGAACTTATGGCTATTCTCGTGGGACTGCGCAGACTGCCAGCGAGAATTCAACCTCTACATCAACCCTTAGTGAAAGGTAATGCGTTTCATGTTTACTTGCTTCCGCTGCTTGTTAGAAATTCATGGAACCCTAATGGGCCACGTTAACCAAACGATCGAGTGCCAACAATTGGTATCAGAGCTTCGGTTTCGTGGTGAAGCGTGACACGTTAGGCTAGGGTTTATGTGATTAATTTTTCGGAATTAGGATCACATGTTTAGGGTTTTGGTTTTATTGCGCAAACCATGAATATCCCTATGTAATATATACCCTATATCATATCTATTCGTCCATGGTTGTGTGTGAGAGGATTCGACGAAAACTGTTCGTCAATTTCACATGCAAGGAAGAAAGAGAGGGGAAAAATAGAATCACGCTTTTGAGAGAAAATCCAGCGTAGTGATATTGCAGAGGCAATAACCAGAGTTTCAATGGTCGGATTGATCTGTAATTTTGTCAGCACGTTCAGACCTTGTGGATGTACATTCTGAACGGTGGAGATCGAATTTGGAGCTTTTTCTTGCTGGGAGTACGCTGAAAACAGAAGCAGATATTTGAGCGATTCTGTTTTGCGCAGTCGAGGGAAAAGTGCCGTTTCTGACAAACTAATCGTTGGATCGCACTGTAATTTGGTCAACACGTTCAGACCTTGTGGATGTACATTCTGAACGGTGGAGATCGAATTTAGAGCCTTTTCTTGCTGGGAGTACGCTGAAAACAGAAGCAGATATTCGGGCAATTCTGTTTTGCGCAGTCGAGGGAAAAGTCCCGTTTCTAACAAACTAATCGTTGGATCGAGCTGTAATTTGCTCAACACGTTCAGAACTTGTGGATGTACATTCTGAACGGTGGAGATCGAATTTGGAGCCTTTTCTTGTTGGGAGTACGCTGAAAACAGAAGCAGATATTTGGGCGATTCTGTTTTGCGCAGTCGAGAGAAAAGAGCCGTTTCTCACAATATAACCGTTGGATCGATCTGTAATTTGGATAGAATGTTCAGGACTTACAGTAGTAGATTCTGGACGGTGAAGATTGGATTCTGAGGTTCTTTCAGTTTCGAACTACGAACGACAGTTGGTGTAGTTTGGTGTTGCGCATTGGGCTGAACTTGGTTCCATGCAAGTAGGCCCTTGGACGAGCGACAGTCCGGGCGAGGGGCGCTCGTCAAGGTACTTGGGGCGCTCCCTGACATGATTGGCGGTGGGATATGACGATGGACGTCTTGGGGGACAAGCAATCCTGCTTGTTGCGTAAGACATCGATTCCACAGTAGGAGTGTCGGACAAGACATTAAAATTTAGAGGCATTTTTATTCCTAATATATATAACTGTCATAATTGATTTAATTTTCTATTATTGTTATATATATATGGATGCCTGATCTCTATGATTTATTGTCTTATATAGAAGCATGCTAGATTGCGTATTATATTTGGTATATTATATGCATGTATTGCTAGAGTGTTGGATAAGACATCCAATTTTAGGAAAACTAATTCCTAATATATAACTGCCATAATAGATTGTATATTATTGTTATATATATGGATGTCGAATTAATTCCTAATATATGACTGCTATAATTGATTTAATAATCTATTATTGTCATATATGAATTTCGAATTAATTCCTAATATATAACTGCTATAATTGATTGTCTATTATTGTTATATATGGATGTTGAATTGATTCCTAATATATAACTGACATAATTGATTTAATTATCTATTATTGTTATATATGGTTGCTCGTCGATATCGATGATTTTGATAATCTAGACGATATGACGATCGATATCGATAGCTTCGAAATTTTGATAATCTTGATGTTTTTCGAATATTTGATAATCTAGTCGATATCGATGATTTTGATAATCTGGACGACATCGACGGTCGATATCGATGGTTTCGAAAATTGGACAATCTGGAAATTTTGAAAGTTTGATAGTCTGGAAGTCTTTGCTGATATTCGTGACTGGTGGCGAACAATCGAATTCGCTGATATAAACTGTTAATGATTGATTTAATTATTGATTATTGTTATATATGTATGCATGACTCTATGTGATTTACTGCCTTATGTGCCGTAATAGAAGCATGCTAGCGTTGCGTATTTTATTCTGAATATCATATGCATGTAAAAACCCTCGGTGTTAAATTACTAAGTGGGAGAGGGGATTGGTAACTATTCCCGCGGCCTCCATTATTGGTTTGTAAGTGATGTGAGTAAACTTGCGTGTTGGCAATAGGCCTTCCTCCCTAACGGATGAGTTTATTCACGGATCACTGGTACAGACTTCATTACATAATTATTGTTTGTAATGTGGTACATGAACTTGCGTGTTGGCAATAGGCCTTCCTCCCTAACGGATGAGTTTATGTGGGGCTCACTGGTACAAACTTATAATTGATGATTGTAGGAAGCTATCCGAGCGCGTGTGTACTTCTCCAACTGTAAGGCACACAAGCTCGCGCAGTGGACTTGGGATCAAATAATGGTGTACACTTAGGTGTAAATAATTAGTATCCTCCCCAACGGAGTCACTGCTATTATTTGCATGGCTAAAGAGGAACCGACTATTAATTATTTTGTCATAAAGTTAGGTTGACAAATGAAATTAATGGGTAAAACCTTCTCTTGTAAATGTTTGGGTTTGTAAACTTCCACACTAACGTGGCTTGCAGACTCACGGTGCTTGAGATGTCGGTGAATTTTATTTTTATATAGTTTTGAGGGAATCAATATAAAAGGATAAAATTCGAAGATTTGATCGGTATATTTATTTATGATTCTCTGTAATTTCAAATGGTTTTATCTCGCTTATTGTTGACTAAAAGAAATTATATTTACTGGTCCAAAATTAGATGATTAGAAAAGAATCTTGGTTTTGAATTTTACTGCTTAAGAAAATACATGTGTGTTCTCACAATGGACGTCTCATGATGCCTATTAAAGTCTCTAGTGAAGAGATGAGAGGTTCATAGAAATATGATGGTCTCATGTAACTCTTCGGATACTTGAGTAAGTTAAAAGGCAGAAGATCATGATTTAATTTGATGAATGAATTGGGAAAGCATGGAGTATAAATTGAAGGGAAACCTAGATCAATTTAATTCTTTGTGAATTGCCTAGATGTTTTTGAGTAAGTTCCACTTGAATTACAATAGGATGTATATGGTGGAAAACTTCTGGCAAAACATGTGGCAAAGGAAAGCCATTTTCATCATAATGTGAACAAGTTTTATATCTTATTCACTAGTTGTTTAAAACATGATTAGTGATGGCATTTACTGACACGAAGTGTGTAGATACTGGAATCACTAAATGTTTATTACTAAGTGAGGATAAGATTATTATGACATGGGTAAAACTACAAGAGTAGTGGCTATTGCAGTGGGAGTTGTCTATTTATCTAATGATATGAGTAGACGTTTGATTATGAGAAATTGTTTTACGTACGTTTTCATAGAAAGAATTTGATTTCAGTTTCTATGCATTAATAGATGGATACTCCATTTTATTTAAATGACATGGTCATTATAATGAAGGATAGAGTTGTAATCTGTTATTGTACGTTGGTGAACAATTTGTATACTCTTAAATCATGTTTATCCCCTGGATGCGACAAATAGTAATTAATAATGAGTTTTCTAATCTAGTAAGAGAAAGGTACCTTCGGAAATGAATTTCCCAGCTGAATGGTGTGGCGGATAGAAGGTGTAGCACTCTTATGGAAATGATTAGATGGATGATGAATTATTTGGAATTACTAAATTCATTTTATGGGTATGCCCTAGAAACAGTAATTCGTATGAATGTTTGTCTGTTTGTGGGATATCCTAGAAAAATGAAGAATGATTTATTTAGTCCACAAGATCGAAGAGTGATTGTTAACATAAACACTAGATTTTTGGAAAAAGGACTATGTAATAAATCAAATACCCATGTATAAGTTGTTCTAAAGCAAGTGAGAGGAAAACACAAAGTATTAGTACCAAGTGTACAAGAGGATATACCACAAGGTAAACTGCGACGCGTGTCACATCTGATACACAATTGCGTGTAGTGTCTTCTCGTAGTGGGAGGGTTGTTCTAAATCCTGATAGATATATGTTTTGGGAGAGTCGTGAGGCTTGGTCCCTAGTAAACATGGAGTTAACCCACGAATACGATGAAGAACTACAAGATAGAAATGCAAAATCTTAACAAATTGCAATAAATATTGAAATAGAATCAATAGATTCTAAATAAGATCTGGATGATTGTAGAACCACGGATGGTGTGAAAACCATTGGAAGTGGTCATACAAAATAAAAGAGGATCATACGGTAAGGTGAAAACCTTAGAAGTAAAGCTTGTTGGGAAAAGGTATACTCAGAAAGAAAGGGTTCGATTATGAGAAAACCTGTTCGCCAGTAGCTATGCTTATGTTGATCCGGACTCTTTTATCTGTTGGTACTCATATGAAATATGAGGGATAGCAAATAGATGTCAAAACAGTTTTCCTGATTGGAAATCTTGAGGGAAACATCTATGTGAAGCAACCAGAGTGATTCATTGCAAAGAGCTAAGAGCATTGTGATAGTGAGCTTAAAAGTGTCCATTAATGGACTAAAACAAGCTTCAAGATCATGAAACATCCGTTTTGATGAGGTAATCCAGTGACATGGATCTAATCAATGATCGGATGGGTCTTGTGTATTGAAAAGAGTGATGGAAACGTGGTGGTATTTCTTGTACTATACGTAGATGATATATTGCTCATTGGAGACAATGAAAGAGTATTGTCGGGCGTATGTGTATGGATAATAACGCGGTATGAAATGAAGGACTTAAGAAGAGCAAAAATATCCTTTTGATCACGGTAATACGGATCACAAGAAAGGATATTATGCTTGTCTCAATCTTCATGAATTGATACGATCCTTACTTGTTTTAGCAAGTGACTTTATCTAAGAAAATATGTCTTGAGACACAAAAGGAAGATAAAGGTGATGAAAGCGGTTCCTTATGCTTCGGCGAATAAGGAAGCTTAATCTTATGAATGTTATGCGCGAGAATGGATATCTATTTTGCTGAACGCATGAACAGTGGGTATCAACGTAACCCGGAACAAGAATGATGAACTGTGGTAAGACATATATAAAGTGCCTGAGAAGGACTGGAAATTATATGTAAGCTTACTGGGCAAATTAACTGCTTCTTGTGGATTACGTAGATTCAGATTTTTTAGTCAGATTGGACGACAGTAAATCCACCTCAAGGTTATGTGTTTAATTTTAAGAAGTTGAGTCATAATGTGGAGGAGTGTTATATAGAAATATATTTCAGACTCCGGACTCCATCATGGAAAGATGATAAATTGGAGCCTATGAGGCAGCCAAAGTATCTGTATGACTCTAGAAACTTCAAGATGGACTTTGAAGTGTTTCTAAGTTTGCCCAAGGATATCACAATTTATATTGATGATATTGGTGCAGTTGCAAACTTGAAGGAATCACGAGCCCATAAGGCAATTAAACACATGGAGTGCAAGTACCACCTGTTACGAGAAATCGTATGATGAGGGGAAGGTTGTTGTCGCCTAGATTGCATCGGATGATGACCTAGTAAATCTATTTACAAGGATATTAAGGCGAGAGCTTTTAATGGTCGTGTAGTGGGAGTGGAAATCAGATGTATGGCAGAAGACATGACAGCATAGTCTTTTAGTATAAGTGGGAGATTGTTGGATTGTATACTAAAAGTCTAGCTTTTTGTATGAACAATATTGTAACAATTAATTTGAAATGAGAATCATATGATCAAATGATTGCATCTTATAATTTATTTATATGTTCGATGCAATAGTCCACTTACTTTATATTGTAGATAATATGTTGTGCGACAACACGCGGAAGATCATATTATCGGTTTCCTTATAAAGTATAAACAGATGCTCACAACTGAGATAGACGGGGACTCTCTATCGGGATGGTTGTAGTGTGGTTTGGTATTAGCTTGTCTTGGCTATAGAATCACATTAGTGCACTTGGTGTATTGAGCAGGACCGCTTGAGATCGTTCGACTTATACTGACTTATAGGAGAACTTGATCTCAGTTATTATGGAAGTTCGTGCTCTTAATCCCTATACAATAACCTCGACACGTAGGGCAGTATGTATTTCTTTGATTCATCAATGGGTGAGATTTACATGTAATTAAATCAACAAACTCGATGAGTTGGGAAGTAGTGCTGTCTCTATGGTGTGCTGTTGATTGTAGAAGGAATCCGTGTCCGTCATAGGTTGATGATGTCCCCTTGAGGAGCTCATAAGGATTATCATGTAAACCCTGCAGGTGGAATTTATTCCGGCATGATAATGAGGTTGAGTGGTACTACTCTTGGATGAGATATTAATTAATTGAGTTGTCAGTAACTTAAATTAATTAATGGACATTGTATATCTTAAACATGGGGAGACTAACGGGCTCATAATAAGAAGGAGCCCAAAACGTAATTTTGGAATTGGTACGATAGTGCAGTAATAATATTTTAGTGGAATATATTATTATTATTGGACTTAAGTATAAGCTTTGGGCTAAGCTTGGATACTTAAGCCCAATGGAGGCCCAACCCAATTTCTCCTCCTGGTCCCTGCTGTAGCCCATGTATATAAGTCACCTCAGTTTGTTCTAAACCTAACTCTGCGCCTAACATACGAGAGAGAGAGTGAACAGCAGATTGAGTAGGTCTCGTAGATCGTCGCCCACACGACGTCGAGATCGAACTTGGGACATACAGCAGAAGACCGGAAGGTCGTTTGCTGCTGCAGTTCGTCATGTTCCAAAATTCATATAAAATCGTACAGTTCTTCGATTTTAATGTATTATATACTGATGGAAATCCGTCGAAGAGAGGATCGTCTGAGCATAAAGATCACTCAATTCCGACATCAGAAGAGGAACTTATGGCTATTCTCGTGGGACTGCGCAGACTGCCAGCGAGAATTCAACCTCTACATCAACCCTTAGTGAAAGGTAATGCGTTTCATGTTTACTTGCTTCCGCTGCTTGTTAGAAATTCATGGAACCCTAATGGGTCACGTTAACCAAACGATCGAGTGCCAACACCATCGAGGATCATATTCCTTTTTCCACCTATATATCGCATCTCAACTCTTTCTTTTTTCTTCTTCTTCTTGTTTTCATTATCAATTTCAATCCCTGGGAATTATTCAAAGTTGCCATGGTGTGATCGGAATGTCCAACCCTTAATTTTAGGTTCGATCTTCTTTTTTTTTTACTAATGAACGCTTCTTGTTTCTACTTTGTTTCGTAGCAAGTTATATATATTTCGTATATTTTTTTTCCTTTTTCATAAATGGAGGGTTTTGTGTGTTTTTCCGGTGATTAGGGTTTTATTTTTCTTTTTTCAATCGAAAAGAATGAAAATATTTCTTGGGCAATTGATTATGGATTCAAGTGTGTATAATAGTTTACAAAATTTGAACTTCTGCTGTGAATTGAGCATATTTATTTGATTAATTGAGAATATGTAAAATTTTAATGATCTATTTGTACATTAACTGTTTCTTCTTCTTCTTCTTCTTCTTCTTCTTCTTCTTGTTTTCATTATCAATTTCAATCCCTGGGAATTATTCAAAGTTGCCATGGTGTGATCGGAATGTCCAATCCTTAATTTCAGGTTCGATCTTCTTTTTTTTACTAATGAACTCTTCTTGTTTCTACTTTGTTTCGTAGCAAGTTATATATATTTCGTGTATTTTTTTTCCTTTTTCATAAATGGAGGGTTTTGTGTGTTTTTCCGGTGATTAGGGTTTTATTTTTCTTTTTTCAATTGAAAAGAATGAAAATATTTCTTGGGCAATTGATTATGGATTCAAGTGTGTATAATAGTTTACAAAATTTGAACTTCTGTTGTGAATTGAGCATATTTATTTGATTAATTGAGAATATGTAAAATGTTAATGATCTATTTGTATAATAATCAGTTGAGTGGTATAGATTAATTACTTGAAAATGACGCTAGTGCTGTTTCAAGAAATTATTTTGAATTTGTGAAATACTATATTAGATGCTATTATGATGCTTGAATTTGGTAAAGAAAAGATAAATCTCAAGCACTGATGAGAGATTTGAGGCTGAAAATACAATAGTAACTTTTACATTGCTTTGTTGAGTGCCTTAGAAGAAGATGGCCCTGGTTGTATGGTTCTACTACTATCCAGGGCCGGATGTTTTGCGTGGATGCCACAACAATCGTTGGGCATACGACGGACGCTGTCACTCTAAAATTACAGCATCAAGCAAGCAAACTCAAAATGAATAAAAGAAACAATATTGTCTCCATAACAGATGAACACATTCTCTTTTTTAGTATATGCTTGTCCAAATTCAGTTCAAGAATTGCCGATTAAACTATGGAAGGTGATACCAATCAGCAGCAGCGGCATAATAAAATATCTCAGAACGTATAAGGTCTCGACTTCTCATCGAGTTCATCTGCATTGGGTAGGGCCTCCAGCCTGTACATGCTGCTTCTTGCACAACAGAACAGGTATAAATTCCAGCAAATTTATTGATTAAATGGACATACTCTCTCAGGAATCCCTCTACAAAATACACCAAAATGTCTAGTGAAAGTGGGAACTAAACCGAGTGTTCAACGCACAGTTAGAAAATGTTCTATAAAATCATAAAAGAACAATGGTTACAAGATCATAAACGAGTGATCAACTGGAGTTGGGTTATAAGGATCTCTGATTCCAATAAATGAAGCATATTTTTAAGCTCGTCATACGCATTTCGGTTGCAAGAGAATGTGGATCCTTAAATAGCTACAATGTGGGAGTATGTGAGCTATAAACCAGTGATCAACAAATTTAGATATCCAAGGAATGTTCTAGAACATTATGATTTAAGATCCACTTGATGGTAAAGATTTCTTCTATCGAATAAGAGCAACATAAGTATAATACATGAGAAGTGAAGCTAAACAAGAAGAAACGTATACTAATATGATGATAATTTATCCAAATCAACCATCACTTATTTAAGGACTCAAAAAACCTCAACCCAGTTGCCCAGACCAAAAAATACAAATTGAAATATTAGCCTGAACAAACATAGGTAATAAAAGGACTAAATCAATGCATAAAGGGAGAGTATCACTCAAAATTAATATCAGCCTCCCCAATTGGACTGAAATTAGAAGAATACAGAAAAAAAAAAAAAAGAATACTGCAAAAAATAAAAAAATGAAAGATGCAGTGGGAGGTGTGCAAAGGAAACAAATTACACAAACAAGCATAATCTTAAACTACGGAAGAAGTTCCATTCACATGTTGCAATTTCACTTAGGGGCATTGTATTTATGGGGTACCTTGAGAAAATACAGTAAATTGATGATGGGAGGGTATGAGCAAGGAATCAACTTATAGATATCTGCAAATGCAAAACATCAACAATGAAATCAACAATGAAGGATGGAGAGAGTGGGGATGGCGACACCAACGCAGAATACAACACAAAAAATTATGAGTAGCAATTGAGAAAGGTGAGATCTGTGAAATTTGATTCTAGAAAAGATAGGATTCGAAAGTACATACCTTAGCGAATGGTAGAAGCAGGATCGAAGAACATACCTTCGCGGACGGTGGAAGTCGGAGTGAAAGAAACCTAGTTTCTTCTCTTCCCATCGGCCACCGCATCTGAGATCTGGTGGCAAATCCCCATCGGTCACCGCAGCTGAGATTTGGTGAGAATTTAATTGAGAGCTTGAGTGAAAGAAACCTAGTTTCTTCTCTCCCCATCGGCCACCGCAGTTGAAATCTGTAGAGAAATTAATTGAGTTGTATTTTTCCATTTTATAATTAAGAGGTAAAATGATAATTTTGGCCACTAAACCCGAGGATTGAGAGTTATCCTTCCATCCTTGGAGGGTTGGCGTAGCCTCCGTTCAGCCTTAGTTAAGAGCGGGTCGACAAAAGCTCGAGGGTTAACCCTCTTTAATAACCTTCAAAGTAAATAACCTTTAACTAAAGTTGAACAGAGAATAATTCCTGTTAACCTTGAAAGGAAACGGACTCTTATTCTTCCCGTTGCATCCCAACCCTAAGGACGCGTTCTTTGGAGGCCCCTCCCTTCCAACTTTTGACCTAATTTATACTTATGCCCGCCGCCATGGCTAGAATACACAGACCTTTGCCTACTTCTTCTCACTCACCATCCCTTCCCGTGAGATCCGGGTTCTCCCTTTGGGTTTCTCCTTTTGGGCACAGACCACACCTCTCATATAAAGCCCCCTTCTGCGCGCGACATTTTGTTACGTATTCAAGCTAAAAGCCCTAACTCCTCCTCAAAATCATGATCAAGAGGGGAGAATTGACCTCCAACTTAAATACAGCTCCCCACCCATATGAGGAACCGATTGTTGGTGCTTGGATCATTTGGTTAACGTGACCCGTTAGGGATTCATGCGTTTCTATCACAGCAGAAGCAATAAATCATAGAAACGATTACCGTTCACCAGGGTATGTTGATGAAGATTAATTCTCGCAGGCAGCCTGCGCAGTCCCACGAGAATGGCCATAACTTCCTTGTCTGATGTTGGAATTGAGTGATCTTTACGTTCAGACGATCCTCTCTTCGACGGCTTTCCGTCAGTATATTGATCATTAAATTCTGAGCACTTTATGATTTTATATAAATTTCTCAACATGACGAACTGTAGCAGTAAACGACCTTCTGGTCTTCTGCTGTATGTCCCAAGTCCGATCTCGACATCGTGTGGGCGACGATCTACGAGACCTCCTCAATCTGCTCTCAACCCTCATCACACGTGAATAATGAATTAGATTAGATTAAATTAGGGTTCCAGATAAGTTGAGGTGACTTATATACATGGGCTACAGCAGGACCAGGAGGAGAAATTGGGTTGGGCCTCCATTGGGCTTAAGTATCCAAGCTTAGCCCAAAGCTTATACTTAAGTCCAATAATAATAATATATTCCACTAAAATATTATTACTGCACTGCCTTTCCAATCCCAAATTACGTTTTGGGCTCCTTCTTATTATGAGCCCGTTAGTCTCCTCAAGTTTAAGATATACAATGTCCATTAATTAATTTAAGTTACTGACAACTCAATTAATTAATATCTCATCCAAGAGTAGTACCACTTAACCTCATTATCATGCCGAAATAAATTCCACCTGCAGGATTTACATGATAATCCTTATGAGCTCCTCAAGGGGACATCATCAACCTATGACGGACACGGATTCCTTCTACAATTAACAGCATACCATAGAGACAGCACTACTTCCCAACTCATCGAGTTTGTTGATTTAATTACACGTAAATCTCACCCATTGATAAATCAAAGAAATACATACTGTCCTACGTGTCGAGGTTATTGTATAGGGATTAAGAGCACGAACTTCCATAATAATTGAGATCAAGTTCTCCTATAAGTCAGTATAAGTTGACCGATCTCAAGCGGTCCTGCTCAATACACACAAGTGCACTGATGTGATTCTATAGCCAAGACAAGCTAATACCAAACCACACTACAACCATCCCGATAGAGAGTCCCCGTCTATCTCGGTTGTGAGCATCTGTTTATACTTTATAAGGAAACTGATAATATGATCTTCCGCGTGTTGTCGCACAACATATTATCTACAGTATAAAGTAAATGGACTATTACATCGAACATATAAATAAATTATAAGATGCAATCATTTGATCATATGATTCTCATTTCAAATTAATTGTTATAACATTGTTCATACAAAAAGCTAGACTTTTAGTATACAATCCAACAATCTCCCACTTATACTAAAAGACTATGCTATCATGTCTTCTGCCATACATCTGATTTCCACTCCCATTACACGACCATCAAAAGCTCTCGCCTTAAGGTCCTTGTAAATGGATTTACTAGGTTATCATCTGATGCAATCTAGGTGACAACAACCTTCCCCTCATCATACGATTTCTCATAACAGGTGGTACTCGCGCTCCATGTGTTTAATTTCCTTATGGACTTGTGATTCCTTCAAGTTTGCAACTGCACCTAATATCATCAATATAAATTGTGATAACCTTGGGCAAACTTAGAATCACATCAAAGTCCATCATAAAGTTTCTAGAGTCATACAGATACTTTGGCTGCCTCATGGCTCCAATTTATCATCTTTCCATGATGGAATCCGAAGTCTAAAATATATTTCTATATAACACTCCTCCACATTATGACTCTACTTCCTAAAATTAAACGTATAACTTTTGAGGTGGATTTACTGCCGTCCCTATCTGATTTGAAAAATCTGAATCTATGTAACCCATAAGAATCAGTGAATCTGTTCGGTAAGCCCACATATAGTTTCTAGTCCTTTTCAGGTACATAAGTATATGTCTTACCACAGTTTAACATTCTTATTTTAGGTTATCTTGATACCCACTGTTCATGTCATCGGCAAAACAAATATCCAATCTCGTGCATAGCATTCCTTAGATTAAGCTTCCTTATTTGCCGAAGCATAAGGAACCGCTTTCATCTTCTTTATCTACTTTTGTGTCACAAGACACATTCACTTAGATAAATTCGCATGCTAAACGAGTAAGGATCGTATCATTATATGAAACTTGAGATAAGCATAACATCCTTTCTTGTGATCCGTATTACCGTGATCAAAAGGATATTTTTGCTCTTCTTAAGTCCTTCATCTCATACCGCTTTATCAACCATACCCATACGCCCGAAAATACTCTTTCATTGTCTCCAATGAGCAAGATACTATCTACGTATAGTACAAGAAATACCACCACGTTTTCATCACTCTTTTCAATACACAAGACCCATCCGATCATTGATTAGATCCATGTCACTGGATTACCTCATCAAAACGGATGTTTCATGATCTTGAAGCTTGCTTTAGTCCATGAATGGACACTTTTAAGCTTACTATCACAATGCTCTTAGCTTTTTGTAATGAATCACTCTGGTTGCTTCACATAGATATTTCCCTTAAGACTTCCATTCAGGAAAGCTGTCTCGACATCTATTTGCTATCCCTCATATTTCATATGAGTAGCAACAAATAAAAGAGTCTGGATCAACTTAGGCATAACTACCGGCGAACAGGTTTTCTCATAATCGAACTCATTCTTTCTGAGTATACCTTTTCGCAACAAGCTTGCTTCCAAGGTTTTCACCTTATTCTATGATCTTCTTTTATTCTTGCATGCCCGCTTCCAATGGCTTTTACGCCATTTAGCGGTTCAACAAGCATCCAGACCTAATTTAAAATCCATCGATTCTATTTTAATATTCATTGTACTTTGCTAGGATTTGGCATTTCTAACTTGTAGTGCTTCGTCGTATCCGTGGGTCCATTTAATGTTTGCTAGGGACCAAGTCTCACGACTTTCCCAAAACATGTATCTTACAGGTTGTCGAAGAACCCTCCCACTACGACAAGGCACTACATGCAATTGTGTATCAGACGTAACACGCGTTGCAGTTTACCTTGTGGTATATTCTCTTGTACACTTGGTACTTATACTTTGTGTTTTTCCCTCTCACTTCCTTTAGAACAATTTATACATGGGTTTATGATTTAATACATAGTCTCTTTCCAAAAATCTAGTGTTTGTGTTAACAATCACCCTTCGATCTTTTAGACTAAATAAATCACCTTCATTTTTATAGCATATCCCACAAACAAATAAACATTCATACGAATTACTGTTTCTAGGGCTTATTTCCAAATAATTCATCATCTATCTAATCATTACGATAAGAGTCTTATTCCTTCTATCCACCACACCATTCAGCTGGGGCATGTCCGGTGTAGACCACTTGAGATTTAATCTCAACCTCTGATTAATAGCTCCTAACTATCCTAAGAGGTACTCGTAATGATGATTAAATCGTCATTACTTGATATATTTTCCTTGATGCTTCACTGTACCAGCCTTGCGATTCTTGAATTAATCAAGGAACTTAGACATGCAGTGCATCAAACAAATATATCCATTTCAAGAATAATTCATCGATTGACGAATATTCATATCCACCTCTCATCTGGACAATCTTAGGACCACATAAATCATAATGAACTAATTCCAACATATATATCTTTGGTTCTGCACCCCTTTGCCTTGAAAAAGCAATTAGTCATTTTTACTCCCAAGCAAGACTCGAAAGTCAGATAATTTTCACTTCAGATAAATCTAAGGGTCTATCGGCTATCAACTTTTGAATCCTACTCAAGTAAAATGATCTAGTCTTAGATGCTAAATATATATTTAGTTCATATCCGAAGGTAACTTTCTCTTACTAAGATTAGAAGATTCATTATTAATTACTATTTGTTGCATCTATGGAATATACATGATTTAAGAGTATACAAATTGTTCACCAACGTACAATAACAGATTACAACTCTATCCTTCATTATAATGACCATGTCATTTAAATGAAATGGAGTATCCATCTATTAATGCATAGAAATCGAAATCAAATTCTTTCTATGAAAACGTACGTAAAATAATTTCTCATAATCAAACGTCTACTCATATCATTAGATAAATAGACAACTCTCACTGCAATAGCCACTACTCTTGTAGTTTTACCCATGTCATAACAATCTTGTCCTCACTTAGTAATGAACATTCAGTGATTCCAGTATCTACACACTTCATATCAGTAGATGCCATCACTAATCATGTTTAAACAACTAGCAAGTAAGATTCTATCCTTGTTCACTCCTTTTATGAAATTGGATTTCCTATACCACATGTTTTGTCAGAAGTTTTCCACCATATACAACCTCTTGTAATTCAGGAGAAACTTACTCAAAACATCTAGGCAATTATGAAGAATAAAATTGACTTAGGTTTCCCCTTCAACTTCTATTCCATGTAGTTCCAATTCATTCATCAAATTCAATCATGACCTACCGCCTTTTAAATTACTCAAGTATCCGCAGAATTACATGAGACCATCATATTTCTATGAACCTCTCATCTCTTCACTAGAGACTTTAATAGGCATCATGAGACGTCCTTTGTGAGAACACACATGTATTTTCTTAAGCAGTAAAATTCAAAATCAAGATTCTTTTCTAATCATCTAATTTGGACAAGTAAATATAATTTTTTTTTAGTTAATAATAA
Source organism: Pogostemon cablin (assembly GCA_023678885.1). Lineage (NCBI taxonomy): Eukaryota > Viridiplantae > Streptophyta > Magnoliopsida > Lamiales > Lamiaceae > Pogostemon > Pogostemon cablin. The sequence goes on from CM043009.1 coordinate 7,936,499, forward strand.
GTGAGGTAAAACCATTTGAAAATCAGAGGATCACAAATAAATATACCGATCAAATCTTCGAATTTATCCATTTATATTGATTCCCTCAAAATAATATAAAATAAAATTCACCGACATCTCAAGCACCGTGAGTCTGCAAGCCACGTTAGTGTGGACGTTTACAAACTCGAACATTTACAAGAGAATATTTTACCCATTAATTTCATTTGTCAACCTAACTTTATGACAAAATAATTAATAGTCGATTCCTCTTCAGCTATGCAAATAATAGTAGTGACTCCATTGGGGAGGATACTAATTATTTACACCTAAGTGTACACCATTATTTGATCCCAAGTCCGCTGCCCAAGCTTATATGCCTTACTGTTGGAGAAGTACACACGCGCTCAGATAACTTCCTATAACCATCAATTATATGAGTTTGTACCAGTGAACCGCATATAAACTCATCCGTTAGGGAGGAAGGCACTATAGCCAACGCGCAAGTCCATATGCATCACATTACAAACAATAATTATTTAAAGAAGTCTGTACTAGTGATCCGTGAATAAACTCATCCGTTAGGGAGGAAAGCTCTATTGCCAACGCGCAAGTTTGCCCACATCACTTACAAACCAATAATGGAGGCCGCGGGAATTAATGACCAATCCCCTCTCCCACTTAGTTATTTAAGACCGAGGGTTTTTACATGCATATAATATTTAAAAATAAAATACGCAACCTAACATGCTCATACTTCCAAATATATAACAATAATTGACCAATAAAACAATTATAGCAGTTATATATAAGGAAATAAATTGCCAAAAATAAGTTGACTTGATCAACACTCCAACATACATGCATATAATATACCAAATATAATACGCAATCTAGCATGCTTCTATTTAAGGCAATAAATCATAGATAATCATGCATACATATATAACAATAATCAATTAATAAATCAATTATAACAGTTATATAACAGCGAATTCGATTGTTCGCCACCAATCACGAATGTGGACAACTGCGACGGGGATCGACCTCCCAGCAGCCTGCTCCACCACTCTGGCACCCTGCCCGATCATATTGTGAAGACTCACGCGGAACCTGATGCAGACCAGTCGAACTTGATGCAAACCCGCTCGAACCTGGTGTAGAGTCGATCAAACCTGATGCAGACCAGTCGAACTTGATTCAAACCCGCTCGAACCTGGTGCAGAGTTGATCGAACCTGATGCAGACCAATCGAACCTGGTGCAACATCGATCGAACCTGATGCAGACCAATCGAACCTGATGCAAATCCGCTCGAACCTGGTGCAACATCGATCAAACCTGATGCAGACCAATCGAACCTGATGCAGACCCACTCGAACCTGGTGCAGCATCGATCGAACCTGATGCAGACCAATCGAACCTGATGCAAATCCGTTCGAACCTGGTGCACCATCGATCGAACCTGATGCAGACCAATCGAACCTGATGTAAATCCGCTCGAACCTGGTGCAACATCGATCAAACCTGATGCAGACCAATCGAACCTGATGCAAATCCGCTCGAACTATCGCTCGTCCAAGGGCCTACTTGCACAGAACCAAGTTCTGCCCAACGCGCAACATCAAACTACACCAACTGTCGTTCAGGGTTCGCAACTGTAGGAACCTGGAAATCCAATCTCCACCGTCCAGAATCTACGTCTGTGAGTTTTGAACATGCTGTCCAAATTACAGGTCGATCCAACGGTTATATTGTGAGAAACAGCTCTTTTCCCTCAACTGCGCAGAACAGAATTGCCCAAAAACTGCTTCTATTTTTGGCGTATTCCTGACAACACAAAGCTTCAAATACGATCTTCACCGTTCAGAATGTACATCCACAAAATCCGAACGTGCTGACAAAAATTCAGCATAATCCGATGGTTGAAACTCTGGTTATTGCCTCTGCAATATCACTCCACTGGTTTTTCTCTCAATTTCTTCCTTCCATGTGAAATTTACGAACAGTTTTCGTCGAATCCTCTCACACACAACCATCGACGAACAGATATGATATAGGGTATATTTCACATAGGGATATTCATGGTTTGCGCAGTAAAACCAAACCCTAAACATGCGATCCTAATTTCGAAAAATTAATCACATAAACCCTAGCCTAACGTGTCACGCTTCACCACAAAACCGAAGCTCTGATACCAATTATTGGTGCTTGGATCATTTGGTTAACGTGACCCGTTAGGGATTCATGCGTTTCTATCACAGCGGAAGCAATAAATCATAGAAACGATTACCGTTCACCAGGGTATGTTGATGAAGATTGATTCTCGCAGGCAGTCTGCGCAGTCCCACAAGAATGGCCATAACTTCCTCGTCTGATGTCGGAATTGAGTGATCTTTATGTTCAGACGATCCTCTCTTCGACGGCTTTCCGTCAGTATATTGATCATCAAATTCTGAGTACTTTATAATTTTATATAAATTTCTCAACATGACAAACTGCAGCAGCAAACGACCTTCCGGTCTTCTGCTGTATGTCCCAAGTCCGATCTCGACGTCGTGTGGGCGACGATCTACGAGACCTCCTCAATCTGCTCTCAACCCTCATCACACGTGAATAATGAATTAGATTAGATTAAATTAGAGTTCCAGATAAGCTGAGGTGACTTATATACATGGGCTACAGCAGGAACCAGGAGGAGAAATTGGGTTGGGCCTCCATTGGACTTAAGTATCCAAGCTTAGCCCAAAGCTTATACTTAAGTCCAATAATAATAATATATTCCACTAAAATATTATTACTGCACTGCCTTTCCAATCCCAAATTACGTTTTGGGCTCCTTCTTATTATGAGCCCGTTAGTCTCCCCATGTTTAAGATATACAATGTCCATTAATTAATTTAAGTTATTGACAACTCAATTAATTAATATCTCATCCAAGAGTAGTACCACTCAACCTCATTATCATGCCGGAATAAATTTCACCTGCAGGATTTACATGATAATCCTTATGAGCTCCTCAAGGGGACATCATCAACCTATGACGGACACGAATTCCTTCTATAATCAACAGCACCACACCATAGAGACAGCACTACTTCCCAACTCATCGAGTTTGTTGATTTAATTACATGTAAATCTCACCCATTGACGAATCAAAGAAATACATATTGTCCTACGTGTCGAGGTTATTGTATAGGGATTAAGAGCACGAACTTCCATAATAACTGAGATCAAGTTCTCCTATAAGTCAGTATAAGTCGAACGATCTCAAGCGGTCCTGCTCAATACACACAAGTGCACTAATGTGATTCTATAGTCATGACAAGCTAATATCAAACCACACTACAACCATCCCGATAGAGAGTCCCCATCTATCTCGGTTGTGAGAAACCGATAATATGATCTTCCGCGTGTTGTCGCATAACATATTATCTACAGTATAAAGTAAAGTAAGTGGACTATTGCATCGAACATATAAATAAATTATAAGATGCAATAATTTGATCATATGATTCTCATTTCAAATTAATTGTTATAACATTGTTCATACAAAAAGCTAGACTTTTAATATACAATCCAACACCGATGTGGGACAAGCCCCACATCATAACAATAGCCCCTCCCTGTAAAGCCGGACGCACGTGTGGCTGCACTCTCTTATCAAGCACCAGCGGCTTCACTCCCAAGGGGTAGCCCTTTCCGGACTCTTCACGAGGTAGCTCTTTTTTCGTAGAAATTCAACCCCAACTCTGATACTAATGTTACGTATCCAAGCCAGAAGTCCTAACTCCTCCTCAAAACCATGGTCAAGAGGGGAGGATTGACCTCCAACTTAAATACAACTCCCTACCCATACGAGGAACCGAAATGGGACAAGCCCCACATCATAACACGTTTATCCCATGATCAGTACGGCCTGGGTTCCCATCGGCTGCACAGGGCAGTTTCCCTTTCATGCCGTCGAATTCTTGCTGAATTCGCCAACGATGGAGGCCTTGCTAGGGTTTTCCGTTGTCACACCGCGATCTCAATCTTATTCTCAGAAGTTCTCAACGAATTCTTCACTGAAGAATCTTTCCAATCTGATCTGCTCGTTGCTTCGAGTTTTCACCGCCGCTGCCATTCCAATCCTTCGACTGCCACCGGTGCATTTACGGCTATTGACTCCCCCTCGCCGGTACTGTTCAGTCTACTGCATATTTTTGTTCAGGTTCTTTTGTGAATTTACATACTCTGCCCACTATCAGATGGAAGGAGTATCCAGAGGCTCAATTACAGACAGGTACGAGCTAAAAGGCTGCATCAATTGGTACCCAACCCTTACTTGCGCCTGTTTTTTTGCAAATCGATGGCTGTTAATTAATGAACAGGGCTCTTGCTTTTCAATGGAACTTGATTTTTCTCTCTATACACTATGGCAGCTTCTTTGATTATGCTCTTAGCAGTTTTTTTTTTCTGATGATGCATCCTTGGTTTTTGATGATACATGATGGTTTTTGTTGCTCATCTTTGTTTGGTTTGAGTATGCTTAGCAGATCTGTCTCGTCTGTTTTTCATATGAAGGAGCGAGACCACGTTATTATTTGAAAGTGGTTCCTTGTTGCCTTGGACAGAAGTCCGATGTTCTTTGATTGATACTTGTTGAATTGGACACAACGGAATCACAAGGGCCTATATGGCTGATTTTTGAAAACATCTTGCTTCCTGGTCCTTGTTTGAGACCATATTTTCTAACATGTTAGACCAGGTCCTTGTTTTGGACCCTTTTTTTAAATTTTTTTTTTTTTTTTACGTCTAGGCTTTATTCTCTCACTCTTTGTTATTTTCATTTACCTTTTAATAAAATTCACCATCTATCTATTACTTCTAATAAAATTCACCATCTATCAGCCCAACCCTAACGACGCCGCTTCTCACCGCTTCTTTTTCTCTGGCGATCGTGGTCAACTGGTGATTTTTTTGATTTCGTTTATTTGGATCCTCTTGATATCTGTTCTGTTCAAATGCAATGGTTTCCGCATTTCCCTAAAATCAGATCGATACGCATTTTCATTTTCCTTTTTGTTGATTGTTGGTGTCAAACTAAGAATCTTTGAAGTTGTTTATGTTATTGGATACTTTGAATTTCCTGATTGAGTTTCATGTATGTTAATGGCTTATTTGGTAGATTTTGGGGATTATTAGTGCAATTTGCAAATCAATATGTTGGTTACTTTTGATAGTGATTTTCTCTCTCGTGATCTTTGACCTACTTTTTGGTGCACATTTCCTTCAAGGATTTGGGCCTACTATGAATTTTAGTTTGAAGTTTGATATTTTCGTCTCTTTATTCTCTTATACATTTGAAATGGGTTAGAATTTCCTATTGGAATTCTAAAGGCATTAAGGTTGAGATCATGACCTCACTTCCTTCAATTTTGTAACTTTTTTTAAATAAAACTTCTTGGGTGTTTTTTCTACTTCAATCTGCTTAGGGTCTAGAATTCTTGTTTATATGTGCCATTAGGATTAGAATATTTTGCATATTTATACCTATTATGATTCCTTCTGAATAAGCAACATTACACAATGATTAAGTTGTATCTTATTCACAGCATGAAATGCAGTTTTGAGGAGACTATGTAGGGGAACAAAAATGATGCATGTGCAGACTTCATTGGTTGCTTGAACAAGTCTGTAGCATTTTGGGGAAGCAAATTAACATTTGATTCAAGGTATTGATATTTATATTTTAAAAGAAGTATGAACTTATTAAAAACTTCTATCACAGTAATGAACTTATAATTACCGACAATTAATTATTTTATTGTTCAATTTTTATGTAATCCGTTTTATACACTTTTTACTACCAATAGTTAATTATGTGTATTTCTGAATAGTGGATTCGATTTCGTTCTTCCCTTAGTCAGTTCTTGTATTTGAATGTGGGTCATAATATTTAGCCTGATGGCCGATATTCATTTAGTGCCCTCCTTTTTAGCTTTAATTAGAATCTGTGTCCTATCCTTCTGATAGGAGCATAAAGTTCATTTAATAATGTAAGCTCTATAATTGGCATGGAACAAACTCTAGTGTAATCTGTTTAAGGGTTTCTTAGTAGTTTAGTAGTATAATCCATCACTTACTTATTTCTATCACCCAATATATGTGTCATGATTGGGTTTTAAGGTCTAAATAATTATTTGGGATATCTATTTATTATGTGACATTCACTTCTGAGTTTTTTTGGTATTAAATTTAGTTGGTGAATACTTGAATACTCATACCACATTGTCCTTATGTATACTTTTATGATTTCCTATAGGAGCAATATTGGTTGAAACAAGGTGTTGGAAAGACAGTAGATTAAGATTGACATAGTTTGTGTTTAAAGAACTCTTATATGTCAGTCTACAACTCGGTGACCATAGTGACAAATAAACGTCTGCATGTAAAAAATTGGACTATCCTGAAACCAAATTACATATTGGCATCCAATCAATCAAAGTGAACAATGCAACTCATAATAATAATAAAATAAAATGAAATTCATTCAAGTAAACAAACCTAAAATTGGATGTTGGTCGAGAAATCTCGATAGATATGATGATGGATATGACTATTAATAGTAGACCAATCCCAACTTTTTGAGCCCCATAAGGTTGATACAAATTGTGATCACTGACATACAGTAGTTGCCTAGTGTAACTACATACCATGCTCTTGTCCCGTGTATAACTCCATATCTTCTTCAAAGATATGTAGTACCGCACATCACAATATCAATAATACAAAAAACACTAGCCATCAAATACATGAGATGTTGATGAGATGAGGAATGAGGTTGTATTAAGATAAATGGAGCACAAGATGTGAAAATTAGTCAAATCATTGCTCAAATGCAGGTCAGGTGTCTTGGCTTCCCATCTCAAAATCCTATAATGTGCATGCACTCAGCCTTTAGTGGCCTTTAGTAACTAGGCGTCTGTCAAGTTGTACAAAAATCTATCATTGCGAGAGAACCTCGCACTGCCCATGAACGTACATGGTACCATGTTATGTAATGCTCTTAACATGTAAGAGATGTTTGAAATGGGAGTCGACTGAAAAACTGGACCAGTCCAAAATCGAATACTGGTCTAGATATCTCTATGAGCACGAATACGGAAACTCCTGAGGAATGTGGCCTCATAGGAGTCTCCGTATTCATGCTCATAGAGGTATCGAGATCAGTATTCGATTTTGGACTGGTCCAGTTTTTCAGTGGACTCCCATTTCAGACCTCTCTTACATGTTACAAGCATACCATGTACGTTCTTGGGCAGTGCTAGGTTCTTATAGAATGACTAGTGTTTCTTATATTATCAGTATTTGGTATTGCATATTTTCTTCAAAGATATGGAGTTATGCACGGGGGAACAACATGGTATGTGGTTGCACTAGGCAACTACTGGTGTCGGTGATCACAATTTCTATCAACATTGCAATATGGGCTCAACATGTGGATTAGCCTACCATTTTTAGCTATATCCATCTTCACATTTATCAAGATTACTCGGCCTTTGTCTGTCTGAAGTTAGTTTTGTTTACTTATTTTCCATCTCATTTTTTATTATAAGTTGTGTATTATTCACTTTGATTGATTGGATGCCAAAATGCAATTTGATTTTCGGATAGTACAGTTTTTTGCATGATTGCCATTGCAGATGTTTTTTCTGTTTACTTATTTTCCATGTCATTTTTTATTATAAGTTGTGTATTATTCACTTTGATTAATTGGATGCCAAAATGTAATTTGATTTTCGGATAGTATAGTTTTTTGCACGATTGCCACGGTTGATGTTTTTTCATCACTATGATTATTAAGTATTATGCTGACATTTACCCTCAGTTCTCTTTGTTGATATTTTGCACCAGATGAGTCAAAGTTTGGAGGTTGCAACACGTGAGGTAGAGCTAGACTACCTGTTGTCTCATTATCACTCGACGAGCTAGTTAAGGAGGTGCTAGATGGTTGAGGAGGTGCTACACAAGCTAGTGGAGTGGGAACAATATGAGGAAGATATGTACTAAACTCTTAGTTAGATATTTGCACACAACATTGTAATTCATAGGGTGGGTGACAATTGTATTTTCAAGAACTTTTTAGGGTTGTGGATCTACAATTCATTTGATTTTTTGTGGCTAGAGGTGAGCATAAATTTTTCGAAACCGCTCAAACCGTCTGAACTGCACGGAATTGCACCGCCACTAACGATATAATTACATTAATCGCGGTTATTTTTATTTGAGAAAATCGCACCGCTGCAATTTCAATTTTTTTCTAAAATTGCATCGCACCGCCTACCTATATTATGTACATGTATACTATATGTATGAAATTTAAACTAATTTAAATGTTAGAATCTCAACTTATTATACACTTGTAAACTTTGCTATTGTCAAAATTTATGATAGTTAAATTTTCTAATAAATGATAACTTTTAAAAAAAACATTCATGATAATTTATTATTTAAACTCTATGGAGACATTTAAATTCATGATTAGAATGAGATACAATAAATTTAAAATAAAAAATGAGTTCTTACTATTAAGAAATTGATAATTTATTTAGACTAGTTTAGAATTATACTATTGTAAATTGTTATTATGGATTACTAAAGTATATTTATTAAAACATGTATATTTATCTATATTTAAGTTTCATATTATGTATATAGTTGTATTCAATCTTATTATTAAACCGCTAAACTGCCAAAATCGACCGCCAAACCGCAAAAAACCGATCGATGAATTATAGTTGAAAACCGCGATTTTAAACTAAACTTAAAATCGAACCGCCCATAGCAAGACAATTTAAATTTTGTCGAAAAACTGCCCAAACCGCACTGTGATCACCCTTATTTATGGCCATCTTTATTTATTTATTAATTTTTTTATTTTTATTTTTTATCTTTCGGCTTGTTATCACTCTGAGTTTTATTAGTTTACTTTATTGAGATGACTAATATCATTGGTTTCAGGTTATGGAGGAACTAGTTGAGATGGGGCTAGATGAGCTTATGTTCGTGCAAATAGATATTTGTACACATCATACTTTATTATTGATAAGATTGTTGGCACTAAAACATGTGTTTATAAACTAGCAACTCATTTTATTATTGATGAGATTGAGACATACTTCTTTGAAAAAATATGGACTTATAATTCATAATTTATAGAGTACTTATTCCAACAATTTCTCCCATTTTTATGATGTCAATAATCTATCTATTACTGGGCAAAATGGTTTTAGAAAAGTAACTAGCTTTTGAACCCGTGCTTTGCACGAGACTAAAATGTTCTATATTATTTAAATCATAGGATGAGAAACTTAAATCATACATTTTAGATTAAATCATTATATCTCTACATTTTATAAAATATAAGAATATTTTCGCATAGAATTTATCAGAATTGGAAATTTTATGAATATAATCCCTCAATCTATGCTAGTATGTTCCTTTTTAGCAGTAAAAAGATTAAGAAAAAAATATTTTAAATATATAACTGAAAGAAATTAATGGTAAATATTGAGCGTTTTTATAAAATAATTATATTTTTTTAACATAATAAATAATGATGTTTATTAATTATGTAATATACTTGCTTATTTTGTAATATACTCGTACTCATGTATAAATAAATAATTTCAAACCCGTTTATCAATACACATTGATTACACATAACCATTTAAAATTATTAAGATGTTAGGACTAATAATATTAATTATTAATAATTTAATAATCAAGAAACATGCTATGTAGACTCTTACCATTAAGTAGTGGTAAATATTGAGCGCTTTTATAAAATCACTCGAACGATTTTTTTATAAAATCACTCGAACGGTTTAATGCTACGCACCTAAGCGTTGTTGATTCTTATTATATTTTTTTGAATGTAACAAATAATTATGTAAGGTACTTGCTTATTTCATAATAATACTCGTACCAGTGTATAAATAAATATCATTTAAAAATTAATATTTTTAAGTCGTTTCATTAAAAATATATAATGATACTCATACCCATCCCAAACCAGTTTATCAATACCCAACTACTCGTATTCGGGCTCAATTTTGACTTTTTCACTTTGCTATTATATTACTCTAGATATACACAAAAACTTGGGCGAAATGGTTTTAGAAAAGTAATATACACAAAAACGTAGAATTTATAACTCATCTTCGATGAATCGGTTATTGAATATCTGTTGGTGTAGTAAATTGGAAATGGATTTATTATATTGGAGTTAATAAAAATTGATATTCAAGATAATGGTGCAGTGCAGTATAAATAAAAAAGTGATAACAATTGATAGTATAAATAAAAAAGTAATAACATTTTATAGTTTTTCAAAATATAAATAATTCTTATTATGAGACATTAAGATAATGTGGAACCCACATCTTTCACTAATACAAATAAAATATGGGACTCACACCCTCTACTAAGACAACTACATACTACACATAAAATAATAATACTCCTTAATCTACATGTAAAAAGTAAATGAATACATTGAACATGGACGGAGGGAGTATTTTTTAGAAGGATAGATATTTATTTGCAGTTCTAGATATGTATCCTCACTTTTTGTAGGAGATAATAAATCATTTTTAAAATTTTCTGGGCTTTAGTGCATCATCTCAATATTAATACAACTGGTATTTATTATAGGATTAAGGTGTTTATTGTTTGGAGGTATAGATTGAACTTTAATTTAGAAAAGATGGTATATGTGCGTTGAGTATTTGAAATATGGGCAAAAGCTCCTGCGCCCCGAGGATACGGAGTATCCCTCCGTGTCCTCATGTGAATACAACCCTCCCCTCTAATTCTATTTAAATATATGTATTGCTAGGGGTTTAAATTGCAAAGGCACCGGAATGTGCTCCGTGCGCCCGGGTGCACAGGAGTCTCACTCTATAAAGTTCGTAATTGGTTAGAACAGTGGCTACAGGAATAGGATTTTTTATTGGATTAGTAGTAGTTAAATTTATAGAAGTAGATGTCGTTGCTACAAGAATTATCTACTCTATTTAGTTTATTACTAATGATCGCTACCATGTTTACTTGTAAAATTGAATTTTTATCTTTAAAATATAATATTGGTAAAAATAACAAAATACAATTTTCACTCATATTTGTGTTGTATATGTTTATGTGGAGTACATAATATGGGGGCATAATTCCTTCTCCAATAACATAGCATTTGATTCCTTTTAATAAAGGAAATGCAAAGGATTAAGATGGCAAAAAAAAAAAGTATATAAAAAAGTAGATTAATGAGTTGAACAATTCCAACCTCATCTCCGTAGTGTACACAAAATTATACTCCATTCCATTTATTCCCTCAACAGAATCTAAGCAAGCGTAGAATTGAAAAATGAGAATGGAACATAGTATCTATAAATAGCATATCCTAGAATTTGTTATACGTAGTCTAAAACTCCTATAGTAAGAATATTGTTCCCGCCAAGGAACAATAAATTGCTAAATAAACAACTGGCTAAGCTAGCTGAACCTGAGACAGAAAATGGAGATTGGAGTTCTTCACCGAACATAAAGTCGTGCATCATATACATGTAAAAAGAGATGTGGACGGACGAGGACCATCGACAGACGGAGACGACACATCATTAATCAAAGTTTATGAGGGAGTAAGGATATCACCTTCACAAAACTTCCACAATCCACCATCCTGTCGTATCTTATAAGTGTTGCACCAATCAAGTAGTAACATATTATAATATGCCAACTCCCACTCCATTGAGAAAATCTATGATGTTTAATCCAAACCAGCCTTTTACATAAAGAGTACATTTTTTTATTCAACCAAAATCGTTTAACTCAAACAACGCAAGAGTGAAGAAAGAAGAGACAACAATAGTGTGTCAAACTTAAAACATGCTTCATATTTTACCTGCTTCATTCAGAGCAATTCATACCAATACCAAATGACAGAAGATATGTAGGTAGAATCCCGAGTTTAGGTGGCAAAATAATGAAAACAATAACTAGAATGTATTATTAAGTAATTGTAAGTTGGACTTTTAGGTTGGGATTCATCAACCAATTCAGCTGACTCCTGTAAGTCTACTTGTATTTCTGCCATTTCATCTCCAACCCCATCTTTCAAAATGTTTAACTACACAAAGTTCCAATAGCATGATCTGGAGTTGGCTGCATCCGCTAATGCTTGCCACTACAACAAACCACCATCTATGTGTTAATAAGCATCATAGTTGAAAAACATATACTTATGAAGAGTGGAGACCTAGAGTGGATTATTATTAGGGCAGTTAACCAAGGATCTGAGTAAGTCGGGCAATGCTTTAGTACATAGGAAAACATCAAGCATTGATCCTTGTAGGATTTCAATGAGTAAGTGCTTCAGCTTTTATTGCCTGACAAGAGCTTCTGCATCTTTTACAGGCATTGGCAGTCTATATGTTGAAGTTACTAAAGATGAAAGACCAGAAGAGAGAGAGGCCGTTCGCATATCTGCAGATTCTGTATGAATCTTTCTCATAATACCATTTTGTTTAATTGTTGCACTTTGGTAACTTAAATTCATTGGAGAATCAGTAACGGTATCCATCCTCCTCCACCTTGATTCATTTCCCTGTCTCCAAAGTCGCAAGATGACGATGCAGCTTAATGTTGTAGCAAATATCATCTTTCCAAGCACATAAAATATACCACACTCCACTCTGCCTTGTGTTGGCGTTCGATCATTTGGTTAGCGTGAACCATTAGAGTTCCATGTAAACTAGATCAGCGGAAGCAATAAATCAAAATCTACATTACATTTCACCAGGGTATGTTGTTGAAGAACTGCTGCAGAGAACAACCTCTTGATCTTCTGCTGTATTCCCAAGTCCAATCTTGACGTCGTGTGGGCGACGATCTTCAGGATCTTCTCAATCTGCTTTCTCTCCTCTCTTTCATGTTAAAATGGCATAGAGTGAGGGTTCCAGGAAGTTGAGATGACTTATATATGGGCTACAGCAGGGACCAGAAGAAGAAATTGGAGTTAGGCCTCCATTGGGTTTAAGTATCCAAGCTTAGCCCAAAGCTTATACTTAAGTCCAATAATAATAATATAGTCCACTGAAATATTAATACTGCACTGCTACTCCAATCCCATAATTACGTTATCGGCTCCTTCTTATTATGAGCCCGAAAGTCTCCCCATGTTTAAGATATACAATGTCCATTAATTAATTAAGTTACCGACAACTCCATTAATTAATATCTCATCCAAGAGTAGTACCATTCAACCTTATTATCATGTTGGAATAAATCCACTTGCAAGATTTACATGATAATCCTTATGAGCTCCTCAAGGGGACATCATCAACATATAACAGACACGAATTCCTTCTACAATCAACAGCACACCATAGAGACAATATTATTTCTCAACTCACCGAGTTTATTGATTTAATATATAAATCTCACCCATTGATGAATCAAAGAGATAAATACTACCTTACGTGTTGAGGTTATTATATAGGGATTAAGAGCACGAACATCCATAATAACAGAGATCAAGTTCTTCTATATAGTCAGTATAAGAAGAACGATCTCAAGCGGTCCTGCTCAATACACAAAGTGCACTAATGTGATTCTATAGTCAAGACAAACTAATATCAAATCACACTACAACCATAACGATATAGAGTCCTCGTTTGTTTATACTTTATAAGAAAACCGATAATATGATCTTCCGTATGTTATCGCATAACATATTATTTACAGTATAAAGTAAATGGACTTTTGCACAGACATGTAAATAAATAATTTATAATATGCAAAACGTTTGATCATATGATTCTCATTTCAAATAAATTATTTAAACATTATTCATAGAAAAGCTAGACTTTTAGTATACAATCTAACAATCTCCCACTTATACTATAAGACTACGCTGCCATATCTGCTAACACGCATCTAATCCCCATTCCTTCTACATACCCATCAAATGCTTTTGCTAGAAGGCTCTTAGTAAAAGAATTAACAAGGTTATCCTCTGATGCAATCTTAGCGATAACGACCTCCTCTCTTCTAATGATTTCTCGTATCAGGTGGTACTTGCGTTCAATGTGTTTACTCGCCTTATGGGTTCGTGGTTCCTTCGAGTTTGCTACTGCACTACTGTTATCACAATAAATTGTGATAGCTTTGGGCAAACCAGGAATCACATTCAAATCCATTAAGAAGTTCCTAAGCCATACTATTTCTTTAGCTGCCTCGGAGGCTGCTACATATTCAGCTTTCATGATAGAATCCGCAATGCATTTCTACTTTACACTCCTCCATATTATGGTTCCTCCTCCAAGAGTAAACACATAACCCGAGGTGGATTTACTAGTATCTCTATCTGACTGAAAATCCGAATCAGTATAACCCAAAAGTAACAAAGTATCTACTTGGTAAACCAGCATATAATCCCTAGTCCTTCGCAGGTACTTCAAAATATGCTTTACCGCAGTCTAATGCCCTTGTCCTGAATTACTTTAATACCTACTAACCATGCCTACAGCACAACAGATATCCAGCCTCGTACATAGCACTGCATACATGAGGCTTCCTACTGCCGAAGCATAAGGAACGTCCTTTATTTCCTCTATTTCCTGTTGTGTCTTTGGACACATTCCTTAGATAGAGGTATTCCATGTCTGAAAGGTAGAAAACCTTTTTTGGAATCTTGCATACTAAAACGAGCTAGGATTGTATCAATTTATAAAGTTTGGGACAAGTACAATATTCTTTTCTTGCGATCCCTTATTAATTTGATCCTAAGAATATGTCGGGTCTCTCCTAAGTCCTTCATCTCAAACTACTTAGAAAGCCATACCCTTACGCCCGACAATATCTTTACATTATTTCTAATGACAAGAACATCATCCACGTAGAGTACAAGAAATACCACTACATTTTTGTCACACTGCTTATACACACATGATTCATCCGGACATTGAATAAATCCATATGACTGGATTACTTCATCAAAACGGATGTTCCATGATCTTGAAGCTTGTTTCAATCCATAAATGGACCTATTAAGCTTACAAACTAGATGCTCTTCGCCCCTTTCAACGAAACCCTCTGGTTGCTGCATATAGATGTTTTCCTCAAGACTTCCATTCAGGAAAGTTATCTTGACATCCATCTGCCATACCTCATAGTCCATATGAGCGGCAATAGATAAAAGAATTCGGATTGACTTAAGCATGGGCACAGGTGAGAAGGTTTCTTCATAATCGATTCCTTCTTTCTGAGTATATCCTTTAGCAACAAGCCTTGCTTTAAAGGTTTCCACCTTACCTTCAGATCCTCTTTTTCTTTTATAGACCCACTTGCATCCAATAACTTTTACACCATTGGATGGTTTTACAAGCTCCCAGACTTGATTAGAATACATAGATTCTATTTCAAATTTCATTGCCTATTGCCATGATTGAGCATCTTTATCCTGCAGTGCTTCGTCATAGTTACATGAGTCGATTTCATGTTCACTAGGGACCAAGTCTGACGACTCTCCCAATCCCATGAATCTATCGGGTTGTCTCACAATCCTCCCACTACAACGAGGCTCCACAGGCAATTATGTATTAGGTATGACACGCGGTGCAGTGTCTTGTGGTATATCCTCTTGTACAGTTAGTATTATGTTTGATGTTTCCCCTCTTACTTCTTTTAGAACATTTTTACTCATAGGTTTGTGATTCATTATATAATCCTCTTCCAAAAATCTAGCGTTCGTGCTAACGATCATCTTTTGGTCTTTGGGATTATAAAATAAACCACCCTTCGTTCCTCTAGGATACCCTATAAAGAGACAAATATCAGTACAATTCTAACTTATCAGCATCTGCCTTTAACACATGTATTGTCCAAATCCGAATGTATTTCAGATTAGGCTTTCGCCCGATTCACAGTTCCGTGAGCGTGGAGGCTACCGATTTAGAAGGTACTAAGTTTAAAATGTAAGTCGATGTTTCTAAGGCATATTCCCAGAACGAATTTGATAATTTCGAATAACTCATCATTGATCTTACCATTTCCATAAGAGTCATATTCCTTCTTTTCGCTACACCATTCTGCTGGGGTGTGCCCGGTGCAGACAATTGGGATTTAATCCCTTTCTCTGATAAATAATTTCTAAACTCTTCCAAGAGGTATTCGCCACCACGATCAGATCGTAGTGTCTTGATACATTTTCCAAGTTGCTTCTCCACATCAGCCTTGTACTCTTTGAATTTATCAAAGCACTCAGACTTGCGGCGCATCAAATAAATGTATCCGTATCTAGAATAATCGTTAATGAAAGTGACGAAATATTCATGATCACCTCTTTCCTGGATAGACATAGGACCACATAAATTAGAATGAACCAATTCCAATAGATCCTTGGCTCTATACCCCTTTGCCTTAAAAGGCCTTTTGGTCATTTTTCCTTCCAAGCAGGATTCGCAAGTTGGATAATTTTCCACTACTAATGAACTCAAAGGTCCATCAGCAATCAACCTTTGAATCCTACTCAAGTTAATATGACCAAGCCTTAGATGCCAAAGATATGTTTAGTTCATTTTCGAAGGTTCTTTTCTCTTATTAGTAGATGTATTATTCAATTCAATTTGTTGCACTATGGGAAAAATTAGATTAAGAGTGCACAAATTATCTATTAGTGCATCATCACAGATAAATATTCCATTTTTCCTTAAAACAACCTTATCATTAAAAGAAACAGAATAACCATCCATAAATAATTTAGAAATTGAAATTAAATTCTTTCTAAAATGAGGTACATAAAGACAATTCCTCAAAACAAGAGTTTTATTCTTATTAAAAAATAAATAGACGTCTCCCACTGCAATGATCGCTATTCTTGTAGAATTTTCCATGAGTATGGTAATCTCCCCATCACTAAGCTGTCGGGTTTGGTGGAACCCCTGCAAAGAATTACAGACATGGTCAGTGGCTCCCGTATCTACACACCAAGTGTCAGCAAATACAGCCGCTAAACACGATTCAAAAACTAGTATAAATGACTTACTATTCCTGTTCCCCTTCAGAAGATGGCAGTCAGCCTTGTAATGTCCCGGCTGCTTGCATTTGAAGTACTTGCCTTTAGGCTTCTTGACCGCACCACTCTTTTCCTTCACTTGGTTCACTGGTACTGAATTTCCTTGCTTCTTCTTATTCTTACAGTCTCTTGGCCAAGGACGAGCTGCATTTTCTGCAACATAAACCTGAGGAGCTCGACGAAACAACCCTTCCACCGCCACAAGTTCTATCAGAAATTCTGCCAACGAGTACAAATATTTGTTCATACTATAATTGAGGCGAAACTGCTCAAAACTCCTAGGCAAGCTTTGGAGTAAGATATCGATTTGGGTTTTCCTATCGATTTCAGCTCCAAGGACTTCCAACTTATTGAGTTGGCCCATCATTCTAAGAACATGCTCCCTCACGGGAGTGCTCTCAGCCATTTTGGTATTCATCAGCACAGCCATGGCCTCCGACCTAGCATGACGACTCTGGTGCCCGAAGAGTTCCCTAAGATTCTGCATCATATCATAGGCAGAGTTCATAGCTTGATGTTGATATTGAAGCACACTTGACATTGAAGCCAATATATAGCACTTAGCCATCCTATCAGCTTTGGCCCACCTATTATAAGCAGCTCTTTCCTCTTCTGTAGAGTCATCAGTAGGCTCCGCAGGACATTCCTCAGTAAGTACAAATATATAATCTTCAGCAGTTAAAACAATGTCCATGTTCCGTTTTCAGTCAACATAATTTATGCCAGTAAGTTTGTGTTCTTTAAGTATAACAGAAAGTGAGTTGAGTGCCATTTGAAAATCCTGAGAATCATAAATAACAGATCAAACACTTCGAATTTATCAATTTATATTGATTCCCTCAAAACAATATAAAATAAAATTCACCAAAATTTAAAGTACCGTGAGTCTGCATGCCACGATAGTATGGACGTATAAAGATCCGAACATTTACAAGAGAAGGTTTTACCCATTAATTTCATTTGTCAACCTAACTTTATGACAAAATAATTAATAATCGGTTTCTCTTTAGCCATGCAAATAATAGCAGTGACTCCGATGGGGAGGATACTTATTATTTGCACCTAAGTGTATATCATTATTTAATCTCAAGTCCGCGGCCCAATCTTGTGTGCATTACAGATGGAGAAGTACACACACGCTCGGATAACTTCCTACGATATCATAAATAAGTTTATACCAGTGATCCATTAATAAACTCATCTGATATGGAGGAAGGTCTATTGCCAACGCGCAAGTTTACTCACATCACTTACAAATCAATAATGGAGGACGCAGGAATTAATTACCAATCCCCTTTTCCACTTAGTTATTTAACACGGAGGATTTTTAACATGCATATA
This sequence comes from Pogostemon cablin, assembly GCA_023678885.1. Lineage (NCBI taxonomy): Eukaryota > Viridiplantae > Streptophyta > Magnoliopsida > Lamiales > Lamiaceae > Pogostemon > Pogostemon cablin. The sequence goes on from CM043009.1 coordinate 7,954,937, forward strand.
ATATTCAAATATAATACGCAACTTAGCATGCTTCTATTAATAGCAATTTAAATCATTAAATCACATAGAACATGTCTTTCATATATATAACAATAATGGATAATTAAATCAATTAATGAGATATATAAATATTGACGAATTCGATTGTTCGCCACCAAGCATAAAATTGAGCAACTGCGACTATGCGGAATTTGAGTCAACCATGCTGCATGTCTGAACTCGACTCTATCAGCATCCATCGCTTGAATTCGAGTCAACCAGAATCTGCTTCTGCACTTCGTCTACCACAACCAGGACTGGATCCGATCACTACCACTCACTGCCGAAAATGCCACCCTCGCATCCGCCAACCACTGCCACCAGCGCTGTCGTGCGCAAGTAGCACTCCAAGCCGTCAACTCGCTCAGAAGAAAATCAGACCCGCCTGGAACCTACTGCAGCGCATGACACCAACGCCCGGCTGGTCGTCTGGATTTTCAACAGTCATGCTCGATTTCCACAAGTTATCGAGTGCCTCGTCGTGCATACCACTAGGCGGGCCGCCCGGCCTTCCACTCAGCACCACACTCGATTTCTATTGAAACATACCCGAAAGCTGCTGGAGACTCGACTGGAAAGTTTTAAAATGAGCGGCATGATGAGCGTGTCACCGAGCGCCATGCTCGACACTACGCTCAATTTCTTATGTAGTAAGCCTACCGATTAGTACCATCGCTCGATCACATGCCTGGTATCCTCCATAAACGAGTGATGCATCTGGTATCTATAGTAAATGAGCATCGCACCTGATTTCTTCTCACAAACTGGGTGCCATGTCGAGCGCGACACCGGGCGCTATGCCCGGCCATCCGCTCGGCTACTTGCTCGATTTCTTCTTCAGCCCGCCCACCTACAATCCACAAAACTAGCGCCCCATCTAGCCTTCGAGCGTCTCGCTCGATTTCCAATCGCAATCGTGCGTGGTTTCCATCTTCTTCTCTAGACGCCATTATCAGTCGTCCAACAACTGCCGCCGTCCTTTAACGCCTTTCACCAGCCACCACCGTATAACCATGTGTGTGTGTTTCAGCGTGTTCGAACCACAAGGTATACAAGCAGATTACAGCGACAAAGCACATAGGATTTTATGGATAATTTACACATATATCAAACCCTAATTATCATGCTTTCTATACGACAATGGAATCATGTATAGCACATAAACCCTAGCCTAACGTGTCACGTTTCACCACAAAATCGAAGCTCTGATACCAATTATTGGCATTCGATCATTTGGTTAGCGTGAATCGTTAGAGTTCCATATAAACTTGATCATCGAAAGTAATAAATCAAAGTCTACATTACCTTTCACTAGGGTATATTGTTGAAGAATTGATGTAGAGAACCTCTTGATCTTCTGCTGTATTCTCAAGTCCAATCCTAACGTCGTGTGGGCGACGATCTTCAGGATCTTCTCAATCTGCTTTTTCTCCTCTCTTTCACGTTAAAACGGCACAGAGTGAGGGTTCCAAAAAGCTGAGATGACTTATATATGGGCTACAGCAGGGACCATGAGGAGAAATTAGAGTTGGGCCTCCATTGGGTTTAAGTATCCAAGCTTAGTCCAAAACTTATACTTAAGTCCAATAATAATAATATAGTTCACTAAAATATTATTACTGCACTGCCACTCCAATCTCATAATTACGTTATCGGCTCCTTCTTATTATGAGCCCGAGAGTCTCCCCATGTTTAGGATATACAATGTCCATTAATTAATTAAGTTACTGACAACTCTATTAATTAATATCTCATCCAAGAGTAGTACCACTCAACCTCATTATCGTGCCGGAATAAATCCACTTGCAAGATTTACATGATAATCTTTATGAGCTCCTCAAGGGGACATCATCAATCTATAGTGGACACGAATTTCTTCTACAATCAACAACACACCATAGAGACGATACTATTTCCCAACTCACCGAGTTTATTGGTTTAATATATAAATCTCACCAATTGATGAATCAAAGAGATAAATACTGCCTTACGTATCGAGATTATTGTATAGGGATTAAGAGCACGAACATCCATAATAAAAGAGATCAAGTTCTTCTATATAGTCAGTATAAGAAGAACGATCCCAAGTGGTCCTGCTCAATACACAAAGTGCACTAATATGATTCTATAGTCAAGACAAACTAATACCAAATCACAAATCACACTACAACCATACCGATAGAGAGTTCCCGTCTATCTCGATTGTGAGCATCTGTTTATACTTTATAAGGAAACCGATAATATGATCTTCCGCGTGTTGTCGCACAACATATTATCTACAGTATAAAGTAAATGGACTTTTACACAGACATATAAATAAACAATTTATAATATGCAAATCGTTTTATCATATGATTCTCATTTCAAATAAATTGTTTAAACATTGTTCTTACAAAAGCTAGACTTTTAGTATACAATCTAACACCTTGAACCTAAAGTTTTTTTCAATTGAATGGATGGTGAGTTAGCATTTCCAGAAATAGTGTTGCTCTCAATCAGTGGACTTTGACCCAAGATGTCTTGAAAACTGTACAGATCATCTCTTAGATCCAGCGTGGAGCAACAACAAGAGATCTGAGTCTCATGTTGGATAAAGATGAAGCTGATCTGTGGCTACTAGGAGCTCTTCTTTCGCCAACAAATAAATCAGCCTGAAATTGAGAGTAGAAAACAAAGCTCTTTTGCATACATCTATCAGGAACTTTTTCCAAAGATGGGGAGCAATCTCAGGTATCTGGAAGAACAGCTTCTCTCAACCATGTTTACTAGAAAATGAATTGCATAGTGTCTCACACATATCAGTATGATATTTGCTGCATCACTCTAAAATGTAAAAATGAAATACTATGCAGTTGAGGATTGTTGCTGAAGAAGATAGAAAATTTTACAAATAAAGTAAATCATCTCACAGGCAAATAAGAAAACGGCCTTTAGAGCTCCTTTTTACCTAGTTTTAAATTAATAAAAACTACTCCCTCCATCCATGTAAAGGGGTGCTTTTGCTTTTTGCACGTGAATTAAGAAATATTATTATTTAATTTGTAGTGAGTAATTGTATTACTGGGTGTGTGAGCCCCACATTTTAATTTTATTAGTAGGTGCGCGTGGGCCCCATGTCTATAAAAAACAATAGAATCTCTTTGGGTAGGACGCTCAAAATGGAAAAAAAAGGGGTCGGAGGGAGTAGCTAATAAGAAAAAGATTTTTTTTCCTAAATGTTTACTTCATGGGAGGCGGTAATGTTTACAAAGTATATATGATTGTATATTTTTGACCATATAGTAAACATATTTTGGACCATATCTTTTTGGGTGTATATTTATATATTATTACTCCATGAACGCCCAAAATGCATGATTATTCTTTATGTTGGTAATATTTGATTCCGTACTTTTATATATTGTTATATAGTAAAAATATGTTTATTGGTAGTTGAAATATGTTCTTTTAAAGTATGATAAATTTTTAATAAAAATATGACTATAAGGTGTTATTGGTCATGGAGCTCCTCCAAGAAGCCTTGCTCTATCAACATTGCATATAAGGATCTTATTACATTGCACCAACCACAAGTGGATGAATCTTGCAACACTTTTTGAAGTCTTTTGTATGACTGGAACAAAACTTTCATTCCAAAAGTTTTTCTACATGCTTGGAGGATTATTTGTAATCGCATCCCCATAAGTCTCGCTCTCTATCAAAGAAAATGCCTACCGTCGAACATTTCCATCGGATGCACATTTTGTTAAGATATATCGGAATCAACATTAGACATATTACTCTCCTACTCAACATTATTCAAGGTATGGTTTGGATGCTTAAACAAGCTTGGTATACAATCTGCATTAGGATGCTAAAACCTTGCTACTCATTTATTACAGTTCAACAATCTCTCTCTGAAACTAACCCATATATCCATGCTAGTCTGTATTTGGAAAGCTGTAATATGGATCTTATGGAAGTCTAGAAACAACACAATTTTACAGTGGATACCAACTTCATGTTAGAGGAACAGAAGTTTCGTACTTGGTCGTGGTTTAGTGTTAGAAATCTAAAACACAAGTCTTTCTCTTTTAAGGAGTGGTGTAGCAATCTTCTTTGTTTGTAATTTGTTTTTACTGAATTTAGATCCCTTTGCTTTTGGATACTTCTGGTACCCATTAATAAAAATCATTTCTTTTCGGATATATAAAAAAATTATAATTATTTATAAATATACTTTAACTATGAATTAACATATCTTATCTGTATAATAAGCATACTAATATACAGAGCTGGCCTATCTCATAATCTATCTCACATATATCCTTCATCAAAAAGAGTGACAAAAAAAATTCTCTCGATACAATTCAAAATTTTAATTTAAATAAATTATATTAATACCTCATTAACTTAATAAGTATACACTAGTATATAGCCCGCGTGTTACGCGGTTTACAAAATTTTATTTTAATATTTTATTTAATAATATAAAATATATTTATATATTTATGTTTAATATAAGTCCCGTATATTATTGAATAAAATATACAAAATTCAAATCTATAATTAATATTTTATGTCTCTTTATAAAATAATAAAAAATATTATTACGTTTTCTTTTTATTTTTGTATTAATATTGTGATTCAAGTATATATGAATTATGTTGGGGTAAAGACTTGTATGCCCTTATTGAGACAGAAAAAAAGTGATAATTTTTATAATGAAAAGTGATACTCAATTAATGAAAAGTGATGATATTATTTCATGAGCAATAAATGAAAATGATAACATTTTATAGTAAAGTAATAATATTTTATAGCGAAAGTAATAACTAATTTAAAATGTGTAAAATGATCTCACGTGAGACGGTCTTACACAAGATTTACTCTTATGTTGGTGACAAAAAAAATTCGAAAAAAATATTTACCTTACCATACAATTTTTATTAAATTAAAGTACTACTGAGCACTTTCTTAAATAATGTCACAAATTTTCAAAAAATCACAATAAAAATAATCTTTTATCATTCATGATATGTAATACACATTTTAATTGAGTAACATAAAATAATTTTTTTTATCAGTTATATAATATTATAAAAGTGATCAAATTTAAAGTAATGTATAAAATTAAAACAATTAAGTCTCTTGTAAAAAGTTTTTTATTAGTATATAAATTAAAAAAATTGATCAAATTTAAAATAATGAATAAAAATAAAAATAATCAAAATCCTATATTAATTATGATTTTATTGTAAATTTTTTTTCAATTTAAGGGTGATTATAAAGAAAAACTAAATTAATTAAAAATATTAAAATAGAATAAAAATTAATCAAGAAAGAAATAATATGATTTTTAAATCTTTATATAATATTAAAGAATATTATAAATAATAGAAATTAAAAGATTAAAATGTTAAAGGAATAAAATGTTAATAAGGGAACTATTTAATGTAAAATAAAGAAAATAATTAATGTATATGATAAATGCTTAACCAATAAAATAATGCCACATATAATTTTTTTTTGTAGCGAAGTTTCTCAACCTTGCGGCACTTATGTTTTTCAAAAATTTAAATAAGACAACTACTTGTCAATTATATGTATTAAGATTTTTTAAATTTAACGTATATAAATAATATAATATACTCCTTCCGTCCGCTTCTAAGGTGTTCATTTTACTATTTTTGGTGTCCGATTCAATTAGTAAAAAAGTACACAATATGGTCCACCACTTCTCTCTAATACAACTACCACTTTATATATAATAATAATACTTTTTAATTTGTGCAAAAAACAAACGAATACTTAAAACCGGACGGAAGGGGTAATATTGTGTAGTAGGTAGCTTTCACTAAGTAATTAGTTACAAATTTTTATGATATTTTAAAATAATGAGTACTGTATACTCCCCCCTCCGGAGAAGCTAGTATAATTTCTTTTGGGCACGGAGATTAAGGAGTATAATAATTTAATGTAAAGTGAAATAAAGTGAAGTGAGAGAAATAATATTTAATGTGTAGTGGGTAGTTGTATTAGAGGTGATATGTGGGCCCATGAAAATAGATTAATTATTTTTGTGTAGATCTCATATATTAAAAAAAAATGTATCAACTTTAGTGGGACAAACCAAAAAGAAAAATTTGTCAATTTCTATGAGATAGAGGTAGATCACGAAAAATAATAGAGCAATAGAATCGGCTATGCTCTTCTTGTTTCTGTCTCATTACTTCTCTGTCCAGTCTCTCTCTCTCAACATCATACTAAATGGAGTAATCTCTCCATAATTCATCAATCTTGTTGTTGGGTTGAAGAAGAACTCAAAGGGCGGTTCAATTCACGGCAAATGGCAGTGACACAGAGAAGTGAAGCAGACGCTGCCGACGCCATGACGGCCAATTCTTCATCATCTCTGCAATTCGGCGCTGCAGAAGCGCTTGAACACGTCCGGAAACTGACGGACGTCGGTGCTATGACCCGTCTCCTCCATGAATGCATCGCTTACCAACGAGCCCTAGATCTCGACCTCGAAACCTTACTTTCCCAGCGTTCCGATTTAGATCGCCAACTCTCGAATCTCCAGAAATCTGCCGATGTTTTGGAGATTGTCAAGGCTGAATCCTCCGGCATGCTCTCCAATGTCACCTCCACCTCCTCCCTCGCCGATCAGGTTTCCGCCAAGGTCCGCCACCTCGATCTCGCTCAATCGCGCGTCCAAGACACGCTTCTCCGTATTGATGCAATCGTCGATAGATCCAATTGCCTCGATGGCGTTCACAAATCTCTTCAATCCGAGGATTTCGAGTCAGCCGCATCGTACATCCAAACTTTCCTGCAAATCGACTCCAAGTTCAAGGACTCATCCGCCGCCGATCAGCGTGAGCAGCTTCTCTCCTCGAAGAAGCAATTGGAAAGCATTGTCAAGAAGAGGCTCTCTGCAGCGGTGGATCAGCGGGATCACCCGACCATTCTCCGATTCATCAAGCTATTCAAGCCTCTCGACCTTGAAGAGGAAGGGTTACAAGTTTATGTAAGTTACTTGAAAAAGGTCATCTCCACTAGATCGAGATTAGAGTTTGAGCAATTGGTGGAACTCATGGAACAAACAAATAATACTAGCCAGGTGAATTTCGTTACTTGTCTGACAAATTTATTTAAGGACATTGTTATGGCTATTGAGGAAAATGATGAGATTTTAAGGGATCTGTGTGCTGAGGATGGCATTGTTTATGCCATTTGCGAGCTCCAGGAAGAATGTGATTCACGGGGTTCTAATATCTTGAAAAAATTCATGGAGTACCGAAAACTTTCAAAATTGACTTCGGAGATCAATTCATACCAGAGCAACTTGCTATCAGTACGGGCAGAGGGTCCTGATCCCAGAGAAATTGAGCTTTATCTAGAAGAGATACTTTCACTGACGCAGTTGGGTGAAGATTACACGGAATATATGTTGTCCAAAATTAGGAGTTTGACCTCTGTAGATCCCGATTTAGGCCCCCAAGCCACAAAGGCTTTTAGGAGTGGGAATTTCAGCAAAGTTTCCCAGGACACTACTGGGTATTATGTCATTCTGGAAGGTTTCTTTATGGTGGAGAACGTGAGAAAAGCCATCCAGATTGACGAGCATGTGCCTGATAGCCTCACCACGTCCATGGTGGATGATGTGTTTTACGTGTTGCAGAGTTGCTGCCGTAGGGCGATTTCTACTTCCAACATTAGCTCGGTTATTGCAGTGCTCAGCAGTGCTGTGAGTTTGTTGGGGGGTGAATATGGCGAGGCATTGCAGCAGAAGATGAGGGAGCCCAATCTTGGAGCAAAATTATTTTTGGGTGGTGTCGGGGTACAGAAGACTGGCACAGAGATTGCTACGGCCTTGAACAACTTGGATGTCAGTAGTGAGTATGTCTTGAAGCTTCGCCATGAGATTGAAGAACAGTGTGTTGAGGTATGCAGGTTTTTATATGTTTTAAAGTAGTACTATATCTGTGATTCTTGTAATTTTAAAGTGCTTGTGCCTTAATTTTTTTTTTCTAAGTGCTAAGTTCAATCTGAAGTTCTTTGAAATGACAAAAGAAATGTAGCAATCAGTGACAACAGTACTTGGTTTGAAATGGATTCCAGTCTCTCAGAGGAATGATAATGGTCTTGACTTTGATGTTACAATGTTCAAGCTTGAAAATAAGATTTTGCACTCCTGTAATGTGTGTTTCTCCCATTTAAGACATCTGCTAAGTTCTTCTTCAGTGATCGTATCTTTGACTTTGAGGATATGGTAAAACATTTATCTTTTAAATTGCTTTCTTCACATGTCAATGTTTATATTGGTGTTCAAATTAATTTTCTACCATCTCGGCATGCAATATATTATGCCTTTTCGCAATATTGGATGACCTCATTCAAGAAAGGCAAAAAGCTCCATGTTCGTATTATATCTCCTCTACTTGTGTTTCCTCTGGGCTTAAATCAGATTCTGACTCTCTTTATTTGCATTAGGCATTTCCTGCGCCAACTGATAGAGAGAGGGTTAAATCTTGCTTATCTGAACTGAATGAAATGAGCAGCAGTTTTAAGAAGGCTCTAAATGTTGGAATGGAGCAGCTCGTGGCCACTGTGACACCCCGGATTCGACCCATTTTAGATAGTGTGGCAACTATTAGCTATGAGCTTTCTGAAGCAGAATATGCGGATAAAGAATTGAATGACCCATGGGTGCAAAGGCTTCTCCATGCTGTTGAAGTCAATGTTGCATGGCTTCAGCCAGTGATGACAGCCACCAATTATGACACGTTTCTGCATCTTGTGATTGACTTCATTGTGAAAAGGCTTGAAGTGATCATGATGCAGAAAAGATTCAGTCAACTGGGTGGTCTTCAGCTTGATAGAGATGCGAGGATGCTCGTTAGTCATTTCTCCAGTATGACTCAAAGAACTGTTAGAGACAAATTCTCTCGTTTGACCCAGATGGCTACTATCCTTAACTTGGAGAAAGTCTCTGAAATTTTGGATTTTTGGGGTGAGAACTCGGGTCCCATGACTTGGAGATTAACTCCTGCAGAAGTTAGAAGGATATTGGGTCTTAGAGTGGATTTTAAACCCGAGGCTATAGCTGCTCTTAAGTTGTAGACTTTTTTATACTTGTTCATCGTTTATCATTGATCTATTGGTGTTCTATGCCATTTCCTTTGGTTTTCTTTTATGTTAAATCTATTTTTTCCTTTCATCTTGCTAGTTGTTTACTATCGTTTCATATATAACTAGTTGTTTAAAGCTAGAGTGGCCAGTTTCCTATAGGTTGCCGGTAAATTTATTTTAAGTTATTCATTTGTGTTCTTCTTTGACTTTGACTTGGATGAAACCAAAAATTTCCCGCTATCAACTTCTAAAAAATTGCACAACCCTTACCATGTACCTGTGTACTTAATTAAACTTAAGGATATCTGAACAAGTTTTGTATTGAGTGTTGCTCTGTTTTCTGTTTTCTCTAATTTATGGCTGCATTTTGTCTTCGGAGTCATGAATCGCTGGAGTCAGGTGTTAATTCGACATAGGTTTATTTTCCTCAGTACACTCTTGTATTTTGAACTGCTTTCATTCTTGACACCTCAACTCTTGCTGATGTCTCTGGTTATACAAAACATTGCGCAACTCTTATCATGTACCTCTCCTCGGTGTCGCTGCAATTGGCTGTCTGTCATCACCATATTCTTTGCATGCCTCCGTAAGTTTCTCAGTTTAAAGCGATTCTTATTTGTTGCATATTTGTTTCTGAATTTTTTTTCATTTGTTACAGATGTGTGTTACTTTTTAGGTTCTTCTTATTACAGTTTTCATATTCAATTCGGAATTCATGTGAGTGGGGTCTCGTGGTCAACTGATTTATCAATATATTTAATCCTTATTTCCGGATTATAAGATTCATAACTCATCTCATGCTTAGCTTCAATATATATGCTGTCAAATGTAAAATTTAACCATGAACGCAAGTTTTAGAAGATTCAGAACATGAATTGTACTCAATGATTCAATATATATGTTGTTCACTCTTTGTTAAACTCGTTTATTTGATCTAGCTAATACAAAAAACAATTGGCTTCAGTGCCATCTTTTTTTCTTGAGCATTTCTCATTACCTTGTGGTATGATGTAGCTTCAAGAAACACTCAACCGATAGTTCCAGCATGCCTTTGATAATTTTATTTAGGCTTAATGTTTGTCTGAGTTTCAAGTATCTGTGTTGTTTTTAACTTGTAATAGGATACTATATATTTTTAGAATTAATACATGTTGGAACTGGCGATTTGGGCCTACATGGTAAAAAGTAAACTAACCAAAAAAGTGTCCTTGATATATAGTAGATCTCTATTAGAATCTTTTATGATGTTTCTTTTTTGTTTCCATCATCCCTTCCTGGTTTTGTTGAATTATCAGATTGTCACTTTCTATAAGAAGCTGTGAAAGAAATTTAATCTACTTGATATGAGATTGCTGAATTACTTAACACATTTTTGTATTTTGAAGGCATGTAATCCCATTTATCATAATATTGGAGTAAATATGTTTCTATGATTGCCATAATTTAGCCATTTGTGGTCTTTTTTTATATCATCTTTTCTTTAATCTTTAATTCTACACTTGAATAAGGGCATAAAGGATTGATTTTGTTTGTCAGAAATCTAGATGTTTATGATTTTTTTTTAAAATTTATTTTGGGCCATGAAAAGAAAAGATGGCTTGTCAGAGGTTCAGTTGGGTCAGTATTGGGGGGTTGTAACATGTCAGCTGGTGCAGCCTTATCAAGAATGTCCTAATGATTGACCTCTTGCAATTTTACTGAGTTTTCTCCCATGGCCGATCCTTCCTTTGACATGTCGTCCAAGGGAATTTGCTGTGGAGCTGGGATGCATATTTGATCGTGGACTAAGGTAATGCTATGAAGTTGTTCTGTTTTGTTCATGTAATATTACCTTTTGCTTGTCGAAACTAATGTGCAAACATTATCTGCTTTGTTGAAATTATGGAGTAAATTGTGATTGGAGTTGCTACAATCCATTAAATTATTCCATAGATAGAAAGTAGCATAGACTGAGGTTGCTCACATGCTCACTACGGAATAACCTGTATTGCTATCCAGGGAAAGCTGGGATGGGTACACAGAATCGCTCTGTGTTGTTTCTGGGATATGGGTGTGGTCAGTTCGTATAGATCTTCATGTTGCAGGCGGTAAGCTATGCCGTTACACCTTGGTAAGCTATGCCTCTGCCGCCTATTTTGCACAATCTTATTTGCATCCCTCTTTGCTTGAGGATATAAATCTTGTTATACTGCCAACATTGCAGCATTGGCTGCTATCTTGACATTAAGAAGGCCGGAATGCACATTGGCTGGATAAGATGGCCAGAAAGCTATTTTACCACCCTTGGAAAGTTTGTTATTTTCCTTGTATGGATGATTTTTTATATGTATATTTTGATTTAATTGATCTAGATTTTCACTTAAATCTATCACTAGCTGTTATAAAGCGATTCCTTCCCTATTAAATAAGAATTGCTTTTGCTGTGGATTGGGCATGCACTGTATATACTTGGGTGTTTTTTAGTTATAAGGAATTAGAGTTAAATTGTTTGTTTGATTTGGTGATGAATGGAATCACATCTTACTTTTGAGGAATGAGCCATTCCTCCTATAAATGTGAGAGCAATAAAACAAACCTATAAAAGATGTTGGAAGACAGCAATAAGCCCTCAATGCATGCTTTTGAATTGCATTGCCAATACTTGGGTTTTGGAAGGTGCTAAATACTCTCAGCTGTTGTACTTGAATTCATATATGGGCTTGAATTTTTATTTTAAGGGAACCGTTACCATTGAGATTTTACACCCTCTCCCCCTGCAGCAGTGACTATTGCTTTTATTGGTGAAAGCAACTATTGATAGGAACCTTTTCTTGCTCATTACCACCTTATCCTTGAGTTGTTGAGTCATCATTACTTAAATTTGTAACGTGCTTGTAGGTTCTTGACCCATCACGCTTTGAAGAACTGTTATGAAACCAAAATCGATTGCTATCTTGAACAAAAATGAGGGTTTGTTTTATTTACTGACGTAGTGTAACACTACATGCAATTATGTCTGCAATTACACATGCGATTGTGTATTAATTACTTTCTTTCTCCCATAAAATTTTTCATATTTTTCTCATTTTGTTTGTTCCACAAAACTTTTTATACCAAAAAAATAGAAACATCACTTTATTTAATAACATTAAAAGTTACTTTAATTTCAAATTTGCCACTAATTTTTCACACACATATCATTAGTTTATACTTTTTATTACCTAAAAATACTACAATATCCTCCAAAGTCAATAAAGTTGATCAAAAAGTGTAATTATTCTTAAACAACGTGGAACAGTAAACGTGAAAAGTATTATGGAACGGAGGGAGTATATACCATAATGAAGAGGGACAAAAATGTAAAAGAGTATTTTTTTTTAAAAAGAAAAAAAAAATTGTTGAGTGACAATTTTTTAAAATTAATTATTTGGGATATTTATTCATAATTTCTAAAAGATGAGAAAAATACTATAACTTTAAGAATTAATAGTAAACTCTAGGAAGTAAAATATATTTTTAAAAAATAAATTAAATGAAAAAAAATACTACATATAAAAATAAAAACTTATAAATGGAGTACCCAAAAACTTATAAATGGAGTACCAAAGTTCTACCATTTAATTTCGGTACTCACCCAGTCCTAGGTAAAAGTTTTCATGTGGATAATTGTATTAAGAGTGAATGGTGGTATTCTCTCCATCCTAGATAAAGATCTCAATGTGGATAATTGTATTAAGAGTGAATGGTGAGTTATATGTAAAGTTTTTTTACTAAAAGAGGAAGGTCTCCATGTGGATGGGTAGTAGTATTGGGAGTGAATGGTGGGTGTAAAGTTTTTTTTACTAAAGTAGTATAAGTAAAGTATTTTTACTAAAAAAGAAAATGAAAGATGAAAATTGAGACCTTTGAGTAGGATGCTAATATAATATATAATAAAATGAAGATTTTTCTATGACATGAGATCTCGATGAAATGGAGGGAGTGATTTTTTTTTACAACGGAGTGATTTTAAAAACCATTTAAATTTGAAAATCAAAATTTAGAGTAATTCTAGAGTGAACCGGGCACGCCGATGCATCTAGATTTTATAAGTATAAAGATAAGGGTCAGTGGATGGTTATTTGTTTTATTTTTTATTATATTATTTTATTTAATGATTGAGATTAACTTAAAATTTAATCTAATGATTGTAATCGTTCAAGTGTACCCATGCACCCGGTGCATTCTAGTTAAACTCCAAAATTTAATTTTAAAAACTACTCCCAATAAATTTGAGTTCGTTTAAGAAGAACTACTGACAGCAAATATGTTGCTCTGAACATTTAGTCAACGTCAACTGAACATGTTGTACAATTACTCTGCTAAAATTAAACTCCACAAGCAAGCCAAGAAATCAGCCTCTCCCAATGGCTGAACATGTTGTACAATGCGTCATACGGATTCTCAGTGAATTGCTGTTACACGATGGCAAAAACTCACCCGAATTGCGAGGTCGAATCGAAGTAATCCAGATGAAGCTGCGACAACTGAAATCCATCTTAGAGATCGCAGACGCCAGGCAAGAAATCGACGAAGCAATCCGCAATTGGATCGGCGAAACCCGCGAAGTAGCCTACGATATCGAAGATCTTCTCCTCATGTCAATCTGTTCACTCAAGGACGGAAGCAGCTGGAAAAGATACACTAATCTGTTCAAAGAACCCCCAAATCTCGAGCCAAAGGTCCACCTAATCGAAGCCAAGGTCTCCGCTCTCGAATCAGACCTTAGGGTTCGCAACATCAAGCCACGCCACAGGGGAAGCCCTAATCCAATTTTGCGAAGACGGCTGCAGCAACGAAGAACGTATTCTCATCGCGTGGAGGAGGATTTCGTAGGGTTAGAACACGATGTCGACCAATTGGTGGCCAAATTGGTTGATGAATTTAGGGTTTTGGCGATTACTGGAATGGGTGGGATAGGGAAAACCACCATAGCTAATAAGATTTACCATCACGACGATGTCAGAGCTCATTTCCATGCTTTTGCTTGGGTCTGTGTTTCGCAACAATGGCAGGCAGAGGATGTTCTGCAGAGGATACTCAACAAGCTCGAGCCGGAGAAGAAGAAGGAAGTGAGCAGTATGAAGGTGGAGGAGCTTGTGGAGGAGATTTTCCAAGTTCAGATCAGAAAACGGTGTCTGATTGTGCTGGATGATGTTTGGGAGATGGATATTTGGGATATTCTACGCCCTGCCTTCCCTAACAGACAAGTCAATATGAAAGTGATACTCACCACTCGCAATCAAGAAATTGCTCGTTACATTGGGATGGATGTTGCCTGTTTTCACTATGAGCAGAGGCATTTGGATGAATCCGAAAGCTGGGAACTGCTCAAGAAGAAACTCAGTCGCACCCTAACACTTGCAGGTAAATTCACCATTATTTCCGTTCATTATTAGCCTTCTCTCAATTTAGAAAAATTAACTAAATTCAGAATTATTCCATCTGTATAGAAATATAGATATGTTTTTCCACCGTAATGGTTATGAAATTATCCTATTTTAACATCATTAGAGTTTAATAAAGGGCCGACAGATATATTAACTATCCATTCAGGTCTGAGTTTTTTTTAATCAATTCGATCTCGAGAGATGTAAAATTATGGATTCAAGGCCTCATTGTTTAAAATAATTTACACAATTATTTAAGGATTTTCATAATGCATTATTAATAAATCGACATGTTAATTATGGTTATCGTTAAATTGACGTGTTTACAATTCTAAATGGTGTACCCCACCATTAGGGGCCCCCACCGCCCTTGCCCTGGGGATTGGTGGAGGAGGTAAATCGCAGGATGTGCCTCAAGTGGCTTATAACGTGTTTACAATTCTAATTTTTATGGTCAGGGGCGGAGCCTCAAATAGTGATATAGTGATGAGGGGGCTCTAGCCGCCCCACCCCAAACTTTCCCAAAAATCCCCTAGGTAGTATGTGTTATATTAAATTATTATTTTGCTCCATTCTATTTATTTCTTCCCATTTTCAATTTATCTTGTCTCAACTATTATATATATACTTTTACTAATAATAAATATTCACTAAATAAGTACAACTTAATACACCAATACTCCAAAAATCCCAAATCCCATATACTTCTTATATATTTTTTACCAATCTCAATCATTTTATCACCTTTTTTCTTATTAAATTATTATTAAAAAACAATTATTTTATCTTACATTAGTTATTCAAAAAATACATTTTATTTATCTCTGCGCACATCAATACTTGAAAAATATATATCAAATGAGAATGCTTATTTTTCCAAATAATGATTTTTAACCCCCTAAACTACCTAATAATTATTTTTATGAATAATTTAATCGTTTACATTGATAAAGAAATAGCTCTCTCTTTTGTTACTGACTTTATAATTATTCATTTTGAATCATGGAAAAGTCATCTTCATTTTTCTTAGTTTTAGACGTCGAGAATGAATGAAAATATCTCTAAATTCTTTTTGGGGGTGAGTTATGATTTTATATTGCACTACTTCATATTATTTAATATTTGAAAATGAATTATGATTTTTTTTTTATCTCTAGCCCCCCCTAAAAATATTGTCTAGCTCCGCCCCTGTTTATGGTTATCGTTAAATAATTTTATGATTTCACGTCTTAAATTAATAGTTTTACATCTTTTAAGATTAAATGATAGAAAAAATGTTGAATCCTTGATAGTTAGTTAACCTATTTTTAGATTCTGAATAAAACTCCATTAATCTATTATTCAGAGTATTAGAAGAATAAGTGCCTCTTTTATATAGGGGTGGCAATGTTTGCTACTTTGCTCCCAACCTTATGTTTTATATATGCTCACTTCTTGTTCTTTTAACTTGTTAATTTTCTATTTTTTTCTCTTAAAATATTAATACAACATGGTTTTAAAATAAAAATCACAAGAAAAAGAGTTCTCTTTTGAAAATTATAATGACTTTCTTATAAACCTTTGTGATTTAGAATGTAAATTTATAATTATTTACTGATTTTCCTGTGATACTTCAATCTTGTAGGAATATCTCTTGATACGTCTAATGATGTGGGTAGATGTGTAGAAGAACAAGAATACAGTTCTGGGTTCGAGGACGAGGATGCATTATCACGTGCGGAAAGCTTCCACTCTTGCTTCAGTGATGAGGAAGAGGATGAGCCGATAGCTCGGGTTCACAGTACAAGTTCTGGAGACTCCATTCAAGGTAGGAGAATTGGAATGTACGTGGTTATCAACACGCTATGAATGAGAATACATTTTATGCTGTAAGCTAAAGATTTTTAAAAAAAAAAAAACAAAACTAAAGATTTTTATCAAATTTTATCTCCAATTAGGGGAACATATTGCCTAATGCAGAGCGTACAAAATTTTTCATGATTATGTACCCTGCAATACAACAGAGTACGTGGATTTGATATGTTCTTCAGTTTGGTTCACCAAAAATTGGAAATACCACCTCAATTCCATAATCTCAAGCTATACTTTAATTTCAAAATTATCATCTTCACCAACATACTTTACACTTTATTTAATATATCTAAAAAACTACATTACCTCCAAAGAGTGAATAAAGTCGGTCACTAAATAATTTTTCTTAGTATATGTGGTACGTTAATGGTGCAATTTGTTTCGGGAAGGGGTATTGAACTTTTCAGATTGTCATCCTTTGATATTCACATACCTTGACACATGACTTGGCTTAATAAGAGCATCTCCAATACACTTTTCAATTTTTAAGAACATATTCTGTAAACTGGGGAGCATCTTTTACTTAAAAGAATTATACATGTTTCAACTCAGTCTTTATATTTGAATCTTTTATTTCTTTTCTTATGTAGTGTGTGTGTATATATATATATATATATATATATATATCATAATTATTAATTGGAACACAGATTTTTTTTACTCTCCATTTCATTTACTTCCAAAAAATGGGGCATTGGAAATAATAAATTGTTTAATGCATTTATAATTAAATAGTTAGTTTTAGCTCTTCAAGTTTAAAGAATGAAACTCATTATTTACATTATATAATGAAGAGGTTGTTGCGATATTTTTGTGGATGATCAATAATTGATCATGAATATTAAAGGTTAATTAGTCTTTGTACTAGGGGTTTAAACATGATAAAGGTACATTTTAGAGCATGGGAATTTTTGCCAATTAATTCATGAATAATGAAAAAGTTATATAGAAACTCGAATTAAAATTAATAAAAAATAACATTATAATGAAACTGTGGATAAATTCGTATAGATTCTCTCATCTGAATTTATTCTAGAGAATAAAAGCGGGCGCCTGGTAACAAGGTCTGATAAACAATCTTATTGCTAACATTCAAAAAATATAAAAGCATTTGATATTATACTTTTGAAGTCTTTAGCTAATCCATTAGTTCAAACACAGCCTAATTGAGGACCATTATCTCTTTTTCTAGTATTTGTATAGTTCTTCATATCAACTTGTCTTATGTTGTAATTTAGACCTCACATTCTTAAGTTCTAACTTCCTGATTTATTATTAGTCATAAAAATAAATGCTGATATGGCTATTGGGGAAATACATGCATATAACGATCGATCAAAAGAGAAGTGTCCGGTAATTGGTACTTCAATGAGATGATACCCTTTGTGGCCTTATTGTCATATTTATATGCAAGAAATGATATATTGCACAAATTTTCCATATTGATACAATATCTTCTTCACTTATCTCTTGGTATAGTTTTCTTGTCTTTTTCTAATTAATATCTACCAATTGAGTAATTGACACAATCATTACAATTTATCACAGAATATTTCTCACTGGATATAAGTTATTGAGTTTGAAAGTGATGCACTCTTTAAGAAGAAACTAGGGCAGGAAAATAACAATTGGCTGTGAACTGGTATGCCCTTATTTCCTGTAACAACTATTACTGTAACTATAAGTTTTTGATATTGTAATGCACATGGAAAAATGAGAAAACTAGCATTAACTTAAAAAAAAATAAAAATCGTAGGTACAATAGTTGATTCGGCTGATGTTAAGAATAGAGAAAACAATAAACAACATATTATTTAGGTACTCAACTTGATTAGTACGATTGAAATCAATTTATATAGTAGTGTGATCTTACTTCAGAAGTAGTTCTCTAAGCTAAGACTCTTAATTTCTCTAAAAGAAATAATGTTTGAGCTCTAAGTCCTTTATGTCAAACTACATTAGATACATCTGCAGTTTGTTTCTTTTTCTCTATTCATTTTTCTTTATCAACTCCAGATGACCAGAGAAATCAAAGGGATATGGAG
The DNA here is from genome assembly GCA_023678885.1 of Pogostemon cablin. Lineage (NCBI taxonomy): Eukaryota > Viridiplantae > Streptophyta > Magnoliopsida > Lamiales > Lamiaceae > Pogostemon > Pogostemon cablin. The sequence goes on from CM043009.1 coordinate 7,973,397, forward strand.
AAACTAGGAAGGGAGATGGTTGCACAGTGTGGAGGATTGCCATTAGCAATAATTGTGCTCGGAGGACTATTGATGACAAAGTCTACCATTAGTGAGTGGAGAACAGTGCATCAGAATTTCAATACGTACTTAAGGAGAGGGCGAAGTTATCGAGAGAATGGAAGAGTTCATGAGGTGCTAGCACTGAGTTATCATGACCTACCTTATCAGCTCAAGCCATGTTTTCTGCATTTGGGAAACTTCCCTGAGGATTCTAAAATACCCACTCGGAAGTTATATCAGTTATGGGCTGCTGAAGGTTTCATATCACAGGAATTCTGTCAAGCTGAGGATGAGGAATCAGTGATGGACTTAGCAGAACGTTACTTAGGAGAACTTGTGCAAAGGTGCATGGTTCAAGTTAGAGTTAATGAAGCAACTGGTAGGTTCAAGTCTTGTCGACTTCACGACCTCACAAGAGAACTGTGCATTGTAAAGGGTAAGGAAGAAAATTTCTTGAGAAAGGTTCCCATGCGTTATGAACCTGAACTAATGAATACTCCTTCTCCATCATCTATGTCGACATCAATCACCAACACGCGCAGACTTTCCATTGCTGTCGATTATGATTTTGACAGTTATTTCCCTCCCAAAAAGGAGAACTCGGACCATGTTAGAAAGGAGAACCTAGAGCATGTTAGATCTGCATTGTTTTTTTCCAGGCTCGGCGAAAGAAAAAATCTGCATTCTGCATTGGAGTATGTCTGCAATGAGTTCAAACTTTTAAGAGCATTGGACCTTGAAAGGTTCGATTTCGGGGAAAAACTTTCTAAAGGAATTGGAAATTTGAGTTGCCTCAGATACCTGAGCTTAAGAGGGTCACAGCTCTATAAACTGCCATCATCCATTGGCAATTTGAAGTATTTACAGACACTTGATTTGAGGGTTCCTTTTCTTGTGTGTTTGACCATTCCTAACGTGATATGGAAAATGATAAATTTGAAGCATTTGTATCTCCCTCCATCTCACAAGAGTAAAAATGGTAAGCTGCAGCTAAATAGCTTGAGCAAGTTGGAAATTTTGAAAAATTTCGATACCCGAGTTTCGGATTACAGAGACATTACCAAGTTGAGTAAGCTTCAGAAAATTGGAGCAATCTTGAGTTTGGAACTAGAGAATCTAGCAGCATTGATTCATTGCCTCAAGGAGGAGCACAAACACATTGGAGACTCGTCTATCCGTATCCGCTATGATTTCCAGTCAGAGAAAGACTCGAGTGTTTTAAGTGAGCTAGTGGGGATTGCACATCTTCATAAATTGGATATGATTGGTGTCATAAATAAGCTGCCAGAGCATTACCATTATGCTCCAAGCCTAACAAAATTAACTTTGAGGAGCAGCAGACTTAAGGAAGATCCTATGATTACTCTGGAGAAACTCCATCATCTGCATACTTTAATACTACGTAAAAATGCGTTCGAAGGAAACACAATTTGCTGTTCTGCTCACGGTTTCCCCCGTCTCACTATTCTAGAATTCCAGGGGCTGACTTGCTTAGAGCACTGGAGAATCGACGAAGGGGCCATGCCTAATCTATACTCTCTAAAGATCGACGAATGCATTAACTTGAGGATGGTTCCCCAAGGAATCCAATTTATTGCTTCACTAAGGGAGTTGGTGATAGTTAACATGCCTGATGCCTTTAAGTGCAGGGTTCAAAAGGTGCAGGACGGTGGGGGAGAGGACATCGATATAGTCGGACACATTGCATCCATCACAATTGCTGAGACCAACAAATCCTACATGAAAAAGCTGGAGACACAACTATCAGGTAACACTATTTCATCCCTTCTGCAAACACACTGTCTGGTTCTTTATTTGCCATTACAATGTGTCATTTCTTGGGCCACATGGTTGGATGAGTGACTGTAGGAGAAACGAGAAAATCTAAACTATAAAAGAAAGTTCAATGCCAATTGTTCGGATTAGATTCATTCTTCTTTTCACGTCATTCATACAATTAGTTTGCCATTATCATGTGTCATTTCTTGGGTCATGTGGTTGGATGAGTGAACGTAGGAGAAACGAGAAAATCTAAACTATATAAGAAAATTCAATGCCAAGTGTTCGGATTAGACTCATTCTCTTTTTCACGTCATTATACAATTAGTGACACAAAAGACGATACATATTGGAAATCCCCTGTGCTCTATTTTGCATCGCCTCACATTTGCTTCGTCGGCAGGAAATTCTTATTCTGGAGTTTTTAAAAGTTTTTCACCACTACTAGTACCCAAGGATTGGGAGAAAGCTTGATAACCTACAGGCAACTTAGGCTTCAGGCATTCTAATGCAGAGCTGCTCATCAGATGAACCACAATCAAAATTTCTCAGATTCAACGATGTCTTTTCTTACACTTTACAATACTATGTGTCATATATTTATAATTTTTAGTAAAAAGGACAACTGGAAACATAGTCTTTGTAAAGCAATTTATCTGTAAAGTAGTTAACTGAAAGTGTTATTGTCAACTTTTTAACAAAAGAAGTTTCATAATTACAATGGACAATGTAATACTTAGTTGTTTATCTAATTATTTCCAAACACATGATGAATCTTATAACATCCGCATTGATAGTAGTTTTAAGCTCACTCTCTCACCACCATCTTATTTTACACACTTTTTTATTAAAATAAACCATACCTCCATTAATATTTCAGTTTAAACTGAATGTTAAAGGACACATTTTTTACTCGTACTGTACTCGCTCTCTCCCGGACAAATGTCTCTATTTTCTTTTTATGCGTTGATTAAGGAAGGAGTATTATTTGATGTATAATTGGTAGTTGTATTAATGGTAAGTGATGGACCATATGAGGCCATTTTACTAAAAGTAACAAATAGAGATATTTGAATGAGACACTTAATATAATAAAATGGAGACTTTTCAATAGAATGGAAAGAGTATTTAAATCATGAATTTAAATTAAAAAAGGACATGTAAATCGAGTTTGGTTTGAGTTGCATAATTCCTAAGAGAAATAGTGTTCAATTTTTGTAGGACTATGTATTAAAAGTAACAATATATTATTAAAAAAAGTGATGTGAATAGTGAAAATAATCCAATTGAACTACTTCATGAATTATAATTCGTTATACTTCCTCCGTCCACCCTAAAGGTCATAATTTTACCATTTTAGGTGTTCACTCTAAAGATACTCATTTTCTCTTTTAGTAAAAGAAACTCACATATGTATATCCATCACTACTAATATAACTATTTACTATAAATAAAATAATAATATTCCTTAATACACGTAAAAAAACCACCTTTGGGAGTATCTTTGGAATGAATGGAGAGAGTACATAAATGAAAAATGATAACATACTCAAAGTAATAATTAATTATTCCCTCAATCTCACCGAAAAGCCCCCATTTTACTATATTAGACGTCTTATTCAAAGTCTCCATTTTCTCCTTTTAATAAAAGAGACTCATATATGGCTCACCACTCAATACTACTAATACAACTATTGGTCCATGTGTATAAAATAAATGGGACCTATGTAAAAAAGTAAAATAATCTCACACAAGATTATATATATATATATATATATATATATATATATATATATATATATATATATATATATATATATATAAAATATGTCATAAAATACTAGGGTGCAAGTACCGGTTGCCCCAAATTAATTTGCTAATTAATGAAAATTAAATATCCTAAACCCTAGTTGTAAACTATAATATAATATGAACTACAAGGTCAAATATATCGATTAACTATAAGGGTGAAATTACAATATAACCCTAAAAAGTAATAAAATAAATATAAATTTAGAGTAAAATATGACATGAACCAATAGGGTAAAATACACCATGAATAATAAAGGTAAAATTATAATTATATCTTAAGAATTAATTAAACTAATATGAACCCTAGGGATAGAATAGAACATAATCCACAGGAAAAAAGTATCCCTCCGTCCCACCCATATTGCTACATTTACTGTAACTTTTGTGAGAGCTTTATGCAGTCAAACGATGCAGTTTGACTGGGACAGAGGGAGTACTTCTTAAACTATTTGACAATGTTTGTTTCGGGTTTAATCTTTCAAATTTAGATTTAATAAATTTCCTTAAATCTCTCATATATACCTACACACCCTATTAACACTTATCTACCCCTACCATATATTTTCTCTCTTCAATTAATACTTTTCAACTAATACTTTTCTTTTTTTCTCTCTCTTCTTCTCTCACCTCAATTAATACTTGATTTGACATAAATTTTAAATCTACCATACTTAAACCCAAAACAAATATAACAAATATAGAATAACATTATTTATTGGTTTATTAAATGAATTTATACCCAAACAAACATCTTCGGGTATAAAATTTTTTGGCAAATTATCTTGCGCTCCTAGGTGCACCATGCACTAATTTTAAAAAACTTACTATATATTTATGAATAAAAATTTATACACTTGTTAGAGAATTTTCATTATTAAAAAATATGTATACACTATTGAATAAAAATTTATACATATATAGATACATGTGTGCACCCAAATGCTCAAGATATCAAATTCTTATCTTTTAATCATAATTAAAAAATAAAAATTAAAAAAAAATTAATGGGAACCGAATATTCCATGATGGAACCGTTGCCATGCTAGTTTTGGTTAATGATATATATATTTGGGCATAATGGTTAATAAATATGGTCTCTAGTAGACATAAGTGTGGTTAATATATACATGTATGGTTTGTGCATGAGAGTATCACATGTTCCATCACCCCCTCCACCCCAAATAACGTGGTAAGAGCAAAGAATGTTCTTTACACTTGCTTTTATACCATCATCATACATTTAAACTAGAAAAGAGAGTGCCATATATATATCATAAGCACTATTTGGATTGATTAATAATTTGGATGCACGTGTTCTTTGTTATTGTAATGAGAGTATACATGTTTTTGGCAGTTCACTGAATTAACATGGTGGCTTTCACAAAGATACTGAAGAAATTCAACAACAAGGTATCGGTGATTCACAAATATCTATACGTAAATTCTCTTGATGTAAATGGGAACGATGTAAATGACTCGACATATTGGTTAATAAAATGAAAAGGAAAAGCTAGCTCTTCATTTTTTTTTAATCAATTAAATACATTATAACTAGTTAGGATATACATCATCGATTGTGCTCGTTTCGTGCTTGCGTTTGATTTTAATTTATAATAATTCCTCACCATTCTTTCTTAATTAATGTCATATAAGTCATGAATTTCTGATGTTGTAACTCAATTTATGATCCATCCATCAGGTATCAAACCATAAGGCTTCACGCAGTTACCTCAGGGTAGTCAAATGTCTCATTTCGTCGGCTCCGATAAGGTAAGATAATAATAAAAAATTAAAAAAAATTATACTTCCTAAGAGTCTCTTTAATTTTCACTATTTCCATTATGGATCGTCTGTCCCCTAAAAATTATTACTTTTCTTAATCTCCGTGGCTAAAGGAGGTGAAAATTAATATGAAACGGAAGAAGTGGTATATATTTAAAAATGAGAGTTTTTGATGTGAAATAGTCTCATCAACACATGCATATATACCGATTAATGTAAATAATTTTAATTTAAACCTTAAGATTCAAATACTTTCCATTTAGGGCTTTATTGACTTCTTCTTTCAAAACTATCTGTGTACACGCTCAGACATTATATTAATATTTTTCCATTAAATTTAATATTTTGGTTTATAATTTTATCACTTATATATTCAATCAAATTAAATGGTTCAAACTAGTGCAAATTGCCTAGTTCAATGGTTCAAACTGTTGCAAATCTAAGAGCTTGCAATCGAACGCAGAGGAAACTCACTCCTTAAATGATACAATGGAATTTTATTATTTAACAAAAATTCACAATCATCCTCACTCCTTTTCTTGCTTAAACTATAAATGACTTTGAAGTTTATGTTTTGTTGTAGAATAGTAATGAAGTTTATTAGTATTTACTAATTAAAAAAAAAGTTAGTAATTAATCAATGTTGTTTGGTTGTAGAATAGTAATGAAGTTTATTAGCATTTACTAATTAAAAAAAGTTAATAATTAATTAAGACAAAATTTCTTGTGAGACAGGTTATTTGTGAGACGGGTCGACCCATCACTAAAGTATGTTTATTGTATAGCTAAAGTATGTTTAATAATGGTTGTTAAAGTATATTTTCTAAAGTATGTTTGATTATTCATTAAAGTATGATTTAGTGTGTTATAATAATATTTATTAAGAACATACTTTAGTGATAGATCGACTCATCTAACAAATACTTCGTTTCATAATAGAGTGTCTCATTAATTAATGTTATTCGTGGTGTAATGCAAGGTTAATAATAATGCTTTTATTTTTCATTGCGGAAAGGAAAGGTGGTACGACTGATGGACGAAGTGGAGTCCTTATTCACACTCCATTTTGCCAGCAAAGATAGGAAAAAGGCCATGAAGTTCTTGAGACCACAACATAAAAAAGATTCTCACATTGTTACCTTTTTTGTTGGTAAGAATGGACTATTTACGTATTATATATTTTTCAATTCCATCTACTATTTCATACTCCCTCCGTTCCGGACTTATATTTATTGATATTGTAAATGCGGTGTTTAAGAAATTTATTTTTTGACCAACTTTATTGACTTTTTAAGGGTATTGTGATATTTTTAGGTAATAAAAAATTACAAAGTATATTATGTGTGTTAGGTGAGAATGGTGAAGATAAGTGTAGGATGGACAAAAACGAAAAGTGTGAATATAAGTACAGAGAAAGTACTAAAATATACTATATACATTGTGTTACAATAATTTCTTAAATTATGTTAGATGTGTGAAGGATTTAATGATCAATTTTAACATTGTGGAATAGGGTATGGGAACGAGAATCCATTATCCAACTTCCTTGTTTCTTACATTAATCCAAAACTAATTAGGCAAACACTTTCTAGTTCAGTTGGAAAACTATGTCTCACTCTTTTCCTCACTCCACCTCAAAATATAGTTAGGTACACTATTTAATGAGAAAAATAGATTTTTCCAATGGAGTGTTTACACATTTTATAAAGAGCAATATGAGACAATGTCTTTTTTTGAGACAATATATATCTACTTATACAACCTATTCATAATTCAAGCATGAAGACAAGGTGCAATATTATAATTTTTTTTATTTATTTATTGAAAGAAAAAAAAGTGATATAGATCATATGATGTTCATTTCACAAATTGTACACAACAAATATTACTAGTTATTTTATATGAATTTTTGGATAAATTGATTTTAAAAAAAACCTTTGTTCATCTTAATATGAAAAAGGTTTAAAATACTACTTATATTGTTAATGACATGAAAAAAAAAATTCTAAAAATATTGGCTTAGATTGTTTAATTTACATATAATATCAATCATACAATTAGAAAAAAACATATAAAATAATACTTAAAACAGAAAAGTTATTACATGAAGAAAACAAATCATGAATAAACTTAATTAATTCATAAAATATTAATTATATAGTTTAGGTGCAGGCTTGTTCACAGGGACTTTTGTGACATTATTTAGTGTATATGTAATATTGGCCCATCTTAGTGGTATGTTCTCAACTGTTGCCTAAGGCTCTTATATAGACATCGTCTACCCTATTTTCAGGTTACTTTTATTCTCCCATTTACCTATTTTCTCTTATGTTTATATTAAATTCTTTCGAGCTCTTGGTTTTTTAATTATTATTATTATTATTTATAAATAATATATACATAATTAAATATCTCTGTAAAATGATGCATGTTATTGACTTTTAGTTTTTTTTTGTTAATACAACCATGTTTAAAACATAAAATACATAATATTGAAGAAACATTGCTTCTGTGTATATGTTCTTTCAGTATAAGAAAATCAACATAGTAAATAAATAACATAGAATAGTGTTTGGTTCATTTTAAATGTCATAAACAATGAGTATGAGAATTACTTTTTTCATGGGCACCTCTCCTAGGTTGTAATTCATGGCCCTTGCTTTATCTAACGGGCTTAAAAAGAAATGAAGCACTCCATTTAAGTGCATTTACCGTGTAAAACCCTTTTTTTTTTATAGTAATTTTTTATGCACGTTAATTTTTTATTAACTTAATGTTAATTAACATTCCCTAGAAATAGTATAAAACACAATTTAAAATAATATTTGAATTGCTCAGCTTATCCCTCCTACCTACTTTATTAGAAATATTCTACAAAATTTTCAATGTGACATCTACGACAATCGTTCTATGCCAATTAACAATACTTACAACTTCTATTTATTCATCCCAAAAAACAGCCCCTTATTTGGATAGTTGGACTCCCTCTTAGACTGCTAAGAGATCTCTCGAATTCGCTTTATCTAACCTTCTCCCAAATTTTGTATTACAAAGAAATCAAATAATCTTTTATTGAGAAGGAACTCAAAACATAAACTAATAAAATAGCTCTCCATAATATTTTACACGAAACACACTTGTGAGAATAAGGGGGATAAAAATCAATTTAGTCTCATAACTTTCCTCATTATCAATTTTAGTCCCAATAAAGATAAGTTGTTAATTTAGTCGCACCGGTAAAGAAATAGGATCAAACACGTCCTATTTTCGTCGAAAAACGGTGACATCACCGAAAAACGTCATGTGATTGTCACGTGACAACCAGAATCGCCGATTTCTGGCCGAGACGATGACATGACGTCCTAATGGCAAGTGAGTCAACAAATTAAATGTTATTTTAATGCCAAAAAAATATTTTTATTTTCTAAAATTTAAATAATTAGAAAATTAAAATTAAACAAAAAAATGTATTAATAATTTGTCACATAGTTAAACTGGCTTGCCTTAACTTACTAATTTTCCATTCTTGAATTCCAAATTATTTTTCTGCGTGATTTATTTTCTTTCATATTAGTTTAATTATTAATTTCAGTTTCTAATTAAATTATTCTAAAAAATTCCCAAATTTGTCTTATACTAAAATTGTTATAAATAGAATTAATTGGTAGATCTAGAACTATCTCATGGGTTCGACATTTTACTTGGTCACGTGCGCTACAATTTATCCCTAACACTCGAGGGTGAAATAAAATAGTAAACAGTGCATATTGAGGTTGAATTAATCTCCTGGTTTATTAATTAGGTTTTTTAGTACGTTTTTTGTTTTAATTTTATTTTCTAATTATTTAAAATTTTAGAAAATAAAAATAACTTATTGGCATTAAAATAAAATTTAATTTGTTAACTTACCTACCATTAGGGCGTCACATCATATATCCCACCCAAAAATCGACAACTCTGGAGATGTCAGCTTTTTCCGGTGAAAATATGACGTGTTTGGCCTTATTTCTTCAATTGTGGACTAAATTGACAAACTTATCTTTATTGAGACTAAAATAGACCATAAGGAAAGTTATGAGACTGAATATGTTTTTATCTACTGACTCAACTGCCATCAAGGCGCCACGTCATCGTCCCGGCCCAAAATCTACAATTCCAATTGTGACATGGCCGTTTTCTGGTGATGTCAGCATTTTCCAGTGAAAATAGGACGTGTTTGGCCCTATTTATTAACTGATGGGGTGACAAACTTATCTTTATTGGGACTAAAATAGATATGAAGAAAGAAATTGGCTACCTTAATACCATGCATAAGGGGAATGTATCTTCTCAAATCTTACGAGGGTCCTTAATCGTGGGAATTGGTTTTCTTGATAATGGAAGGAATATATACTTTCAATCTACTATCTATTTGGACTAAACTTGTTTATTGTGAGATCTAAGCCAAGACAAATTATAAATCAAATCCAAATAAATAAGTAAGTGATATTTGCATGATTTAGCAACCATAAACTTCAATTGGGAAAAGGAAGAATATCTTTTAAAACATTTTCAAAGATACTCCAAGACACATGCATATCTCATTATTGTTTCTTGATCGAATTAGGTATAATAATAATAATAAGTAAACAAGATGGTGATACAATCTCATAGTTTTTAATCAATAATAATTAAATTAAATGTATACCAATGGAATTAAGTTATTTAATTTAATGACAACATAATTAAAATTATATAAAATATATTTTCAAATTATATCCTATTAGCATTTGAATAAGAAATTTCAAAATTGAATCAATTAAAAAATTCAACCAATTGAACCAGGTTTCAAACTATATCCTATTAGCATTTGAATAAGTAATTTTAAAATTGAATCAACCAAAAAATTCAACCAATTGAACCAGGAGCCATAGCGGAAATCAATTAAAAAAAAAGAAAAAGAAATTGACTGAATCAGGTCAAATCAATTCCGATCTATTAGTATTAGAAAAAAACAAGTCAATTCGGTGGTTTATTTATTAATTTTTTTTACGATGTTACCGCTTCAATTTTATCTATATTAGGACCAAATATTTAAATATATAAAAAAAATTAGGAAAAATGCAAAAATACTTGATTTTCGTAAGTTTGAAATTATCGTCATACATCCATTAGATTTGTTGCAATTCTACCCATTTGACCATTTTCGAACCAAAATAACCCCCCACAACCCTTTTTTTAATACTTTAATTATTCAATCTTGGTCAGAGTGTGAGATACCGACATCATGTCGTCCAACATCAGCGTCATAATACTAGATGTTAGATTCGATGTTAGCTAAGGTATCAGAGCCTCGATTGTTGGATTTAATGTCGATCGTGGTATCGGAGTCCCGACATAGGATACAGACACCCTACCCGACACCGTCATCATAGCCCAAATGTCTAATTCCACTACAAAAAAACTATTTTTTATCAAAAGAATATTCCATTGGTAAAAGTCTTATTTCCATTGTTAAATTGGTTTAACAACGAATTAGCAACGAAAATCGTTAGTAAATTTCCATTGGTAAAGTGGTGGTTGGTAAATTTTTAGCAATGAAAAATTAATTCCGTTGGTAATTCGTCGCTAAAAATTCCGTTGGTGATTTATATAAAGATTCCCTTGGTAATCCGTTGGTAATTACCAACTGATTGAATGCCATCGATAAAATAGAAAATAAATATGTTGGTATTCCATTGCTAATAGAAAAATGTAATTTTGGTTGTTAATCCATTGGTAATTACCAATGGATTAATTCCATTGATAAATTCTGTTGCTAAAAAATATTTTTTTTGTAGTGTTCGGTGTCCGTCATGATCTCAAAACCCTAACATAGGATACCAATATTTGGAACATTGTGGATATATATATATTAAATAAGGGTCAGATGAAAAAAAAAAAAATTTACATTTGGGTAAAAAATATCTACATCTAATTTTTGGGTGACAATGATTTTTTACTTTGCAAATCGACTATATTTAACAATTGTCACATACAATTATATATCATGGCATTGAGTAGGTACTATAAACTACTACGAAGTATAGAACTATAGACTATGAACTTTTTAATGTGATTATATCGAAATCTAAATTTTGGGGTGGCATTTTCATTATTTTCATGGTGAAACGAAATTATGAAAAGTTAATTACTTGTTTGATGACCACTGTTGTTGCCGCTATGCTCATCCACCTTCTCTTACTCTCTACTGCTATTTTCTCCTCTCGTCACCTCGATCTCATCCTTGCCCTTCTTTTGCTAGTAAGATCACTCACTATCATTTATTAATTAATGACATAAATATATATATGGTAAAAAATAAACAATTTGAATTGTTAAAAATCATTGTCATCCGACAACTTTTTGTTATTTATACCAAAATGACCATTTTTTGGACCAAAATGCCCCCACGCCCTTTTTTAATTAAGTGCCGGTCAAGGTGTTGGAAGCCTGACACAGGATGCCGATATCATGTCCGACATCATCGTCATAGAACTAGATACCAGATTAGGTGTCGGTCAAGGTACCGACACATGATCGACACCAAATTAGACATCCAGTCTATATATGACAATGGTCTTGATATCATATGTCGGGACTCGACACCTTGACCGATATTCAATGATGTCGGACATGATGTCAGTATTCTATTAAATATCTAATACCATTACCGATACTGAATAATAAAAAAATGGTGTGGCATTTTGATAAAAAAAAAGGTCATTCAATTATAAATGATATAAAATTAAATTGTTGGACAACAATGACTTTTAACTTTAAATTTGGGCTATTTTAGTCATTCTCCATGTATGTAATTGATAAATGGGAATATATACATGCATACAACTTAACTAACTATATTTTTTCTACTACATACTCAGTCGTTCATCTTACTTCTGATATGTCCATTGAATGTATTATATCTCCCAACAAGATACTACTTCCTCAGAGTCATTCGAAACATATTGTGTTCACCATTTTACAAGTTACTAATTATTACATATATACAAACACCACAACATACATTCATTAGTACTTCTAATTAAGCAAAGCATGATCAAGATATTTCATTGTAAATCATGATGTGAACTCTTTCTACTCTACATATAACCAGGTTTTGATGGTTGACTTCTTCATGGCTGATCAGCTGACTAGTCAGGTATTGTTTCAATTTGCAATTTTCTTTAGATACATTGAGAGAGCAAATAAAGAAAAATTGATCCACACAATTGTTGTTGGTAAGAAAGTGTTTATCCATCTAGTGATGATGATGTTACAGATTCCATTATTGAGGCACATGGAATCAGCAGAATGCTATTTTGTTGCTGGAAGTTTGATGACACATCGTCGCGAGAGCTGCAAGTCTGGTTTGCTTTACCGAGAACTAGCCTATGTGGTCTCTTTCCTATTATTGGCGTGTGATGCAGGTCAGCCAAAAACATGCATGGGAGAGTGTATTACGTAGAACTAGTTCCATTTGAAACCTTTGTGATTTACTGCAAATTATAATTATATTCTTAAAATTAATGTTATGCCCTAAAGGTAAACATTAAAGGTATAATAGGCCATAAAATTCATTAAAAAAAAGGCTCCATACATGAAATACTTTGTCAAAACGTGGATATCACTTATTTATTGGGAATGCCTAAATCCTTTTCAATCTCATGAATCACAATACTTTCTCGTTTTCTTACCAAAGTTCATACATGTGCGCTCAATATTGTTACAAAAATTGAAAGTAGTGTTTAGCTTTATATCTCATATGATAATATTTTGTTAAAACTATTTAGTGCATGAGGAGGTGGTTCGACGAATGCAACGCCTTGCTAACTTAGGAAAGTATGTGTCGGCTATGGTGGCGGCGGGAGCAAGGCTAACATATGCTTGGATGATGGTCGTTTTGGTGACATCAGTTGTGGCCACCATTTATCAATTATACTGGAATTTTGTTTTTGAATCCCAACTCCAAAAATCCTTGGCTTAGGGATGATCTCATACTCAACAACAGAGGCATTTACTATGCATCCATTGTCTGGATAACTTATCTTATCCCTATTAAATTAATCATTTTGTTTTCTATTTAATATCATTTATACATCAATAACGATTTTCTTATGATGCTCAACGTAGGCCTTTAACTTCTTCCTAAGAGTAGCATGGTTGGAGGCCCTAATGAGGTTTAATAATATTGGAATGTTTGAGTCTCGTTTGATCAACTTTTTACTTGCTTCTTTAGAGGTCATCCGTCGTGGACATTGGAACTTCTACAGGTAATTTATTTTTGTGAGAGGGTCCTTTGCGTAAATCCTTCATTATTTATAATTCTTAAAATAATTATATCTTTAAATATTATAAACCATAAGAGCTCGTTTACTTGTAGAGATGTAATATAAAGGGATGTAATAAATTGGGATTTGTTTGACTTGTGATTATATATATATATATATATATATATATATATATATATATATATATATATATATATATATATATATATATATATATATATATATTTTGATACCAAGGAAAAATGAGATTATTAATAGTTATATATTTTTCATCTTATGTTTGTTTTTTGATATTAACAAATGGGATAACAAAGAAATTGTCATGTTTACTCTCGTAGCTTTTATTATTTTTGGAGAGAAAATGAGATGTAAGGTTGAAATGGTAAAATTAGCATTTAATGCCTAGGAATTAATTGTTGGTATTGTATATCCCGTGGCAAATGAGATCACCTATTCCATTCTATATTTTATCTTCTATTCCACCTATTAGATTCTTGCCATGCGTAGTAATCAATGCCCAAATTTTCGCCACATGTGCAAGGGTTTAATGGTCATTAATTAGGATATAGTATTTTAATAGGATAGTACTTATAGAATACACAATAGAATACCATTTTGGAATATTCTCATGAGCCCAATGCATTATGGATACATTGAGACAAACATGGTATAAGAAGGAAAATCTTATCAATTCCCGGCCTAATACACCATAGCAAACGAGCTCCAAGAAAAAAATTAAACCCGTAAAGTAGGACATAAACTATTAGTGCTTATATATCTAATTATGTGAACCCGTTTATCAAAAGATTTTGTCTTTTTCTTTTAATTAACTTTAATCATCTTATTTCCATAAATAGAAGGGCCATATATACATTTGTAGATTGAATTTTGCTATAATTTGCTAATTGGTATGAATAATTAAACAGATTGGAAAATGAGTTAATACTAAATTTCTAAAGGCGCACGCAAGCCTCACTCAAAGTATATACCTTTTAAAATAAAATGTTATACTCTTATAAATCTTGTATACCCGAGTCGAGAGACCAACACATTAACTAATTAGTAATTACATCATATATAATCCTCTATTTCTCACACCACTAAATAGGCATTTTATCATTAATTACCGTCGTCATATAGTAATTATATACATGGGTTTCATTTTTTTTAAGTATATGACTTCCATTAAAAGTATATATATATATATATATATATATATATATATATATATATATATATATATATATATATATATATATATTATCTATTATAAATTTAAATTTAAACTAGATAATTAAAAAAAAAAGACAAAATAGGCACAATATTCCTTGCACCCATTTCATACACCCTGAATACATAAAATAAGAGTATCACTCTTCTGAGTATAAAAAAATATTTTTGATGAAATTCCAAATGTTCTAAATTTTCACATGTTACTGAGATTGGTAATTGTTGAGAGTAGAATTTCACGTATTTTATGTATGCACATTACACCGTTTTGCTTAGAAAAATTATTGTTTTTGCATGGAATTATGTAAATTTGAGTATTTACACGATTTTGATGCTACTAAGGTGTTTTGTTGAGTTTTGAAAGGTAAAACAGGATCAAAAGTTCAAAGTTGGAATGAAGAGTGAAAGTGTGAAGGAATACTGAAAAACACACGTCCACTTGAATAATTTTTCTATATTTTTATAGAAGACCAAATTGATCATGTGGTATATGATTGGAAAGTCACGGAAGAGAGTATAGTTTTGGCGCAAAAATCACTTAAATTGGAGTCCGTATGAGGAAGTTATGCTCGAAAAAGTGAGACTACGCAGCTGTCGATGGGAATTTCCAAAAATTTCCGAATTAGCCAATTTTAGTTATTTCTTGGAGCACAATTCTTTCCTTATCTCATTCTCTTTCTTGGAGCACAATTCTTTCCTTATCTCATTCCCTTCTCACATCTATATATATCTCACATTATTATTCATAAGAGACACCACCCTCTACAAGGGGATCACCCCCTACCATCCATCATCTACCACCATCCACATCTATCCCATCATCCATCCACACCGAAGGAGATTCAAGGGCTATTCAAGAGGAAGATCAGTCAATCATCATCCATCCACACCGAAGGAGATTCAAGGGCTATTCAAGAGGAAGATCAGTCAATCGGAGAGACGGAGAAGGAATTTGAGAAACTTCAACACTAGGGTTTTTCTATTCCTTTCTTTAATTTTCTTTTGTCTTAATTTATGGTATGAATTGCATAGCCATGGGTGTTGCTTGTAACCTCATAGGCTAATTTCTTATACAGTTCTAGGGTTTGATGGTTTGATTTAATTGATTTGGGAACCTAGACCAAAATTGGGATTTTATGCAGTTGATATTTTGATTATACTTATTTTATTAAGACTTACTTTTCTGCTTCGTAACGTCTTCATAGTAAACTCATGACATCCGCTATAATGCTTGATTTATTATGTTAGCTTGTGTGTGTTCATGATTGGCATTGTCTATCTGTTAGGAATTGAAGTAGTTCCGCTATAAACACTTAAATTCCATGAACTGGTAAATCAAATACTTGAATTGTTTAGTGGAACAATGCAATTAGACATTCAAGTAGGAAGTGAATAGAACCTTGTAATAATTCCAGAAAATATCTTGTTAGTCGGACTCACCATCCGGAGGTATTGTTACTTGCTTTGATTAGTATCTAGGAAGGAGGCTTGGTAATATTCGCACACCCTAGGATTAAAACCAGATTATACTGTTAGCTTTGAATAGGAACATATCCGGTGGGAACAGGGTTATGTGGTGTATTTCATAAAATCTGCATGAATGAATAATTGGAAGTCTAGTAACCCGAATTGATTGGTCTATATCGAATTACCTTAGAACTGTTGATTTTCTCTTGAATTAATCTTAGATCTTTCTTTTGTGATTTTATTTTATTAGTTATTTAATTTTCAGTATTTAGATATTAAATTACAAAACTCTTGGAAAACTGGTTAACCTATTCTGATTAAGCTAGTAATATTTAGAAGATAAATAGTTAGCTGTCCTTTGGGTTCGATTTTGAGTTTAGTTATTGTACAATGTAACTTTTTGTTAATTTTGATGTTGAATAGTGTTGTTTCTTCACTCGCACAAGAATTTTTTTTGTGAATTTACACTTTGAAACATACGGTTAGAGTGGATATTTTTTATCCAAATATCTTTTAATTAGGATGGGCTTATGGAGCAGAACAACATCAAGATAAGATGAATAGGCTTGGCTCTATCACTTGCCGTGCCACAAGGTAGTGTTGATAATATCATATTCTACATATTTGCCACTATTTTTAATTACCTAACCTGTACTTCTCATCTCTTTTCATTCTGTACTCATATGAGAGTCACCTTTTGCAAGTGAAGTTAGAGTTGTAACGCACATTGATATTTTTACTTCTTGATACAGGCATATACTGACTTTGGAATATTTGAATCTGAATAAGAACGAAATAGAGCTTTAAATTAGAGGCTTTTGAACTGCACGAAACACTTAAAGGTTTGGATATGTTATGCTAGGTATGAGGCTTCCCAGGAATCAGAAGTCTGAGAGTCATCAAGATGAAAAGAGTAAATGCCTTCAGCGTGCTACAGGTAAGAAAATAAAAGCCTATATGCATGTTTATTTTCTTTTGTTTTTCTCTGTATACATGTACCTGCTGATATATGTTTATGTAAACTCAAACTTCACCCTGTTCCACAGCTGTTTTTGAGAGAGCCATTAACTATTTCAGAAGTTCTACCCCTGAATTGAAGGAGGAGAGGGTAATACTTTTGGAAGAGTGGTTAAACACTGAAAGTAGCATGATAGTTTATGTAATTACTTTTGATAATATTTTCTATACCATGATAGTTTTATAATCTGGTGATGACTGATATTTCTAGAATTTACAGGTATAAGGAGTATATGGATTATCTATTCCCAGAAGAAACACAGACAACAAATCTCAAGATTTTGGCAGCAGCATGCAAGTGGAAGAAGCAGAAGGTTGCCTGATTAATGGGGTGACATGCTGTTATGGTTCAAACATTTTGTTTATGTTTATGGTTACATTGTATATATATTTTTAGATTGGTCTTAGGTGGACAACCGAAAGGAAGTGATATATTGAAAAGGTAAATTCCTCCTATAATTACATTTTCTCTTCTAACTTTTGTACTTCTCTTCTTGGATGGAATCAACTACTGCAGATTGTGGAGTTTTACTATGTTTGAACTTATAAGGGCAGTCGAATTCCATTCAGTATTCAAAAGAAGAAAAAGATAGTAAATGGATAACATCATTATGGAATCTATATGAAGTGCTCCAATTTAATTGATTGATTCTCATAGCAGTAAATTAGTACATAATATGCTTTTTAATTAACATTTTAAATTCTTAATAATATTGCAACGAGAAGAAAAAGGTTATGGTATGAGTTTTGTGAAATGTTGGTCTCTTGATTGGAAAGTAGTTTAAATGCATCAGCATTTTTTATGGGTAAAGCAGTCAATGATCTTAGACTATTGTGATCTTTAAAATCAAAGTTTTGGAACTGATAACAGTATTTCTGCAACAGAGCCTGAATATTAAGAATGGACACAATGGAAATTTCTGCAACTTTTGAAGAGAGGATTAGCATATCAGGTTAGAGTTGACTCAGAAATTGTTTTCTGATCAGTTCATTTTTCTTAACATATATAGGGGCTCTTAAGATATATTTATGGCATAGGCTGAAGTCCCTGGTGCCTGCTCTTGGCACTGTAGTGGCAATGGAGTAAGTGAGCTTGGGGGTCACTGTTATTAGAAAAGTATGTTTATCATTTATTTTTTTTCTTTAATTTCTGCAATGTTTCAACATCAGCAATTTGCTACATTCCTTATTTTCATGGTTTTATGATTTTATAGTTCATTGTTTATTGCCGAGCAGCCTATCCACAATGGATGCTGGAGATTATTGCATATGCTGACTGCCTTCTTAAAGATTTAGATGGTCTTGATTGGCTTGAAAGCGTTAAGGAAATGCAAAGTAATTGGATTGGGGGATCAGAAGGAGCAGAGCTGCAATTTAGTGCTCTAGATGTTAATGGTTGTGAAACGGATGCTAAAATTATTATTTACACAAGGCCTGATACAATTTTTGGTGCAATGTATATGCTTTAATTTTTCATAATGGCTAATGCCATGTCTTAGGTACAACTTTGGTTACTTGATACGTTTGTCATACTTATTAGTTACTTAGTCCAAACACTTGAACATATCTTATAGTTGGCCATATCATCTGATGCTCAAAGAAAAGATGTACACCTAACTACCCTTTCTTTCATGATCCAGAGACTCCTGGTGTACAAAGATCTCACAGAGAAAGAAAGGTGAGTCATAATTCATTTGCTAATCTTAAAATTCCCTAAATTCCAAAGTTTCAGAAGGTCTCTAAGGTTGTCATTCTTACATGCTTTAGATTATTTTCTTCTTATTTGTTATTGCTCACTTGAGTTATTTTACCACGGTGAAGGTCTCACGCTCAACTAGCCCATAAATCGTAGCCATTATTTTTCTCTCATCCTTAGTTAATATTGTATGCCTTGTTAATTATTTTAATTTCTAATAATTCAAAATTCACTTAACCATTATTTTTCTCTTTGATTTCAATTTTCATGCACCTCATGAGCTTATAACTTAATACAATTTATCTTAAACTTAATGCACCTCTTGATCATAACATAATGCAACTTTTGAAATTTCATACACCTTTGCAACTCTTGAGTACATTATATGTTTATCACCTATATGTATTTTCTAAAAGCCTGCAATAAGCAAGAAAGTTGTTTCACAATTTCTGCCATCAAATGCTTCAGTTCTTCAAGCAATGAGATACATATCAACATCATCAAAGTTCTTTGTTGGAAGTGAGATATCCTATGTTTATGATGAATGACATCTATCCATGTCATAATGTACGTAATGTCATTTTTATTACAGTTACTCAAGTAACTTCTTAGATTGTTCCCTTTAGAATTAGATGCATAAACACCTAGCGAAATTGGAAGACTAGTTGCATTAGAGGAATTCGGGAGAGAATGTGGAAGTGTCTAACTATAAAAATGGAATGGCAGAAAGAAATGGAAAATTATGGGGACAGAAAGATCTTTATATTATTTCTTTTAGCGAATTTTCTGTTAGTATTTCTAATAAAAAATTGAGTGTAAAAATACTATATAATTATTAAGAAATATATATTATTAAATAAAAATTTATGTACAAATGAATGTACGAGTATACCCTGATGCATAGGATATCTAAGCCAAAGGAATTTGCAGAGTATTTATTTCAGATAGAAAATGGGACTGAAAGGCGTAAGAGATGATTTTGCCTTATTTCTTTAAACAAATGATTGTTCTTTCCTTAGATAAACATTTCTTCATAACTCCAATTGTCAAGCTTTGTTTTGCAATTTTATCTTATTATCTAAATAAATTAATGCTAACTGTTCTCCTCTAAGTCGTTTCTGCAAAACTTCATTTGTGAATCTTTATTAATAATGATAAACAAATTTTCAAAAACAAACAATCAAAATGCTGGAGTTTATCTCCCACTAGAACAGAATACTCAGTCTTATGACAGCTTTCACACTTTCCTCATTTGTCTGCCCTACAATAATTTTTACACCCTAAAAAAGGAAACTCAATTTTATCCAATAACCTCAAAAGTTACATTAACTTCAAATTTGTCACTCATTTTTTCACACTCATAACATTACTTTATACTTTATTTATTACTTAAAAATACTACAATACCCTTAAAAGTAAAAAAATTGGTAAAAAAAGTAATTTTTCTTAAAGGAACAATAAATATAAAGGCTGAAATGAAATGAAACGGAAAGATTATTATTTTTGCATGCATAGTTTAACATTTCATTATTAGGAGCATATCCATGCAACATACTTAAGTCTTGGTTGGATATGATGATC
Source organism: Pogostemon cablin (assembly GCA_023678885.1). Taxonomy (NCBI): domain Eukaryota; kingdom Viridiplantae; phylum Streptophyta; class Magnoliopsida; order Lamiales; family Lamiaceae; genus Pogostemon; species Pogostemon cablin. The sequence goes on from CM043009.1 coordinate 7,994,112, forward strand.
ATTGTAAGATAAAATAATAAATATACTCTCTTCATTCCCTTCAAAGAGTTATTTTCTTCATTTTGAACGCCATCCAAAGAGTCAAATTTTATTTTTTACACACATGAAACCCATATACAGCAACAAATAAAATTAAAATATAAGGTACACACTCCACTAATATAATTACTCATTAGACATTAACTAATAATACTCTTTAATCCACGTGCAAAAAGTAAAAAATCCTTTTTAAATCGGACGGAAGAAGTATTTAATTATTCAGAAAAATATTTAAAATAAATTAAGATACATTGCAAAATAAATTACCAAAATAAATCGTACTTGTGACGTTCATCGCACGTCTAAAAAATCTAGTAAATTAAAGTATAAGATTATATGAAACTTTTTTTTCATTAAATATTAATAGGCCTTGGGTCACATCAAAGGTGGTTATACTTCCCAAATGCAGTGAGAGGGGCCAAATCTAAGAAATGGATGATATTTTTAATGTTGGAGGTCTATATATATCAATGTGAGGCCACAATACAGCTTTTGATTAAAATTACTAAGAAATTAAAAATTATAAATTGATCTGAAAAGATATGATTCTTACCAATTATGTTGTTCATTGTAAATGTCCAATAACTATAATTGACTAATTGTAGCTTAGATTACATCTAAATTAAATTCATATTTTTTTATAATAATCATTTACATGAATGCATAATCACTGTTTGTCTAAAATTCATAAATGAATACATGTGATATTTGGTGTTATCATTCTTTCTATTATATTTTATTAATTACAGTATTAAATGTAAGTTAATTGATGTATGAAATAAGGTTATAACATTGAATCTAAATTGATGTCAATATGCATTGATGAAAAATGCTTGATTAGTTTGGTAAGTTACATAATTTAAGACCTTTAGTGACTATTAACCAGCAATACCTTTAATGACCATTAGCCATAATTACATAAATAAATGTTAGTTATATGCAACACTAAAATTATTTTTTCTTCGTGATTATCTTCTTTTTTTCTTTTTAGAATTAAGAAACATATTATTTTAAATGAGAAAGATTACAAATTCAACAACAATACACAAAAGAAAGAGGGTGCACATTGATGAAGAGAAAGGTATAATGTTGTGATAATAATATTATTAGTACATGATTTTTTTTCAAATCTGCATTGTAGATTATTTTTATTCACAAATTATTAAATCTATGTTTGACGTTGAATTCTTTTTTTCTTTTACAGAAAACAGTATTAGACGTTCGTTGGATAATGAATTTGTGACTGAAAATGGAAATCAGAGTCGTGATTTTCCAATGACCATTTCTAACGAAATTAATCTGGAAAAACGACCATCAAGTGCACTATCGGATATTACAAATGGTTAGTTGTAGTTTAATATTTTCGTATTTCGAAGGAATTTCGAATAAATATTTTCTATAATTATTTTTTCTTAAACCTATTATTATTTTTTAAGATTGTAAAATACAAAAAATATGCTTACATATTTTGAATTTCAAGATTAAATTTTTAATACAATTTTTTTGTATCTTTTAAGTTATTAAACACAGATGTCAGCACAGTAGTGAAGCCCGGACGAACAGGACCAGTTTAAGATATGTTTTTTGGAAAAACTCCATCTTTTAATAATCTTGACAAATCCCAGTTCATTTCACTTTCAAATATTTCATTCGGTTAGTTTTAGTTAGTTATTTTATTTCATTGATGTTAAATTCATATTATAGATAAGTAAGAAGATATGCACTGAGTGATATAAAGGAAACTATGGTGTATTTCATTATACTTTGCTATAACGGTAAGAAGATTTGAATCTAAATGATTGTTATTATGTTTTTACAGATCTGAATAACACATTAAATTCTATAAATATTGAAGATCCACTATTGGGTAGTGTTCTGAAACATAGCGTTGATCATTCACAGCTGATTGATAAAGGAAAGTCACATATCACTCAATACTCGGACATCTCAATAGGTAAATGAATGATATTTTATATTTTCAATTTTATACATAAATTATATAACAACTAGCTAATGTTTAGTGTTTTATGTGTGTTAAACGAATAAGATTTTTTGACGAATGTGGACATTCAACCTGATGACAAGTATTGCGTACATGTTTCTAAAAAATACTTTGTCTTCGCTTGGTAATTTCAACTTACCTGTGACTCCAATTTTGGATGCTAGAAACGGTAAGTCCCAATAGTTTATTAATTAATAGATAACTTTAAATCTTAAATTTTATAATATATAAATATTACAACAAATATATGATTAATTATGCTTTTGAAAATGAAAAATCTCTTTATATTGTTATATTATCATTGTATTATACTTTTGCATTAAGTTTTTCTAAAAATTGATTTCATTACACAGGGAGTTATTCTACAGTAAGAACAACAACTCAATTTGATCAAATTGGGTGCAGCAGACAAACAAGTTCGGGTTGTGAAAGCTGTACTTGAATCTCATTTGCATAAAAATATACTTGATGAACAAGGGGTCAAAAATATCATCGAGAAAGATATTTTACACATTGATGATGAATTTTCAGAATTAATAGATGTGTTTGAAGACAAGAATAATAATGTGAATCGAATCACAACTGGTGAGCACTAAAAAAAATTAATTCATTATTTTACTACTAATTTTAAATTATTGTTGCAATGACTGAAATATTTATTATGCATGTGTAGGGGAAAATATATTGAATGTGGTAATCAAGAATTCAAGTGTCAATTTTGTTCTGCAAAATTTGGTATAACGAGCGTTCCAAGTCAATATCCACAAAGCTGAGTCCTAAATATAAAGCGTGTTATATCCATGGAAGTCTTACCTTTAATGAAAGAACATCCTTCTGTACTTAAAGAATTGCTTCATGGTGAGGGTGATAGAACAAAATTGTATAAAGAGAAGATAAGGTCATACAACAACATGTTTGCGTTTACATCAATGGGTGGAAAAATTGATAGATCACTTAAAAACGGACGATATCCACCTATCTTCAGATTAAGTGGTCAGAATTACCATTTGATTGGTAGTTTATTGCCTTGTGAGGGGAGCATACCCAAATTCTCTTAGCTTTACATCTATGACACTGAAAATGAAGTGTCAAACAGAATACATGTTGTCATGTATGCCATTATTAATTACCCTTATTATGTTGATTATAGTTACTCTACTTATCATTATTGAACAATCTAAACTTCTGTATTTTTTTAAAATCCACTGCAGGATTTCAGCGCATGAGAACTCAACTCATCATAGTATTGTTACAGATTTAAGGGAGATGTTGAATCGACACTATGTTCTTGCTATTCAGAATGGTCGGTCAGAAAACAAGTGAAGGCACTTCTGAAATTAAGTTAAAACTTATAGGCACACGTGGAAGTGATGCAAGAACGTATAATATCCCTTCTATATTGGAAGTTGCAGCACTTATAGTTGGTGATTTTGATCAGGCGATGGGTGTAAGAGATATAATAATTGAAATAAACAAGGGTTCACTACGAAGGATTAATAAACTGAACCCATCGTATCTTATTCTTTAGTACCCGTTGTTATTTGTTTATGGCGAGGATGGATATAGAGAAGATATTTCTTATTGTGTGAGTACTGAAAGTGGGAAAAAGGTCAAAAAAAGGTTAGTTTAAGGGAGTTCTTCTCATTCAGGTTGCAGGATAGGGATTCTGAACCCAAGACACTTATGAACTCTAGGAGATTACTTCAGCAATTCATTGTCGACGCATACACAATGATTGAATTCACATGTCATAATTGGATAAGGATGAATCAGAAGTTGCTGAGATGCGAGATGTACAAAGGTCTTCAAGATACAATCTTGGGCGGGGAGAGCGACCCGAGTACACAGGGGAAAAGAATTGTTCTCCCCGTATCCTTTACGGGAGGTACGAGATATATAGTGTAGAATTATCAAGATACGATGGCTATATGCCGATGGGTAGGTTACCTAAATCTATTCATTACATTCACATGCAAACAGAAATGGCCCGATATTCAATATTTTTTTGTCTTCACGTGGACTTAGAGCTGAAGACAGACCAGACATCATTGCACACGTTTTCAAGATGAAACTTGATGCACTAATCGAAGACCTATGAAAAAATCAACTCTTTAGTAGGATTAAAGCAGGTGCGTACTCTAAGTTATTTTTTTACAGTAGAATGCGTTATTAAACATTATGTTCCTGCAGCATAATTGTTATGATTGTACATCATACCTTCCAATTTATCATAACAAGGATATATTAATTATCTAATGTTTCCAAGTAGTACTGCATTGGTAATCATTTGTAATGACTTACATATAATATAATATATTTTAGGAAAAATTTTATGTTATAGTATTTTACTTCGAGCAATTACTAAACTAACATGTATTTTTATAAATCTCAGTTGTTTACACCGTGGAATTTCAGAAAAGAGGATTACCTCATGCTCATATACTTCTCTTCCTTGAAAAAGTTATGAATAGTCCAACTAGCAGTGAGATTGATTCTATCATATCAGCTGAAATACCAAGCGAGGAGGAAGACAAGGAGTACTATGATGCAGTGTGTGAATATATGATACATGGGTCGTGTGGACAGGTGAGGACAACTTCCCCATGCATGATTGATGATGTTTGTAGTAAGCATTTCCCAAAGAGATTTGTATCTGATACAACCATAGACTAAGATGGTTATCTAATCTATCGCAGAAGGGATGATGGCAGGACAATCACTAAGAGTGGAATTGAGCTTGATAATCGTTATGTTGTTCCGAATAATAGAGAGCTCATTTTGCATTTGTTGGCATTTGGATCTTTTGGTTAATGTGAACCGTAAGGGTTCCATGCGTTTGTAAATCAGTGGAAGCAAGAAATCATAGAAATGTATTACCTTTCACCAGGGTACATTGAAAAAGAAGGATTCTCGCCAGCAGCCTACGCAGTTGCACGGTTTTGACCATAATTTCCTCATCCGATCTCCGATTGGAGTGATCTATGCGCCAAAATGATCCTCTCTTCCGTGGCTTTCCAAAAGTATATCACACGTATAGATTGGACTTACACAAGATTTTAGAAAAATCATATAAGTTGATGGACAAAAACAGCAAATGACCTTCGGGTCTTCTATCGTATTCCTAAGTCACGTCTTGACGTTGTGTGGGCAACGATCTACAAGACGATCTCAGTCTACAGTCCTAATCTATTTCTCATGATATTATGTATGTATTCTAATTATTTGGACTGTTGAGATTGGCTATTATATAGGCTACAGCAGGGACCAGGAGGAGAAATTAGGGTTTGGGCCTCCCATTGGGCTTAGCATCCAAGTTTAGCCCAAAACTCATATTTAAGTCTAATAATAATAAATCATTCCACTAAAAAAATATTATTGCACTACCACCCTAATCCCAAATTACATTTATGGACTCCTTATTATGAGCCCGTTAGTCTCCCCGTGTTTAAGATTCAATGCCCATTAATTAATTA